>OZ012560.1:0-2400000 GCA_963935595.1 Schoenobius gigantellus
TATCGACCGATTTGAGACTTTTAAAGCTCAATATCGCTTAAATTTTTTCCGACATCCGACCTGAGGGTTTTTTTTGCGATCGCGCACGCAACCCCATACCAGGGTTGTCAAAAACTCGAAAAAGTTTGACTTTTTCTCAATTTTTTCCAAATTTTTGTATCGGACCCGTAGTTTTTTGTCTCGGATTTTTGCAGAGCTCGCCGAGACCTTTCTTCTGACACCTCGCGCGTAGATCCTCTGCGTCTGTAACAAAAATTATTAATTAAAAACACCAAAATTTTACTTTTTTCAATTTTTTTTCAAATTTTTTGACTGAAACGGTACCTTCTCGTTGCGCACTCGTGTAGCACCCGTCGAGACGGTCCTTTTGACACCTCGCACGCCGCGCTGCTGCACCTGAAACACAAAAAATAAATTAATTACTAAAATTTCACTTTTTTTCCATTTTTTTGACAAATTTTTTGTCCAACGCGCCCGCTTTTTTTTCTATAGTGTAGAGCTCGCCGAGACGCGTCTGACGACGTATCGCGTGGGACGCTCGGACGCGTGAAACGTCAAAAACAGCCCCCCTAAGATTCCCCATACTTGGCGTTTTTTTTATATGGACCGAGGTAATAAGGTGAACCTCTGATTTGTATAGGAATCGAAATTTTCAAACAAAAAATCACTATATCTACGTCGTTTTTTGACATTTTTTTTCCAAATTTTCCACGAACGTAGGCGTTGACGCCCCGCACACTATAGTGCAAAAATAATTGTGATATTTTTTGTATTTTCGCTGTTTTCTGACATTTTTTGTGTGAAACACAATTTTTGCGTTTTTTTGACTTGGTATCGACCGATTTGAGACTTTTAAAGCTCAATATCGCTTAAATTTTTTCCGACATCCGACCTGAGGGTTTTTTTTGCGATCGCGCACGCAACCCCATACCAGGGTTGTCAAAAACTCGAAAAAGTTTGACTTTTTCTCAATTTTTTCCAAATTTTTGTATCGGACCCGTAGTTTTTTGTCTCGGATTTTTGCAGAGCTCGCCGAGACCTTTCTTCTGACACCTCGCGCGTAGATCCTCTGCGTCTGTAACAAAAATTATTAATTAAAAACACCAAAATTTTACTTTTTTCAATTTTTTTTCAAATTTTTTGACTGAAACGGTACCTTCTCGTTGCGCACTCGTGTAGCACCCGTCGAGACGGTCCTTTTGACACCTCGCACGCCGCGCTGCTGCACCTGAAACACAAAAAATAAATTAATTACTAAAATTTCACTTTTTTTCCATTTTTTTGACAAATTTTTTGTCCAACGCGCCCGCTTTTTTTTCTATAGTGTAGAGCTCGCCGAGACGCGTCTGACGACGTATCGCGTGGGACGCTCGGACGCGTGAAACGTCAAAAACAGCCCCCCTAAGATTCCCCATACTTGGCGTTTTTTTTATATGGACCGAGGTAATAAGGTGAACCTCTGATTTGTATAGGAATCGAAATTTTCAAACAAAAAATCACTATATCTACGTCGTTTTTTTGACATTTTTTTTCCAAATTTTCCACGAACGTAGGCGTTGACGCCCCGCACACCATAGTGCAAAAATAATTGTGATATTTTTTGTATTTTCGCTGTTTTTTGACTTTTTTTGTGTAAAACACAATTTTTGCGTTTTTTTGACTTGGTATCGACCGATTTGAGACTTTTAAAGCTCAATATCGCTTAAATTTTATCTGGCATCCGACCTGAGGGTTTTTTTGCGATCGCGCACGCAACCCCATACCAGGGTTGTCAAAAACTCGAAAAAGTTTGACTTTTTCTCAATTTTTTCCAAATTTTTGTATCGGACCCGTAGTTTTTTGTCTCGGATTTTTGCAGAGCTCGCCGAGACCTTTCTTCTGACACCTCGCGCGTTGATCCTCTGCGTCTGTAACAAAAATTATTAATTAAAAACACCAAAATTTCACTTTTTTCAATTTTTTCCAAATTTTTTGACTGAAACGGTACCTTCTCGTTGCGCATTCGTGTAGCACCCGTCGAGACGGTCCTTTTGACACCTCGCACGCCGCGCTGCTGCACCTGAAACACAAAAAATAAATTAATTACTAAAATTTCACTTTTTTTCCATTTTTTTGACAAATTTTTTGTCCAACGCGCCCGCTTTTTTTTCTATAGTGTAGAGCTCGCCGAGACGCGTCTGACGACGTATCGCGTGGGACGCTCGGACGCGTGAAACGTCAAAAACAGCCCCCCTAAGATTCCCCATACTTGGCGTTTTTTTTATATGGACCGAGGTAATAAGGTGAACCTCTGATTTGTATAGGAATCGAAATTTTCAAACAAAAAAATCACTATATCTACGTCGTTTTTTTGACATTTTTTTTCCAAATTTTCCACGAACGTAGGCGTTGACGCCCCGCACACCATAGTGCAAAAATAATTGTGATATTTTTTGTATTTTCGCTGTTTTTTGACTTTTTTTGTGTAAAACACAATTTTTGCGTTTTTTTGACTTGGTATCGACCGATTTGAGACTTTTAAAGCTCAATATCGCTTAAATTTTATCTGGCATCCGACCTGAGGGTTTTTTTTGCGATCGCGCACGCAACCCCATACCAGGGTTGTCAAAAACTCGAAAAAGTTTGACTTTTTCTCAATTTTTTCCAAATTTTTGTATCGGACCCGTAGTTTTTTGTCTCGGATTTTTGCAGAGCTCGCCGAGACCTTTCTTCTGACACCTCGCGCGTTGATCCTCTGCGTCTGTAACAAAAATTATTAATTAAAAACACCAAAATTTCACTTTTTTCAATTTTTTCCAAATTTTTTGACTGAAACGGTACCTTCTCGTTGCGCATTCGTGTAGCACCCGTCGAGACGGTCCTTTTGACACCTCGCACGCCGCGCTGCTGCACCTGAAACACAAAAAATAAATTAATTACTAAAATTTCACTTTTTTTTCCATTTTTTTGACAAATTTTTTGTCCAACGCGCCCGCTTTTTTTTCTATAGTGTAGAGCTCGCCGAGACGCGTCTGACGACGTATCGCGTGGGACGCTCGGACGCGTGAAACGTCAAAAACAGCCCCCCTAAGATTCCCCATACTTGGCGTTTTTTTTATATGGACCGAGGTAATAAGGTGAACCTCTGATTTGTATAGGAATCGAAATTTTCAAACAAAAAATCACTATATCTACGTCGTTTTTTTGACATTTTTTTTCCAAATTTTCCACGAACGTAGGCGTTGACGCCCCGCACACCATAGTGCAAAAATAATTGTGATATTTTTTGTATTTTCGCTGTTTTTTGACTTTTTTTGTGTAAAACACAATTTTTGCGTTTTTTTGACTTGGTATCGACCGATTTGAGACTTTTAAAGCTCAATATCGCTTAAATTTTATCTGGCATCCGACCTGAGGGTTTTTTTTGCGATCGCGCACGCAACCCCATACCAGGGTTGTCAAAAACTCGAAAAAGTTTGACTTTTTCTCAATTTTTTCCAAATTTTTGTATCGGACCCGTAGTTTTTTGTCTCGGATTTTTGCAGAGCTCGCCGAGACCTTCTTCTGACACCTCGCGCGTAGATCCTCTGCGTCTGTAACAAAAATTATTAATTAAAAACACCAAAATTTTACTTTTTTCAATTTTTTTTCAAATTTTTTGACTGAAACGGTACCTTCTCGTTGCGCACTCGTGTAGCACCCGTCGAGACGGTCCTTTTGACACCTCGCACGCCGCGCTGCTGCACCTGAAACACAAAAAATAAATTAATTACTAAAATTTCACTTTTTTTCCATTTTTTTGACAAATTTTTTGTCCAACGCGCCCGCTTTTTTTTCTATAGTGTAGAGCTCGCCGAGACGCGTCTGACGACGTATCGCGTGGGACGCTCGGACGCGTGAAACGTCAAAAACAGCCCCCCTAAGATTCCCCATACTTGGCGTTTTTTTTATATGGACCGAGGTAATAAGGTGAACCTCTGATTTGTATAGGAATCGAAATTTTCAAACAAAAAATCACTATATCTACGTCGTTTTTTTGACATTTTTTTTCCAAATTTTCCACGAACGTAGGCGTTGACGCCCCGCACACCATAGTGCAAAAATAATTGTGATATTTTTTGTATTTTCGCTGTTTTTTGACTTTTTTTGTGTAAAACACAATTTTTGCGTTTTTTTGACTTGGTATCGACCGATTTGAGACTTTTAAAGCTCAATATCGCTTAAATTTTATCTGGCATCCGACCTGAGGGTTTTTTTTGCGATCGCGCACGCAACCCCATACCAGGGTTGTCAAAAACTCGAAAAAGTTTGACTTTTTCTCAATTTTTTCCAAATTTTTGTATCGGACCCGTAGTTTTTTGTCTCGGATTTTTGCAGAGCTCGCCGAGACCTTTCTTCTGACACCTCGCGCGTTGATCCTCTGCGTCTGTAACAAAAATTATTAATTAAAAACACCAAAATTTCACTTTTTTCAATTTTTTCCAAATTTTTTGACTGAAACGGTACCTTCTCGTTGCGCATTCGTGTAGCACCCGTCGAGACGGTCCTTTTGACACCTCGCACGCCGCGCTGCTGCACCTGAAACACAAAAAATAAATTAATTACTAAAATTTCACTTTTTTTCCATTTTTTTGACAAATTTTTTGTCCAACGCGCCCGCTTTTTTTTCTATAGTGTAGAGCTCGCCGAGACGCGTCTGACGACGTATCGCGTGGGACGCTCGGACGCGTGAAACGTCAAAAACAGCCCCCCTAAGATTCCCCATACTTGGCGTTTTTTTTATATGGACCGAGGTAATAAGGTGAACCTCTGATTTGTATAGGAATCGAAATTTTCAAACAAAAAATCACTATATCTACGTCGTTTTTTTGACATTTTTTTTCCAAATTTTCCACGAACGTAGGCGTTGACGCCCCGCACACCATAGTGCAAAAATAATTGTGATATTTTTTGTATTTTCGCTGTTTTTTGACTTTTTTTGTGTAAAACACAATTTTTGCGTTTTTTTGACTTGGTATCGACCGATTTGAGACTTTTAAAGCTCAATATCGCTTAAATTTTATCTGGCATCCGACCTGAGGGTTTTTTTTGCGATCGCGCACGCAACCCCATACCAGGGTTGTCAAAAACTCGAAAAAGTTTGACTTTTTCTCAATTTTTTCCAAATTTTTGTATCGGACCCGTAGTTTTTTGTCTCGGATTTTTGCAGAGCTCGCCGAGACCTTTCTTCTGACACCTCGCGCGTTGATCCTCTGCGTCTGTAACAAAAATTATTAATTAAAAACACCAAAATTTCACTTTTTTCAATTTTTTCCAAATTTTTTGACTGAAACGGTACCTTCTCGTTGCGCATTCGTGTAGCACCCGTCGAGACGGTCCTTTTGACACCTCGCACGCCGCGCTGCTGCACCTGAAACACAAAAAATAAATTAATTACTAAAATTTCACTTTTTTTCCATTTTTTTGACAAATTTTTTGTCCAACGCGCCCGCTTTTTTTTCTATAGTGTAGAGCTCGCCGAGACGCGTCTGACGACGTATCGCGTGGGACGCTCGGACGCGTGAAACGTCAAAAACAGCCCCCCTAAGATTCCCCATACTTGGCGTTTTTTTTATATGGACCGAGGTAATAAGGTGAACCTCTGATTTGTATAGGAATCGAAATTTTCAAACAAAAAATCACTATATCTACGTCGTTTTTTTGACATTTTTTTTCCAAATTTTCCACGAACGTAGGCGTTGACGCCCCGCACACCATAGTGCAAAAATAATTGTGATATTTTTTGTATTTTCGCTGTTTTTTGACTTTTTTTGTGTAAAACACAATTTTTGCGTTTTTTTGACTTGGTATCGACCGATTTGAGACTTTTAAAGCTCAATATCGCTTAAATTTTATCTGGCATCCGACCTGAGGGTTTTTTTTGCGATCGCGCACGCAACCCCATACCAGGGTTGTCAAAAACTCGAAAAAGTTTGACTTTTTCTCAATTTTTTCCAAATTTTTGTATCGGACCCGTAGTTTTTTGTCTCGGATTTTTGCAGAGCTCGCCGAGACCTTTCTTCTGACACCTCGCGCGTTGATCCTCTGCGTCTGTAACAAAAATTATTAATTAAAAACACCAAAATTTCACTTTTTTCAATTTTTTCCAAATTTTTTGACTGAAACGGTACCTTCTCGTTGCGCATTCGTGTAGCACCCGTCGAGACGGTCCTTTTGACACCTCGCACGCCGCGCTGCTGCACCTGAAACACAAAAAATAAATTAATTACTAAAATTTCACTTTTTTTCCATTTTTTTGACAAATTTTTTGTCCAACGCGCCCGCTTTTTTTTCTATAGTGTAGAGCTCGCCGAGACGCGTCTGACGACGTATCGCGTGGGACGCTCGGACGCGTGAAACGTCAAAAACAGCCCCCCTAAGATTCCCCATACTTGGCGTTTTTTTTATATGGACCGAGGTAATAAGGTGAACCTCTGATTTGTATAGGAATCGAAATTTTCAAACAAAAAATCACTATATCTACGTCGTTTTTTTGACATTTTTTTTCCAAATTTTCCACGAACGTAGGCGTTGACGCCCCGCACACCATAGTGCAAAAATAATTGTGATATTTTTTGTATTTTCGCTGTTTTTTGACTTTTTTTGTGTAAAACACAATTTTTGCGTTTTTTTGACTTGGTATCGACCGATTTGAGACTTTTAAAGCTCAATATCGCTTAAATTTTATCTGGCATCCGACCTGAGGGTTTTTTTTGCGATCGCGCACGCAACCCCATACCAGGGTTGTCAAAAACTCGAAAAAGTTTGACTTTTTCTCAATTTTTTCCAAATTTTTGTATCGGACCCGTAGTTTTTTGTCTCGGATTTTTGCAGAGCTCGCCGAGACCTTTCTTCTGACACCTCGCGCGTTGATCCTCTGCGTCTGTAACAAAAATTATTAATTAAAAACACCAAAATTTCACTTTTTTCAATTTTTTCCAAATTTTTTGACTGAAACGGTACCTTCTCGTTGCGCATTCGTGTAGCACCCGTCGAGACGGTCCTTTTGACACCTCGCACGCCGCGCTGCTGCACCTGAAACACAAAAAATAAATTAATTACTAAAATTTCACTTTTTTTCCATTTTTTTGACAAATTTTTTGTCCAACGCGCCCGCTTTTTTTTCTATAGTGTAGAGCTCGCCGAGACGCGTCTGACGACGTATCGCGTGGGACGCTCGGACGCGTGAAACGTCAAAAACAGCCCCCCTAAGATTCCCCATACTTGGCGTTTTTTTTATATGGACCGAGGTAATAAGGTGAACCTCTGATTTGTATAGGAATCGAAATTTTCAAACAAAAAATCACTATATCTACGTCGTTTTTTTGACATTTTTTTTCCAAATTTTCCACGAACGTAGGCGTTGACGCCCCGCACACCATAGTGCAAAAATAATTGTGATATTTTTTGTATTTTCGCTGTTTTTTGACTTTTTTTGTGTAAAACACAATTTTTGCGTTTTTTTGACTTGGTATCGACCGATTTGAGACTTTTAAAGCTCAATATCGCTTAAATTTTATCTGGCATCCGACCTGAGGGTTTTTTTTGCGATCGCGCACGCAACCCCATACCAGGGTTGTCAAAAACTCGAAAAAGTTTGACTTTTTCTCAATTTTTTCCAAATTTTTGTATCGGACCCGTAGTTTTTTGTCTCGGATTTTTGCAGAGCTCGCCGAGACCTTTCTTCTGACACCTCGCGCGTTGATCCTCTGCGTCTGTAACAAAAATTATTAATTAAAAACACCAAAATTTCACTTTTTTCAATTTTTTCCAAATTTTTTGACTGAAACGGTACCTTCTCGTTGCGCATTCGTGTAGCACCCGTCGAGACGGTCCTTTTGACACCTCGCACGCCGCGCTGCTGCACCTGAAACACAAAAAATAAATTAATTACTAAAATTTCACTTTTTTTCCATTTTTTTGACAAATTTTTTGTCCAACGCGCCCGCTTTTTTTTCTATAGTGTAGAGCTCGCCGAGACGCGTCTGACGACGTATCGCGTGGGACGCTCGGACGCGTGAAACGTCAAAAACAGCCCCCCTAAGATTCCCCATACTTGGCGTTTTTTTTATATGGACCGAGGTAATAAGGTGAACCTCTGATTTGTATAGGAATCGAAATTTTCAAACAAAAAATCACTATATCTACGTCGTTTTTTTGACATTTTTTTTCCAAATTTTCCACGAACGTAGGCGTTGACGCCCCGCACACCATAGTGCAAAAATAATTGTGATATTTTTTGTATTTTCGCTGTTTTTTGACTTTTTTTGTGTAAAACACAATTTTTGCGTTTTTTTGACTTGGTATCGACCGATTTGAGACTTTTAAAGCTCAATATCGCTTAAATTTTATCTGGCATCCGACCTGAGGGTTTTTTTTGCGATCGCGCACGCAACCCCATACCAGGGTTGTCAAAAACTCGAAAAAGTTTGACTTTTTCTCAATTTTTTCCAAATTTTTGTATCGGACCCGTAGTTTTTTGTCTCGGATTTTTGCAGAGCTCGCCGAGACCTTTCTTCTGACACCTCGCGCGTTGATCCTCTGCGTCTGTAACAAAAATTATTAATTAAAAACACCAAAATTTCACTTTTTTCAATTTTTTCCAAATTTTTTGACTGAAACGGTACCTTCTCGTTGCGCATTCGTGTAGCACCCGTCGAGACGGTCCTTTTGACACCTCGCACGCCGCGCTGCTGCACCTGAAACACAAAAAATAAATTAATTACTAAAATTTCACTTTTTTTCCATTTTTTTGACAAATTTTTTGTCCAACGCGCCCGCTTTTTTTTCTATAGTGTAGAGCTCGCCGAGACGCGTCTGACGACGTATCGCGTGGGACGCTCGGACGCGTGAAACGTCAAAAACAGCCCCCCTAAGATTCCCCATACTTGGCGTTTTTTTTATATGGACCGAGGTAATAAGGTGAACCTCTGATTTGTATAGGAATCGAAATTTTCAAACAAAAAATCACTATATCTACGTCGTTTTTTTGACATTTTTTTTCCAAATTTTCCACGAACGTAGGCGTTGACGCCCCGCACACCATAGTGCAAAAATAATTGTGATATTTTTTGTATTTTCGCTGTTTTTTGACTTTTTTTGTGTAAAACACAATTTTTGCGTTTTTTTGACTTGGTATCGACCGATTTGAGACTTTTAAAGCTCAATATCGCTTAAATTTTATCTGGCATCCGACCTGAGGGTTTTTTTTGCGATCGCGCACGCAACCCCATACCAGGGTTGTCAAAAACTCGAAAAAGTTTGACTTTTTCTCAATTTTTTCCAAATTTTTGTATCGGACCCGTAGTTTTTTGTCTCGGATTTTTGCAGAGCTCGCCGAGACCTTTCTTCTGACACCTCGCGCGTTGATCCTCTGCGTCTGTAACAAAAATTATTAATTAAAAACACCAAAATTTCACTTTTTTCAATTTTTTCCAAATTTTTTGACTGAAACGGTACCTTCTCGTTGCGCATTCGTGTAGCACCCGTCGAGACGGTCCTTTTGACACCTCGCACGCCGCGCTGCTGCACCTGAAACACAAAAAATAAATTAATTACTAAAATTTCACTTTTTTTCCATTTTTTTGACAAATTTTTTGTCCAACGCGCCCGCTTTTTTTTCTATAGTGTAGAGCTCGCCGAGACGCGTCTGACGACGTATCGCGTGGGACGCTCGGACGCGTGAAACGTCAAAAACAGCCCCCCTAAGATTCCCCATACTTGGCGTTTTTTTTATATGGACCGAGGTAATAAGGTGAACCTCTGATTTGTATAGGAATCGAAATTTTCAAACAAAAAATCACTATATCTACGTCGTTTTTTTGACATTTTTTTTCCAAATTTTCCACGAACGTAGGCGTTGACGCCCCGCACACCATAGTGCAAAAATAATTGTGATATTTTTTGTATTTTCGCTGTTTTTTGACTTTTTTTGTGTAAAACACAATTTTTGCGTTTTTTTGACTTGGTATCGACCGATTTGAGACTTTTAAAGCTCAATATCGCTTAAATTTTATCTGGCATCCGACCTGAGGGTTTTTTTTGCGATCGCGCACGCAACCCCATACCAGGGTTGTCAAAAACTCGAAAAAGTTTGACTTTTTCTCAATTTTTTCCAAATTTTTGTATCGGACCCGTAGTTTTTTGTCTCGGATTTTTGCAGAGCTCGCCGAGACCTTTCTTCTGACACCTCGCGCGTTGATCCTCTGCGTCTGTAACAAAAATTATTAATTAAAAACACCAAAATTTCACTTTTTTCAATTTTTTCCAAATTTTTTGACTGAAACGGTACCTTCTCGTTGCGCATTCGTGTAGCACCCGTCGAGACGGTCCTTTTGACACCTCGCACGCCGCGCTGCTGCACCTGAAACACAAAAAATAAATTAATTACTAAAATTTCACTTTTTTTCCATTTTTTTGACAAATTTTTTGTCCAACGCGCCCGCTTTTTTTTCTATAGTGTAGAGCTCGCCGAGACGCGTCTGACGACGTATCGCGTGGGACGCTCGGACGCGTGAAACGTCAAAAACAGCCCCCCTAAGATTCCCCATACTTGGCGTTTTTTTTATATGGACCGAGGTAATAAGGTGAACCTCTGATTTGTATAGGAATCGAAATTTTCAAACAAAAAATCACTATATCTACGTCGTTTTTTTGACATTTTTTTTCCAAATTTTCCACGAACGTAGGCGTTGACGCCCCGCACACCATAGTGCAAAAATAATTGTGATATTTTTTGTATTTTCGCTGTTTTTTGACTTTTTTTGTGTAAAACACAATTTTTGCGTTTTTTTGACTTGGTATCGACCGATTTGAGACTTTTAAAGCTCAATATCGCTTAAATTTTATCTGGCATCCGACCTGAGGGTTTTTTTTGCGATCGCGCACGCAACCCCATACCAGGGTTGTCAAAAACTCGAAAAAGTTTGACTTTTTCTCAATTTTTTCCAAATTTTTGTATCGGACCCGTAGTTTTTTGTCTCGGATTTTTGCAGAGCTCGCCGAGACCTTTCTTCTGACACCTCGCGCGTTGATCCTCTGCGTCTGTAACAAAAATTATTAATTAAAAACACCAAAATTTCACTTTTTTCAATTTTTTCCAAATTTTTTGACTGAAACGGTACCTTCTCGTTGCGCATTCGTGTAGCACCCGTCGAGACGGTCCTTTTGACACCTCGCACGCCGCGCTGCTGCACCTGAAACACAAAAAATAAATTAATTACTAAAATTTCACTTTTTTTCCATTTTTTTGACAAATTTTTTGTCCAACGCGCCCGCTTTTTTTTCTATAGTGTAGAGCTCGCCGAGACGCGTCTGACGACGTATCGCGTGGGACGCTCGGACGCGTGAAACGTCAAAAACAGCCCCCCTAAGATTCCCCATACTTGGCGTTTTTTTTATATGGACCGAGGTAATAAGGTGAACCTCTGATTTGTATAGGAATCGAAATTTTCAAACAAAAAATCACTATATCTACGTCGTTTTTTTGACATTTTTTTTCCAAATTTTCCACGAACGTAGGCGTTGACGCCCCGCACACCATAGTGCAAAAATAATTGTGATATTTTTTGTATTTTCGCTGTTTTTTGACTTTTTTTGTGTAAAACACAATTTTTGCGTTTTTTTGACTTGGTATCGACCGATTTGAGACTTTTAAAGCTCAATATCGCTTAAATTTTATCTGGCATCCGACCTGAGGGTTTTTTTTGCGATCGCGCACGCAACCCCATACCAGGGTTGTCAAAAACTCGAAAAAGTTTGACTTTTTCTCAATTTTTTCCAAATTTTTGTATCGGACCCGTAGTTTTTTGTCTCGGATTTTTGCAGAGCTCGCCGAGACCTTTCTTCTGACACCTCGCGCGTTGATCCTCTGCGTCTGTAACAAAAATTATTAATTAAAAACACCAAAATTTCACTTTTTTCAATTTTTTCCAAATTTTTTGACTGAAACGGTACCTTCTCGTTGCGCATTCGTGTAGCACCCGTCGAGACGGTCCTTTTGACACCTCGCACGCCGCGCTGCTGCACCTGAAACACAAAAAATAAATTAATTACTAAAATTTCACTTTTTTTCCATTTTTTTGACAAATTTTTTGTCCAACGCGCCCGCTTTTTTTTCTATAGTGTAGAGCTCGCCGAGACGCGTCTGACGACGTATCGCGTGGGACGCTCGGACGCGTGAAACGTCAAAAACCGGCCCCCCCGCCCACCCAGTGATCACTGGCCAGGTAGATTCTGGTCCAATTTTGCGGAAACGGCAATTTTATTTTTATTTTTCTTTTGTGTTGTATTATAACTTATTCATTATTTAATTCGACTGGGCCATATACACCCACTTCATTTTATTTTACTCTAATCACTGTCTGTATCTGTCCTATTTATTTGATTAATTCTAATTTTAATTTTAATTTTATCTTTATTTTCTTTTATTATAGTAATTGACTGGGCCATATACACCCATTTCATTTTATCTTATTTTTAATTATTGTCTGTGTCTGTCCTATTTATTTGATTTATTCTAATTTTAATTTTTATCTTTATTTTCTTCTATTGTATTAATTGTATATAGGAACTGACTGGGCCATATACACCCTCATTTAATTAATTTTATTGTATTTATTTATTTCAATTAGTGTTAGGTATTTATTGAATAGGGCCATTTACACCCTATTCGTTGTCTGTACTGTGATCTGTCTGTTTTGCTCGTTCGGTTACTGTGCTACTGTCGTCGTTGCCGCCCTTGAGTTGCTCTTGCGCGCCCTGCAATAGCGAGCGGAGGTTAACTACACAAACGCACACACTATACATACACACTACACATTGCACACACCCACACATACACACCACACACCGGAATCAGCAGGCGGGAACTCTGGGCTGATATACACTCTGCATCAGAGGTAATATCCAGCCCAGGGTATATAGTTGCCCTACTTGGAATTAACCAAGAGGGCTCCACCCGCTGCTACCGACTATCCGGACTTACACACTACACAACTGCCAACCTACCACCCCCACTACCTAAACAAATTTCCTTTCCCTAGCATCCCACCATTTCTCCACAGGTGCGCCCGCTTACTGGGTAAGAAGGCGCCCCTTGAGCCTCCCTTTTTCTTAATCCCTCGACCCACCTATCCCTGCTCAAGTGCGTGCCGACTTGTTGTACAAACCGGCACCACTTGAACACTCTTGTCCCCCCCAGAAGCCTCTCCCTTGACCCCCACTGCCTCCTCCACCCCTAGATACCGGCATCCTGCATTCTGCAGGATGCCGATCGCGCGAAGCCCCCCCCCGGGGGACCCCCTACGTCCCCTACATACACTTAACACTACATACACAGCCGGCAGAGCCCTCCCGTTGGACACTGGAGAACCTGCCGTGCGACACAATTCACCACCCACTACAGCACACCACAAGACCTCCGCCGAAGCTGGAGCGTCGCAGATCAAAATGACTGAGCCAACACCTGGCTCGAAAACAATGACACCTAGCATCTCACCGACCCCCAACCAAGCCAGTCTGGAAGTACCAGCCCCAGCTTCGACATCAAGCACTATCCGGATGCCGGGTGACGAGGTGCTAATGCCGCTGACAGCACCACTGACTCAGCCAAGCCAAAAAAGAAGGACCAACCGGGCTGCATCTGTCACTGGAGATTCGTTCGACATCGAAGAATCCGCCATGGAGGTTACTGATCTTGTTACACTTCAGAATAAACTGGAAGCGTTGGCGCAAAGGATACTGTCCGAGCTCAATAACGGCGAAAAAAGTGTGACTAGGCAGACCAAGGGCCGAATATCCACTGCGACCAGAGCCATTATACGATGCGCACAAGACCTCGGACAGTTCGCCAATGCAACCAATTCCTCTGCGACCACTGCGACAGCATCGCAGGCGGAACAACCTCTACGACCCAGTGACACGAATGAGCTCGGTCAAATCATCAAGGCCACAGTAGAAACCGCAATACAGCGAGAAGTCGGCTTGGCGGTCAAGGTGGCCATATCCGGGGAACTACAGGCTCAGTGGCAACGATTACCCAACGCCTCTGCACCGCTATCCTATGCAACTATCACCTCGCAAAGCGGTGCAGAACGACAGTCACACTCTCCCACACTAACTGCTCCTACGCGCCCGGCACCGGCTCTAGTAATTGCACACAAAAATAACGCAAAGCCCACGAGAGAGGACATGGTACGCGCACTCCGAGGCACAATTAACTTTAAAGAGGCGAAGTACACACCAACAAATGTCAAAACGCTCTCAGGAGGGAAAACCAGAGTGGAGTTTGAGTCCCCGGAACATCTGGCGGATGCACTTAACAGGATAAACTCTAATCCCTCTAGTGACATAACAGCGGAAACTGAGAGAAAACTTAAACCTTACGTTATCTTTAAGGGCGTCAATAAAAACATCCCTCGCGAGTCAATTACCGAACTCATTATCGAGCAGAACCCAGCACTGGAGGACTGCGGCCCAGATGAAATCTCACTCAAATTTGCTCGCAACAACCGCAGTCCCTATCTGGTCAATTATGTATTTGTCACCTCGCCGAGAGCCTGGAACATCCTCACCAACAGTGGCAAAGTCATGATTGACTATAGAAGAGTGCATGTGGAAAATTTTTCCTCCTTCCTGCAGTGCAGGAAATGCGCACAATTCGGGCATACCCAGTCGCGGTGCCCGGAGAACGAGGAGGCTTGCACCCATTGCTGGAGGACGGGACACTCCAGAGACGACTGCCCCATTGCGTCAGCTGACCCGATCTGCAAGAACTGCACGCATCATAATGCAAGGTTCCGGGCGAGCAACGACACAAAACACTCTGCCTTTTCCACCGGCTGCCCCATCGTCCGTAATATGACCAGGCGAATCATTGAGCGTACTGACTACGGACCAACATGAATACCAACACAGCGATGGGCTTCCTGCAGTGTAACCTCGATAAGTCGAGGAACGGGCTGCATGAGTTAGTTAATTTTTTATTTAACTCCCCTAACCACAGTACAGTTTTGATATCGGAGCCGTATTTGGGCGCGGCTAATGAGGTAAAGACAATAACGGGCTATGACATCTTACAGTTCCCCAAACCTGACAGGAGGATAAAAGCGTGCATCCTTAATAGACCGGGGGTGGGTAGAATGATTGGGCTTGCTCAGTATTCCACACCCAACCTATGCGCCGCACTGATGACCCACGGCACTAAAAAATTCATCGTGGTTTCCGTGTATATTGAACCCAATAATGATGAATACAACACTTTAAATACACTGGACAATCTACTCAGCCAAAACCACAACATGCCGTGTGTCATCGGTGGGGATTTTAACGGGTGGCATCCCATGTGGGGCGGTACGGGGGTGGCTGCAAGCTTCCGAGGTAGAGAAGTTTACGACCTCACTCAGACCCACTCATTAACTATATGTAATGAAGGCACTATACCCACCTTTGAAGCCGTCACACATGGTAGGCTGAGGACGTCGATCATCGACATCACTTTGGCAACTGACAATATGACCAACTACGTTGCCAACTGGAGGGTGAGACTGGACATATGCAAGTCGGTGCAACATAACTGCATAGAGTTCACTGTTGACGTGGGAAATCGGGCACAGGATACGCACAGCTCTGGATCTACGTTCAGGTACAACTCTAAACGAGCCAATTGGGCTGAATTTAACAACAGACTCAGCACAAAAATGACCACCTCTCACCTGCTTGACTTCGATTTCATGCACGCTGGCCCTGAACAGATGGAGGGTCTCCTTATCCAATTCGTCGAGTTAATACAGGCCGCATGCGAGGAATCCTTCCCACTTACTGGACACGGTGCTAGGGGGGGCAGCAAACCGCGACCACCTTGGTGGACCCCCAGGCTCGACGAGTTGAAGAGGGAGATCATCAAAACCCATCACAACATCCACACTGCCAGCAGGCGGGGCCTCCCCATCGACCGGCTGGTCAGCGACCAACGTAACTTAAAACAAATGTATGCCACCGAAATCAAGAACGAATCCTGTAAGAATTTTAGGAAGTTTTGTGAGCTGCACACTAAGGAAAACGTATGGTCGCTGACCAACAGGCTTTTAAAGCAAACAGCTGGCCGACGCCCCCCAACTACTATGAGAATAGGAAATACCCACACCGCCAGTGGTGAGGAGACAGCACACCAACTACTGAGACATTTTTACCCAGACGACGATGCGGACGTGGGGCCTCGCACCCTGAGAGCCGACATGAACACCCGTCACTCCGATTATCTGAGCAATGCCATTGACGACGTAGACTTCAACACCAACGAGATCATAAACCATCTAAAAAACATGAATCCGAACAAAGCTCCAGGGTGGGACGGCCTCACCTCCGATATCTGCCACCAAGTCTCGCTGGCCTATCCACAATTCATCACCAACATCATGAATAGGTGTCTAAAGATCGGGTATTTCCCCAACATTTGGAAGGAGGCGATTGTTAAAATTATTCCGAAGCCAGGCAAGGACGACTACTCGGCGCTAGGAGCTTACCGACCTATCGGGTTAATCCCGGTATTCGGTAAGCTCCTCGAGAGATTATTCATCAACCGCGTGACGTATAAGGCACGCGGTCTAAACTTAATGTGTCATGGCCAATATGGCTTTACGGAGCAGACTGGTACAGTACCAGCTCTGCATAATGCGGTGCAATACATTAAGCAGGCCAAGACTGAGGGCCGCCTGGTGGTGGCTGTATCGCTGGACATCAGAGCCGCGTTCGACAATGCGTGGTGGCCGGCCCTCTTCAATCAATTGACAAAAATTCAATGCCCTCGTAACATCTTCAAACTGATCAGCAGCTATGTGCAAAACAGGACCCTCACTCTGGAATACGCGGGCAGTACGGTGTCTAAGGGCATGACCAAGGGTTGCGTACAGGGATCGGCCTGCGGACCGATCCTTTGGAACATCTTGCTCGACGAGCTACTAAAGCTCGAGCTACCCGAGGGCTGCCAACTGCAGGCATTCGCCGATGACATCCTACTGCTCGCGTCTAATAAGAACTTGCAACGCCTCGAGGGCAACGTCAATGGAGCCCTCCAGATCATCGACGACTGGGGCAAGAGTGTCAAGCTCACATTCGGACACGACAAGACTCGAGCGCTGGCGTTCTCTCCCACAGCCAGACGGGCCAATCTGATCATGGGACACCACAGCATTAACTTTTCCACAAATTTTAAAATTCTCGGCATTATTCTGGACGATCAACTCCTCTTCACCGAACACGTCAAATACGTGATCGATAAAGCCAGACGTATATTCAATCGGCTGTGCGTGTTCACTAGGAACACATGGGGAGCTCACCCAGAAAACATCGACAGCATTTACCACCAAGTCATGGAGCCGACTATCACCTATGCGGCGGGCATATGGGGACATATTGCGAGCAAAATACATATACGGAAAATGCTGGCTTCGGTGCAACGAGGGTTCGCGCTTCGTGCCACCAAGGCATATCGTACCGTGTCGACCAATGCAGTCTTGGCTCTGGCGCAATACATGCCTTTAGATCTGAAGGTTCGCGAACGGCATCTGGTGGAAAGCGCGAGGCTGAACGGACACACCAGCTACTTGCCGGCTGACCTGCGGCTCGAGACTAACACTCCAATCCACGAACTCCTTCACCCCGCGCGGCGAGTCACCGTCCACTACAGCACCGCCAACGATCAACTCGAGGTGGACCGGACCTGCCTGGAGCACTCGGTGCAACTATTTACTGACGGGAGTAAGCTTGAAGATGGTGGAGTCGGAGCGGCTTGCGTTATGGTGTGCCCGGAAAACCGACCCTCCGTGACAACCAGAAAGCTGAAACTACATAGCACTTGCACGGTGTTCCAGGCGGAACTACTCGCGATCCATCTGGCCTGTAAAATGATCAACCAACACAGAAGACAGGACAACATCATCTACTGTGACTCCCGCTCTGCACTTGATGCTATTGGGCAAAGGGATAACGCACATCCCATCGTGTCGGATATACACAGAGCCCTCCACGAGCTACCAGCGGACATAAGGGTGCGCTTCTGCTGGGTCCGTGCGCACGTCGGCATCGCTGGCAATGAAGCAGCGGACCTTGCAGCTAAAAAAGCCGCCGGCATGCGCACCGGCACAGACTACGACGCGTACCCCATCAGCTGCGTGAAAAAATTAATCAAAGAGGAGAATTACAACCTGTGGCAGGATCGTTACGCAGGACTTGACACCGGTTCCTACACCAAATCTCTGTTTCCCCAAATTAAACAAATCGCTGAGTTTAATTCTACTGTACCTCGAACGTTCCAGACCACGCAGATGCTGACGGGTCATGGTGGGTTTAAATCGTACCTCCACAGGTTCAAGATTGCTGATGACGATCTATGCCCCTGCGACGACCTGTCCCCCCAAACTGCGCAGCACCTACTGACAGAGTGTGTCAGATACGGGGCGTTAAGGCGAGACCACGTAACAATCTGCAACAGCCTAAACATATCTCCCTACAACTTACCGGCTATCGGACGCAAGAAATCGTGCAGAGAGTCGTTTATCAAACTTACACACCATATCATAAACAGCTTAAAAAGCTTCAACACTAGCCCCTAGATTTCAGCACTGACACAGACTCTCTGGAAATTCGTACCTATTAATATATACAATGTAAATACCTGACAAATTCTATTTTAACTACCATTTACTATCTATCAATTAATTAATTATTATTATGAACAAATTCCATTGCAATTATATTATTATTTTATTATACTCCAATTTTATATTTTATACTACATAATGATTTATTATTAGGATTGACCACCGCATATATGCTGACACAAAGTGAAATCACTATCAACTACATCGCATAACAATTATTATTTAGAATATCAAGTGTTTAATGATCTATTTTAACGAATATAAACTGTGATACTAGAATAAGGAAACTAGTTATAAGCCAATACACATTATGCAAGACACTCAATCTTAAGCTGCGCCAGTGCTTGACATCCTTGATGACAAACACTGCCGCTGCACCCCGGGATGCGTCGACCCCTGTAATGTATCCCATTAGCAGAGCGGGGGTCGAAGCAATAGTCCCACGCGATGTCATCAGCATATACGCACATAACCAAAATAAACTAAAAAAAAAAAAAAAAAAAAAAAAAAAAAAAAAAAAAAACCTAACCTAACCTAACCTAACCGAAGTCGCAGCCCCCCTGTTGCCGCGAACGCCACGAAACCGCGTCGCTCCGCACTGTAAAATTATTTCCGCGATTTTTATAATATTTTTAACCCGAGTTTTTACCAATCTGTGTCTATCACTAAAACGCGTGTGAATACCGAGTTTGGTGACGATCGGAGCAAAGCTCTGGTCTCCAGTGAAATTTCCGAGGTTGGATTGCAGTGCTTACCGTGGTTATGGTGCAGTGAAATCACAAAAGTGCGTGCGCCGGTCGAAAACGACCTGCAACCCTTCCAAATAGTTACACCATTGTAAGCGCCCTGACGGCCCCTAGCCTCCAGCAAAATTCCAGATTTTTCCCGTGGGAATCCGACGAATTATTGAGGAAAGACTGGGAGCGCCAAAACACGTGTTCCCGGAACCGCGTATCTTGGAGCGGTTCTGTGAGTGACAGTGGATAGAGGGGCGAAAGACCAGCTGATCGACGTATCGCACGTCCCGATCCGATCAAGGGGAAAGGGACAGGAGAGCTTTCCCGAGACAGAGATTTTTTCCCCAAATCCCCGAGCTGATATCTCGGGAACCGGATCGAAACCCCACCCCGGAAAAGTGCTCATAAGTAGCGGACGTCCCTCCCCTACAACGCGATACTCGAACGCCTGAGATCCATCCAGGGTCTGTGGGCGAAAACTACTCCCAAAAGAAGAGGGGAAAAACTTACCACCTGCACCAGCCCACGAGGTCAGGGATCCGTGGTAGCTGTCACCAAATTAGTGACGGCTCCGGACTCCTGACATCAGCCCAAACTCAACGACATATCGGACGTCGTCGCAGGACTTCGGGAACGGGAGCAGGAGCGCCGGGAACATCGCTAGGTTAGATTTTCTATATTTAGAACTTTAAGTGACCGAAACAACCCCAGGGGTTGGAGACGCGTGGGGTTGTAATTATTTAGTTTATAGGCAATTTCACGGGAAAACTAACGGTGTTTAAATAAAAATTTTTGAACAACTAGAAGCAACAATACAGATAAAAATTCCCAAGGAGGGCACTTCTCTTGTGAAATTCCCATAACTCGCTACGTAAATATAATTCGAAAATTAACTTTTTTGGTTTTGAAAAATTTGTAAGTTTAGCTAAGTAACTTTGCTCAGTGGACCCTAAAACTAACACCTACCAAAATTGACTAAGATCCCACTGTTATTACTGGAGATAAATTGAATTTCCCAAATTAGGGAAAAAATCGCGGAAATTTAGTTAGGTATTTTTGGGGGGAAATAACTTTCACAATACACTCGACGCGTGGGTTTTGACTGCGTGGTCGGGTGGCCCTGTTCACTGGCCTTCCTGAGAAGCAAAAATTGTAAATTTTAGAGCACAGGGGGCCGAATAATAAAGATTTCCGCGGACTGCCTTTTCTCGGGAACACGGGAACCAAATTGATACGCCGCTTATAGGGAAAAATTTACCAAAAATCATATTTTAAAATTGGGTGACGCGTGGATTTTGACCCCCAAATATTATAGATTGGGTGCACAGCATCCCGGAGCACCAAAAACAAAAATTTTTGGACAGCGGGAACACAGTAAAATTTACTTTTGAAAACGTGGCAAATGCCATAAGTAATTCGCAATCGCAGAACCCGCTGTCCGAAATTGTCGGAGGTGTTTCGGGAAGTAACAGAAATCTAGGGAAGACATATCCCCAATCCCTCCCTATATTTAGTAGCGTTTAAAAGGGAGTGGATACAATACATCTATTTGTTTTCTGGAATTTTCATATTATTTTTTGACTAGATTTCATTAATTAAAGTCCGGACGAACATCGCGCGCGACTTACTGTCGGCCCCATTGACTGTGATCAACTCGTACGTTGGGAATATCGGCCCGGCGCGATCACCAAAGCTAAGCAAGGCTGAGCACGGCCAGTGTTGGATGGGTCACCCCAATCCACGCGCGAATTTCTATTTAATTACATTGCTCACATGCATTTGTTTATTTTCTAATTATTTAAACTCTCAATCTAATATCTGTATTGCTGCCTCTATATTGACTACTTGATTCCAATACTTTAAAAATTGGGTTGCTGCTATTTTAGTCTTTAAGGCTGTAATTGTGTAAACTACTGACTATTATTATCGTGATAATTAACTATACTTTCGATGACTAGGGCCGTATACACCCCAAGATTTTGTAATTATTGATGTATATGTTTTGTGTTCGATTAATGTTTTTCACTGTTTTAACCTATTTGCCAACTTTAATGCTTGTGCAATTTTATTTTTAAAATTATATTTTTATTTTAATCATTCTTTTAAAATATTTTAAATCACCCCAAATAATTAGGTCACGCCTACGTTGGTATACATTTGAGGTACTAATTGGTGCCATTTTAACAATTTTTCAACTGCTTGACCATCGTTCTAACACGTAATTAATCGCACCACCACTGACTCGTGTCGCATTATATTTTCTCTACCCTACCTTCTAAAAAATTGTTTACGTCTGTATTTACTAAAACTTAATAGATAAGTACATTTGGGCGACTCTAAATTCGTCTCCCACCGAGTTTGGTCGGGATCCTTCTGGGGGTTCGGAAACTAAACAGTTTTTTCCCATATTGTGGAAATTACCGCGGAATCGATGCGACAACCGACAAAACAATAAACTCGCGGAACTATAATAACCCCATAGACTGTAAGCGGGTGGATTTTGACTATACCACTCGACGGGGAATTTCCCTAACAATCGAGTGGTTTTTCACCCATATTTTTAGGCCCCATAGATCCCCCAAAAATATCAAAAATCTAAAAGAAGGAATTATTTCCTCGCCTAAAGCTTACGTAATATCAATCGGAAAACAAAATTTTTTATTCATAAGTTTGTCTAAATTTTCCATACATAAGTTCGTTGAGTGCCCCCAGAAAACGACCCATACCAGATTTGGAGGAGATCCCAAAGGTGTTTCGGGAATAAAATAGGCCCAAATAAAATAGAGGAAAACATCGCCGTAAAATAGGCCAATTTTGTCATTTTTGATCAGTTATATTTCCCAAAGTATAACGGACGCGAGGAAATTACCTATATAATCGGATGGTCCCTCTCTTCGGCTCCCAGGAAAAACAAAGAATAAAATTTTTAGACGCCGGGAGACCGGGAGACGGAGTTTTCCCCGCGGCCGGATACCGAGGAAATCGTGACGGGTGGCTCATTTGTAACTCCGCTTTGGATAGGACTTAATTATTTTATTTGTGAATACTTACCTGTCTATCTATTGCCGCTTGATTTCTCGCCTACGTAATTAATTGTTTATAACAATTGTGTTTTTAATTTTCTTTTATACTATTTTATTAATTCTAATTAACTTATAATATTTTTTGACGACTGACTAGGGCTTTTTACACCCAGCAATTTAACTATTTTAATAATCCGCTTTACTTTCTTTTATAATTTATTCTAACCTTAGACCATAATTAATTATATTAATTTGTTAATATTGACAGGGCCATATACACCCCACTAAACTAACGTAGCCTAAATAAATACTGCACGATACTATCACTGTGTTGTTACGACAATAAGAGTGCGTAAAATTTTTACGCACAATTTATATATCTTCTTTTTGTTATTTATTTCTATTGCTTACTTTATGTGCTGACCAGGGCTGCATACATCTCGTCGGTTTGATTTTGATTTGCTATAAAAAAGTGTATTATTTCTAGGTATTTGAGCTGCTAACCATATCAATAGTTTAATTTAATTGACCATTGCCACTACCATACGCTATTGACCAGGGCCTTTTACACCCTATCTATAGGTACTCTAACCTTGACTTCGACTGTTTGCTGCTGCGAATATATACCCAAACATTTACATTACTATAGCACCAGGGTTGTGACGGGAGACTGAAGACTCACTTTCTTCGGACTTCGCATTTTCATTTTTCTTTTTGTGCTTTGTTGTTGATGCTGTTTTATTGCTTGCGTTGATCCAACTATTTCTCCTTTTCAGTTACACATACCTATACACACACACACCCACATACACACATATACACACATACACACACACTATACTGGAACCAGCTAACGGGAACCCTCGGCTGAACGCACTCTTTAACAGAGTCTGTACTCAGTCTAGGGCACATAGCTGCCCGACTTGGAAACAAGCGGGCAACACCCGAAGCTACTAAAAATCCAAACACACATCACACATTAAGTCTGACCTCCGCCTTATAACCTTAATTCTAACAATAGAATCGACCAAAGCCAAACGGTTTAGCTTAATATATCTAGTCCTTTAATACTTAAGTCATTATTTATAGTTTTAATATAATTCTAGTTAATTAGAACCATTAGCCTAAGTTCTGACCAGGGCCATTTACACCCTAAATTAAATTATTCTATTTTTCTCTATTTTTCTTATTGTTTTTATTGTTTTATTTTGACTATTGAACCTCAAGTGATAACTTGGGTACGAACCGAAGCTGCACCGGTTTTCATATCACACTCTCTTACCCAGCTTTTATTGACGTTATCGACGCTGCCGCTACTTTTGCTAGCCAAACACACACACTACACATTCACACACACCACATACACACAATATCGATATCAAACGGCGGGAGCCCTGGGCTGGTACACACTCTGCAGTAGAGGTAGTACTCAGTCTAGGGTAAATAGTTGCCTAACTTGAAATCAAGTAGGCACCACCCCGGGCCATTGATAATCCGAACACACAACACACCACATTTCACTAACCTCCCCAACCACCACCCTATCCCCAACCCCAGTACACCCAACCCTACCAACACACAACCCTTAACCCCGTACACCGAATCAACACCCCCTTACTCCCGACCCCCTAGGACTTATTCACCCCTTCACCCCTCTCAGGAACCACCCCCACTCACTACCGAACAACCTCCCTATAAGCCGTGCCAACTTGTTGTACAAGCGGGCACTTCTTAAATTTTTTTTTTTTTCCAGTCCACCAAACCTAGTGACCCACCTCACCCCGATCAAGCTGCACCGACTTGCTGTACAAGTCGAAACTCCTTGATTCCTCTAGCTTCCTACATCCCTCGCCCACCTCCCCCCCGCTCAAGTTGCGTCGGCTTGTTGAACAAGAAGACACCACTTGAACCCCCCCAACGTTAGGCAAATCCCCCCAAAAAATCCCCATTAACCCCCAAGCTCCTAGAGTTTCCCATACCAAACCCCTATCCACCACTAGCATCCCTTGAGTTCCTAGAGCCTTTTGGCGAATTCCCCCCAAAAACCCCCATTAACCCCCAAGCTCCTAGAGTCTCCTAGACCATTCCCCTATCCACCCCTAGCATCCCCTGAGCTCCTAGAGCCTTTTGGCGAATCCCCCCAAAACCCCCATTAACCCCCAAGCTCCTAGAGTCTCCTAGACCAATCCCCTATCCACCCCTAGCATCCCCTGAGCTCCTAGAGCATTTTGGCGAATCCCCCCAAAACCCCCATTAACCCCCAAGCTCCTAGAGTCTCCTAGACCAATCCCCTATCCACCCCTAGCATCCTCTGAGCTCCTAGAGCCTTCTGGCGAATCCCCCCAAAACCCCCATTAACCCCAAGAGTCCTAGAGTCTCCCAGACCAATCCCCCATTCACCCCTAGCATCCCCTGAGCTCCTAGAGCCCTCTGGCGAATCCCCCCAAAAACCCCCATTAACCCCCAAGCTCCTAGAGCCTCCTAGACCAATCCCCTATCTACCCCTAGCATCCCCTGAGCTCCTAAAGCCTTTTGGCGAATCCCCCCAAAACCCCCATTAACCCCCAAGCTCCTAGAGTCTCCTAGACCAATCCCCTATCTACCCCTAGCATCCCCTGAGCTCCTAGAGCCTTTTGGCGAATCCCCCCAAAACCCCCATTAACCCCCAAGCTCCTAGAGTCTCCTAGACCAATCCCCTATCTACCCCTAGCATCCCCTGAGCTCCTAGAGCCTTTTGGCGAATCCCCCCAAAACCCCCATTAACCCCCAAGCTCCTAGAGCCTCCTAGACCAATCCCCTATCCATCCCTAGCATCCCCTGAGCTCCTAGAGCCTTTTGGCGAATCCCCCCAAAACCCCCATTAACCCCCAATCTCCTAGAGTCTCCTAGACCAATCCCCTATCCATCCCTAGCATCCCCTGAGCTCCTAGAGCCTTTTGGCAAATCCCCCCAAAACCCCCATTAACCCCCAAGCTCCTAGAGTCTTCTAGACCAATCCCCTATCCATCCCTCGCATCCCCTGAACTCCTATACCCTTCTGGCGAACCCCCCCAAAACCCCCATTAACCCCCAAGCTCCTAGAATCTCCTAGACCAATCCCTTATCCACCCCCCACAACCCCTAAATCCCAACGGCCCCCTAAGCTCAACCCCTACCTACCCTATCGCCAAACCTACACACACAGCGGAGAGGAACGGCTCGCGGGTGCCCCGGACTCGGTGAGTTCACGCATAGCAGGAGTAAATCTTTAAAACCTTTATACCTGTTTTTATACTTATATCTTATTTTTATACTTTAATATATCCGTTCTTAATTAACTCACCCTTTGCATCTAAACAAACACAATGCCTATAAGTCGCACCCCCCCACGAACTAAATCGCCGCGTGATACAATCAGGGCGTCTCGCTCACCACCTATGCGGACGCGAGAGTCCCCTGTAGACCTGTGCGAACTACCACCTAACACACAAGACGACTCAAGCAATTCTGGCTTTGAAGTCCCCCCTCCCCATGTGTCGGCTGCTAGAAACATCACTGACAGGGAACCCGAAGAAGACAACATGCAGATACTTAACCAAGGTGAGAGTATTAACCTCCACGCTGTACCGCCCCTAAATCGAACTTTTAACGTTGCAACAAACAAAACTGATAACACCAGCTCCGCAATAATCCAAAGCATAATGTTTCATGCAACTAACATCATCCAGAGGATATGCGTCGCAAGCGGAAAAACGGTTACAAAAGTAAATAGAGAAAAGGCCATAGAACATGCCGATTCCATCACCAAATTGGCGCAAGAGTTACTGGAGACTCAGAACGTAGATAACTGTACTAGTGATAAACACGACCGAACATATCAGAGTATCCAACCAACTGATACCGACCTCAATGAACAAACAGTTAAACTCATACGTGAGACAATACAAGACACAATTAAAAACACCATCAACACACTGAGCATTGAGAGAAACAATGAAACAGATATATCCAATAAAGGTCCCACGAGCAAGAAACAGACATTCTCGGAAGCTATAAAAAGACCACCCGATATCACCAGTAACCAAACACTAAACGCTACCAAAAGAAGAGCCAAACCAACAATATTGGTAACAATTGACGCGGCCAAGAACAAGGAGCAGGCAGACGAAGTGTGGAGAGAACAGATATCCTTTAGAAAGGAAAAATTCCTACCAACAAAAATCACCTACACGAAAAATAATAAGTTGAAGGTTGAATTCGAAAACAACGCCCAATTGGAGAAAACACTCGACAGGATTAACAACAATAAAGGCATGAGTGCACAAAAACTAAACAGCCTCCAACCAACCTTCATCTTGAAAGGAATACCTAACTACGTTCGATCGGAAGAGCTAACTGAACTAATTATCTGCCAAAACCAATGTCTGGAGCACTTGGACAAGAACAACGCCGACAACCAGCTAAAACTCTGCACTACTCGAAGAAACAAAAATCCAAATCTCTACAACGCTATTTACAGGGCATCCCCCAAAATTTATAGAGACGTACTCCAAACGGAGAGAATAAATGTGGACCATGCCAGGGTGAGAGCAACGGATCACATTGCCCTCCTCCAATGCTACACATGCCTACAATATGGCCACACTAAGAGACTGTGCAGAAACGACAAAACGAGATGCTCACATTGCGCTAGCGAGGAGCACATATACAATGATTGCCCTCATAAAGAAAACTCAAAACGGGTCAAATGCTACAACTGCTACGAATACAACAAAGAAAACAACAAAACGATAGACACTGAACACCCAGCAACATCGAACAAATGTCCTGCACATGTACTGAATGCAAAAAGGACAATAGAAAAGACAGATTATGCCACACAATAGCACAGACCAACCGGTAGCAATAAACAACCACAACACCCACCGTAGCGGAGACAGCGGAGATAGCCAAAGCGATAGAAGTAGAGCAGACAGAAACAACCACAATAACTTAATAAACTGCATCCAGCTGAATTTTAATAAAAACCATCATGTACACAATGAGTTCATTGCAAGTAGCCTACTGGAGAAATACGATATAGCATTTATCACAGAACCATACACTGGAAACACGCTTTATACCAAACCAATTAAGGGTTATACCATATACCAAAATAGCAACTCAACTCCAAATAGTAATATCGATACAGAACATAGAGTCAAATCCGCAATAGCTGTTAAGAACAATAAATTCAGCGCGCTGTTAATTAACCCCTACACTACTAATAACCTGACAATAGTTCAGATTAGAAATCATAGGGGACATACGATATACTTGCATTCGGTATACATCGAGCCTAGGGAAGACAAGAACCAGACCCTGGGCGGATTGGAGCGCTTTGTTAATCTTAACCCTGACGCAACACACATAATAACAGGGGATTTCAACGCATGGCATACAACATGGGGATCTACCAAAAATAATAGACGAGGCGAAGCCATATACGACCTGGCAACAAGGAACGGACTGACCATTCTAAACAGTCAAGATCCCTCAACGCACACATTCCGCACAATCACACACGGTCGCATTAGAACATCCAATATCGACCTAACCATGTCCACCAACACTAATCACCGTATTAACGTCACGGACTGGAGAGTGGACACAGGAATTGTGACAACCTCGGATCACCATGCCATCAGATTCCAAATCAACCTGGGCAGACACACCCAGGACAGGCTGACCAGGAACATTAAAAACTCCACATGGAGATATAATACCAACATCCCCAATTTTTGGAGTGACAACAAGAAGCGGGAGTTCAGGGAGGAATGCATGAGGCATATGGACGACGGCGATGGAACTATCAACAGAATCCAAACTATGAACAGGGCTGACTTAAACAACTTCATCAAAACCCTAGTTAGAAGAATAAATATCGTATGTAGAAGAACCATCCCAAAACACCAAGCAGCGACGGGGAGGCCACATTGGTGGACGGAAGAGCTGAACTGGCATAAGCAGAGGGTCATCAGAAATCACCATGAACTCTCCAGAGCCGCTAGAAGAGGCGACAACCTGGAGCGAATCATCGAAGAAAGAACAAGGCTTAAAAACGAATACACAAGAGCGATCCAAAAAGCTTCAACTGATAGCTTCAGGGAGTTCTGCAACACGCAGGGCACAGAGGATGTGTGGACAATTACCAACAGGATAATAAGGACCAGACCGCTGACACAGCCACCAGCGACATTAAAGAAACCCGATGGCACACACACGCAGACCCCACAAGAAACCGGGCAGTGTCTTATAAGAACCTTATACCCTGAAGACACCCAAGACACGACTGCACAAGCTGCTGTCAGAGAAGAGATGTCGAGGCCCCCTCAAACACCGAACGAGCCACCATTCACCATCACCGAGATATTAGAAAATCTCAAAACGATTAACCCTAAGAAAGCTCCCGGAAAAGATGGACTTACTGCAGATATATGTCTAAGAGTAATGGAAACATACCCTAACCTGCTTAAGGCTGTATTGAATAGGGCCCTGGAACTGGAGTACTTTCCCGAGGAGTGGAAGAGGGCCGTGGCGAAGATCATCCCCAAACCAAACAAAAACACCTATGATGAAGTGTCATCCTACAGACCCATCGGCCTTCTCCCAGTCTTCGGGAAATTATACGAAAAACTCCTCAATAACAGAATCACCCATCATCTCTACACAAACAAACTCAACCAGGAGGGTCAATACGGCTTTAAGCCACAAAGGTCAACCATACTGGCAGTCAACAACGCTATTGACATCATTAATAAAGCCAAGGAACGCAGAGAACAGGTAGTGGCGGTCTCACTTGATATCCAAGGGGCCTTTGACAATGCATGGTGGCCATCAATCTTTAAACAGTTAAAGAAATACAAATGCCCCAAGAATCTCTACAACACCATGCTTAGTTACGTTCAGAACCGCCAAGTTATCGTCAACATGGCTGACGAGGAAAATATCAGGGACATGACGAGGGGATGCATACAGGGATCTGTGTGCGGCCCCTCGATGTGGAACTTGATCCTCGACGACCTCCTTGCAAAGCCCGCGGCCGAAAATGTACACATACAGGCCTACGCTGACGACATACTATTAATAGCATCACATCGCAATGTACAAATATTAGAACGTACAATAAACCAAACGATTAAAATGATCACCGATTGGGGAAGGGGCAACAAATTGACTTTTAGTGCAAACAAAACACAGTTGATAGCGTTCACCAACAAGGCCAACAAAGCTGATATTAAGATAAATAATGTACAGCTTAACTTCTCGAACACTATTAAATACTTAGGAATACACATAGACAATAAACTAAAATTTATAAATCATGTCAAACAAGCTATAGATAGAGTTAAATTAATATACAACAAAATTAAAATTTTTGCCAAACCCACATGGGGAATACACTCAAATAACATTAAAATTATTTACAACCAAGTATTAGTACCAATTTTGTCTTATGGAGCCTCGATTTGGAAAAGCGCTCTCAAATATAAATGTGTCCAAAAACTCCTACTTTCCTTCCAGAGGAATATATGTATTCAAATCATCCGGGGCTTTAGAACAGTCAGCACGGCGCTGTCTATAACCCTCGCGGGCCTTCCTCCACTACATGATCATATACTAGCTATAGCGGACAATGAAACAACCAGACTAACACACCACACACCATATCTGCCACATGACATCACACTGGAGACACAAGCCGAATTAGGACAGAGGCTCCATCCAACGCTAAGGACCCCAATATTATACCAAACGGCAAATAATCAGGAGGAACTGCAAGCCATCCTCCGCACACATACTAACGTCACACACCATCTGTATACCGACGGCAGCAAAAGTGAAGATGGGGTCGGCGCTGCCGTGGTAATACAAAATGACCAACTCCAAATTATGAAAATACAAATAAAACTCCACAAGGCCTGCTCAGTATTCCAGGCAGAACAGGTGGCTATTCTCAGGGCCTGTGAATGGGTAAGAGAACACAGAAAAAGTGCCGCCATAATTACGGACTCGAGATCTACACTGCAGGAACTACAGAACACAAGATCACAGAACAAACACACGGTAACAACACACAACACAATCAACGCGATCCAGCAGCACAACAACAAAAGTATCATCTTTATATGGGCGAAGGCGCATAATAATATACATGGGAACGAACTTGCGGACACGTACGCGAAACAGGCCGCCAAATCGCACCAAATTATACAATACCAAAATTTCCCCTTATCGTATGTCAAAACTATAAACTATAGGAAGATGCATGAACAAACTCAATGCATGTATAACAACCCGGAAAAGTGCAAATATACCAAAAATATATTCGCGGATCATAATGAAATTAAGCAATTTATTGACAAGGTACCACCTAACTTCATAATCACGCAATTTCTCTCTGGACACGGGTACCATAAAGAATATCTATACAGATTTAAAATTACTACGGACCCTTACTGCCCCTGTAATAACAGCAATACAATCCAGTCAATGTCCCATCTAATCTTTGACTGCACAAAATATCAAAATACCAGAACAGGGTTAGAGTACATATGCACGGTAAATAACATAGACATACGGCAAATCAACCAATACCATCAAAGGGATGAAATTATTGAACATTTCCAAAAACACATTGCCAACATCATAAGCACCCTAAAGCAGTTCAACCAAACATGACTGATGTGTGGCCCTGTGCAGTTAGATGGATGGATGGATGAATGGATAGATATAAGTTTACGTGACACGAAAATATTATTATAAGATAGCCATACAACCCAATGTTGCCAACATCATATATATATATAGCAATAGATTAGAAGTAATGAACATCATAAAACGCTTTGCCAAGTATGGCACTCAGCATAGTATAGTGTTGTGTAAACTTAGACATAGTTAACATATAGAACAGAACGCTTTACAGCAATGTACTATAAGTAATACAAGAAGTAGTTAAAGTATTGTAACTTGCATTATATAGTAAATTATAATGAAGTTATCAGGTTGTAGGTCAACATAGCAATGTATACATTTTGTAAAATGCATAGGACAGATGTAATAGCATTACTGATATATTGATAACAGGAATTGATATAGACAAACAATGTATATGTAACGTAGTAACAATAAGTAACCTAGTAACGGTAGTCATTATAGCTTCGATGTAATACTTAGCTCTTAGCATAAGTCCTACCGTGTAAAAAACAAAAGACCACTGACAAACATAAACCTGGACAAAAAAAAAAAAAAAAAAAAAAAAAAAAAAAAAAAAAAAAAAAAAAAAAAAAAAAAAAAAAAAAAAAACCTAACCTAACCTAACCTAACCTAACCTTTTTTTTTTTTTTTTTTTTTTTTTTATGAAGGAGGTAAAAATGCGTTTACGCACTATCCCGCACCGGAGGACAAAATTCGGTGCGGGGGTGTGTGGGACTCACCCAGTTGGGAATACCCACTAAAACTTCCTCCTGTTTCCCGTCATCAGCGATGGGTCATGGTTTCGGAGCTACAGTCGGACCTTATCTCCGAAGATCCCATGAGCCATCGCTACGCCCGTTACCGGGTCCACCAGCCAGCGGTTTCCCGCACTTCTCCGCGGTGCGGCGACATACCAGGAAACGTGTATGTCGCCGCGCTGCCACTCCATCGGCTATCATCCCTGGCGATAGTTGTCCTCTTCCATCGCCATGGAGCCGTTTCCACTCCCCTTCAGGAAACTAGTGCACGGGCATAATCCCTGCGCCGTCGTCCTGCGCGCCTTCGCCTTAGCGGGTCCGCCAGGGGGTCCTCTTCGCGGGTCCGCTCCCTGGCCTCCTTCCCACTGATGGCCGCCTCGCAGAAGGCTTTTACAGCCCCCCAAGACTGTTCGCTGCCAACCATAGCGCGAACCACTGCCGGCAGCGACAGATCGTTGCCCACAACAGCTACTAAGGCCGCCCTCTCCTGGGCCCAACCAGGACATGCCTCTAAGGTGTGTTGCGCCGTGTCTTCCGACGCACCACACTCATGACAGATGGCAGTTTGCTCTCTCCTCGCAATATTGCACAGATACCTCCCGAAGCACCCGTGCCCCGAGAGGATCTGCACTAGGCGGAAAGAGAGCAAGCCGCCCCGTCGCGACAACCACTGGTCTAGCACTGGGAGTATGGCCTGGACAGTACGATGTCCGGCACTAGGCTCCTCCAACATGTCGCGCCACTTTCTGTAGCCAGTTACTTCTGCGTTCCTGCGCCATGCGCTGATCTCCTCTGGGAGTGGGTTTCGCCCTTGGGCTCTCGCGTCCGCGGTTTTAGCGAAGACCGCCGCGTGGACCTCGGCCTCCAACTCCCAGGGGGGTGTCCCGGCAAGAACACATGCCGCCTCGCAAGATACGGTGCGGTATGCGTTGATCGTTCTGACCGCCATAATCCGCTGCGCTCGGCGTAATATGGACTTATTGTGGGCGGTCAGAGAGTCCCACCATATGGGTGCCCCGTATAGGGCTATGGATCTAACCACCCCCGCAAAGAGGCGGCGGCATCCATCACCAGGGCCATTTAGGTTCGGCATCAACCGACTCAAGGCCATTGCCACTCTCATAAGTTTCGGGGCCAACCTCCGGAAATGCTCTTTAAAATTCCATCGGCTGTCGAGGACGATTCCCAGGTATTTCATCGTCGACCCGACACCGATGGAAGTACCGCTCACAAAGAGTTGGGCGTTTGCCGGTGGCGCGTTTCGGGGGCCGTGGAAGCAAATGGCTTCGGACTTATTAAGGGCCACCGAGAGGCCCAGGCGTCTTATACGTCCCACCACATGCGCTGTCCCGGCCGTAGCTAGCAGACTGGCCTCGCGGTAAGTCCTACCCCGGGCAGTCACCAGCGTGTCATCCGCGTAGCAGGTTAGTTCCACGCCACGAAGATTGGAGCCGCGCAGAGCCCAGTCGTAGCCGATGTTCCACAGGATGGGTCCTAGGACCGATCCCTGTGGAACACCGCGCGACACCTCCCTGCGGCTCCACCCATTACTTGTGGGGAACATCACAAATCTTCCCGAGAGGTACTCCTGGACAACCCTACATAGATACGCCGGAAACCGGTGGTATTTCATTGCCTCCATGATGCAATTGTGGGGTAGGGTGTTGAATGCATTTGAAATGTCCAAGGACACTGCAATTACCACCCCACCTCTCGACACCTCCTCTTCGGCGAGGGCCCTCACCCGTGCGATCGCATTGATGGTGGACCTACCCCGCCGGAAACCAAATTGGCTGTCGGCCAGTTCGGGCCCCACCTCTGCCAGATGACTGTTTAAGCGATCAGCAATAACGCGTTCGAACAACTTCCCCGCCTCGTTCAAAAGAACTATTGGGCGATAGGCCGAAGGCGAGTCTGCTGGGCGCCCGTCTTTGCGTAATAGCACGAGTCTGCCGTGCTTCCAGTCGCTTGGAAACCTACCATCTCGGAGACACTCTGTGAGGAGAGCTCGGAATCTGGGCGCCATCCCGTTTTTGAGTGCGAAAACCCAGGCTTTTCCGGGGATTCCGTCCGGGCCGGGGGCTGTGTTTTTTGCCCGAAGACGAAGCACCGCCGCATCCAGCTCAGCCTCTGTCAGCTCTGGAAATGCCCCATCGTCGGCTAACACTACTGGTTGACCCATTGTGGGTGTGACAAATCCCGACGTTGTGGCGGGAAAAAGGCACTGGACCACTCTGGTAAGCGTGCTCTCCTCCATCGTCGATGTCAATGGAGGAGTCCAGGGGCGGAGCTTGCTCATGACGAGCTTATATGGCCTGCCCCATGGGTCTCGCTCCAAGGTGTCCAGTAGCTCCTGCCAGGCTCGTTCTTTAGCAGCACCTATTTCACCTCTGAGAGCCTTCTTCGCCTCCTGGAAAGCACTGAACAAGCGAGCTATTTCAGCGGCGTCCCTGTTCCGTCGGCGATGACGGGTGTATTGTCGTCGCGCCGCCACACAAGCTGCGCGTAGTCGCGCAAGCTCGGGCGACCACCAATACACCTGTTGACGAGCGGGGGGTTTCCTCACGCGCGGCATGGCTGCATCACAGATCCTCTGCATTGCGTCTCCGAACCACCGCGATTCGAGTTCCGGGTCAGGTGTTACAGGCCCGGCTGCCCAGCTCTCCACCAGAGACGCCTGGATCAGTGCATCTCTGTCAATGCTCTTTATCGCCCACCTGGGGCCTACCTCGGTCGTGGTACGGCGCAAGCTGTTCGGGTTTGCTGGATGGGGAGAAATATCAAACCGGATGTACCGGTGATCTGATAAGGTCTCTTCCCCAACCAGAACTTCCCAGTCTCGCACACGGCGGGCAAGAGCGGCGTTCGCGAAGGTAACATCCACGATCGAGCCGCCCTGTTGCCGCACGCACGTGAGTTCCGCGCCACGATTGAGCACCACCAGGCCGTTGGCAGAGAGCCATTCCTCGAGCACTTCGCCCTTGGCGTCCGTCGCTGGGGAGCCCCACAAAACGGATTTGGCGTTTAGGTCGCCCGCGACTAGTATTTGGTGCGGGCGGCACCAGCCAAGTAGGGTGTCCATTCTCGCCAAATAGCTCTCAAACTCCGAGAGCGAGCGGTTAGGCGAGAAATAAACACCCACGACCACCGTGTCGCCGCACAGTGCCGCGACAAACCCGTTGCCCCTTGCCGTGCTTGAGATGAAAGGGGCGCCGTCTCGGGAGGCCACAGTTATAGCCACCAGACCATCGTGGTCTGCAACCCAGTTATCGCGGGATGGCACCATGTATGGCTCCGCGACAACAGCTACGGTAATGTTCCACTGCGCCAGGCTCTGGAGTAATAAGTCCTGCGCTCTGGCACAGTGGTTTATGTTGGCCTGAAGAAGTTTAAGGGCCATTAGTTTGTGTCCGGTGCCATCTCTACCTCGACTGACCCGTTCGGTGGGTGGGCTGGCTGGGATTGAGACTGTACTTCCATCCTAGCTGGCCCTCTACGCCTTATACTGCGCCTGGGGGCCGAACATAGTTTGCTCCCCAGACGATGATTAGTCGCTTTCCCGGCGTCGGCACAGAGAGTGCAGTGAGCGTCAGCTCGGCACTCTGCAGCCTTGTGTCCAATTTGACCACAGCGGTAGCATTGACGGCTGCGGTCTAGGTCGGCGGTGCACTGTTCCTTTACGTGCCCGGTTTCCAGGCACCGGAAGCAGCGCATATCGCGGGGCTGCAGGAGCTTCACCCGCGCCGATGTCCACCCTATCAATAGTCGGCCCTCCAGCACTTTTTTGGCGGCCGTTATGGGGCAGCTCGCCCAGACAGACCCCATGCCGAAGTAGGACTGTCTAATGGTGCCCACGTTAACATGCTCTTTGGAGCACTCGCCGAGCCTGGCAATGGCAGCTGCAACATCATCTGCAGACACGGAGTCGTCCAGATCCGATATCAGGATTTCTGAACACTTTACCGGTCTGGAGATTCTTACGGACTCCGCGCTGAGAACTTCTCTGAGCTTAGCAGCCATCGCGTCTGCCTTGGTCTCGTTGTCTGCGCCGGAGATTTGTAAGATGGTAGCTCCGGTTACGGCACGACGGAACCGGACGAAAGGTATGTCGAGTGCCGCCAAGTCTACCTTACTCTTCGCCTCCGCGATAACAGAGGAGTAGGTTGAACCCTGCTCTTTAGCTCCCGCCTGCAACGTGAGCACTATTGCTGCCGATTTGGGGGGCTTAGCCTTTGGCACCTTAGGGGGTGAACGTGGCTGCAGCTTTCGGGGTGCCTGACTGCGGGGTCCAGCCGGCGCACTCTCCTTGTGTTTGCCTCCTCTGGTGACCATGTTCCATTGCCGGTCCATTGTGGATGCCGCATTGGTAGGCGGATGCGGTTCTCGTGGGGTAGAGCGTGAGGGGGCAGCTGTTCGCCCCTTTCGTTGCCTCCTTCTTCGGCTAGGTCGATTTGGTGGAACAGATGTTTTGTCCACCGTTTTCCGCTTCTGGCTTGGCTGATCAGTACCCGAGGTGGGTGGCACCGCAGCCTTGGTTTTTTGTGTCGCCTTGGTCAAACCCGATGTAGTGGGTGCGTTGATTTCCCGTGCCTCAAGACCTGACGTGGCTCCCCTCTTTTTGGGTGGCGGTTTGGTCTTTGGCGCTACCATCAATTCTGGTTCCTCGCGAACCGTTTCATGGGCCAGCGGTGGCCGGAGTCTTGGCGCAGGATTGAGCCTTGGCTCTAGGCCTTCAATTCTAGCGTTGAGCCGAGCACTCCAACGGCTCATCAACCGCGCCTCGTACTCCTCCATCATCGCTGGTGTAACCACTCCTTCGGTTAAGCCCTGACTGGTAGTAGGCGCACTACTCCGCTGTCGCAGGGCGTCCTTAATTTCGGCGAGCTCCTTTCGGAGCTCAGCCATGTCTGCCCGCAGTTTGGCATTTTCCCTTTGCAGGGTTTGCGTTTCTTCAGAGGTGCTGCGCATAGCCAGAACCTTTGCGTCATCCTTGATTGCTGCGGCAGCGTCTTTGAGGGCCTTGATATAAGTCCCCTTGAGCCTCCCAGAGGTTGCCGCAACCTTCTCTATCATGGCAACGCTAGTCATCACCCGCGACATGAGTTGCGCAGCCGTGTCAGCGTCACCTTCGTCCACCGTAATTGTAGGCAGTGAGGAGCGGGACCGAGTAGCTCGAGCCTCTTGTACAGAAGCGAGCATCTCTTGTTCCGCTCTCAGCTCCATCTCTGCGCGTTGCGCCTTAACGTAGTCAGCCTTAGCCTGAGCTAGGCCAACGTAGTGCCCAGTGGTGGGCGGGCGTCCGCGACCTCTCTTATTGGGCGTCCCGGATCGAGAGTTCCGATCGGGATGTGAGCGTTCGCTCCCCGATGATTCCGATCCGGAACAACCACCTTCCCTCGCACGTTTTCGCCAGAACCTGCCTTGGTTCGGCTGTCCATCTGAAATGGACTTGACCGTCCTCATGCTGCCGGCGGAAGAGTCGGACAGCATAAGATCCTCCAACACCACGATTGGTTCTCGCCTCTTGCTAATCGATCCATCACGTCCGGTCACATTGCCGCCCTTCGGCGGCCCGGGAACCGCCGCCGAGGGTCCATCCTCAACATCCTTCTTGGCTTCACACCAAACACACTCACAGCCATCACCACACGCCTCGGTAACAGATTTGTCACCAGACAGCCCGGATACTGTCTGGCGCCGCTGGCAAGACGGAGCACATGAGCCGCTCAGCGCATATTTATCACCCGGGTTGAGAGCTTCCCCCGAGCGCCCGTGGTCAGCGGGATCGCATGACAAAACATCAAAAGCATTAGACAACATTCCCATTACGATAAAAGATGGGAATGTACATACGACCCTTTCCCAAGGGGCCGCAGACGCTCTTTCAGCAAGGTATTTAGTCCCGCTGGGCTCGCGCTAGCCCTATGTCGGGATATTCCGCCCGTTGTTCGGCACCGCCCACACAATAGAGCGCGACTGCGCTCGGCGCAACAGCACCCCTACTCGGACCGGTCAAAGCCGGTTCGTCGGGTTGCACCCGACCAACCCACGACCCGTGAACGGGTCCACTGGCGACAGTCTTGCCCCTTCTTGACAAAGAAGGGGGGACTTCGCCCACCAGAGGGTAATTTTTTATAGAGGTTTTCTTCCTCGCAGCCCAAAGGCCCCCGACCCCACTCAATGTGGGGCTACGGGTTTGTGTGGCCGTGCAATGCCCGCCCTGAAAAGGGCAGGCGGCCACACACCAGTTTCTGTCCGCGCCGGCCAAAGCCGGTACCCCCCATATCTGGGGGGCGTTCCCCTATCCGCAACCCGGGGACGCGTCCGATGGCAGACTGGAAACTGCACACGGAAACCTAACCTAACCTAACCTAACCTAACCTAACCTAACCTAACCTAACCTAACCTAACCTAACCTAACCTAACCTAACCTAACCTAACCTAACCTAACCTAACCAAATGCAACTCAAATGATGTTTCTAGGGCAGACCTAGAATAGATAGTGTACTGTTACTAACTAAAGTTATATATGTAAGGTAAGATAGATGTCGCGTTAGCTACGGAAGATAGGTGGTGAGTATATTGAGAGTTTATGGTAATAGTAATGCAGGCAAGTGAGCAATAAATGCGTATGCATGAGTTGGTAGGTATATCTAGGGTGTGTGTGTGTGTGAGTGTATGTAGGTCTTTCTTGTATGCATAACTATGTATGCGTGTGAGGGTATTGTGTGTAGTACGTGTGTGTGTACATTTGGCTTATACCATTAAAATCACAGATTGGAGCCCCCTTATCATTCCACTTAGATTTTTAGTTTTAATTTTACTATTATTTTAATTTTATTGTTACCATATTAAGCGCATCATAGTTATTAATTGTTATTATGTCAATTATGCCATTATTATAATTATATTAAGCATATGTAAATTTTACCATTATTATTATTATTGTAATTATGTTAAGCACATTATAGTTATTAAATAATTATGTAAGTAGCAGTATGTAATCATAAGTTTGTAGCTGAAAGAATCAGTGTTCTGTCCCCGGGGACGGTGCTGCCGGCGGTGCAACCGCCGCCGGCAGCGCAACCGCAACCGGCAGCGCAACCGCAACCGGCAGCGCAACCGCCACCGGCAGCGCAACCGCCACCGGCAGCGCAACCGCAACCGGCAGCGCAACCGCCACCGGCAGCGCAACCGCCACCGGCAGCGCAACCGCCACCGGCAGCGCAACCGCCACCGGCAGCGCAACCGCCACCGGCAGCGCAAGCGTCACCGACAGTTGGCCCTTGCGCTGCCTAAACAGGGCAAATATTGTAAGTGCCTGATGTGCTGAGCAGAGAACGACTCGAACCGTCTTTGCTGAGCACAACAGACGCACCCCGGAGTGGCCCGTGTTGGTCGAATGTATACCGTTCGCATCGACCAACATGGGTCATCTCCAAACTATCATGTAAGTAGTATAAGTTACCAATAAGCTAAATAGTCATCCACAACAATTGTAAAATATAAACAATAAAAAAAAAAAAAAAAAAAAAAAACCTAACCTAACCTAACCTAACCTAACCTAACCTAACCTAACCTAACCTAACCTAACCTAACCTAACCTAACCTAACATTAAATATCATATCATATATACACAGACGGGAGTAAGCAAGACACACAAGTAGGGGCAGCAACAATAGTACAGGGCGAAAACGGGCAAACCATTGAAATACTTACAAAATTACATGGAACGTGTTCAAATTATCAAGCAGAGCAAATAGCAATAACCAACGGCTGTAAATGGACCTTTGAAAACAAAACCAATTCATTTATAATAACAGACTCGCTATCCACGCTTCAAGAATTAAATAACATAAATTCATTTAACCCTCACACAATCAGAATACACAAATACATACACATCATAGAAACTATAAATAAGAACAAAATTAAATTCATTTGGGCACGAGCACATAATAACATAAGCGGAAACGAACTAGCGGACGTAGCGGCAAAAACAATAGCCATATCCCACAGAAAAGCCCAATACTCAAAATTCCCACTTTCATACGTTAAGACAATTAATAAAAAAGTCTCAATAAAAGCAATAGCCGAACTATATGACACCCCTGGGAACTGTAACTATACAAAGCAAATGTTTAGCAATCACGAGCAATTAACTAAATTCATTAACAAAGTACCAGTAAGCTTTAACATTACTCAAATTCTCTCGGGACATGGCTATTGTAAACAATACTTACACAGATTCCATATAACCACAGACCCATACTGCCCCTGCGACCACACCACAACACAAACATTTCAACATTTAATACATAACTGTCCAAAGTATGCAAGCACAAAGCACAATCTCGAGATAGTGGCTAGAATGCACAATATTGACACTACTAAATATAATGAAATTATCCAAAGCAGTGAAACCACTAAACTGTTCACTGAACATATAAAGCACATAATATCAACTATTAAGGAATTCAATAATACGTAAATAAGCTACTACTACAATACATAATTTGAAAATAATAGACTAGCAAACAAGACATAATAAACTTATTTCACCTATTATATAAGATATATGTAAATTATGTAGATAAGTATAACATATGCAAATAATAGAAATAGACATGCAATAATTAATACAAATTCCTAAGTAACGATATATTATAATAATTATAATAGATTAAAGTGCTTTGAAGAATAATTATGTATAAATAGTAATTAAAAATATAATATTGTAAATAGATTAACCTTGTAGGAATAGTTAAAAGAAGTAAATAATAAATAACATCCCAAAAAAGGAAAAGAATTAATAATTTGAAAATAATAAACAGGAAGCAATATACACATTTCATTTATAACATAAGAATAATTTGTTAATATATATATATATATATATATATATATATATATATATATATATATATATATATATATATATATATATATATATATATTTGTTAATATATAAGTATAAATATATTTAAATAAAAATCAACATTTGAATGATGTAGGAATTATACTGTAATAACCACAACTGTAAATACTAGCAAAGAAGACGTTATGTACACAATTCGCCTGTAATATAAGTAGAATGTGTAAATACAAAAGCAAAACTAATATAGAAATAGGCATGCAACAATCGGTGCAAAACGTGTAAATAACGACATGACTATTATATAGCATAAAACAATGTAAAAACACAATAATATTGAAATTAACAATGTAGATTCATAAAATATGTAACACATCTATATATTTGAAGCTTTAGTATCAGTATGTTTCGAAACAACGTATAAAATTAAATGTAGTAATGTGTAAAAGACAATATTGTTAACAAATTTTCATTGAGTAAACTTCACAGAGAATGAAATAAAAAGAATTATGGCAACAAAAAAAAAACAAAAAAAAAAAAACCAAAAAAAAAAAAACAAGGAAAAAGAAAATTCAAAGAACAAAAAAAAAAAAACAAAGAAAGAAGGGAAAAAAAAAAAAAAAAAAAAAAAAAAACGACAAACATAATTTTCATTAGACTACATAGTTAAGGATCTTGGCAAAGAATATTAAAATCATAGTCATAAGAACCACTGTATATAATAATATAGGAAATTACTAATTAATCACCAATTGTAATAACAATACTACTATATTATAAATCGCATAATAATTTCATACCTAGGATATACAATGCAAAGTATTGTATTATATATACATATTAACTATGATTAAAGAACTATATACTAAATAACATATATAACTATATATTTTAAGTATAGATGTAAGAATGAATATAAATTCTATCCTAAATCACACACAGATTCACACACACATACTTATCCAAAACAACATAGAACAGAAACACGTCCAATCCAATTTTAAAACACACAAATCAACACAAGGTGCGACCGGCTGCGCTGTCAATCACAAGTTTGGCAGCACAGCCGACTACACCTACACTTCTACACAATACAGTGCAGCCGGCTGTCTTCCGATTATCGGTTAGCGGTTGGCCGGCCGGCCGGCTGCGCTAATACATACTAATCACCATGCAGAGTACGGCTGCATTAATAGTTGTACTACCCCAACACAACATACTATGTCACATACCCGACATTCAATCCATTTCTTTCCTCACCTCAACCCTCCTAAAGTTGGGAGAAGTTCTGAAGTAGTCCAATAGCATCAGAACCCTCCCACTTAACTTCCAAATTCTATCAATCGATAAGACAAAAAAAAAAAAAAAAAACCTAACCTAACCTAACCTAACCTCAGTCGGTGCCGGGCCGTGCCACCGAGCGGACGCGTCCCAGTGAGCGACCGCCACCGCAACCGCCACCGGCAGCGCAACCGCAACTGGCAGCGCAACCGCCACCGGCAGCGCAACCGCCACCGGCAGCGCAACCGCCACCGCCACCGGCAGCGCAACCGCCACCGGCAGCGCAACCGCCACCGGCAGCGCAACCGCCACCGGCAGCGCAACCGCCACCGGCAGCGCAACCGCCACCGGCAGCGCAACCGCCACCGGCAGCGCAACCGCCCCCGGCAGCATCAACCAGCGCAGCACCCTGAAACAAACAGATTATGGTACTTACGCGATCCCCAAAGATGAACAAAAACGACCATGCACCATCTACTTCAGCCTTCATCATATCGTCTTCTCCACCACCGGGGTCAGAAGACCAGAGAGAGATCAGAGATATGCCAGCAATCACCAATACTGTAAGTGAAGCAAACACCACTCTCACCACTCGCTCTAAAACCTCACAGTCCAAGAACAATAAAACAGTCACTAGCAAAACTGAGCAAGTGCACATTGAAGACCGGTCAGAATCTGAGGATGAAATTGCTCCCTCACTAAAACCTGGAAGAAAGAAAGAGATCAGACCACCACCGAAAATAAAGGTAACACTGGACGACATCATCTCTCTGGACACTTACGAATCAACAATTAAGTCACTTGTATCCAACATTACCGAATCTTTGAATGCCAACTCAAGTGTAACAAAGGCCTGCAAAGACAACATTAAATCTGCCACTAGATTAATCTCTGCCAGCACCAGCAAACTCAGAACAATCCTCAACAACCAAGAAGCTCTGAGTAATCTGGCACAAGTCCCCTCATCACCATTGAAAACCTCGCACTCGGAGACACCTACTGAGACACCCACACCCCCCATAGGCCCTAATATTGTTACAGCTGAAGAGTTAGCTGAAACCTTAGCCAAGCTCAAGGCAGACATCACGAACACAATTATTTCAGAGATGTCTGAAATCAAGAAAACCTGCAACCAATCGAAATCATACTCGCAAGCCCTCAAAAAGAATCTCGAGAATATAGGCAACTCTCCGATAAACTCCAACACCAAGACCATCGCACAGGTTCAAGGGATCTCCACCAAACACGCCATTGTAGTAAAACACACCCACCAGGACCCTAATCGACTCCCCACCAGACAAGAATCGCTCATGGCAATTCGCAACACCATCGACTTCAAGAACTCGAAGCAAGCTCCCACTAAAATCCAAGGTCTCTCCAATGGCAAGATCAGGCTAGAGTTTTCCACTGCAGACGATGCGCGCGACGCTCTGGTTAAAATTAACACATCAGGGGAAATCACCGCTGAACCTGCCAACACCATCCGACCTCAACTAATCCTCAAAGGCATTTCTAAAGAGATCCAGCGCGAACACCTAGCTGACCTAATACTCGAGCAGAACCAGCTCCTAGTCGATTCCAATCAGAAAGACGAGCTCAACCTTAAGTTCGTCATTTATAACAGAAACCCGCTTTTATACAATGCTATTTTCAGCGCATCTCCTGCAATATGGCGAAAGTCTATCGAAGAAGGTCGCTTGCGAATCGACTACCAACGCGTGCACGTCGAAGAATACTCCCCTTTTCTGCAATGCCGACGATGCTTACTCTTCGGACACACACGCGTCAAGTGCACGGAGGGGAAAGAACTGTGCCACCACTGCACCAGCCGAGAGCATACCGCGGACGACTGTCCTATTAAGAAAGGTAAGGGGGCCCCAATTTGTTTAAACTGTAGAAACCACAATGCCAAATTTAAGACCGACTCCTGCACCAAACATTACACCACCTCTCATAGCTGCCCTCGACTCAGAGCGATGATCGCTCGAATCAATAATAAGATCGATTATGGATCCAACTAATACCATCAACTCAAACGGCAATATGTCTGGCGCTGGATTCGGTCTTATCCAGTATAATCTAGACAGATCTTATAAAGCTACTCACGAATTCCTTGAGTACTTCGTTGCAACCCCTCATTTTAAGATAGCCATGATAAACGAACCATACATTGGTAACAAGAACTACGTCAAGTCGACACGAGGGCTCCATGTGTTTCAATTCCCCAGCCCGGACAGGAAAGTAAAAACCTGTATTTACGCTAAAACAGGATTCGCCAAAATAATCGGCATGAGTCAACATTCAACTCCCAATCTCGCTGTCATCCAGCTTCAATTGAATAACAGGAATGACAAGATAACTATTGCGACGGCATACATTGAACCAGGAACTGACACACATGGAACCCTCGACGACCTACAGAGATTTCTGGACAATACGCGAGGGCTTCCCCGATTAGTTTGCGGCGATTTTAACGGCCACCACCCCTTCTGGGGGGGACACAACGCCCACACAGACACAAGGGGCTGCCAAATTAGAGACCTCGTAAGTTGCCAGGACCTTTACCTCTGTAATCAGGGCTATGTACCAACCTTCAGCACCATTACTCACGGTAGAGAAAGGAACTCCATTATTGACATTACACTAGCTTCGGACAATGTCGCAAACTCCATCAATGACTGGAGGATCAACCATCGAATAGGGCAACTCTCGCAACACAGGCCGATCTCCTTCAACTACACACCCAACTCTTATCTAACAAGACACTGTCACTCGGGGACCACCTTCAAATACAAAACCAAAAACGCCAACTGGTTCGAGTTCAAAGAGCTATTGCAACTGGAATTCAGTAGATCGCAACTACTCGACACCAATATACACTCTTTGAACTCGGAGCAACTGGAGAACCACATCGCACAAACCATAGCTCTCATTCAAACTGTATGCAACCAGACCCTTCCTATTAACAGTGGCACTACCACCAAACCCAAACCTCCATGGTGGACTCCTCGATTAGCTGAGCTCAAATCCGAACTTATAGGACTACATCATGACCTATCAAGGGCCAAGCGCACCCACGACCAAAATCGTTTGGATGCACTGTGGTCAACAATGCAGAATAAAAAGACCGAATATAGTCACGAAATACAAAAGGAGTCCAACAACAATTTTAGACAATTCTGCAATAGACAAGGTAAAGACACAGTATGGTCCATTACAAATAAAATTCTCAAGTCCACCAATCCTCCACAACCGCCCACCACTATCAAAGTCAATGGAGTATACACAGAATCTCTAGAAGACACCGCCAATGCTTTGTTGAACCACTTTTACCCAGACGACAACTTTGACACCCTCCTTCGACACCAGGAGCTACGCTCCCTAACCCCTTTGCTCTCCCAAGAAGACCCCGATCCCCCCTTTTCCCAGGAAGAGGTTTTAGAGGCACTCAACAGCATCAGCCCTTCCAAAGCACCCGGACACGATGGCCTAACATCTGACATCTGCATGCAAGTCACACAAATATTTTCAAACACCATCACGGACATCATGAACAGGTGCCTCAATCTTGGTTACTTCCCCCAATGCTGGAAGGAGGCGATTGTGAGAATCATACCAAAACCGGCTAAAGCCGACTATTCGGATCTAAGCTCACATCGCCCAATTGGCCTAATCCCCGTTTTTGGCAAGTTGCTTGAAAAGCTCTTTATCAAGAGAATCACTTACCGAGCCAACACTCTAGGACTTCTTAACAGCAAGCAATACGGCTTCCGTGAACAAACCAACTCCATAGCCGCTTTACACAACGCCATCGAGCTCATCAAAAGCAAAAGGCCAGGGGCAGGCAGGTGGCAGCGGTGTCTTTAGACATTAAAGCGGCCTTCGATAACGCCTGGTGGCCGGCTCTACTACACGGTCTTCGCAGAATACGTTGCCCCAACAACATCCACAAACTAATCATCAGCTACATCAGTAACAGAAAGGTCACACTCAACTACTGCGGTGCTCACCAGGAGAAAACCATGACCAAAGGATGCATTCAGGGATCGGCCTGTGGACCGATCTTCTGGAACATCATCTTGGATGAGCTTTTGAACATCCATCTCCCAGAAGGCTGTCACATCCAGGCTTACGCTGATGATGTGCTTCTAGTTGCATCGGATCCCTGCATTATCTCCCTCGGCGACAAGATCAACCACGCTCTGGCCATTATTGCCGATTGGGGAAAGTCTGTTAAGCTGATATTTGGCCCATCTAAAACTATAGCAGTCCCATTCACCACCAAAGCCAACCACCTCAACATATCCTTAGATGGTCACAACATCCCTTTATCCCGAGAGTTCAAAGTCCTCGGTATTATTATTGACAGCAGGCTTTCGTTCAACAGCCACGTGGACTATGTCATCAATAAGGTCACCAGAATATTCGACCGGCTGTGTTTATTCATCAGACCCACATGGGGCATTCACTCCGCCAACGTGGACACCATCTACAGAAGGGTAATTGAGCCTATTGTCACATACGCAGCAGGCGTATGGGGTGGCGCGGTGAAGAGATTGATGAACATCAAGAAGCTCGCCTCAATGCAAAGAGGCTTCGCAATCCGAGCTATACGAGCTTACCGTACAGTCTCAACCACCGCCGCTATCGCATTAGCCCAATTCACACCCCTAGACATCAAAATCCGCGAAATACATGACATAGAAATAACCAAACTCACTGGAGCTCCCCCAAACAGTCTACTGCCGGCGGATGTCCCACTTGAAACCATGACTCCAGCCTACCTGCTCCTCCACCCAGCCCACAGAGTCCAAATTAATTACCGCACCGCTCGCAACCAGGCAGAAGTCGACGAGCTATGCGAGCCTGACTCCGTGCAAGCTTTCACGGATGGCAGCAAGCAGGACGACGGATCAGTCGGTGCCGCATTCGTAGGCATAGCACCTGGCACTGGGTCACCACTCACAATCCGAAAGTACAAACTGCACTCGGCGTGCACTGTGTACCAGGCCGAGCTTCTTGCCATAGCCCATGCCTGCCGCTGGATTCAACAAGTGGGTCACCGTAACGTTCTCATACTCAGCGACTCTCGCTCTGCTCTCGACGCCATCAAGATCCGCAGCAATACACACCCTATTGTCACACAAATACACAAAGCAATCCACGAATCACACCATCAGTCGACAATCACATTCGTATGGGTCAAGGGTCACGCAGACATTAGCGGAAATATTGCAGCTGACCGCGCGGCTAACGCGGCAGCACTAGCGCACAAAAAACCGGACTACTTGCACTATCCGATCAGCTATGTCAAAAAACACCTCAGAACACTAACACGCCAACTTGCCGAGGAAAGATATTCAAGCGCGAACCGAGCCTCACACACCAGAAATCTCTTCCCAAACCTCCAATCCATCCGAATCTTCCTTGAACACATTCCCATCTCCTTCCACACAACACAATTCCTAACTGGGCACGGAGCTTTTAAAAGCTACCTGCACAGATTTCATCTCACAGATAATAGCTCCTGCCCCTGCGACCTTAACACCCCTCAAACACCCGAACATCTCCTCACCCAGTGTCCTCGTTTTGCGCTCGCCAGATACAACCACACACAAACATGCAACAACTACAATATCGCTCCTTATGATGTAACTCACATTCTAAGCAACAAAAAATGCCTCACCTCATATGGCAAGTTTATCACTTACATCACAAAACACTTGAAACAGTTTAACACTGATAATGATAATTGATTAATAGCCCCACTAATGCATCTGCCTGACACCCAGAACTTACACATACACACACACGCACACAACACTTACACATACACACGTACTACACACAATACCCTCACACGCATACATAGTTATGCATACAAGAAAGACCTACATACACTCACACACACACACACCCTAGATATACCTACCAACTCATGCATACGCATTTATTGCTCACTTGCCTGCATTACTATTACCATAAACTCTCAATATACTCACCACCTATCTTCCGTAGCTAACGCGACATCTATCTTACCTTACATATATAACTTTAGTTAGTAACAGTACACTATCTATTCTAGGTCTGCCCTAGAAACATCATTTGAGTTGCATTTGGCTTATACCATTAAAATCACAGATTGGAGCCCCCTTATCATTCCACTTAGATTTTTAGTTTTAATTTTACTATTATTTTAATTTTATTGTTACCATATTAAGCGCATCATAGTTATTAATTGTTATTATGTCAATTATGCCATTATTATAATTATATTAAGCATATGTAAATTTTACCATTATTATTATTATTGTAATTATGTTAAGCACATTATAGTTATTAAATAATTATGTAAGTAGCAGTATGTAATCATAAGTTTGTAGCTGAAAGAATCAGTGTTCTGTCCCCGGGGACGGTGCTGCCGGCGGTGCAACCGCCGCCGGCAGCGCAACCGCAACCGGCAGCGCAACCGCAACCGGCAGCGCAACCGCCACCGGCAGCGCAACCGCCACCGGCAGCGCAACCGCCACCGGCAGCGCAACCGCAACCGGCAGCGCAACCGCCACCGGCAGCGCAACCGCCACCGGCAGCGCAACCGCCACCGGCAGCGCAACCGCCACCGGCAGCGCAACCGCCACCGGCAGCGCAACCGCCACCGGAAGCGCAACCGCCACCGGCAGCGCAACCGCCACCGGCAGCGCAACCGCCACCGGCAGCGCAAGCGTCACCGACAGTTGGCCCTTGCGCTGCCTAAACAGGGCAAATATTGTAAGTGCCTGATGTGCTGAGCAGAGAACGACTCGAACCGTCTTTGCTGAGCACAACAGACGCACCCCGGAGTGGCCCGTGTTGGTCGAATGTATACCGTTCGCATCGACCAACATGGGTCATCTCCAAACTATCATGTAAGTAGTATAAGTTACCAATAAGCTAAATAGTCATCCACAACAATTGTAAAATATAAACAATAAAAAAAAAAAAAAAACCTAACCTAACCCCAAATTTTACTGGAGAACATTGCGGAGTTGTCGCGAATGATACATAAAGAGCTTCACTTAAATAAAAGCGTCACCAAAGACAGCAGAGGCAAGATCGACCACCATCTAAACGACATTCAGCGCCGGATCTCGGAATTTAGGCCCTCTCTTCCCCCACCGGCCCCAGCTGCATCCCCGATTTCACCACCCTTGCATGACTCGGCCGAGCTTGCAAAGACTATCAGGGAGGCAGTGAGAGCCGAGATCCGGACCGAAATTGCCAAACTATCTGCAGCCCCGATGTTCAACCGCGCCTCATACGCTCAGGCTGTCTCGACTCACCCTCCGACCGCTCCTCTTAAACCCCAAGCGCCTAGCATCTCGGCTGCTACTCCATCTGGGCCCGCTCTCGTTATCTCCAATCGCTCTGCGACTCATACGCGAGAAGATACTATTAAAGAGCTGCGGAGGGTGGTCAACTTTCGCGACACCAACTATGCTCCAGCCAAATTGCAAACCCTGTCGAAAGGCAAGATTCGGGTCGAGTTCGACAACCAAACCCAGCTGGACGACGCATTCAACCGCATCAACGACTGCGCGGATATTGGGATCAGCGCCGAGCCCGAGAAGAGGATACTTCCCCTGGTCATCCTCAAGGGCGTCTCCAAGGACACGCCTAGAGACCAACTGGCTGAGACTATCCTACAGCAAAATACGGAGCTGGAGGACTTTTCTATGAGCGACCTAAAACCCCGTTTTTACCGGAACAATAGGAACCCCAACCTATATAACGCTGTGTTCCAATGCTCGCCTAAGATCTGGAGGGCCATCGTAGAGAAGGGACGCATTGGCATCGACTACCAGCGGGTACACGCGGAAGAATTTTCACCGTTTTTGCAATGCCGTAAATGCTTGCAATTCGGGCATACGCAAGCACGCTGTCCCGCTGTCGATGCCCCATGCACACACTGCCTCCGCAACGACCATAAGATCGACGAATGCCCCACTGCGGCTGAAGGAGGACCACCAATCTGTGGCAATTGTGTCTCTCACAATACCAAATTCAACGCGGCGAGAGACACAAAACACTCACCCTTCAGCCAGGATTGTCCAAGAGTTCGTGCGATGCAGAAAAAAATTCTAAGTAAGGTCAATTATGGATAGACACCTTCATCATTTCGCCCCCTTGTCCTTCCTTCAGATCAACCTTGATAGGTCCTCTTCCTGTCTCCAAGAACTCAGGCACTTCCTTTTCTCCAATCCTACTCAGGCCGTCTTTGTTTCCGAGCCCTACACGGGCAACAAAGCATCAGTCGCCGACTTAAACGGCGCTGAAATATTCCAGTTTCCTTCCCCTGGCCGCACCGTTAAGGCATGCATTTTCATGAAGGCCAGCGCATGCGCGACCCTCAATGCGATCGGTATTCCCCACCTCTCCTCCCCCAACCTGGCAGTTGTCAAAATCCACATAGACAAAACAAAAGCATTATACCTCGCTTCTACCTACATCGAACCCTCTTCCGATCCCCACAACACACTCCCACTCCTGTCCTCTTTCCTTTCCTATATAGGAGATACACCCTGCCTACTCGGCGGGGATTTCAATGGTTGGCACCCCACTTGGAATTGCAGCGGCAGATGCAATCCTCGTGGAGTTGACATCGCCGATATGATGGCGGCACACGACCTTGCCTGCTGCAACAACGACTCAACACCCACCTTTGAGACCTACACCCACGGCACTCTCCGGTCGTCCATCATAGACCTCACCCTTATTTCCTCCAGCCTCTTCCAATCGGTTGCAAATTGGAGAGTAGACGACAATATTTGCACGTCCTCCCAACACAAAGCCATCACCTTCTCCATTACCCAAAAAACCCATCCTCCTATCCCACCTCCCTCATCCACATTCCGGTTCAAAATTAATAAACAGTCGGATTGGTCCCGGTTCAGGAACTCCTTCTTGTTTAACCTTGCCCGCTCCAACATCCTCGATATCCCCATCCACACCCTTTCTTCCTCCCAAATTGATTCCCTCATCCTCAACCTTACCTCTACAATCCAGTCCGCTGCAGAGGACGCTTTCGGCCTGTGCAGAAGCCGCGGCTCCCACAAGCCCAAACCCCCCTGGTGGACTCCTACCCTTGAGTTACTCAAGAAGGAGGTACTCCAGCTCCACCGGGCGGTCAGCAGAGCCAAAGCGCGTAATTCTCCTGATCTCAGCTCCCTTATCGACTCCCACAGAGCCAAACGCGCAGCTTATAGCTCTGAAATCCAGGCTGAATCGTCCCGCCGTTTCCGAGAGTTCTGTCAGTCTCAGACTGGGGAAAACGTGTGGTCCGTGACCAACCGTCTTCTGCGCTCTGCCGGGCCCCGTCGACCTCCTACCACCATTTCCATCGACGGCCAACATACCACTGACGCTCTCGATACGGCCAAAGCCCTCCTCCACCACTTTTATCCTCCTGATCCTCCCGAAGCCGATACACTCCCCCGCCATCACGCCCTCAGGAACGAGTTTGACTCTACCCCACTCACTAATAATGATCCTCCCTTCCACCCCGACGAAATCCTTGAATCCCTCAAATCCATTCCTCCCTCCAAAGCTCCTGGTCACGACGGACTTACTTCTGACATTTGCCTCGCCGCAGTCAGCAACACCCCCAACCTTTTCACCGAGATATACAACCGCTGTCTCGCTCTAGGACACTTCCCGACCACATGGAAAAGGGCCGTTGTTAAAATCATACCCAAACTCGGTAGGGACGATTGCGGGAGTCTGGGTTCCTACCGTCCCATCGGCCTTATCCCTGTGTTCGGGAAGCTCCTGGAAAAGTTGTTTATCAATAGGGTTACGTACCACTCCGACAGACACGGCCACACCAACCCTAGACAATACGGCTTTCGCCGTAATATGTCGACCTCGCACGCCCTTCAAGACGCCATTAACTTCGTCACATCTTCCCGCGCTGCCGGCAAGCTGGTAGTGGCCGTGTCTCTCGACATTCAGGCCGCGTTCGATCGAGCATGGTGGCCCGCCATACTCCACCGCCTTCGAACCATCAGCTGCCCACTCAACATCTTTCGACTCATCCGCGGCTATCTGGAGGAGCGCTTCGTCTCTCTCACATATGCAGGCACCGACATCACCGAGCGAATGTCCAGAGGCTGCGTCCAGGGTTCGGCCTGTGGCCCAGCTCTCTGGAACTTGATTCTGGACGAGCTCCTGGACATGCAGCTCCCTGCGGGATGCCGTGTGCAGGCATACGCAGACGACGTGCTCCTCCTGGTGTCCGCGGACACAAGCCCCCAAATTGAGCAGCTGACTAATAGAAGCCTGCAACTGATTGCTGACTGGGGCGAGGGAGTCAAATCCTCCTTCGGACCTTCCAAAACCGTTGCCCTGGCCTTCTCCCCCAAAGCCGCCCGTGCCAAATTGCACATGCTCGGCACACCCATTCCTTTCTCCACCCACTTCCGGCTGCTTGGTGTAGTTATCGACCATCGCCTCAATTTCCTCCGGCACCATGAGTACATTTGCAATAAATCTCAAAAACTCTTTATGCGACTATCCACCTTCGTCCGCCCTTCTTGGGGCTTACACCCCCAAAATATTGAGAGCATCTACAAATATGTTATTGCACCAACTGTTACTCATGCTGCCGGAGTGTGGGGGCACACTGTGCGCACACACACCGCCTGCTCGAAGTTCGCTTCCGCGCAACGCGGCTTCGCAATTCGCGCCACCCGTGCATACCGCACCGTCTCCACCAATGCAGCCTTAGCCCTCGCCCAATTCCCTCCTCTCGACCTTCAGATCCTCGCCACCGCGGAGGTCGAATCCTGTCGCCTCATGGGATCTTGTCCCATCCTCCCTACAGACCTACTCCTGGAACGCCCCACTCCCTTCTCCCAACTCCTACACCCCTCCCAACGTATCTCACCAAATTTCCTTATCGCTTATACCTCCGCCCATATCGAGGACGCATGCCTGGACAACACGGTGCAGATATACACCGATGGGAGCAAACAGGAAAGCGGCTCCGTCGGCGCTGCTTTCGTCTGCGTCGACCCAGATTCACGCCCAACAATTACCACCAAAAAGTTTGCTCTCCACAAAACCTGCACCGTGTTCCAAGCGGAACTCTTCGCTATTCTCCAGGCATGCCTATTCGCTCGTCTCCGCTCCTACCCTGACGTCCTCATCCTGTCCGACTCCCGCTCCTCCCTCGAGGCCATCCGTCAGCGATCCTCGTCCCATCCCATCATTTCCCAAATCCACTCCATAATCCATTCCCATAGATCTGAGGGGAACATACGCTTCTGCTGGGTCAAAGCGCACTATGGGATCGAGGGCAATGAACTCGCCGATGCAGCCGCGGGCGAAGCCTCTAAATCCCATAGGCGCCCAGACTACTCCCACTTCCCATTATCTTACGTCAGAAGCCATGCCCGAAGCCAATTATATATTGCCACCTATGGCAGAACAGATATGACTCCTCAGAAACTGGGTCTCACACCCGCTCCCTGTTCCCGACCCTCAGTTCCATCCACAAATTCCGGTCCATTATTCCTACCTCCTTTCACATCACCCAGTATACCACTGGACACGGTGCCAACTTGGCCTACTTGCACCGCTTCCATATCACCTCTTCCAACGCCTGTCCCTGTGACCAAACCACCCCCCAAACCACCGATCACCTCCTCACCGACTGTCCCATTTTTTCCCCCCAACGCCTTGCGCACACCTCCGGCTTTCGCAGTGACGAGGACATTTCCCCCTTTTCAATTCCGCATCTCCTCTCCAAGCCCCGACACCTCAAATCCTTCTGCAAACTGATTTCTCATATCTTTCAGCAGAGGTCGTGGGAACCCTTACAGACCGACCATAACCCCGTCCGCGGCACCTGCCCATCAATGGCGGGCCCCTCACGCCCTCTCCAAGATGGAGATGGAGAGGAGTTCCCGTTGCATACTCCGGGTGGTAATTTTTTACTGTGGTTTTCTTCCACGCGGCCCGACGCTCAGTGCACCAGGCCCCCGGCCCCGCTCAGTGCGGGGTAACGGACTTGCCCGACGGCAGACCCCACTGGATCCACCGCCGCGCACACGAGCCGAAGCTCAGCGGCGCCAAAGCGCCGACCCACCGCAAAAAGCGGTCACGGTGGCCACACGAGGTGGCCCGCCGAGTAGCACTCGGCCATCCCACGCCCCCCTCATGGGAGCCGCACAAGTGTACCGAAGCCACACGTTGATCGGGTCAGCCTCAGTCCTTGGAACAACGACACGCTGAAGCTCAACGAGCTTGCACCGACTCGGAACAACGACATGCCGAAGCTCAACAAGGACCCGCACCAACCCGATCAAAGGGGCAACGGCACAAGGCGCAACGCGCCATGACCCGCAAGCGGGTCCCCAGGCGACACACAACCCCATCTTCAAAAAGAAGGGGAGGTGACGCCCCGCATGGCCACGTGAAGTGGCCCGCCGGGTTAAACCCGGCCACACCACGCCCCCTCCACGGGGCAGCTGTCAGACTCTTAGCCCGCGGCAGAAAATCTGCCGGGTTGCCCAGGGTGCACCACGAGGAGGTGTTCTGACATCGCACCCCAACCTAACCTAACCTAACCTTTTTTTTTTTTTTTTTTTTATAGTTGGGAAATGCGTTACGCATACCTCGCGCTTGGGAGGCACGAGGTTATGTCGGACTCTCCGCGGCCCCTGGCAGACGAGATGGTATGTCCACCAGGGAGTGCAATGCCGCGGCCTACCGACTAAAACCCAACTATGCCCCTCAAGGACGCCTTGGCGCGAGAACGGCCATCATCGTCGCATCCTCCTCATCATCAGACGAAGAGGATACGCCGAGGAGGGCCGCATCGCTGCCGGACAAGGTCATGGGAACTCTTACGAACACTTCCACGACCTCGTCGGCGTCTGCTCGCCTAGGGCGAGCCCCTCTCACCCCCCCAAAATGGGGAGGCCGGTGATCCCCCGGGGCATCCAGGGGATCAGCGACTGGCGGCAACCGGTGCAATGCAGGGCCCGGGCTTCCCAACCCAGGGCCCCGCTGGTTGCCGTCAGGAGGAAGAAGGCGAGCGTACGTCCGCCTCCTCCGCCCCATCCTTCGTCGGCGACACGGATCAGCCCGGGGGTCATCCTCCCGGGCCCGCTCCGCCGCCTCCTTCTGCGTCATGACCTCGACGCAGAAGGAGTTCACCACATTCCAGGCCTCCTCACTTTCCAGCATAAAACACACGACTGTGTGGAGTGAGAGGTCCTCTCCCATTGCCGCTATGAGGTCGGCGCGCTCCTCGGCAAAGGCTGGGCACACTTGGAGTGTGTGCTGCGCGCTGTCTTCCACCGCGTCACAGTGGTGGCATTTTGTGGTCCCCTCTCTTCCGATGCGGTTCAGGTAGCGGCCAAACGATCCGTGGCCGCTAAGAACCTGAACCAAATGGTAGGAGAGGGACCCGTGCCCTCTGTTGGCCCACATGGTCAGACAGGGGCTCAAAGCCTCAACAGTCCGCCGAAGCGTACTGGAGGCCGAGCCGCTCCTGAGAAGCTCTTCGAGCTCGCTGAACCATGCCCGGAACATTTCATCTCTCGCCTCATCGAGTAGGGCGGCCCTCTCTCTCGCATGCAGCCGTCGGTCATTGGCTCTGGCATCTGAGCGCAACCTATATGCCGCCGCAAGGATATGAGCAGCCAGTTCCCACGGAGGGGTCCCGGCTAAGATGCACGCCGCTGTGTGCGAGACCGTGCGGTAACCTCTGACTGCCCTCAGTGCCATAGCACGTTGCGCCCTGTGAAGGGACGCAATTGCGCGGGGACTGAGGGCATCTGCCCAGACTGGGGCACCGTATAGAGCCATGCTTCGCACGATGTTAGAGTACAAACGGCGGCAGCTGGCGTTTGGACCCCCTACGTTGGGTAGGAGACGGCCCAGTGAGTCGGCGGCTCTGAGAAGGCGGGGTTCGAGGTGACGAAAATGTTCGTCGAACCCCCACCTCCCGTCTATGATAAGACCCAAGTATTTAAAGTGCCGTTGGAGTGGCACTTTAACGCCGTCCACCTCAATTTCAGACCCTGGAGGGGCACCTCGCCGAGGGCCGTGAAAGAGGAGAGCCTCTGTCTTGTGGCGGGCCACCTTAAGGCCCAGCGACTCAATGCGCTGAACAACCAGCGTGGTGAAGACGGAGGCTAACCTCAAAGTCTCCTGGAGGTCCCTTCCCCTCGCGGTGACTAGTGTATCATCCGCATAGCAGAGTAGGCGCACCCGCGGGGGAAGAGCAACACGTAGCACCCAGTCGTATCCCACGTTCCAAAGAAGGGGCCCTAAGACGGACCCCTGTGGGACACCGCGGGATACGCTGTGACAGCCTGGTAGGCCACCTTCACCGACAAACAGGACCTCTCTGTTTGCCAGATAGTCGGCAATTATGCGCGAAAGGTAGGAGGGAACCCCGTGGAAGCGCAGCGCCTCGAGGATGACGCTGAACGGGAGGCTGTTAAAAGCATTGGCGATGTCTAGAGACACCGCCAACACTTGTTCCCCTTTACCTGTAGCTTCGTCTACCAGCTCTCTAAGGCTTGTCAGGGCGTCAATGGTGGACCGCCCGACACGGAAGCCGAACTGACAGTCCGACAGATTCGGCCCCACTTCAGACATATGCTGGATGAGGCGGGAGGCGATAAGCCTCTCAAAGACCTTACCGACCTCATCCAGCAGAACAATCGGGCGATAAGCGGATGGATCGTCCGCGGGTCGGCCGTCCTTACGGAGGAGACACAGCGTGCCATCCTTCCAAGGCTTAGGGAACTGTCCGGCGTGGAAACAAGCGTCGAACAGTTCCCTCAGTCTGTCCCCGAAATGTGAGATGCAGAGTCCCAGGACTTTGCCAGGAACTCCGTCGGGGCCTGGGGCGGTTTTTTTGCCCTGGAGGCACGAAGTGGCCGCTCTAAATTCCTCGGCCTCAATGAGGGGAGGATGAACCTCTTGGGCGGCTGACGCCTCTTCAGATGGCGGAGCCATGCGTGGAGGGGAGTAGCCTGCAATCGGCGGAAATAAGCCTTGGACCACCGTGCGCAAGAGACCGGCATCCATCGTCTCGGTGAGGGGCGCGCCACGTGCTCGCAACTGGTTGCGAGCAGTTTTATAGGGCCGCCCCCACGGGTCCTGGTTGAGACCCTGCAGCATCTCCTCCCTGGCCTCCTCCTTCGAGCGGGAGATGGCTGTCTGCAGGGCCTTCTTCGCCTGCCGGTACTCGTCGTACAGGCGGTCCTCCTCTTGTACATCCCTCACACGGCGCCTTCGGTAGTGAGTGTAGGCGCGACGTTTGGTAGTGCAGGCCGTTCGCAGCGCTGCAATGTTCTGCGACCACCAATATGTCTCGCGACGGTCCTTAGGAGGGTGAGATCGGGGCATGGAAGCCTCACACACCTCCGTAAGGGCTTCCCGAAAGCGGGAGGCGGTCTGATCGACGTCCGGACCGTCCGTTGGCCGCAGGCACCAAACCTGCACAATAGCGGCTTCATCCGCTAGCTCCTTATTGAGCCTGTTTAGGGCCCAACGAGGGGCACGACCATTCCTGGAGCTCTGAGGGGCCGGGGAGCGCTGGGTGGGAGTCTCGAACCGGATATACCGGTGATCGGAGAGACTCTCCACCCGCGTCATCACCCTCCACTCCCGAATCCTGCGTGCGAGGGCGGGGGTCGCAAACGACACGTCAACGACAGACCCGCCCTGGCGACGCACGCAGGTGTGGGCGTTTCCCCTGTTGAGGAGAGAAAGGCCGGCAGCGGCGGCCCAGAGCTCAACGGCCTGGCCGCGAGCGTCGGTGGAAGGGTTGCCCCACATCACCGACTTCGCATTCAAGTCCCCCATGAAGAGGACCTGGCGCGGGGCGACACGCCTGATAGCACTCCCCACTGCCACAAGAAATACTTCTAATTCGGCCAGCGGCCTGTTGGGGGAGAAGTAGGCACCAACCAAAGTGATGCCTTTCCACTCGACCACCACAAAACCTGAGCCCCTTTCGACGATGGTGGGGGGCGTGAATCCAGGTGCTGGACGAACGATGATAGCCACGGAGCCATCCCGATCACCAGCCCAGTTGGACTGGTCTGGGACGAAGTATGGCTCCGCGGCGACGGCCACGTCAACGGACCACTCCGCCAGGACTTGCAGCAGCAGGTCCTGAGCCCTGGCGGCGTGGTTAAGATTGCTCTGGAGGAAGCTATGTGAGCGACTTAAATCCATTAGGATTCCATAGCTTCCTCTGGCCCATTAGAGATGGGCACACCCTCTGTGGGAAGCCTCGGTTTTTCGAGGAGGATCTTCCCTCTTGTTTGGGGGGGGTTACATTTCCTCCCCCCCATAACGTGACCCGCTGGCCTTTTGGCGGCGGTGCAAACGGCGCAATGTGGCTCCGAGCTGCAGGAGGAGCCCTTGTGGCCGGCTATGCCGCACCGGAAACATAGCCCACTCCTGTCTACTGAGGAGGGGCAGCATTGTCTCGAGTGACCCGTCCCCAGGCACTTATAACAGCGCATGGGACGGGTTTCGAGGATCGCGACACTCGCTGAACTCCAGCCAACTAACAGTCGGTCGGCGTCTACAATCTTTTTTGCCGCAGCAACTGGACATCGCACCAGTGCTGCGCCAGAACCTCCGGGACCAACCCGGATTTCGCCCACTTTGATATTTTCCTCCAGACAATCACCTTTTTTGGCGATTGCGGAAGCCAACTCGTTACGGCTGATGGAATCATCCAGCCCGGAGACCCGCAGGCCTGCACACTTCACGGGCTGGACGATTTTCGCCACGTCAGTGAGGGCCTCCCGAAGCTTGCCAGCGAGGCGATCCGCTTTGTCAGCCGACTGAGCCCCGTAGACCTCAATGATTCGGGCTCCAGTGGCTGTATGGCGGGTTCTTAATTTTTCGATCCCGAGCTCGTCAATGTTGATAGTGCCTCGGGCGTGGTTTAGCACTTCCGCATATGTAGTGCCCTTTTCGGCAGCCGCGGGGTCGAGCATCACAATGACCGCCGCAGACTTAGGAGGAGTGAGCTTGGGCTTAGCCGGTTTTGCCGACTTTGCCTTTGGCTTACTTTGGGACGGGGCAGGCGGGCGCTGCGCCGGTTTAGCTTTCGCCATTTCAACAAAGCTAGGCTTAGATGAGCCTGCTGTTTGGTCCATAGCGGCAGCAGACTTTTTGGCCTTACTCCTCCTCTTCCTATTTCTTTTACCCACGGTGATCCATTCGGTTTCCACCGGTACTTGGGGCTGGTCCGCTTTGGGAGCAGGCGCCTTTTTCCCAGACATGGATGCTTCTGGTGCCACCGCGGGTGTCGACTTTGTAGGCTTGTCGCTCTCAGTCTTCTTCCTGGACTTAGTGGCTGTCTTCGCCTTTGCCGATTGGGCCGGCGGTGCTACTTGTTTAGGAGCACCCGGCGTCAGTGTGGTCTGTTCGGGTGCGACCTTCCTCCTATCAGCCGCGAGGGGCGGTCTGTAGTTTTTCTCCGGGAGAAGCCTCTCCTGGATCCCCTCAAATCGGGCATCAAACATTCTGCCCACTGCGCGCAGAATTCGAGCCTCGAAACCCTGAAGTCCCAGTTCCGCCTCTGCCGTGTCAATCCCAGCTGTCGGAGCAGAACCAACAGGGGGAGAGGTCGAGGGGGCTGGGAGAACGGGAGAAGAAAAAGGCGCAGAGGGAGCGGAGGGAGCAAGCTCAACCTCCATCTCGACCTCTGTGGGGACTTCCGCGGCCTGCGAAGGCTGGTGGTCCCTCTTCCTCTTTTTGAGAGACTGCATCTCCTGGGACAGCTCTTTAACGTTTTGCCGGAGTTCGGCGAGTTCTTTAGTCAAGGCGGCATTCTCCGCCCTGAGCACCCTCATATCTTCGGAGATCGACTTTGCAGCCACCTCCTGGAAACAATCCTGAATGGATTGTGCCGCCTTTTTCAATGCCTTCTGGAATGAACCACTGAGATGTGAGGATTTTTTTGCCACTTCTGTGATGACCAGGCAGTCCGCCCGCACCACCTCCTCTATGTCGAGGGCGGTCTTAGGGGCTGAGTCTGCCGTCAAATGCGGCGCAGTGGATTCCGTCCGGCTCTCCATAAATTTGGAGCGGGTTTCGTAAGCCCGTTTTTCCGCCTCGGCGATCTCTCTGTCAAGGCGAAGCTGGAGCTCCTCCCGCTCGACCGCAGCTAGCTCGCGCTTCGCCTTGGCCAGGCCTACGTACTCTCCTGTGGTAGGGGGGCGACCACGTCCACGCCCGCGCCCTACCGCAGAAGTTTCTGAAATTGAGGCTTGAGTTGCCTCAGGTCCCGTCCGAGTGGAATTATCGGAGTCGGATCCCGACCCCTTCGAGTTCCGTTTCTTCTTAAGTTTCCGACGACGCCTCGATGTTACGGAGGTCGCATCAGAAACTACTTCCGACATAAGGACCGAGTCCGTACAAGAAATCACAGACTGGCCCGAAAGTGTAGACGAATCCGATTCGTCGTTACGCCTCTTCCTAGATGAGGACACAACCGCTGTCCTTACCTTACCATCTAACTTATCTAAGCTTACAACTAATTCCTTATTTAAGCTTAAAACTAACCCACTATTTACAGAATTTACATTATCTACAATATTCGCCACCGACCCACTGCGCGAACGCGCAGTGCGCGGCGTCGAACCTCCGCTCCTAACATGGAGCCTTACGCCTCCGTCATCATCAAAGATACTCCCACTAACGCTTTGGTTGCATTGTAACTTTTCGGACGCCGGCCCGGATACCGGCGAACGCCCGCTCTCAACGGGATCGCATTGTGTCGCATCGATAGAGGTGGATTGCAGTAGGCACGGCACCAGATACCCCCGGCTGCCCGCAGCCGCCTTGCGCGGTCCTACGGGGGGGACTGAAACCCCCTGGTGTGTTAGTTTTTCTTGGCTGCAATCCATAGTGTGCTTTTCAGGGTGAGCTCCCTGGGGTGGCCGCTCGGGACTGGACTCCCTCCAGCCATTCACCTCATCGGCGCGGACCAGACCTTAAGGTTGGGGTAATTTTTTAAAGTGGTGTTCTTCCACGTGGCCCGACGCTCAGTGCGCCGGACCCCCGTCTCCGCTCAATGCGGGCTACGGGTTGCCCGACGGTGGACCCCACTGGATCCACCGCCGCGCGGGTGGGCCGAAACCCAAGGGTATCGAAAACGACACACCTCAAAGGCACAGAGTGCCATGGCGTAAAAAAACGCCCCCACACTGCCACAAAAATGTGGCCGCCGGATAAAATCCAGCCATACCACGACCCGCAAGCGGGTCCACCGGTGACAGTCACACCCCTTCTTGGCAAGAAGGGGGGAGTTCACCCAGGGGTAATTTTTTAGAGAGGTTTTCTTCCTCGCGGCCCGAAGGCCCCCGGCCCCGCTCAATGCGGGGTTACGGGTTTGTGTGACCGTGCAATGCCCGCCCTGAGAAGGGCAGGCGGCCACACACCAGTTTCTGTCCGCGCCGGCCAAAGCCGGTACCCCCCATATCTGGGGGGCGTTCCCCTATCCGCAACCCGGGGACGCGTCCGATGGCAGACTGGAAACTGCACACGGAAACCTAACCTTTTTTTTTTTTTTTTTTTTTTTTTGTAGTTGGGAAATGCGTTACGCATACCTCGCGCTTGGGAAGGCGCGAGGTTATGTCGGACTCTCCGCGGCCCCTGGCAGACGGGATGGTATGTCCACCAGGGAGTGCAATGCCGCGGCCTACCGACTAAAACCCAACTATGCCCCTCAAGGACGCCTTGGCGCGAGAACGGCCATCATCGCCGCATCCTCCTCATCATCAGACGAAGAGGACACGCCGAGGAGGGCCGCATCGCTGCCGGACAAGGTCATGGGAACTCTTACGAACACTTCCACAACCTCGTCGGCGTCTGCTCGCCTAGGGCGAGCCCCTCTCACCTCCCCAAAATGGGGAGGCCGGTGATCCCCCGGGGCATCCAGGGGATCAGCGACTGGCGGCAACCGGTGCAATGCAGGACCCGGGTTTCCCAGCCCAGGGCCCCGCTGGTTGCCGTCAGGAGGAAGAAGGCGGGCGTACGTCCGCCTCCTCCGCCCCGTCCTTCGTCGACGACACGGATCAGCCCGGGGGTCATCCTCCCGGGCCCGCTCCGCCGCCTCCTTCTGCGTCATGACGTCGACGCAGAAGGAGTTCACCACGTTCCAGGCCTCCTCACTATCCAGCATGAAGCACACCACGGTGTGGAGTGAGAGGTCTTCACCCATTGCTGCTATGAGGTCAGCGCGCTCCTCGGCGAAGGCCGGACACACCTGGAGCGTGTGCTGCGCGCTGTCCTCCACCGCGTCGCAGTGGTGGCATTTTGTGGTCTCCTCTCTTCCAATGCGGTTCAGGTAGCGGCCGAACGATCCGTGGCCGCTAAGAACCTGAACCAAATGGTAGGAAAGGGACCCGTGCCCTCTGTTGGCCCACATGGTCAGACAGGGGCTGAAGGCCTCAACAGTCCGACGAAGCGTACTGGAGGCCGAGCCACTCCTGAGAACCTCTTCGAGCTCGCTGTACCATGCCCGGAACACCTCATCCTTTGCCTCTTCGAGTAAGGCGGCCCTCTCTCTCGCATGCAGGTGTCGATCGGTGGCCCTGGCATCTGAGCGCAACCTATAGGCTGCTGCAAGAACATGAGCAGCCAGTTCCCATGGAGGGGTCCCGGCTATGATGCACGCCGCCGTGTGCGATATCGTGCGGTAACCTCTGACTGCTCTCAGTGCCATAGCGCGTTGCGCCCTATGGAGGGACGCTATTGCGCGGGCACTGAGGGCATCTGCCCAAACTGGGGCACCGTATAAGGCCATGCCACGCACGATGTTTGTATACAAACGGCGGCAGCTGGCGCTTGGACCCCCTACATTGGGTAGGAGACGACCCAGTGAATCGGCGGCGCTGAGCAGGCGGGGTTCTAGACGGCGAAAATGCTCGTCGAACCCCCACCTCCCGTCTATGACAACACCCAAGTATTTTAGGTGCCTTTGAAGCGGCACTTTAACGCCGTCAACCTCAATTTCTGATCCCGGCGGGGCGCCTCGCCGGGGGCCGTGAAAAAGGAGGGCCTCCGTCTTGTGGCGGGCCACCCCAAGGCCCAACGACTCAATGCGCCGAACAACCAGCGTGGTGAAGACGGAGGCTAACCTCAAAGTCTCCTGGAGGTCCCTTCCCCTCGCGGTGACTAGTGTATCATCCGCATAGCAGAGTAAGCGCACTCGCGGGGGAAGAGCAACACGTAACACCCAGTCGTATCCCACGTTCCACAGAAGGGGCCCTAAGACGGACCCCTGTGGGACACCGCAGGATACGCTGTGAAAGCCTGGTAGGCCACCTTCGCCGACAAACAGGACTTCTCTGTTTACCAGATAGTCCGCAATTATGCGCGACAGGTAGGAGGGAACCCCGTGAAAGCGCAGCGCCTCGAGGATGACGCTGAACGGGAGGCTGTTAAAAGCATTGGCGATGTCTAGAGACACCGCCAAGACTTGTTCCCCCCTACCTGTAGCTTCGTCCACCAGCTCTCTAAGGCTTGTCAGGGCGTCAATGGTGGACCGCCCGACACGGAAGCCAAACTGGCAGTCCGACAGATTCGGCCCCACTTCAGACATATGCTGGATGAGGCGGGAGGCGATAAGCCTCTCAAATACCTTACCGACCTCATCCAGCAGAACAATCGGGCGATAAGCGGATGGATCATCCTCGGGTCGGCCATCCTTACGGAGGAGACACAACGTGCCATCCTTCCAAGGCTTAGGGAACTGTCCGGCGCGGAAACAAGCGTCGAACAGTTCCCTCAGCCTGTCCCCAATATGTGAGATGCAGAGTCCCAGGACTTTGCCAGGAACTCCATCGGGGCCTGGGGCGGTTTTTTTGCCCTGGAGGCACGAAGTGGCCGCTCTAAATTCCTCGGCCTCAATGAGGGGAGGATGACCCTCTTGGACAGCTGAAACCTCATCAGATGGCGGAGCCCCAGTGGGGTTCACCGTCGGGTTGCCCGACGGTGAACCCCACTGGGTCCACCGCCGCGCGAGTGGGCCGAAGCCCGAAGGTGTCAAGTGCGACACACCTCAAAGGCACAGAGTGCCATGGCGTAAAAACGCCCCCACACTGCCACAAAAATGTGGCCGCCGGACAAAGTCCAGCCATACCACGACCCGCAAGCGGGTCCACCGGTGACACTCACACCCCTTCTTGACAAGAAGGGGGGAGTTCACCCAGGGGGTAATTTTTTAGAGAGGTTTTCTTCCTCGCAGCCCGAAGGCCCCCGGCCCCGCTCAATGCGGGGTTACGGGTTTGTGTGACCGTGCAATGCCCGCCCTGAGAAGGGCAGGCGGCCACACACCAGTTTCTGTCCGCGCCGGCCAAAGCCGGTACCCCCCATATCTGGGGGGCGTTCCCCTATCCGCAACCCGGGGACGCGTCCGATGGCAGACTGGAAACTGCACACGGAACGGAAACCTAACCTAACCTTTTTTTTTTTTTTTTTTTTTTTTTTTTTTTTTTACGTGAGGAATGCATTGACGCACCGTCCAAGCCCCCGGGTAGGGGCAAGGGTGTGTGGGACTCCACGGCAGAGTGCCACGACTACCCACTAAACCTCACGGGAACACCTCGCTGGCCATGAGTGAGCGACCACAAGCATGCGCAGAGCGCTGAGCTCGCGTGGGTCGCTCGGCCGGGCCCGCACCGACATACGGTACGGGCACACCTCGCTACCGGAGGCATGGGAGCAGCTAGTGTTCCCTAGCTGCCCCCACCATCGCAGGGGTCGAGTGCAATGCAGGCGACACGGTACCCATCCGCGTCGCCCGCCGACTCCCACTAGGACGGCGGAATCAGAGCATTATAGCCCCTCCGTCGCCGCCCTACCCTCCGGCGCCTTCTGGCGCTCGCGAGCGGGTCTTGCTCGCGCTCGCGTTCGTGCGCCTCTTTGCGGGACATCACGTCCTCTGCAAAAGTGGCTACGACCTCCCATACCGCTGGCTCTTCGAGCATTGCCCGGATGACAGTGGGCAGGGATAGATCGCCTCCGATCACCGCGATAAGAGCACTGCGCTGCACCGTAAACGCAGAACAGTGCGCAAGGGTGTGCAGCGCAGTGTCTTCATCGTCGCCACACTCGTGGCAACGTGGGTCCTCCTCTCTCCCGGCAACTCGGTGCAGATATCTGCCGAAGCAGCCGTGCCCCGACAGTATCTGCACGAGGCGGAAAGTGAGGGTCCCATGCCCTCTCGCCACCCACTGCCGAAGCATCGGGCGGATCGCCGCATTGGTCCAGCGGCCGTACTCACTCTGCTCTAAACGGCGGGGCCAGGAGGAGCCAAGAATTCGGTTTCTGGCCTCTTCACGCCACTGCTCCACTTCTGCCCGCATGGGTCTCTGTCCTCTACCGCGAGCTTCTGCCCTTCGCTCATATACTACAGTGAGTATATCCGCCTCCAGGTCCCATGGCGGCATCCCGGCAAGGGCGCAGGCAGACTCTGTCGCTATGGTGCGGTAGCCTCGGACTGCCCTGATCGCAATAATGCGCTGAGCTCGGCGCAGTAGCGCGGTATTTTGCGAATTCAGGGCATCCGACCACACCGGTGCACCATAGAGTGCCATAGATGCGACCACGCCCGCGTAGAGGCGGCGGCAAAGGGCACTCGGACCTCCTAGGTTCGGCAAGAGCCGTCCCAACGCTGCAGCAGCAGCGACCAACTTTGGAGCCAAACATGAAAAATGCTCCTTAAAGCTCCACTTTCCGTCCAGGAGCAGGCCCAGATATTTAAGATGGAGCTTGAACTCTACCCTCGTCCCATTTATAAGCAGGTAAGCTCTGGGTGGAGGACAATTACGTGGCCCATGAAAGGCCAGGGCCTCTGTTTTGTCTAGCGCTACTTTCAGTCCCAGACTTTCTATCCGGGACACAACTTGGGCCACTCCGGCTGTGGCTATCAATGCAGCCTCTCGGTAGTTTCTTCCGCGGGCTGTCACCAGCGTGTCGTCGGCATAACACACCAGACTCAGTCCGCGGAGAAGGCTTCCACGCAACACATAATTGTACGCGATGTTCCACAAGAGTGGGCCCAGAACTGAGCCCTGTGGAACACCGCGAACCATTTCTCTTCTTTCGATTTGCCCGCTGCTCCCTACGAACACGATAAACCGGCCGCTGAAGTAGTTCCTGATGAGCATTTGTAGGTACCAAGGCACCTCGTGGTACCTGAGCGCTTCCAGAATGCACTCCGTGGGGATTGAGTTAAAGGCGTTGGCGATATCAAGAGATATCGCCAACAGCATTCCTCCACCATCTACAACTTCACCCGAGAGGGTTTTGACTGCCCGGAGGGCATCAATTGTGGAACGGCACTCCCTAAATCCGAATTGGTTCTCCGCCAGGTCCGGACCTATCTCACTCAAGTGACGGCTGATACGAGACGCAATTATGCGCTCGAAGAATTTAGCCGTCTCGTTGAGGAGTACTATGGGTCGGTATCCTGACGGAGAGTCTTCCGGCTTATTCTCCTTTCGGAGCAGTACGAGCCTTCCGGTTTTCCAGTCGGCCGGAAAGCGTCCTTCTCTCAGGCACCTATCCAGGAGGGCCCTAAAACGTTGCTCCAGTGGTTGCAGAGCTTCCACCAAGGCTCGTCCAGGGACACCGTCGGGGCCAGGAGCCTTTTTCTTGGCCTTGAGGCGTTCTAATGCCCATTCGTACTCCCCGTTTGAAACCGGGGGGGCTTCGATCTCTCGGTTAACCTCATTCGACGCCGACATTTGAGGAGGGGAGAAGTTTGTCAATCTCCCGGGGAAGAGAGTCGAAACTATCCTCTCCAAAAGCTCTGGTTGCAGGGTTTCCGTGAGCGGTGGGGCAGGTGATCGGAGTTTGTTCCGAATAATTCGGTACGGTCTGCCCCACGGGTCCTCATTGAGCCCTGACAACATTTCTGCCCACGCTGCATTCTTAGCAGTTTTGATAGCCATCTGTAGAGTCCTTTTGGCCGACTTGTAGGCCTCTAGCAGACGGCTTTCGGCTTCCGCATCCCTCGTGCGCCGCCTTCTGTATCTGGCATGTAAGCGTTTAGCTCTAGTGCAGGAGACTCTAAGATCGGTAAGATCACCTGACCACCAGTACAGGTGTTTCATCAGGGGCGGACGCTTCACTCTTGGCATGGCCGCGTCACAGACATTTGTGAGTGCCTCGCGAAACCAGCCTGCTTCAGCGTCAGCGCCCCGGTACGGCAGTGAATCAGCCAGCCAAGCCTGCACTAGGGCAGCCTCATTGGCCAATTCTTTGTTAAGGCGGGACACAGCCCAGCGAGGAAACAAGGTCTGAATATCTCCATCATTCCGATTACTCAATCCAGCAGACAAAGATGAGATGCTAAACCGAATATAGAGGTGATCGGATAGCGTTTCAGTGTCTTCCAAGACTCTCCAGTCTCTAACTTTAGTTTCGACAGCAGGGGACGCGAACGATACGTCCACGATGGACCCACCCTGCTGTCGGACACATGTATTGACTGACCCGCGGTTTAGTAGGCACAGGCCGGAAATAATGGCCCATTCTTCAACCAGCTCTCCCCTTTGATCAGTGGCTGGAGAACCCCAGCTTTCAGCCTTCGCGTTTAAGTCACCGAGGACCAACATTGCGGGCGTCGAGTTCCGCTGGATTGCGGCCCCTAGCTCGTCAATGAAGGTCTCGAATTCCGCGTAAGACTTATTAGGAGAGAAATAGACCCCGATCAAGACCATTTCTCCCCATTTCACCACCACGAAACCACGTCCCCTTTCCTTGATTTGGAGAGGGGAGACACCTGTTCTTGTTGATGTCACTACAGCAACTGAGTGGTCGAGATCTGAGGCCCAGTTGGACCTTGCTGGTACAGAGTACGGTTCTGCCACAATCCCTACATCGATCGACCACTGTGCCATCGACTGCAAGAAAAGATCTTGAGCAGCGGCACAGTGGTTGATGTTTCCTTGGATGAATTCCTTTGTTGAACCGTCCATTAGGATTCCATGGTCTCAGTGTCAGCTCTTGCGGGCTGACCGTCACTTGTAACTGAATCCCGAGTCCTTGGGGCAGTCTTTCCTCGTTTTTTAGGGGGACGACAACTCTTTCCCCCCATTATGTGACCGGCCGCTTTACCGCTGGCCGCGCAGATGGCACAGTTAAGTGGTGCGGTGCAGTTCCTGGCAATGTGGCCAGGTTTCCCACAACGGAAACATAGGCCGCTCCTGTCTTCCGATGTAGGGCATCTGGTCCTGGTGTGACCTGGCTCTATACACCGGAAACATTTCATGGGCAATGGGTCGAGTAGTCTGACCCTAGCCGAAGACCATCCTATCAATAACCTGTTAGCACAAATGGCTTTGGCTGCGGAGACAGGACATCTGGCCCAGACAGAGCCCAGGGAGTACTGACTCATCCGTATTTCGCCGACCCTCACGGCTTCTACGGAGCAGTTCCCTGTGCGGGCAATAGCATTGCGTACATCTTCTGGAGTTACTGAATCGTCCAGACCGGATATGCGCACGTCTGCGCATTTAACAGGTCTGGACACCTGTACCTCATCAGGTAGAACTTCCTTTAGTTTGCTGGCCAGTTGGTCGGCCAGTTCTGGGGAGGCTTGTTTAGGCAATTCAATAAGCCGGGCACCAGTCGCCGTGCCCCGGAACTTTAGGTCCTCAATCCCCAGGTCGCTAAAGTCGATCTTTCCCCTCGCCTGTTGTATCACACCAGCGTATGATACTTTGTCTAGAGCTTCGGGTTTAATTGTAAGCACCACCGCTGGATTGCGGGGCGCCTTTAAGCTCTTCTTCTTGCGTTTAGCCTTCGCTTTCTTCTTAGCGGCAGGCGTTGCCTTACTCGGTGGCGGTAGCTGTGCTTCAGCTTGGGCTTTGGCCTTCCTGGCTCTAGCCTTTCGCCCAATGACTTCGGTCCACTGCTCTTTGGGGGCGCTGGAAGGCGCGACTGGTGCCGGTGAGTCCGTTGCCGTCTCGGCCGGCGGCTTTGATACTTTTCCAGGTCCCTTTCCCTTCTTACTGGGCGCAACCGTTGCCTGAATAGGCTTAGGAGGACCAGCTTCGGACGCCGCAGATTTAGCGGTTGTCTTCTTCTTATTAGGCGGCTTAGGATTAGGCTTTTGAGCAGGTTTTGGAGCCTTTTCGGTTGTAGCCGCCTTTTTCTTGTCCGCTGCTAGAGGCGGACGGATCTTAGGTGCAGGCAGGAGCCTGCTCTCCAATCCCTCGAAACGGGCGTTAATAATGCCGCCGATGCGCATCATCGCCTCCTTCAGCCATTCCTCCTTTTCAGAGGGTGGAGGAAACTGTGAAGGTGCGGGCGCACACTCCTCTCTGGGAGGCTCCGGGGCAGGTGGTGGTGCCACGTCAGTCTCCATCTGTACAGGCGCCGGCGACAGGGGTCGACGTACCTGCTTGCTTTTACCCTTCTTTAGGGACTTCATCTCCGCAGTGAGCTCAGATACGCTTTGGCGGAGCTCGGCCAATTCTTTCTTGAGGGCCTCATTCTCGGCCCTCAAGACGCGCGCGTCGTCCGAAATGGTTTTGCGGGCGACTTCGCTAAAACAGTCCTGGATGGACTGCGCAGCTTTCTTGAGGGCCTTCTGATAGGGACCACTCAAGTGAGAAGATTTGCGCGCTACTTCTACAATCAACTGGCAGTCTGTTTTTACCACCTCTTCGAGGTCGATGGTCGTCTTCTCAGCGGAATCCATCAACCTCGGCATGTCCTGTCCGGTTTGGCTTTCGTAAAACTTAGCCCTTGTAGCATAGGCCTTGCGTTCCATCTCGGCGATCTCACGGTCGAGGCGGGCCTGCTCCTCCGCCTTTTGGACCGCCAAGAGTTCCCGCTTGGCCTTCGCTAATCCTACATATTCCCCGGTGGTCGGGGGTCGCCCTCTACCGCGTCCGCGCCCGCCACCAGTGGATTTATTTTCTTGCTCCTTTTCGGAGTTTTCAGTCTCTGTGACGTCCTCGTCACCATCGTCAGATCCGGGACTGTCGGACCCTCGCTTCCTGACCTTCTTGCGGCGCCGCTGCTTTCCAGAGGCAGCACTATCAGAAGGCAGATCTGTCGCCATCGAGTCAGTGCACGAATAAACCGACTGGCAAGACCGAGCAGAGGAGTCGGAATCCTCCAACGTCCTCTTCTTCCCCTTCTTCTTTCCAGATTTGCCGACAGAGTCAACATTGGAACCATCCTTGGACGTTGACGCAACCGCCGTCTCCGTCCGCTTAATATCACTATTTACATTATCAACAGTGCTATTTACAACGCTATGTACAGAGTCTGAACTCTCACTTAAGTCTAAACCTAACCTACTATGTATACTATTTACAGATCCACTCCGGGACCTCTCGGCCCTCGGTGTGGATACACCACTCCTATTCCGACTCCTAAAACAGAGCCGAACTCCCCCTGACTCATCAACACTCCCACACGCCTCGGTTATATTGTCCGCCGCCGGCCCGGATACCGGCGGTAGCCCGCTCTTAACGGGTTCGCATTGTTGGTTGGATGCTGACGTCGCATCGACAGAGGTGGAATTGAGGTTAGCCGGCCCCATATACACCCGGCGTTCGGCAGCCGCCTTGCGCGGTCCTACCGAAGGGACTGAAACCCCCTGGGGACTATACGTTTTGTTTTTGCTCAATTCCATGTTGTGTCATTTTTAAAAGGGATGACTCCCTGGGGTGGCCGTTCGGGACTGGAGACCTTCCAGCCATTCATCCCATCGGCACGGACCGGACCTTGGGATTAGGGTGATTTTTTAGTGTGGTTTTCTTCCACTTGGCCCGACGCTCAATGCGCCGGACCCCCGGCCCGCTCAGTGCGGGTAACGGGTTCGCCCGACGGCAGACCCCACTGGATCCACCGCCGCGCTGGTGAGCCGAAGCTCGAAGAAGTTCAGGTCAGAAACACCAACCCAAACAACGACAAAAGGCGCAGAGCGCCATGGCGAGTGATCGCCCCCACGCTGCCACTAGAAGCGGCCGCCGGATAGAATCCGGCCATACCACTAATGCGAGGAGGCGTCGGAGGGCAGGGCGGCGACGGAGGGGCTATAATGCTCTGATTCCGCCGTCCTAGTGGGGGTCCGCCGGCGGCGGGATGCCGCCCCGAGTGTAATTTTTTATAGAGGTTGTCTTCCTCGCAGCCCGAAGGCCCCCGACCCCACTCAGTGTGGGGCTACGGGTTTGTGTGGCCGTGCAATGCCCGCCCTGAAAAGGGCAGGCGGCCACACAATAGTTTTTGTCCGCGCCGGCAAGCCGGTACCCCCCATATCTGGGGGGCGTTCCCCTATCCGCAACCCGGGGACGCGTCCGATGGCAGACTGGAAACTGCACACGGAAAACCTTTTTTTTTTTTTTTTTTTTTTACGAGGGGAATGCGTTTGCGCACCTTCCAAGCCCCCGCAGGAGCAAGGGTGTGTGGGACTCCGCAGCAAGCGACTACCCACTAAACCCCTCGATATGCCCTCTTTGGCGCCTGGCGCAGCCACGTCGAAAGGACGCGCCGCTGCCGAACGAGGTCGTGGGAACCCTTACGGACCGACCATAACCCCATTCGCGGCACCTGCCCACCATTGGCGGGCCCCTCACGCCCTCTCCAAGATGGAGATGGAGAGGAGTTCCCGGGGCATACTCCGGGTGGTAATTTTTTACTGTGGTTTTCTTCCACGCGGCCCGACGCTCAGTGCGCCAGGCCCCCGGCCCCGCTCAGTGCGGGGTAACGGGCTTGCCCGACGGCAGACCCCACTGGATCCACGGCCGCGCACACGAGCCGAAGCTCAGCGGCGCCGAAGCGCCGACCCACCGCAAAAAGCGGCCACGGTGGCCACACGAGGTGGCCCGCCGAGTAGCACTCGGCCATCCCACGCCCCCCTCATGGGGGCCTCACAAGTGTGCCGAAGCCACACAGTGATCGGATCAGCCTCAGTCCTTGGAACAACGACACGCCGAAGCTCAACGAGCTTGCACCGACTCGGAACAACGACATGCCGAAGCTCAACAAGGACCCGACCAAAGGGGCAACGGCACAAAGCGCAACGCGCCATGACCCGCGAGCGGGTCCCCAGGCGACACACAACCCCATCTTCACAAAGAAGGGGAGGTGACGCCCCACATGGCCACGTGAAGTGGCCCGCCGGGTTAAACCCGGCCACACCACGCCCCCTCCACGGGGCAGCTGTCAGACTCTTAGCCCGCGGCAGAAAATCTGCCGGGTTGCCCAGGGTGCACCACGAGGAGGTGTTCTGACATCGCACCCCGCACACGGAAAACCTAACCTAACCTTTTTTTTTTTTTTTTTTTTTTTTTTTTTTTTTTTTTTTTTTTTTTTTTTTACGTGAGGAATGCATTGACGCACCGTCCAAGCCCCCGGGTAGGGGCAAGGGCGTGTGGGACTCCGCGGCAGAGTGCCGCGACTACCCACTAAACCTCACGGGAACACCTCTCCGGCCATAGTTGGGCGACTGCGTGCATGCGCAGAGCGCTGAGCACACGTAAGTCACCCGGCCTGGCCCGCACCGCCCCAACATGGGACAGAGCGGGCTTCCCTCTCCGTCAGAGGCATGGGAACAGCTAGTGTTCCCTAGCTACCCCCACCGTCGCAGGGGTCGAGTGCAATGCAGGCGACACGGTACCCATCCGCGCCACCCGCCGACCCCCACTAGGACGGCGGAATCAGAGCATTATAGCCCCTCCGTCGCCGCCCTGCCCTCCGACGCCTCCTCGCATTAGCGAGGGGATCAAGCTCGCGTTCGCGCTCGCTTCGCTCCTTCGTCTCCATTACTTCTGTGCAGAAGTTGGAGACGGCATCCCACGCTGCCCGCTCGGTGAGCATGGCTCTAACCAAGGCAGACAGCGTGAGATCACTCCCGACAACGGTCACCAGATCACCGCGCTGTACAGTCCACGCAGGGCATTCTGCCAGCGTGTGCAGTGCGGTATCTTCAGCCGCCCCACAGTGGTGGCAACAATCGTCCTCCTCTCTACCAGCAACTCTGTGCAGGTATCTGCCGAAGCAACTATGCCCCGACAGAACCTGCACGAGGTGGAAGGAGAGCATGCCATGACTCCTAGTAACCCAGTCATGTAAAACTGGGAACAGTGCTGTGTTGGTCCAGCGACCGTATTCCGCATTCTCCAATCTAGAGGGCCACGAAGAGCTGAGGATGGTGTTTCGAGCCTCTTCGCGCCACGCTTCGACTTCCCTCAGTACGGGTCTTTCACCTCTCTGGCGAGCTGCCGTTCTCCTCTCATACACCGAAGTGAGTATGAGCTCCTCCAAGTCCCAAGGCGGCATAGAAGCCAGGGCGCAAGCGGACTCAACGGATATGGTCCGGTATCCCCGGATGGCCCTGGTTGCAATAATGCGTTGCGGGCGTCGCAAGAGCGCAGCATTGCGCGGGGTTAGGGCATCCGACCATACCGGAGCACCGTACAGCGCCATTGAAGCCAGCACTCCGGCGTAGAGTTTCCGGCAGACGGCACTGGGACCTCCAATGTTCGGGAGCAGTCTCCCTAAGGCCAGGGCTGTGTTAATCAGCTTTGGGGCTAACCGAGAGAAATGCTCACCGAAGCTCCATTTCCTATCAAGGACTAGACCTAGGTACTTTAGATGGGGCGTGAAGTTCACCCGAGTCCCGTTAATAATAAGGTACGCTCCTGCAGGAGGACCGTTACGGGGTCCATGGAAGGCTAGAGCCTCCGTCTTATCGAGCGCCACCTTGAGACCTAGGCTCTCGATGCGCGTAACCACCTGAGCTACACCGGCAGTAGCTAGAAGTGATGCTTCCCTATAATTCTTGCCGCGGGCTGTGACCAGTGTGTCATCAGCATAGCAAATAACACTCAGCCCGCGGAGAAGACTCCCCCTCAGGACGTAGTTGTATCCGATGTTCCACAGGAGCGGACCAAGGACCGATCCCTGTGGAACACCGAGCACCATCGACTTCCTAACCAACCGTCCGTCACTGTCGAGATAAAGAACGACTCGCTCTCTAAAGTAATCCTCGATGACGCGCTGCAGATACAGCGGGATCTCGTGAAACTTGAGAGCCTCTAACACACACTGCGGGGGAAGCGAATTAAAAGCGTTCGCAATATCGAGCGAAACCGCTATCAGCATTCCTCCGCTAGAGACTACCTCTCTTGATTGAGCCTTCACGGACTGCAGCGCGTCAATCGTGGAGCGTTCCTCCCTAAATCCAAATTGATTCTCCGCCAGGTCCGGCCCAGAAGTGCTGAGATGACGGTTGATGCGAGTAGCGAGGATGCGCTCAAAAATTTTCGCAGTCTCATTTAGAAGCACTATGGGCCGGTACCCCGACGGAGAATCCGCCGGTTTTCCATCTTTCTTTAGGAGGACGAGTCGTCCAGTCTTCCAATCCGAGGGAAACTTGCCTTCAGAAAGGCAGCAGTTCATTAGATCCCTGAACCGTGTCCCTAGTGGTTGTAAAGCTTCCACCAGGGCACGTCCAGGGACACCGTCAGGTCCGGGAGCGGTCTTTTTCGCTTTTAGGCGATCGATAGCCGCTTCGTATTCTCCGTCAGAGATGGTAGGGACGGAGGGCAAGTCCGGTAACTCCCGCGCAGGGATCATGCGGGGAGGTCTAAAGTCCAGTGTGCTCCTTGGAAAGAGTGTGTCTATGACCCTCTCCAGGAACTCGGGCTGAAGGGACTCCGTCAACGGTGGGGCAAGTGTCCGAAGCTTATTTCGGACCATGCGGTATGGCCGCCCCCACACGTCTCTGTTGAGCCCCTCCAGTAGCTCCTCCCAGGCTCTGTTCTTTGCCTCCTTAATGGCTATCTGTAGGATCCTCTTAGCTGTCTTGTAGGATTCCAGCAGATTAGCCTCAACTTCAGGTTCTCTAGTACGCCTGTGACGATAGCGAGCGTGCAAGCGCTTGGCCCTGATGCAGGCGTTGCGCATGTCTGATAGGTCGCCAGACCACCAATAAAGATATTTCTTGGGGGGTTGACGCTTCACCCTAGGCATGGCTGCATCACAAACTTTTGTGAGAGCCTCGCGAAGCCAGCCTGCTTCAGCATCAACACCCCCGAACGGCAGAGAGTCTGTGAACCAAGCCTGCACCAGGGCAGCCTCATGAACGAGCTCTTTATTTAGCCTAGAGATGGCCCAGCGGGGAAACAACGAATTGGTGTTCCTCCGAGTCGTTGGTCCGTTTTGTGAGGTGGAGACACTGAACTGAATGTAAATGTGGTCAGACAGCGTCTCAACATCCTCTAACACCCTCCAGTCGTTTATCCTACGTTCGATGGCAGGGGTGGCAAACGAAAGGTCTACCACAGAGCCGCCCTGCTGCCGAACGCAGGTATTAGTCGAGCCACGGTTCAGTAAGGACAGGCCAAGAATGATGGCCCACTCTTCCACAAGCTCACCTCTCTGGTCTGTTATCGAGGATCCCCATGCCTTCGATTTGGCATTAAAGTCTCCGAGGACTATCATCGAGGAAGTGGGGTTCCGCTGGATTGCGGCCCCCAACTCGTCAATGAAGCCCTCGAAGTCGGAGAAAGACCGATTGGGGGAAAAGTAGACCCCGACAAGGGACATCTCTCCCATCCTAGCAACGACGAAGCCGTGCCCTCTTTCGATGGTGTAGAGGGCGGACGAACAACTTTGCGACGAAGCGACAATTGCCACAGTTCCATCCAAATCTGATGTCCAGTTTGGTCTAGATGGGACCGAGTATGGCTCAGATATAATACCGATATCTATTGACCACTGTGCCATAGATTGCAGGAAAAGATCCTGAGCCGCGGCACAGTGGTTAAGGTTACCCTGTAGATATTTTTTAGGGAGCCGATCCATTAAGACTCCATTGCTTGTTCGCCCCTGTCCGAGCGATCGCTCCTGGAAGCAGCCTGAGATTTTTGGACGGCCTTCCCTCTGCGTTTGGGTGGGTTACAACTTCGCCCACCCATGATGTGATTGGCCGTCTTCTTTGTGCTGGAGCATATGGCACAATTAGGGACAGCATCACATTCCGGCGCTTTGTGGCCAGATTTTCCGCAGCGGAAGCAGAGTTCGCTGCGGTCGGTGGCCACGGGGCACTTGGCTCTAGTGTGCCCAAGTTCCAAGCACTTGAAACATCGCATTGGCTTCGGTTCCAGCGTCTTGACAGTGGCAGAAGACCAGCCAATCAGAAGTCTGCCAGCAGTTACCAATTGAGCGGCAGTCACGGGACACTTTACCCACACAATACCCAAAGAATAGGGGCTCTGGCGAATTTCGCCCACCCTAACCATCTCTAGGGAGCAGTTACCTTTCTTGGCTACTGCATCCTTCACGTCCTCCTTGGTTATGGAGTCATCCAGGCCGGAGATGCGCAGGTCGACGCATTTCACCGGTCTGGAGACATTAACAGATTCCGGGAGAAGCTCTCTTAGTTTTGACGCCAGTAGGTCGGCCTTTTCAGGGGGAGTCTCCTTTGGTAACTCAATGAGACGAGCGCCAGTTGCTGTCCCCCTGAAACGGAGATCGTCGATTCCGATGTCAGTCCATGCAATATTAGTCCTAGCCGATTGGAGTACGCTAGAGTAGGTAACATCCTCGCGGGCATCGGACTTAATTGAAATTACCACCGCAGGGTTGCGTGGCGCTTTCATGGCCCTCTTAATTTTCTTGGCCTTGACCTTCTTGGCTTTGGCCTTAGCTTCCTTGCCAGTAGGGGCGGCAGCCTTTGTCGCCTGAGTCTGGGCCTGCTCCCTCGTCTTCTTTGCTCTCTTTTTGCGTCCCAGCACCTCAGTCCACTGTTCCGTGTTGGCCGGAGGGGGACGAGAAATGTCTGCCGGCGAGGCAGTCGCTGAGGTAGGCTTAGCAGCAGGTGCAGATGTTGGTGCAGCTGTTTTGGACGCCTTGCCCTTGCTTTTCGACTTTTTGCCGGCAGTTTCCGCTTCTTTGGAGGGAGTGTTTGAAACTCCCTTGGAAGTTGAAGGAACGGTGGAGGTCGGAGCATCCGTACTCTTCTTGCCCTTTGACTTCTCGGCAACTTTCTTTTTATCCGCCGCTAACGGGGGGCGAATCTTAGGGGCCGGCAGGAGCCGACTTTCTATCCCCTCGAATCGGGCATTAATAAGCCCGCCTATTTGCACCATAGCCTCCCTAAGCCACTCTTGCTTTTCAGAGGGTGGCGAAAATTGCAGGCTACGGGCAGCAGATTCTGGGGCAGGTGACACTTCCACGGGGGGATCGGTCTCCATGTTGATGACCTCCGGGGTATCCTGAGGCTCGTCCCTATCAATCCTCGAAGGTGTCTGACGAGGTTTCTGTCCATTCCCTTTCTTTAGAGCCCTCATCTCCGTCGTTAGTTCGGAAATGTTCTTCCGGAGCTCAGCGAGCTCACGTTTTAGGGACTCGTTTTCAGCTCTCAAGATCCGCGTATCTTCGGATATTGATTTCAGCGCGACCTCGCTGAAGCAATCCCGGATGGATTGTGCGGCTTTCTTGAGAGCCTTCTGGTAGGGCCCGCTTAGGTGTGAGGATTTGCGGGCCACGTCAAGAATAACTTGGCAATCCGTCTTGATGACCTTCTCAATGTCAATTGCGGTTTTGTCCCCAGAAGTATTGGGGGCACCGCTTTCATCAACAGCCCTGGCCTCAAAATACCTGGCTCTTGTTTCATATGCTTTGCGCTCCAAAAGCGCGACCTCTCGATCTAGGCGAGCCTGCTCCTCCTCCTTCTGGGCCGCCGCCAAATCACGCTTCGCTTGCGCTAAGCCGACATATTCGCCAGTCGTAGGCGGACGCCCACGACCCCGAGCACGACCATTTCCGGCCTCAATAGCCTCAGTGGCTTTGGACACCACAGAGTTACCTGACTCCCCTCCAGAACCGGAGCCAGTGGATCCCTTCATTTTCTTACGGACCTTTCGGCGCTGAGAAGTAGCACCGTCAGTGTCCGATATATCCTCGGTACGAACAGACTCGGTGCAGGAGATGATAGATCGCACCGAAACCGTAGAGGAGTCTGAATCCTCAATTCTCCTTTTTTGCCCCTTGTCGGGAGCATCAGGAGTGTCGTCGGTAATATCGACGATTTCAACGAGGTCAAACTTCGAACCACAACTTGACATCAGCGACTCCGTCGCCTCCGATCCCTCAGTATTTACAATATTTACATTCTTAGATCTAGATTTAATACAAGACTTAACACTAGACTTAACCCTAGATTTAGACCGAGATCTATCCCTCCTATGTACATCGGAATATACAGCCGCCGCAGAACTACTGCGCGAACGCGTTGTTCGCAGCGTCACTTCACTGCTCCCGTCATGAAGCCTCACTCCACCCAACTCAACCAAACTCCCACTCGCCTCGGTCACATTGTCCGCCGTTGGCCCGGATACCAACGGTAACCCGCTCTGAACGGGATCGCATTGAAGATCGCTAGAAGAGGTGGAAAATAGCTTGGCCGGCCCCATATACACCCGGCGTTCAGCAGCCGCCTTGCGGTCCTACTGAAGGGACTGAAACCCCCTGGGGACAATTCGTTTTCTCACTATTTTCCATATTTTGCTTTTGAAGGGGGAGCTCCCTAGGGTGGCCGTTCGGGACTGGAGACCTTCCAGCCATTCGTCCCATCGGCACGGACCAGACCTTGGGATTAGGGTGATTTTTTAGTGTGGTTTTCTTCCACTTGGCCCGACGCTCAGTGCGCCGGACCCCCGGCCCGCTCAATGCGGGTAACGGGTTCGCCCGACGGCAGACCCAACTGGATCTACCGCCGCGCTAGTGAGCCGAAGCTCGAAGAAGCCCGGATTGGATGAACCAACCCAAGCGACAACAAAAGGCGCAGAGCGCCATGGCGAAAGATCGCCCCCGCGCTGCCACTAGAAGTGGCCGCCGGATAAAATCCGGCCATACCACGACCCGAAATCGGGTCCACCGGCGGCGGGACGCCGCCCTCGAGTGTAATTTTTTAGAGAGGTTGTCTTCCTCGCAGCCCGAAGGCCCCCGACCCCACTCAGTGTGGGGCTACGGGTTTGTGTGGCTGTGCAATGCCCGCCCTGAAAAGGGCAGGCAGCCACACACCAGTTTTTGTCCGCGCCGGCAAGCCGGTACCCCCCATATCTGGGGGGCGTTCCCCTATCCGCAACCCGGGGACGCGTCCGATGGCAGACTGGAAACTGCACACGGACGGAAACCTTTTTTTTTTTTTTTGACCCGGTGGAAAAGATTTTATATCTACCACAGGCAGAGTGGGGCCTGCCTGTGGTTATGTGGGACTCGCCCCTACTGGGCATACCCACTAAAAACACCGGGGCGTTCCGTCCATCGCCTGCTCGACACGCACAGGGTACTCTTCGCAATCGCTGTGCGTGTCGAGGGCGGTGCTGCCCGGCCATGCCGGGCCCCTCTCTAGGGTAGGGAGTGCCTGCGGAACACTACAGGCACCCCCTCAGCTTTAGGGTCTTTGTTGCGGACGACGGGAGCCCCACTCCGTCGCCCGCGACCCATCCGGCGGCTGGTGGAGGGCGTAGTTTCGCCTCCTCCTTCCCAGCCGCCGTCGGCGGGACGGGTCCGCGTCGGGATCTTCCTCGCGGACCCGCTCGGCGGCCTCCTTCTCTGCAAGGACTTCCTCGCAGAAGGTGGCCGCCGCCTCCCAGCCTGCTTCACTGCCGACCATGGCCTTAACGAAGGCCGGCAGCGAGAGGTCGCGCGGACTTCCGCCACCGCTCCACCACCGCCGGGGGCACGCGCCGGAAGCCCTCCGCCTCTCGGAAGGCCTCCCTCCGAAGATGCACCTCCGCCAGAACCTTAGCGTCCAGGTCCCAAGGCGGGGTGCCCGCCAGGACGCACGCCGCCTCAAACGACACCGTGCGGTAACCCCGGATCACCCTGACAGCCATGGCTCGTTGCGGAGCCCGCAGTAGAGCCTTGTTGGCGGCCGTCAGGGCGTCGGCCCATACGGGTGCGCCATAGAGGGCCATAGAACGCACGACCCCCGTGAAGAGGCGGCGGCACCGGTCACCAGGACCTGCAATGTTCGGCAGCAGCCAACTTAGCGAGGATGTCGCCTTCGACAGCTTGGGGCCCATGTGGCGGAAATGGGGTGTGAACTTCCACCCTGGGTCCAGCACGAGCCCCAAGTATTTAAGTGTCGAGCCCACAGGGACTCGACACTCCTCGAATTCGAGGGCAGCATTCGCAGGTGGTCCTCGCCGTGGGCCGTGGAACAGGATGGCCTCTGTTTTGGTCAGAGCCACCCTTAGTCCCAGCCTTTCTATGCGATGGACCACCTGCACTGTGCCCACTTTAGCGAGCCGCTCAGCCTCGGCATAATTGCCGGCTCGCGCCGTAATAAGGGTGTCGTCGGCGTAGCATGTGACGCCGACACCCGGCAGCAATGTGCCTCGTAGGGCCCAGTCGAACCCTATGTTCCACAGGAGCGGCCCTAGTACCGACCCCTGTGGAACCCCGCACGACATTCGCCGCTCCAGCAGAGCGCCGTCGCTGGTCTGGCAGACCACTGTCCGGTCCAACAAATAGTCGGACACGATCCGCCTGAGGTACGGGGGCACTCCATGATATTGGAGCGCCTCGGCGATGCACTCAAATGGCAGGGTATTAAACGCGTTGGCGATGTCAAGGGACACCGCCATCATAACCCCGCCACGAGACACCGCCTCTTCCGAGAGGGCCTTGACGCGTAGGATCGCGTCGATCGTCGAGCGACCCTCCCGGAACCCGTACTGAAACTCGGCGAGGTCCGGACCCACCGACGATAGGTGGTCTGCGATACGAATGGCGATAATCTGCTCGAAAAGCTTACCGGCCTCGTCCAGTAGGACAATGGGCCGGTAGCCAGACGGCGACTCTGCTGGTCGGCCCTCTTTTTGAAGGAGGACAAGCCGGCCCGTCTTCCAAGCTGCAGGGAACTTCCCGGTGGCCAGACACGCGTCGATTAGCCGCTTGAAGCGGGGCGCGAGTTCCACCAGCGACAGGGCAAGGACGCGACCGTGTACCCCATCAGGACCCGGGGCAGTCTTCTTTGCTCGCAGCTTGTGGACTGCAGCGTCGAATTCCGCCTCCGTAACAAGTGGAGGCGGCGCCTCCGGGTCTTCGGCAATCGGCACTACCCCGCGGGGTGCAGCCATCGGCGGAGGAGTGTGCTCCTGCCTCGCCGGGAAGAGAGTCTCTATAATGTTTCCGACCAGTTCCGGTCGCAGGGTTTCTGCAACCGGTGGGCCCCGACCGCGCAGCTTACAACGCGCCGCGCGGTAGGGTCTGCCCCATGGATCACGATCGAGACTCTCGAGCAACTCCTCTCGTGCCTCTGCCTTCGCTTTGAAGATGGCGGCCCTCATTTCCCTGCGCGCTTCCGTATAACGGTCGTGCAGCAGGGATTCGATGCCCTCGTCCCGCTGCCCGTTGCGCGTGCGGCGGCGAAATCTAGCGAGTTCCCTGCGCCTGGAGTTGCAGCATTCTCTGAGCCGGGATATTTCCTCCGTCCACCAATAGACGGCTTTCTTAGGCGGACAGCGCTGGACTCGAGGCATCGCTGCATCGCTAATGCGCTGCAGCGACGCCCGAAACAAAGAGGCCTCCTCATCAACATCCCCGATATTGGGGGGAGTACACCAGTCCTCGACAAGGACTGCTTCCTCTAGCCGCTCCTTGTCGAGTTTGGTCAGCGCCCACTTAGGAAAGGGGCTGACCGCTGGACCGGGAGATGGACCGTCGTTTGTGGCTGCCGAGACAATGTCGAACCTAATAAAGACATGATCCGACAGTGTCTCGGCGTCTGCGACCAACCAGTTACGGACATGTGCAGCGAGTGTAGGTGTGGCGAACGTCAGATCCACCACTGACCCTCCCTGCTGTCGCACACAAGTAAACTCCGAACCCTGATTGACGCAGACGAGGCCGAACATAAGTGCCCAGGCCTCAACCGCCGTCCCTCGCTGGTCCAGACCGCTAACGACGAAGTCTGCACATTTCGTGGGCCTGTGGACCCGCACGTCCGCCTCCGCCTCTAATAGGTTGATAAGCTCGAATGCTAGGCGGTTTGCCTTGGCATCTCGCTCTTCTCCAGAGACCTCGAAGATTTTGGCCCCGGTTACCGTCGTCTTAATACGCATCGGCGCATCAATGCCAAGATCAGGTAGCTGGATCGATGTGCGTGCCTTCTTTATAACGCTGGCATACGAAATGCCGCGCTTTTCGGCCTCGGGGCCAACAGTGACTACGACCGCTGCAGAACGAGGCGCTCTCAACTTAGGAGGCTTTTTAGCCTTGGCTTGCTTTTTGCCCTTCCCTTTAGCAGTTTGGGCCTGGGGCTTAGGCTGAGACGGCGCTGCCTTAGGAGCCGATTTCCTCTTTCCCCTTCTAACAACCGTCGTTCACTCCGGTTCATCGGATGTAGACGCGGTTGGCTCAGACGGCCGCTGCTCGAGCGGCGCTTCGGGAGTGACCTTCTTCTTCCGTTTGCCCTTGCCTTTCGTTTTCTGGGAAGGCGTGTCGAGGGCAGAAGCGGACTTCGGCGCGGTCTTAGGCGCAGCCTTGGGCGCGGCACCCGGTGCGGCCTTGGGTGCGGTGTTCGGCGCAACCCTGGGCGCAGCACTCGGCGCAGCCTTGGGCGCGGTTTTTGGTGCGGCTTTCGACACGGCTTTAGATGCAGCCTTTGATCTACGCTTTTTAGCTGCAGGGACTTGCAGCTTTGAGGCCTGCTTTTTCGCGTCCCCGGCCAGAGGTGGTCGAGGCCGGTCCGCTGTCTTCAATCCTTCGACGCGAGCGTCGATCATATTCCGGGCCGACACCATGGCCTCCCGGACCTTACCATCTACCACGGTAGACACCGCGCGAATTATATCCTCCATTCCTGGAGGCTGCGAATCGATTGCGACGGCACCTCGTACCGGTTGCCCATTGACCTGGGCACGCAATTCCTCCAGCTGCTTCTGGAGGTCGTCCACATTTTGCTGGAGGCGTTGGTTTTGGCGCTCCAGCCTTACTACCTCATTATTAACTGACCGCTTCAGGAGCTCGATAGTATGCTCTTTGATAGCGGCAGCCGAGCATTTAAGGGCCTTCTGATATGTGCCCTTTAATCTGCTTGACTTCTGAGCAACTTTGATACCGGCTCCAGACTCACGCGAGAAGTCTCGGCGAGAAGTCTCGCCGAGAACTTGCGCGAGAACCGAGAAGCTATCCACACTCAGCGATCTTCTCATTTACATTCTCGGTCGTGATCCGGAATGGACGACAGTGCTAGCTACTGCCTTGGTATTGTGTGCGTTATTTCGTTAACACGAAAATTAAAAATAATATTAAGAAAAAATGGCTCAAACGATGGTGGTTATTGACAAAGTACTTTTTTATTAGAAAACGTTTTGCTTCCCACAAAATAGGCTCTGTGTGAAAATATTATTTAAACTTTAACTCTGTTTCATTTTTCCACATTTTTTACTCGTATGTCTAAAATTACTGAACTATAAAGACTAACGAAATATCTCAAACAATTTAAATCTTCGTGAATTTAAATTATTTTCTTAATATTTATCACACATTATTTTGTTAAGCACTGATAGCACAGATGAGAGACTACCTATGTTAAATGAAAGAGTATACAATAACTGTAAAGTTATCTAAATGATACTGATATGCATCAGACACCACAAAGTATTTTTTTTATAGAATAATTGGCACGAGATAACATGCGATCTACGCCACGGTCGCAGTCGCACTGAGAACAAACGAGAGTGTGATAGTGTTCTCTTTTCTCGCCCGAGAAACCCTTTGAAGCGGGCAAAAAAACCGACACCGATCGGAGAACAGGCGAGCCCGAGAACGAGAAGCCGAGAAACCCATCACATTCACGCTTCTCGGGTGTTCTCGGGGGTTCTCGGCGTGAGTCTGGAGGCACCTTAAGAATAGTCTGAAGCTCCAGCTCAACAGACTTAAAGAGCTTCGTCGCCCCCTGATCCTTATCCTGTTCGCCAAGTAAGGCTTCGGCATCCGATGAAAGTTGGGAAGCCACAGACATTGCAGAGCTGGAGCGCGTCTGCCTCTGCGAAAGCTCAGCCGCAAACTCTTGTTCTGCCTCTAACTCCATCTGTTTGCGGAGTTCCGCGTTATATTGTTGCTTGGCCGCCGCCAGACCCACATACTCTCCGGTAGTGGGGGGGTGACCACGTCCTCGACGTGCCGGTTTTTTCGACACAACAGTATCCTCGGAGCTAGAGGGTTCCTCCGGCTCTTTGGAGTTTTTCTCCTTCCTTTTACTGGACCGTGTCCTTTTTCGACCGGAAACGGATGCAGTCGTGTTTGTCGAACAAATTGAGTCAGTGTCCGACTCTACAACAATCTCCCATCTTGGCGAGGCCGCATCTGCAGCCCTATCGCCGACGTCTTTGGGCTTCTCGCCTTCATCTCCGGGTAGGCTTCGTCCTACCTTATCAAAAATAGTACTACTCCCACTAACGTCATTTGAAATAAACATAGCCATCCTGATCCCACGAGTACGGGTGAACTAAAAAGACCACTGGGGTAGAGAACCCAGTACCCCAGCTACCCTAATACGACACCAGGTCGGGCGTTCTGGTGAAGTTGGCCGCTAGCGGGCAGACATACTGGCCTGCCACCCCCGATGGAGGCGGAGATTTGCCGCGCAAGGTGCAAAGGCACACCCCAACAAACCCCCTTTCAGCGTTTTTTAACGAGGTTGCGTCCTCTCGGCTCCAGCCGGTAAAGGCAGGAGCCCCTACGCCGTGAGTGAATCGCGAGACGTGATCCACGACATCCACCCACGACACAGGTTGCCCGGCGGTGACATAAAATGTCGCGTCCAACGGTCGTGTCACCACGGCCGAGGGGCCCGCCGCGCCGCGAACTTTGAAAGTCCGCCATCCCACGCCGCCCGAGGGCGGCCACTGGGCCGACAAACAAATGCCAACCCCGTCGGAGCCAACCAATTAAGGCAGGCGCCAAGATTGGCGCAAAAGAGTGTGGAAGCACTCAACGCTCCGCAGATCTTGCAGATCCGCCATGCCACGCCGATGAACGGCCGCTGGCCCTGAAAAGGGCCGTTGACGACAAAGAGTGCAAACGCACTCCGAGCAAAACGCTCCCGCCAAACCGCAAAACAAGCGGTTTCCAGTTTTTATCCGCGCCGGCAAGCCGGTACCCCCCATATCTGGGGGGCGTTCCCCTATCCGCAACCCGGGGACGCGTCCGATGGCAGACTGGAAACTGCACACGGAAACCTAACCTAACCTTTTTTTTTTTTTTTTTTTTTTTTTTTTTACGATGGGAAATGCGTTACGCATACCCCGCGCTTGGGAAGGCGCGGGGTTATGTCGGACTCTCCGCGGCCCCTGGCAGACGGGATGGTATGTCCACCAGGGAGTGCAATGCCGCGGCCTACCGACTAAAACCCATCGATGCCCCTCACATACGCCTTGGCGCGAGCGCGTCCATTATCGCTGCATCCTCCTCGTCTGAGGAGGACACGCCGAGAAGGGTCGCGTCGCTGCCTGACAAGGTCATGGGAACTCGGATGAACACATCCACGACCTCGTCGGCCCTAGCCCCTCTCACCTCCCCAAAATGGGGAGGCCGGTGATCCCCCGGGGCATCCAGGGGATCAGCGACTGGCGGCAACCGGTGCAATGCAGGGCCCGGGCTTCCCAACCCAGGGCCCCGCTGGTTGCCGTCAGGAGGAAGAAGGCGGGCGTACATCCGCCTCCTCCGCCCCAGCCTTCTGCGGCGGCAAGGGTCGTGGAACGTGGTGGACTCCTTCTGCGTCGAGGTCATGACGCAGAAGGAGGAGGCGGAAAGAGCCAGGGAGGATGACCCTCTTCCTCCCTGGCTCTTTCCGCCTCCTCCTTCTGCGTCATGACCTCGACGCAGAAGGAGTCCACCACGTTCCACGACCTCTCACTCTCTAGCATGAAACACACCACGGTGTGGAGTGAGAGGTCATCGCCCATTTCGGCAATTAGACTGGCGCGCTCCTCGGCAAAGGCCGGACACACCTGGAGGGTGTGTTGCGCGCTGTCCTCCGCCGCGTCGCAGTGGTGGCACTTGGGGGTCACCTCTCTACCGATCCGGTTCAAGTAGCGGCCGAATGAACCGTGGCCACTAAGGATTTCGACTAAATGGTAAGAGAGGGACCCGTGCCCCCGATTAGCCCACATGGTCAGGCAGGGGCTCAAGGCCTCGACAGTCCTGTGTAGGGTACTGGAGGCCGAGCCGCTGCGAAGTAGCTCTTCCAGCTCTGCGAACCATGTGCGGTACGCCTCATAATTTGCCTCTTCCACTAAGGCGGCCCTCTCTCGTGCGTGTAGGCGACGGTCGGTGGAGTCACACCGCAACCTATATGCTGCCGCAAGCACATGGGCAACCAGCTCCCAGGGGCATGTCCCAGCCAAAATGCATGCCGCCGTATGCGAAATCGTGCGATACCCCCGAATCGCCCTCAGTGCCATTGCGCGCTGCGCCCTGTGGCGGGACGCAATTGCGCGGGGACTGAGGGCATCCGCCCACACTGGGGCCCCATACAGGGCCATGCTTCGCACAATGTTCGCATAAAGGCGGCGGCAGTTAGCGCTCGGGCCCCCCACGTTGGGGAGGAGACGCCCGAGTGAATCGGCGGCGCTGAGAAGGCGGGGCTCCAGACGGCGGAAATGCTCGTCAAACCCCCAGCGCCCGTCGATCACTAGGCCCAAGTACTTTAAGTGCGGCTTTAGGGCCACTGTTACGCCACCGACGACAACTGTTGTGCCTGATGGTGCACCTCTTCGAGGCCCGTGAAACAGTAGGGCCTCGGTCTTCTGCAGGGCTACTTTCAGCCCCAAGCTCTCTATCCTCCGCACGATCAAGGTGGTGTAGGCTGAGGCAAGGCGCAAAGCCTCTTCCAAATCCCTCCCCCTGACGGTGACGAGTGTGTCATCTGCGTAGCAGAATAACCGCACTCGTGGGGGAAGGGCTGCGCGAAGCACCCAGTCAACCTAACCTAAACTTTTTTTTTTTTTTTTCTTTTTTGACCCGGTGTAAAAAGATTTTATATCTACCGCAGGCAGGGTGGGGCCCGCCTGCGGTTATGTGGGACTCGCCCCTACTGGGCATACCCACTAAAAAGCACCGGGGCGTTCCGTCCTTCGCCATTCTCGACACGCACAGGGAACTCTTCGCAGGCGCTGTGCGTGCCAAGGGCGATGCTGCCCGGCCATGCCAGGCCCCTCTCTAGGGTAGGGAGTGCCTGCGGAACACTACAGACACCCCCTCAGCTTTAGGGTCCTTGTTGCGAGCGACGGGAGCCCCACTCCGTCGCCCGCGACCCATCTGGCGGCTGGTGGAGGGCGTAGTTTCGCCTCGTCCTTCCCAGCCGCCGTCGGCGGGACGGGTCCGCGTCGGGATCATCCTCGCGGACCCGCTCGGCGGCCTCCTTCGCTGCAAGGACTTCCTCGCAGAAGGTAGCCGCCGCCTCCCAGCCTGCTTCGCTGCCGACCATAGCCTTAACAAAGGCCGGCAGCGAGAGCTCTCCGCCGACACTGGCGACGAGGACAGCGCGCTGAGTTGCCCACGCTGGGCAGGATTCCAGCGTGTGCTGCGCGGTGTCCTCGTCCGCCCCACATTCATGACACCTCGGGGTGCTTTCCCTCCCGGCAATGTGGTGGAGGTACCTGCCGAAGCATCCGTGCCCCGACAGTACCTCCGTGAGCCGGAAGGACAGCACCCCGTGCTGCCGTGCCACCCATTGGCGCAAGACTGGCCGGACCGCCTCTATGGTCCGGACCCCGGCGGTGGGCTCTTCTAGACGGTCGAGCCACCTGTCTAGGGTGTGGAGCTGCGCGGACTTCCGCCACCGCTCCACCACCGCCGGAGGTACGCGCCGGAAGCCCTCCGCCTCTCGGAAGGCCTCCCTCCGCCGATGCACTTCCGCCAGGACCGTGGCATCTAGGTCCCAGGGCGGAGTGCCCGCCAAGACGCACGCCGCCTCGAAGGAGACCGTGCGGTACCCGCGTATTACTCTGACGGCCATGGCTCGCTGCGGAGCTCGCAGAAGAGCCTTGTTAGCGGCCGTCAGAGCGTCAGCCCATACGGGTGCCCCGTAGAGGGCCATGGAGCGCACGACCCCCGTAAAGAGGCGGCGACATCGATCCCCCGGACCGGCCAGATTCGGCAGCAGCCGACTCAGCGACGCAGACGCCCTCAAGAGTTTGGGGCCCATGTGGCGGAAATGGGGTGTGAATTTCCACCCTGGGTCCAACACAAGCCCCAAATATTTTAATGACGAGCCGACGGGGACTCGACAGCCCTCTATCTCCATGGCAGCATCGGCAGGCGGTCCTCTCCGCGGGCCGTGGAACAGGATGGCCTCTGTTTTGTTCAGAGCCACCCTTAGTCCCAGCCGTTGTATGCGGTGGACCACCTGAATCGTGCCAACTTTGCCCAGGCGCGCCGCTTCAGCGTACGTACCGGCGCGCGCCGTGACAAGAGTGTCGTCGGCGTAACATGTGACGCCGACGCCCGGCAGCAATGCGCCTCTCAGCGCCCAATCATATCCTATGTTCCACAGGAGCGGCCCCAAAACCGACCCCTGTGGAACCCCGCACGACATACGTCGCTCCAGCAGAGCGCCGTCGCTCGTCTGACAGACCACTGACCGGTTTGCCAGGTAATCTGCCACTGTCCGCCTGAGGTACGGGGGCACTCCATGATATTGGAGCGCCTCGGCGATGCACTCAAATGGCAGGGAATTGAACGCGTTGGCGATGTCGAGAGACACCGCCAGCAAAACCCCACCATGAGACACCGCCTCCTCCGAGAGGGCCCTGACGCGCAGGATCGCGTCGATCGTCGAACGACCCTCCCGGAACCCGTACTGGACCTCAGCGAGGTCTGGACCCACCGACGACAGATGGTCCGTAATCCGAGCGGCGATCACTCGCTCGAAAAGCTTACCGGCCTCGTCCAGGAGGACAATTGGCCGGTAGCCGGACGGCGACTCTGCTGGACAGCCTTCCTTTCTGAGGAGGACAAGTCGACCCAACTTCCAGACCGCGGGGAACTTTCCAGCAGCCAGGCACGCGTCAAAAAGCCGCTTGAGACGTGGCGCGAGCTCCGCCAAAGAGAGGGCCAGGACACGACCGTGCACTCCGTCCGGACCCGGTGCTGTCTTCTTTGCACGCAGCTTGAGGGCTGCGGCATCGAATTCCGCCTCCGTGACAGGCGGTGGCGGTGCCTCCGGTTCTGCTGCGTCCGGCGTCATCCCACGGGGTGGGGCCATCGGCGGAGGAGTGTGCTCCTGCCTCGCCGGAAAGAGAGCCTCTACAATTGACTCGAGCAGTTCCGGCCGCAGAGTTTCAACAACCGGTGGACCCTGGCCGCGCAGCTTACAACGCGCCGCGCGGTAGGGTCTGCCCCACGGATCCCGGTCAAGGCTCTCGAGCAACTCCTCTCGTGCCTCGGCCTTTGCCCTGAAAATGGCGGCCCTCATTTCCCTGCGCGCTTCCGTGTAACGGTCGTGCAGCAGGGATTCGACGCCCTCGTCTCGCTGTCCATTGCGTGTGCGGCGGCGATACCTGGCCAGCTCCCTGCGTCTGGAGTTACAATTCCCCCTAAGTCGGGCGACGTCCTCCGTCCACCAATAGACCGCCTTTTTCGGCGGACAGCGACGAACCCGGGGCATAGCTGCATCACTGATACGCTGCAGCGACGTCCTGAATAAGGAAGCCTCCTCCTCGACATCCCCGATGCTGGGGGGAGTGCACCAGTCCTCAACCAGGACCGCCTCCTCCAGCAGATCCTTGCTAACTTTGGTCAGCGCCCATTTCGGGAAGGGGCTGACCATCTGATTTTGTGCAGGCCTATCGATCGCGGTTGCCGAGACAATGTCAAACCTGATAAAGACGTGGTCTGACAATGTCTCGGCGTCTGTGACACACCAGTCTCGGATGCGCGCGGCTAGTGCAGGGGTGGCAAACGTTAAGTCCACCACTGACCCTCCCTGCTGCCGCACGCAGGTAAATTCCGAGCCCTGGTTGGCACAGACGAGGCCGAGCATGACTGCCCATGCCTCTACCGCAGTGCCACGTTGGTCGGTGACGGGAGAACCCCAAGCCGAGGATTTGGCATTGAAGTCCCCTAGCACCAAAACATGAGACGAAGACGGGAGTCGTCGCACCGCAGCACCCAGCTCGCCGAGGAATAGCTCGAACTCGGCGAACTGTCTGTTGGGGGAGAAATAAACACCTATGATATAGGTGCTCCCCCATGAGACAACGACGAACCCGTTGCCCCTCTGGATGACCGATAGGGGCGGCGACGGCTCAACGCCCGACAAGGTGATAGCCACCATAGAGTCCAGATCCGCGGCCCAATCAGCACCGGGTGGGACGTAATATGGCTCGGCAGCCACAGCCACATGAACAGACCACTCTCTCATGGCTTGGATCAAGAGGTCCTGAGCGCCAGAGGAGTGGTTCAAGTTCGTCTGAATGAACTTAGCTGAGCGTGGGTCCATCAGCGGTCGGAGATGTGTCCATGGGCTGCGGCTCCTCCGCAGCCTGCGTGGCGGTCTGGGTCCTGGCCGCCGGCGCCTTCTTCTTCTTCTTGGGGGCGTCTGGAGCTTTGCAGCTCTTGCCCCCAAGGACATGTCCCGCTGGCTTCTTTGCCGCCTCGCAGGCGACACAGTGCGGCTCTGAGGAACAGGTGGCCACCTTGTGCCCGGGCTTTCCGCAGCGGAAGCATAGGGCTGCTCGGTCTTCACCGCAGCACTGGGGCCGGGTATGACCCCGCTGCAGGCAGCGGAAGCATTTCATGGGTCGTGCCTCCACTGCCCGAACTCGCGCCGAACTCCATCCAATCAAAAGACGGCCGGCGTCAAGGATGGTTTTGACCGCCGTAATCGGCGCCGAGACCCAGATGGATCCAAGCCCGCCCGGACCGGACCGAATCTCGCCCGTCTTTATGAGGTTGTGCGGGCAGTTGCCTTTCGTGGCCACCACCGACACAACCTCCTCCCTCTCCACGGAGTCATCGAGTCCACTCACAACGAACTCCGCGCATTTTGTGGGCATATGGACTCGAATATCTGCCTCAGCCTCAAACAGGGACGTCAGCTCAGACGCCAGGCGATTGGCTTTGGCGTCTCGCTCATCGCCAGAGACTTCAAAAGCCTTGGCCCCGGTGACCGTGGTCTTTATCTTCATTGGCGCATCGATCCCGAGATCCGGGAGTTGGATGGATGCGCGCGCCTTCCTCAAGACACTGGCATAAGAAATGCCACGTTTTTCAGCCTCGGGGCTGACGGTTATTACGACCGCGGCAGAACAAGGCACTCTCAATTTCGGCTTCTTGGTCTTAGCTTTAGCTTTGCCTTTGCCTTGGACTGGCTGGGCTTGGGGCTTTGGCTGAGAAGCCGTTGTTTTTGGGGCCGCCTTTTTCTTTCCCCTTTTGGCTACCGTCGTCCACTCCGGATCATTGGATGTGGACGCGGTTGTGTCAGACGGCCGCTGATCGAGCGGCGCCTCAGGGGTGACCGTTTTCTTCCCTTTGCCTTTGCCTTTCCCCTTCCCCTTCTGGGAAGAAGCGACAGGAGCTGGGGCGGTCTTCGGCGCAGTGGTAGGCGCAGTGGTAGGCGCAGTCGTATGCGCAGCCGTAGGTGCAGCTTTTGGCACGGTCTTTGGCGCGGCCTTCGGCGCAGCCTTTGGCGTGGCCTTTAACGCGAATTTCGGTGTAGCCTTTTTGGCCGCAGAAACTTGCGGCTTTGAAGCCTGCTTCTTGGCGTTCGCGGCCAGAGGTGGTCGTGGCCGGTCCGCTGTCTTGAGCCCTTCGACGCGAGCGTCGATCATGTTCCGGGCTGACACCATTGCCTCCCGGACCTTCCCATCCACCACGGTGGATACTGCGCGGATGATCTCATCTATGCCTGCAATTCCTGCAGGTTGCGACTCTGTCGCAGCGCTCGCCTTCGGTTGCCCATTGATCTGGGCTCGCAGCTCTTCCAGCTGCTTCTGTAGGTCGTCAATATTTTTCTGGAGACACTGATTCTGGCGCTCCAGCCTGACGACCTCTTCATTCACCGACTTCTTTAGGAGCTCCACGGTATGCTCCTTTATGGCTGCAGCCGAGCATTTAAGGGCCTTTTGATAGGTGCCCTTTAGTCTGCTCGACTTTTGAGCCACCTTCAGGATAGTTTGGAGCTCCTGTTCGACCGACTTGTAAATTTCGGCAGCACCTTGCTCCCTGCTCTCGTTGCCGATTACGGCCTCAATTCCGGAGGAATCGCCAGAGGCCACAGACATGGCAGAGCTAGAGCGCGTTTGCCTCTGCGCCAACTCCGCCGCAAACTCCTTTTCGGCTTCCAACTCCATTTGTTTCTGGAGTTCAGCGTTATATTTTTGTTTGGCCGCCGCCAGACCAACATACTGGCCAGTAGTGGGGGGGCGACCACGTCCTCGACGCGCCGGTTTTTTAGACGCATGGGTCTCCTCCGAGCTGGAGGCACCCTCAGACTCATTCGAGCCTTTCTCCTTCTTTTTGGTGGACCGAGTCCTCTTTCTACCGGAAACGGATGTAACCGTTTGGTTTGAACAGACAGAGTCTGTGTCCGATTCAATTTCAATCTCCCATCTTGGCGAGGCTGCATCTGCAGCCCTATCGCCTACGTCCTTGGGCTTCGCGCCCTCATCACTGGGTAGGCTTCTTCCTACCTTATTAATAATAGAACTCCCACTAACATCCAAAGAATTATTAACACTAGCCATACTGATCCCACGAGTACGGGTGAACTAAAAAGACCACTGGGGCAGAGAACCCGATACCCCAGCTACCCTAATACGACACCAGGTCGGGCGTTCTGGTGAAGTTGGCCGCTAGCGGGCAGACATACTGGCCTGCCACCTCCAATGGAGGCGGAGATTTGCCACGCAAGGTGCAAAGGCACACCCCAACAAACCCCCTTTCAGTGTTTTTTAACGAGGTTGCATCCTCTTGGCTCCAGCCAGTAAAGGCAAAAGCCCCTACGCTGTGAGTGAATCGCGAGACGTGATCCACGACATCCACCCACGACACAGGTTGCCCGGCGGTGACATAAAATGTCGTGCCCAAAGGTCACGTTTAACCGCGACCGAGGGCCAGCCGCGCCGCGGACTTTGAAAGTCCGCCAACCCACGCCGCCCGAGGGCGGCCACTGGGCTGACAAACAAATGCCAGCCCCTTCGGAGCCAGCCAATTAAGGCAAGCGCCAAAATTGGCGCAAAAGAGTGTGGAAGCACTCGACGCTCCGCAGATCTTGGAGATCTACCATGCTACGCCGATGAACGGCCGCTGGCCCTGAGAAGGGCCGTTGACAACAAAAGTGCAAACGCACACTAAGCGAAACGCTCCCGCCAAACCGCAAAACAAGCGGTTACCAGTTTTTGTCCGCGCCGGCAAGCCGGTACCCCCCATATCTGGGGGGCGTTCCCCTATCCGCAACCCGGGGACGCGTCCGATGGCAGACTGGAAACTGCACACGGAAACCTAACCTAACCTAACCCATGATCCCTCACCACCCATGCCCACCACCAATAGATCCTAACCCATGGTGTCTACCAATTCCCAAAACTTGTAACCGTCACCGTCGCATCTGCGAGATCGCGACCTGCCGCAGTCGCAGCGTCTTCTCTCTCCTCGGCACATTATGATCGAAGCGCAGTATTTACTCCCAACAGGACTCTGTCACACTCGAGACTTCGCCAAGTAGATAATTCACGGGAATTGCTTTCGTTATTTTTCCCACTGACAGTCGCCCCTCTCGCTCTGATACAGACCTCAATCGAAGCAATAATCTTATTTGCCACTGTCCGATTTTCGCGCCAGCTGCCAACATTATATCCTACGCACTTATACGAGTTATAAGTTCTCCACTTGCAGCATTGGCTAACAGTCTCTGTGGGGAACAGCAGGAACTCCCATATTCCTGCTGATCCCCAAGGACACGCTCCGGAGTGGCCGCGCTGGTCTGACGTATACTCCTCAAGATCTCCGTCTTGAGGGCCTTGCTCGCCTCCCCGTACGCCCGTCGTAGAGTTTCCTCCTCGTCGGGCGCCCTCCTGGTGGCGCGCCTTCTGCACCGCAGGTAGGCGCGCCGCGCCCTCCAACTGGTGGCGCGCAGATCCGCTATGGTCTGCGACCACCAGTACACCTGCCGCTTGCGCGCGGCCGGTTTCGCTCGCGGCATGGCGGCGTCGCAGACGACGCTAAGGTCCTCCGCGAAGTGCGCCGCCATGCCGTCAGCGTCGCCGGCGAGGTGCGGGGGCAGCTCGGACCACTCCCGCACCATCGCCGCCTCCAGCGCCACGTCGGGCTGGAGGTGCGTCACCGCCCATCGGCGGAAGGCGGCACCCGTTCCCGCTGGAGACGTGGAGGCGTGCGAGGGGGAGACCGAATATCGGACGTACCGGTGGTCCGACATGGTCTCCTCCTCTGCCTCCACTCTCCAGTCCCTCACCCTCGCGGCGAGGGGTGCGGTGGCCAGGGTCACGTCGACGATCGACGAACCCTGCCACCGCACGCACGTCGGGGTGGACCCTCGGTTGAGGACGTCGAGTCCCAGGCTCGTGGCCCAGGACTCGACTAAACCACCCCTGATGTCCGTGGCGGGCGAGCCCCACACGCGCGATTTCGCGTTGAGGTCGCCCGCCACCAAAACTTGCAGGGGCGCCGCCCTCCTCACCACCCCCTCGACCGCAGTCAGGTAGGCCTCAAAGTCTGCCCGACTGCGGTTCGGGGAGAAGTAGGTGGACACCACCACCACTTCTCCCCACTTGACGGCCACGTACCCGGGCCCCCTCTCCCTGACCGAGATGGGGGGGGCCGAGCTCGTGGGTGGCACCACAACGGCCGCCGAGCCATCGGTGGACTCAGCCCACCTCGTGGACTGGGGCACCGCGTACGGCTCGGAGACCACCGCCAGGTCTATCTGCCACTGCGCCATCGACTGGCACAGGAGATCCTGTGCCGCGGCGCAGTGGTTGATGTTTACTTGCAGGAGATTCCCAGTGGACCTACTGGCCATTGGCGGTGTCCATGGGAATCTCCTTCCTGGCGGCCGCTGTGGCAGCCCTCGGCATCAGTCTTCCCCTCACCGGTGGGGGGTTGCAACTGAGGCCCCCCATCCGGTGAGTGGAAGGCTTGCCGGCGTCCGCGCACACGGCGCACTTCACCTGCCCTTGGCAGGTGGCGGCTGCGTGCCCCTCCGAACCGCAGCGGAAGCAGAGCGCGCTGCGGTCCTTGGCGGAGGGGCACCGCTGCACGGGGTGACCGATCCTCATGCAGCGGAAGCAGCGCATGGGGCGCTGCTCCAGCAGGCGGATGGAGGCGCTGCTCCATCCCACCGTCACCTTGCCAGCGCTCGCGAGGCGCTTCGCTACATCGATGGGAGCCGACACGTTGGCGGCTCCCATGCCCCTGAGTCCATGGTGGACCGAGCCCACCCTGATCGCAACGCGGGGGCACTCCGCCAACGCCGCCAAGGCCTCGCCCACCTCCTCCGCGGTCACCGAGTCATCCAATCCGGTGACTCGGATGTCCGCGGTCTTGGTCGGGCGCGCCACCTTGGCGGCGTCGCCGAGTACCTCCGCTATGCGCGTGGCGAGCGCATCCGCCTGCTCCGGCGAGGTGCCTTTCGGAAGCTCGAGGATACGAGCTCCCGTCATCCCCGTCCGGAACTTTGTGCTCCCCTCTATCCCTACATCCCCCAGCTTTATATTACCCTTAGCCGTCGCGATGGCGGCGGCGTATGTGGCGCCTTTTGCCACCGCTTCCGGCGTAAGGGTGATCACCACCGCCAAAGTCTTAGGTGCCGTAGGCATCTTGGGCTTGGCGGCGGTGGCTGGGGGTGGTGGGGGCGCAGCCTTGGCCGCAGCCGTTGCCGTCGCCGTCTTGGCTGGCTTGCGGCGCCCCCTCTTCACCACCGTGCTCCAGCCCTCCGCTTCGGGGGGCTTGGAGGTGTCGGGCCTCGAAGGCCCCGCCACCGGTTCCGGCGCAGCGGCCGGAGCCGCCGGAGCCTTCTTGGCTTTGACCTCCCTAGCCTTCTTTGGCAGGTTGGCCTCAGGGGCCAGGGTGGTCACCTCCCTCTTCTTCTTACCCTTCGTCACGGGTGCTGCTGGTGCTTCCGCAGCAGCGGCAGGGGGTGCTTGCTTGGCGGGCTGCTTCCTGGCGGCCTTGTCGCTGGCCAGTGGGGGCCGGTGCGACTTGGCCGGCAGAAGGCGCCCGTCCACCTCTAGGCCGTCCATCCTAGCGGCACACATGTTGCCGAAAAGGGACATCATATCTGATTGGAACGAGTCCATGAATGTCATGAACTCGTCCCGAGTCACGACGTCCCCCTTCGGGGCCACCGCTGGTGCCGCTACTGGTGCCGCCACTGGCGGCGGGCTCGCCCTCTGGCGTGGGCTCGCTCCCCTTCCCCGCTCCGAGTAGTCTCGCCTCAGAGCCGCAACCTCCGACTGAAGGCCGTCTAATTGGCTTTTCAGTCGGCGGTTGTCGGCCTGTAAACGGCGAACCTCCTCGGAGGTCTTCCGCTCCGTCAGAGTTCTGGCAACCCCCAAGATAGATGCGGAGGCCTCTTTGAGCTCCCGCACACACGTACACTTGAGGTTGCCAGACTTCTTGGCAACCTCCACGATGAGCGAGGCGCTGGCTTCCGCCCTGCCCAGAAGCTCCTCAATCGTCAGCCCCTCTGGTGAAGGGGGCCTCTCCCTCTTCGTGGCCTTCCCTTTTCCCTTGCCCTTAGGGGGCTTCGGGACGTCCACCTCCGTTGGACCCGCCTCGAGCTCCTTGCGGGCCTCAGAGAGCCCGGCCGAGTGACAAAGGCCACTACCATCAGGTGGGTCGGTGCCCTCCTTGCCTCCCTTGCGGGCCTTATTGGCCTTTCGCGCCACCTTCGGCAAGGGGGCTTTAGCCCTCTCTACCTCCACCTCCGTGTCTAGTTTCGACTCTGAGCCGGAGCTAGTGCTGAAAAAACGGCCAAGGTTTGGCCGCTTACGGCTGTTGCAGCTGGCCGGAGTGCCCGCTCTGTCCACCCAGAGCGTTGTGCGCTCAACAGTCGCACGCGCATCCTCCTCACCGCCCGAGTAGACCTCTCCTAGGAGATCCCTCACCTCATAGTCTGACGCCCCTGTGGCGTCAGACACGCTGAAGGCGTCCATAAAGGACCACCAATACGGGCCTCGCCCGTCGCACACACACAAAAAGTATATAAAAAATTGCACAGACACACAAGAAAATATATACAAATACAAGTTCAATAAAAACTTAGCCTACCTTAAAATTAAGCACTATAGTGTCTCAAACTTAAGCTATGCCACTAGGGTCCACAAAAATGTCCACTTAACACTACCTTATAGACTAAACTTACTGTCTATACTGCAGTCCAGATGTGTACGATGCGGCCGCACAGCAGTCCTATCTGCACAGCAGCACACACAGCACTAACACCACAAACACCGCGTTCACCCGACACAATAGTGTCGGGGTCGCCACACAGCACTGCACCAGCACTAGGCACCGGAAGTGCCGACACCACTTGATCGTTCACCGCAAGGATGACGACTGCAACGACGATGAAATTCCGGCCCGGCGGGCTCGGGCTCGGATTTGCGTGCCCGGGCTCGGGCTCGGATTTGCGTGCCCGGGGTCGGGCTCGGGCTCGGAATTGCGTGCCCGGGCAAGGGTGTGCCCGGGCAAGGGTGTGCCCGGGCTCGGGCTCGGATTTGCGTACCCGGGCTCGGGCTCGGATTTGCGTGCCCGGGCTCGGGCTCGGGTTCGGGCACGGAAACTTCCAAAATTTTTCAACACTGGAAAAGCGCACAGATATTCGCTGTGCGACCGGCGGAGCGACTCGGTGGGCGCGTGTGCTCTCGACGGCGGTCAGAGCGCGAATCAGCGCGAATCCAACCTTTTTTTTTTTTTTTTTTTTTTTACGATGGGAAATGCATTACGCATACCCCGCGCTTGGGAAGGCGCGGGGTTATGTCGGACTCTCCGCGGCCCCTGGCGGACGGGATGGTATGTCCACCAGGGAGTGCAATGCCGCGGCCTACCGACTAAAACCCATCGATGCCCCTCACATACGCCTTGGCGCGAGCACGTCCATTATCGCCGCATCCTCCTCAACCGAGGAGGACACGCCGAGAAGAGACGCGTCGCTGCCTGGCAAGGTCATGGGAACTCGGCTGAACACATCCACGACCTCGTCGGCGTCTGCTCGCCTAGGGCGAGCCCCTCTCACCCCCCCGAAATGGGGAGGCCGGTGATCCCCCGGGGCATCCAGGGGATCAGCGACTGGCGGCAACCGGTGCAATGCAGGGTCCGGGCTTCCCAACCCAGGACCCCGCTGGTTGCCGTCAGGAGGAAAAAGGTTAGCAAATTGCCGCCTCCTCCGTCCTGTCCGCCTGCGGCGACACGGAGCGGCCTGGGGGTCGTCCTCCCTTGCCCTTTCCGCGGTCTCCTTCTGCGTCATCACAGAGACACAAAAGGAACCCACCGCATCCCACGTGTTCTCCCCCTCCAGCATGGCACAGACCACGTTCTGGAGGGAGAGATCCTCGCCAATAACGGCGACCAACTCCCGGCGCTCCGAAGCGAAGGCGGGGCACACCTCCAAGGTATGCTGCGCGGTGTCTTCAGGAGCGCCACAGTGGTGGCACTCGGGGGTCGCTTCTCTCCCGATACGGTGCAGGTAGCGGCCAAAAGAGCCATGGCCGCTAAGAACCTGCACCAGGTGGTAAGAGAGTGACCCGTGGCGCCTGTTCGCCCATGTGGTCAGGAAGGGGTGCATAGCCTCAACGGTTCTGTGCAGAGTGCCAGAAATTAGGTTAGGTTAGGTTAGGTTAGGAAATCGTGCAGATTACCTTTTTTTTTTTTTTTTTTTTTTGGAGGGGGTAAAAATGCATTTGCGCACTATCCCGCACCGGAGGACATTCGGTGCGGGGGTGTGTGGGACTCACCCATTTGGGAATACCCACTAAAACTTCCCCCGTGTTCCGTCCTCAGCGATGGGTCTTGGGTTCGGAGTTACAGTGGGGCCTTGTCTCCGACAGCCCCAGGAGCCATCACTACGCCCGTCGTCGGGCCCACCAACTCGCGGTTTCCCGCACTACTCCTCGATGCGGCGACATACCGGAACACGTGTATGTCGCCGCAACTACCACTCCATCAGTCATAAGGCCGGGCGATAGTTGTCCTCTTCTATCGCCCGGAGACTGCTACGGCTCCCTTATTTAAGGAACCAGCGCTCCGGCATACGCCCGGCGCCGTCTTCCGACTCGGCGACGTCTGAGCGGGTCCGCCTGGGGGTCCTCCTCTCGGGACCGCTCCCTGGCCTCCTTCTCGCTCATCACCGTCTCGCAAAAGGCTCTAACCGCCTGCCACGCCTCATCGCTGCCAACCATGGCTCTCACTACATTCGGCAGGGACAGGTCACTGCCCACGACGGCTATTAGAGACGCCCTCTCTTCCGCCCAACCAGGGCACGTAACCAAAGTGTGTTGCGCCGTGTCGTTCGACGCCCCACACTCATGGCAGATGGTAGTTCGCTCCCTCCTCGCAATATTGCACAGGTACCTCCCGAAGCACCCGTGCCCCGTGAGGACCTGCACTAGGCGGAAAGAGAGCGAACCACCCCGCCTCGACAGCCACTGGTCCAGAACCGGGAGAATGGCCAGGATGGTCATATGTCCGGCACTTGGTTCCCCCAACATCCTACGCCATTTCCGTAGGCCCACCGCCTCAGCGTTTCTTCGCCAACTATTTATCTCCTCTGGGAGCGGATTTCTGCCCTGGGCCCTCGCGTTCGCAGTTCGATAGTACACTGCCGCCAGAACCTCGGCCTCCAACTCCCAGGGAGGTGTACCAGCCAGTAAACAGGCCGCCTCGTTGGAGACGGTGCGATATGCCCGGATTATTCTGACCGCCATGACCCGCTGTACTCTCCGAAGGATGGTCTTGTTATGGGCGGTCAGAGAGTCCCTCCATATAGGCGCCCCGTAAAGGGCAATCGATCGCACCACCCCCGCGAAAAGGCGGCGACATCCTTCCCTAGGACCATAAAGGTTCGGCATTAAACGGCTTAGTGCCATTGCCGTCTTCACTAGTTTGGGCGCTAGTCTGCGGAAGTGCTCTTTAAAGTTCCATCGGCTGTCGAGGACGATTCCTAGGTACTTCATCGTCGACCCGACGCCGATGGAAACACCACTCACTATTATCTGGGCATTTGACGGCGGCGCGTTTCGGGGGCCGTGGAAACAAATCGCCTCCGATTTATTGAGGGCCACCGTCAAGCCAAGACGCCTAATGCGTCCCACCACCTGTGCCGTTCCCGCCGTCGCCAACAGGTGCGCCTCCCGGTGGGTTTTCCCTCGGGCCGTTACTAACGTGTCGTCTGCGTAGCAAGTTACCTCGACACCGCGCAGGGTGGAGCCACGCAGAACCCAGTCGTAACCGATGTTCCACAGGAGGGGTCCAAGAACCGACCCCTGTGGGACACCGCACGACACATCCCTACGATCCCACCCACCGCTAGTCGGGTAAACGACAAACCGACCCGAAAGGTACTCCTTAATAACCTCGCACAGATACGACGGGAAACTATGGTACCGCATCGCTTGTAAAATACATTCGTGGGGTAGGGTGTTGAAGGCGTTTGAGATGTCCAATGAAACAGCCAACATCACCCCACCCCCTGATATTGCCTCATCGGCAAGGGCCCTCACCCGCGCAATTGCGTCCATGGTGGACCTGCCCTGCCGGAAGCCAAACTGGTTACTTGCCAGATCTGGGCCGACTCCTGTTAGGTGCTCGTTTAGACGGGCGGCAATAATACGCTCAAAGAGCTTGCCGGCCTCGTCTAAGAGCACTATCGGTCGGTAAGCCGATGGTACGTCAGCTGGTCGCCCGTCTTTCCGCAGCAGAACGAGCTTGCCTTGCTTCCATGAATTAGGGAAGTAGCCGCGTCTCAGGCACTCCGTTAATAATGTACGGAATCTGTGTGCCAGGCCATTCTTCAGAGCGTGAACCCACGCCTTACCGGGAATTCCGTCCGGGCCGGGGGCTGTGTTCTTCGCCTGAAGGCGAAGCACTGCCGCATCCAACTCGGCTTCGGACACTTCAGGGATTTCCCCGTGTTGGGCGATTGGTCCGGCTTGACGCAAAGTGAGCGGATTCGCTCTCGCAGCTGCGGGTGGAAAGAGGGCTTCGACGACTCTGGCAAGCGTGTTCCTCTCCATGGTAGATGTCAGTGGAGGGGCCCAGGGGCGGAGCTTGCTCATGACGAGCTTGTATGGCCTGCCCCATGGGTCTCGCGCTAGAGTGTCCAGCAGCTCTTTCCACGCACTCTCCTTCGCTGCCCCAATTCCAACTCTAAGAGTTTTCTTTGCCGCCTGGAAGACGCCAAAGAGACGGGCCGTTTCGACAGCGTCCCTGTTGCGTCGGCGACTACGGGTGTACTGGCGTCGTGCCGCCACACAAGCCGCGCGGAGCCGCGCAAGCTCGGGCGACCACCAGTAGACCTGACGACGAGGGGGCAATGACCGTACGCGAGGCATAGCTGAATCGCATATGCGCATCATCGCCTCTCCAAACCAAATGGCTTCGCGCTCTGGGTCGGGATGATTGGGTCCATCGGCCCAGCTCTCGATTAGGGACGCCTCCACCAGAGTATCTGTATTCAGGCTCTTAAGAGCCCATCTGGGTCCAAGCTGTACCGTGGTACGCCGGGAGCTGTTCGGTCTCATTGGGTGCGGGGCGACATTGAACCTGACGTATTTATGGTCCGATAACGTCTCTTCCTCCAGTACTACCCAATCCTGGACACGGCGGGCAAGGGCGGGGCTCGCGAATGTCACATCCACGATCGACCCGCCTTGATGCCGCACGCACGTGTTAGCAGTGCCACGGTTTAGTACTACTAGACCGTTCGCACAGAGCCAGTCTTCAAGGGCCTCACCTTTTGCGTCGGTGGCAGGGGAGCCCCATACTACCGACTTGGCATTAAGGTCTCCCGCGACCAAGATCTGGTGCGGGTGGCACCAGCCAAGTAGGGTGTCTACTCTCGCCAAGAAGTCCTCAAAATCAGACAGCGAACGATTTGGCGAGAAGTAGACACCGACGACCATTGTGTCACCGCACAGGGCCGCAACAAACCCATTGCCCTTGAGTGAGCGAGTGATGGAAGGAGCGCCGTCTCCTGTGGCCACCGTTATGGCAACCAGGCCGTCGAGGTCACCAACCCAGTTGTCGCGGTCTGGTACCAAATATGGCTCCGCAACAATAGCGACTTGTATATTCCATTGCGCCAGACTCTGGAGCAAAAGATCCTGAGCTCTGGCGCAATGGTTAATATTGGCCTGCAGATATTTATGAGCCATTAATTAATTTGGGCCATTTCTACCTCTTGGCTCCCATTCGGGGGACGGGCAGACTGTGCTTGCGGTGGGACTGCAGCACTAGCTGACCTTCTGCTCGTCATTTTACGTCTGGGGGCCGAACATTGCTTGCCCCCCAGACGATGGCTAGCCGGCTTTTTTGCATCAGCACATAACGTGCAATGAGCCTCCGAGTGACACTCAGCTGCTTTGTGCCCCAGCTGTCCGCAATGGTAGCATTGGCGGCTGCGATCGATCTCGGCGGTGCACTGCTCCTTAACGTGCCCAGTTTCTAGGCACTTGAAGCAGCGCAACTCGCGGGGCTGTAAAAGTCTGACCCGCGCCGCCGTCCAGCCAACCAGTAGCCGTCCCTCCAGGATTTTCCTAGCAGCAGCCGTAGGGCAACTAGCCCAAACTGCCCCCATGCCAAAGTAAGTGCGGCGTATCACGCCCACTTTAACATTCTCCAAAGCGCACTCTCCGATTTTGGAAATGGCCGTCGCTACCTCCTCCGCAGTGACGGAGTCGTCCAAGTCTGACACCAGTAGCTCTGTGGACTTCACCGGCCTGGCGACTCTGACGGACTCCTCACTAAGGACCTCCCTTAGCTTTGCAGCTAGTGCATTCGCTTTCGCATCCTTATCCTCGCCGGGGACCTGGATGATGGTGGCCCCAGTTACGGCGCGGCGGAAATGCACGAAGGGAATATCCAACGCTGCTAAATCGACCCTTTGCTTGGCCTCAGCGATAACTGTGCTGTAAGTGACCCCACTCTCTATAGCCCCTGGTCGCAGTGTTAGAACCACTGCGGCCGTTGCTGGGGGCTTGGCTTTAGGCAGTTTGGACTGCCGTGGCTGACCCTTCGGGACCGTCTGCGATTGTGGGCGGGGTGTTATATACTCCTTATGTTTCCCGTTCCTGGTAACAGTGCTCCACTGCCTACTCGTTGAGGCAGGAGCGGGAGGCAAGGAATGCGGCTCACGGTCGAACAATTCGGCTGGAGGTTTGCGACCTCTCTTCCCTCTCCGCCTTCGGTTGCTCTTCTTCAGGCCACTGTCTAAAGCCTTTTCCGCAGGCTTGGGTTTTGGCTGCGTCTTTGTGCCAGACGTTCTTGGCACCCTAACTCCAGGCTCACCAGACTTAGCAGGTGGAGTTTCCTCACTGTACTGAGTGGGCACCGACTCTTTCGCGGAAGTGGGCTTCTGCGTCTTATTGCCGCCGGCCCTTTCATGGGCAAGCAGGGGACGGAGCCTCGGTGCCGGGTTCAATCTAGGCTCGAGACCTTCGAGGCGCGCGTTAAGCCGAGCATTCCAATGACTCGTTATGCGCGCCTCATACTCCTCGAGCATCGTGGGAGTCACAACTATCTCCGCCGTGCTGTGCGCTGAATTCGCAGTGGCTTCATTTCGCTGTTTCAAACAGGCCTTTATCTCTGTTAGCTCCTTTCGGAGCTCTGCCATCTCCGCCCGCAGCTTAGCGTTCTCGCTCTGCAGCGACTTCGTTTCCTCACTAGAGCTGCGAGCAGCCAACACCTTAGCATCGGCCTTGATAGCCATTGCTGCATCTTTGAGGGCCTTAATATAAGTGCCCTTAAGGCGACCGGAAGTAGCCGCCACCTTCTCTATGATGGCGGTGCTCGACAGGACTCGAGACACCAGCTGGGAAGCCGACTCAACATCGTCCGTGTCCATCTCCACCTGAGCCTGAGATGCGAGCGAGCGGGAGCGGGTTGCTCTAGCCTCCTCTAAGGAGGCGAGCATTTCCTGCTCGGCTCTGAGCTCCATCTCAGCTCGTTCCGCCCTCACATATTCGGCCTTGGCCTGAGCCAGGCCCACATAATGACCCGTGGTGATTGGGCGCCCACGTCCCCTTTTGTTGGGTGTACCGGACCGAACGGTGCGATCGCTGTGCGAGCGTTCGCTCCCCGACGATTCCGATGCCGAGCCATCATTCTCCCTACTTCTCTTCCGCCAGAATCTGCCATCATACTCCTTTGCGTCGGAAGAGGCGGATTTGACGGTTTGCATGCTGCCAACTGAGGAGTCGGACAGCATGATATCCTCCAGTATTACTACTGGCTCCAATAATTTACTGGGCTTGTCACCAGTACCTACTTTTCGTCCGGTCACACCCTCATCCTTCGACGACCCGGGAACCGCCGTCGAGGATCCAACAACCACTTCCCTCTTCTCTTCGCACCACACACAAGAGCAGTTCTCCCCACACGCCTCGGTAACATATTTCCCACCAGACAGCCCGGTTACCGTCTGGCGCCGCTGGCAAGGCGGAGCACATGTGCCGCTCAGCGCAGATTTGCCACCCGGGGTATGAGCTTCCCCCGAGCGCCCGTGGTCAGCGGGGGCGTCCGACAAAACCACATTAGACATATTCGACATTTCCATTACGATTAAAGTGGGAGTGTACCTACGGCCCTTTCCCAAGGGACCGCAGACGCTCTTTTGGCAGGGTATTTACTCCTGCCGGGCTCGCGCTAGCCTTGTGTCGGGATATCCCGCCCGTTGTTCGGCATCGTCCTATCCATAGAGCGCGACTGTGCTCGGCGCCACTGCGCCCCCAACTCAGACCGGTCGCAGCCGGTACGTCGGGTTCCACCCGACCAACCCACGACCCGCGAACGGGTCCACTGGCGATAGTCTTGCCCCTTCTTGACCAAGAAGGGGGGACTTCGCCCACCAGAGGGTAATTTTTATAGAGGTTTTCTTCCTCGCAGCCCGAAGGCCCCCGACCCCACTTAATGTGGGGCTACGGGTTTGTGTGACCGTGCAATGCCCGCCCTGAAAAGGGCAGGCAGCCACACACCAGTTTTTGTCCGCGCCGGCAAGCCGGTACCCCCCATATCTGGGGGGCGTTCCCCTATCCGCAACCCGGGGACGCGTCCGATGGCAGACTGGAAACTGCACACGGAATCGTGCAGATTACCTAACCTAACCTAACCTAACCTAACCTAACGGTGAGTGTCCCCCACTGTGTTAATGCGGAACAACCCTAGCGGACAGCGGAAGCCCTTGCGGACTGCGGACGCATCCGCGGACATCAGCGGAGAGCGGACGCGGACGAGTGTCCCCCACGGTGCCAACGCGGAAAACCCTAGCGGACAGCGGAAGCCATCGCGAAGTGCGGTCGCATTCGCGGACATCAGCGGAAAGCGGACGCGGTGAGTGTCCCCCACTGTGCTAACGCGGAATAACCATAGCGGACAGCGGAAGCCCTTGCAGACTGCGGACGCATCCGCGGACATTAGCGGAAAGCGGACGCGATTAATTCTCCCCCCACGGTGCAAACGCGGAAAAACCCCAGCGGACAGCGGAAGCCCTTGCGGAGTGCGGACGCATCCGCGGACATCAGCGGAAAGCGGACGTGGATACGTGTGCCCCACTTTGCAGACGCGGAACAACTCTAGCGGCCAGCGGAAGCCCCTGCGGACTGCTTCATAGGAAACAGTAAACATAAGTTATGCTTAAGTCTAGCTCTAAGTAACATTAAACCTGTATAAGCAATAAACATGTCGAGGCTATGCCGAACACCGCCACCAACAATTCCAAATGAGGAACCCACCATACAAGAACACCCGGAATATGAACTACATGAGGAAAACACAGATTATGAAATTACCTATCAATCACAAACCCAAACACCAAGCCTAACTAACAATACTAACACCCAAATAATACAAAATATAATATTCCACTCAACACAAATCACTAAAACAATATGCGTTGCAAACGGCAAAACCGTCACAAAGGTGAACCGAGAAAAGGCCATAGAGCACGCCAAGACCATTACCAACCTAGCAAAACAACTAGTTGAATCTCAGAACACAAACAACCAAGAAGAAAACATACCAAAAAATATCTATCCAGAAAATAACATAAATGAACACACACTCAAACTCATACAACACACAATAGAGAACACAGTACAAACCACAATAAACCAACTAAACAACAAAACAAACGCCGAAACCAATGCACCAAATAAAAGCACAAACTCAAAACGCTCGCACGCAGAAGTTCTCAAAGCAGCACCAATTAACACCAACAACCAAACACCAGACACGCTAAAAAAGAATAAACCAACCTTAATGGTCACCATAAACTCAGCTCAGAACAAGGAACAAGCAGATGAAATGTGGAGAAAACAAATTTCCTTCAAAAAAGAGAAATTTCTCCCAGCCAAAATAATATACACTAAAAATAACAAACTCAAAGTAGAATTTGAAAACAATACCCAACTAAAAAAAACACTCCAAAAAATAGAAGAAAACCAAAACATGACTGCACAGAAGATTAACAGTCTTCAACCAACATATATGCTCAAAGGAATACCCAACTACATCAAAGCAGAAGAACTAACAGAACACATCATAAACCAGAACCAATGCCTAGAACACCTAGACAAAAACAACGCTAATAACCACCTCAAACTATGCACCACCAAAAGGAATAAAAACCCAAACCTATACAACGCCATATATAGAGCATCCCCCAAAATATATAGAGAGCCTACTGGTAGAAAGAATAAACGTAGACCATGTTAAAGTAAGAGCAGCACACCACGTCGCCCTCCTGCAATGCTTCGCTTGCCTCCAATATGGACACACCAAAAAAACATGCAGAAACAACGAAACTAGATGTTCACACTGCGCAAGCGAAGAACACACATACATGAACTGCCCAAACAAAGAAAACCTTAACCTAATAAAATGTTACAATTGTCACAAATACAACACAGAAAATGACAAAACAATTAACACCAAACACAGTGCTACATCAAGCAAATGTCCTACACATATTGTTTTCACTAAAAGGACAATAGAGAAAACTGACTATGCTATCGATTAACACATCTCAATCAGAACTGACAAATAATCACAATAATCACAAACACAGTAACAATAACAACTCGAACAACACTAATAACAGACGAAACACATACAACATAAACAACACAAACCACACACACAATAGGAACAACCATAACAACATTATCAACTGCATTCAATTAAACTTCAACAAGAATCGTAACACACACATCGAATTCACAGCCAGCAACATGACTGAAAAACATGACATACTTTGCATCACTGAACCCTATACAGGAAACACACCCAAACCACCCACATGACTAAACCAATCAACGGATACACCATCTATCAAAATTACAACCCAAACCAGAACATTAACACAAACAGTACAGTTAAAGCTGCAATAGCTATCAAAAATAACAAATTCAGTGGAATATTAATGAACCAATACACTACAAATAACATAACAATAGTACAACTAAAAAATCAAAGAGGACACCAAATCTACATACACTCAATATACATCGAACCCAAAGAAGACAAAGACCAAACGTTAAACAGATTGGAAAATTTCATAAACCTACATTCTAACGCAACACATATCATAACTGGCGACTTTAACGCATGGCACACTACATGGGGATCCAGCAAAAACAATAGACGAGGAGAAGAACTACAAGACTTGATCATAAGGAACGGCCTAATCGTCATGAATGGACCAGACCCCTCAGCACACACATTCCACACAACAACACACAACCAAATGAGAACATCAAATATCGACCTAACCATAGCCTCAAACAACAATCAATATATCAACCTCAAGAATTGGAAAATAGACACCGAATTTGTCACAACCTCAGATCATCATGCAATCAAGTTTCAAATAAACCTAGGCAGACATGCACAAGACGCAATAACCAAAAATATAAAAAACTCTACATGGAAATATAGTACTAACACAATTAACTTCTGGAGCGATAACAAAAAACAAGAATTCAAAGATGAATGCAACCGATACATAGATGACAGCAATGCCACCATAAACAGAATACAAACCATTAATAAAACAGAACTTAATGAATACATCAAAATCCTAAACAAAAGAATCAATATTGCATGTGAAAGAACAATACCAAAATTCCAAATAACAACAGGAAAACCACACTGGTGGACAGAGGAACTAAACCAACTCAAACACAAAGTAATACAAAACCATCACAGACTATCTAGAGCTGCCAAAAAAGGAGATAACCTAGAAGAAATCATTAAAGAAAGAACAAATCTCAAACAAGAATACACCCAAGCTATCCAAAAAACCTCGACAGCCAGCTTCCGAGAGTTCTGCAACACACAAGGAACAGAAGATGTATGGACAATAACAAACCGAATCATAAGATCGAAACCACTCACACACCCACCAACAACACTCAAAAAACCAGACGGCACATACACAAAAACTACACAAGAAACAACAGGAGAACACCTAATAGAAGCGCTATACCCAACAGACACACCAGATACACAAACACAAGCAGTCATCAGAAACGGAATGCACATACCACCCCAAACACCAGATGAACCACCATTCACAATCACTGAAATAATAGAAAACCTCAAAGAAATTAGCCCTAAAAAAGCACCAGGACATGACGGACTTACTGCAGACATTTGCATGAGAATCACAGAAATATACCCTAACCTAATTAAAACAATACTCAACAGAGCACTAGAACTGGAATACTTCCCCGAAGAATGGAAAAAGGCTATAGCAAAAATCATTCCAAAACCCAATAAGAACGCATATGATAACGTGTCATCGTACAGACCCATTGGCCTATTGCCAGTCTTTGGAAAACTATATGAAAAATTAATAAACAACAGAATAACACACCACTTATATATTAACAAACTGGACCAAGCAAACCAATACGGCTTTAAACTACAGAAATCAACAGTCCTAGCAGTAAATAACGCAATCAACATAATCGAAAAAGCCAAGCAACGAAAAGAACAAGTAATAATGGTATCGCTTGACATTAAGGGAGCGTTCGATAATGCATGGTGGCCGTCAATTTTTAAGCAACTTAAAAAATACAAATGTCCAAAAAACCTCTATAATACAATGCTAAACTACACCGAACACAGGCAAATACTTGTAAGATTAGGCGATGAAGAAGTAACCAGGGACGCAACAAGGGGCTGCATACAAGGTTCTGTATGTGGCCCCCTAATGTGGAACCTGATACTAGACGAACTTCTCTCCAAACCCAAACCAAAAAACGTACACATACAAGCATACGCAGATGACATTTTGATTATAATATCACACAAAAACACAACAACATTAGAACAAATTACAAACCAAACAATTGACACAATCACCAAATGGGGAGAGGAAAACAAACTAATTTTTAGCACGGAAAAAACCCAACTAATAGCATTTACTAATAGAGCTAATAAAGCCAACATTATTATTAATAAGCAAAAAATAAAATTTTCAAACACAATCAAATATCTAGGCATTCATATTGATAACAAACTAAAATTTACAAACCACATTAAAAAAGCAATAGACAGAGTCAAGCAAATATATAATAAAATCAAAATATATACCAAACCCACATGGGGAATACATTCTGAGAACATAAAAATAATATATAACCAAGTAATAATACCTATATTAACATACGGTGCATCAATCTGGAAAGATGCACTCAAATACAAATGTATACAAAAACTCCTACTCTCTTTCCAAAGAAACATATGTATCCAAATTATTAAAGGATTCAAAACAGTTAGCACAATACTTTCAATCACACTAGCTAACCTCCCCCCATTACACAACCACATACAAGCAATAGCAGACAACGAAACAACAAGACTCACACACCACACACCACACCTACCACAAGACATCACACTTGAAACAAAAGCTAAACCCAACCAAAGATTACATCCCACACTGAGAATACCAATAACATTCCAAACAGCACAAAATCAACACGAACTACAGAACATCCTCAACACACACACTAACATTACACATCACCTATACACTGACGGTAGCAAAAGCGAAGATGGAGTCGGAGCTGCTGTCATAATACAAGCTGAGCAACTAAAAAATACCAAAATACTCACTAAACTTCACAAAACCTGCTTAGTTTTCCAGGCAGAACAAATAGCCATACTCAAAGCATGCGAGTGGATCTGTGAAAACAAACATAGCGCCGCTATCATCACCGACTCAAAATCCACTCTCCAAGAACTATAAAACACTAAATCACTCAACAAACACACGATTAACACACACAACATAATCAACACAATACAGCAACAAAACAATAAACACCTCCTATTTATATGGGCCAAAGCACACAACAACATACACGGCAATGAACTCGCAGATATACATGCAAAACAAGCCGCTAAATCACATAAAGCTATAGAATACCACAATTTTCCATTATCATATGTTAAAACAATTAACTACAAACAAATGTATGAACAAATTCCGTATATATACAACCACCCGGATCATTGCCAATACACCAAAAACACATTTAGAGACTACACTGAACTTAAACAATTTACAGACAAAATATCACCCAGCTTCGAAATGACACAATTTATCTCCGGACACGGATACCACAAGCAATACTTACACAGATTCAAAATTACTCAAAACCCCTACTGCCCATGCAGCAATAACAACACTATACAATCACTCACACATTTAATCTTTCACTGCACACAATTTCAAAACACTAGAACAAAATTGGAATACAGCTGTATAACTAATAATATAAATATACTACAAATAAATCAATACTACAAGAGAGAAGAAACCATTAAAGCTTTTCAAAAACACATAAACTACATTATAAATAACCTTAAGGACTTTAATAAATAACAAAGAATTAAAACAGATAAAGTACGCACCAATATCGACACTCCACACACCTAACCTCTCCTGCAGCGGCGCGGAAAGCGGAAACGCGGATGTGCGGACGTACAATGCTGCGGACGCACAAAGACACGGCTACGCGGACACATGAAAGTGCGGTCAATAACTCAACACACCAACACCACAAACACTGCGGACAAAACGCGAAAACCAACCACACACCACCTAATACACCATCAAACACACCACCAAATAACACAGAGCGGACCGTCCGCACCTTCCGCAATGAACACCAATCACATCAACGCGGAAGGCACTGCCTTGTACCTATGGACGTGCGGAAGTGCGGATGCATGGAATCGCGGACTTGCGGATGCGAGGAAGTGCGGATGCGTGGAAGTGCGGATGCGTGGAAGAACGGAAGTACTGATCTGAGGACAGGTGAAAGCGCGGATGTGCAAGGGTGCGGACGAGCAGATACGCGGACATACGGATACCTCAGCATGTACAATTGACATAACCAATACTGTAAAACAACTATACCTTAAATAAATAAATAAAACCCCTCTGATTATATAGAAGCAAATTAATTAACTTAATGATATATGTAAGCATATCCCACAATGTATAACGCATAGTAGTAGTAATAATAATATTAATAGGAACAGTAAAACGAACAGGAACAATGTTATCAATAACAGGAATTGATGATAATTATAACTTGAATTGTAACCCTATAAATACCAAACATACAAACTCGGAAGGCACTGCCTTGTACCTATGGACGTGCGGAAATGCGGATGCATGGAATCGCGGACTTGCGGATGCGAGGAAGTGCGGATGCGTGGAAGTGCGGATGCGTGGAAGAATGGAAGTACTGATCTGAGGACAGGTGAAAGCGCGGATGTGCAGGGGTGCGGACGAGCAGATACGCGGACATACGGATACATCAGCATGTACAATTGACATAACCAATACTGTAAAACAACTATACCTTAAATAAATAAATAAAACTCCTCTGATTATATAGAAGCAAATTAATTAACTTAATGATATATGTAAGCATATCCCACAATGTATAACGCATAGTAGTAGTAATAATAATATTAATAGGAACAGTAAAACAAACAGGAACAATGTTATCAATAACAGGAATTGATGATAATTATAACTTGAATTGTAACCCTATAAATACCAAACATACAAACTCTCATAGACAAGATCCACTGTAAAGTAGTAGTTATTAGACATAGATGTATCAAATAGCTCTTAGTTTAAGAATTACTGCCAATATAAACATAACAAACAAAACAAAAAACATATACCTGAAAAAAAAAAAAAAACCTAACCTAACCTAACCGTGTTTAGTTCGATTTGCCTTCCTGGATTGATCAGCGTCATTAGAGAACACACTTCTCACGTCTGCGCGCGGGACCGGCGTGGGGCGGAGACCAGCTACACACACACACACACACTAGCAGGTGGGACTCTGGGCTGATATACACTTTGCAGCAGAGGTAATATCCAGCCCAGGGCACATAGTTGCCCGCCTTGGCTTTAACCAAGCGGGCTTCACCCGCCGCTACTACTACCCGGACACACACACTGCACACTACCAATTTCCTATCCCCATTCTCCTAGCAAATTCCCTTTCCGCATCACCTTACCACCCCCCCACAAGTGGTGCTAGCTTGCTGAGCAAGAAAGCACTGCTTGAACTTACCTTTCCTTGATTCCGCCGACTCACCTTCCCTGTCCAAGTGCGTGCTGACTTGTGGTACAAATCGGCACCACTTGAACACTCTTGACCTCCCAGACGCCACTCCCTTTACCCTTCCTATTTCCTTACCCCCCGATATCGGCATCCTGCATGCTGCAGGATGCCGATCGCGCGAAGTCCCCCTCCGGGGGACCCTCAACGCCCCTCCCCCATACTCAACACAACTTACACAGCCGGCAGAGCTATCCTTGTGGATATAGATCAGCCTGCCGAGCGACACAATCCATTGCCCACTTCAGCACAGTACAAGACCTCTGTCGAAGCTGGGCTGGTCACAAGCTGCTCTCCGCCCCCCGCATGCGAATCAATAATCGGGAGCCAAGCCACACCATTGTTGACATTTGTGTCTAGTGGTGAGGAACCAGCGCAACGGGTTGCTCCTCTCACACAAGCGCCGAAGAAGAAGGGCAGCCGGGCCGCCTCGGCCACCGCGGACTATTGCAAGATTGAGGAATCTTGCCTTGAGGCGACGGACCTTTCGACACTGCGTAGCAAAATCGAAGCGCTGGCGCAGAGGATACTGTCGGAACTCAACAATGGCGAAAAGAGCGTCACCAGACAAACCAAGGGCCGAATAACAACCGCGGCAAAAGAGATCATCCGCTGCGCGCAAGACCTCACGCAGATGGTTCCATCTATCGACGCCACCGGCCCAACAACTACCGCAACAGCGATACCGGTTTGCGAGAACTTGCAGATTAATAGCTCAAAGGAACTTGGACAGCTCATCAAGGCCACCGTTGAGAGTGCAGTACAAAGAGAGGTCGGGTTGGCAGTGAGAGCGGCGATACGCGGAGAACTATTGCAGGCGCAACAGCACCCATCGCTTAGCACACCCGCACAGTTGTCTTATGCAGCTGTTACTACACGACGTGGCACTGAACAACACCCATCGCCTCCCACAATGACCGCAATCGCGCGCCCCACCTCGGCCCTAATTATAGCGCACAAAAACAGGGAAAGACCCACTCGAGAGGACATAGTGCGCGCTCTTAGAAGCACTATTAACTTCAAAGAGACCAAATACGTGCCGACTAACGTAAGAACCCTCTCGGGTGGGAAAACTAGGGTAGAGTTCGAGTCCCCTGAACACCTCGCTGACGCGCTAGAGAGGATCAACTCCAACCCGGCGTCGGATATTACGGCACAGGCGGAGTGAAAGCTGAGACCACATGTTATACTTAAAGGAGTAAACAAAGACGTCCCTCGAGAGTCGGTGGCCCAGATAAGATTGGAGCAAAACATTGAACTGGAAGACTGTAGCCTGGAGGAAATAACCTTAAAGTTTGCGCGCAATAACCGCAACCCACACCTAATCAACTATGTGTTCACAGCCTCCCCACGCGTTTGGAACATCTTAGTCAACAACGGCAAAGTGACTGTAGACTATAGACGAGTGCACGTTGAGAATTTCTCATCCTTCCTGCAATGCCGAAAATGCGCACAGTTTGGGCATACTCAGTCACGCTGTTCTGCAAACGAGGAGCCCTGCAAGCATTGCTGGAAGATCGGACACACCAAAGACGCCTGCCCCATCACCGAAGCGCCACCGATCTGCATTAATTGTACGCACCACAATGCGAAATACAAAATAAGTGGAGACACCAGCCACTCAGCCTTCTCCCCTAGTTGCCCAATTGTACGGTATATGAACAAGCGAATAACCGAGAGAACTGACTACGGACAGATATGAGCCACCACACAGCCTTAAGATACTTGCAGTGCAACCTCGACAGATCGAGGGGTGGGCTGCATGAGCTGTTGAACTTCTTTTACCATTCTTCGCAACACAACATCGCACTCATATCTGAACCGTACTTGGGCACTAGGAACGAGGTCAAATCTATCGCGGGTTATGATATAATACAATTTCCCAAACCGGACAGAAAGGTTAAGGCGTGCATTATAACTAAGGGGGGGGGGGGGGGGGGTAGGTGGGATGATCGGGCTAGCACAATTCTCGACACCCAACCTGAGCGCTGCGCTAGTGACGCACGGCACCAAAAAGTTCATCTTGGTCTCTGTTTATATAGAGCCTAATAATGATGAGTTTAACACTCTCAACGCCCTTGAGGTGTTACTCAACCATAATCACAACATGCCGTGCGTCATTGGCGGAGACTTCAATGGTTGGCATCCTATCTGGGGCGGCGTTGGGGTGGCTGCTAACTATCGGGGTAGAGAGGTCTATGACTTTACACAAACTTACTCCTCCTACTAAAGCAAGAATACGCCAACGAACTGAAGAGCGAATCTTGCAAAAACTTTAGAAAATTCTGCCAACTACAAACTAAAGAAAATGTCTGGTCGCTGACCAGCAGACTACTCAAACAAACCGCGGGCCGCAGACCACCGACCACCATGCGAATCGGTAGCACGTACACCACCAGCGGCGAGGACACGGCCCAACAACTGCTTGGGCACTTCTACCCTGATGACAGACCCGACACGGAGGACAGGCATCGCGCCCTGAGGGCGGATCTGGGGAACACACTATTGGCATACTCGAACACCGCAACCGATGACCTCGACTTTCATACAGACGAGGTCATCAATCACCTTAAATATATGAACCCCAGTAAGGCCCCCGGGTGGGATGGACTGACGTCCGACATCTGTCACCAGTTCTATAATATTGCTAACGACCAATCCGAAGTAGACCGGCTCTGCAAGGAGCACTCGGTACAGTTATTTACGGACGGTAGCAAGTTAGATGACGACAGCGTTGGAGCCGCATGTGTGATGATTTGTCCTGAGGACCAACCTGCGGTTACCGTCAAGAAGGTGAAACTCCATAACACCTGTACCGTCTTCCAGGCCGAGTTGCTGGCGATTCAACATGCGTGCGTAATGATCAGCCAAAGAAAGAAAGACCACAACATCGTCTACAGCGACTCTCGCTCTGCACTCGATGCTATAGGGCAGAGAGACAACACACACCCCATAGTCTCGGAAATACACAAAACCCTGCACGAGCTTCCATCCAACGTAGAGGTGAGACTTTGCTGGGTCCGCGCGCATGTCGGGATCGCCGGCAACGAGGCGGCGGATTTAGCTGCGAAACAAGCTGCCACCATACACGCCGCCGCAGATTATGACGCGTACCCCATTAGTCTCGTCAAAAAGCTAATCAGAAAGGAGAACCATAATCTGTGGCAAGCAAGATACGAGCGTGAGAACACCGGGTCACATACCAAGCTCCTATTCCCCAGGCTGGAGTTAGTTGCAAGGTTCAACGCCGCTGTGCCGCGAACCTTTCAGATGACCCAAATGCTGACTGGACATGGGGCGTTTAAAGCCTATCTGCACCGGTTTAAGATCATCAATGACAACAAATGCCCATGCGATGACCAGACAATCCAAACCGCGCAGCATTTGTTGACGGAATGTATCAGATATGGCACAAATAGACTACAGCACGAAACAATCTGTAACAATGCCGGTGTCTCACCTTACGATCTGCCTGAACTGGCAGTTAAAAAGAGTAGCAGGGAGTCTTTTATGCAATTCACGCACCACATAATAAATACCCTCAAGAACTTCAACAAACCAACCACCACATAACACATAATCATAACACACAAATTGTAAATATTGCGCGCAACAACTAGTTTTATTGACACGTTGCATAGTTTTAGATATATATTAGATTGTATAGCTTAAGCCATTTCCTAGTCAAAATCAATTGTATGTGGCGGTGGTGCTTGTCACCCTTTACATGACAAACACCACCGCCTCACCTGGGGACGCGGACACCCCCGCAATGTATCCCATTTGCAGAACGGGGGTGGATGCATTAGTTCCTTCCGACCGCTAATAGTTAAGGTGAATTGTATGACTTAACAAACTGTATTTCTACCACTAAAACAAACAAACAAACAAACAAAAAAAAAAAAACCTAACCTAACCTAACCTAACCTGACCAAGCGTGGTAAAAGAGTACCTGGAACAAAAAGAAAAATATGAAAAAGCCGTCAAAAGCGCCCAAACCCATAGCTGGAAGGACTTCTGCCAACGACAGGACAGGGAAACGGTTTGGGACGGAATATACAGGGTTCTAAAGAAAACAGAGAAGAGAACAGAGGACCAGCCCCTCTGCGAAAGGGGACGATACTTGACCATGCAAGAGTCTGTCGACAGGATCTCCCGAAGATTTTACCCAGCAGACGACACAGAGGAGGACAATATTCAGCATAAAGAGATAAGGAGGGAAGCTGAACTGATCAATGGAGAAAGTCGAAGATGAAGAGCATGACCCCCCATTCACAGAATCAGAGGTCATTAGAGCTGCTGAGTCATTCAACCCCAAGAAAGCACCTGGAGGGGATGGCTTCACGTCTGATATATGTCTCAGGTTTATCAGGGGCCACCTCCGGCTCTATACATCCCTGGTGAATAAATGTCTAGAACTAGGATATTTTCCGGGTGTATGGAAAGTAGCCGTGGTGGTTATACTGAAGAAGCCCGGAAAGGAAGACTACACAGACGTGAAATCATACAGACCGATTGGACTCCTACCGGTGCTGGGTAAAATCTTCGAGAAGTTAATAATGAACCGCCTCAGATTCTATATTACACCCAAATTGAGCCCCAACCAGTTCGGATTTATGCCGCAAAAGAGTACTGAGGATGCTCTATGTCGACTAATGGCTCGAATACAACTGAGTCTCACCAACAAAAAGATCCTCACGATAATATCGCTAGACATCGAAGGGGCTTTTGACAGCGCATGGTGGCCCAAAATAAAAATGCGATTGGCAGAAGAAGGATGCCCTGTCAATATTAGGCGGGTGATTGACAGCTATTTGGACGGCAGACAAGTGGAGGTGCGATACGGGGGAAGGAGCGCAATAAGGAGAACTGAGAAGGGGTGTGTACAAGGGTCTATTGGGGGTCCGCTGCTGTGGAACATACTAATAGATCCGCTCTTGCGACGGCTCGAGGAAGAGGGATGCTACGTACAGGCATTCGCCGATGATGTCATCATAGCGATTGAAGGGGACTCGGGACTGGAAATAGCAAGAGAAGCGAATAGAGTACTGGCCCGGGTCTGGAGTTGGGGCACAGAAAATAAACTACGATTCGCAGCCCACAAGACAGCAGCCATGATCATCACTAGGCGGCTAAAATATGATACCCCGGCCCTGTCAATGGGAGGGATCAGTATCATGATGCGCAAGGAGCTGAAAATCTTGGGTCTCACCATCGACGAGAAGCTTACTTTTAAGACCCACGTCACCACCGTATGCAGGAGGGCACTAAACTTTTATGGTAGACTAAGGACCGCTGCAAAGGTGAGCTGGGGACTAAACCCTGATATAGTACGCAGCATATATGTCGCAGCGGTGGAACCCATTATCACCTACGCCGCTGCGGCGTGGGCGCCGGCGGTAACAAAACTGGGAGTGCGCGCGGAGCTAGAGGCAGTACAGCGGGGCTTCGCACAAAAGATGTGCGGCGCCTATCGCACAGTGTCCCTGAACTCTGCGCTCACCTTAGCAGGAATCCTCCCCTTAGACCTGAGGATACAAGAGAGCGCGGACTTATATTGGGCCAGGAAAGGCCAAACCGAACTGCTGCCGAGTGATCGAGAGGTGGAGATAGCCGTGGAGTTCTCTCAACTGCCCCACCCAGCCACCTGGACACACATGGTCATAAAACATCTAGACACCACAGAATTGGTTGAGGAAGAATGCACTGTGCAGGACTGCCAGATTTACACCGACGGCAGCAAGCTCGAGGGTGGCGTCGGGGCCTCCCTTTCCATAAGAAGGGGGGGCGCCGAAACCAAGGTCATCAAGCTGGGGCTGTTATCGTACTGCACGGTGTACCAGGCGGAGCTCCTGGCTGTCTCCTGGGCTGGCTGGTAACCCGGGAGATACTCCAGATGAAGTCAGGGTCGGTGGGAATCTACAGCGACTCAAGATCTGCTCTAGAAACAATTGCAAACCCCGGCTCCCTGCATCAACTAGCGATTGAGGCGCGCAACAACATCAAGCGTGCCGATGAACAGGGTAAGAAGGTATCCTTGTACTGGATCAAGGCCCATGTTGGCTTAGCAGGTAATGAAAGGGCCGACGAGCTAGCTAAGGAGGCGGCGCGCGGAACTAAGAGAAGGCCAAACTACGACAAGTGCCCAGTGTCCTACGTTAAAAAACTAATAAGGCACAACACTACAGAAGAATGGGCCAAAAGGTACGCAACGGGGGGGACGGCAACAACAACAAAGCTGTTTCTGCCCGATATACACACCGCCTACAAAATAGTCAGAATAGTAAAGCCCACAGGGATACTCACACAAATCATGACCGGACACGGGGGTTTCTCACACTACCTACACAGGTTTAAACTGAAAGACAGTCCCTGGTGCATATGCGACCAAATAGCTGAGACCAGCACACACATCCTCACAGAGTGCCAAATTCACGAGTACGAGAGACTGAAGTACGAACAAAAAACCGGGCTACAACTACCGCTGCAGAACATGCATACACACCTAGCTAACAAAAAGACACGGGAATACTTTACACAATTATGCATCAAAATAGGCAAGATTGTAATAGCCCGGAATAAATAAAGGCGTGTAGAAATAATTGTAGGAACCAGGGCTGTAGAAATAAAGAAGTAGAAATGTAAGGAACCAACTGTGATAGATGTAAGGAAACTGTGATAATCGAAATAATGTAATAAATATTAATGTAAAAATAATGAATGTAAAAATAAAATATTGACAATAAATATAATAAGACTAGATGTCGCGTGTGTGCCGCGGGGTGCGCGCACCCCGCGGTGGTGGACCCCCCACTTTAGCTTTTGTAATCAAAAGGTTATCGGTTGCGAGTAGGTGCAAAAATGATTTTTTTTGTCGAAGTTATATAATTTGCCTAAAAAAGGTGTTCGAATATTCAAAAAACTGGAAAGGATACGTTTTTCTCTGAATGCTCTTTCATTTGATACCCATATTACGTGGGTGGCAAAAGAAAATCGATCGGCTAATTTGGAGCGGCGGCCATATTGAATTTGGAGTAATGTCATTGACTGTGTCGTTTTTTACACTCAAAGTCCATTTTTTTGATATCTATATTGCGTGGGTGGCAAAAGAAAATCGATCTGTCATTTCGGAGCGGTGGCAACACTGAATCATCATGTGGACGCGTGTGTGCCGCGAGGTGCACGCACCTCGCGGTGGTGTGGTCCTCACATCGCTTTTGTAATAAAAAAAAGTTTTCAGTTGTGATTTGGTGCAAAAATGTATCTTTTTTGAGGTTGATTTAAAATTTGCCAAAGAAAGGTGTTCGATTAACCAAAAAGCTGGAAAGGTTATGTTCTACTCTATAAACATTTTTATTTGGAAGCCATGTCCATGTCGCGTGTGTGCCGCGGGGAGCAAGCACCCCGCGGTGGAGTGGTCCACTTAATGTGTTTCTAAGCGAAAGATTTTCAGTTGCGAGTCGGTGCAAAAAATTTTTCGTTTTTTGAAGTTACATAAAATTTGTCTAAAAATGTGTTCGATTATTCAAAAAATTGGAAAGGTTACGTTCTACTTTGAAAATTCTTTCATTTGATACCCATATTACATAGGTGGCAAAAGAAAAGCGATCCGCCATTTTGGAGCGGCGGCCATATTGAATTTGGAGCAACGTCACTTACTGAATCGTATTCCACACTTAAAATCCTTACATTTGATACCCATATTACATAGGTGGAGAAGGAAAAGCGATTTGACATTTCGGAGCGGCGGCCATATTGAGTTTGAAACAATGTCACTCACTGTATCGTGTTCTACTAATAAAATCCTTACATTTGATACCCATATTACATAGGTGGAGAAGGAAAATCGGTCTGTCATTTCGGAGCGGCGGCCATATTGAATTTGGAGAAACGTCACTTACTGAATCGTATTCTACACTTAAAATCCTTACATTTGATACCCATATTAAATAGGTGGAGAAGGAAAAGCGATTTGACATTTCGGAGCGGCGGCCATATTGAGTTTGAAGCAATGTCACTCACTGTATCGTATTCTACTAATAAAACCCTTTCATTTGATACCCATATTGCATAGGTGGCTAAAGAAAATCGATTTGACATTTTGGAGCGGCGGCCATATTGAATTTGAAGCAACATCAGATACTGTATCGTATTCTTCACTTAAAATCCTTACATTTGATACCCATATTACATAGGTGGCAAAAGAAAAGCGATCCGCCATTTTGGAGCGGCGGCCATATTGAATTTGGAGCAACGTCACTTACTGAATCGTATTCTACACTTAAAATCCTTACATTTGATACCCATATTACATAGGTGGAGAAGGAAAAGCGATTTGACATTTCGGAGCGGCGGCCATATTGAGTTTGAAACAATGTCACTCACTGTATCATGTTCTACTAATAAAATCCTTACATTTGATACCCATATTACATAGGTGGAGAAGGAAAATCGGTCTGTCATTTCGGAGCGGCGGCCATATTGAATTTGGAGAAACGTCACTTACTGAATCGTATTCTGCACTTAAAATCCTTACATTTGATACCCATATTACATAGGTGGAGAAGGAAAAGCGATTTGACATTTCGGAGCGGCGGCCATATTGAGTTTGAAGCAATATCATTCACTGTATCGTGTTCTACTAATAAAATCCTTACATTTGATACCCATATTACATAGGTGGAGAAGGAAAATCGGTCTGTCATTTCGGAGCGGCGGCCATATCGAATTTGGAGAAACGTCACTTACTGAATCGTATTCTACACTTAAAATCCTTACATTTGATACCCATATTGCATAGGTGGTAAAAGGAAAGCGGTCGGCCATTTTGAAGCGGCGGCCATATTGAGTTTGAAGCAATGTTACTCACTGTATCGTGTTCTACTATTAAAGCCCTATCATTTGATACCCATATTGCATAGGTGGCAAAAGAAAATCGATTTGACATTTCGGAGCGGCGGCCATATTGAATTTTGAACAGCGTCACTTACTGAATCGTATTCTACAATTAAAATCCATACATTTGATACCCATATTACATAGGTGGCGAAAGAAAAGCGATTTGACATTTCGGAGCGGCGGCCATATTGAGTTTGAAGCAATATCACTCACTGTATCGTGTTCTACTAATAAAACCCTTACATTTGATACCCATATTGCATAGGTGGCAAAAGGAAATCGATTTGACATTTTGGAGCGGCGGCCATATTCAATTTGGTGTAACGTCACTTACTGTACCGTGTTCTACACTTAAAATCCTGTCACTCACTGTATCGTGTTCTACTAATAAAACACTTACATTTGATACCCATAATACATAGGTGGAGAAGGAAAAGCGATTTGACATTTCGCAGCGGCGGCCATATTGAGTTTGAAGCAATGTCACTCACTGTATCGTGTTCTACTAATAAAACCCTTACATTTGATACCCATATTGCATAGGTGGTGAAAGGAAAGCGGTCGGCCATTTTGAAGCGGCGGCCATATTGAGTTTGAAACAACGTCACTCACTGCATCGTGTTCTACTATTAAAGCCCTTTCATTTGATACCCATATTGCATAGGTGGCAAAAGAAAATCGATTTGACATGTCGGAGCGGCGGCCATATTGAATTTGAAGCAACGTCACTAACTGTATCGTATTCTACACTTAAAATCCTTAAATTTGATACCCATATTACCGTGCCGCTCCCGAAAACCGCACTGAAATAGCAAAAAGCGCAAATTTTGAAACAATGGCCGCCTGCGCCGCCGCCATCTTGAAAATTTTTAATGTCATATTTTTCATGTCAAGCCGACTATATGTGCTATCAAGTCACATTACGAGCTACCCGCTAGCCCTCACACAACCCCGCCAATAAATCGTCAAATTTGGGTTGTCGCTAACAATAAAAACCGTCCCACCTGCCAGTGTTGCCATAACACCAGCTCCAAATGTTGGTAGAAATGATCAGCGACGACTGTTCCACCCCGCTATATCAAAAAAAATTGAAAAAGTCGAAATTGACGTTTTCCCCTAAAACGGAGAAATTACCCCAAAATCGGGGAGAATTACCCCACTATTAGATTTCCCTCGTCGAGCACTACGACAGACCACCCGGTGTTGTCAGTCGAAAAACGCCGGCAACCGCGTCAAAATCGCGAATTAATGCCTTCGAAATTGCAACCCTTAACAAAATGGCCGCCAGCGGAGCCGCCATCTTGAAATCTCAAAGTTTCGGATTTTTCCCGGTAACTACATCATATACGGAGCAGGATGACGTTTACCCCACATGTCCAGCACATCTGCAACGGGGAGATCAGTTCGAGTCAATTCGGGTCTACGAAAAAATTTAAACCTCCTTGGCGGCCAGTGTTGCCAGTTGCGGAAAATAAAAATACCAGAAAGTCATAGAGACCCCGACGCTCTATAGGCGCATGGGGTTGAAAATCGCGAAAAGTCGTTATTTCGATTTTCAAATATTCGGGCCTCCAGAGGAAAAACTACCAAAAACGGTAGAAAATTTTTCACACCTGGCATCACTTCGCGCCGAGTTCTAACCCCGCCTAGAACATTTCACCCCACTCCGAGGCCGCCATCTGGGCGAAAATGCGGTTCAAAAAAGTCAAAAATTTGAGCGTTCCAAGATGGCCGCCGGCGTCGACGCCATTTTGACTTTCGCCAATCGGCTACCATATTCGGGAACTCGGGGGCGCGTTTAAGGGAATCCATCCAAAAAATCAGCCGAAATCCCGGAAATCACGCGCGTCTTCGGTCGCAAATACGGGGCGAAACGGGTTTTTCGATCCAAGATGGCGGCGCGGCCATTTTGTTTTTTGACATTTCGACAGAAGCACCCCATCCCCGGGGGCGAAACGATCACGCGTACCAAAAACCAGCGCGATCGGAGTCGTTTTGGAAATTTTGACATTTCGCGCCGTCGGCCATCTTGGATTTTTCAAATTTCGAATATCGAATCCTGTGTCTTTTAATCAGTAGTCCATCTCTTTCTAACATCCCAACACCCAAAAGTAATCGCAAATGTCCCAAAAATACCCCTAATCAGTCAGTGAGTCAGTGAGTGAGTGGTAATCCTTGACAATAAATAATAAGATAAGAATAATAATAATATAATAAGATAGTGTAATACAGAGTAAGCAATAAATAACTAGGAATGAAATGTAACAACAAAATAGACAGATGAAAGAAATGTAATAGAATAATAAGAGAACTGTAAAAGATACTAAAATAAAGAAACCCCAACTTGTCCCTAGTAATAAATGTATGAAAGGAGATGAAAAAGAGAAAGACACGGAATGAAGAACGAACGTGCGAGAGGCATACTTGTGGGAAATAGAATGAAAGGAACAACAAAGACTTTGACTACGTCAAAGGAGTAGTGGAAAAAAAACCATCGAAATTTTCAAATAAAAAAAAAGCACTATATCTGCCACATTTTTGTCAAATTATTTTAGGCCCATCAAATTAGCTAAACCTGGACATAAATCTACAACTCCTTGTTTTGATTATTTTATTGGATATTACTGTTAAGCATCAAATATTAATGAGATATATGTTGTAAAAAATTTGCGCTGGTAACCGTTTTTTATAAAAATCTTGAGGTTTAGTACATTACCTAACTTCTTTCTTCAAGCAAATTATGTAACCAAATACCTTGTTAGTATAATTTTGAGGTGCATTCAAATGCTATCACCTAATAGCAAAATTAAACTGAAACCACATTCGGATGTATGTTTTTTTTCACAGTATTCATCTGATCTCAATATCTAGATAAGCAAAAATGGTAACTATGATGTTTGTATTTGGTTAAGCTAAATTGCGTCTTTTTAGATATTCAAAACAAAAATTAAACATTTATTTTTTACGTTTATAAATAATAATGTATTTCTCAGTAGTTAAAAATCGTAACTGTGACATTTTTGTTTAATAATAGGTTTTTGTGTCCCACAATCCTGTTTTCATCAAAATTAAACACGTTAATGTCACGCTTATGAAATAGACAATTTAATTGGAAATACGCGCGAGAAAGTAGATAGGTAGGCAGGTAGGTTAGGTACATGGGGAGCAAGCGTAGCGCCCGCGCGCCGGACGAGATACGATACGAGTCGAATTCGCTTACTTCAAAATTTGCGTGCTTTGTACCTACCGCGTTGGGTTTTTATAACAGAAACGATTTAAAAATGGAATTTCCTAACAGTAGCCTATGTAAATGTGCGTTAAACTTGGATGTGGTGAATGTAGGTCTAAAAGGACAGAATAAGTTAATTGCAGCTAGTAGTAAAAGGCGTGGGGACGAATATCCTATTTTGTGTCCGTTTCTGATGAAAATATACAATTATTATAGCAAGTTGAGCTGTTTATACCAATGAATGATCCATAAAAAGTGCAGAGAAAAACAAACCAACATTAAGTTCTGCTCAAACAGTAGTCACATTTGATTACCAAGAATATATAGATACCAACGCTACGTACCTTTTGTGTATTAAGGTTTTAGATTTATAACCTACTTATATCATACAATAATATAACGTATTATTGTATGATAAGTAGGTGTAATTTGTTGTATGATTAACTCATACTCACGCAACCTTTAGAGTTATGTCTGTGGTGGTGCCCAAGGTAGACACCACCACGTCGGCGTTCCGCCGACTTGTATTGCTGAATTCTGTAGCCTACTACCAACTCATAGAAAGCATTGTGGCTTACCCCGATTCCAATTGTCTCCGTGTGTAGCCGGTGGACTTCCTGAGCTAGCTCGAAGGAAGTCGCGGCTCCTGAAGTTCTGCAGTGGATCCACCGGTGGAGACCGGAGCACTACAAATGCCTATTAGGCCACCACGGCTCACACACGCGATTTTGACACCGTTGGTCAACACAAAGCGGGCTTTCGCACCCCGATATTAGGTGCGCCGCGCAAAATACAATTTGCTAGTTATACAGGGTGTCTCAGAAACAATGGATAAACCTTTAACTGTTGATAGGTTTCGTCGAGACCTCTCTAATCTCAAATTTTGACTTTAGTAAAAATATCTCGGTTTTCAAGATATTTGATAGTTTATGATTTTTTTAAAAATGCCACTTTTGGTTGGTTTTTAATGTGCCATTTTTACAAATACGGACTGTTTCTGATTCAGGTTTTTTTAGCTTCTAACGGAATAGTTCAGCTATCAATAACAGTGGTTAAAATTGAGCTAGCTAATCACGAAGTGCTTGGAAAAAACAATGTTCCAAAAAAAATTAAACAAGAAATTATTTTTCTTCGTGTTTGGTCTGCTACCATGTAAAAAAAATGTATGACGCTCATCCTGCCCATTATCTTAAAAAAATGCTTTGTTATTCTAGTTTCAAAAAAGGTATGATAAACTTATGCTTAATGTATCTCTGAACTTTTATTACTGCTTGAATAGCAAATGGTATGAAAATTTTAAAAAGATTGTTTGTCGGATTAATTATTTTTCGGATTAATTTTATTCGGTTAATTTAGTTTTCCAGTATTAAGTTTATGCTTTCTTGACTTTCTGACTGGTTGAATAGCAAATAAAATGAAAATTTGAAAAAAAAAGGTTTTTTATCCACTAATAAGCACTTAAAGCTTATTTGTAAACATTCGTTTGCGAGTCACAGAGTTGAGAAACGTGTTTTTTTTGTGGCCGCTGCCTGCCACATGTCTCATCCACTATGCGCCATCAAAAAGGAGCCTTATCATTAACAGCACATGAGTCATAAGCATTTGCAACCTTACCTGCTATCGAATTTCCTGGAAGGACTTTTTTTACCTGCGTCTGATCATTGGGTTCTTTGTTACGATTGTTAGTGTCCTTCTGAACTCCGGTTGTGACCCACGCGTGTTTTCTGTATTCGAGAGATTCGATAGAGCTTCGATGATTTTAAACGAAATTTTGCTGTGATTTTGGACTTGACTAGCTTTGCGATTCGGATATTGTTTGTGCTGTGAAACCTATTGACAACTGGTGATCATATGGACTTGGCTAGCTTTACGATTTGGATATTGTTTGTGCTGTGAAACCTAACTGACAACCAATACATAACACTGAACATGCCTAGACATCAGTACACGTCGCGCGAATATGCAAACATGCATTTCGTTTATGGCGAATGTCGAGGAAATGCTAACGCTGCTGCTCGTCTGTACGCAGAGAGGTAAGATTATTTATTTTCTCTTTAATTCAATCAATCTTATTTTTTTTTAAATCACACACATTTATTGCAACTTTAGTTAAACGTATCAGGATGGGTCTTACATTATGTTATCCTTCTAAAAATAGTCACACGCCGTGTTTAATTACATTTTAAAATTAAATGAATTAGTAAATTTAATAACGTCATTTTTTGTATTAGGTGCCCCAACGCACGTCACCCGGACTATCGAGTTTTTGCTCGGGTACATAATTCGTACTGCGAAGGGAGGCTTCCAGAAAGAGGCATTGGTGGTGCAGGGCCAGGAAGACCAGAAAGAAACGACGATGAAGAAGTAGTAGTCCTCGACGAAATAGAAGAAGATTCAACACGTTCTGTGCGTGGAATTGCACGTCGAACCGGCATTAATAGAAGCAAAGTGCATCGCATATTGAAAAAATACCTTTTGCACCCTTTCCATATTCAAAGGGTCCAAACTCTACAGCCTGCTGACTATCCGCGCAGGATTGCATTCTGCAGAATCATGTTAAATAAAATAAGGGAGGACCCGCAATTTTTCAATAAAATTTTATGGACGGATGAATCCTCATGCCGGAGAGATGGATATTTCAACATCCACAATCTACATAGCTGGCAAGTTGAAAACCCACATTTGATGAGGGAAGATCGGCCCCAAGTTCAATTTAAAGTTAACTTGTGGACTGGGATTATTGACGGACAGGTGATCGGGCCATATGAACTTCCAGCTACACTGAATAGTGAAATTTACCTTAATTTTTTACAAAATGATTTACCCGGCATGCTAGATGTCAATTTAGAAGTGAGGTGGAGAATGTGGCTTCAAAATGATGGGTGCCCAGCTCACTACGCAATAGTAGTAAGAAATTATTTAAATCAACACTTCCCACAAAGGTGGATAGGCCGGCTCGGCCCTATTTTATGGCCGCCCAGATCGCCGGATCTAAATCCCTTGGATTTTTTTTATTGGGGATGTCTGAAAGACCTTGTCTACGCGAGGCCAGTATCCTCAATAACAGAGTTGCGTACTCGCATACAAAATGCAGCTGCACACATAAAAACGTCTGGTTACGCGCGCCGCATCAAACTTTCTTTTATAAAAAGATGTAGGGCGTGTATCAGAGCGCAAGGACGCCAATTCGAACATTTATTGTAAATTTAATAAAAAATTAAAATTTCATGTTGTTTTATTTCAAATTCTTTATTCAAACTAAGAATTAATAACTATTCCGAAAAAAATCTTTTTAAAATTTCATACCATTTGCTATTCAAGCAGTAATAAAATTTAAGAGATACATTAAGCATAGGTTATCATACCTTTTTTGAAACTAGAATAACTAAGCATTTTTTTAAGATAATGGGCACGATGAGCGTCATACATTTTTTTTACATGGTAGCTGACCAAACACGAAGAAAAATAATTTCTTGTTTATTTTTTTTTGGAACATTGTTTTTTCCAAGCACTTCGTGATTAGCTAGCTCAATTTTAACCACTGTTATTGATAGCTGAACTATTCCGTTAGAAGCTAAAAAAAACTGAATCAGAAAAAGTCCGTATTTGTAAAAATGGCACATTAAAAACCAACCAAAAGTGGCATTTTTAAAAAAAATCATAAACTATCAAATATCTTGAAAACCGAGATATTTTTACTAAAGTCAAAATTTGAGATTAGAGAGGTCTCGACGAAACCTATCAACAGTTAAAGGTTTATCCATTGTTTCTGAGACACCCTGTATATTCCGGCCCGCATATAACCTCTAACAATGTCGTGACATTTCGACTCAACTCAACTGACATGTCACATGCGGCCGGCCGCCAAAAAAAAGCTCTCACTGCACAGACCACAAATGCAGTGTTGCCAGTCGCTCTTCCTCGAGCGTGAACATCCCCCCGCTCCGGACAGTCCCGGACTGTCCGCCAAATCAGTCTAAGGGGAGGCGAGAAAGAGTAGCGACCGCGCGCTTCAAAACAGAATCCCCAACTAGGACCTCGGCAAACCTGGGCACACCATCAGACCCTAGAGTAAGTTGGACAATGCGTCCGCGACGCCAACGTAAGGGTGGCAGGTTTGGGTCCTTCACTAACACGAGGTCTCCAACCCTCGGTGGGTTTGTCTTATCTGACCACTTAACGCGCTGTTGCAAAATGTGTAAGTATTCAAGGTGCCAGCGGCGCCAGAAGCTCTGGGTAAGCTGCTGGAGCAACTCAAACCGCGAAAGGCGTCCTGGATTGACATCTCTATAAGGATACTCGGGCAGGGCGTTAAGTGGTCTGCCTATCAAGAAATGGCCCGGCGTGAGGGCCTGCAAATCGTTCGCGTCGGTAGACAACGGACATAACGGACGCGAGTTGAGAACCGCCTCAATCTTATGAAACACCGTCGCGAGTTCCTCGAACGTGAGAATAGTCTCCCCAATAACGCGGCGAAGGTGAGTCTTGGCGGCCTTTACAACAGATTCAAAAATCCCTCCCCAGTGAGGGCAAGACGGCGGGGAGTATCGCCATGTTACCCCCCTACGGGAGAGTGTGGATCCGATCTCAATATTATTTTTATCTAAAAATTCACAAACTTCTCTTATATGTCTATCAGTGCCCTTGAAGTTCGTCCCACAATCGGACCGAATTAGAGAAGGCAGTCCCCGGCGGGAGACAAATCTGCCTAACGCTGCTAAGAAAGCGTCCATGGTGAGCGCACTCACCACCTCCAAATGAACGGCTTTAGTGGCCAAACAAACAAACACACACAAGTAAGCCTTTTCAGTCTTAGCATTACGGAGTCGCGACGTTTTTATAGTGAATGGTCCCGCAAAATCAGTTCCAACTCCTAAGAAGGTCATCGATTCATTCACACGATCAGCAGGCAAATCACCCATTTGGGGCTGCATCGTCTCGGGGCGTAAACGATAGCAGGGCAGACATCGAAATATAACAGATCGGATTATTCTTCGCGCTGACAAAATCCAAAACTCCCGTTGGAGGAGCGCGGTCAATGCATTACATCCGGCATGAGCATTCTTCACATGGCGATCAATGATCAACAATCGCACCAATGGTCCGTCCTTGGGGAGCAACAGGGGATGACGTGATCTATAAGGCAAGTTAGCGTGCCTCAATCGGCCTCCTACACGCAACAATCCCTTATCATCCAGAAAGGGAGTCAAACGCACCAAGGGTCCCTTCAGTTTGGACGTCCCGGTACGGAAAATCTTAAGTTCCGGTTCAAACGCTCTAGACTGGGTCATACGCACCCAATGCAAAAGAGCATCTTGGCGCTCCTGCGGAGAGAGGACCGGACACAAATCTTTGTCCTGAGGCCGGCGACAATTTCGTATAAATCTTCTTATCCAAGCGGTCACGCCGAGCAACTTGTCCAGAGAACTGTAGCGGTCTAATAAAAATTCCCGCTCTGGAGCCGCCATAGTCTCGACAGCGTGAACACGCAAGCCCGGATTTGGTACCTTCACCACAGCTGGTGTGGAAGGCCAGGACGGCTGTAACAACCATTCGGGACCCCACCACAGAGTGTGGTCAATAAGCTGAGGGGCTTCGCTGCCACGTGATGCACAGTCAGCAGGGTTTATTTCACCTGGCACGTGGCGCCAAATCAACGTGGCCTTCGAGGCCTGTATTTGGGATACCCGATTGGCCACAAATACTTCCAGGGAGTGGACGGAGTTCTTAATCCAACACAGGACAACCTGACTGTCGGACCAAGCAAAGAGCGACTCAAAGTCCACACTACGTCCCAGGGTGTCAACAACGTGGTTCATCAACCGAACCAGAAGAGTAGCTCCAGACAATTCTAACTTCGGAATCGTTAATCGAGTCCGAAGTGGAGCAACCTTACTCTTAGCAATTAGCAAGTGGAGCTTAACAGCTCCTCTATCATCGACCGTCCGGATATATACGACGGCTGCGTATCCACTCTCAGACGCGTCACAAAAGCCATGAAGGCTGGCCGTAAACCGTCCCTTAGGCAGTATATGTCTAGGGATACTAACACCGTTAATGTCGGGGAGAGACGACATGAAGGACTCCCAATCTCGCAGCAAACGGCCCGAGAGGGGCTCATCCCACGACACTTCGGCTGACCAAAGTTCCTGTAGGAAGCACTTCATCCAAAACACTACGGGACTAATCCAGCCATTTGGGTCAAAGGTACGAGCTACTGTAGACAAAACTAACCGTTTCGTCCAGACCTTGGGGCTTGGCAGCTCCAATCGATAGGTGAACGTGTCCTGGACAGGTCTGTATTGCACTCCCAAAACAGACAGTAAATCTGGAGTGTTGGCATTCTCAAAAATATGAGGCTCCTGCTGGTGGTCGTCTGGCAAGTCACACAAAAGCTGAGGTGAGTTGGACATCCACTTCCTCAGTTCATAACCACCAGCCCCGAGAAGAGCAATTAGTTCATCTCGCAAAATCAAGGCTTCCTCGACACTAGAGGAGCCCGTACAAATATCATCAACAAATGCATCCTCCTCGAGAACCAAGGATGCGCGAGGGTATCGTAACCGCTCACGTTCAGCGAGTTCCACAAGTGAGCGAATTGCCACAAAGGGGCTCGAACGCAAACCGTATGTATTGGTGTTCAGCTCGTAGACAAGCATGGGATCCCTGGGATCCTCTCTCCATAATATGAGCTGATATCGTCTATCGTCCGGGTGAATCACAGTCTGCCGAAACATCATCCGGATATCGGTCACAAAGACGACGGCATGGCGACGGAAGTTGGTCAATACATCGCCCACCTCGTGGTGCAACTTCGGTCCAGCATGCAGACATTGATTCAGCGAAACTCCGGTAGACGTAGGAGCTGACCCATCAAAAACAACGCGTATCTTCCCAGTGGAAGGTTTCAAAACAGCGTGGTGAGGAAGAAAATTATGTTCCTCGTTTCGCCAGTCCAGTCGCGAGACCGACATGTGCCCCAGTTGCTCATATTCTCGCATGAAGTCGACATACTTCTGTTTGAGGTCGGAGTTCCTACTCATACGACGCTCCATGGACAGCAGCCGCTTCTCGGCCAACGGCCGGGAGCTGCCAAGTGAGGGGCGAACTGACAAAAAGGGCAAACGAGTGATCAGCCGTCCCGAGTGAAGGCGACCTGTATTGTTCTGGTAGAACAACTCACACTCCTCGTCCAAGGGGTTCACTCGCTTCACGGTAGGTGGCTCTTCCACCTCCCAAAACCGGTGAAGGACATCCGATAAGGTGGAGCTAACAGTTATGTAACTGTCCACCGATGGAGATGGTGGGTTATGCCTAACTGGTCCCATCACTACAAACCCAAGCGATGTGGATAAGGCTACCAGCCCACCCTTCTGTAACTCTCTCCTCTTCCCACAATACACGCGGCCTAGAACATCGGCACCGAGCAATAAGTGAATCGGACCGGTTCGGTGGAAGGAAGGGTCAGCCAAGGTCAATCCTGATGTCGCATCAACGACAGCGCGCGAAACGTGCTGTTGCGGAAGCTGACCAACAACCTTCTCATAAACAATCGCGGTAGCGCCAATTTTGGGCGCTGAAGAGAAGTGGGGGGAGAAGGAGAACAAAACCTGACCGATCGGATCCGGGATCCGCAGGTCTCCGATTCCTCGTACCGATTCAAGGTATGGAGATGTGTTCAAACTCAACTGCCGGGCCAGCCAGCTGGAGGCAATGCAACCCTGAGCTCCCGTATCCAAAAGGGCGCGAACTAAAACAAAGGTGCCCCTCGGGCCCCACACCTGTACGGAGGCTGTTGGTAACAGCACCTGCTCCTGTGGGGGGGTTGCAGCCGACAGTTGGTTTAGTGAAAATCCTCCCGCATTCCCCGCAACGGGGGGGAAGGGGGGTCCGAAGAAAAATGCGTGCGCGGCGGAGGAATAGGGCGCTCAAGGCGCTCGAGCGGGTCCCAATCCGGCATGTACACACCCCGACCAAAGCTGCATCGAGGGGCCGGGCGGTGCCCATGATGGGCGAAAGTTGGGGGAGCCCGTGACAACCGGGGTCTCTCCATCAGAGGGGGAGAGAAGCGTATCGGCTCCCGACGTGGCTCCCTAATAACCGCGGCACAATCCCGCGGTGGCGCCTCATAAACGGCGCGTCGATCCCCCCCGCCCGTAGGGGGGGTGGGGCGCCCAATCCTCTCACGGGAGGGGGGGCGCCTCTCCAATCTCCGCGGAGGGGTGGCACGCCCCTCCGATCTCCTCGGAGATGTGGGTGACCTAGGAGGGCCCCCGCCCGTGTGCGAGTCCCTCTCTCTCACCACCTCACGAGTGTCTCTATTGTCGAAGCACAAAAGGGGGTGACAGGCCCCTCCACAACAGTGGCAATCTCGTGGGTGGGGGCAAGCCGATGCCATATGAGCCCCCAGGCAGCGGTAGCACCAATTCCGCTGCTTGGCCATATTTCTACGCCCCTCGGTGCGTAGGCCAACAAATTTGGGACAGGCCGGCAAACGATGACCATCCCGCTTGCAACACTTGCAAGGCCTCGGCCTCTCCCCGTGTGGAGAGCTCTGCCGCACTGCAGTATACTGCTTGTACGGGCGGCGCTCTCTCCGTGGCGCTGCCCGGGTCGCCTCATAGCGGCCTGTACTCGGTCCCGGTATAGGAGCCAGATCCAAGTGGTCGGTCATCCGACACTCATCCTCCAAAAATCTGAGGAGATCCGAAAAGGGGAGGTACGAGGCACTATTGCCCCCATACCTTTGTTCAAAGCGCCCCTTCATCTCCATGGGAAGCTTATCGAGGATGAGGTGGAGCAAAATAAAGGACCACTGGTCCACCGGTAGATCAAGTCGTTTGAGCGCGTTAATAGCGCTTAGCAGCGGATTCAAAATCTCCTTCCTCAATGAGGAGACCCGCGATACTCGTGGCAGCCCTAAAATGGCAGCCACATGTGTGTCCGCTAGCAAGCGAACATTCTGATACCGGGCGGTCAACAACGCCCTTGCAATATCATAACTGTCATCGTTGACAGGTAGATGCTGGACAAGCACACCAGCCTCTCCACGTAAGGCAGAGAGCAAATAGGCCAATTTCTGGCTAGGGAACAGGTCGTCCCTCGAGTGAACCAGGCTATCAAAGAGGTTAATGAACCCCATCCAAGAGGCCAGGTTCCCATCAAAGGTTGGGATGTCTAAAGTGGGCAGTCTGCCCAGCAAGCCGGCCGGGGTAGGCTTGACCTCCCCGGGCGTGCACGACTCACCCCTCCGGGCGGATAGGATTGCCTGAGCCTTGTTTATAATCACATCCGCCTGTTCAAAACACTGATCATAATCGGCATTAAATTGGTCGACTGCCCGCAACTCAGCGGCACCCTCGGCTGGGTGGTCGAGCAGATATTGTTGATGAGCAACGAAAAGCTGCTCCAATTCCTTCAAGCGAGCAGGTACTCCCTCATGCCGAATTAAGGAAGTTCGTTCCATTTTCAAATTACATTTCCGGCCGCTTGAGGACGCGAGATCAGAAATTGCTGGCCGCTACCTGGACCAGTACTGCAATTACGATTTATCCCAAAGAAGGTTGTGTAAGATATGGTCATATATCGTAGCATGTCCGAAAAAAAATTTATTTACTTTTTTTGATGCTTTTTGAAAACGTATTTGTTTTAAAATGGATAAGATCATTTAAATTTTATAAAATAATTAATATAGATTGAAAAGTACGAGGTTTTCTTAATTTAAACTACAGCTATTATTTATGAAACTTAAAAACATTGACTATATGTTATACAGGGACGAGATTTAACCAGTGATAAAATGCAAAGAGCGGTAGAAATGTTGCAAATCAAAAATAAACAATCGGGGGTGGTTAATCAAAGTATAATTAACAGTTTAATGGCACCGTTATGCCAATGCAAGGGACCCTGCAGAATAGCATCCTGGTCGTGGATGGAATAATAAAGCCTGTTCTCGGTCTGGTCAAAGCGACGGCACTAGCAAACCATCTCAAAATCTTTTGTGCACCCGCGCGGGCACCACTAAGCGGGCTGACTGGCGGGACCATTTTGCACCAAAATTAATAAACACTATAATAATACACGGACAAACAGACCGACAACCGCAGACAATAAAACAGATCGGGAGGAACTTCAAAGGCAGAACAAAATATATAAACAAACCAAAATCAAGTATAAATGCTAGAACTTAACTAGAACAACAAGGCATTTAACAACAGAATTTTTCAAACAAATTAAATTCAAGTATTAAGTCAATAACTTAACAAACATAATATTCAAAGGCAAACAAAACAAAATCAAATGTAAATGCTAAAACTTAACACAGCAAAATAGTGTATTACAAGTTTACAACAACAGCAAAGTCATTTAGCAGCAAAATTTTTTCAACAAAATAAATTCAAGTATAAGTTTACAACTTAACAAACAAAATATTCAAGGGCAAGACAAAGATATGAAAAAACAAACCAAAATCAAATGTAGGTAAATGCTAGAACTTAACTAGAACAACAAAAGACATTTAACCTCAATTTTTCATATACAATGACAATTAGTTAAGGAGATCGGTCCACAAATGAGCTGGTAGTCGGTTTAAAATCAGCAATCAAAACCAATTAATATGTATTGCCCGTTTGGACAACCATCAAGATTACAATATTAATTGTACAATACTAATCAAATACTCAAATCTAAGAACCACTCAAATCTAAAAACCACGCTCTGCTACCAAGAGATGGTGGTGCCCAAGGTAGACACCACCACGTCGGCGTTCCGCCGACTTGTATTGCTGAATTCTGTACCCTACTACCAACTCATAGAAAGCATTGTGGCTTACCCCGATTCCAATTGTCTCCGTGTGTAGCCGGTGGACTTCCTGAGCTAGCTCGAAGGAAGTCGCGGCTCCTGAAGTTCTGCAGTGGATCCACCGGTGGAGACCGGAGCACTACAAATGCCTATTAGGCCACCACGGCTCACACACGCGATTTTGACACCGTTGGTCAACACAAAGCGGGCTTTCGCACCCCGATATTAGGTGCGCCGCGCAAAATACAATTTGCTAGTTATATATTCCGGCCCGCATATAACCTCTAACAATGTCGTGACATTTCGACTCAACTCAACTGACATGTCACATGCGGCCGGCCGCCAAAAAAAAGCTCTCACTGCACAGACCACAAATGCAGTGTTGCCACTCGCTCTTCCTCGAGCGTGAACAGTCTGCTTACCTATTTGGTTCTTCTGTGTGTGGTGGACCGTGGTGGGAGAGCCGGCTCGACCGGAGTAATACCACGGCCTCACAGAAGACCGGCGGCGTGAAGCAAGCGTTGTGTTTTGTCTAGTGAGTGAGGGTACCAGCGGCCCAACCCCCCTACCCCCCTATGATGGCGCAGTTCAATAGATTGTTACCCCAGGAGGGTACCAACTGCTCTAGCGTTGGAGAATCCCTCTCTGGACGTCCACTTTCAGGACGCAATATATCTGGGTGTGGACACCTAGGCCGCCCTTCGTATTCGTAAACCGCGCTCAACCATACCTTTTTTTTACCCAGTAAAATTTTTTTAAATCTTCCGCAGACGGAGTGGGGTCCGCCTGCGGTTATGTGAGACTCGCCCCGCCAATCGAGACATACTCACTAAAAAAATACTGGGGGGTTCCGTCTAATCGCGTTCTCGGCGCACAAAGGGTACTTTTCGCAATCGCTTTGTGTGTCGAGTGCGATGCTGCCCGGCCACACCGGGTCCCTCTTCAGGGTTGGGAGTGTCTATGGAACGCCTTTAGGCACTCCCTAAGCGTAGGGTCATTAGTGTGAGTGACGTGGGCCCCGCTCCGTCACTGCGACCCCTGCGGCAGTTGGTGGAGGGCGTAAGTTCGTCTTCTTCTGCCCAACTGCCGCCTGCGGGACGGGTCCGCGATCCGATCATTCTCGCGGTCCTGTTCTGCGCTTTCCTTCTCCACTAGGATTTCCTCACAGAAAGCGGTCATAGACTCCCAATACCTCTCACTGCTGACCATTTTTTCGATAACGGCTGGCAGTGAGAGGTCACCTCCGATATTGGCGACGAGGGTGGATCGCTGCGCAGCCCACGCCGGGCAATGCTCAGCGCTCAACCATACCTGGGGCAAGAGCAAAACCACGGCATCCCCTGCCACACTATCTGTGGACTTCTACAACATCAGGGGGCTTCACTCTTACCTGAATACTGGCCACCACCACCTCGAGACAGCAAAGCCGGCCTTGCTCTTTTTGACCCAGACGCAGATATCGTCTCCGGCGGGCACTTCTTATCTCTCCTACCCAGGGTACGGAGTGGAACACCTCTTCGCACCTAAGGCTGGTGTGTGCGTGTACGTCAGATTCGATATTTGTTCTTGACACCTCAGTCATCTTGAAAGTAGGAATCTCTCCACCTTATGGCTCCGTGTAGACAGCGACGACCATCCCCGCGTCTATTCGGGCCTCTATAGGTCCCATAGCGGTGATACCGAAACTGACCGACTCATCGAGCACGTCCAAATGGCTACAGACTCTATGCAGCAGCAGATCCCACGCGCAGAGATCGTGATACTTGGCGATTTTAACGCTCACCACACCGAATGGCTCGGTTCAAGCAAGACCGATCATGCGGGGATATCTGTTCACGCCTCCGCTCTTGCACATGGCTTGACACAACTGGTCACTACGCCCACACGAATTCCCGATGTGGAGAGCCTTTACTGTTGGTTCTTCTGCTGTCTTCTCATCCTGATGGCTACCTCATATCTGTCAGCGCCCCTCTTGGCTCCTCGGACCATTGTTTATAAGGAGTACGGTGCCATTCACGTGCGTGCAACGACCTCGAGTTGCACGTAGTCGCCGTGTATGGCACTACAAGTCAGCAAACTGGGATGGGATGTGGTCCTTTTTTGCGTCCTACCCTTGGAGGCAGGTTTGCTTTTTCCCGGATGATCCCAACATCGCCGCTGAGTCTATTGCCAATGTGGTGTTGCAAGGTATGGACATTCATTCCCTCCTCAGTAGTCCCCATTAGTGGCAGGTTCCAACCTTGGTTTGGTCAATCCTCCAAAATAGCTTCTCGCTGGAATCAGGAAACCTACCAACCCTGGGCAAATGCGGTGACGTCTCGGGATGGAAATACCAGCGCTTTAAAAAAGCAGTATAACTATGCCTCCAGATCATTCAAAAGAGACATTGCAAGAGCGAAGTCGGAACATCAGTAGAATTGGCGAGAAACTAGAGCGTCTTACTTCGGGGTCTCGTGCGTTCTAGTCTCTTGCCAAAGCTATTCAGGGAAATTTCTGCACGCCATCCTTTCCACAATTGCACAAGGATAACACATCGTTTTCATAGGGGTCGCTCTGCAGGTGATCTTCTATCATTGGGCAGAGGCAATTGAAGCGAAGGGGGAGGCACTGGCAGTAAGTTTGGACATCGCGAAGGCCTTCGATCGGGTCTGGCACAAAGCGCTTCTTTCTAGACTTCCTTCGTATGGGCTTCCCGAGAAACTATGTGGATGGGTCACTTTTTATTAGACAAAAACATAAAGGTCTTAATTAATGGTGAACGCTCAGACTCACTGTCTATAAATGCTGGTGTCCCCCAAGAATGTGTGCTATCACCTTCACTATTCCTTCTGCATATTAATGATATGCTGCAAACTAGCGGCATTAATTGTTAAGCAGATGACAGCACAAGAGACACCTGCTATGACGGCCGTGCGAACATTTCTGGGGGTTTTGTGAGAAATTTCACTAGGTTCTCTCTTAGCTGATCTCTTGTCAGGCCTTGGATGGGCAATTTATGTTGTAGGCACTCCCGTTGCAGTTCTGCCTTTCTGAGCTTCTGCAGCCTTGTGTCTATGTTCGACATAAAGATGGGGAGGTCCCTACCTATCTAGCCTACCTTGTCCCTACTTCCTATCTTTGTGCACTGAAATTCTGGCTTCTTTCTGGAAAAATTTCATGCAAAGTTAGGAGTTTATTACAAACCGACTACAAAACCTAAATACCTGGACCCTACCTTGATTGAGCAACTGATTAACTTTAAAATTTTACGTTGGGCGCCAAATGTGACGGGGTGACCCGGCTAAGGGTCGTTTCGTGACATTAAAGTGTTAATGTTGCTCTATCAGGGTTGCCTACGGGGTCAGGTGAGAGAAACAGCGAGGAGAAAGAAATAAGAAGTTTATTTACAATACCACAAAATCAATTCTTAAATAACTTACTATTTACGATTCCGGGCGCGCAACGCGCGTAACTTAAATTATGCCACGCAGGGCAAACGATCCCACTTATTCACTACACAGGGGTTGCCTGGGCACGACAACCAATCGGGGCGGAGCGACGACGCCCGATTTAAAATACGCTTCACTAGGGTTATGCACTGTGACCGACCGCACGAGACGAGGGAGGAAACGGGAAAAACGGGGATACAGGAGCCGTCACGCCTGTGACGACTATCGGGGTACTGGAACCTCCGGCGGCTGGGGCCGTCACTCCTGTGACAACCAGTGAAGCGCTGGAATCTCTGGCGGCTGGGGCCGTCACTCCTGTGACAGCCAGCGGGGTGCTGGAATCTCTGGCGGCTGGGGCCGTCACTCCTGTGACAGCGTGCTGGAACTTCGGGCGACTGGATCGACTGGGTTACTGGGAAACTGGGATGCGGGGTTCGCGACGTTACGCGCCTAGTGGGGACGTGGACCGCTGCCGGATCAGGCAGTCCACGGAGCCACTCTCGCACACCGAGACGCAGGGACTCCGCCGGGTTACGACTACCACTCGGTCTATGCTTGGTGAGCCTGGTTACGCGGGATTATTTCTACTCTGCGTTCGTGCGACTGACGAACTAGGCTAGCTTCAAGAGAGACCTGCTTGACCGAACCAATCGGAAGAAACGTCGCGCTCGTTCGACTGACGAACTAGGCTAGCCTCGGTGGGGCCTGCTTGACCGAACCAGTCGAAAGAACGCCGCACTCGTCCGATTGACGAACTAGGCTAGTCTCGGTTGAGGCCTGCTTGACCGTACCAGTCGGAGGGACGCCGCGCTCACTCGATTGACGAACTAGGCTAGCCTCAGTGGGGCCTGCTTGACCGAACCAATCGAGGGAGCGAGTTATCTATTTAATCAAAACGGGAACAATTACTAGCTCAATGCACCAAACAAAAGACCGGACCTACCTCAGTATTCGGTCTAGACTATTCTGGCTGGGCGGAACGACGCGTACGCTTGACGATGTTACCGGGGCGGCTGCGCGAGAGTGACCGGCTCTCCGGCGGCGGTGCGCTCGCATATATCGCCGGTTCGAGTGGCCGCGGCCACCGACGTGCCACAGTGCAAATAAGTCGCCACAGTGCATATCGAATCGCAGTATTGTAACTTTGTTACAAGGTCATTGAATGCCGGAATAAACTTGTGTCTGAAATTGATACATCATTTGAAAAAGTCTCTAACTAGGGTTGACTTAATTTACTCCGTTTCAACCCTACAAAGACACAGGTTTGCGCGTTCACCGCCAAGAAAAAGCCATTTGTCGTATCTCCTCACTTTCAGAGCATTCCCCTAACTGCCTCAGCTAATATTGAGATCCTTGGTGTCGACATATCGAAGATGTCGCCTCACTATGCATCTACTATCGCATATATTACGGGGAATGCTCCGAGGAGTTGTTCGGACTCATACCTGCCGCCTCTTACCGCCATCGTTCCACGCGACAAAAAATCCATGCCCATCACTTAGATGGTTGGCAGTCCACCACTGTGCGTTTTTCTCGCAGTTTTCTGTCTCGCACAGTCAAACTTTGGAATGAATCATCGCCTGCGGTATTTCCGGACCGATACGACCTTCAAACTTTCAAGAAAAGACTGTATTCTTAATCTTAAAGGCCGGCAACGCACTTGTAACTCCTCAGGGGTTGCGGGTGTCCATGGGCGACGGTAATCACTTACCATCAGGGGAGATGTTTGCTCGTTTGCCCCCTATCCCATAAAAAAACCGGCCAAGTGCGTGTTGGGCCACGCGCAGTGTAGGGTTCCGTAGTTGCAAATCCCAACTTTGAGTTCACACACATCTCACAACTCACAACACGTTGCTGATGGACCGGAACTCATTCGCATCAGCCAGATATCTATCGCAGGTAGTTTATTAAGTGGGGTGCGATGTCAGAACACCTCCTCGTGGTGCACCCTGGGCAACCCGGCAGATTTTCTGCCGCGGGCTAAGAGTCTGACAGCTGCCCCGTGGAGGGGGCGTGGTGTGGCCGGGTTTAACCCGGCGGGCCACTTCACGTGGCCATGTGGGGCGTCACCTCCCCTTCTTTGTGAAGATGGGGTTGTGTGTCGCCTGGGGACCCGCTCGCGGGTCATGGCGCGTTGCGCTTTGTGCCGTTGCCCCTTTGGTCGGGTCGGTGCGGGTCCTTGTTGAGCTTCGGCATGTCGTTGTTCCGAGTCGGTGCAAGCTCGTTGAGCTTCGGCGTGTCGTTGTTCCAAGGACTGAGGCTGATCCGATCAAAGTGTGGCTTCGGCACACTTGTGAGGCCCCCATGAAGGGGGCGTGGGATGGCCGAGTGCTACTCGGCGGGCCACCTCGTGTGGCCACCGTGGCCGCTTTTTGCGGTGGGTCGGCGCTTCGGCGCCGCTGAGCTTCGGCTCGTGTGCGCGGCGGTGGATCCAGTGGGGTCTGCCGTCGGGCAAGCCCGTTACCCCGCACTGAGCGGGGCCGGGGGCCTGGCACACTGAGCGTCGGGCCGCGAGGAAGAAAACCACAGTAAAAAATTACCACCGGAGTATGCCCCGGGAACTCCTCTCCATCTCCATCTTGGAGAGGGCGTGAGAGGCCCGCCATTGGTGGGCAGGTGCCGCGGACGGGGTTATGGTCGGTCTGTAAGGGTTCCCACGACCTCGTTCGGCAGCGGCGCGTCCTTTGGACGTGGCTGCGCTAGGCGTCAAAGAGGGCATATCGAGGGGTTTAGTGGGTAGTCGCTCGCTGCGGAGTCCCACACACCCTTGCCCCTGCGGGGGCTTGGACGGTGCGCAAACGCATTCCCCTCGTAAAAAAAAAGGTAGTTTATTAAGTAAGCCGGGAAGACGTCAGCACAGGATAAGCTCCAAGGAAGAATATTCAAATAATTCAAACAAGGAAGAATAACTACTTGTATGGGAGCTTCCCTAAAAAAAATTTTTTTTCAATAATTTTTCTACCACTTTTTTAACATGAATAATATATGAGTACATACCCATACAGCTTTCTAGTACTTATAGTCTCTGAGTAAAACCGCGGACAGACAGACAGACATGGCGAAACTATAAGGGTTTCTTGTTTACTACGGAACCCTAAAAACCGGCCAAGTGCCAGTTGAACTCGCGACGCGAATCTATATTGAGTGATTTACCATGCTATTTTAATATCATGAACTTCTTGTAGGTTTTCCTATAATCTATAAGTAGAAAACTAATTTCTGTATTTTATTCAAAATTTTAAGTTCAGTAGTTTCCGAGATTGATATGTGTACCAAATTTCAACTTAATCGGTGTAGTAGATTCGGAGATAATTGACTGTGACCGACAGACAGACGGACACACGAATGATCCTATAAGGGTTCCGTTTTTTTTTCGGACGTACGGAACCCTAAAAATATGATATAATTTAATTGTTGCCATCTAACATATACAGAAAACTGAGACCTTAATTGGTATACGTAATTCCACGAAAATCATATTATATATCATCCTGAACAATTTAGTTATTATCGATCTTCGTGTTCATAAAAGTTTGACAATCATTGACCTTGTAACGACTAGTGCACGCAGTTTGCGACAGCACGGTCGGAAGCTGAACACAAAGTAATTACGACCTTACTCTGCAGGAAATACCGTTTACATTGGAACGTAATATCAAAACCAAACACGAAAAAATATCAATTAATGAATAATCGTGGTCTTTTATTGTTTAATTTATTTCTTATAGTGCTAACAATATTTTGAAGGGATAAATTAAACACTTTTGAAGTAGTTATATATTTTAGGTTTTCTAAAAATTAAAATATTTCTGACTGTAGAAATCTGCAAAGAGAATCTGTTTAATTTTTAATAATTTAAGACTACATATAATATAATATACTGTTCAGAATAAATTGTTAAATTATAGTTATCTATTATGTTTGGTAAGATAAGCCAAAAAGTCTGTAACTTACCGAATTCTCTTTATTAATGGTAGTCCCGAATGATTAATTAGTTTAATTTTAATTTATTTAACTGGAATGCAAGAATCGTAACATAACAGAAGCACATTTACAAGGTTATTTATTATGCTGCACTTATGGAATCAAAATGTTTTTAAAATGTAGTTTTTTTGTTTTTTTACATTGACGCGGAGTTTTAAAGTGTTTAATTTTTATTATTTTATCTATAACTAACAATACTTTATGTCATTGAAAAAGAAAATTACAGTTATTGAATTATGTCCAGGTTTAGCTAATTTGATGGGCCTATTTTCAAATTTGGCACGAACGTAGGCGTTGACGCCCCGCACACGATAGTGAAAAGACGACTGTGATATTTTTTTGTATTTTTGCTGTTTTTTGACTTTTTTTGTGTAAAACACATCTTTTGCGTTTTTTCGACTTGGTATCGACCCATTTGTGACTTTTAAAGCTCAATATCGTTTAAATTTTATCCCGCATCCGACCAGAGAATTTCCGTCGCGATTGCGCACGCAACCCCATACTTGGTCAAAAACGCGAAAAAGTTTGACTTTTTCTCAATTTCTCCAAATTTTTGTATAGGACTCGTAGTTTTTTGTCTCGGATTTTTGCAGAGTTCGCCGAGACCTTTCTTCTGACACCTCGCACGTAGATCCTTTGCGTCTGCAACAAAAATTATTAATTAAAATCACAAAAAAATCACTTTTTAATTTTTTTTCCAAATTTTTTGACTGAAACGGTACCTTCTCGTTGCGCATTCATGTAGCATTCGTCGGGACCGTCTTTCTGACATCCCGCACGCCGCGCTGCTGCACCTGAAACACAAAAAAATAATTTATTTATTTATTTAGGTTTTTTCGTACAACATATGAACAAGTGTACATAAGGCGGACTTAATGCCTGAGGCATTCTCTACCAGTCAACCCGTAAAATGTGAGAATGTTTGTTGACGGTGTGCAAATTGGGAAAAACAATAATAAAAGCTACAAGCTCTTTGTTACTATTAAATAAGATTTACAAAATGCTGCTAAAATAAATACTAAATATGCAAATATATAAATATACATAAATATAGATATATAACATAATAATAAACATATCATGTTGTCATACAATTTTAGACACATGATATTGCTAAAACTATTTGGCAATTGTGCAAATTCCAAAGAGAACATTATTGATGATTTTAAATCTAGAAGAGAGTTAAATATCACAGAATGGGAATTAGGAACAAAATATTTTAAACAAATATTAAAAGATTTAGCACAGCCATCTATTGATTTATTTGCATCAAGAACCAGTATGAAATGTCTTTAATATGTTTCTTGGCATTCAGACCCAAATGCATTTGCAATTAATATTTATTTTATGTATTCGATATTCGATCCCGCCCCTCCCACTCCACATATTTTTACTACATTTTGAATTATTGTACATATAGAATAATGTTAGAATTACTAAATTGTAAATATTTTAATTATTATTAGTCCTTAACAGAGTTTATATCTATTAGATTGTACTGACAAATATAACTTTTCGTTTTAAATTTAAAGTAATAAAAAAGCTAAAATAAACAATTACATTTTATGTATTCCCTCCTTTTTTTGTATGAGTCTTATGTGTTAGAAAAGATAATAACAGATAGGCTAAATAATTTGAATGTATTTTCACCTAAATTTCAGAGGTTCTTGTATACTTGACAAAAAGATTCCATGAAGGTTTGTCTTATGGTGGCCTTAACTCATTACGATCTGTATTATCATTTTTGATAGGATCGCATTTAGGTAACGATAGCAGTATTAAGAGACTATTCAAAGGTTTCTTCAAACTTAGACCCACTGCACCAAAATATAACTACATGGGATGTGTCAGTATTACTCAATTTTATTGAAAATAGCTATTCAGGTAGTAATTCTTTAGATATAAATACCATAAAGACTGTTTCATTATAAGCATTAGCTAAAGGCTAAAGAGCTCCAAACCTGTCCTTAAATGAAATTAAAGATATTATTGTAAAAAATGATTGTATCACTATAAAAATAGATAAGATTATTAAGACATCGGCACCTAATAGATGCCAACCTTTCCTAGTATTACCATTTTTTTTAATGATAATAAGAAGATCTGTCCAGCTAGAGCAATTATATGGAATTTACTAAGGTAATTCGTACATGTGATAACTTGTTTGTTTTTTCAATTAGAAAACCATATAAAAGTGTAACAGCCAGTACTATCAGCCGTTGGATTAAACAAACGATGAAAGAAAGTGGAATTGATGTTACAGTTTTTTTTCGGCACACAGCACACGACATGCTTCATGCTCTATAGCTTTTAAAAGAGGTGTCAATATTGATAATATTCGAAGAACGGCTGGTTGGACTGGAGAATCAAATACTTTTTTGACAGATTCTATAACAGACCAAACATTGAAATGAAAAATTTGCCAGCAAAACTGTATTGAAAACTTGATAATAATAAATAAGATTTTGATTATTACCAATACTATTATATTAGAATGTAAAATTATGTTTGTAGTTCCTACATATAAATAATAAATATTGTGTACAAATTATTGTATCTCCTAATGAATGTTGTTGATTTTACAACTAGTCTTTGAACATCTACATTAGTTAACAGTGAGCATAATTGAAAAGTCAAACGAACTTACCTGTAAGTGAAGTTCGACTGTAATTATGCGAAGCTGTTGTCTCGTCCGAAGATGATGAAGTCCCACCCAACCCTTTGAATTGTAATTATATTCATAATTAATAATTCCCCTTGCTGTAAAATCATAATGCTTTAAAATTAATGAAGTTAGTTACAGATAAAGGGAGTGACGTGCGGCTGCGTTTCGTTTTACGAAATATTTCTTTAAACTTATGTGACGCCAGAGAGTGAAATAGCCGAGACTACATTAGTTAATTCATCATCTTCGGACGAGACAACAGCTTCGCATAATTACAGTCGAACTTCACTTACAGGTATGTTCGTTTGACTTTTCAATGTTGTAAGTTAACCAAATCAACATTGCAAGTTAAATAAAAGCTTGTAAAGATAGCGCAGTCTCATTAAATACACTCAGGGACAAATTTAGAGGAATACTACACTTTTTACATGGATTCAAGCTACTTTTTAACCGACTTGAATAAAGGAGGAGGTTATCAATTCGGTTTTTTATGTTTGTTACCTCATAACTCGGTCATTGTCAAAACCCTTTTTCAAAATTCTTTTTGTATTCGATAGAGTATACTGCAAGGGTGGTCCCATGGTCACCAAAGTTAGGATCTGATGATGGAATCCTATGGAAATTGAGGAAAACTTAAATTTTAAGGTGTGTCCAACGTGTTTTGTGTGTGGGTTACGCCATTACTCTGCCAATTGTGGACCGATTTTCAAAATTATTTTGTATTTGATAGAGTAGGTATACTCCTGGGGTGGTCCCAAGGTTACCAAAGTCAGGATCTGATGATGGGATCCCATGAAAATCGAGGAAAACACTAATTTTAAGGTATTAAATTAGGGTTCCTTTCACTAAAAAGATTTAATTCTCTAAAAAGTTAGTCACTAATAGGGGAAAAGAAAATAGGGGCCAAACAAAAGAAAATAGGGGACAAAATTGCCTACTGTAGGTTAGTGTTGAGAATTACCTTCTCTAGTTTATATTTTAATATGTCAATGGTGCTTTTGATACTCATATTTTGTTTACCTTAGTTACGAGTTTGACATGAATACATAGTCCTAGTTAAAACCATATTCTTTGATTTTTATTAATATCATATTATCCAGCTACAGTCCACTATAAATCCCTACATCTTTTTGGTCCTTTCGTCGCCGTTTTCTGTAAAATTTCTACATAATAAATATTTTTCAAATTTATTGTCATTCGAATATGGTTCGGACTAGAAGTCAAGTTCAAAAGGAATCCGCATCTGCTCCAGAAGTGGTCGTGCCACTTGAGGTAGCTCCTTCTCTGATCGGTAGTATGCCAGTTTCTGCAGGTAAGAGTACTGCTGTTTCTGTACCTCTTTCTACGTCTTCGCATCGATCGTCGACTTCTATGAGAACGGTACGTAAGCTGGCGCTACAAGCGGAGCATGCCCGTCGGCTCGCGGAAATTGAGAAGAAAGCCTGCGATCTAGAATATCAAGCAGAGCTTGCGAAAATTGACGCCAGTGAACATGGTAGTGTATCCCGTCGTAGTCGCAGTCGCTCACATTCTTCGTTGGCTCAAGTTGAAAGTTGGTTATCTCGCAAAGAAACCACACGTAAAGAAGTAAGAGAGTGTCATTCTGATGATAATCATAATCATGCTTCCCAGGTTCCCATTTCACCGGTAGCACAGGCAAGCGCGAATGCCGGTTTCTCCACCTCAGTAACTTTCCCAGCGAATTCAGCTGTTCCTGAGGCACCTGCATCCGTTCCTGTCCTTCCTGTGCATAATATTCCTACCGGTCCGAGGGCTGCCAGCTGTCACGATCCCATCAATGAACTCGCTCGAGCCGTTGCGAAGCTAGGCGATGGAAAGTCAAGAGTGAGTCTGACGCAGTTACCTTTCTATGATGGTAGTATATCTGACTGGTTGATTTTTAAAAGAATATATGAAGAAACGAAATCTTCTTTCTCGCCAGCAGAGAATCTCCTTAGGCTTAATAACAGCTTACGTGGTCCAGCCCGCGAGGCTGTTGCTATTTTATTAATTGCTGCCCAAGATCCTGACCAAATAATAATTGCTTTGAATCAGAGATTTGGTCGGAGTGAGCATATTTTAATTTTTGAAATTAATAGAGTTAGATCTTTGCCTAGATTAGGTAATTCAGAACCGCTAAACGAAATTGTAGATTTTGCGTGTAAAATTCGAAATTGTGTTTAGACAATAAAATTACTTAATCGTGTCGAATATTTAGCATCTCCAGAGCTTTTGAACGCCATCGTAGGAAAAATAACTCCAGCTTTGCATGCCCAGTGGGCTCATTTTGCCTATGGTAAAGCTCATACTGCTTACAAGCTAGAGTTAATGTCCCAGTTTTTAGACTTAGAAGCTGACATTCGCAATAGTTTTGGTTTCATTACTGAAGCCGATATTGATAAAAATATCACTTCGAAATCAAGAGATAAGGCACAAACGAGTTTTCATAAAAATATTCCTTTACATTTTAATTCGGATCAGAATATTGCAACAACACCTAATGCTCAACATGTCAGTCAGTGTGGTTGCTGCTTAAATTTAAGACACGTTATTGACAACTGTCCTAAGTTTATATCTCTATCTACAAGTGATAGATTCAACTGGGCAAAACAAGGTAAAGTTTGCCTATGCTGCTTAAAGCGCGGCAAACATAATTACCGTTCTTGTAAGTCAAAATCACTATGCGATGTGGCTGAATGACCCATAAAACATCATAAACTCTTGCATGATTCATCGACAAATATTAATACTGTCTTAGAGTCCCCCATGGTGCAGCCTGCTCTGATACCCTATCAGTCACCTGAAGTCAAAGTGGCAGCTATGGAAAGCCCGAGGAAGTAATTGTCACTCATGGCAGTTCTACGTCTGGTTTGTATTTCAATACTTCAAAACCATTGTTGAAAATTCTTCCGGTGACTATTATCGAACCATTACCGTATAGACACTTTCGCTCTCCTAGATGACGGATCTACAGGCACCTTTATAGATTCCGAAATATCAGATTTCATTGGAGCAAAGGGACCTACGAATATTGTTCGACTTGACTGTATTAACGGCTTGTCTAATGAGACTTCAGTACAATTCATCAATTTTAAGATAAAAGGCAAATATTGTGATACCAGTTACGAGATCAAAAATGTACGTTCAATTAAAAATTTGAATCTAAAAGTTAACCACTCTATCAGCCCTCGTGAAATAAAGGCACATTCATACCTCGCTGACCTGCACGAGTATTTCTCTTACAAACCTGGTGTACCTATGTTATTAATTGGGGTAGATAACTGGCATTTAATTATTTTCCATGGAAACGCGACAAAGTTGTCGTTCGGAACTTGTAGGTTGTCGTACTGCATTAGGTGGGGTAATTTTTGGAATGAGTAACAGTCGCACTAAAGCTGTAGAATTTGTCAATCACTGTAACGTGTCTTCGAAGGATGACGAATTAACTTCTTTAATACAGCAGTATTATAAATTAGATTGTATAGGAATTTCTAAAACTATTCCTCGGTCGGTATCTGATGATTGCGCTATAAAAATATTACACGTTACCGCTCGGCGCCTACCTGACGGACGATTTGAGGTGGGGTTATTATGGCGCGATTATAATTTATGCGTACCGAAAAATAGTTTTAGTTGAGCATTAAGTAGGTTAAATAGCTTAGAACGAAAGTTTGCTAAAGATAAGTCTTACGCGGAATGTTATAGGCTTAATGTTCAAGCTACTATTGACAAAGGGTATGCAGAGCCGTGTTCATTTCATATCAATCCTAACTCAATTACGTGGTACTTACCACATTTTGGGGTAACAAACCCAAATAAACCGGGAAAGTTAAGGGTCGTTCACGATGCGGCGGCCAAATGCAACGACGTTAGTTTAAATTCTATGTTATTGTCTGGACCTGATCTCTTGCAGTCAATATTTGATATTTTATTACGTTTTCGAGAAGGGAAAGTTGCCTTGTCCGCCGACATCCGTGAAATGTTCCCTCAAATAAGAATTCGACCTGAGGATAGGGACGCTCAAAGGTTTCTTTGGCACAGTACACCTGACGCACCTATTTCTGCTTATAGGATGGCTTCAATGATTTTCGGAGCAGCTTCAAGCCCATTCACAGCATTATACATAAAAAATAAAAATGCTATGGAATTTAAAGATCAGTACCCTGACGCGTGTAACGCCATACTCTACAATCATTATATGGACGATTACCTTGATAGTTTTGATAGCATTCAGGACGCGACAAATATTGTGCGCGATGTTACTTTTGTCCATAGTCAAGCAGGATTTGAAATGCGTGAGTGGGTATCGAATAAACCAGATTCGTTGAATTTCATACCACCTAAATTAAGACACCAAGCCAACTCGCAAGTTAATCTAGGATCATCGCCACAATCAGTACGAACGTTGGGGTTGATTTGGGATCCTACAAATGACACTATAGGTTTTAATATCAATCCCCTTACCACTGTTCCAAAAAAAATTACTAAGCGCACTACTCTTTCCTATATGATGCGTGTCTTTGATCCACTCGGTCTTTTATCACGTCACAATAAGAGGCCGAATGTTTTTCAAGACATCTGGCGAAAGGGCTATGGTTGGAATGACGACTTGTCTGAAGAAGATTGTGTCAGGTGGCATCAGTGGTTGACAAGCGTCTTTACAGTTACACAAATTAAAATCTCAAGGTGTTATTTTAAAGATGCTTCTTTATCTGTCCGCGAGTTGCATATTTTTTGTGACGCAAGTCAAAGCGCTTACGCTGCTGTGGCTTATTGGAGATTTATACTCCCTAGTGGTACTGTTCATTTGTCGCTTATTGGCAGTAAAACTCTAGTTACACCTCTCAAGCCGGTCTCTGTTCCACGATTGGAGTTGCAAGCCGCTCTCATCGCCGCACGCTTTGCAACTACAATCTGTGAAGCAGTTAGTCACAAACCAGTACAGAGATATTTTTGGTGTGATTCTAAGAATGTATTATGTTGGATCCGCAACGATGCCCGCGCTTTTAAGCCTTTTGTGGCACATAGGATAGGCGAGATTGCTGAAATTACCGTACCCAGTGAATGGCGTTAGGTTCCAACAAAATAAAATGTTGCAGACGATGCGACACGTTTTAACTTAACACCGCTTGCAGAATATGATAGATGGTTTCATGGACCATCATTTTTACTCTCGACACCAAATGATTGGCCAATCGAAAGTACAAATGACAGTCAATTAACCATCCCAGAATTATCCAAGTTATCTGTGTCTAATGTACATAATACCGTGTGTTTCAATGATACCATGACCATGTTAGGCTTACCTGTAGTCGCAGATTGTTCCAGATTTAGTTCTTGGTTACGGTTTCTGCGTGCTACCGCTGTAGCACATAAGTTTATTAGAAAGCTTAGATTACTGACTTTACTCCGTAAAGGTATAAATATAGATAATTTATGTTTCAAGTTAAATTGTTTAGTTTCATATACTTTAAGTTTAGAGTCTGGCAATCGGATCGCTAGTATAAGTTCAGAGTTGATTGCAGAAGACATAGATTTGGCACGTTTGCACGTTTTTCGATCATCTCAATATGCCTCATATAAAACTGAATTTGAATGCCTGTTGAATAATAAAGAGATACCACGATCTAGCGAACTCCATGATATTGAAGTATGCATCAAGGGTGGACTAATTCATTTAGTTGGACGAACCGATAATGCCGAAAACGTTTCCGAAGACGTCAATCAGCCAATAGTTCTAGATGGTAATCATTGTGCAGTAAGATTATTCATCGCTCATTTGCACCAAAGGGCGGCACACGCAAATCATGAGACGATTTTAAATGAGCTCAGGTAGCAGTTTCACATCTTCCGAGCGAGAAGCGTAATAAAGCAAGTGGTCCGAGAGTGCCAATTTTGCAAAATTAGAAAAGCGTCTCCGATTATACCATCAATGGGTCCTCTGCCGTCGTGTCGATTTTCCCAACACAAAAGACCATTTTCCTTTACTGGCATCGATTACCTCGGGCCTGTTTTAGTAAGTGTTGGGAGAAGAATAGAGAACGGTATGTGGCACTCTTAACTTGCCTTACAACAAGAGCTATCCACCTTGAAGTAGTGCACAGTCTCTCTCTGGCCGTCATGGCGCTACGCCGCTTCATTGCGAAACGTGGTACTCCGATTGAAATATGGAGCGATAATGGAACTTGCTTCGTCGGTGCACTCAAAGAGCTCAAAGAACTGTACGGTACTCCGGTCAATTAATTTTTATCTCACGCTGGCATTAAATGGCGATTTGTTCCACCTACAGTGGTGCAGGGGAGAGATTGGTGCGTTCGGTCAAAACGGCTCTCAAAGTCACTCTTAAGGAAAGAAAACCGAGAGATGAAGTACTGCTAACATTATTAGCCGAAGCGGAAGCCTTGATTAACAGTCGTCCACTAACATACGTTGCAGCCAATTCGCAAGAAGAAGCGCTCACCCCATCGCATTTTCTTTTGGGATCGTCTTCGGGGCAACAAACTGCAAATATTTCCCTCACAGACCGGGACTTGCTACGTCGGACAGATTGGAAGAAGGTTCTCCGTCTATCGGATCACTTCTGGCAACGTTGGGTGAGAGAATATCTTCCCACATTAGTACCAAAGGCCACTAATGGCAACAACAAAAGAAACATAGAAGTTGGAGACATTGTGGTTATTTTTGATCAAAATCTACCGCGAGGAGTTTGGCCGAAGGGTAGAGTTACCGCTGTATAGGTAGAGATGGTTCGGTGCGAACAGCGGATATTACGACAGCAGCTGGGCTTTTCAAACGACCCGTCAGAAAATTGATCCGATTGCCCGTGGATTAGTTTAGGCTAGGCATAGGTTAGGTATCTTATTTTAGTTTTTTACTTTTGTCACAGGAGGGGAGAGTGTTGAGAATTACCTTGTCTAGTTTATATTTTTATATGTCTATGGTGCTTTTGATACTCATATTTTGTTTACCTTAGTTACGAGTTTGACATGAATACATAGTCCTAGTCAAAACCATATTCTTTGATTTTTATTAATATCATATTATCCAGCTACAGTCCACTATAATTCCCTACAGTTAGGTTAGGTTCAGAACATGACCATGCGTAGCGGAGCGAGCGAAGCGAGTGCAGCATCATACCAACTATTCTTTGGTAACATATACCACTGAAATCATATTATTAAAATCTTCCAATTTTAACATCTTTTAATTCTTAAATAGGTTCAAGATGCGGCACACACATGATTAAGTTATACACAACCCAACCTTTTCCCATACATTTTGAGATTAGGTTTGTGAAAGTGTTAAAAATTAATATCTCGAAAACTATGAATCGCCGAGAGGAGGGAGAGGAGGATTAGAGCCACCCCCTGTACCACACAGGGGGTGGCTCTAATCCTCCTCTCGTTATTAATTTTCAAAAATTAATTACCTACAATGATTTAAAAGAAATTAGAGCCAAAGTGCTCTGCGCATTATGGTATTTTTCAATGTGGTTTTTCTATTCGAAACACCTCATTTAAGATAAAATGCCGCTCAACATAAATAAATAATTTGCCAAATACTGAAAAAAATGCAGGACATAATATTTGTTTGAATGTCAAATATTATGAAGCTTCTCATTTTGTATTTGAAGTAACTCGAATGAATGTTTATAAGTTACTCTTCTGTTCATTTATCGTCATTCGCAGTCAGTCGCTCACTTAGTAATACAATAACCCAAATTAATTATTTTTGTATCTTCAAATTTTCATTTACAGTCACTCGTTAAAATACTACCCATTTGCGAATACTCGTATAATTCATGTAGATGCATTCGTCATCATCCTATATCTAAATTGATGGCAATCACAGCTCCCAGTAAACTTATTATGTAGAGCAGAGGCATATTAGAGATAAAAGCGGGCAAGGATACTGTTTCAATCTACAGAAACAGTAATTTCCTATGTAAGAATACAGTTTATGGAAAATACCTACACGCTAATGAAAGGGAAATTGTATGGAGTCAGATTTGATATCACCAGTTACTTGTAGTCACTTGTTGTCAGCTTTGTCAATAAGCTACGAGTATGAAAAAATGTTTGGCTAATTGTTACGAAACAATTTATATTAAGTATTGGATTATGTCAGCGTTATCACTTCATCAAATACATAGTTTTAACATACAGTAAGACTAATTTCAAACAATGTTTGCGGGAACGAACTGATCTCTACATTCTCTACTATTATCCGATAGAAGTTATTTTAAGGCATCTTATAAATGCGAAATCATCATCATCATCTTTATCATTAAAATAAATAAAAAAATCAGAATTTTGGTCACAGAAAAAAAAATCTTTGCAGAAACGTTTTAATTGACATCTAAAACCAATACAAATTCCAATTAAAAGAAAACATATAATACCCATCAAGATATCTAAAGATGCAAATAAAAAAGTCGACTCTACACCTGTTCTACACTTTACTCTACACCTGAAATTGGGAGAGCCCTCGCATAAAGAACAGACTGATTTTTACAAGCTTTTATTTCACTTGCAATGTAAGTAAGTATGTAAGTATGTATGTTCGGGTGGAATCTTGCAACTCAATTTTGAAGCAGATATCTTTAACCGATTGAGCTTAATGGTTAACTGTGTGACGTCATTCTAAATCCAAGATGGCGGCATACCCAAGATGGCGGACCAATTATTTTTAATGCACCCCTACAATATGGGTATCAAATAAAAGGTCTTGCTACGAGTAACTCGAAAAATAATGTGACGTCACTATTAATCCAATATGGCGGACTTTTAAAGCTTGAAAATCAATTTTGAAGTAGATATCTTTAATCGATTGAGCTGAAATTTTGTATACACACACAGTTTGGATGAAAATGCATAAATAACTGTGTGACGTCATTCTAAATCCAAGATGGCGGCATACCCAAGTTGGCGGACCAATTATTTTAAATGCACTCCTACAATATGGGTATCAAATATAAGGCCTTGCTAAGAATAACTTGAAAAATAAAGTGGTGTCACTATTAATCTAATATGGCGTACTTCTAAAGCCAAAAAATCAAATTTGAAGTAAATGTCTTTTACCGATTGAGCTGAAATTCTGTAAGTATAGACGTTCCGGCAAACGACCTTGCAACAATGATGCGTTGAATTAGATGAACAGACTAAGAAACGTGTTCAGTGATATCTAAAAAGTAAAAAATAAATTAAATGTAAAAAAACCTTTTTATAAACAAGCTTTTATTTAAATGCGCTAAAAAGAAAAAATAAACTTTTACACTAAAACTTTTACTTATAACGTTATTTCACATTTAACACAATTTATATGACATAAAAGCTTGTGGCGAGATTTACTTTTGTAGATAAACAAGTAAATTAAATAATTTACACATAAGTAAATCTCGCGATTTACTTATGTCATATAAATTGTGTTAAATGTGAAATAACGTTATAAGTAAAAGTTTTAGTGTAAAAGTTTATTATTTCTTTTTAGCGCATTTAAATAAAAGCTTGTTTTTAAAAAGGTTTTTTTACATTTAATTTTTTCTCTCTCCTCTTTAATATGTCACTTAGAAAAATAATTGTTTTCAAAATATCCTGTTGATCCGGCTACGGTCATTTCGATCGTTATGCCCTTCAACTACAATCATTAACTATACTACAATAATTAATTATTATAATCCTAATCATTACAGCTATCACCACGACGCGATACGGCCGTGCGTATAATTTTGCTTATTGGGTTAATCGTTAATCGATGTGGATGAAGTACAGAATATTTGACGGCGGTACATCGGGCGTCGCGTCCGCGGTGAGATTCCCGGCATCTCGTGGAGGAGCGCGGGGCGAGGTGACCGGGGAGGAGGGGGACGGGTGGGGTGGAGCGGGCGGGGGCGGGGGCGGGGTACGCGGCCGCCGGCACCGGTCGGGTCAGTCCGCGACCGCTCGCCCGCCTGCGCCTGCGCCGCGATCTATCGCCGCCTGCGTGCCACCGCCGACACCGCGCGATCGAATGTCATCCAATAAAAAATCTTATTAGAATCCTCTTTCTCTACCACTTACATCTGACGAGTGTCTCCGTTGTGATTCTGCCACGGTTTCTGTGACGATCGGGCCGCACTCGGCGCGGTTTCGGTGATAGTGCTTTTTTGCATTGCAACTTTGCATCGGAGTCCTGGAGGCTGCGGCGGAGCGCGGGAGGCTCGCCGGTCGCCGACTCGAGTTCATTGTCGAATTCTTTTATTCCGTTGAACTGGTAAGTCCGTCCGATCGGCATCGACTAAACGGCTATTCGGTAATGTCATCGTGCTGGGAATAACGGATACGATATCCACTTGCGGGCTTGTGGCTAATATTTTGAGTGGATAATACTCATAATTTATAACATTTGTATTGAATCAAATTCAAAAATCTTTATTCAACATAGGTAGGCCTTTACAGGCACTTACTGAACAAAACAAAGCAAAACAATCCAATTTAAAGAAATCACATTAACCTTGTATGTGCATACGTCCTGAATATACTCAAGATGTCTGCAAATACAAGTAGGAATGAAAAAAAAGTTGACTCTACACCTGGGGCCCTACCATGATCGCTTATAGCAAGGTTAAAACAATATTGAAATAGAGACACCGCTCTTGCTGCGTATAGCGCCATCCCGCTCTCAGCGCGGTTTTAATATTGTTTTGAGCGATCATGGTCAGGAGGCTGTTCGGAAATTGCGAGAGCCTTCTCGAGAAGAACAGGCAAGAAACTAGAATGGTCAAATTTTTTTATGTCCTCTTTCCAAATTTTTTATCTCTGAAAGAGAGAGATGACAATGTAACTTTAAGGTTCGCATTCAATAAAATTAAAGTTTGCAAACAATTACTGAGATCAATCATTATTTAATTAAACAGAAATGATATCTGTATAAAACTATGCATCTCCATAATTCAAGATCACATTATTATAACGTAATTGAATCCACTTTAAGACAAATAACAATACCTACAATATAAGGCAGAATACTATCCATAATATTGTAGCTGATATTATATCAACACAGCTGTCCAACAGTTCATTGTAGGCTATTTAATTCAACTTAAGCTCTTACTACATTTGTCTGACGCTCCTACGGCGAAGGAAAACATCGTGAGGCAACCTGCATACATCTGCGTAGAAATTCAATAATGTATGTTAAGTCGACCAATCCGCACTGGGCCAGCGTGGTCGACTAAGGCCTAATCACCCTAACATAGGGTAGGCTCGAACCCCTCGGTGGGGACGTATATGAGCTGTGACGATGAAGCTCTTACTTTTGTGAAGTGATTCTTGATCAACAATTATTGAACTTGTGCTTCATTATAACATTTGCAGTCTAATGTATTAACAAGTTCTGACAGTATTCTTTTTGTTAACGAGCGACATCACACCAAGACTGATATAAATAATAATATAGCTCGGTCTATCAATGTCCCCTTATCACTGGAAAGTTAGCGATGACCGATAAACTAAATCCTTATAATCTCTACCTTATAAATAGAGATAATGATAATAAAAAAGAAATTACTATTATACAATTCGAATTGTATGTACGACCGACGAGCAATAATGAAAATCAAGTAACAAACTGATGCAAGAAGTCAAAGGATACCAAACTGTCTCCTTAAAAACAGGAAATGTAACGGTGTGTGACTAAATCTTTATGGCGATCAACAAAGACATGATCTGAATAAATAAATAATTCAAGATAATTAATAGAGATTAATAAAGACCACGAAACCTAAAAGAAGATTAGAAAGTGTATAAAAAGACAAATCGTATTAAATGGAAGTAATTTTACTACAACATAATAATAGTTAGGTATGATTCTAAATTTAATGACTCTATAATGATCAGAATTAAGATGGCAACATCTAACTAGTTAGCTTATATGTATAACACATTAAAACATAAAGACTCATAATCACACAATAGACCGAATAACAAACAAACAGCTACAGGCGGTCTTTTTACTATACAATAATCTCATCCAGACAACTACGAGTATTAAAGAAGAATACCTACAAAGAAAAGATATGGCGGGAAAATGTAATAGTGCAAAATATAATGTATGAATTAAAAGACATAATAAGATGATATAATTTAGTATAATGTACCGAACTCCCAATGTATTAAAAGACGAAAATTCTGAAACTAGTAAAGTTTATTGATGCTTCATCTAAGTGCCGCAATATTTTTGTCTTCTACCACAGTAAGTAGGTACAATCTACAAACAGCGCGCCTGATACAAAGGCTGTTGATAGAACACAAAAAGCAATTAAAGTTCATTGTTATTTATTTGCTGCGCGTTGTACCCCGGCGCGGGTCGCCGCGTCATAGATCATCACACACGGTGTACCATTTATCTCAGTGAAATATTGCGCGTAATTGTATTTAAATACTGAAATCATATTATTAAGACATCCAGAAAATGTGGTCACACGGTCACAGGTTCTTGCATAATTAATAATTGTGATAGATGCATCATCTGATTCTGCTCTACATATAAGTTTCATTTTGCTTATAATAGTTTTTTTCAACTACCTAGATAATTACAAGAAAATAAAACGAACGCAGACGATAGAATACTTAATGGGGTCTGATAATTCTTTAAAACTAAAGCTACATCTGTAAGCAATTTAGTTTTATTTAAACGAGACAGGTAAACTTGTACGATCAAATATGAATGGTTTTTCTTATTGGTGCATTCATATTGTAATAGTTCAGTACTGATTGATGAAAAGGGCTTGGAAATGTCAATGACCTTTGATCGTTCTAATCTGATGAGTGTAAGTGAGAGCGCATGAGGGCAATGGCAAAAGCGAATATGAAAAATGTATAAAAAGGATTACCGCCAATATTAAAATAATAATATATTTATCGAAAAAGAAAGTGCATAATGAAAGTCAAAGGAGATGGCCCACGCCCCATACATTGTTTGCCCCACCAAAAAAAATCATGCGTCGCGAATTCGCGATCAAACTTTTATATTTTGGTTGGTTTTCCATCCTAGATTGATAATAAATTGTATTTTTAGCTGTATGTAGCGGTGTTCTAGCAATCTGAGTATCATAACATTTCACTAAAAATACCGGCATAGGTTATGTCTATGTAAAATATACCTATTCTTACAATAAATATTGGAATTACTATTTGGAAGTGGTGTACCTGCTGATTTTTTACACGAAAGGGAAGCTCTTGGTCTTCATATCACCTGATGGTAAGTGACGATAAGCGACATTGCGCAACTGAGATACCACAACGAAAACAATTTCTTCACTTTTCACTCACGAAATATTAAGATAGAAAGTGGCACATTAACTGAGGATTGAAAACTCGAATCTATGTAGACCGAATTTCTAAAAGAATTACAACAAGAACTCCATGAAGGCACAAATGACTCCACAACGAAGCGAAGAACGTCACATTACGAAACGAAACAAAATACAGACTCCGTGTTCCGAATCAAGCTACTCTGCTCTATTAGCTTACAACTCGGTTCGAATTAAAGTGATAAGCGATTAAAACGATGCACACGAAAAAAAGGTAGTGCAGTATGTGCACAAATATCAAAGTCTTGACATTTAGACGGCTTGAAATGAAAAATAGAATTTCACATTTATGAAGTTTGAGTCGATAAAAACTTACTTTATTGACAATTCTGCATGTTTAACTAATGCTGTAATTCATATTATGTCACAAAATGTATAATATCGCCGTATTCAATTCGGATGCGTTCGTACTGAGCGCAATGATAATAATGTTTGCGCATTTCGGACCACGGAGATAATAACGGAACTTCACATATAATTCAGACTGCCGCAACGCAAATGCAACTTTCAAATTATAATTTTTAAAACCCCGCTAACTACTACATTTCTGTATATAGCAAACAAAATTATAAATCTTAAGTAATTTTAACACAATATTTATGTCCAGGTCTCACAGTATTTTTCTCTATTCAAACATGAAATGACTCTGGGGCAATTTTGGGCCATCTCCTTTCACCGAGTGATTTGGTTTTAAAAGATGCCCAAAAATAGTGCAGTGTTAAAGTAAAATAAATGAAAAATTAAATGTAAAAAAACCTTTTTAAAAACAAGCTTTTATTTAAATGCGCTAAAAAGAATTAATAAACTTTTACACTAAAACTTTTACTTATAACGTCATTTCACATTTGACACAATTTATATGACATAAAAGCTTGTCGCGAGATTTACTTGTGTGTAGTAACTTAAAAGTACTTAAAAGAGTACTTTTAAGTACCTACTCGTATTTACTTTGAAAATTGTAATGTATAAAATTATTCACATCAAATTATTTAATTTTCTTTTTATCTACAAAAGTAAATTTCGCGACAAGCTTTTATGTTATATAAATTGTGTTAAATGTGAAATAACGTTATAAGTAAAAGTTTTAGTGTAAAAGTTTATTTTTTCTTTTTAGCGCATTTAAATAAAAGCTTGTTTATAAAAAGGTTTTTTTACATTTAATTTATTTTTTACTTTTTAGATATCACTGAACACGTTTCTTAGTCTGTTCATCTAATTCAACGCATCATTGTTGCAAGGTCGTTTGCCGGAACGTCTATACTTACAGAATTTCAGCTCAATCGGTTAAAGACATCTACTTCAAATTTGATTTTTTGGCTTTAGAAGTACGCCATATTGGATTAATAGTGACACCACTTTATTTTTCAAGTTATTCTTAGCAAGGCCTTATATTTGATACCCATATTGTAGGAGTACATTTAAAATAATTGGTCCGCCAACTTGGGTATGCCGCCATCTTGGATTTAGAATGACGTCACACAGTTATTTATGCATTTTCATCCAAACTGTGTGTGTATGCAAAATTTTAGCTCAATCGGTTAAAGATATCTACTTCAAAATTGATTTTCAAGCTTTAGAAGTCCGCCATATTGGATTAATAGTGGCGTTACATTATTTTTCGAGTTACTCGTAGCAAGACCTTTTATTTGATACCCATATTGTAGGGGTGCATTAAAAATAATTGATCCGCCATCTTGGGTATGCCGCCATCTTGGATTTAAAATGACGTCACACAGTCAGCCATACATTGTCATCCAAACTGAACGTGTATACAAAATTTCAGCTCAATCGGTTTCAAAATTGAGTTGCAAGATTCCACCCGAACATACATACATATTTACATACATTGCAAGTTAAATAAAAGCTTGTATAAAAATATTTAAACTGAATATTACTTCAATTTTAATTTACAGTTTAAGAAAAATTATTTATTAGAAATAATGTTATTTAAATAGCGTCCGTCACGCTCCTGGCACATTTCTAATCTTGAGCGAAGATTTCCCAATAGACGTTGACACAAAGCCTGAGATACCGATGTCATTAGTGCTGTTATGTCCTCGGCTTATTTTCGTACATCCTCTCTTTAAGAAATCCTATATCAATTATAAGCATAATATTAAATATTAAAGATAAACGTGTATACAATACAAGATACGCATATATTTATTTACTTTACACCAACATTCTGATTAACGTCATTACGTATTTTAATTGTAACATTTGTGGCGGACTGTAAGTAAACTTTCACCATTATAAATGCTCACTTCGAACGCTGGCAATGCATAAAGCATTAAATAAAATCGTGAATATATTTTTCGTGGAATGCAATACGACACAAAATTACTAATATAAATTCAAACTCATGTTGCCAGACTTTTGCGGCAGCTGATTCAATACCAAGAATGTAAGGTTGCACGTAAAGCAGAGTTTATTTTGCAGGCTGTTAATCTGGACAAGTGCAGGCAGTGCGGAACTGGAAATCTATAAAGTATGCTACCATCGGGAGTCTGCGCTGCTTTGCGGCCGAAATAGGGAGGCTAGGGGTATCCAGCTTACTTACTTATTTATAAATTTTCTAACGCAAAGCAACCGTGCTTGCATTGTTGTCTTCCGGTTTGAAGGTTTGAATTGAAGGTAATGTTACTTTAAATTTTACGTCGCAAGCTGCCAATGTACACTGGCTCCTTTGGGGATGATATTTTATAAATTTTACAAGATAATTCTTGTATTCTATTAATTACTTATGGGTGACTGTAACTTCATGTCATCACGTGTGAAATCTGCTCGTTCGCTTATTATATTTATTATATATTATGTAAAAAAAATTAGGATGAAAAGATTTCATCGCACCACCTGCTGAAAAATGACAAATCTGTGTCATGTAAAACAGACATAAAGTAAGTCATTAAAAGCCTGTAAGAAATAGGTATTGAATATTGTACTAAATTGTATTCGGTACACCGAAGGTATTTAAATAAACTTATTTTACTATAAAATTCTGAATGACAAAATATGCACAAAAATTCGAGAACACCGTAAGAAAACAAAATCAAACAAAAAGAATTGTGGTTTTAGTCTCGGGTGAGTTTAAATCCCTCGCTTCACTCAGGACTCTAGTATGATTATTTAACATCCTCCCTGCGCTCGGGAGTTAACCAAAGAGTCTTCGTGATTTAAATCTACACCCGTGACATAAGACACTGCTTTATCCCCTTGGACCTAGACCTATTACTAGCTGTGCCCGCGAACTAACTTTGCTTGAATAAAGCACAACAAAACTCAAAAATCCTTATCACTTAGGGGTATAAAAATAGCCTACGACCTATTCTCAGACCTTTCAAATATACACAAAAAAATTCATAAAAATCGGTCAAGCCATTTCGGAGGAGCTCGATAACAAACTCTGTGCCATGAGATTTTTATATATTAGATATTCGCGTGGATGTCGGAAAATAACAACATCGTGATATTATATAGTTTATAGCCTACCTCGATAAATAGACTATCCAACACAAAAATAATTAGATTATAGCGCGTTCAACCAACCAACAAAAAAAACAAACTCTTCAGCTTTATATTATTAGTAAGTATGGAAGTCGTAGCTTTTATGAATTCTCTTGACCTGTTAGTTATTATTGTGATGTGTCGCAGGCGCCCACGAGCGGCTCTCTTGGACAAAAATAATTAGTGATTAAATATTAACTTAGGACAACGGTCGCCCGCGCTCGCCTTGTAAGAAATTTGCAGAATTTCGCACCTCCGCAAACGATTCTCCGTTGCCTTGCAAGATGTGCCATTAAACAAGGTGTGATGCTTCGGACAAATAATGTGCGAGGCGAATATTTAACACTGCGAAGTGTGACTCTCAGATAGATAGGTGTTAAATGGATGTTATGATTTTATTTAAATATTGTTCCATCTCGTAATGGATCATTAAATGTGGAGAGAACCACAATTTGCTAATTATATCTTTGGATGGATAAACAGTTTAAAATAAGTATTATAGTGAAACGAGTATTATATTGCAATTAAGTAGGTTCAATAGTATTCTGTGTTAGACTTGTTGAGTGTAATTTTGCTGAGCGGGTAATACAATGCCTCAACACGGGAACGCGTAGACGCATTATCGTAATATTATTGCCAAGTAGTTTTGGTGAAGCAGTTACACATGTGACTAATTCATAACTGAAATGTTTAGCATTAACGAGTTTTATTGCAGTGAAGAACTTCACACACACATTTAAGAATTTTAAAGACACATTTTAAAAAGTCTAAAATCTGTCCATAAGTCTCAGACCAGTTGTCGGGCAAACAGTTTACAATCAAAGCAATAGACAATTTTTTAACAAATTACTCCATCGTGTTCTGCCTTAGAGCACTTAGCCTAAGTAAATGCTCTAAGTGTTCTGTTAGTGTTTATTAGGGCCTCTTGTGTATTATTCACAATAAATCTTATATCTGTTTATCTGGACAATTTTTTTACCCCTTACATGCATATTTTACCCCTTACGATTTTAGAATCTATGAAATATGTTGAAACCTATGAAATATGAAAAATTAATATGAATATAAATTCTGTGATATAGTGACAGCAATCCGTTTATAATTAATTGTGATAATTACACAAATCTTTATGGGTCCTTGCTGCTTCGATAGAAAATACAGACATATTTTAGCTATGTTTACAAAAATTATTTTATAATATCAACTAAGTTTATTGCTTTGTTACAATTTATTATGGGCTCATATGTTTCAGAGTTTGGTAATAATAATTTTGCAAGATTTCCTTCTGTCTTTGTAAAACAATATATCAGATCCGCAATTCCACAGAATAGCTAAACTTAATTTCTATTAAATATATCTAATAGATATATTATCGAAAACTAGGAATTTCTCCATACCAAGTTCAAGATACACTATTTAATGTTCTTAATTAACAGAAAAAGAGAATTTCTAAGTTATAAGTTTTTATAAACTTTATCACTCATCATATTCGCTGTACTTATCACCTGTATGCTGACGATTTGCAACTTTATACTCATGTAGATGTTGATAGTATAAATGATGCCATTGCTATATTCAATCAAGATCTCGAAAGTAATAAGGATTGGTTCGTGCGATTTGGAGTCCGCGTTAACCCAAATAAATGCCAGGCGATAATGGTGGGCAGTTCCAGGTTCATATCTAGACTGGAGCATCAGAACCTTCATTCCGTAATTTTTGATGGTGAAGTTATCCCTTTGAGCAACAGTGTCAAGGATTTGGGGTTGCATATAGATTCAACGCTCAACTGGTAACTAACGTTTGTCAGACGAGTCTAACGAGTTCTAGTAACCCAACTCTGAGATCTCTCTACCGACTGAAAAACTTTCTGCCTATTGACATCAAAAAAATGCTTGTACAGTCTTTAATTTTTCCTATAATAGACTATGGTGATGTGTGCTATTTCGACCTGAATGCAGATCTACTCAACAAACTTAACCGACTTCTAAATAACTGCATTCGATTCGTCTTTAATTTAAGAAAATATGATCATGTTTCGGCGTTCCGAATGCGCTTAAAATGGTTACCTATTCGGCAGCGTAGGCAGATAAGAGCCTTAATGACTTTATACTCCTTACTTCATAACCCTAACACACCCTCCTACCTCAAGACACATTTTCAGAACTTATGTACCTCTCATAACAAAACCCTTCGTTCTGCCTTTAATGGTATTCTCATAGTTCCTCCTCATCGCTCTGATATTGTTAACTCATCCTTTTTGTCCAATCTATTATTTTATGGAACGCCCTCCATCTACAGGTAAGAAACGCCCCAAGCAAGCTTAGCTTCAAAAATAAATTGCGAAGGCATTTTGAACAACAGAATTGATTTTTTTAGACATTGGCAATCAAAAGATTGCAATTATCTCGTTGGTCGTAGGCATTTTAGATAATATATATTCGTTTATTTTAATTATTTTATTTGTGTAGTAGAATTTTATGTTATATGCATATAATATTCTTAATAAGCTGCTCCATTTCTCGGTACATCTACCGCATTACCCTTTTCTGCACCACCCTAAGGTTGACTGGAAGAAAATGCCACAGGCATTAAGTCCGCCTTTGTACGAAAATTGTGTACATAAAGAATAAATAAATTAATAAATAAATTTCTTCTTAAAACTATTGGAGCATACATAAACGATTTAGTAGTAAAAGATTTTGTTATATTCATCATCATCATCACAGCTCATATACGTCCCCACCGAGGGGCTCGAGCCTACCCTATGTTAGGGTGATTAGGCCTTAGTCAACCACGCTGGCCCAGTGCGGATTGGTCGACTTCACATACACCATTGAATTTCTTCGCAGATGTATGCAGGTTTCCTCACGATGTTTTCCTTCACCGTAGGAGCGTCAGACAAATGTACATATGAAATTCGAAAACGAAAAACACATTGGTACATGGCGGTTGTTCAGGACAAGAAATAAATGCACCCAATTGTTATTAAGTTGTTTTTAATAATCTTCTTTACAATAAATTTTTCTTAGCAGTAGTACTGTACTGTGTGAACTGTGTAGCAAGTTTTTGTATAATAAAAAATAATTGCGACTGAGATAAGCCGGCCGCAGCGCCGCCACTCGGCGATCTTCGGCGATCGTCGGGAAACATCGCTTCTTTAGGCGCGAACATCCTCCCCCGTTGAAGAATTCTTCAACTCTTCAGCGTCGTTGTCCTCAACATTTAAAGGGCAGAGCCGACTGAGAGCTCTTCGAATGATTCCAATTCCAGTATTAATATCTGCAACTCGAGGGATACCATCAGCTCCAGGATACAATGTAGAAACTCTCCCCATTCTCCATTTTAAGGGCGGTAGATTATCTTCCTTGATTAAGACTAAATCTCCTATTTTCAACGTGGAGTGCTGTTGCTGCCATTTTGTACGATGTTGTAGTTCTGTAACATATTCGTTGTGCCAACGCGACCAAAAATGTTGCCTCATCTGCTCCAACTGATTATATCTGTCCAATCTGCTGCATTTTAAGTCTGTCAATTTCCGTACAGGATGCGACGACAGTGGTTGCCCGATAAGGAAATGTCCTGGGGTAAGCGGTGACAGATCATTAAGATTGGGAGACAGTGGACATAAGGGACGTGAGTTAAGGATGGCCTCTATTTCAGCGAATAACGTCGACAGCTCTTCAAACGTTAAATGTCTATCTCCTAAAATTCTTTTTAGATGGAACTTAGCCGATTTAACACCAGCCTCCCATAGTCCTCCAAAATTAGGTGAGTAAGATAGAAATTTATTCCTTCATCCGAACCAATTTGAGTCAAATCTTTTTATTTTGCAAAATTATTTTATCTAATTCATTTTTAGCTCCCACAAAATTAGTGCCGTTATCACAAAAAATGTTCATCGGTTTACCGCGTCGTGAAATGAATCTTTTTAAGCTCAAGATAAATGCGTCTTTACTTAAATCACTTACAGTTTCTAAATGAAGAGCCTTGGTTGCAAAACATACAAATATACACAAATAACACTTACTTATTTTGCAACCACGGCCCGTCCTATCTGTTATATAAAATGGACCTGCGAAATCTACGCCTGTAGTTTCAAACGGTATGCCCGGGGTCAGTCGTTGACTCGGCAGATTACCCATTAAAGGCTGCAAGGTCTTAGCTCTATAGCGTTTACATATTTCGCATTTGTGGGGTATACTTCTCGCAAGAATTCTAGCATTTACTATCCAAAAGTGCTCTCTTACAGAGGCTAATAATAACTGAGGACCGGCATGCATAAGTCGCAGGTGTTCATTTTGAAATATAAGAATTGATAAACGATGCTTAGAGTCAAGAAGCATGGGATGTTTTTTGTCATAACTGAATTTTGAATTTTCTATCCTGCCTCCTACTCTAATCACTCCTAACTTGTCTGCAAACGGATTCAATGATAATATTCTAGATTTTTTAGACAGTAATTGTTTATTTTCAAAGGCCTTTACTTCATCATTGAACGACTCCAATTGGGCCAACTTTACTAACGCGGTAGTACTATTATTCAACTCATTTACACTTAAATTTAATGAAGTTAATCTATTTTTTGAATATTTACAATTATTTATAAATCTAAGTATATAACCCATAACTCTTTTCAATTTATTTAAATTTGAATATCTTAAAAATAAATGAAATAACTCATTTGTTTCAATTTTATCAGCTGTATTGTTTAATACATGAATTTCGCTATCTCTTTTACCTCTTGGCGAATTATACTGTTTTGTAGGCCACTGAGACTCATCTTGAGTTAAGAACTCAGGTCCTCCCAACCAAAGGTTAGATATTTTGTTATCAAATGTAGTTACTCCACGTGAAACGAGATCAGCAGGGTTGTCACTGGTAGGTACATACCTCCATTCACAATTTTGTGCTAACTTATTAATTTGGTTTACTCTATTTGCTATAAAAACTTCTAACTTTTTATTATATGAGGTATGTATCCACCCGAGAACTACCATGGAATCTGTCCAATGTATACATCGTGCCACAGGGCAGCGTAAGGCTTGCCTGACCTTAGCGCTCAACTCAGCTGCAAGCATGGCACCGCACAACTCAAGTCGAGGGATTGTTAATGACTTCAATGGTGCAACCCTTGATTTTGCACATAGCAGGTTTACGTAGACTCGTCCGTTCTGGTCTACTGAACGAATATATACACACGAGCCGTATGCCACCTGAGAAGCATCCGAGAATATATGGAGTTCAATTGCTACATAATTTTTACACATAACATGTCTAGGTATATTTAAACATGATAATGTATTAATTGTTTTTATGAAATCTAACCACATTCTCATAATATCCTCAGTTACATTTTCATCCCAACCTATTTTACTTTTCCATAAATGTTGCATAATTAATTTAGATCTTACAATAAATATACTCAACAAACCTAAGGGATCAAATATTTTTGATATTGTAGATAATAAATTTCTTTTTGTGATACTTTTGGTTATATTTATATTCACGGGGAACATGAAATTATCAGACAACGGTGACTTTTTTTTTTTTTTTTTTTTTTTTGGGACGGGGGAAAATGCATTTACGCATTCCTCGTGGTCGAGCCAAACCACGAGGATATGTGGGACTCCCCAGACCGTACACGGCTCAGGCCTACCCACTAAAAACCCCCCAGCAGCTACTCCGTCCGTCACAAGACAGGGGGAAGGGGACAACAGCCAGGCCTTATTCCCGCTGACCCCCTGCCTGTGACATGTCCGTTGCCGGACTCTCCATCTGGCTCAGCTACTTTGTGGAGCGGCACAGAATTGCGCCGCTCTACACCCCGGTTGGTTTTTTATTGTGGTTGTCTTCCACGCGGTCCGACACTCAGTGCGCCGAACCCCCGGCCCGCTCAGTGCGGGTAACGGGTTGCCCGACGGCAGATCCCACTGGATCCACCGCCGCGCGGGTGAGCCGAAGCTCGGGGAAATCCCCAACAGGCGCGAAGCGCCATGGCGAGAAACTCGCCTCGACTCTACTACCACCAGAGGTAGCCGTCGGGATCGGCTTCCAGCGAGAGTCACACCTCTTCTTAACATAAGAAGAGGGGACTTCGCCCTTCTCCGCATAAAGCGGGTAGCCACACGAAGTGGCCCGCCGGGTTGAACCCGGCCATCCCACGCCCCATATGGGGATCCTCTCGTCAGACTATTAGCCCGCGGCAGAGAATCTGCCGGGTTGCCCAGGGTGCACCACAAGGAGGTTGTCTGACATCGCACCCCAGACAACGGTGACCAAATTAACCCTAAAGTACTTGTTGTAGCCTTTGAGTCTGAAATGGGTTGGTCATTACTACAATTATTATCATTAAAGTTAACATAAGAATTTGTACGAATTTTTCTTAAATTAAATCCAGCTAATTTTAAATATTCTACAACTTTTTTAAATATCTGTTCTAACTCCTTTTCATTTTCAAAACCAGTCAAAACGTCATCGTAATAAAAATCATGTTCTATAATATTGCTTATGTTGATGTTCACGCTCGAGGAAGAGCGAGTGGCGGCACTGCATTCTAGTCTGTGCAGTGACAGCTTTTTTGGCGGCCGGCCGCATGTGACATGTCAGTTGAGTCGAGTCGAAATGTCATGACATGCTTAAAGGTTATGTGCGGGCCGGAATAAAATATAATACACAATATTCAAGCAAATAGTGATTTGCGCGGCGCACCTAATATCGGGGTGCGAAAGCCCGCTTTGTGTTGTGCAAGGTATCAAAATCGCGTGTGTGAGTCGTGGTGGCCTAATAGGCCTTTGTAGTGCTCCGGTCTCCACCGGTGGATCCACTGCAGAACTTCAGGAGCCGCGACTTCCTTCGAGCTAGCTCAGGAAGTCCACCGGCTACGGAGGAGACGGACGGAGACAACGGGAATCGGGGTAAGCCACAATACTTTCTATGAGCGGGTAGTAGGGCATCAGCAATCAACCCAAAATTCCTTACTCGGTGAAACGCCGACGTGGTGGAATCATTACATTCTAGCGCCAACTGATATAAACAGCGTGTACTTATAAAGGGCGCTGACGCAGTGCCGTACGTCACGGTATTTAACATAAAATATTGCAACGATTCATGTTAATTTTCTCTCCATACAATCATTTGCCAATTCCTTTGATCTTCATTAATAGTAATTTGTCGATACATTTTTTCTATATCCGCTGTGATCACAAAACTATGTAACCTAAATCTCAATAAAATGCTAAACAAATCATCCTGTACAACAGGACCAACGGCCTGTATATCATTCAACGACCGCCCGGTGTTGGTTTTCGCAGACGCATCAAATACAACACGAAGTTTCGTGGTTTCACTCTTTTCTCTCAACACCGGGTGATCCGGTAAATAATAAGCAGGCTCGCATTTACTCGAGTGTGACAAATGACCTAAATTTTTATACTCATTTATAAAATTAACATAAGAGTTTTTTAATAAAGGTTGTTTTCTTAATCTTTTTTCTAAATTATAAAATCGTTGTTTTGCAATTTGAAGAGAATCTCCTAACGTGCCAGGCGATGTGTGAAATGGCATTCTGACACAAAACCTACCGTTTCGTAGTCTATACATATTTTCTACAAAATGATTGTCGCAAAATTCTTCGTCTGCATTTTTTACCATTTTTGCAGACGGCAGTTCTTCAATTTTCCAAAATTTTTCAACTACACTATTTAATTCTAAATTAAGTTGGCAGCTTACTGTATTATTACTAGGCTCTTGTATCCGCAAAGGTCCAGAAATAAGCCAACCTAAAGTAGAATACTGCAAAGTTGGTTTATCCTTTCCTAATTTTACTTGTTTTCCAAAAACTATTTCCCAAAATAAATCCGCACCAATCAATATGTCTACTTCAGCCGGCTTAAAAAAGTTCGGATCTGCTAAGTTTACTAAAATATTTTTAGGAATATTTAAAGTTTGTACATTCACATATATATTTGGCAATAAGCTCGTTATACGTGGCACTACCATACTATTTACTACAGTCACAAAATTACCTTTCATCGACTTAATTTCAAATTTACATCGATCAGCAATCTGAAACTTAATGTTGCCTATTCCTGATACAGTCATAGGCTGCTCGTTTTTAATACTACACAATCCTAACTTGTCGCGTAGACAGTTGGTAATCATACTTATTTGACTGCCGCTGTCTAGTAAATAAAAGCGCGAACTACAAATACTTCATTGTTACTTTTGTTTACAACTTGAACGAGCGCCGTAGACAAAAAAACCATACGCGTCGGCAACGCTACGGCCGTTTCCGCAGTTGATAAGGAGACAGGCTCGGGCGTATTCGCCGTGCACAGTTGGTCGCATTGTACTTGTGACACGAGCGTGGGAGAATCGTTATTAACTACATTGCTATTTTGTACCTTAGGTCTATGCAATAACGTATTATGCTTATATCTGCACACACGGCACGGATTACTCCGGCAATTACTTGCATAATGTCCAGTATTTAGACAATTTAGACATAATTTATTTTTAGACACTAAATAATTCGTTCGTTCTTTTTGGCGCCTGGCCAAAGCTGTGCAATCAAACTTCTGCCAACCCTCGCTGCCACCGCTGAGACTTGCCGATGGCTCACTTGCTCATCAGCCGCAGGAGAAAGCCGACCTCCTGGCAAAACTCTTTGCGGCTCATTCCCGTGTCGATGACTGTGATACACAACCTCCGAAACTGTCCCATTGTGGCAGCACTATGCCCGATATCCGTATCAGACAGCGTGATGTGCGGGCGGAGCTCCAGTCGATCGATACTCGAAAAGCAAGTGGACCAGACGGCATTCCTGCGATTGTTCTTAAGAAGTGTGCAGCGGAGTTGACTCCGGTCCTTACGCGTCTATACCGTCTGTCGTTCTCTGCTGGTTGTGTGCCGAAATCTTGGAAAGAGGCCAATGTCCAGCCGGTTCCCAAAAAGGGAGATCGTTCTGATCCGGCTAACTATCGTCCTATAGCCGTCACTTCCATTTTGTGTAAAATCATGGAGAGGATCCTTAATACACAGCTGATCCGTTACCTGGAAGGTCACTCGTTACTTAATGACCGACAGTATGGGTTTCGTCCTAAACGGTCAACAGGTGACCTTCTAGCGTTCCTTTTGCACAAATGGGGTGAATCTATCGATAAGCGCGGCGAATCGGTGGCTATTAGTCTCGACATCGCCAAAGCTTTTGATAGAGTCTGGCACAAGGCTCTTCTTTCCAAGCTTCCGGCATACGGATTACCCGCGCAGTTCTGTACGTGGATTGCCAGCTTCCTCCACGAGCGTAGAATTCGCGTTGTCGTTGACGGCTGCGCTTCGCGGTTCGTGGCAGTGAACGCTGGTGTTCCGCAAGGCTCCGTTCTATCCCCCACATTGTTTCTTCTGCATATCAATGATATGCTTTCCTTGGGAGCTATACATTGCTATGCAGACGACAGTACAGTGCATGGGGGATATCACGGAGCCTCGGGGGCTGCTCGTGGTGATATTGGTAGGGAAAGGCAGAATCTTATCATTGAGCTCAACAGGACGCTGGACCTCGTCTCCGAATGGGGCTCCAACAATCTTGTTGAGTTCAATGCTAAGAAAACACAGGTGTGCGTGTTCTCGGCGAAAAGGTCACCTTTCCTCCCCCTTCCTTCTCTTCAGGGCACAACCCTTCACACACAGAGCAACATCACCTTGCTCGGAATGAACATTCGCTGCGATCTGAACCCCAGAGACTACATCGAATCCGTCATAACTACTGCCTCACGGAAACTCGGTGTCCTGAACAAGGTGCGTAGGTATTTTGCGCCGGACCAACTATGCTTGTTGTATAAAACTCAGGTTAGGTCTTGCGTGGAATATTGCTCGCATCTTTGGGACGGCTCCGCTCAGTACCTCCTCGATGCTCTGGACAGATTGCAGCGTCGCGCTATTCGCATAATTGGCGATGTAGAGGCAACTAACACCCTCGAGCCTCTACAACTTCGTCGTGACATCGCCTCTCTTAGCGCCTTTTACCGAATGTTCCATGGGGAATGCTCTGAGGAGCTCTTTAACCTTATCCCTCCCTCTCCATTCCTTAACAGAAACACGCGTAAGGGCCTTCGGAGTCATCCGTACACTGTGTCCTCCTTTTCACACCGTACCAAGAAATTCCAAGATTCCTTCTTCTGTCGTTCATCCCACACTTGGAATTCTCTACCTGCGCACGTGTTTCCTCCATCCTACAACATGGGTTCCTTCAAAAGAGGCGTGAAAAAGCATCTTTTGGGCCGGCAAGGGGCGGGCAGGTAGGAGAGTGGATGTCGTCCCTACTCTATCTGTCAACTCATTTGGGCCTCTTTCACCGCTTAAAATCAGGCGGGAGGAGGTCATTTGCCGGGCCATCCATAAAAAAAAAAAAAAAAAAAATAATTACGCTCGTCCAAAGTCATTGAATTGAACTTAGGACATTCATACAAACGATGCATTTGTTTACATAATATACAGCTTAACTTACTACTATTATTACTCGACGAATGACCAGATGTTCCGAAAGTAGCTATTTTATCATTTCTCGGGTTTTTGTTATTTTTCACTGTCTCTAAAAAATCTGCTCTATTACGTAGAAAAGAAAAAAAACTCGTTTAATGTTGGCATGTCGTTGAGAGAACCCTTATACTCTTCCCATTTCCTACCTGAAAAACTGTCTAATTTCATTGCAACCAGATATATTAGTAACGCATCCCAGTGTTGGACTGGCTGCCCAAGGTTTTTTAAGGCACTTAAGTTCTTTGTAACGTGATCAATAATGAAACGCAAAGATGTATCTGATTCTTTAACCATATTTTCTATACTAAATAATGCCTTTATATGATTGTTAAGTAGTAATTTTTTGTTATTATACCGATCGCACAAAAGATTCCACGCAGCGTCATAATTATCCGAGCAAAAATCGATGGATTTTATTACTAAGGCAGCTCCACCTTCTAAGTTCTAAGGAGGAGCGCAAGTAATGAAATTTATTTATAGTATTAATATTGTCATTACTATGAATCAGCGATAAGTACGTATCCCTATACTCCAACCACTTACTGTAACATCCGTCAAACGTTGGAAGTTTGATAGTAGGCAAAGATATACTACTATTTACTATATTTTCAAAACTACTTGAATTTTGTACCGCAGAGGATAAGCTCTGACGCTTATTGGCACTACTACTTGCTTCATCTATGATACTTTGGGTGCAAGACAATAATGAAAAGAAATCATTCTCTATAGCCTCCCTCTCTATTAAACAATCACTGGAGTTATTACACAATAATTCAATTTCCGTTTGTATGCTATCAAAGTTAGAAAAATTCTTTTCTAATTTAATAAGCCTCAATTTTAATTCAGAAATTTGCTGATTTGTTAATTTATTCACATTTATGCCTTTAATAATTTCTAAATAATTTTTATACACAGTTAATTTACCTTTGACGCAACTACGCCTTTTAATTAACTTATCTTGAGCTTCGGACATAATAATGTGGGAAATAAAAATACACACACAAAACAAATTTAGAAAAATGTTTATAAATAAGTATTTACCCTAAATTGTCTCTCAAATTCTTCTATTTCCCACTTGATTAGCTGTAGATAATTAGGTCACGGTCAGCTGCTGATACGAGTAGGTAATTTGTAACTCAAACCTTTCCTTGACTATTCTGTGCGAGACTATAGTACGTTTAACGGTTTCTTTATAAAACTGAAAATTTATATTTATGCAATTTAACAACTTTAAAAACAGACGAAATTAAATACTTTGAGAAACTTCGAGAACACAAGATATATATTTTTTTTTATAATTGAGGGTGGGTCGTTTGAAAATTTACGTTTTTACCAAATAGATGTTAAAAAAACAACAACACATCCAAAAATCTATCGACGCTACTCGCCGAATTCGAAATTGAATAGGATTTACTCAAAAAAGGAGAAAGGAACGGGCTAACCAATAAATCGGCGTCCTGACTTTACTGCCAGTTTTCTACTTATAATTCTCTGTCTTCCTTTTTATTATCCTGGTCACGGCACCACTTTTCTTGTTCAGGACAAGAAATAAATGCACCCAATTGTTATTAAGTTGTTTTTAATAATCTTCTTTACAATAAATTTTTCTTAGCAGTAGTACTGTACTGTGTGAACTGTGTAGCAAGTTTTTGTATAATAAAAAATAATTGCGACTGAGATAAGCCGGCCGCAGCGCCGCCACTCGGCGATCTTCGGCGATCGTCGGGAAACATCGCTTCTTTAGGCGCGAACAGCGGTCTCGAACCCAGACCTCCCGATTGGAAGGCAAGTGCCGAGTCCACAGCGCCACCGACGCTCTATATGTGTTATATTGTTATATTAATCGTCTATAATTAATCGTCTCGTAGTTATAAATTGAAATTGTGATCGCGACTAGTCCTTGAAGAATGTGCAACCGAACCAAACACCACAACAAGCTTAATGGTGAAACTCAGTGTCCGTAAAAACCTAAAAAGGTTTATGCAGCACTGTGTTAAGTTAAATTTAAAAAAATTCGAAAATAAAAATATTAAAAAATAAACGGCGTATGAGAATAAGTATAAAGAATACGGGGGACATATTCAAATAACTTGCAGTCGAAATATTGTGGTTATCGTTTGTCATACATGCGGCGCACGTTGTTTTCTCGTCATCGAGGTGCGCGTATTCCCGCAACATTGTATAACAAACAACGAGTGCGAGACATCGCCTATTGAACGTAAGAGTAGGGCCTCCGAGATCCGTATTGTTATTACATCAGAGCTACGGATATCCACGTCCCACACTACACACAATAGCGTCAGTCAGAGTTCGCCTCATCGAGTTTTTTGAGATTCAAAAGCTTCGATCACGCATTAGACAGAAGAAAAATAAACACAATTAGATCCGAACAATCTCGATGATCGTAATTGTTGTCGAAACATTTATGAACTGTTTCCTGCTCATGTCAGAAACTTTCAAACAATCGTGAACTAAATCATTGTCAAAATGTTTCTAGATCACGTTCGGGAGTCGTTTGTCAGTCCGAAGGTCCGGTTACAGTATCTGTAGGTTCTAGTTGCGACAACGAAGTAGTAACTTTTATCAATCTAATCTTGTAATGGAAGTTGAGCTCAAACTTTTGCTTTGAGGTCAGCTTTCAATTGACGACTCTGTAACAATAGATGGAGAAAAAAATATCCCTTGCTGTTTTTCTTGCTGGTTCTTTCCAGTACAAAGTCTCTCGCCGTAGACTTGTGAATCAATGGTGAAGCTTTTTTGGCCTGTAAAAGTGATTATGTAATCCAATTTTAATAAAGTATATTAAATTTGAATTTGAATCGTTTGAGATTATCAAATCACGTAACTTTGCTACTTTTCACTTCATTTTATTCTCAATCTCAAAATCTAAAATCTTTATTCAATTACCTTTACAGGCACTTATTGATGTCAAACAAAACACAAAAATCTAATCAACCAGAATTTAATTAACTAAGATATCCAACAAAATTATTTATTCCTTGTACGAATACAAAAGTAAAAAGAAAAAGAAAATACTCTACATCTGAGAGTCTTCTTGAGAAGAACAGGTAAAAGACTCGGAAGATCAATTTTTTTTCTCCTCTTTTAAATTGTTAATATTACAATAATACTTGTAGTATTTCACAAACATGATTTTGTAAAATTAAAGAATAGATGCTTAAAAATGTCATATTATGATGTTTTAATACTAATGTAAATATTATACTTCGCATACACGTTCGTCTTCCTAAATCTTTACAGATTCTATTTCCTTCATAATGTACTCATCGTTAGTACGTTCCTTTCCGCATCTACATTAATCGGTTGCAATAGCTACCGCGACACGACCAAACAGTCCCCTAGTGGCAGCGTGAGCATGATTTACAACGTGTGGTCTCTGTCCAGCCTTTCCACCAATTTGCCGGTCGTAAAGCATCGACTGATTAGAGCGGGGACAAAAAACGCGATGAATAATTATGACCATATCGCGGCGGTTCACTCAACCCCGCTAGAGCTCGGCAGGCATTACTGCTCGTCATCGTGGGCCTGTCCAACAATCGACGATCAATGTGCCTGTGTAATATGTAAATGTTATATCAAGATGCTTTAGAGGAGATAATGCAGGCATTATTTATAAGCCAGCAAACGTACTAAAGCAAAAAACTAATGAAGTAGATACCAAAATTTGTTCCATACACGGACGAAAGCAACGTAATCTATGACAAGGTAAGTTTTTTGGTTTGTCGTTCGTTGTTTTAGCACTAAATTACGATATTATTTTTTACAAATCAATAATTAGAAGTCTGGCAAGGCACTAGAGTTTTATTTTTTATTTTACAATATAACGCATATCCTGTAATCGGACGGGACATAAATATAATATTCGTCCAGGCTGTATAGCGGATTGAGATTCGGACAAAATTTGTTTTTTAGATGTATTATTTACAAAAAAATAACAATATCTTTACGAGAATCCTAATAATGTAACAGTGTGGGTAATAGGCGCAGTGAGGAAATAAACGAATGAGAATCATTACTAGAATTGAAATAGGATTCGAGTTTCGATCGAGTGTTCGAAAATCGTGTCTTCGCGAGAAGAACGTTAATCATCGATTGACAAAGACATTAGTCGGTGGCCATGTTTTACATAAAAGGTTAATGCGTCGCCATTAGACGACAACTCGTGTTCAGATATTTTCATTCACTAATGTATATTTTTCATTCTGTCTTTGCCTATATCATATTGATTAATGCGTACGATCGATTTCGGCGTGAAATTATAATCACCATTAAAGTTTGTTTGTATTGCGCACTGAATAGTTTTACAACGTTTAAATTCGTTGGCATTAAATGATTTTGAAAGGACTTGTGATTGTATCGCTATAATGTAAACATAATAAAGTAAATAAGATGCAAACTACTAACAAAAACATCACGATAAGTAGAGTTTCCTTTTTTATGACTACTTTTTTAGTTCTTTGAAATGCTTTTTAGAGTGTGTCTTAATTAAAGTGTGAATTTCGTAACTTTATTTTTTTTTATTGCTATTAAGTTGGCAAACAAGCAAACTGCCCACCTGATGGTAAGTGGTAACAGTCACCTATTATAATACATGTGGCTTTTGTGAGATTCGTAGCAAAACTGCAAATCCCACAAGAACCACAGTGTACGTTGCCAACTTGTGACATCACATGTAAAGTCATATATAATTCCCAATTTCGAACAAACGATTGAATTTGCATTTAACAGGAATACAGAAGCGTCGAAAGGATCTCTGGGTCGATAGCAGCAAGCTGCCTGCTAGTAGTATAAACGATTTCTCATAGGAGCTTTCTACAGAACAATGAACGAAGGATCAGACTTTCTCGAGTCGCGGGCGCGCCTATTCGCACGACTCTGACATTGATTAAATTATGGGCCCGTTTTTGGCAAGCCATTTATTGTCTTTACATGCTATTAGAGCTCTAATAATGCCATTTACATGTTTAGCGGCTCATTAGCATACGCTTACATTAACTAAGAAGAAGTGTGACTTAATCATTCACATTTTAATCACACTAGGCTACATTAAGAATTTTTTTTTTTTCGTGGGCATAAGCCAATAAAGCGAAATTAATGCAACAGATATCTGATTGATTTTTTTTTGATAACTACCAGTTCTGTTGGTAATCCAAATTTATTCAGCGTCCTTCCTTACTTAAATCAAATCAAAAAGGTTTTATTCAATTATGATACAATAGTTCTTTTGAATCGTCCATTTTTTTACCCACCAACTATTTAGGACTTCTTTAACAATACATGAAAATAACATTTATTTACGTTGTAACAAGTGATGTCTACTAATTAATACTACTTTACACAATGTTAAGAAAAATTCTCTGTTTCAATCTAGTTACTTCGTGACTCTTAGAGCGTCGTACTTACGGGTTGATGGGTCACAAAAGGCTATGTACCTTTTGTTGGTCCTATAATAGCATTTGCTCCCACAAAGACTTCTTCATCTGCATTTACCTGTTTGAAATATTGTTTTACTTGTATATGATTTTGTGTAATAATATAAATATGATATGATATAGATTTATTATGCATCTTCGTTATTTAGTCATCATTGGAAACAAAACGGTATACCTAATATGTTTACGTTCTGTTCTAAATTAAATCAATATCTAAAGCATTCACTTTCCTCTGTATGAAGTAGTAGTTCCACAGCAGCGGAGTTCCTCAGCGCAACGGTCCTAGTCAGCGTTTCCGCGCCAATTCCTTGTACTAATTAATTATACAAACTGAGGCCGTCACGTCTCTCAGAATCAGAAACGGGAGATGAATTGCCACTGATCCCTTATCGCCACGTGTCACGTCTGTCGGTTTGTGACCCTAATTGCTAAGAGTCATCGGAGCCGATGCAGAAGTCTGATTGGCTCGCTGCTGACACCAGGCATGTCAACTGAGGTGACTCAGGACTCGATGCTATCGATAACGGTACTTTAATGTTTTGGGAGCGGCAACGAGGCATTCGAACTATTGTTTTGTGCAGAGTAAGGGAAATGTACAGTACACTACTGCTCAAGTTTCACTGCTGCTATCACGAGTCGCACAATTGCGGTCTAAACCTCGAACGTCTGGGATGCGGTCCAGTGTACAGTACAAGTCAGCTTTAGGTAAGCCATCCCTCGATTAAAGTTACATGTTTTAAATGTTATTCCTTTAAAGTACATCACTGTTATTCTTGGGAAGCCTATTATAAGCTTTACTTTAACAGTATGAAACGGGGCTTAAAAAAATAAGCACTATAGGTAGGAACGTAAATTGCGATCATAATAGGACCTAATAGTGTAACGATCTTTAAGATATTTAGAGTAGGATTAAATAAGATTGTATACTTATAGAAGACAATTGATGTGAAGCCATTTAAGCTTGGAGAGGTATTCAGAGACATGATCGTATTTGCGTAGATTGAATACGAATCTGATAGAGACGTTTTGTTGTCGTTCCAGTTTATTAAGAAGTTCCTCAGAGGTAAAAATAGCTTACAATGCCTTTATTTTCATTAAGGGTCATTTAGAAAATAAAATAAATATTGTTATTTTGATTCAGCCAATATGTGCGCCGAAACTCATACAATAGATTTTCCAGATTGATCAACAAATACAAAACATTTACTTTTATCTCACGAATTTATCAAATGTATTATGATTCGAACTTCCTTAATATCTGTCTTGAAAATAAAATATTTCTTTATTATAATAAAGTATAGGTTTGAAATATTGACAAACACGTCCGAGACGAGCTCTCATAATTCACGTGTCCAATAATTATATGCACACAAATGTAGCGGTGTTAGCTTCCCAGAATGGTTTTCAATTAGTAGTGGAGTGGAGCGTCCGCGTGGGCTTAGCCGGTTGGCCGCACAAATCATAATTTGGCTAATTATTAATCAAGAATTAATAAATAATGCCGGTCAGCGGAAGTGGGGAGCGACTTTACATTTGCCAATATTTTTTTTTAAATATAATATACTCACGTGTTGACCCTTAGTTGCATTCTTTCAAGATGTATTCAAGTCTTTGAGCTGTTATTACTTAAAACATTTAGTTGAAAAGATTAAAATAAAAATATTTTAAATAAATTAAAAAACCGACTTCAAAAAATACTAAAAAGTCAAAAATAATACGAGAACACACACGACATCACACTTTTATATTAAAGTCGGTGTGAAGCGATGATAAATGTAAGAACGAACTAATGTAACTTGTTAAAGTTTTAGCACCTATTTCAAAATAAAAATGTTATGTTGTGTGTATTCTTAAATATTTGACTTTTTACTGTCTTCGAAGTCGGCTTTTATTGTTTAGTAGTGTACTTACATCTTCGACCGTCGATGTCGACAGCGCGAAAATAGCTCCCGGGTCGCCTCGACCTCGAGGACCTCCCAGAGCCGCTTATAATTTGCATCGCTAATCGAGATGTCGGCCCAGTAATGACATCCGTATGATAAATTAGCGAGACTCCATCGAAATAAAAAATATGTACCGAATTTCCGAATATCAATACGTTGAGATTTGAGGATGATTTATGGCTCTCTTAATAGATTCGCGAAAGCCACGGCCGGTGGCGGTAGCTGTTGTGTTCATGTTTGAGGATAGGAAATAACCAAACAGTTCACTTAAAATTATGTTACCGAATGGTTTTTTTATTAAAAAATTTACAAAAAATAGAACCGACTTCAAAAACACTGAAAACTTAAAAATAATCTTCTTCTATATTGAAGTCGGCGCCAAACGATGATCTCCTAGAAAGTGTTAAAATTTGTCACCGGGTGTTTTTGAAGTCGGTTCTATTTTTTGTAAAAAAAAATATTTTTAACTTTTTAGTGAATGAAATCTTTTTAGTGAAAGAAACCCTAATTTGATCCCATCATCCGATCCTGACTTTGGTGACCATGGAACCACCCTTGCAGTATACTCTATCAAATATAAAAAGAATTTTGGAAATCGGTTTAAAAATGACGGAGTTATGAGGTAACAAACATAAAAAAAATACAACCGAATTGATAATCTCCTCCTTTTTTGAAGTCGGTTAAAAATGTTAAAGATACTTTGTACGCTAACTCCCGAGAACGAGTAAGTTGAGGCGTACCTAGAAAATACATCATACAGAGATATTTCATTGACGACTTTCACCAATGTGGTGTCAAATGGTGTGATACTGGTACCTACCAAGTTGCTTAATTTGGCAATTGGTTTACCTAATTAAGCATGGTGGTGCCCCAAGTAGACTCCACCACGTCGGCGTTTCACCGAGTAAGGAATTTTGGGTTGATTGCTGATGCCCTACTACCCGCTCATAGAAGGCATTGTGGCTTACCCCGACTCCAATTGTCTCCGTCCGTCTCCTCCGTAGCCGGTGGACTTCCTGAGCTAGCTCGAAGGAAGTCGCGGCTCCTGAAGTTCTGCAGTGGATCCACCGGTGGAGACCGGAGCACTACAAAGGCCTATTAGGCCACCACGACTCACACACGCGATTTTGATACCTTGCACAACACAAAGCGGGCTTTCGCACCCCGATATTAGGTGCGCCGCGCAAATCACTATTTGCTTGAATATTGTGTATTATATTTTATTCCGGCCCGCACATAACCTCTAAGCATGTCATGACATTTCGACTCAACTGACATATCACATGCGGCCGGCCGCCAAAAAAGCTGTCACTGCACAGACTAGAATGCAGTGCCGCCACTCGCTCTTCCTCGAGCGTGAACAAAGCAAGTAAACCGTTATTCAGCGTGTTAACTCCTCTTCTCTGGCTAAAGTCAACGTTGTTTACTTGGTGTCAGGTTCATATACGGCTGCATCTGCGCACTCATCTGTCAAAACAAGATTTCTTTTCACGATGTCGAATTAAAGATGCCATCGGGAATCTAAATAATACTTATGGAAGAGATTACAGCAGTCAGTTAAAATATGTACATACTTGCAATGAGCCAAAGATCATGCACTCGGTTAGAGAGAACCTTCAATTGTTAAATAACTTGTAACTAAAATTAGAAGCTCTCAGCGATGGAGATCAATTCGGATACAAATGATCAAATAACAATTTCATTGTCAATGTTAATTTTTATCATTGTATTGTTAAAATAGTAAAAATAATATTAGTAGTAGTAGCGATAATATTAAGTTTTCGTTTCGTTTCATCTCTTATTGTTGTTAACTGTATTATTATGTGTATTTAAATAATGTAAAATCCAGAACTGGCTGTTAGTCTAATTTATTATTGTTTATATATTAGTTAAATAAGTTAAAGAGCTGTGGATTTTAGTAAATTAAAAAAAAAAAAAAAAACTTATGAAAACCTATAAAAGATAAGTAGGTAGGTTTGGTTGTTATGATTATCAAAGCGCTATGTTTTTTTTCTTCAATATGAATTTAGAAAAATAAAATGTAAATAATAATAGTGATTTTACATGATTACGCACAAGTTTGAGACGATAGTGAAATGTGGTAGTCAAACAAAATAAGATTAAATAATAAGAATATTAAAATCCTGTGCCTGTTCATCCAGATCTGTAAAAGTTGGTTGAGTGACGGCCGCGTACCAGGAGATGCCGCACTGGTGCCCCCCACAAGGTGGACCGACGATCTGGTGAAGGTCGCGAGAGGCGCAGGATCGATCGGTTTGGAGATCGTTGAGGAGGCCTATGTCCAACAGTGGACGTTTCTTGGCTGAAATGATGATGATAACACTGGTGGTATAGCCAGCTGCACCACGACCGTTGCTCCAACAAATACAGCGCGACATGCGCTGGCTCCGCGCCACGCCATTCGCAGAAATAATACCCACATTCTGCTAGACGTCGTGGAAATAGAATGTCACATTTACATACTTGTGATGATTTCGCGGCTAAATCGGAATTGGAATTTCGCGAATTAATTAATTAGCTATTTTGTGGTGTCTTAAATTTTATTATGTAAATCTAATGTTTTAATATATGTAAATCCGACACGAGACATAATTTATGAGGCGTGTTTACAAAAGTTTCTGCATATTATGTGTAGTCGCACAATTTTATCTTATCTGATCGTTATGCTAAACTAGAGAATTGTAAATCTCTTGGTAAATAAATGTTCAATTTTAATTCCTCATTAATTATCTTTTTGATTTTATTTCGGTCGAGTAAAATTACACGGTACGTTTCTGATGGAACGGAATTGACAATTTTGAATTATACACAAGCATTCGATATTGGATACACGCGTTTTCATCATTAATACCCAAAAACCGTACAACTTGAAACTTATTTTAAAACTGACTTGAAACGGATTTGTAAAGCTGTTGTTACTGCAGCCTATGGATAGATTAACGCTGTCGACAGTAATTTGCTCGTCGCCACTTCACGCCACTGCCGTCGCGCCGTCAACACAAGGGCACTAACAGAGTCTCTAATTGTATAAAGTACAAACAGTATACATTTATTTAACAAAATAAAGGATAATGACAAAGTTTATTACAGTTATGTTATTTGGAGTACGTCTGAACTTGCTTACAGAATATATTTAGCAAGTCACTCCAAAACATACAAAGTTCTAACTTCGAGGTCGTTCATCATCTTCTCAAGACTGGAGTTGGACGTCAACGATGTACCCGACCACTCAAGATTTTAGCCGTATACTCATATTGCTGTTGATTAGTTAGTTTGTCAGTTTTGACATATGAAGAATTACAGATACACACGGTTTTAGTACAAAATGTTGTTTAAAAGTTGTCTAAAGTTAGTAATATTCTAAACCTGACGCTGTCTTTATGTCAAGTTATTAACACAAATGAAACAGTCAGAAATCATGACTATAGTTAAGCAACGTTTTGTAGTAGTACCGGCAATGTTTACAACTTGACCTTTTACAACATTGTCAAAATGCTAAAGCAAGTTGTTTGTTTGCTTATCGCTTATCATTCTCTGCAAAATTAGAAACAGCTAAACCAACCGCAGCAAAATGTAATCTATTCGTTGAAAGCGATTCAAAAATAAATAATCAAATATATTGATTCGATGATGGGTCGGTCCTTAGAGCATTGAAGCGATAGCTTACATCACGGGTTATATTTCTGTGCGAGTGCGCGGGCGCGGGGGCGGGACGCATTGCTTCTTTTCCCGAAGTTCGCCCGCGCCACTGGAAGTCGATAATCGACTCTATCGCCTCATCGCAGCGGCCAAGCTCAAGCGGCTCACTTCACACAGTAATTGCTAACCAAAATAAACCTATGTTGTTGGAGTAAATCTCTGTGAAACTAGAGCGAGGTGGGCATCAACCGAAGGAAGCGGATGAATCAGATCCTGATTAAAATATCGTGGCCTGTGTAAATAGTGTCGTATTTTTATGGCGGCGTCGTCAGCCGCGTACGTGTCTCAGTTCGGTTCAGTTGCGATGCAACGCAACGCTGCTCTAGTGCCGTTGACATAATTAGAATGTCATCGTGTTTTTTATAATTATAATCTCTATAATTTTCTTTAAGAATCAAAATAAATTATGTTTGATTTATCTTTGGAAGTATCAGAATCTGTGTATCGATTAACGTGTGGCTTCAATTTTTCTTCAATTAAATATAAATTCAGATAACTCAAAAATCAAAGTACATACAATTAAAATAATATTTTTTTTAATGTGCTTCGAATTAATAAAAAGGCTAATCAGCAAATTAATAACGATTTTGAAAATTTCATTTAATTCTTATAAACATGAATTATAAATTACCTGTCCTGCTAATCTCAATAAATAGATTTTCATCAATTTATTGAGATCTATCTTTCGAGCTTTAATTATGAATAGTGCAAGTGCTCATTTTGTTGTACAATAATAATCAATCCTGCCTTTTCTGTTTGCCAAGAACTCAATGTTGTTTTATCCCAATTTAGAGTAAATGTTGTATTATATCCGAAATATTTATACTATTAATCATAGAGTATGTTAGACTGAAAACGATTACTCGATGAAGAATTACTGTCTACATTGGATTAAATGTAATTAGAAATATTTTTTGGTACCGTGAATCTAATTGGGAAGGCTATTATCGTGGAGGTAAAGTTGTGGAGGAATGGAAGAATGAATGATGTTTTCACAATTTCCAGGCAATATATTTAAATAATATTTTCTCCTTTTTACAATAATTATCTGCTTCTTATAATCCGTTTGCTTCGGCTGTATTAAAGACTCCTACTGTGGCTTAATTCCACTTAAAACACAAAACCGAAACAAGTGAAGCATTCCACCAATCAGAAGGAACGCTTCAAGTCACACAGATATTCAATATGAAAATCATCAATATCATCGATATAAGTAATCAATTGAAAATCTATTTTCGCATCCTTTTGTTCCTGTCGGATATAACAATCTGATTTATGGGTTTTAAATTATTGGCGGACATTATAAGATAACGCACAATATTCACTACACGACACGACCAAGGTTGCACTGTGATCATGAGTTCATCATGCATGCAGTTGCCTCGAAAATTACCTCCACAATAAATAAAGGTACAGTTGTTTAATGAATAAGTATATTGTGTGATTCTGTTTCGATGTTACTGGCTGGTATTGAGCCTCTGATATCGCATACATGCCATCGCGGTGTCGAGTCTCGAGTCGAGTGCACTTTACACTTGTTGTGAGACGTGAGTCACTCAGTCAGGGTTGCGGTCGCCCGCAGCGAGCGGTCACCGGTCACGGCCGAGGGACCGGCTTGACACTTTGTCAAACGTTAACTTGTAAACACTCCCAATAAGAATTTCGTATGTGATCTGCATTTGCTAATAAATAATGCTGTTTGTACCGTGAGCTCTGCGTTCGCACTGTTCAAACGACTTTATCAAGAGTCGTAAGAGAAGTGATTCTGATGAGTATTTTTACTCACCAGAGTCACTCCTCTTCGGATCTTGAATCATTTTACTCACACCAGCGTCCTGTGTGGATTTCTTAACCCAGAGAACTGATTAATTTACCCAGAATTTTGAGCAAAGCAAGTAACAACAACACAATTAATGAAATAACGGACTGACAGCAATGCCCCAAGTTCTCACGCGATACCCAATTGCATCAGATCAAAGAGGCGACTTCAATTTTTTGTTTCCTTCTTGGATGTATGTAGTGTATAAGTTTTACCCAGTAAATATAATAAGTAGAACTATAAAGCATTGAGAGCGCCCCCTGTGAGCGCCGCCCGGAGACCGTACGTAGCCGCCCGCCCAGCTAGTTGCTTGCGATAGTTGCGATATTCTCCGCCAGGGGGCGTGCCCTGTATCAAGTTTATAAGACGCATTCTTGTTGATATGACTTTGCGAATTCCTGTAAATTCAACTGTACAGTCTTTAAAAGCCTGTATCAATATATTCTATCATTATGATTTTATCATTATGACGCATTTTAAGTTCTAAATAATACAATTCAACGCAAACAACCTTGCATTTGGCAAGGTTGTTTGTGTAAGAATGTTCTTTTACAAAGATTAATTTTTGAACCAGCCGTTTAAAAATATTGATATTTAATAAATATCAATGATTTCTAAGTATTATGTACGATGTAATATCTGTACGTACGAGAGGGAGAGACTTTGTACTAAGTTGTCTGTAGGTTCTTGTATTCTTGCATTGCTTGCGTATTTGTTAATGTTACAACAGCTGAATATTCTGTAGATTATTGTAGCCACTTATCATCAGACGGGTAGGCTGCTTGTTTGTCAACTGTGTTGTATAAAAAAATCAATACACTTGTACACTATGTTGTTGTTGGAGGGAGACTCTATACCAGGGTCGTTTGCATGGGTGGGTACCTGAGTCTTTCCTATTTCTGCCCCCAAAGCAGCAGTGCTTGCATTGCTGTATTCCGGTTTGAAGGGCATTGAAATTACTGGGTACCGTGACATTACATCTTAAGTCACAAGTTGGCAACGTACACTGTGGTTCTTGTGGGGGTTGCAGTTTTGCTGCGAATGTTATAGGAGCCATATGTACGAGTATTATAGGTGAGTGTTAACACTTATCATCAGGTGGGCAGTTTGCTTGTTTGCCAACTTAATTTGCAATAAAAAGAATACGTAAGTGATTAATTTGTGTTTGTTTTATTTATGCAATCAGAACGTACATTAATATAATTTAAATGGATTTTTCTAAAACATTTGGAAGACTGTCAGTGTCTTTATATTACAATTTTGACTGCAAATTCTAAGGTTTTGCTTTCGTGTATGATTGAAAAGTCTCAGTTCAAACGTTATCTGTCTGACTCTCTGATAATTCTGATTTGAATTTATTAAATCTTTTGGTGTACATCAAGGGTGATTGTAAGGGGTGTAGTAGTTGTAACCCTTACAGGTAGGTAAGTTATAGTGTTAAGTTAATTTAGTTATATAGTTTTACAGTTACGTATATAATAAGTTGGCGGGGTTGGAATGTTAAGTAAAAGTGTCCGTCTCCGCTAGTAGTGTTTATTGAACTGCATTAAATTACATTATTAAGTGTTATAAATGAATATACAAATGCGTAGTAAGCTAAACCAAACCAAACAATGTAGAGCTTGCTCGTACATGCTGCCAATTTATAAAAAAAAGAAAGAAAAGAAATAATTAAAATTGTCCTGTCTTATGGCGACGAAGCCTTATCTAATTTACGGGCAGCTGATGCAATCACTTCATCCACGTCCTCGATGTTCGTCAGCTGTTGGGGGTTCGGTGTATGGCTGTGGCCACTAATCGGCAGATCCGTCGTAATGGAGTCTCGCCGCCTGTGTAGGTTAACACTGCAACCTCGATATTTTCTTCTTATTCGCAAGATTCCGTATGCAAATATAATCACAACAATAACGCCGAAAATTGAATAAAATACATAGTTATGGGTGTTATGAGTTATCGTCTGCACAATTAGCGATTCTTGCTGTTCCTTAATATTGCTTATTTGATTTTTTAGCTGTTGCAGGACTTCTTTATGGTCTTCAGGTATAAAATATGTGTGATTAATGTCAGTTAAAATGGGATTAATTCTTGACTCCTTGGCGTAGGCCTCCTCTTGATTCAATTTCAACTCACTGTGAAAGTCATTGTGAGCGTGAATGACGAAGTTGTCTCCTTTGAGCATACAACCAAGGCCGAGTGTAATGATACCCGTGTCGCGAACTCGTTGAGACGTCATACCAGATGGACAAAATATGCGCAGGGTGCATTCTTCGCAACACGAAAAAAACCACGCGCCGCGATTGTGTAAGCGAGTCCATTGATCTATGCAACTGGAAACCTTTATTTTGCATGTAGATATGTTTCCATTGTTTAAAATCTGTGCTTCGCACAAAGTCTTGGCAACCTTTATGTTATAAATACGTTCATGAAGGACGCACAATAATTGATTTTCTCTTAAATTAGTACAGGATGACACATCTCGCTCTTTTAGAGTTATTATCATGTCCTTTTTCAGGTTGACAGCGAGGTATTCTGTTGTTGGTGATATACTTCTGGATATCTGACCTGATATTTGTGGTATGGGTATTATCTGATTAAGCTCATATTGCTCATTAATTATAAGTGGTAATTTCACCTCAAATATAAGTAATGCGTTTGTTACACTCACGTGTACTCTAAACAGCTTGTATAGTTCCCGCGTGCAATATCGAGTGTTGACACAAGGTAACGACAAGTCACTCGGTAGCTGTCCCGATATTATGTTCAGTTGTTCTTCAAATTGTTCAGGTTTTATAAGATGAATGTCGACTCTTCCATCTCGTACGTCCGTGACTAAATCCAGAAGTTGCTGTTGAATATTACGGATATTTGATAAAAAAAGGTTTATAGCGAGAGCTGTGGCCGTGACATACAATGCGTTATCTTGGCTAGCCTTGACGCGTTCTTCAGTTTCAGCAAGATGTTTGTCGATTATAGAAAATTGTTTATTCATCACTTCTTCGTTTCTCTTCAAAAGATTATATTCGCTCTCGATAATTGACGTGTGATTTTTGTATAATGCAAGTAGATGGTTTTCATTTGACTGAATTATGTTAATGTCTTTCTCATACTGACTGGCGAATCTCTGATCTAATACACCAAATAGGGAGTTCGCGATGTATCCCACGCCATCCACGAGTCCTCTTTTTGATCTTGAAGAGCGATACGGGTCTGGTCCCGAGCGTAGAATATTATTATAGTGTCCAATTTCGTTGAGTTCGTGTTGAAATTGCGAAGCTATGGAGATAAATGCTGCTTCTTTCTTGCATAGAACAGTTAAATGATTGACATAATTTTGGATGTAATTTAGACTGTGCCAATATGTAGTCATATTATAATAGACGACCATTTTCCATTCGTCTTGCACTATTGCATATCGGCTATTTTATCGAAATATACTAATTTTGATGGTTTCAGTTCTGTGACGTTAATTGTTTCTTGTACTGTGGGCACCATAAACATAGTAAACATCATGAACAGTGCATACACCACGTGATTGAGTTTTGTTCTGCGTGTCCTTTTACTGTAAGCCTCTGAGTTTTCGTTACCTCGAAGAGGAGTGTTGGTGTTGATACTAGGCTGCTCTATAGGCAGCTTTGATAGTTTTGTAATTGGTCGCTTCATGTTGCTTGTTTTCGTTTTCAGCGTAACAACTCGCACTCGTCCGTCTGATCCTGGATGTGTTTGTAAGACTCGCCCTAAGATCCATTTAGCAGGTGGAATATTGTCCTCCTTTACTATCACTACATCTCCAATTTCTAAGTTTTTAGTAGTGCAGTGCCATTTGCTCCGTGTTTGCAGCGTTTGAAGGTAGTCTGCTGACCATCTTCTCCAAAAGGTTTTAAACATTTTTTCGGTAAGTTTATAGCGATTTGTCAGACTGATGTTATAATCTTCGACAGAGAGTGGTGGTGCTAATATTTGTTCACCTATTAGGAGATGTGCTGGGGTCAAACAATCAATGCTATCAATATCTTCTGTTAGAGCAATCAGTGGTCGAGAGTTCAGGCAAGCCTCAATTTGTGCCAGGAGCGTGGAGAATTCTTCGAACGTAAGTTTTTGTTCGCCAAGTACTCGTTTTAAGTGCAGCTTGAAACTCTTGACTGCTGCTTCCCATAAGCCTCCAGCAGTGGGCCAAGACGGTGCATTGAAGTGCCATTCAATGCCCCACTCAGACAGGTCAGTTAACAAGTCGTCATTCATATATTGTTGTAGTGCCTCTTTTCTCTGTCTATCCAAGGTTCTTGCAGCACCAACGAAGTTGGTACCGTTGTCGCTGTACATGTGCTTGGGCAATCCTCTGCGAGAACATAGTCGTTTAAGAGCATTAAGGAAGGCGGCCGTGCTAAGGTCAGAGACTAGCTCGAGGTGTATAGCTTTGGTGCATAAGCAGATGAACACGGCAACGTAGGCCTTAGATGTTTTGATACCTCTGCCCTTATTTGCCTTAACTTCTACATGGCCGGTGAAGTCTACACCAGTATGTGTGAATGGTCTTGATGGTGTAACGCGCTGTGGTGGTAAGTCTGCCATGAGTTGATAGTTTTTATCTTGTTTGAAACGATGACATCTTATGCATTTGTTAATTTGTTTCTTAACTGCGCGCAGGCCACTTATTATCCAATATCTATTACGTAGATATGATAGAGTTAATCTAGCGCCTCCATGCAGCGTAGTTTTGTGAGCTTGATCGATCAATAACTCCGTTAACTTGTCGTTGTATGGCAAGATAATTGGATGTTTTTGAGATTGGCTCAAGTTCGCATTTTCTAGTCTTCCACCGACGCGTAAGATATGTTTTTTATCCATTCTTGGATTTAAGTTCAAAAGGTTGCTTGTTGAACGTACAGTTCCGTATTTTTGCAATCTTGAAATATCTTCGGCAAAATGTTTTTCTTGAATTGTTTTAATTATTAAGTTATGAGCATTCTCTAATTCAGTAGTCGATAAGTGCGATTTTTGTTTAGCGTGTTTGACGTGATGCGCATTGTTTACGAATCGAAGTATCCAACTAACGATTCGAATTACACGGTTCATAGAGCTATGTTTATTCAGAAGTTTCTCTAAAAACGGCGTTGAATTTTGTGACGCGCTGACTACTTTAATTTTTCTTTCTTCCTCCGTAGTTTGAAAAGTGTGTTTTGATGGCAATTGCGCATTCTTCAACCATATGGGGCCTTCCCACCATAGTTGATGTGATATAAGTTGTGTGGGCATAAGTCCCCGGCTGGCACAATCTGCCGGGTTGTCTTCTGACTTTACATGGTTCCAGGTATTTGGTGGCATGTTGGTAATGATTTTTGCTACCCGGTTGGCTACAAATGTTTTCCATCGAGACGGGTCACCATTTAACCAACCCAGTACTACCATCGAATCTGTCCATCCATATACTTTGACTGTCTGAATGTTTATAGAGTCTGTGATTTTCTTTACAAGTTTTGATAAGAGAAGCGCCCCACAAAGTTCTAATTTTGGTAGCGAGATAGGTTTTTTCAATGGGGCAACCTTGGTTTTTCCGGCGACTAGTTTGATAATTTGGTGACCTTGTTCATCTCTTGACTGACAGTATACAGTGCATGCATACGCCTTTTCGGATGCATCGCAGAATCCGTGTAGTTCGATTGGTTGCCATGTCCTGCCCATCCATCGTGGTATCATAATGTTATCGATTTCAAATAGTTCTGACCGAAATTGTTCCCATTCTCTTAATAGTTTTTCGGGAAGTGGTGTATCCCATTCTAATTCCATAGCCCATGTTTTTTGAAAAAGAAGTTTAGCCTTCATGGTAACAGGTGAGAGCCATCCAAGTGGGTCATACAATTTAGAAATATCCGATAGTAATATCCGCTTTGTAATGACGTCAGCCTTGTTGCCACTTGCATTGTGTTTGAATGTAAATAGATCCGTTCTCGGATTCCAATAAAGGCCAAGTGTTTTATTTGTTTCGGTATGTTTAAAGCTTAACATATTTTGATGTATTAATTCATCCGGCAAATTTTTAAGCAAAGATGGGTTGTTGCTGGCCCATTTTCGAAGGTTGAAACCACCGCCCTTCATCAGATGAATAAGCTGCTGCTGTGTCTCTAGCGCTTCCGAGAGTACATTATTGCCTCCCAGTAAATCGTCCATATATAGCTGGTGTTTTACTATGTCTGCAGCAAGAAGGTATTGATGGCCATCGTCTTTGACAAGTTGTTCGATAGTTCGCATAGCCAAAAAAGGTGCGGCCTTGGTGCCGTACGTGACCGTGCAGAGTTGATACTCTTGTATCTTCTGTTCTGCGCTGTTGCGCCACACGATACGTTGTAATTGTTGGTCTTCTTCTTGAAGCATGATCTGCCTATAGAATTTCTCTATGTCAGCGGTATAGACGAATTCAAAAGTTCTCCAACGCAAAATAATAGCTTGAAGGTCCCGTTGTAAGTTTGGGCCACTCTCCATTAATTGGTTCAGGCTGTGACCTGATGATGTGTTTGCGGAGGCATTGAACACAACGCGCAGTTTTGTAGTGGTTGATTCTGGTCTGGCAATTCCATGATGAGGTAGATAGCAACTTGGTTCTCGGGGATTCGTGCACGGTTTCATATGTTCTAAAGCTAAATATTCTTTAATGAAGTTTTTGTAGTTTTCTGAGAGTTGTTTGTCCTTAGCCAATCGTTTTTCCATGTGTAAAAATTGTGAGATAGCCTTTGGCTTAGATATTCCTAAATATTGTTCGAAGTTGGGTTTCATGGGAATTTTGACTACGTATCGACCGTCATTGCGGCGACGTGTTGTTTCGGAATATAGCTTTTCGCAATAGTGATCTTCAGGTGACTCTGGTCGTGAATCAATAATCTCTTCCATTTCCCAGAATCTTGATAGATCTTCCATATTATTAAGTATAACGTGACAGTTATAGGTTTTGACGTTGCCAAGTAATATCCATCCAATCTTTGTTTGCTGTGCAATGGGTGCTTGGGGTGAACCTCTCAATTTACCAGGCATGACAATCTCAGCGTAGGTTCCTGCATCCAACAAGAGGTCCACAGATCGGGAGACATTATAGTCAGGGTCAGCTAGGTTGATGTGATTTAAATGAGACCATTGTTGTTTTTCAAACGTGTAGTTAGGTAGATTATTGAGCATTTTTGACATGACGAGTGCTTCAGTAGTGAAAGTGTAGTCGCCAAATAGTGACTCGCAGATAAGTTGAACAGTCCCATTGCATTGGTTATTTGAGAACCCTATGCCTGATACAGAAGCATTTTGTTTTTGGCGTTTCAGGCCAAGTCGTTGAGCGGCTGATTCTGTTATCAGATTGATCTGAGAGCCTTGATCTAGTAAGCATCTCAAGGTAAGATAGGTACCATCGGCTGACCTAATTTTTAACTGAGCGGTAGCAAGTAAGACTTCATTAAAGTCACCAGTAACATGATTCGCCTTACGTTGCAGTTGCGAAGTCGACGGCTTGGCCGGTTCCGGTTTTATGTTTGAAGATTCCGCTTCGCGTAATATGTCATGCAGTGTCGTATGATGTTCATTGTTACAGACTCGGCATCGTTTAATCGAATTACATTGCATGCCATTGTGTGAAAACATGCAGTTTTGGCATACGCTTAATTGCGCAATTGTTTTTAACTTTGAATCTGACGACATTTTTTTGAATGTTGAACAGTAAATTAAAAAATGATCGCCTTTGCATAGTGGGCAATTTCTATTTTCGGCCACATGATAAGTTTTGGCAACATATTTTTTTGATTTATTCACTGAATACGCATCTCTTTGCGATGTCGAGTGATTCAGTTTGTTAATTGTTTGTTGCTTCGGAGTAGAGTTTTGTTGCCTTTTCTTATTTACTGGCTCTAATGCGGTAAACTTTCTTTGTATGAACTCCATAAACTCATCGAAAATCGGAAGTTCTCTGGGATCCTTTCTTGTTTCCATGTATGATGCGTATGTTTCATCATCTAATTTTGACGACAAAATGTGAACCAGTATAGGATCCCATGTTAAAGTCTCGATGCCCAAGTTGTGGATCGCATTTATGGTTTCTATGCTAGTGTCATATAGGCGTTTTAGCTCAAACGAAGTTTGTTGGTTGACTGTAGGCTGATTCATAAAAATTTTCATTTGCTTCGTAAATAATAACTGTTTATTATTATACCGATGAGTAAGTATATCCCAACAGGAGTCGTAGTTTTCATCGGAGACAGTCAGATGTTGAACAATGCGTTCAGCTTCACCTCTTAATTTGCCCTTAAGATGTTGCATTTTTTGGGCTTTCGATAGCATCGTGTTGTTGTGAATCGCCTCGCAGTACAGATCCATGAAAGTAGGCCACTGAGTATAATTTCCAAAGAAGGTTGGTATATCAATGGGTGGCAAGGAACGTTGTTGATGAGTAGTGGTATTCAACTTACGGTAGAGTTCTCGTTTACTAGCTTCGAAATTTGCTTCATGCTTAGCGTACTCTTCCTCATAGTCCAAATTCGTGCCTAGCAACAGGTTGTCAATCTGCCAATGAGTATCATCGATGAGCTTCCAACGAGATTGTAGCACTTGGAGCTTATCTTCGATTTCCCATTTTTCGTTCAGGTTGTTGATGTCAATGTTCCGAACTGCACGGGTGAACGCACGAAAATGTGTATTTTGAAGGTTCATCAGCTCGTCGGACTTTGAAAGTATGCCGGTGTTGGTCTGTTTACTACCATCCCCCGGTTGCATGAGCTTCAACAGATCTGCCTTGATTGTTTCGTACTTTTTAAGCACAAACTGATAAGCATTACTTACTGTGTATTCACTTGAATGAATGTCTTCGAAAGTCAGGAGATGCTTATGGTTGGATTCGAACTCTGACCACAGTGCTTCTAGAGCATCCAATCGTTTTTGGCTATACTCCGGAGTCTTGCGGATGTCGGAGTCCTTCTTGAAGTTGACTACGATCTTCTCGATTCCTTCAGCAATAATTTGTTGACGTTGTAACAAGTTGTTCATCATAGTGGATGTATATGTTTACTCACTCTTTGAAATGTTCTTCTGTTGTGCAAACGCGTGAAGCTCTTACTCCACGATATGTGCGCCTTCTCAATCTGTCCGGTGAGACCCGCTGGTGGGAGGCCGAAACAGACCGATTCGCTATCATAGAATAATCACTAAAACACGTTATTACACTTCACTGATTTTAATTAATCAATCCGGCTCGAAGAAATGTAAGGGGTGTAGTAGTTGTAACCCTTACAGGTAGGTAAGTTATAGTGTTAAGTTAATTTAGTTATATAGTTTTACAGTTACGTATATAATAAGTTGGCGGGGTTGGAATGTTAAGTAAAAGTGTCCGTCTCCGCTAGTAGTGTTTATTGAACTGCATTAAATTACATTATTAAGTGTTATAAATGAATATACAAATGCGTAGTAAGCTAAACCAAACCAAACAATGTAGAGCTTGCTCGTACAGTGATCATTAGGTCTATATTTTTAAAAGCATTATTTAAGCTAGCTAAGTCAACCAATCGTGCGGATCGGTGCCAGAGTGGTTTGACTGAGGCCTAATCGCCCTGAGATAACTAGTATGGGTAGGCTCGTGCCCCTCGGTGGGGACGTATATGAGCTGTGATGACGATTATTATTATTTAAGTTCGACCGATCTGATCGACGAAACGATATCTGTTTGCCGGCAGATGCAGCATGCGCGGCGTGACGTAGCGCCATGCCGTCGGAGGCCGCCCACCCGCGCGCCGACCACTCCAGGCCGGGGTTCGTACACTTCACTTCGCATCGACGCGCCACCTCGTAGCTCAACACTACAAGTATCGTTCGGCACGGTAAACATCTCGAGGTCACCGCGTCGCCGGATCGCCGAGAGCTATTATTGGCGACAACGTCTTCCGTCCGTCCGTCCGCCACCTGCCGCCGCGGCGCTCCGCTCGGCGCACACTACCGGGGCTCCCGCGTCGCGGACTCAAGGGTGGACGAATCGAACTCGAACGGTCTTCGAGTATCGCGACATCCTCGGAGGAGGATCGCCGCCGTTCCATAGCGACGGCCGATAATTTGCTCGATTAAATTCGAGGCGCCCGGCGCGCGCATCTTGGAGTATCGCAAAGATCCCTATTTTTTCCTCCACCGCTGGGTCCTCGACGCCGGAGTCGCGGCGAGGGTCGCTCACCGGCCGCATCGTCGGGCAGCTGTCGCGGCGGAACCCCGGCGCGGGAGCGGGGCGCGGCGAGCGCGCGGCGGCGGGGGGCGGCGGCCGGCGCTATATCGGGCCAGTCGGTCGGCGGCCGGCGCTGGCGCTGGGCTGGCTGGGGCCGAGCCGTGACGTGCCGCGTCGTGCCGTGTCGCGTCGTAACCGAGGTGTGCGCCCGCGCAGGTCCGCGTACGTGAGGCTGGGCGGCGCGCGCTCCTGCCGGCGCTGCTGCCGCGGCGCGCTGGCCGCCTGCCTGCCGCCCGCCGGCGCCTCCTGCCTGCCGCCCGCCACGCTGGAGCGGCTGCAGCGCCGCCTGGGCCGCCGCGACGAGCGGCCCTCGCGACACCAGCGGCTGCAGGCCCTCACCGAGCGCCTGCTGCCGCGGCCGCCCGCTCCCGCCGCGTCCGTCCCGTCACCCGCGCCACCGCCGCCCGCACCGTCGCCGCCGCCGCCGCCGCCGACGCCGCCGCCCGTCCCTCCGCCGCGCGCGCGCCACCGCGTCGACGACTTCGCCGCCGACGGCATCACGCTGGCGCGCGTCGAGCCGCGCTCGATAGTCGGCTCGTACGTGCAGCGCACGATCCCGTACCGCAGCGCGTCGTTCTCGCAGGGCGACTTCGCCGCGAACAAGTACGCGCGCGTGCAGCCCGCCTCGATCTTCGACCTGGTGCGCCGCGACGCGCCCGCCGAGCGGCCGCCGCGGGCCGACGCCGACGGCGACGCGAGCGGCTCGGCCGCCTCCGCCGAGTCCGGCGCCGAGTCGGCCGCGTCGGCCGCGGGCTCCGCGGACGCGCTGGTCCCGCTGGCCGCGCCCGCGCCGCGCTCGCCGCCGCCCGCGCGCGCCGCGCCGCGCAGGACCGCCTCCGCGCCCGCGCCGCCCGAGGCGCCCTCGCCGCCGTCCCCGCCGCCCCCGCCGCCCCCGCCGCCGGCGGCGACGCGGCCGTTCGCGTTCCCGCCGCTGCCGGACCCGCCGGCGACCGCGTGTGCGAATCCGGACTGCGAGTGCGCGGACGCGGTGCGGTCCCGGGAGGACGGCGCGCCCGCCGCCGACATCCCCGTGCCGGTGTACGAGTGCACAGTGAAACAGTGGTCGAGCGAGCGGCCGGCGGCGTCCGACGCCCCCGCGGAGGGGGACGGGGACGGCTCGCCCGAGGCGGAGCGCGAGGACGAGCCGATCACGAGCGAGCAGGTGGCGAGCCTGCTGGCCGCGGTGCACGACCCGCGCGCGGCCGTGCCGCCGGGACCGGGACCGGGACCGGGACCGGGCCGAGGCGCGCGCGAGCGCCGCCGCCCGCTCGACAAGACGCGCCGCCGCAAGGGCATCTACATCACCACGGCCAGCGACGACGGCGGCGACGACGAGCCGCCTCCGCCGCCGCCCGCCGGTCCCGCTCCCGCGCGCCCGCGCCTCTCTCACCGGAGCTCGGACGAGCGGGACGACGACGCAGTCCGCACCAGAAGGCGGCCTTGCGAGCCGCCGCCCCCGGAGACGGAGGGCGGAAGCGGAGGCGGGCGCCGCAGCCTGTCGGACGCGGCCGGCCGGAGCGGGAGCGGGAGCGGGAGCGGGGGCGGGGGCGCGGCGCGGCCGACGCACGCGCGCGCGGCGTCGTCGCCCAGCAAGCTGTCGCTGCCGCAGCAGGCCCCGCAGTGGCCGCAGTGGCCGCCGCAGCAGCAGCCGCAGCCGGCGAGCCGCGGCGGGGCGGAGCTGCTGGCGGAGCTGCTGCGCGGCTCGTCCGAGGCGCTGTCCAACGCGGCCGCCTTCGACAACGTCGTGCTCACGCTGCACCAGCACAACGTGAGTACCCTCCCCGTATCTATCCGGCGTCGAGTGGTGAATTAAAGATTGGTCCTATCGTATCGTTTAAAAAATTTAAAGATCGGTTTCTTAATATTGTAATGAGATTGAGAGTCGAGGATCGCTCCTCGCTCACGCCGTCGGGGGATCGACTCGGATCGTTTTTTACGCCGCCCCTGTGTGCACGCAGATCGTCGGTCGCTCCTCTACCCGACTCGAAACCTAGTTTTAGTCTCTCCTCAAAATCTTCTGCGCGTTTCCTGTTCACTGTTGCAGCAAAATTTATAATATTGCGTGTCCGCTTAAAATCGTTCGGTCGGCTTCGGTGACATTTAAATTTTGGATCCGAGCGGGTTCCGACTCGAGGTTCGACTTTGTTTTTAACGCGCTCTCGGTTGGCGTCTCTCGGTCCAATGTCGAGTGAATCACGCGCAGCTGCTCCAGAACTGTCAAAAAGTTTAAGGGCACGCGAGTTTATTTCGGAACATTTTTATACGTTGACTTTTATGAGACAAAGAGAGGCGACGACGAGCCGATATTTAACAAACAAAATGCTTTCAATTACTCAATGTCGCAAATGAAATTCAACTCCCCAGTTTCGAGCTATGAGGTGCGTGGATTTAATATTGTGGAACAAGTAGATTCCATGCAAATAGTTTGCTGTATAACTTTTAAGTGTCTCCTGATTGTTTGATAAGTTCATAATCAGTAAATGTAAACATTGTTATGAATCTTATCGCACTCTGCAATTTTGTTGACATTATTGCTTTGTTAGCGCATAACATACCAAACTTGTTTAATCTATTCACTGCAATCTTGTGTAGAGATCGTCAAACTGTGCCTTCTGCGTGATACGGTCACCGTTGACGAACAACACTGAAATATGTAACACCTCGCAAATAATGTGTAATCCCAAAATACTACAAGTACTAACAACGTTGCTTTATTTATGCCTTCAATGACGCAAAAATTAGACAGTTTTAGATGGGCGATTTTATCTCTATGCAATATACTTAGCAATACGTGAGCTGTATTTAGTACTGCTATAAATAAAATAACACGATTTAAATCATGAACATAAATTAAAATTTACTTATTTGATCCTTTGTCTTAAATCTATAAATTACTCTATATCTTGGAGATTCATCTAAGATTTGAATTTTGACTTACATTAATTAAATACTGTGTGTAACCAATAACTCAAATCTGATTTTGACCACATTTATTTTTTGCATCAATAATACGAGCACTTTAATAACATGTCGATAGAAAAATCTCTCAGTTGTGTAGTGCAGTGAAAGGGACCGGATTTTACAAGTAAACCAAAACCGAATCATTACCTGGCCAACGATAACTCCCCAGTATCACGACATCGAACATATGCAAACAATAAAATATGCATTCCGATATGTCGATCATAATGTTTTACGCGTAAATTCGAATTAGTGGAATCATTATTCAGTAGCCTTGCACATTACAATTCACTACGATGAAAAGAAAGATATCTCTCATTGCGATACGACGAACTACATCTTTAATCCAGTTCACTACTTCATTTAGTAGTTCGTGTGGACAAATACGTTCAGTTTACTCAAAGGAAAGACGAATGCATTTTATTTGTCACTTCCGACTTAAACTTCAAAAAGGTGAGAATCTTATTGCAAAGTTATATATTATATGTATACCTATAATATTGAAGGTTTTACAATTAAATTTAAATAACAACAAATCATAATTTGATTTTCCTTCACACCTAATAGGCTTACGTAGAACGCGGGAGCCATTCGCTCAGATTTTTCGTTCGGGAACGATATCATATACCGTAGATGTAGATGAGATGCGATATAGGGGACGAAATGAACTAGAGGTAGAGTCTGGGTAAAACTGAAGGAAAAATGCATATGAGCTAGTTAATTTTTCGTCTTTCGTTCGCGAACTACACAAGTGTAGTGTTCAGGCCATAGGGCCGCCAGCGGGCACGTGGTGGCTGCGATCGATGAATCATTAGGTCAAGAAACTATGTAGTGCTTCCTAAATTAGCGGCGGCGGCTTCCCCGTATCGTTCATTGTCATCTGCGTGCGTCGGCAGCGGAGCATTCGTACCACTTCGTTGGGCATCAGCTACACTTTGCACTTGTACTATAAATGGTTCTATGCAATTGCAACCAACTATTACAGGACAGTAAGTAATTAAATGAAGATTGAAATCAGAATTAAATGAGTAGTTCCTTCTTTTTGAAATCGGTTAAAAAGATTATGAGGAATCAATAGAAAGTGTTGACTGTTGGAGTAATGGCTCATATTAAAGAAACAGATCAGGGTAAAATTGTAAATCAGTGTATAGTAACACAATAATGTTTTTCAGTTGATTTTTAGGGTGTAGATATTAAAATACATTCCATAATTAAAGACGCTATTGGATCATTACAAATTGCACTATATTTTTATTATGATGAGCCCAGATACCATTTGAATATGATTGTCAATTGAACCATTTTCTACAGTTATTTAGTACTGAACGATTTTTATATAATATTGCTTAAAATCAGTTTATTTTCTTTTCCATTTTTGTTTTTATACAATTTTTTCCCTCTAACACAATATCTTACACATCGCTTGGGTTGGCTGGAAGTGATCTCTAAGACAGATAAGCCCACCCTTGTATAAACTTTAAGTTTTAAACATGTTTTTGAATCTATTTTTTGTACAATAAAGAATTATATGAAAGTGTCGACGACAGTCGACGAAGCGCATGTGGCCCGCGAGCCGCGGAATCGCCACCCCTGCTCTATGTTGACAAAAATTTTTCAATTTTAATTTGAACTGTACAAATTGAGTCAGTATCGAGTTAACACTGTACTGAATTAATACGATGCAAATAGTGAATCAGACTGATGTCGAAATCTTCTGGTGCCATTTACTTCACCAATTTAAATGATGCTTAAAATTAACACAATTTGAATAAACCATCTCACTTAAGTGAATTCAATGAACTGACTCGCAGATACAATAAAAGTATGCGCGAAATTCCGCCTGTTTGCTTTGACTGTAGCAATGTAAACACTGCGGTCTATAGCCGGTTGATAAGCTGTGAACTGGAGCTCGGAATCGCGAGAGGATGTTGCCTCGTCGATTCGATTTGTTGCAACCGTGTTTCGTGAACTCGTTATGTTTAGAATTGTAAATATTTGATTGCTGCGTGAGCAGTATGTAATATTCTTAGAAGCTTTTAAACATATATTAATTGATGAAGAGACTAAGGCATCAAAATAATAGTGTAATTTTGTTCATTGATTTAATTTTCCGATTCAATGCTCTAAATAATTTTACTTATTCTTCAAATTTATTTCTTCTCAATATTTATTCTTAAAAATACTCTTTCTAAATTGAGATTTTTTTATTCACGACAGAAGAAAAACCTTGAATTTCATCGACGATAAAGCTGAAAAAAGCGAGTTTCACCTGGGTTTCTTCACAAAATAGAAAAACACCTTACATTTATTTGTGGAATTTAAAATACTTGACATTTATATGGCAAAAAACTTAAGTAAGACGGTGGTAGCTAAGTTAGATATATAGAATTAGAAGCCCTACCACCAACTAAACTTTTACTTAATGTCTTTTAAAAATACGCAGAACAACCATTATAACTATCAGTTAACTATTTAAGATAGACATTTTAGATTGACCATTTAACTTAAAGAATAACAAGAAAATTTACGATCTTGATAATCTTGATTGAGTTTAGATACGAGTGCCACGCGTTGTAATTATGTCAAGGTTGGGACCGTTCGATGGCAGTTACAATGTAATGGATGAAGTCCAGCCATCTGGTGTTGCCACACTGCCGCTTCCGCATGACGGCGACATCAAAGTGTTGCCATTCGTCAAACTGAATGATGCGCCACAGACCACTGATACTATTTGATTGCTGGAGCCATTAACGATAGACAAACGATGCTAGACGGTCCACAAAATAGCATTAAAGACTGACTATCACCAAGCGATGATATAATTTTTGTTATTCACATTTCTGACTAAGCATCTCCTGTCAGCAGTATTTCTTTTCTCCGCATGATTAATTTTTACTATCATGTGGATCAAAGCTATTCCCCTCCTATAAGAAAGAGACATTATTAAAAATACATGTTTAGAAAAATATAAATCTAAATAAATATTCTTCAGTAGGTTTACTCTGAAAACCATTTAAAATCGATGGACGTTATACTTGACAAATAGAAATTTTACTGAGTTTCCATATACACTACAAAGTCTACTTACACTACATAGTTTCCTTACGCCTTTCCCCGTGGAGGTAGACAAATATAGTTTTGTATTAGCTTCGATCTATAGAGAAGTGTCTAACATCCTCAATATACATTAATGATTTCATACCCGCTCGTTTGTTAAAAGTACGCATAGTCTAGCTTTTTTACATGATGTCTTTCATGTGATTCGGATGTTTGGCTTGGTCGTCCTTTATCAAGTTACGTATATGTATTTACTTCACAACTTTCTTTCATACATCTGTTGTACACGCCCAAATGATATTAGGTTTCCTTTCTCAATGTTTGTCATTCATTCTTCTTTCACACAAAACATCATCTTTCTACACCACTTCTTTATAGGAAAGTGTCACCAACGAAAGTAAGACCTCTAACAGGAATGTCTCAAAGCTCTCATTCGAGTAAATAGCACTTTCTATCATTTTTTGACACACCCAACATTCATTCTCCCCAAACATAAGTAGGAACTAGTTCGCTTCCACATATAGCTAGCACGAACATTTGTGTCAATGTATACCTATTGTCATCGTGAAATATTTGTATGAGAATTGTATCGCATCCCTACAGAGCGTACCCACTTGGAACTAAAATTCTCATACAAATACTTTGACGCAAATGTTCGTGCTTGCCCTACATCCTACAAAGCCCTATTCAGTCTGTTTGCTGCCATTACTCGTCTTACTTGGACTCATACTTACCACCACTTGTAAATATAGATCTCAAATATGCAACCCTTTCCCTTGCTACAAACATTCAAAATATTGAGAATAAGTATTTAAGAAATGGAAAAAATAGTGCTTTTTAAAATAATAAAAGAATTTGTCATTAAGTTTCCTGACTATTGAACAACAAAGATTAACCATAACATGGTATGTACAACGTGCAATAAACGCTGCCAACCGACGGAGGTGACAACGGGAGCAGGATTTATAAGCTTATTAGTTGTCTATACGGAGGACGAAGGCTTCGGTTAATCCGTCGGTCTGCGAAGGGTTGAACGTGCTCCATCTAATAATCAAAAATCGAAGCTAGTAATTCGCTCTCTTTCGATCAAGCCGAACCAGATATTGCAATTAATCTGTGCTCTGAGAGATAGACTGCATCGATATCTATACTAATAATATTATAAAGAAGAAAGATTTGATTGTTTGTTTGTATTGAATAGGCTTCGAAACTACTGAACCGATTTTGATGAAAGTTGGTATAGATATAGTTCGAGACCAGGGGAAGGATATAGGGTAATTTTCCTAGGGGAAAAAAATTTCCACGGGAAAACAAAACATTGAACTTAGTAATTATTTAGTGCTAAAACATAGATCTGTTAACATTTAAAGCATCGTTTTAGCAAAAAGATGAGCTATGTATTAGATCATTTGAAATAAATTAGAAAACTACCTAATATTTGATTAAATCTAATAATAATATCAGATTCTCAAGAAGCCGTAGTAGTACTACCCCAAGCTATAATATTGATGGGCAGACTTTAGATGAGGTGGATACCATTCGTGACTTTGGTGTAAGTATTTGATAAAAAACTACGTTTTCATAAACATATCGACCATATTGCTACAAAGGGATTTAGAATGCTAGGTTTTGTCTTGCGCAATACGAAGAACTTTAAAAGACCCTTCTTTCCTTTAAACATCGCCTTAGTTCGAGCTGGCCTTGAGTACTGTTCCCAAGTATGGTCCCCTCAGTATAATGTTCATATAAAAAGAATAGAACGCATACAAAAAAGATTTTTGTGGCATCTTGCTTATCAATGTTGTATGGCTATGAAGCTGCCTGCATACGAGAGTCGTTTGGCTCACTTCAAATTAAATAGCCTCTATGATCGTAGACTATTATTAGATGCTATGTTCTTGCATAAGGTAATTAATAATGCTTTAGACTGCCCTGTTTTATTAGAACATATTAATTTTAATATTCCATATAAATTACCTCGTTCTACTAAATATGTCCCCTTTTCGCCAAAAGATGCTAAAAGCAATTTGGGTCGCCACGCTACTATGAATAGGTTGCAGAGACAATACAATCATTTAGTTAAAGATAACGATATTGATATATTTTTTGATAAGCCACAAAGATTTTAATCTAAAATCATTCAGTCGTTTACCCGGGTTTCTGTTTGATGAATATTGTTATTTCGACCTCGTTACTCCTTTGATAGCTTGTTAACTATATGACGATTCCTTGAGTTACTGTCTGAAGCGTCGATAGCGTTGTGCGTAAGGCCGTCGCCTACCAATCGGGAGGTAGCGGTTCGAACCCCGCCATGTACCAATGTGTTTTCATATACATATGTACGTTTATTCGACGCTTTTACGGTGAAGGAAAACATCGTGAGAAAACCTGCACACACCTGTGAAGAAAGAATTTCTTTACAGGTTGTGTGTGAAGTCGACCAACCCGCACTTGGCCAGCGCGGTTGACTAAGGCTTAGAAACTAGTTTAGGGTAGGCTCGAGCCCCTCGGTGGGGGCGTATATGAGCTGTTGATGATGAATAATGATCAAAAGTTCCTTCTAGATAGCTCTATTATTGTTGTTTTAGAATTTTAATTTTACTGTCCACATTTGCATGCCGTGACAACCTATAATTAAGATCTCACTTAGAATAAGTCCTGTTGATATAGTACCTAACACATTGTATAGTGTTAATCTTGTTGGTTGTCCTAATATATAAAATAACATAAATACGATGATGAAACGGATTCTTTAGCAATTTGTAATAGACACTTAAATACAAAAATCTTGGAGAATCATCGTATTGCGGTGGATCCAGTCACGAGGGTTTTGACGAGAGGCTCTAAAGTCGCGATAGAAATGACCATTGGACACATTAAACGATAGAGCATTATTACTTTGTCGACTCAAATTTTCGCGCGCATCAACGGTTCGTTTACAAGAGAATCCAGCTGACCGACCACATATTCGATGGCGTCGTCATTCTTTCATCACTTCTGACTCCATATAATACTTATTGGTATTTTAAATAAGACATGAACTTTTTTTGTTGATTTATTATAATTACAATAACGCAAATTCACACACATAATAATTGATAAGACCAATGCAATTCACAACCAATGACAAGACAATTCACAACCAATGAGAAGAATTGACAACAATACCAAGAGGATGATCATTACCATAGTATTGGGCATAGATGATAGTGTACTACATATACATATAACAGTATGTATTGTACATAAATAGACGACAAGGTAGGGGCAGTACAAAAAATCAAACACGTCGAAGGCCACTGACCTGCAAGGGTCTCTCCAACGTAAGACAATACACAGAGGCGTTCAGAGCAGGGGCCTTACCATGATCGCTTATAGCAAGGTTAAAACAATACTGAAACAGAGACACCGCTCTTGCTGTGTGTAGCGCCATCCTGCTCTCAGCGCGGTTTTAATATTGTTTTGAGCGATCATGGTAAGGGGGCAGGTCCTCAACAACGGCTGCTGGCGCGCGGCCAGCTCTCGACTGACGTGGAATGCCCGCGCTCGCGTCCTTGCGGGACTCGCCGATCTGTGAACTTCTCATGCAATATTGCAAATAAATTATGCAGTCAATGTGATTTTTAATATGGTCTATGGGTCACTCCTCCAGCGCCCAAAAGTGAGAATGATGTTGTCGTAGTAGATACACAATCAGTGACAAAATTCGCTTATTGTTTATGTAGGGTGCAAGTCCACACTTGTGGTTGCATAAATTTTAAGTACGTAAGAAAAATTTGTTCAAAACTGCCTATTTTTGGAAAAAAAATTGTCTGCAATCCTAGAAACTATCTACCAAGTATCATACCATTTTGGAATCCTTATTGAATGTGCCAACTTTTGCAGTTACTTGCCAAACTCGCATAGTACATTTTTTTTTCAGTACATCTTGTTAAAGCTATGCGAAAAATTAATTTTGAATATTTAATTTAGATACACTGAAAAAACTAATTAACTAAACTAGTTGAGTTAAATAAAGATTAGCAAAACTTTGTTAACTTTCAAATTAATTTCATTTATGTTTAGATCACCTGGCTTGTTACAATTTACAAAATCATTTCAGTTATTTAATTTTGGTTATGAACTTCTAAAATTTTTGTTATTTACTGTCAAATTCGACTTCGGTACCTTGTAACATAACAGTACTTTGCTATAATTGAATAAACTTAGAGTATTTTCTAACATGCAGTTGGCTAAACTTAAATTAAGCTTTTACATAATTATTGTGCTATTTATTACCATAGCTAAAAATTGTTTACAACTGAATAGTATTGTTTAAGATCGTGTTACAAAGTTGCTATAAACAAATTAAATATTTGATTGAAACCAACTAGTAAATAATGTTGATTACAACAATGTTTTTGTAAGCCAGAACGAAATAGTTTTGTCAGAGAGGTAATAAAAGTGATGCTGCGTGTAACAAAAAAAAAATGTAATTTCCCACCCGAACTTGCATCAAACGTGACACGCAGGAACATAATGTTCATTTCGCTTTACCGGCCATTGCGGTTCGCACTAGTTCGCAGAAAGCAAGTGGCATTTAGTGGTAACTTTGTGATATTTTTCAAAAATAGAGAAGAATCATGGTACACATGAAGAGTCAAAACTGTATGGTGATGCCGTATTCATGAATGCAGCCCCCCCGAAGCAAACGAACCTGCGGAAAAAATTTCCTACTATCTGAGGTTGTGGGGCTTGGAAATGACTATTTCAAATTTTTGAATGGTGAGTGAACAGAACAAAACTTTTTTGATTTTTATAAGAAAATGTTTGTCCGTTTTTCGTACAGCTGTGCGACTAATGTGTACTCAGCTATTCACTTACTTCGGTTACCAATTCCGAACTGTCATTTTGAACACAATATCATACTGCTATAATGAACCCTGCCATAACAAAACTCACGTTGCCATTGCTATTTCAGCGAGTAGTTTTGTGTGTAATACACTCAGTAGTATATCACAATGACAGTTCGGAGTTCAGATTTCGGAGCAACCGAAGTTAGCGAATAAGGGAGCTGGTGTTTTTGGCCCAGTGATATTTTTCTTTCATTTGCTTCTTATTTTAATGCATATAACCTAAACATGTTTTTATTTTACAGAGTCTTATGAAGAGCTACTGGACTATGCCGCTTTGACGATTTCGAATAATTGTACAAGTCACTAGAATTGACCACGATCTCCGATGCCACCACGCTGGTAGCATTGCCAGCTGCAGCTCCAACAATATTTTGGACAAGGATACCAAAAGAGGATTGGCGCCTAGTGTTGAGGCGTAGTTATTTATAGTTCTGTGATTATTTCTTTTCTTGATCAATATATTTAAAAGTTTTCTGTAATGAATGCTCACTTATTTGAACAAATCAATTTAGTTTTTAATTTGTCCCAAGTTTGTAGTCGAAATTAATATATGAGGAGTTTCAACAGCGCTTGCCTTTCTTGCTGAAAATTCTCATAGTATTAGTTTTGGCTACAAGCTATAAACCTGTAGGAAAAAACCGCTATAGTAACCTAAAAGTAATGTAACTATTAACTGAAAAGTTCAGGTACAGATTACATAACAGTGATGTTGTAAATAATCTGAAACTCTAGCTATATTTTAATCACAAGTTTAGTAACAGGTATCAAATTAGTTTGGTCATGATTACAATATATTGATGCTATACTAATCTGAGAATCTAGTTATAATTAATCAAAAGTTTAGTAACAGATAGCAAAATAGTTTAGTTGTGATAACAGTTTAGTGATGCTAATATTGAAGAAATAGTTATTTATAACAAAACAGTTTCGTAAATAGTAAACATAGATGTGGTCTATTCTTACTTAAAAGTTTTGTTATTAATACATTTATATTAGTAATTTACTCGAAACACTTTGGTAACTTATGGTTTATATATTTGGTGGGAAGTAATTATTTTTGTTTGGCTATAGATAACATAACTGTTTTTACAAAACTGAATTTGGCTACTAGTAACATTAGTTGTGAAGTCACTATTTTTATGTAATAGGTTACTCAAATGTTTGTTATTTGTTACTAAAAATTTATTTTAGTGTAAAAATAGATAAATATTCTTCTAATTTGGAGCAGCTGGCTTTAAATTTTAGATTAGAGTATACAGAAACATTATTCAGGATTACAAAACAAAAGAAAATGTTTAGAAAAGTCAAGATTTGTAGCAACAAGAGTGAAAAAACCGTCACATCGTGTAAATTATATCGATTTTTTTAAATGTTACATTTTTTTAAAATAGGTGACTTAGATTTTTTTATATTTTTCTGATAACATATATGAGTTAGTCTACCGCCTGCTTTCGGCTTGACGTCGGCTTCTGGGACACCCTTTATAAATGCGCAGTAAGCATTCATCATTATCACCACAGCTCACATAATTGTGTCCCCACCGAAGAGCTCGAGCCTACCCTAAGTAAGGGTGTTAAGGCATTAGTCAACCACGCTGGTCCAATGAGGATTGGTCGACTTCATTTGCACCTTTGTACTTTTTCGCAGATGTGGGCAGGTTGCCTCGCGATGTTTTCCTTCACCGTTGGAGCGTTGGACAAATGTACATATGAAATTCGATTATACTTCATTGCAGAATCAAATCTCGATTAGAAGGCCAGTGTCGAGTCCACAGCGCCACCGCTCTCATAGCACGACGTAGTAAGCATTATCGATACATAATTATTTGTATGACACAATAACTGTACAGTGTATCAACTTTCTTATCAGTGATCGAAGATTTTAAAGCTGTTCAAGTGGGATCTTTATAGTGTCATCCAGCCAGACGACGACGAAAAAGCACTCGCTCAGTTTCAACTTGTATTACGTAGTACTACTACTCGTATCTCTATTCTGAGCTTGTATCTCAAAAAATTCATGACGCCAATCAGAAGTGATGTGTGATTCCATACTCAATAAAACAAGGCAAACCGTCGCAGGTCGGACCGCGCAGTGACTGTGGACTATCAAATATTCTGAAACCTGATATTGTCGCGCTTCAGGTTACCGGGCTTCCAAGTAAGGTCAACTCTTGTCGCTCGACAGTTTGGCGTTGTAATTTCGTATTTTGCGTAGACTTGGCTATCACTCCATACAAATGGGACGGTTGCGATTAGATACTATTTAACAAACTCCCGCTTGAGATGAATGTAATGTAACTTACTGATTAATCAAAAATCATCCCAAGAAATTACGAATTTATATCTTGCGGTACTAATGGTAAGAATTTTAACAATGTTGACCCCAGTGGGAATATCTTAAAATGGAACCAAATTTATCCGGAGATCAGTTATCATTCCGGCTTCTTTGACTTTGGGGTCTGGGAGACTGAGGAGTCGTCTAAATTTTCTTCTTCACAATCGTCTTTGATGGGGAATTGAACAGTTTTTGATGAACCCACGTTAATGACTCCCTTGTCCACTTCATATACTCTCAGGCATCTGTTGAAGATGGACATTAAAATGGTAGCGATGTTTCATTTAATTATTATTCAATCCATAACCTCAATATATATCAAACTATGGTTGTGAAAATAAGATGGAGCATGTTAACTATTTACCGTAATAGAAAAACATACAGTGCCTAATTATCCTAGAATTCTCGATTGACCTTCGCCGTACGGATCAATGATTTGCGTTTGTGTACACAGGCATACTTCATGATCATCAGCGTGAATTCCTTTGACTGCTATGGAATACACACGATAACGTCCTCTGCACAATGCCTGTACTCGCCATCATTGCCCATTGTGAAGGCTCCTAGCCTAGTCCTAGCATGTTCCGTCGAAATGTGAAAGAATGGTTACAGGAAAAATGATTTTATTCTGTTTTTTTTTTATTACACTAATTAATTTAATTATATTTTAAGATATAACATATTTACAGATTAAGACATAAATAATAATATTGACATTTATATTTTATTTTGCGTATTTGTGATTATATTCAAATGTTATTGTGTTGAGTTTGTTCTATAAATTTTCTTTTCTTAATTATCATTGACATTTTAGATTTGATTAATTGATATTGACATTTACATGCCAAAGCGGCGAGACATGTCCGGACTTGTTATTTATGATTTAAGATCTGTATTATACTTACCATGTTTCTTGTGAATAAATGATTTGATTTGATTTGATAGCCCTAATATTCATTGCGAAACATCCCTTAGTTTCTACGCTACCAAATACATTTTTGTCAGGCGATCTCGTACCCTGTACACAATGCAAGCAATTGCGCTAGTAGTTGTCCTCCCGCTCGACCAATGCGGCTTAAGGTTACAGGATGATTTGCGGATTGCGGAACAAGTGTACCTTTCTGACAAGTCACACCACAGCGCGTGCATCGCGAAGCTGAATACAAATTAACGAAGGCACGACGAAGACAACAATGGCACTAATTGCGGTGAGAGCGCGATGTTTAATTCCATTGAGATATAAATGTTAGTTCGATTCATTCCGCGACCGCCCCTGGAGACCGCCGCCACTTGGCACCCGTCACTTTCCCTGCAATTATTTAAAGTCACACAACAACTAACAATTGGGGTTTTGTAACTGTCGATAGTCGAGCTTACGGTGCAACGGCACTCGAGATTATTTGTACAGTGAGTACAAAGGGAAACTTAACGCCATAGGAATTGTTTACCAACCAACCTTGAGGTGAATAGCTAGTGCGGTAGATATACCGAAGAGTAGCAGAAAAATTTCGCAGTCACAGATATAAAAAAATATCAGAGATCTAAATAAAAATTCTATCAACAGTAGCTTGAAATTTCTATCAACACTCAACCGCTCATATCACTATAAAAATGCTTTTTACAGAATAATATACTTCGGTTACGCTACGCCCCACGATTTTATTCTTTTGTCTGATCAATGCCCTACTAGATTGATGAGGCGCGTTGTGTGATGACTAGTACGTAGGACCTACTGAACTATATTTTGGCTTTTAGTACATTATCTACATAATTATTATCTTTATCTTCAATAAAATCGTTAAACTTAAAATTTTCTTAGATTTTTTTAAACCTTGCTACAAGCGATCATGGTATGGCCCCTGTATGTGGGTCATGGGGTCGCGGGCCGCGGCAAATGTCAACATGTGTCCTTACCACGACTTCAACAATTATCTGTCACTCCGCATTGACTCAGGCGTCCTTGCTACACGCATTTAATTAAATATTATTCCATTTCAAATAAATGCTTTCTTCGGAGAATTTCCAAAGAATATTTTTGTTCAGTTCTGCAACGCATTGATTTTGTGGAGTCGGTGCCTAAAACTTACCTAATTCATTTAGCTTTTAGTACATTACCTACATCAGCATTATCTTCCTTTTCAATAAAATCGTTTAACTTCATAAAACTATTTTTCTATTTCTCGGAAACTATGCAGTATCGTTTTTCTGTTTGTCACGATAATTGATATTGAAGGAATAAGTTTCAGCTAGAGGTGCTATTTTGCACTGTTTGGTAAAAATATTTCTCGAAATTCCAAAAGACACAAAAGCTATCAAAATGTTTCCAATTCTCCGTGAGTCAATTTCTCCGTGACCTCTGGAATTTTATTTCTTTGCATATTCGCCAGCTGTGATAGCTTCATGTGACCTAATGGAAAGGTCTTATAAGGTCGAACTGACGGGCCCTTCTCTAGTGCGAATGAGTTTTGCAAGTAATCCCCTAGTTTCGTAGAATCGATGGATTCGTTCAACCACTACGCTGGTTATTCAGAGATTATTCAGAGCTGATGTAATAAGGGATCCACCTCGACAGCTCAACCGACCTGCCTTAAATATTTGATGAAAAGGTAAGGATGGTTTTGATCTTACATACAAACTAAAAAATCATTGGAGGTTTGCTCTCAATCGGGACATGTTCAATTGTGACACATGTGACAATAAACCAAAGTGTTCACTCTAAGTCTAAACAATGAATTCACCTCAAGTATCCGTTCTATGCAATACTCGTATTATTTTGGTCACACTCACCGCTAAAATGTCATAGGCTGGAATAATCATACCGCGGCGGGCTTATAAAATGCCGCGAGAATGCTCGAGTACAAATAGACAAAATTAAATAAATGAAAAAATTCAACATTTAAAATAAACCAAACTGATAAATAAACATTTCTTCTCGTGCCATCATCCAAAGCCGTGAAGTATATGCGGTGAAATCATCCAAAGAACATTCAATGACTCATCGCCAATCACAAATTTTATTCACAACACCTTCTTAAAGTAATGAGAGAACTTGACTCCACAAGCGTGACTTGTGAAGCTGATTCTTCAAGGTCTAATCCCTGATGGCTACCAGTTGGGCAGAAGGCACGAGAGGTTTACTGTCGTCAACCTCAGCCTCGTCCTCCCATGCATATAATCGGGATATATACTTTCCGAGGTTTTATTGTTGTAGATATGCGATATTGTCTGGATGCATAAAGTGGCGACTGTCAAGATAAGACTTGCAAGATACGAGTTAATAAAGAAATTGACAAACATACAAAATACCCGCATAAAACATAACCCTTCCTTTGCAGTCGGGCAAAGAGGAGTTCTTATTTATACACTACAATTGCGTTAAGAACGTCGGTGGCGCTGTAGACTCTGCATTGGTCTTCTAATCGGTAGGTCCTGGATTCGATCCTGCCATGTACTGATGTGTTTTTTATTTTTCGAACTTCATATATGCATTTGTCCGAAGCTCCTACGGTGAAGGAAAACATCGTGAGGCAACCAGCATATATCAGCGAAGAGATTCAAAGGTGTATGTGAAGTCGACCAATCGGCACTGGGCCAGTGTGGTTGACTAAGGCTTAAACCCTTATATAGGGTAGGATCGAGCCCCTCGGTGGGGAAGTATATAAGCTGTGATGATGATGATTGCGTTAGCTTGCAGAATCCGGCCCTTTGGCGACGGGTCAAGAATCTGTCTCTCTACAAAAAGGGAATAACTTCCGATCCCGCCGCGTTCCATTGTTTCACGGTGCATCAGTAATCGCGGAATACTCTGGATTGAATCATTTAAAAATAGTGTGCAACAAAACGGGGCGAGTGGCGGCCGGGAATAGCTGTGACGTCACGCGGTGACGTAACGCCGCCGTCGCCGTCGCCGGCAGCTGACCGCCGCCATAGCGTCACGCGACAGATTTGAAAGGCTGTGTCTATTCGGACCCGGGTCCCTATAGAAGTCAATTGCTATTCGGTAAACATGCAGTTTCATTTCAGTTTGATTGTGTAAATACATGCAGTTTCTTTTCTGTGTGTGGTATCAATATCTAACCTAACCTACAGTTTTCAGTTTTATCCTATAAGTCATTTCTCGATTATGATCGGATAGCAATCGACTTCTATAGGGACCCGGGTCCGAATAGCCACTCCGGATTTGAAAGGCCGGCCAAGTGTGAGACTAAGCGCACAAAGTTATTTAAGTATGTAAGTCCCTTATTACCTACATATTTACGGTTGTCAGATTTTTTTCCTGACATTTTATGTGCTGTAAGGTATTGCTTCTTGATTTTAATCGTGATTCTAGGTCAATGGGAAGTACTTTATAGGTTTTGATTCCCTTGTGAATTCGCTAAACATGCGAAGTAAGAGGTCAAATCTTTTGATCGCGTTTACTTACAAGACCGGAAAAAAGGTGTCAATGGACAAACGGAATACGAAATAAACCTACAAAGGTTCCGGTTTTTCCATTGAAGGTACGGAACTCTAAAATCGAGACGCGGGAACAGATGACGCTTAGATGGCTGTGCAACGAGAAGACCAGGGAGCCAATCGCGCTAATTTACGGTTTGAACGGACGTCTGAGGTTCAGCTCCAATTTCCAATCCAGTTCTAATTACAATTCATCTTTGGACATAATTGGAGTCGCGTTAATTTCTACATGAAAGTTAAACCGCAAGCGAAGCTGGATCGCATTAGGAACTCTAGAGATAACAGAAAAACACTCAACACTGAAAAAATCCAAACTTCAATAAAAAAACTAGCTTCGTATGAACTTTGTATTTTGACAGCGGTTGTGTTCCATCTTCAATCGGGTTGCGTTCCAATCTCCTGTCAAATTATTACCGCGATACGAAATGCCATAAAAGTTGTAGTTCAGTCGCCGTTCAATTCCAATCCAGCTATATTTATATATCGCGATTGGAATCCAGCCCTCTTATCATGATCACATACACAGTATTAAAACCGGTGAGAACGTGATAGCACTTAACGTTACACTAGCAGTGCCTCTGTTTCAATATTGAAGAAGGAAGGAAAGAAAGAAACTTTTATTGATAATACACACAAAATACAATGAAGACAGGACGAGAGTATTAGAAAATATAAAATAGGTGGTTATTGGCCTTAACTAAGGACCCTGTTTCAGCACAATGCTTCTAAGTCACACACAGGTGACAAAGAAACGCTTATAAGCAAAGCTGCAAAGCCAGCGACATAATATTGTTTTAACATTGGTAGAGCTCTTGGGAAAGAACACATCCTATTTTGTAATGACCCTGCGTGAAATATATACTACAGAATAAATACTGCAGTAATGGCTACTACCAAGAGTCTTAATTTCAAAACTTTCATCTATCACAGCTTTTTATCGTAAAAGGCGACGCAGAATGTTGTATCGACGCGCCGTAATGACTGGTGAATTCAAAGTGATCATAATTAAATATACCGGGTATGGGCTACTTTGCCTGAAATAAACGATTTTATTTATTTATTTATAATGACTTCTTAGATAGTTTAGGTCCTAGTTTCGCCGAAATTTGATTCCTATATAATTTTTAGTTCGTTGTTAAACTCGTGTTTTGATGCTGAATGGAGGTAAACACTACTTCTAGCATCCAGAACCTCATCATAGTCATGCCACTTAGTCCATTGACCCTAAATTCGTCCAAATTTGATATATGGCTTGTTTTTCTAGGTTTCCTCATTCTCACACACATATACGATCCCCTCAAATTTTTGAACCTCTACATATACCTACTGCAACACCTATGTTATGGGATTAAAACATTTTTTGAAATTGTGTTTGCAACAACCATGATTTATGAAGCTGCAACGGACCTCGATTAAATAATAATAATAACGTCACTATCTTTTTTGACGAGAACCTCATGAAGGCCGAATCAGAGATTAAAGTATATGTTAATATTAAATCCATATTTGTTCTATTCGAGACGTCTAAATACGTATTCCAGAGCTGTCGATAAAAGTTTGGGTGGCAGTCTTCTTCTGTAACTTTTTTCTTTATAGAAAAATCTTCTATTCTTTCTCTTCTTATTTTTGCTCTTATCTTCCTGTAGATATTGGTAATGAGGCGTATAAATTTTTTGACTACTCCCTGTGTTTCTAACGCTCGATTAAATAAGCAAATTCTAAATAATGTGTATTCTTATTTGATCTTACCCGAAGACACAAAACAAGGAGGATGAACTTCTCTAATTTTTTTGAATGTCTATAAACATTTGATTTGTTTATATGTTTGTTTGTAATAAATTAAAAAACTTTCAACATTTCAAATCTTAACACGAGCAAAGCCGCAAGAGACCGGAGAGGAGTTAGTAAGGTATAAATTGGCGGAGTTTTTCGTATAATTGTGTATAAATAAATCGAAGCCTTATCTGCGGCGTATTTATAGCGGCTTATTTATGGGCGGCACGCGCCCGCCGCCATATTTGAAACGCGCGATTTCCGATAAATGCTCGAAATTAAACAGCTCCTTTAGATGTTGGAAAAATTTTCACTCGATAGGCTTTGTTTGTACCCTTCAATGGTAATAAACAAATATAAACTCTAGTTAATGTTTAGAGTAACAGCGCCGTCATTACAAAATATGAAAATATCTTTATTGCTTACAAAAATCAAAATCAAAACAAAAATATTAAAAGTAAAAGCATCTATACAGGATTAATTTTCAAGTAGAAGCCAAATTTTGTGTGCTTGTTCAGACAAGCAAACTAAACAACTTTTACTATGGGAGCAACTTTGAAATCGCGAAAAAAAATCAGCTGTTCCATACATTTAGGTTTAATTGATGTTGAACATTTGTATGGAACACCTGAACCTTTATGTCGCAAACGTTACGTTTCGGTGTCGTCTAGCTCAAGCGCCGGAAGGAAGTGGCTTCTTTTTTCCGATGTCAAGTTGCTGGAGAATGCGGACGCGGAGATGATGTTTTTGCCAACCACCCATAGATTCCCTTTGTCTCTCGCTGCCAAACTGCTAGATATTTTTATTCTTAATTCTCAATTTAAAGGGCAGACTTTATTAAGATAGAGGTACCCACGTAGACGAAGCTCAGTCTTCTTCCGGAGTATGAGCACCCACTAGTTCGAACCTAGTTTGAACATTTATTGCAAAATATTACGCGCGTGATCGTGGTCTCACGTCCCATTCGTCCAACCAGGGACCTGCTGCAACCACTCATCTGCGTGCCCACTACCTCGAGTTGCAGCTGAGCAAAGGATGCACGGCGAAAGGCGAGTATTCTGCGCCTCATAACAGAATCCTATCACTAGGGAGAGTACCCAGAAAAAACCGAGCGCGCCTGAAAGCTCTGAGGTGGCAGCCCCACTACCTGGCTAGGGCACACTAATCAACTCCCTATGGGGGGCAGAAGATTTTCTGCTTGATTAGCCAGACTGACTGGCTACCACCGTCTTATCTAAGTTTGTCGCCATTATAACAATGTTAATAGCATTAAATAGTTAAAGCTTTGTGTTGTAATTTCTTGATGGAACTCCATGGTATCTTGTTATTAAAACACAAATTTCACAAGTTCCACTTGAATCTTTATTATAGTTAAGTTATTGCGACCGGTTTCGATACATCGATAGGTTGCAATAACTTAACTATAATAAAGATTCAAGTGGAACTTGTGAAATTTGTGTTTTAATAACAAGTTAATAGCATTGTTGTGTTCCGATAATTAGATGTAAAAGGTAGCCAGTTCATCAGCTGTTGTGGAGTCCGGCTAAAGCTCGCTTCTACCTTCGGCCTTATCTTCACTTACCATCAGCTTCCCTGTTATATGGTAAAAAAAATATTTCTAACGTATCCAGCCTTAAGCGTTATGACAAGGGTTGCCAACCGTCCCGCTATACGCGGAACGTCCTTATTCTGAGGACGATAACGGTACGTCCCGATCGGAGTGCGTGCGGGACACTAAAAATAGCGCTTTTGAGGAATTACATTACATTAGGCTACACACAAAGATAAAATTGCCTTTTTTTAAAATAAATACCTTAACAGATATTAATGTACATAGTACACAATTTTCGTACAAAGGCGGACTTATTGACTTATTGACGACAAACAAAACAGAAAAATCCAATTCACAAAGAATCTATGTCGCACGATTAAGAAATGGAACTCTCTGCCAGCGCATGTATTTCCTCCTTCCTTCAATCTCGGGTCTTTTAAAAGAGGCGTAAAGAAGCACCTTGCAGGTCGGCAAGGTGAGGGTGGCTAATGCGGCGTTTAATCTCTCTCCCCCGCACTAGCTATCTTCGCATTTGGACTCTATTTCCACCAGGTGGAATGGAGTCATTTGCTTGGCCTTCTATAAAAAATCTAATTCATCTACATCAACCGCGCATGATTATCTCTATAGCACATATTAAAGTCTGAATTCCACTAAATCTAATCGCATTTTGAAATAAAAATCTACTATTATTAACATAACTTGTATTTTCTAATTTGCACAGATATACTTGACATTTTGTATTCTACAAAATAACTTAGATCTTGCTTTTTAATTCCCTGTTCCATACTTAACATCATAGTTTCCCGCAAATTATAATTTTAAAGTTGATAAGCCTATCTAAGTTCTACATTTTTTCTTGTTTTGTCACAGCGTGCATCGCTACAAAAGTGCCTAAGAATGAAGCCCGCGTAAACTACTCTAATAGGTTTACTGACAATATTCACTAATTCCAGACCCAGAGATGTATTGAGAATCGTTTGATTCCGATCCGCGATTTTAGCAGTAGCACTTCTGGTCAATGCGGTAGTTATTTTTATAACAAATGTACAAAAAATGGAAAATGTACACAGCGTTGTCTATTATATATACATAGTTCTATCATTCGCTATAGAACATCGTCCGCCCGAACGTCAGTTACTCACACGTGGCGTGGGCGGACCCCCCTCCCCAATCCGCCCGGGCAAGGCTTTGAGCCGCATTAAAAAAGCCATTTAAGGGATTCTTACGATCTTATTTTCCAAATTAAAGGCGTCCTTGATTTCCGCTCGCCCAATTTAACTCGTGTCTTTGACCTGTCCGATGTTTTTAACGGACTCCGCCAATCCACAAAACAGTGAGGATATTATAACGTAATAACGAAAGAATGTTCCAATAATTTTTTTCACAGTCACTGTCTTCTACTTTTGAAAGCTTATTTGTTTTTGTTTATTGTGACATCGATTATTTGATTAATGATTACTGTAATTATGAGCAGTTCAAGTTCGGGCCGTCCATGTAATAATCCCCTGTGTTCTTTTATTTTAAATAGACTAGCCTAATCTCCTTTACGACTTGTTTTCTATACAACTGTTCCTTCTACTTAATCCGCAGCCTTTTGCTACGCTTGAGGTCTGTTTACTGCAAAAAATGTTGTAAGCTGTTTATTTCTCATTTTACCAGCAACGTTTTAGCTGCAATAAGACTGCGCGGTTGCGGCTTGCGGAGCTAGAACTATTCCTTCAGTTTAGTACTGTTGGAACCTGTTATTTTCAGCGTTCAGCTGGTATTATTTCATCTTCCGTCCTTGTACAAGTTATCATAAACAATTTATTCATATCTAATTCAAAATAAATCCTTTATCATCAATTAATTTTATCACTTAAAGTATTGGCATCTCTATAGACCTAAGTCGCATGAGTTCGATGTGTCCTTCCCAAAGTACCGTCACACCGATTCGCGTGTGACGGTACTTTGTTGTTATTTACTTTGTTGTTATTAAACATTGTTACCTTGCCTAGATACTCAGGTTATCAATCGTCGATAGTTCGAAATCATGGTATTCGTGCCCTACACTGCTCGCTATTAAATATTTGATAGGCTGTATTGGCCCCGGCGCCGACTGGTCTATTTATTTCGCCGGCGATTGCGTGACGACTGTAATTACCAGCCATGTAATGTCATTTTAAATGTCAGCCTGGGAGCTTTCAGTTCAGCTTTTGTATTGAAGTATAAGGGGTATTAAATCGTTCTATAACATTGTTCTCTTTCGACCGTTTAAAATTTCTTTTTTATGGTAGCTTGGAAGAGATTGTTATGTAGCAAGAGTGCCGCCTATTGTTATTTTGTTATTTGTTGAGTTTAGGTAATTATGTGTAAGTAGGTAACTTTGTACTTAAAAGTTTCGGATTCAATTCTAGATGGATAAAGTGTTCCATAATGCTGTTAATATTTGAGATGGTTCAAAAACCCATCTAATTCAACAACTTTTACTTTAAAATGGCAAACCAAAACTGCTGTTTCATACAAATCTTCAAGATCTTCTTGACCAAAATGTATGCAGATTAATTTTTTTTTCTATTTATTTGGGTAAAAAAAACAGTGACAAAATGTGTAATTATTACAAAATAACTTATACTAAAAATAAATAATTTTGACACCAACAACTTTTACCACGAGTTAAACTTATAAAAAAATTTGGTATACAGCAGAGATTTATTTACAATACCATAAGTATTAATTAGGTATTTAACTAATTATTACTAGTAGTGTAAGTAATTATTACTAGTAATGTGTCGTCAATTACATGAGTTGGGTCTTTCTATATTACTGCTTCATGATTTTTTGTGTCAGGACCGCAATAATGCACGTGCAGGCACTAAACAACGTTGTATTGATCCCATGATTTAACCATTTACACATTTAAAAATTGAAAATGGATTTCATGTGGAGATTTCCACAGTTTTCCATTTGCTAGATCTAAATAAAGTTCTAAACGACCTAGCCTTTCGTCAGGGTGTCTTCAGATTGATTTTTACCTAAGAAGCCTAAAAATCCAATGAATAGTAGATTAGTAGCTAAGGGCTGTAAGGCATTAATTGCAGCCTGATATAATTAGGCGCACGAGCGCAGCGAGGGCGCCTATATTTCGAGGGTGTAATTGGTGCTTACACCCGAGCTAACTACTCTGCTTTACATCTCGATTTTGAGGTATGTAGGTCCTTATTACCCCCAAATGGGGCTTGTAGGTGACCAATAAGCGCTCTAGCGTAATAATGTAGCTTGGATAGCCCTAGGGCGGTAAGTAATAAAAAAAAACACTTCACTATTTCAAAAAGTTCGCGTACAACCATCATACTGGCAATAAATTACTTACAGCCTCAGGGCTTTTCTAGCTACATTATTTCCCTAGAGCGCTAATTGGTCACCTACAAGCCCCATTTGGGGGTAATAAGGACCTACTTACCGAACATGAGAGATGTAAATTACTTTTAAAGCTTTTGGAGATCTGAGGAGTGAGGCTTAATTTCTTTTCGTCTGTGTTCTACATATCGTCTGCTAACCTAATGTAGGTATTGCACTTTTCGAAATAACATTAAATCTATAGAGTCTCTTACCTCACACCGATTGAATGTCAGGTAGTTGTCATAGCGATTGAATATCAGGCAGGCTGAGAGCGTCGTATCCATTGATTTACTACCAACGTAGATAGAGCGCTTCATACAAAAACGCGCTTGAAATCTGTCACCTAATCGACTATACATTTCGGCGTGTTGACGTGCCGACAGCTAATCATTTTCTATGGAAAAGAACTGCACGAGTCGCGATTGGGCAGTTCTTCACCGGCCCACTTTTCGAACGTTCATGCGTCATCTACGTTTGGTAGTAAATCAATGGTCGTATCCGCCCGAAGCGGCGCTGACGGCGCGAAGGGCGCACAAAGGGCCCGTCGCTCCACACAATGGCGGCACTACAGCATAGTATCAAGCGCTCGTGGACAATGGCGCCCTTTGACGGCTGTCCTCTCATATTGTGCGCTGCCGAGACGCTCTACTGTAGCGCTGTATTACTTTCGCTGGTGAAGAGACTTGCTGACGTTTTTGTTTGCGTGTTGGACAAATTGCACTAATACCAATAAAAATGATGGAATAAATCCCTAGTCTTCAAAGCGTATCGTTCAGGCACAGAGTTTACCCAAATAATGTTTTCATTTAATGAAAATAATGTATTTCAGAAAAATGGAAACTGTGCTTAAATAAACGAAACTTTTGTATTCTTCATTGAAATAAACGATTATGCGATCCCGTGTTTCGGACATGAAATCGAAAATTCGACGGATGTTCAGAATGATGTAGAGAAAAACACTACTCCTTAGTTACTACGAGCTGTCAAGGTTACCTGGCAGGAATATACGGCGATAATTTTGATTTTATTAATTGTGTATGTGTTGTGCTAATATCATATCATTTATTGTGCACATCAAAGTGTTTTTATCTACATATTGATCTATCTATAGTGTCTAGCATTAATCCTTGTGGACAGACGTTTGCTCATTATCACCTGAACGATTTGACCAGACTAAAGCGTCTATGTTAGTCTAAACGTCAGTTGGTGAATGTAGGCACAAGGATTAAATTGTTCAATGTGTTAGATATTATTATCTCTATTAATAAGATTTTAAGTATTTATATTTTTTGCGTCCATAAGTGCCTGGTAGTCTATATTTGATTTGAGATTTTTGAGAGTGAGTTAAATTCTGGTATACAAGGCCCATGATTTCTCATGGATTTCGAAGTGTCTATGGCTGAACTGGATGGAAAACTGGTAACAAAACTTGACTGGTCAGCGTGGTGCAGTCGATCAATTCCTCCCTGTCTGAGGAAGACCCGCGGCCAGCATTAGGGACTATCTGGACCGTGGCCAGCATTAGCGACCCTATAGACTCACCTGCAGGCGTAGCACGGGCCGCCAAGACTAGACTGGAGTCACGCATTATCTCACAATTTGAGTGAAATAATCTCTGTCTTAAAGAGTAGCGTCAAGAAATTTTTATCACGTCAGTCCCACTTAATACGCGCCACCGTGCTTCTGAAATTGTGAGATAATGCGTGACTCGAGTCCAATCTTGGCAGCCCGTGCTGCGGCTGCTGATGTAACGATATAATCCTCTGTTCGTAGTCGTAAATTTTTATGTAAATTCGATCAATTTGTTACGAAAAATAAACCAAATAATAAAAATTGACCCACTAATATTTATTTCCATAGTTAACACATTTCACGAATGTGTCACACTGGCGCCCAACGTGGGACGCAGGTGTGACATTCTACATAGATTAGACTAGATTATCGCAGTCAAATTGTAGGAATAATAGTTAGTTTGTAGTCAACATTCAAATCAAAGTACTATTTCACATAAAGCATTTTACCATGAATCTCGGGCAATGGACAGTTATAAAAATAAAATTTGACCATTTCGGCAAACTTTGGACGAAGTGCTCAAATTTTATTTTTAAAGCAATAAGTTTTAATTATTATTAACATATAAATAACAATCGAACGAATAAATTATGACCCACGTACTCGAAAATTTGCTTAAAGTTGTCAAAATTGTTAAAGTTTATTCTTATAAATGCAAGTTGCACTTCATCATAACAGCTCATATACGTCTCCACCGAGGGGCTCGAGCCTACCCTAAGTTAGGGTGTTCAGGCCTTAGTCAACCACGCGGGCCCAGTGCGGATTGGTCGACTTCACATACACCATTGAATTTCTTCGCAGGTGTATGCAGGTTGCCTCACGATGTTTTCCTTCACCGTAAGAGCGACAGACAAATGTACATATGAAATTCGAAAAACGAAAAGCGCATTGGTACATGGCGGTCTCGAACCTTGGATCTCCCGATTGGAAGGCAAGTACCGAGTCCACAGCGCCACCGACGCTCTTGTTGATAGTATGTGTCAAACACAAAGAACAGAAAACTAAACTTCTCTAATTTATTAATGACAAAGAAATAAAATAGGAATATTTCAAAGCATCCTAGCCAATTCATTATCGGATGCGGCTGGGCTGCTTTTTAATATGGTATATAAAATCCTGTATAATAATTCCCAAGAAAATTATAATTCAGATACAAATAATGTTAGAAAAAGAAAACCATGTTAACGTAAGATAAGGATTAGGTTATGATTCTTCCAGAGCCCCATAATTTTAAGGAATAAAAAAAACTTTCACCTTTTTATTTTTACCGATTTATTAAATGCAGTTTAAAAACAGCAATAATACCCTTGATATTATCGCAGCTGTTGTACTGAAGATGCAAAATATAGACTTACCGAGGGTACATTAGGCGGCAAGAACAGTAATTACTGTAATGATTACACAGTCCCTAATGAAACGCCTCTCGCTAGCAGACATCCTGAAACGCGCTTCAGCGAGACACCGTCTGAGGGAAAACACACCTTAACACGTGGCATTACGATAAACGCGGCGGCATATGTAAATATGGGGATCCATATGGAACGCTCCCGGCAGTGTTGCCATTCGTAAAGTTTTTCCTGTAGATTCTTTAATTGTCCTTCCCAAAAACTGTCTATCATGGGTGACCATTGGCGACTTGTCAAAGCATTTAGAACCGTATTTTGTTCCAAGCACACTCATCAACGCGGCAATTCAAACAAAGATTCGGCGGGCTTACTACATAAAGGCTTACCTACTCTATTACAAATTTTTCAATTTCTAAAATCTTTATCCAAGACAGGCTTATTTATTTATTTATTGCATACATGTACGTGTAAAGATGTAAGGTACATTAAACAGTATCAGTACATGCACCCAGCAAGGGCACTGCAACATTATTAGCAGATCGCGAACGGAGTTACAAATTATAATTATTACTTTGCCATTAATTGTATCAACTCTTATTTGTTATTTATTATATTATTATTAATTACTGTTTTTACAACTAAATTAAAATTGGTCAATCATTCCAACATATCATGCAACATTCAATAGTGAAATATAAATAAAACAACGCAATTATCAATCCATTAATACAAACCTTTACCGGTGCATATTGACGCGCTGAAGGTTTGATTTTTTGTTTTTTTCACGTTTTAAACTTTTCTTCCCGGATAATTATATTATATTACATAGCGATTATATTATATTGAAATATATAATATAATGAGTATGCTTACATAAATTAAAATTATCAAAACAATAATCTGAGCATTTACAATAAATTATGATGTTACCAAACATAATACATATAATATCTTAAAAAATACTTAAGAGTTAAAATAATATAAGAATACAGACAACATTACATTTCTTATTTTCTAGGACATCACCGTTCTGCGCCGATTTCAATAAAGAAATGTAATGTCTGTTATCACCACAGCTCATATACGTCCCGACCGAGGGGCTCGAGCCTACCCTACGTTAGGGTGTTTAGGGCTTAGACAGCCACGCTGGCTCAGTATGGATTGGTCAACAGGTATTTAATACCAGCTCACCGAAGTAACTTGAATGAATACGACAAAGGGTCAATTCGTGCCTAGTCTATTAAAAAACTAACCTCTAAATCCTAAAAGTTAAGGATTCCTCCATCATCAGCTCGGTTCATGACTACCAGGCGCAAATATTTGAAATGAATAGCTCCGGGAAAAAAAAACATAAAATACGTTGGTCATACTTATGAAATTTAAGGGTTTCCCTCGATTTTTCTGAGATCCCATCATCAGATCCTGACTTTGGTCACAATAAGACCATCGCAGGAGTATACTCTATCGAATACAAAAATAATTTTGAAAATCGGTCCACAATTGGCGGAATAATCGCGTAACATACACACACAAAAAAACATATGCATCGAATTGAAAACCTCTTCCTTTTCTAATGTCGGTTGAAAAATAAATTAAAACGTCGCCCCACACTAGGATTTTCTCCTGTGTCGTGGGTGTAGTTACAAACATAGAATATCACATGCACATAGGCCCAGACCGGAACAAATTTCTGTAGGCCATACAAAATTCTGTCCCGAGCGGGAATCGAACCCGCGACCCGTTGCGCAGTAGGCGATCACTCGACCTCTGCGCTAACCGTGTCGTCAAAATTGTTTTAAAAAGGCGCAAAAAACTATGGCAAAACAAGTGACGGTGGAATCTCCCGTTTCCCTCGATACGTTTTATTGAGCGGAGTCCAGTTTCAAGTCGTTTTGCGACCGCAGCTGAAAATGTAGGGGATCCCGTAGCGGAGCTGGCAACACCGCCCGGAGGCGATTCGGGCGGGCGGCGGCGGCGGCGGCGGCGGCGGCGGCGGCGGCAGTGTCGCGCGCGGCGCCCCGGAGGACGCCCGCCCCGTCGCCGCCGCTGCGCCGCCGCCGCCGCCGCCGCCGGCAGGACGCACCCCGGGACCGTTCAGCCAGCAACAGGTGCCGGTGCAGCGACGCCTTGCTGATCCGCACAGAAATAGCGTGCGTTTTGTTTACGCGGCCGACGACGAGCGCGCGCCGCGGCCGAGCGCGTCCGGTCATCGTCGCCGATATCGAACAAAGTCTGAAACACCATCAGTCAGATGTCGTTTACTAAGCTGGTTTTCCTTGTCGATTTTCATCTACGAAGCGTTAAGGACGTCAATGATGACGAGACAAAGAAACTAGTCAGCTGCAGCGGAAGAATCGAAAGTTCCGATAAACTACGTCGTTATCTCTCGCAAAAATTGTTTTTGATCAAAATTTGAAATTACGATAATATTCGTGCAAATATTTCGACGATAGATATCAAAAAGGAAAACGGAGATTTGGGTAATATTGTGTAAAAATGTTTTGTATTTAATCCATTTCACGTTCATTTCACTCTTTCTACGTCAATCAATGTAACAGTTATCAGTTTCTTAAAGAAAACAAAGGCACGTAAATATTCTACCGCTATTCATAATGAAAACACCATTAAAAGATATTCCTGCACCCGCATAACTTTTCCAAGTTATTAAAACTTGCCGTGTTTGAAAAATAGGGACAGTCCCCGATGTTCACTGGGATTAACAGAGGACCCAATTACTGGTCCTGAAGCTCGTCGAAGAAGTATTCAAAATGTAAATGGCGAAACATAAATGCCGGTTCGGGATTGTGTTCAGAATGTTGAAACAATCCGCCAGAGACTGTGTTAGACAGGATTGACAAAGGATTACTTTTGAAACATTGCCGCTGTCGTATCATCCTGAAATGTTGAACATACTCTTCATATTCCGTATTAGATATTCACCGGATATGTCTCAGCTACTCGTAAGGCATATGTTACCTTTGATGACACGACTTTTGTTACTTTTACACTTTAAATCGCGTTTTTATTGTCTTCTCTAGACATTTTAACAGAAATTATATTTCGTCTATTCATTCTTCTGTTTAGCTATCACTGTATACAACTTACCTTATGCCTTGCACGTCCATTTCTAGGGTTTCAGTCCGTCGAAAGCCATTTCGACAAAGCCAGTTTCCGTGGAGATGGAGCTGTTTAATAGCAACATATGATTAACTTAAATATAACTATTTCAATTATAAAATAAGCTGCATTCTAAAAATTTATTTTTACTTACATTGTTAGGTTATTCAATAGTAATTTGTTTCTTATCCCGTTGTCCAACATTACGTTTCATTATTCTGAAACCCTTGTTCTGAAGCTTGAAGCTTGAGTCAATCCTAATATCAATGAGATCTAAAGGTTTACATTAGTAACTTATAGAAAGAATTCATTTCGAACCATGTACGAACCATGATCGCAAAAAAAGGTTAAAATTTGATACAATAGCGGTGTTTCTGCTTAGGTATACATTCTTCCAACCTATCTCTAAACGCCCATGTGAGCCTATTTTCCTGCACTGTATGTATTTCTCTTATGCAAGTGAATTCGCATGACTAAATAATTTCCGCTGTCTACATTGCCTTTGCGATGATGTGGTTTACATGCTCAATGAATGCATGAGGCGACGTAGATTCTATTGAAAGGTCTTTTGGCAGTTCAGAGATCTACCGTAACGTATCTATATCAAAGTCACAATTTCTTTTCAACTAGAAAATATTTCGATTAATCTAATAAATTGTCACTTCTAAACTTTGTCAAGTTTGCTTATTAAATTCCTTAATTAATTATGAAACAAAAATTCTGAAGTCTAATATTCATCATGGATGAAAAATTTCAGTTGGTCGAAGCAATTATAATTTAACATACAAAGTAGCGAAAAATACGGTAACATTTTGTCGTGTATTCCCGGAATTCTATATAGCCAGGGGCGCAGAGGCTGTGTCATGTTACGATCTTTCATTTGGGGCGACGTCGATGATAATACTTGTATTTCATCAAGTGTACCGAGTACTTTTCAAAGAAATTTGCCGAATCTTTGTAAATAGCAACATTGTTATCTACGAGTATGATTTCGATTTGAACCTGAATAATATATTTTGTTTGAACCAGTTATTCAGTGTAATAATACTTATTTCATTCGTAGCACTTACAAACAAGTATATAGACATTATTTGATATAGGATTTCTATCCCTATTGTTTGGAGGAATATTAGACATTTCTACAAGATATTTTCTCGGCTATCCTCTTAGGGCTAAGAGGGTTTGATATGTATAAAGAGCTGCGTAAATATTTTCACTAAATATTTGTTCTAATCCCATTTTAGTGGAATTTATACTCAACATCGATGTCATTACAATAAGAAGAGATTGTCTGACAGAGATCGCCTATAACGATAAAGCCGCCATTTTTGTTATCTACACTGTCTTAGTTTGAGTTATGTATGAAGCAAAATAAAATGTATGTTTCTATCTATCTACGAACAAATAATACTACTAATTACTTCAAAGATCATCAATATTTTCACCCTGCAGTTCAACTTGTATTTCTAATGCACCGCGTTGTGATAACTTATTTTGAATATATCTATGATAAACAAGATGGAGTGGAGACATGAATTTTCCACAACAAAAATTGAGGTGCTTCACACAATTTCGAATCAAAATCTGAAAAATATCCATTCCAATTTGATTCAACAAAAAGTATAATTGAATCATCGTTTTGAATCGTACATATATCAAATTCATGTATTCATAAAAAATGAACTATTCCTATTAAATAGAGAGCTCAAAGCATCGCTGCCAAACGTAAAGGCACTATTTAGTAAACGTACACACCGTAATATATCACTATCAGTAAACGTACACACCGTGATGTATCACTCTAAGTTGTACTTTGTGAAGTGTTGAGACTGCTGCAAAGTGATTTCAAGTGACGAAAACTGAAAGTGGTAGTGGTGGTGGTGAGAGTAGTTGTGAAAGTGAGATGTTATCACGAGTGTGGAGGCGGTAAGAGACGCGATGCGGCGCGACGGGCTGCGGCTGCGGCTCAGCGACCCGAGCCCTTCGCTGCCTGGACCTGGCCCGGGCCCCGGCCAAGGGCACGGCCAGGGGCACGGCCAAGGGCACGGGCAAGCGCGCGGTCACGCGTCAGACTCTGACGACGACGGCTTCGAGCGCGCGCGCACCGACCCACTGCCGCCCACAGTCCGCCTTGCGCAGGTTTGCCTGGGCTTTGATCTAGTTAGCTTTTCAGTTTAGCACCTGTAAACATTTTGCCTTATTCTAAGCATCTCATTATTGATAGTAACGCCGATGCCTAATCTGGATTACTTTAACCACAGTTTGAGCTACCGTGAACCAAAATACCAACTTCTACCTCTTGACTCCATCCAACTCAGAGCTGTTCGTATCGTCGACGATCAGATACACACAGGCGGATTAAAGCCTCTTAGCCGCCGGAGAAATGTTGGGTTTCTGTGCGTGTTCTACCGCTTGTACAATGGGGATTGTTTTGAGGAACTTGTCAAATTCCTCCATCGCTCTTTCACCACCGCTCCGCGCGCCAGGGAAGTAGAGCTCACTTCAAAAACTTCTACGACCGAACGTCTAGCATCAGCATACCTTGCGGGTGTCTCTTTGGTTTCTCCTACAAACATGTAAAATGTGGAATGATCTCCATCCGGAAATATTTTTAACGCGCTATTCAACATTATACATTCTTCAAGCGATGAGTAAAGGGATCCTTAAACTCAAGGCAGGGGATGCATAAGTGACACCTTTGCTATCGCAGATGTCCTTGGGCGACGATGACCACTTACCATCAGGTGGCTCGTCTACTCGTTCTTTGCCTTTTAAAGACAAAGTCAATATTTTTCAAATAGACAATAGTTGATGGCATCTGAATATTAATTAGTAAAGAAGAATGCTCAAACGGCCCAAGCTCATCGTGAGATTAAGTGATATCAGTGATAGAATTCAACAACTAGAATTCGACATAAGCACATTTCATTACACTAGAGAGAGGCTCTGTACCAGAGTCGTCTGCATTGGTACCTCTATCTTACCTATCTCTGCCGCCAGCAGTGGTGCTTGCATCACTGTGTTCAGGTTTGAAGGGTAACATAGCAGGGAAATCACTGGGTACTGTGACTTGACATCTTATGTCACAAGTTGGCAACGTACATTGGCGTCCTTGTAGGGGTTGTAGATTTGCAAGTGTTAACAGCAAGCACATGTACTATAGACGACTGTAGCCACTTACCATCAGGTGGGCAGCCTGCTTGTTTACCAATTTAGTTGTATAAAAACAAATTTTAATTTGTTATTTTTCTAAACAAATTCACAGGAGTAGGTTCTCTCTCTGTACGTTATTTATGTTTTTACGCCAACTGGAAACTTATTTTCGTAATTTATTTTGTTTTGGAAAGAGTATATTCCTGATGTGGTCTCATTGTGACCAACTCAGGATCAGAAATGTTATAGGCACGTCCAACGACTTTTATGCCTTTTTTGCGGGATTTTCAGGTATTTGCGTCTGGTAGTCATCATCTCAAGTGTGTGTACATACAAGGATTAAATAATTTAGTTAATTAGATTCTTGGTTGAAGATTTTTATGTTTTTTTTGACGTCAATAAGTGCCTGTAAAGGGGTATATTGAATAAAGATTTTTGAGTTTGAGTTGAGTTTCTCAAAGATTCTTCTGTCATGTTGAGCTAATAATGGTAGGATCCTTGACTTTTTATAGTTAGAAGTTAGATTTTTTTAATATAATAGGCACGTATTGCTTCGATAAACTGGTACCTATAAATTTCACTAAAAAGATTAAAACAAAAATATCAAAAACACTAAAGAGCAAAAAATGATACAAGAATACACACACTACATCACATTTTTATTTCGAATTCGGTGTCAAATTTTAATGAATTGTCTTAGAGCATTTCTAAGTGAATTGTATAAGTTGGGATTATTTTTTACATTTAAGTGTTTTTGTAGTCGATTTTTTTTTATTAACATTGATAGTAATACCTGTTAAAATCTCTTGTGAAACAGAAGTGCGAAGCCATTAAGTAAGTAAATGCTCTTCTGTTCCCCAAGTCGCTATCTCATAAAAGAGGATCGCGTGCTAAGTTCGCGTAATAATACCATAAATAACAACAGCCTTAATATATCTGTTACTGGTAAAGCTATATATAAACGTTGCCAGTGAAGAAGAATACATACCCAAGACAGTCTTAATGTAAGCCGCTAACGTAACTACACAGACGAGCATTATTTCTAATAATGCCGCAGCACTTCTGTTGCCAAGCCCACTTGAGGTTTATGTGAAATAACGATTCATGACTTGTGTAATTTGTTCGGAGAGTCAAGTCGCGAGCAGAACGACAAACTTGATCTTCTCAAGCTCAAAAGAAATACTTGTGTGAATTGTGAACTTTGAAATTTTGTTGCCGTTAAGGTGTTTGTTAAGAATCCAATTATGCCCATAGAGCAAGGCTTATGAAACGCCTTCGCCTTGTGAACTTAAGGGCTTTCCTGTAATAAAAAAGTGTCAGAATTTATTACCACTGCTTTGGTCTGTTTCTGTTTCCTCAATCCTGTCTTAAATGATATAACATCCTGTCAATTTTGTTGTTTTTCTTACTATATCATTGACAGCGACGTACTTTGGGATAATTTCTAAATGAACATTGAAAATTAACTAATCGGGAGTAATTAAATGCTTTATTTACTGTCTACGTATACCTACTTCAGTAACATGTTCGTTAAACGAAACTATTTCTCTCTAGTGTCTAGTGAATAGTCTTTAGTGGAAAAATCCTGTTGTTGAAACACTCATATGCCAATCATTTTGTCGGCGAAACATCTTAAGATGAAAGGTTCTCTCAGTGAATAGTCCATAGTGGAAAAGATCTGTCGTCGAAATATTCGCACGTGAACCATTCTGTCGGCGAAACGTCCATAGGTGTAATGTTCTGCTGGTGAATCTTTCAGAAACGATCAGTCCAAAGGACTTTTTTTATTGGTAACGTGGCAGACGAGCCGGTGGCCCACCTGATGTTAAGTGGTAACCTCCGCTCATGGACACCTGCAATGCCAGGGGCACAGTTCAGTCACTGCCTACTTGGAGAGAAGTGCTCTTCTTAAGCCTAGTTTGAAGTAGGACATATCGTAGCGCTCAGGAAACACCACAGCTGGCGGGAGTTTGTTCCAGAGCCTACACGTACGTGGAAGGATTGAACGCTGAAACCGAACTTGTAGAACTAGTAAAATCAAAAATGAACTATTAGTAGACAAACCTTATGTTTAGTTTCATCCAAATCGGTTTATTAGATACTTCTGTGACTGATTTTTAACATCCGAACCACAATTTCATCCTTTAATAAAAAAAAGGATTTAAACGCTAGTGTCAAACAAAGGCACGGAATATACATTACGGTTGTGTTCCTTGTTTTATTTGATGTTGGTAGTTTGAAACCTAGTCGTTGCAATGCGTCAAGAGCCAAGACTAATGTCTCCCATTCATCATGTTGTATCTCTCGACTCGAGAGTCTCGAGGATGCTTTCAAGGGAACGGCGCTCGCATGTTTCCAAATAAAAGGTTCACCGTTATTCGCCGTTTGTCGCCAGCACACTTCCTAACGAAGTAATGTTCGGGAACAGCTCAGCAAACATCACGCCGTTTGCGTTGCCCTTTTCCCTTATGGTGCGAATTATGCAAACATTTCTTCGTCGCGGTCCCCCATCTTTAAATTGACTGCAAAATGTTTGAGAAAGGTTTTGTTTTGGAACTTTGCAGCTTATGTGCAACTGGCATTATGGTTAGTGATTCCCTGTTTGTATTTTTTTTCTTATTTATCATGAGTGTTATTATTTAATGTTTCATGACGTCGTTACTGAATTGAAAGAACTTCTTATCCTTAAAGTTGAATCATTCGAAATACTTGCTCGTTTAACAATTACACCATCATCTACATAGTAACTGCTTTGAATGATTACATTCTTTGTCTCTACGCTCCCCCCATATTCAAGGAGAACGATTGACCGTATAAAATTACATTTGAAGCGTCATTTTATAAATCTATTTCAAGAGTTGCCAATCTCCAATAAGTGTTGACCTCATGCCGCAGCCGATCATGTTTAGAGATATCCGATATCCACTGTTTGGCTCTCTGTCTCCACGACCGGAAGGGATACTCCCTAAGCCCACATTCAAAATTTTAACCTCGAAAATTCGATGTACAACGCTTCGACAGAGCACATGCCCTGGCGATCCGGGGAAACCGCGCAGAAACGTAAGGCGATTTTCGTAATCGAAACTTTGATTATGATCTCAGAGAGTAGTACTTTGATTGCGTAACTCGATGTCTGATGGAAGATTTCTGGCGGCCCAAGCAACACCAAGGTTCATGGCGGATTCCTAATTCGGTTTCCCAGAATGCTTTGCGTTGCCAGGCTTTTAACACATGTGTAAATCTGCGTTGAGTGTATTCATTTCATTTATAGTATGGTAGTGGGTTATTATTATTATAGACGAGACACCATGATTGCAGAAGAGGCTATATTGAGTTTATGTGCTTGAAATCATTTAGTAATGGGTACACCTGCGGATTGGCAGTGGGAATCTGGGAACATACTCGTATGTATAACTAATGTACAGATAGGGTGCAGATACAGATAGGATACATACAGTACAGTAAGGGCCGCGTCAAGCTACACAGTTGACCTTTGGACCACTCTTTGTAGCTCCTAATAGAGGTGCTTTTCGTAATGCAAGTAATGATTGACGTGGCACTTACTGTACAGTAGTTTATTGAGATATTAATTGATTCTGAGTGGTTAGTGCGAGTTTTACAGAGTTTCACTCATTCACACGCATCGAGCACGTAAACATCATTTTGTATGCGACTAAAGCAGCCCCTACTATAAGTCTATTCAAATTCAAATTCAAATTCAAAAATCTTTATTCGACATAGGCCTTTACAGACACTTATTGACGTCAAAACAAAGCAAAACAATCTAATTTAATGAAATCATATTAACCTTGTATGTGCATACATCCTGAATATACTCAAGATGTCTGCAAATACAAGTAGGAATGAAAAAAAAAAAGTTGACTCTACACCTGTTCGGAAATTGGAAGAGCCTTCTCGAGAAGAACAGGCAAGAAACTCGAAAGGTCAAAGGTCAAAGGTCATTCAAGGTAAGGTTCCCGTGACAAGTCGAAGTTGCCCGTTTCATGTATACTAGTTTCCGCGATTAAAAATATAACATCTTAGGATTTTTTTAATCAAAAATGCAATAATTAATTCCACATTAAATAGAAACAAGAATATCAGTCCAGTTAAATGAAATAATAATTCTGAAAAAATATTTGTTGAAATTTTACAAATAAAATATTTGTGCAAGCTACCACTTGAATCGTTCCGATTTACGATTGAAATACATACTTATGGTGGTGCCCCAAGTAGACTCCACCACGTCGGCGTTTCACCGAGTAAGGAATTTTGGGTTGATTGCTGATGCCCTACTACCCGCTCATAGACAGCATTGTGGCTTACCCCGATTCCCGTTGTCTCCGTCCGTCTCCTCCGTAGCCGGTGGACTTCCTGAGCTAGCTCGAAGGAAGTCGCGGCTCCTGAAGTTCTGCAGTGGATCCACCGGGGGAGACCGGAGCACTACAAAGGCCTATTAGGCCACCACGACTCACACACGCGATTTTGACACCTTGCACAACACAAAGCGGGCTTTCGCACCCCGATATTAGGTGCGCCGCGCAAATCACTATTTGCTTGAATATTGTGTATTATATTTTATTCCGGCCCGCACATAACCTCTAAGCATGTCATGACATTTCGACTCGACTCAACTGACATGTCACATGCGGCCGGCCGCCAAAAAAGCTGTCACTGCACAGACTAGAATGCAGTGCCGCCACTCGCTCTTCCTCGAGCGTGAACAACTTAATTAAATATATATTTTTTTTAGAATTAAAAATAATTATATTTATCTGGACTGATATTCTTGTTTCTATTTAATGTAGAATTAATTATCGCATTTTTGATAAAAAAACCTTAAAAGATAAGTTAAGTATATTTTTAAAACATAATATTTAAACTAGTATGCATTAAACGGAAAACTACGATATATCACGGGAACCTTCTTATTGTGAATAGACTGTAGATGGCGCTGCCTCATTGCACAGTAGCTACTAGATGGCATTGCTGCAATCCAATCCCAAGCAAATTCGCGATTACGCGTTCGATGCGTGTAATCGAGTAAAACTCGATAAAAATCGCACTAATACTCTGGTGAGGTATTTTTGAAACAATAGAATTCAAATTCGCATTCGAAATCGTAAGATTCGCATACGAATTTCCAAATTCACTATTTTTGAAGTGGCCCTACCCACTCGTTTTTGATTTCTACTAGTAGAATATACGCAACGTATACTTATACGTTCCGTTTAACATACCATTAATCGCTGGTTTTTTAAATTAATGCCTCTTTATATGTAATTGCGTATCGGATTTAATTTTTTTTGCTTGTAAAGGGTGCCACCTTTTTTTGTCCAAATAAAGTACATTGGATTTTAAAGGTTGAAATAAAAGTAGATTGTGTCAAAATAAAGTAGTATTTATTCCTTCCTTACATGTACTTCTAGCAACTTTATTGCACTTTATGTTGTTTTTGTTGTACTCAATCAATCAAAGGAAACAGACAAATTATAAACATTGACATAACAATGTTCGCATTTGCGGTTAAGTTGAGTGCAGGAATGAGCTTCTGGCGACCTCTACATAATCTGTCGCTCCATAATACAAGAACATTCTTATTACAATAAACTTTTTTTTGTACATTTAATGTTAAATGAATTCTAGGGAAAAAAAACAAACAAATAAAGTATTTTCGCGTACTTTATCGTAGACATAAAGTATAGAGTACAAATACCTGAAATAACGTACAATACTTTGTAATAAAGTACGGGTGGCAACCCTAAACGGTTTGTTTAATACTGAATTCGAATGATTCAGAAAGTTTTAAAATTGAGAACAGTAGAAAATACTTTCGCAAGTGATTTGAATTCGTGTCGGAATTCAAGATTCACTTCTAATGTGTCAAAAATGCGTCTCCCGGTGCATCTAATACTATTAATCAGCGCATTACTCATGTTTTCCATTATCAACAAGCAATTCCAACCGCCCATCTCACGTGCGCGCGGCAAATGGATGGAAACGAGTGACTACTGCCGTCGACGTTACGCGCGCCGCATTAGAGCGAGACCGCGCACATTGTTTACAAACGCGCAATAGTGAGTAAGCGGCGCGTGCGCAGCGTACTCTGACGTAACGTGGATTCCGCGCTATTTTTACACCGGCAATTTTTAAGTTTGGAAATGTTTTTTTTTGTATGGAAATAGTAGGTAGGTAACTTGTATCACGCACGCATATAAATAGCGGATGTGAGCCTGAGGGGGAAGAAAAGAATTGCCTTTGGAATTTTCACATTATTGTTGTCTATTTGTTAATTTTACTGAAGAGAAACTCGGTACTTCGTCATCTGCGCGGATAATGGGTATTATCCCAGTAGGATTTTATTAAAAATTAACTTTTTACTAAGCGAACTTCTGCGCTCTATTAATTACGAACGTTTTGAAATGTTATTACTATAAGGTATTTGAAAGTTGTGTAACTTTAATTAAATGTATAACTTTAATAAAAATTGTATAATTTTAGGTAAATTTGTATATACACGAAACCTGAAAGTAATTTGTTTAGAATCTGTAACCAAAACGATTGCAAGTGGTTAGAAACTAAGTCTTATTTTCTCTCAAATTTAATCAATTTTTAACCGACTTCGAAAAAAGGAGGTTACTCAATTCGACCGTATATATGCTTGTTTTTTTTAATGTTTGTTCGCGGGTAACTTCGTCGTTTATAAACTTTTTGTATTTGATAGAGGATACTCCAAGGGTGATCCCATGGTCACCAAAGTTAGGATCTGATAATGGGATCCCATAAAAATCGAGGAAAACCATTAAATTGTTACGTGTGTCCAACGTGTTTTGTGTACGAGTATATGTTACGCGATTACTCCGCCAATTATTGACCGATTTTCAAAATTCTTTTTGTATTCGATAGAGTATACTCCTGGAATGGTCTCAAGGTCGCCAAAGTCAGGATCTGATGATGGAATCCCATGAAAAACGAGGGTAACCCTAATTTAATATTATATTCGAGTTTCTTTCACTAAAAAGTTAAAAATAAAAATATTTTACAAAAAATAACGACTTCAAAAACACTGAAAAGTTAAAAATAATATATGAATAGGTACAGACAACATCACACTTCTATATTGAAGTCGGTGACAAATTTTAAGACTTTCTAGCATATCATCGTTTGGCTCCGACTTACGAGTATATATAGAAGTGTGACGTTGTCTGTACCTATTCATATGTTATTTTTAATTTTTCAGTGTTTTTGAAGTCGTTATTTTTGTAAAACAGCTGATAGCTGGCGGGCAGGACCGGCCGGTGTTTACACTCCATCGTGTACGCGCATGTTTCTGTCTCGCTAATACTATTCATTATGATTCTTTATTCTTTGTTGTGCATGAAATTCAGGTACATAATGCAGATCACATTGCATACAAAGAAAGAATACCGAAAATCTATCTTCACAGACGTATACACAAGATAATAATTAGATACAGAACAATACAGAACTATTTCTATTTCACCCATTGACGTAATATATGTGTTGTGGACTGTATGGTTTAGGTCGGCAAATTCTTTACGCTCCGTTCAGGGGTTCGGGGCTGGTTCAGGTACTGGTAGGCACTGGTACTAGTACAAGTCACTGTTACTTTCGCACTATTAATTAAAACGCAAACTGGTTCACTATGCAATACACATAATTTATTTACAACTTACATTTCTTATAAGCCCCCGTTTAGGGTCACAAGTAGCGTGGGGTATAACACGTTACAATATGCAAATTCCTTATACTACTAAATCTAAGGGTCGCAAGTAGCGCGGGGTATAAGCACGTACTATGCGTATCGCTATTCCTCTCGCACGCGTATTTGTCGTCCCTTACAGTTCTCCCCCCGGTGTAGACTCTGTCGAAGCCTCTTCAACCGCTAGGACGACTAGCTTCGACGTCGGGCGGCGGAAGGTCCCTCCTTTGGCCCGAACGTCTGCACTGCGGACACGTCCATCGGGTCCCGCGTAGACTCGTTCGACTACTCCTCTCGGCCATACATTGCGCGGTAGTGATGAGTCGATAATCACCAGGTCGTTCACTATGCGCTTTCGGTTTCCGTGTTCAGCGTTCTCGCGTTCTTGCTTCGTTAACAGGCGCGTGACAGGATGACGCCCGTCAAGTATGGGCGGCTCTTTCAAGTTGTATGACACGTCGGCTGCTTTTATTCGCCCGTTCAGTCTTGTGCCATTCTTAATCCCTGGGTCTAGCTTGTAAAGTCGGCTTGACTTAGGTACAGGTTTCGCTTTCTCTAGCAGCTCGTCTTCTTCATGAAAGCTGTCTAGCTGGCTCTCTCTTATCCAGCGTCTCTCTGCCTCCTGTAGATGTCGTACTTCTACTCTTTCGGTTTTCCCTCTGCACTTGTCGATGAATGCTAATACGACAGCTGTTGCCCTGATCAACCTCTCGTGTGAGGAAAAGCGGTCGATCTGCGGCAAACCAGTTTCGGCTCGTTTGATCGTGAGCGTTACGGTTTCTTCGTCTATCGCTTCATTACAGTTTATCTCCGTAGGCCAATTCTCCTTCGGCGCATATAAGAATTCGGGTCCCGTGAACCATCTATCTTCCACGGAGACGGTCTTGTGAGTCAATCTTGTTGCGTCGTCAGCCACGTTATGCTCTGTTGGTATCCAACGCCACTGTTTAGCTTCTGTGCGTTCGCAAATCTCTCCTAGACGATGCGCGACAAACGTAGTGTAGCAACGTGCGTCGTTTCTTATCCACTGTAATACTGTTCGTGAATCGCTCCAGTATGTCACTCGTTCGGGTTGACATCTATGTCCTGTGATCACGGCGTGGGCTAGGCGGGTGCCTATCACGGCTGCTTGCAGCTCTAACCGTGGAATGCTCTGCGTCTTCAGGGGTGCGACTCTGGCTTTGGCGGCGGCCAATCTCACATCTGTAACCCCGTCGTCTCTCTCTATCCTCCAGTATGCGGCTGCGGCATATGCCTGCTCACTGGCATCGCAAAAAACGTGGAGCTCTCTCGTCGCGTTCTCTGTGGCTCCGTACCATCGCGGCAAGCGAAGTTGAGCGATGTTTCCCCTCAGTTCTTGTAGCCATCTTCGGAATGTTTCGGCTTCTTCTTCGGGTAATCATTCGTCCCACTTGAGACTCTTCCGCCACAGGCTTTGCAGCGTAATCTTCGCTCGTATGGTGAAGTGACTCAGTAGGCCTAATGGGTCGTAGACTGACATCACGATGCTCAACGCTTCTCTTTTAGTCGGTGATCGATCTCCGTTGAGTATCTCTGTCGGTACTCTCGGCAGCACAGTGTTGAAGGCCAACTCGTCAGTCTGGGCGTCCCACAGAAGTCCCAGTGTCTTCCCTGGTGCCGATGCCAATTCCGTCGTGGCTCGCGTTCTCCGATCTTCAGGGATATCTACCAATGCGTCTTCTTCATTTGAGTTCCATCCTCGTAGGTTAAAATTAGCTTGCGCATGGACGTATGATACTTCACTGATGGTCTTTCTGGCGGTCTCTATGTCTTCGTAACTCTCTACTAGATCATCCATGTAGTGGTTCGTGGTGATCGATTGAAACGCAGCAGGATGCGTTTGCGCATGGTCTTGTGCGTTCCGATCTCGCACGCTGTGGGCCAGGAACGGCGAGCTGGTGGCGCCAAAGATCAGTGACGTCATCTTGTAAGTTCTCGGTGATTCGCTCGCGTTGTCACGCCACAGGAACAATTGGGCTTCCTGGTCTTCAGGTCTGACTTTGATCCTCAAGAACATCTCTTCTATATCTGCCGTCACCGCCACTCGCCCTTCTCGGAATCGAAACATGATGCCCTGTAGTGACTGCAACAGGTCAGGCCCTTCAAGCAGAAGGTCGTTGAGGCTTGTACCGTGCGACTTTGTAATGCTTTTTCTTGCTGAATTGTAGAAATATAGGGAAATCTTAAAGTTGAAGAAAAAAAAACAAACTTATTCCTTTAGTCCGATACAAAATGTGAAGCTTTATTCTTGTAGGTACATAATTCACTTATGCATATGTTACTTAAGTAAATAAACTCCCTTAATGCAAAGCACTTAACTAAATGTTTAATTAATACAAGCCAAGGGCAGGATGGTTCAGGTTTGTTTGATCAATCTCGGCAGGTAAAAATCAGGTACAAATTGGGTACAAAACTACAAAATGAGGGGCAATAAAGTACACCAACAAATAGTTATAGGTTTCCTTTTTTTTTTAAAAGAAATTAGTAGCCTTCCCCGGAGCAGTTGTTAGTGGATCGTACCTTCTATGCTAAGTCTTGCAATCACGGGTCAGAGATATGATATTCCAGTTTCTTAACTTATTCTCTCTCTATATGTATATTTGTTACTTGTGTAATTCCACAGAATTCCTCCTTGATGTTAGGTTATTTTGTTATGGTTTCTAGCTGTAAGGTCAAGCAGCGGAGCCCTACGGCCTCCGGTAACTGCCCTGGAGATTCATAGCACAGTGTTAGGTTAAAAATATAATTAAATATGTCTATGATCTTAGGGTCAGTGGGTCTAACACTGAGTTCTGAAGGAATCCCAGTCAATACATTTGAACTTCATGTAATAAACATAGCAAATGAATTCTAAAACATAATTTTTAATAAATTGACAAATTGTCTTATTGGTTAGTTAATAAAAAGGACATATGGAGGGGAGAACACCTATTTTGTGTATAATTATTGCTATTAATAAAAAGAAAACAGCTTAATTTGTGAGTTCTTTGCCAAAGAAGGATGTGAAACTTAATATTGTGAAAATTTTGAATTTAACATGAAATTCGCAAGTGTTACTCAATATATGCCTTAATCCCACTAAGATGCCGCTTACTATCAGGGTTTTTAATGAAATAGGGGATGAAAAAGGCGAATTTTGGAAATGTAATATGTTTGATTTAATAATCAATTTACCCACAAATAAAAATAAAATTAACAAAATCTGTTTTAAATCATGAAATATAATAAGTTAATTAGAGATACCTTATTGATTTTTTGCACTTATTGATACAATAAATCCATTTAATTTAATGAATCGCGTGCCGGCGAGTAAATATAGTATTTGTTCCTTAGCTTTACTCTTCAAGCTGAAAACAAAAAGAACTGACTTGTGAAGATTCACTGTAGCTTTTCAAATTAAATTCACACGGAAAACGGGAGAAATACCTATGGATTTTCTTCGCAGAAGTTAAGATAATGTAGAAATTTAGATTTCGCAAGAAATCAATAACAAATTACTTCGGTCGATGTCTCACAGACTAAGAACCACATAGAGATAATATCATAGCTTAGGCGCGTTCACGTACCAACGCTCCACTTGCGCACAGATTTGCGTTTATGTGGAAGCGACGGAGCCGAGGTCCGTTTGCTCAATGTTAAGCGCCGTATTGGCGACGGAACCTCTCCTAAAACCAAATTCATTTCATAACACTCGTAAGACTCTTAACTTGCTTCAAGATGTGTCAAGTCAACATACGGATCTTTCGGAATTCTACAATATGCAATAAGTATTTCCAGCTAAAGTTATAAGTTTGGTTGAAAAACAAAACGTAATGAAAAATTAACCATAAACAAATTGTGAATGCTTTCCAAATTCTATTCGACGAAACCATAATTATATGATCTGTAGCTTTAAGTATACTTTATTATGATATGTCTCTAAAAATAATCAAAACAAACGGTCTAAATGTCAAATTCCGAATTTTGAGAAAATCAACCCACCTAAAGGGAAGTACGGGATTTTGGGCGAAAAAAAACTATCTTTGTAAATAAGGCCAGGATAAACGCGAGATTTATTTTGTTTATGCAAAAATTGAATAATGACCAAAGATAATTGCAAATGTCACTGACGTGACGTGAAACGACATTGACGTTGACACTTGACATTGATATTGTGAAATTAATTGACAAGTTGTTGTAATTATGATTTTAGTTGTGCAATTTGTGTTAAAACTACAGTGAAACCAAAGTGTTTTTGCAAAATTAGTGTTTTATGAAATTTTAAGAAAAAACGGTGTTACAACTTGGCGGCCGCGTCGAACACCAGCCGAAGTTTTCCCGGTTTGTTTGGGTTGAAAACCGGAAAATGCGGTAAATACCATTTTCTCTCACTGGTTTCCTCATCTTGCTCACATATCTCTGCATAGCCCTTGGCTAAGAGATCTTCTATGGCTTTCGTGTATCGCTGTGCGAAGGCCGGTTCTCGTTCCATTCTGCCTTCTACTGCCTGCAATCTTCTTAGTGCCATATTATAACTCGGCGGCGTGGTCATGTCGTCAACACGCCATGGCAATCCCACTTCAAATTGACAGTTCCTTTTCTTCACTGTTTTCTCGAATATGTCAATGGCGCGCTTCTCCGCTTCGTTCGGCTTGCTTTGAACGGCCACTCCCAGTGAATCTATCTTGAAGTGATCTTCCATCAACTTGTCTAAGTTGTCGTCGGGTGTGTACACGTGAAGTACGGACCCTTCGTCTCGTCTGAACATACAGCTCGGTGCTGTCCCATGGATGGTCCATCCCAATTCGGTCAGTGAGGCTGCGGGTTCTCTTTTCTTGCCCATCCTTAGTTCACGGGATACTATCAGGTGCCAGTGGTCTGCCCCGATGAGCAATTGTGGTCTAGCGCCCTCGTGACAAACATCTTCCGGTCGTAGATCTTTTAAGTGTTCGCACCTGAGGAAGGCAGCTGGTATCGTTTGCTTGTGTAGCACCAGCTGTGGGATCGTGTGCAACTTGATTGCATGGAATTCTTCCATTCTTTCTCCTTTGATCCCTAGGTCAATAAGTCTGCTCAACGTTCGTTTCTGGCTGGCGGCTACCCCGTTGATTCGTAGGGGCTGTGCTTCTCCGTCAGCTCACTTCATCCAGTAGGGCGAAAGTGTGTGCATCTCCCTCTGGTCCGGCAATATGAACAGGAACTACTTTCAGTAGCACTGTACCTCGCTCGTTTTTGTCTTCTGCTGCTATGGACATCACGGTCTCACTGGATCTCGCGTTCGTCGCTTCCGTGAGTCTCTCGCTTGTTGTTGGCGTTGCCGGCTCGGCGTGCAGCAATGCGTGGTGCGGCCGTCGGCAATCGTTCACGCCACATGCCTTGGCTCTACTATTAAATCTTCGGTGTCGGCCCGTGATACATTTGAAGCAGAGTCCCGCCGACTTCACTATCTGCCACCGCTCGTCTGTGTTCATCTTCTTGAAGCTCCTGCAGTGAGGTAGCGTATGATTTTCTTCACAGCCAACGCACTTGTACCCTTTGGGTGATACTGTGGTGGTATAAACATCTTCTCTGCCTTTCTTTCTGAGTGGAACGATGATTGGCTTCAAGTTTCGGTTAGTGGTCGATGTCTTCAGAGTTGAAGTCGCGTTTGGCGGCGCATAGGTGAAGCGAAGTGCCAGATCGGCTTCACGCATCAGAAATTGTGACAGTAAAACAATCTCCGGCTCCATAGAATGTTCCTTGCTTAGGGCGTAGTCACACCATCGAGCTCGCAGGTGTGGACTCAGCTTCTCGGTCACCTCGCGTGTCAGCATGGGATGTCGTAGGTACCCTTGCCGATCCACGCTCTTCAGTACGCAGACGATGTTCTGTAGTCGAATGGCGAAAGTGTTCAGCTCGTTGGCCGAAGTACCGATTCGTGGTAGTCGCTTGATGTCCATTCATTGCTTCACCATTGCTTCATCAATGCTTGGTCCATGATGAATTCCGGTCGTCCGAAGCATTGCTCAAGAGTGCGCATGACTTAGTTCGGGTCGCCGGCGGTGTGTAACAGCGCCGCAACGGCTTCACGCGCTTCCCCTCGTAGACAATTGCGTAGTCTAGCCATGTTCTCGGTCGGTGTGAAATTGTACACGGCAGTGGATTCCTTCATCGCAGCCTTGAATGGTAACCACTCGCTGATGGTGCCACTGAATGTCGGAAGTTCGGTGACTTGTCGTGGCACTGGTCGGTTCCTCGCCATTTTCTCAATAGCTTCTGCCAGTTGTTCGATTCCCCTATTCCTGGTTCTGGTGGGTGTTGGCGATCGCGTATGATGTCGATTGCTTTCTTCAAATCTCACGGGTTCAGCTTTACGGCGTCGCATTGTTTGAGCGTTCGGTTCCCCCCGTTCGTTCCCTGGGATGCGCGTGACTTGCGCTGGAACGGCGCCCTCTTCTTTATATCCCGTAGAGGTATGTCTCGGCGTTGTTGACTCCCCCCGTATATCGCTGGGTTGAGCTTGTTGAAGCCAATCGTCGACTCGTCCTGTGACGTCGACTATGCTCTTGGGTGCTTCATCTTCTTCTTCATCTCGAATGTTTTCAACTTGCACAGCTAGCCTTTTCTTAATTAGATCAGCTTCTATCTGGAGCTCCTTTCTTCTTATTTCTGCCAGACGTTCCTCGGCTTCTATGTGTGCGTTACGGATGCGGGCGATCGCACTACTTTTCGATTGTTGCGAAGTGCGTGACCGCGTCGGCGATGGTCGTCGTGGTTCAGCAGCCAGGTTCGTGGTGAGCGCAAGGTCCGCTTTGGTTCGTAGCGGCACTGCCTCGCTCGTTCTCTCACTATCCCCTTGACTACGCACGATGTTCTCGCTTCGTTCCTCCGTAATTCTTGCTTGTGCTGTTATCGCCGATGGTGATCGCGGTGGATTATGGAAAATTCGGATGCCAATCGGGCGTTCGTCCGCTTCTTCCTGACTTCTTGTTCGCACCATCTTGATACAGCGTTCTTGTACTGACTCGTACTAAGTTACACGTTCCACGTTCCGGAATTACTTCTATCTATCCGGCGCTGCGACCAGCAAAGTTCACAATTCTGCTCCGACGGACCAACGAATGTTCTCAATCCGGCGCTCGACCAGCAAATCCTCGCAATCCGTATCGAAGGACCAGCGAATGTTCGCAATCCGTATCGAAGGACCAGCAAATGTTGTGAACTGTATGGTTTAGGTCGGCAAATTCTTTACGCTCCGTTCAGGGGTTCGGGGCTGGTTCAGGTACTGGTAGGCACTGGTACTAGTACAAGTCACTGTTACTTCCGCACTATTAATTAAAACGCAAACTGGTTCACTATGCAATACACATAATTTATTTACAACTTACATTTCTTATAAGCCCCCGTTTAGGGTCACAAGTAGCGTGGGGTATAACACGTTACAATATGCAAATTCCTTATACTACTAAATCTAAGGGTCGCAAGTAGCGCGGGGTATAAGCGCGTACTATGCGTATCGCTATTCCTCTCGCACGCGTATTTGTCGTCCCTTACAATATGTTAATGATTTCACAAAATAATTACAAATAGTAATTCTTAAATTATCATAGGTGAATTAATCTATTTATAATTAAAATATTCCGGAGTACTATAGAAACATCTTTCAGCATGCCAATATTTTAGTAATTTTCTAAATTTGTGATATTTGTGATTTTTGAACGAATCTGGCAAATTGTTTTATATTTTTATGCACATTATAAAACCATTGTTACTAACAACGCAAGTATTTATGATGTCAAAACATTAATCACATTACAATTTTAATGATTGGTGATGTTTTCAGACTTTTGTAAAACATTGTCAACCGATTGATTGGACTTTTTGTTGAAGTGAATGAGATAATGGGTACTTAATAATGTTTACTGAATACATAATCGTCTTTTTGGAGACATGAAAGGATCGTTAATATCTTGATATTTATTCATGGTCTCAGTTTTATTTTGTAACTTTTGCGCACTGCTTTTGAGTTGTAGTCTAGTTTAAACTATAAGTTCACACTTTAAGGCATCAATTATTGCAATCTGCATGTGTTACTTTCCTAAATTAATAATACCACATTTGTACTGTTTCATGAGGTCATTTGGTGTCCACAATTAGGTCGGATCCGGCCGGGACAACGACGCAAATTAAAACCAATATCTTCGACAATTCTCATTTTACAATCATTATTTTTCTATATATGACAGTATAAGCGAAATTATTATACAAGGGTTTCGTTTTTGTGTAGATATACAGAAAAATGATTGTTTATTACGTCAACTGTTCTATCTTATCTAATAATATATTATTTGCTTTTGCTCCAAAGCAGCATTGCTTTAATCCGGTTTGAAGGGCGAGCCATTAGCATTACTGATTTCATCAAGGCATGTCAGTGCAAGAAGAACATTAATGCACAGGCGACAGTTCCTTTGTAGTTGTTGATCAGGGATCTATGTGATACCGAGTTCCATCATTTGATCCATCCATCTCTAAGTGTCAATCACTCTTGGCTCTGAGTTTTCCTGTTGTGAAGTAAATGTGCGAGGCATATGAGAATAGATGAATAATTCCTGTAGGAATACGCTCATCCTTACTCACTGTTATCGTACTGAGGACATGGGCAATCCCAAGGGAAACATCATTTGAATTTGTGGCAGGGACATGTCACTCCCTATTCAATGCTGTCGATGGAACTGTATGCAAGATGACTAATGATGCCCGCGGAGAATTCGGTGATTCATTGTATTTTGTCGTTTACACATTTTACTGATTGATATTGCCAAATCCAATTACAAAGAGGGCTCTAACAAAACCAATAAATAAATTCGATCATAGGCTTGGCAGCGGATTGGACCCTTGTGATGGATACGTATGACAGACAATACCATTTTCCTGCAAAATCTTTATTCACATTGCTGAAGGATCTAGGCTTATCGAGAACGTCCGTGAGCTCAATATTAAAGCGCGTAACAAAGGCGGCACTGATGGAATCGTACCAAATATGGTTAGGCAGAGAGAGGAGCCGGAGTGATGAAGGTGAATGTTGATGCATTGTAAAGTAGCTACTTAAACCTGCACCTGGGTCGTAAGCCCCATCAGGCACTGCTCTTGGCTCTTTTGTCTGCAACGCGATGGACCCGGCACACGCACGGCGAATCTATGGAATGCTAAGTTATCGTCTCTTTTGTTAAGCTGGTTCCAAATACTGCAATATGTTGAATAATAGATTAATTTAATATATTATTTTAATGTGTCATAGATATCCTTGACGCTACAATATGCTTTACTTATAGGAGCCACAGAGACTATACCCGAATACACCAAAATAGTATCAAACCTAATGTATGTTAGGTGTAGGGTTGAAAAAGGCTTTTTTCGCGAACTTCTGTCTGTCTCTGTACGAAATGTCATCAAAATCGGTTTTACGGCTTAGACTTGAACGCAACAGATAGACAGAGAGAGTAAAAAGGCTTGAAGGGGTCGAAATAGGGGATGAAAGTTTGTATGGCAAACCAATCATTTCTGAACACGATATAACTGAATCCAACGCGGACGGACTCGTAGGTAAAAGCTAGTTTACAACAAATATCCCGATTCGGTCTCGGAGAAATATGGCAGACCAACAGGTGTCAACTGTGTCATACACATCGCGCGGACACTGGCTACTGTTTGGGGGATCTATGACCGCCGTATGTAGAGCCCGGCGCCCGTTCAGGGCTGCTGCTGGTGAGACCAGCGTGAACTGGTTCTCCACACCACGTATTATTGCCTTATCGATTCGGTGACAGCTACGTGATTTGATTGTTTTCGCTATTCACCTGTTTTTCTTAATTTGATCCGGTTTTTCCTTCCTGTGTATGTGTTAGAATTTTACTTTGAACCTTCCTTTTGAATTAAGCCTTTCAATGACATAGACTTGACATATAATGATGTTGCTATTTAAAAAAAAATACATATAGATTCATTTCAACTGAATAGTATTCAAGTCTCAGTTATGTAGAGTCATTGTAATCAAACCCAATCATGTTAGAATATCAAAACATTTTTCATATTTTTTATAGACCAATAGTATACATCAATCCTGACCTATATGTAGTAGTGAAATTAAAGATCTCATGTTTTTGTGTAATGCGACAAATGGACGTGAAAATTTGAGGCGATGTAAAAAAAGTATCACTTTAAAAATTTCAGTTTTAACAAACACGTTAAGAATTAAACTCCGAGCGCTGGAAAGCCTTAACCAGCTAAGCGCTCCTTAATTAAGCTATGAGTGCCATCTTTGTTAAACGATGACAGCTGCAATTATGAACTTTCCAGTCGACAGCGCCGGGACTTTTCAGAGTTGCAGTATAACTTCTGAGCTTGGTGACTGTCGCGGATTTAACTCGTCAGGTACAATTATAAATTAAAATGTATTAAACTTTAATTCGTTAGCTTTTGATCAAGAACAACCGACGAATACAATACAATGCTTGGTCACAGACGCGAGTGAAGTGCAATATGATACTGCACTTTGTCAAAGTAATGCACACATGCGTTGCTATTTCAAAATACCAGGAGCATAGGTGCATTATGATTGAAATATATTCAGAAGCTTCTTTGTCTCCAATAATGACGCTGGGCGTTGCGATAGTTTGCTGCCATCAGGATCCTGGGTTACGAAAACGTAAAATATATGTCGGTGGCGCTGTGGACTCGGCACTTGCCTTCCAATCGGGAGGTCCGGCGCTCGAGACCGTCTTATACCAATGTGTTTTTAGTTTTTTGAATTTCATATGAACATTTGTCTGACGCTCCTACGGTGAAGGAAAACATCGTGAGGCAACTTGCATACATCTGCGAAGAAATTCAATGGTGTATGTGAAGTCGACCAATCCGCACTGGGCTTACGTGGTTGACTAAGGCCTAAACTAACTTAGGGTAGGCTCGAGACCCGCCGTGGGGACGTATATGAGCTGTGATGATGATTATGAAAATATTGATGTATGCTTCCTTCGTGTCCCATGTTTAGTGGTACCTCCAAAGGAAACACACGAAACGCTTATGTGGTCACTTCGTTGTCTGTCTTTCCGTTGGTCCATCTGTTCATCTTTACCTTTTTCGTCAGGAGCGCGTGGATATATCAAACTGAAACGGTTCCTTTCTGTGGAAAACTCCAAACTTGTAAGTCAACGCAAAAATATATGATCGTTTATGTCGAGTATTTTAGCACATTTCGCGATTTCACAAGGGAATCAAAACCCGTACTACTTCCCGTTGACCTAGAATCATGAATTTGGTAAGAAGTTATGTCCTACCGCACACGTAAAGGAAAAAAAACTGACAACCGTAAATATAGATAGATACATTTATTTAAACAAACAATACACAAACACATAACAATAATTCAATTTCTATTGACAAAAATTACATATTTTATAAGAAATGAATAAATGAATATGCGGTTACGAACTTATACTCGTATATGTATATGTATTTAGACAAGCCGCTGGATCAATGTTTTACTTAACTTCCTAATGTATTCAAATTTAAAATAAGAATAAAAACGTTTTCATACAAAACGATAAACAACGATAAGGTTTTTTGTACAACTACGTTGACAAACAAGCAAACTGTCCACCTGATGGTAAGTGGTAACAGTCGTCTATAATACATGTGGCTCCTGTGAGATTCGCAGCAAAACTACAACCCCCACAAAAGCCACAGCGTTGCCAACTTGTGACTTAAGATGTAAAGTCGCGGTACCCAGTAATTTCACTGCCATATATTATACCCTTCAAGCTGGAACACAGCAATGCAAGCACTGCTGCTTTGCGGCAGAAATAGGTAAGACGGAGGTACCCAAGCAGACGACCTTGGTACAGAGTCTTCCTCCGGTAAAACATACCACAATTAGAAAAATTAACAGTAAAAAAACATTTTCAAAAACAAGCTTTTATTTAAAATATTAAATGATACGAATTTTTATGATAATATAAATGCTTGTAATGAAGCACTTTTAAAGTGAAGCTTTCTGTTCAAATAGTCTATAAGCCATTTTTATTAAAGTAAAAAGTGTGACAGTCGCGTTTTCTTGGTTCCTTACTTGACATAGATCCAACATTATATTGAAAAAAAATAACCATCTCAAAACCTTCCCTTCATTGTTAGCTCTTAAATTATGGACTTGTTTACAAACAGCTTAGTCCACTTGAGCGAGCAATGAGCATTCTTCCTTCACATAATTGGATTTGGTCACTCGCTACTCCGCATAACAAAGCGCTTAAGGCGTAGGGCGCGAACGCAAACAACGATAAAATGAAAATATTTTCACAATAAAGGTTGAAATAGGAACCTTATTAATATACACACAGAGCACGTACATTAATTCCACGTAGTAGTTTCGTAATGAACTTCCCCTTTCAATCAATGTAAATTTAGTGTTTAAACATGTTGAAGGTATCGATACCGGGAACAAGTGCATTATTAGTAGATGGAGTGGTGATAAGTATTGTTATCAGGCGGCTCCTCACCAGCTCATTGCGAGCATCAACTGTTTTTGATATACCTAGTTGATAATCAACACTATTGGATGAGTATTTTGTGTTAAGGTGTCAAGTGTTATGTATTGTATTTAGAATCAGGTTTATTTTCCCATGCAATTAAACTTGCAATCAATTCTTCTATAAATTCGGAAGAATATTTTTCAATAAACACATCTATTTCAACACAGCCATGTAGTCCAGTGTTCCCGATATCCTTTTATACAACAAAGTAGCAATCGAGCAATGTCACTACAGTCGCTTATAGTTCCTGTCAGATTCGCAAATATACAACCTACAAGGACCCAATACGTAACCAACTTGTGATATAAGATGTCATGTCACAGTACCCAATTTCTACAGTTTCTAAATCTTGGCTTATTGGTAAAAACTAGCCAGTTCAAATCCTGAACTTGAATAACATCCAAAGTGAAATAAATGCATTGTGTAAATAATTATCCGTAAATTTTTAGTCTGAACTTGGCACGCGTATAAGTCTCAATTCTTTTGTCGGCGAAGTCAACAACGACCTTAATATTGAACTTGGCTCTCATTTCACACTTATATTTTTGATGATGGTCAAGATAACGCGCGCAGACGACTTTAGTACTGAGTGTAGTAATTTAAGATCTATTGTAGTGTGTCCTCCATATGCTACCTACATTATATTGTCTAGTGTAGTATTGCCTAGTGACTGTCAGTCTAGTGTAGTATTGACACTTTCAACCAAGAACGTTCGAGGGGACTATTAAGTCGTGCTTAACTTAGTAGTAGAATTAACAGTAATACAAGATAATATAATAATACATCAACAGTAAGAAAAACAAGTAGTTAGGTAATGATATGATTGTCATAATCTATTGTTATCTATAACATTTCTTTATTGATGTTAATAAATAATATTATTACATTGATAAAGCTAAATATGAAGGGAAACGTGTGTATGTGTATATATAAAATTTTAAACTAAGCTAATTTGATTGAGTTGCGCAACTCACTTTAAAATAAGAGTGAAAAGTAGTCGTAAGTCTTAATATATTTGATTATTATATAGAATGGATCAAAAAGAAACCTAAAAATGAAAAAGGCACGGGCCATGAATCTGTGGAGAGTTAACTATGTATAATAAAAAAAATATGAAGGAAGTATTATTATAATTTTACGGCTTGAAAGCAGATAAGCAGCCTCGTGGAGTTGTTTGGAAAAATTTTCAATTTAAAGTTCGTCGCTGAAGTCGGGCTTGCTGTAGCGTAAAACTCTTCACATGACTTCAAAACTCTTCTAACTTTTGATTATACCTCCTATTTGAGTAACCAAACCAAAGTCAAAGTAATTTTGTATGCATTAGAAGTTCTAATTTAGAACGCATTATTTACTTATTCTTAATAAAATAACACAAAAACTAAGACATTACAATTTATGTATACGGTAAAAGCAGAATGAGCGCTATATTTTATACAAATTACGAAAGTAAGTACTTATCTAATAGTTGAAACCACCGGGGTGCTGATCGGGAGGTCTTGGGTTCGATACCCCATGGGGCAGAAGAATTTCTGCTCGGTTTGTTTAGTGGTAGGGCTTCTGAGCCCGGCTGGTTAACTACCACCGTCTTATCTAAGTTTGCCGCCATAGTAACAATGTAAATAGCATTGTTGTGTTCCGACAGACAATTAGAGGTAAGATAGCTAGCTCCTTAAGTTGTTAGGGAGTCCAGATGAAGCTCGCTTCCTTGTTAGACCTTATCGCCAGTCACCATCAGGTGAGATGAAGGCCAAGAGCTTCCCTGTCGTTTATGTAAAAAGGAGTAATATGCACGGGCTCAAAGAGGCGAGGAATTTAAGATTTGTTAGATTTCATATATTGCTCGCTTCCTCCTAAGTTGCTATGAACAATTTAAATCACTAAATAATGTTAAATAATTATCTCGATTCAACATTATATTTTATATCACAGTCCTCTATTATCAATGCAGTGCCCTTGCAGGGTGTATGTACCTACTAATTCAAATTAAATCCTAATTTTAATTATTTAATCATAATTAGAAATACGTACGCACGTATAAGCAAGCAAATAAATATGTATATCTCCACATTTATCTCACAATTATCCCATTTTTTCGATTCGCACAACTTTGTAGACAAAAAAATAAAACCGACTCCAAAAACAATATAAACGATCGTTGCGGTTGATCGATGATCACGAGTTAATATTTAGCACCGACTTCAAAATAAAAGATGTGTTTCTGAAGTCGGTTTTATTTTTTGTAAAACGTTTTTTTATATATAAACCTTAAAAAATCAAAAATCGGTCAATAAATAACGGAGTTATGAGGTAACAAACATAAAAAACATACCTAGGCCAATTGGCAAACTTTTTGACTTTGTAAAGTCAGTTAAAAAGGCATAAGATTGCTTCACCGCAGGCGATCCACTTTGAAAATATATACAATAGATAGACAAGCGAAAAAAGTGTCGGGTTGTCGCAAGCTATGTAGTTTCCTTATATTGTGACACTAACGGAACGCCTCTGTGGAAGCCGGTGACTCTTCCATAATGAGACCCTTTTTTTTTTTTTTTTTTTTTTTTTTTTTTTGAGGCGGGGGAATCTCTTTACGATTCAACAAGGGGCTGAAAGCTGACAAAGCCGCCCCAAGGATATGCCATTGGACTCGGGTTACCTGGGTAACCCCATACCTGGCTAAACCACCCTCCAGAGCAACTTCTACCTCCGTAGAGACACACTCGGGATCGGCGTTAGCCATTCCCCGAGTGCGTCCCCTGGATTGTAGGCCTGACGCAAGCGCCAGGACTTATCTCTACGGGGGGGTCGACAAGTGCAATAATTCGACCCCCCAGACGGGCAGGCCAGGGGTAGAAAAGTGTCTCCCGACCGGTTGTCGGCCGGCCGGGCCATTTCATCCCCAGCTTGCTTAGGGGAGTTGGTGGCGCGCGTCCAGGAACGCGCGCCTCCTCCTACCCAACCGCCTGCGCCGGAGCGGTGCGGCGAGAGGGTCAACCTCTCGCGCCCGCTCCGCTGCCTCCTTCTGCGAGATCACTTCCTCGCAGAAGGAGGCGACAGCCTCCCACGCCGTCGCGCTGGTCAGCATCTCGCGTGCGACGCTGGCCAGCACGACGGGCGCACCCCTACCTAGGCCCAGCGCGAGGGCTAATGCGTCGCGCTGGGGTCGCCAGGCCGGGCACTCCGAGAGGGTGTGTCCGGCCGTGTCGTCGGGAGCGCCGCAGTGGTGGCACTGCGGCGTCTCCTCCCTCCGTGCGACATGGTGCAGATAATGGCCGAAGCAGCCGTGCCCGGTCATCATCTGCACCATCCGGTAGGTGAGGCTGCCCTGCCGGCGCCCAACCCACTCCTCCAACACTGGACGAACGGCCTCGATCGTCCAGTGGCCGGCAGCTGGGTAGGCGAGCGTCTCGGCCCACTGGCGGAGAGCCTCCCTCTGCGCCAGGAGCCTTGTGCACGCCACCTCCTGCGGGAGGGGGCGCTCCCCCCGACTCCTCGCTGCCACCCGATGTCGGTGCACGGCCGCAAGGACGCGTGCCTCGACATCCCACGGAGGCGAGCCCGCTAGAACGCAGGCCGCCCCGTGAGAGACCGTGCGGTAGGCCCGCACGGCCCGGGTGGCAATGACCCTCTGCGGCCTACGCAGGAGGGCCACCGTTCGGGGGGCGAGACGCTCCGCCCAAATCGGGGCTCCGTACAGCGCCATCGACTTTATCACCGTCTGATAAAGTCGACGGCTCGCTGCGCCTGGTCCCCCCACGTTGGGGAGGACCCGTCCGAGGGCTGCCGCGGCGGCACACAGCCTTGGGGCGAGGAGCTTAAAGTGCTCCCCGAAATCCCATCGGGGGTCCAGCACCAGACCGAGATACTTCATCGAGCTCTCGATCTGGACTTGCACCCCCTCTACTCGGACACGGAGCCCCGCCTGGGGTCTGCGGCGACGCGGCGGCCTGAACGAAATGGCCGTCGTCTTCTCGACGGCCACGTCCAGCCCGAGGAGGCGGATGCGCCGGACGACCATCGTCGCGCCGACCGACGCCAGGTGGACCGCCTCCTCATACGTGCGCCCCTTCGCCGCGACAAGGGTGTCGTCGGCGAAGCAGACAACCTCCATGTTCGGCAGGAGGTTGCCCCGCAGAACCCAGTTGTACCCCAGGTTCCAGAGCAGAGGGCCCAGCACGGAACCCTGGGGTACTCCCGCCGCCATCGGCCACCTGTGGACGCGACCGTCCGCCCCCTCATACACGATTTCCCTCCCGCGGAGGTAGTCGGTGATGAGGGAGCGGAGGTAGAGGGGCACTCCATGAAAACGCAGTGCCTCCTCTATGCATTCGTGGGGGAGGCTGTTGAATGCGTTGCGGATGTCTAATGACACCGCAACGACAACCTCCCCCGCCGACGTGGCCCCCTCAGTCCACCTCTTGAGGTGGGCCACGGCGTCCACGGTGGACCGGCCGGTGCGGAAACCGAACTGGCACTCAGCCAAGTCCGGTCCCGGGCCCTCCAGATGCTCGACGAGCCGGGAAGCGAGAATTTTCTCAAAAAACTTCCCGGCCTCGTCGAGCAGCACCACCGGCCTGTACCCCGACGGGGCATCGGCGGGGCGATTCGGCTTCCGCAGAAGGCAGAGTCGCCCCACCTTCCAGCACTGAGGGAAACGGCCCGAGGCGATGCTCGTATTGAGCACCGCCCGGAACCGCTCCTCCAGGGGGCCCAGTGCCAGGCACAGGACCCTCGCTGGCACCCCGTCCGGTCCCGGCGCCTTCCCCTTCCCCTTGCGCCGGAACCGCTCCCTCACCGCGTCGAACTCGAGGTCCGACACGGGAGGGCCCGCTTGCTCCACTTCGAGGGAGGCGCTGGGGGCGACCATCCTCGGGGGCTCGAAGGGTCCAGGGTCGGGGAAGAGCGACCCTAGAACCCTCTGTACAAGCCCCTCGTCCAACTGGTGTATCGGGGGAGCACCGTTTTGGTACTTCCCTCTCACCAGTCGGTACGGCCGTCCCCAGGGGTCGGAGTCGAGGAGCTCTATAAAAGAGTTCCACGACTCCGTTTTGGCCCTCGAGATCTCCGTCTTGAGGGCCTTATTCGCCTCCCTGTACGCCCGACGCAGGGTTTCCTCTTCGTCGGGCGTCCTCCTGGTGGCGCGCCTTCTGCACCGCAGGTAGGCGCGCCTCGCCCTACAACTGGTGGCGCGCAGATCCGCGATGGTCTGCGACCACCAGTATACCTGCCGCTTGCGGGCGGCAGGTTTCGCCCGCGGCATGGCGGCGTCGCAGACGACTCTCAGGTCCTCTGCGAAGTGCACCGCCATGCCGTTAGCGTCGCCGGCGAGGTGCGGGGACAGCTCAGACCACTCCCGCACCATCGCCGCCTCCAGCGCCACGTCGGGCTGGAGGTGCGTCACCGCCCACCGGCGGAAGGCGGCACCCGTCCCCGCTGGAGACGTGGAGGCGTGCGAGGGGGAGACCGAATATCGGACGTACCGGTGGTCCGACATGGTCTCCTCCTCTGCCTCCACTCTCCAGTCCCTCACCCTTGCGGCGAGGGGTGCGGTGGCTAGGGTCACGTCGACGATCGACGAACCCTGCCACCGCACGCACGTCGGGGTGGTCCCTCGGTTGAGGACGTCGAGGCCCAGGCTCGTGGCCCAGGACTCGACCAAACGACCCCTGACGTCCGTGGCGGGCGAGCCCCACACGCGCGACTTCGCGTTGAGGTCGCCCGCCACCAAAACTTGCAGGGGCGCCGCCCTCCTTACCACCCCCTCGACCGCAGTCAGGTAGGCCTCGAAGTCTGCCCGACTGCGGTTCGGGGAGAAGTAGGTGGACACCACCACCACTTCTCCCCACTTGACGGCCACGTAACCCGGCCCCCTCTCTCGAACCGAGATGATGGGACGCTTTTCCAGCTACTACTAATGTAAGTGAAAGAAGGTCGTCAGGGATGCGTCAGTGAGCGGAGTGCGGGCGACATTGACGAGGGCTCAGAGACGGCCCTTGTCTCACTCATCCCGTAGCTTTTTAACTTTTACGATTGTCACTTTAGGGTGCTTCGGGCTTGACGAGGAAACTTTTCGAGCGAATCGTCTTTATGAAAACAAATTACTTAATCTACTATCCAACCTACAGGTAGTTCGAGATTATAAATGACACAACTTGCTATGACAGTAGCTCATTTACTCCTAACTTACGAACTTACGATATTTAATGTACATCATGAAAGATACAATAGAATGACACCACTACAACTTAACGGGAAATTACACAGTCGAGAAATTATTATCACACTTCCACTCTTTTGTGGGGTCGATGCAACACGATGTCTTATTCCATTCAACTCTATCACTATTATATCTATTACGCCATCTCAGTACTAACGTTCTTCGTAAACATATTCTTCTTCTATAAGTCTTCCTCTACACTTAAGTCCGTTCCTATTCATATCATCACATAACTCTTCTGGTATTATGTCTTTCTATTCATCCCTCCTCATCACATGTCCGTATCATGCTAACCTGTTACTTCGTATCTTCTCTGTCACTGGTGCTACTTTCAAACTTCCTCTGATATATTCGTTCTTAATCATATCCATTCTAGTAACCACACTGTACATCCAACTTAACATTTTCATCTCCGCCACGTAAACTTTTCATTTCTCCGCTTCCTTTGTTGCCCATACATCAGAATTCAGAACCATATATAATGAGAATGACCCGTCTTTTTTATAGATAAAAAAAAACTCACTTTAAAAACATTCATAGTAAAAGGAAAAATAAAAGAAAAACTGTTATGCTTTCGTTAATCGTTGATCATAATTATTAAAAGTACGTTGAATAAATACAAACCAGAACTCCCGTATGAATTCGTCGTTTGTAGTATACTCGTATGTGTCAAGTAACCCAATTAAGAGTACATTGGTACCCTAGGGGTGAAAGCAACTTATTTAGTCCCGAGACGGTGATTGGCGCCCGAGCGTAGCGAGGGCACCAATAGTTCGAGGGACTAAATAAGTCTTTAACCCGAGGTAAACACTGTGCTTTTCATTACGAATACAAGGAAAGTAAAAATAAAACAATGAATTAGCTAATGAAAAAAACGTGTAAATTTTATTTTACATAAATCAACAACTTCTGCTTTAGCCCGCTTTCTCTTATAAAATCAGGTGTTAACTCATTACCTGAATCAGATGAACTCATTGTGTTAATTATTAACACAATGTTATACAAATATAATTAACAGTTAATACAAATCTCTGGTATACGGAAGTAAATGAAAAAACAAATGAAGATCGCATTGCCGCTTTCCCGCTTATTTTGTTTTTTTTTTCTGTGACCGGCCAGATGCTATTCAGCCATTTTTTTTCATTTTCATAATTGAATTTTTTTTTTAATATTTTTATATTTTACAAATTTTTAAAATATTTAACTATATTTTGCTCAAATCTATGTTATTTTAAAGAAATTGTTGAAAACAAATTATTATAAAGTCATTTAAAAAATATATTCTTTAAATACTTAACATTATGTTATTACAATTTTACACCGCGCTGTAATTGAGTGGCTGTATAGAAAGTCGGAACATGGTTCAATACAAATGTGAAAAATAACTAGTTTCTTTTTAAAATTTGACAGCTGCTGTCAGTTGAAAGTTATTCTCCCTAGGGCTGAAAAGTATTACTTTCAACCCGCTTCTCAGGCTACTTTAGACGTACTTTCAGAGTATGAGTAATGAAAATGAATTTTCTTTTTGTGTTGCGTAGTTCTGTTTGGACCTAATTTTTGAGGGGCTTAAAAAAGTCATAAGGGGATTTGTAAGACAAAGACAATCCTCGCACGTAAGCTGAAATATTTATAAATAAATAAAAATAGCAGTGCTAAAATCGAACACGCAAAATATAGAACAGCCGCCTTAAATATTGTTCATGCATGATTTAACTCGTAATTCACCGAATGATGTGGTTTCAAGCTTAAACCGACACGTGTTTGATTAAGTTACTTCTTGATGAGCTTGCAATAATTTTTTCAGAAAATATTATCAACTACAATCTGAAGCATATCTCGTCGAATGACTATAAAAAGATTTTTTGCATGATATTAAAAAAAATACCGGTTTCTTCTGGACTGATTTCCTCCACCAGGCACCTTAAATGTTCTAGTTTACAAGCTGAACTGAACCCAATAAAGTGTTTCCATTTACAAAACTTAATCCCATACAATTCGTTCTACAGACTTCTTTTGACGACGTGTAGCATAGTTAATGAAATAAAAGTGATAACTGGAACAAAACTATAGATTGTAGATGAATCTCATTACTTCATCTTGATTTCTGATATATTATTTATGTAGAGGCAGCAAAGCGACCAATCACACAGCAAGCAAATATGATATTAGCTGTAGCACTGTGAATGTTAGTGTTCATTAAAATTAGCATTTTAATACTGATAAAACAAAAACAAAAAAAAATCTGGACAATTTTACTAACTTACGATACTTACCTAAAGAAAACCAACACGCATGCAATCCAGAAATATCTGACACGTGTTGCTTAGGGCTGTAGTGCACTAAATATTTGATGACATCGATCCGGCCGCTGAAGGTGGCGGGTCATCGAACACTTGCTATCCAGAATACAACTGTCTGGATAGCAGGCAATTAGGGTCTACAATATAAAGTATCACATACGTTGTCTTTTTATTGAATACTAGCCGTGCCCGCGACTTCGTCCGCGTGGAATAGTAACTTTTATTGAAGTTGATAAAAAGAAGCCTATGTTATTTATACCTTATATAATTAGCTATCTATTAGTGAAAGTCCCGTCAAAATCGGTCCAGCCGTTCCGGAGATTAGCGGAAACAAACAGACAGACAGACAAAAAAAATTTAAATTATGTTTTTGTTATTGGTACCCAAAATACATTCATACCCATTTAGTAAAAACTTGTTATTTTGACATTACAAACAAACACTTCAATTTTATTTATTTGTATAAGCACAGGTGAGGTATTATTTAAGTCACAGAACAAAAAAAACAGTAGAAGTCGCATGATGACTTATTAGCATGAAAACCGGCGTCGCCAAACTCAACACCGAGCAAAATACCGAGCTGTAATTGGTCAAATAGAATATCAAATAGACTGACTTATGTCCCGAAATTTATCAATTCAAATTCAATCTTATTATAAAATAAAAACAGCCCATAATTGATTGATTCCGTAAATAAGCAAACGCCAACTATTAAGTACCAACTACTAAGCGCATAGTGGCGTTACAAATGTTGCTTTTAAATCTACCCGTTTAGTGATGTATGCAGTACAGTAATAGGTATCAGCACAGATAATATATCATACTATACAGTCAGAATATTTGATACCGAATAACGAAAAGGGCTTTCACTTTGTTATGGTTAATAATTACGAGTATTTTAAAAGTATAAACGTACAATTGAGCAATATTTTAGAATAGACAATGTATCTGCGATTCGGTTACTCCTTTCGAAACTACGATGACATGTTTCTTTAATTGTTTTAAAATTATTAATGTCGTATTTTAAAATTCTAATATTAAATTGTTTGAGCTGCCATCGAACCACTGTATTTCTCTATCGTAACGGCATAAAAATTACTTCAAAATTGTATGTAAGTACATAAATAAAACACGTTAATGTAAATTTTATACTTGTATTGTATGTGATAGGAAACCCCATGGTCGAAGATTTGAGTTACTGGATCGCCTTTTGCAAGAACAAATAACTGCACAATCAACCATATTTAGGAGCTCTTTCTTGCAACACGAAACGACACCAAATGGCAGCGGCCGCGCGTCAACTCTAGTTTTATGTAACGTGCATGGTCATAAATGGCCAATGTAGGTATGTACTTTGGCAGAGGGGTTCGCCCAGCCTTGCCATCTCCATATGGTAATAGGGTAAATGCTTTAAGTTTGCATGCGAACATGATAATTTATAATCATAATTCAAACAATAACAATATCTAATACAAAAATTAAGTACTTTATTAGGTGTTAAGTATCTATGTGCCACATCACTAATTGAGTAGCGTTTGACATTAGGATTCATTACGGAAAGTTCGAGATAAGAAGTTGTGAAATGTGTTGAAAGTTCAACCTTAAGTTTTTTGCGATAAGGTTAATTTCATTTTAATAATTTGTTCTAGAGGTGACAGAATTTGCAATTTCATTAATTTACAAAAATAATATTAAATGTTACTTACAGATGGTATGATATGCCACCTTTAGATAAATTCTTCTTTCCACTGTCGATTTCACATGATAACACAACGCAATACGGCATTTTACTATATTTTTTGAGATGATTTCCGTGGCAGTACTAACATGCGACTGAGGTGGTTAGAGATGCGCGTATATAATACGCTTATATGGCCCTACGCGGGTACCGCACACTCGCGACTTCTACTGTTTTTTCTGTTCTGTGATTTAAGTCTTGACTTAAAAAGACCCGGGCGGTGGGAACACAGATGTAAAAAAAAAAAGTCAAAGAATTCAAGTTCTTCTCAGTCTTTATTTAAAAGTGGAAGCAAAATGCTTCGGGAGTGGAACTTCCACAACGTAGGGGAGGCTTTTCGCCGTTCTTCGGGTGCTAAAATGGTGGAATAAGATTAAATAACTCTTAGGAATACTCCCTACCATATACCCTATAAAAGACCGATAAGCAGCCACTTTACATGACGATGTTCAAGGCTCTGAAATTGAGGTCTTCAGAGTTTCTTCACCGATCAACCTTTTTTACCGAGTCAAGGGCGGCCAGCTGGTACGCGCCATGTCCACGAATCCCGAGCTCCAGAATACAAAAACGACCATTTCGTAATGTAGTGATTTAAACTTATTTATTTAAACTATCATTATCCTTGACCCTATATAGATATTTCTGCAGATAATTTTTTGTCGCTGGATGTATAAGTAATGTCGTGTGAATTGGTTTACAAATTAACAAATTAAATCGTCTCCGTTGCAGGACACGCGGACGCACGTGGTGGTGGAGCTGTACGAGACGGAGAAGTCCTACGTGGAGGCTCTCGACATACTGGTCAAGGTAATCGCGACTGTTCGCCGTGGCCACTCTGACTTGATCCTTCCACCTCTGCTGGGAATTGGGATGGTTGACCCTTTAATGCTTTGAGCCCTCTGCTTATAGCAGATTATTAGCACTTAATATAACAAAATAGTGTGCGTGCGTGTGTGTGTGTGTGTGTGTGTCTGCGTGTGTGTGTGTGAGAGAGAGAGAGAGAGAGCATATGATAAAAAGGCCCGGTAGTCTATATTCCATAGTTTAAATTAATTTTATTTCGAAATTTTATTCATTAGCATTTCCACTCTTAATAAGTTAAATCATTGCTGTGGATGAGATACAAATTATGAAACAATAACAATATTATGCTTGCAGAAGTGCACTAAGCTATTTTATACATACATGTTAGATGTCAATATAGTTAAATAAGGTATCAGTCGTACTAAATGATTCATTTTCTTCTTAAATTCGTCGTACACCCTGATATTATAATGAAGTTATTTTTTCAAATCACTATAGCTGTATGATACTCAGCCTATAAGGGAACCGATGTATTTTAGCCAAACATCGAACCATGAATTCTTAAAGTAGCATTCAGGAATTTATGGTTACCGATAAAATAAAACTTCCGATGTTTTTTTAAACAACAAAATTGTCAAACAAGCATACTGCCCACCTGATGGTAAGCGGTAACAGTCACCTATAGTATGTGGCTCTTGTGAGATTCGCAACAAATTTGCAACCCGCACGAGAACAACAGTGTACGTTGCCAACTTGTGACATCAGATGTAAAGTAATTACCTAGCAATTTCACTGCAATATCTTACCCTTCAAACCGGAAACACAGCAGTGCAAGCACAGATGCTTTGCGGCAGAAATAGGTAAGATGGAGGTACCCAAGCAGGCGACCCTGGTACAGAGTCTCCCTCCGGTATTAATGTAATTTCATAGGTCACCGATGAATAATGATTGAGAGCTTCTAGACAAGCTCTACTGCCTTCGGAACATTAAAATAGCGTTGCCTTACAGAGAAAGCGAATAAATCTAACGGCCCGTTAAAACAATGAAGTAATGCAAAGTTTGCGAACTCCCCATAAATTAATAACTTGGCACAATTATAATGAGCTCGCATATCGCACTCGGTGCGGCCGCAGAACTTCGCGATGAATTAACATTGAGAGAGACCCGACCGCGGATTCTGGTTGATGCTTGGAAACTTTAATTTTGTTGAATTGTTTCCTATCATATTACTTAAGTTTAGGTAATGCCACGGTAATAGTATATAATTACCGTGGTAATGCTATCGAAAATATGAATTTTGTATTTAGTGAGTTACGACATTTTCTTTAATAGTTGTTATTGTTGGTTGTACAATTGTTATATTAGAAATAACTTTTTTATTAGTACAGCAAGTAAGTTAAGTTTTTATTAGACTCTCATACAAAATCTGTTTTGCAAGAAAGAGATCGTATACAATTTTCAATAGAAAAACTTATTCATTATATTGTAGGTAAGTGAACAGATTCTTCACAATATGTTAAGGTTGTTACGAGTATGAATAAAAATATAAATCCTTTCTATGCATATTCCCTATCGTCTGCGTATTCAGATGCCATTGACATTGTCGCTATGGTGACAGGCTATGTAGGCGGAATTATACTCTTGCTTGAACCAAATAGACTTTACAAATACTAGCTGTGCCTGCAAACTACGTTTGGCCATAATAATTGTCCAAAAAAATCTGGACAAGGTCCACCTAAGTGTATAAAAATTTGCCTAAGACCTATTCTCAGACCTACCAAATATACACAAAAAAATCATAAAAATTGGTCAAGCCGTTTCAGAGGAGCTCGATAACAAACACTGTGACACGAGATTTTAATATATTAGATGAAGAAGATGAAGATGTTCAAAGAAATTTAAATAAAATTTTGTTCATCGATCAAAGGATTGAATGTCGACAGATCATCGAAATCATTGGAACTTAATCAGTGTCATGATATCATTGGTCGAAACCCAGTAAAGTGTATATTGATTGACATATACAAAATCGTAATACCATAGGAGGCTTGCAATTACAATAATTGGGTCGCCGAACCAACCCCCGGGGACAACCGGGCGCCGTCATGTGAACATCCCATTAATTTCTACAGCAATTTGAGCTTTATTTATTGCACTACAGGGTGTTGTATCGTGAAAGCGGCTATAAGTGTGTCGTAATGGGGTTAGAGACCCGAATATGTGGTAAAGTACCAACTTATCAAAAAGCAACTCGACGTTAAAATCAGGAAAACGGGTCACAGTAGCTGCGTTGTTAATTGACTATGAAGCTACTGTAGTTCGTTTATTTAATATTATACTATTTGCCTGCGTATCCTTTGGATACCTATTATTAAAATTTGATATAGGTAAGATGTCTGAAATTGACATATCAGTCCTATACTGTCTTAGACTGCATTTTTTTTATTAGGTGATTTTAAGAATTTTTACCTATCATTAGTCTAGTAGAGTGTGACGTGACTTGATAACATTTCAATAGCAACCCCTCAAATATCTCATCTTGGCGGGGGCACTGAAGTGCACGGACGAGCAAAAGGCACGGTTGTACCATCCTTTTCTCGAATTTTCGACCCTCTTGTTACTTCTTTGTGAAAAAAGGACTAGAAACCTAAATTTTTTGTTTCAAGTCGGTTAATTAGTACCTACTTATTTTTGGGAGCAGCTATCCAACCACTTTGTCATTAAGTCAGTAGTGTCAGTAGCTAACTAACAAGGTATCAACCTTGTTAGTTAGCTAACAATATTTTATAGTAACCATATCACTATTACATTTTTTCATTTCTTCAATAAATAGATTAACTTGGCAAATGCATACAGCAACATAGTCTACTAAGTGATCCCTACCTACACGTGATCCCCGGGTGGTGCTAATCGAGTGACCAACTTCTGGTGGTAGGGCTTGAAAAACCCGACTGGCTAGCGACCACCGTGCGCATGACGTAAAACCCGTCAAGTGGGCATTTTGTGTCCGCGTTTCGGGATCAGTCATCGCACAGCCAGAGCTTGAGGGGTCGTTGCTGCGATTCGTGTGGTTTGTGTGGGCTTCCGTCGACCCAGTGCCAGGTTGACTGCGTTGACATTTAGTACGACTGATACCTGCCCAGGAAGACCCGAAGAAACGGCTGTTCCGCTGGCCGCCCGTGGTATAGTACAGGGGCCCAAGCGGACCTAACCAGTCCGTGAGGCTGCCCCACCATGCCACGCATAATCTCGGGGTGGTCCGTCGTGCCGGTTGGTGACCGGACGGTGGGTCCCGGCGACCACTTCCGGGGGGGTTCGGGGGCCCTTTCGTGCGGAGAGTCAGCGCAAATCAGCTGTCGGCTGTTCCCTGGCGAAACAGGCCTACACACGTTAACTATGCTAATCGCTGCAACGACACCTCAATTTCACACCTCTCACTCCAACAAACATGTCAGCGCACAATATTAGGACTGGTCGTACAGCGGTGCACTATCCCACCAAAACACCACTATTCGAGGTGGGGCTCGCTAACATCCGCGGGCTCCATTCTAACCTCTTGGCTGTCCACCACCATCTCGAGACAGCCCGTCCAGCAATGCTGTTTTTGACAGAGACGCAAATTATCTGCCCGGCCGATACAAGCTACCTTAATTACCCCGGCTACGCTCTTGAGGAGTCCTTCAAGGCAAAGGCAGGTGTTTGCTTGTTCGTCCGGGCGGACGTTTGTTGTCGTCGCCTGCGCTGTTTGGAGGAACGTTCCTTTTCCCTCGTCGATTTTGGCACTCATTGCACTCATTGCAGTGTCTACGTGTGCGTCTATCGTTCCCACCGTGGTGACTTGGAGACAACTCGACTTTTTGAACTCCTAAGTCGGGTGGCAGATGACGCGCAGGAGCAATTTCCTTCCGCCGAGCTGGTGTTTTTAGGGGACTTCAATGCTCACCACGAGTTGTGGTTAAGTTCCTTTAAAACTGACCATGCGGGTAGGACTGCCCACGCATTCGCTCTCACGCACGACCTGACACAATTGGTTACCCAGCACACCAGGGTACCAGATATTATCGGTCAAGCGCCCTCTTTGTTGGACCTTCTGCTGACAAATCGCCCCGACGGATATCAGGTGGTGATTCGAGCTCCACTAGGATCTTCAGATCACTGCCTGGTATCCGTCTCAGTGCCTTAGGCGTCGCGATCGTCGCCTGTGGTTGCAGCACGCCGTCTGTGGCACTATGCGTCAGCAGATTGGGACGGTATGCGGGATTATTACGCGTCTGTCCCTTGGTGGCAGCGCTGTTTCAGTGGAATGGATCCGAACTCCTGCGCTACCTCTGTTGCTGACGAGATCAGACTAGGAATGGAATATTATATTTCACATTCCAAACTCGTCAGTAAAGGGAGACGTAACCTCTGGTTCAATCGCGACTGTGCCTCTGCTGTTGAAAACAAACAGCTAGCTTACCGCGCTTGGATCAGAGGTCGAGCTTCTAGGGATCCCAATACTAACCTACTGAAAACAGCCTATAATAATGCCACCAAGTTGTGTAAGAGGGCTTACATTAGAGCGGATGCTCAGCGCATTGCACAAGTGGGTCAGGAACTGCTAGCGCACCCTACGGGTAGTCGTTCTTTCTGGCGCCTGGCCAAAGCTGTGCAATCAAACTTCTGCCAACCCTCGCTGCCACCGCTGAGACATGCCGATGGCTCACTTGCTCATCAGCCGCAGGAGAAAGCCGACCTCCTGGCAAAACTCTTCGCGGCCCATTCCCGTATCGATGACTGTGGTGCACAACCTCCGACACTGTCCCATTGTGGCAGCACTATGCCCGATATCCGCATCAGACAGCGAGATGTGCGGGCGGAGCTACAGTCGATTGATATTCGAAAAGCAAGTGGACCAGACGGCATTCCTGCGATTGTACTTAAGAAGTGTGCAGCGGAGTTGACTCCGGTCCTGACGCGTCTATACCGTCTGTCGTTCTCTGCTGGTTGTGTGCCGAAATCTTGGAAAGAGGCCAATGTCCAGCCGGTTCCCAAAAAGGGAGATCGTTCTGATCCGGATAACTATCGCCCTATAGCCGTCACTTCCATTTTGTGTAAAATCATGGAGAGGATCCTTAACACCCAGCTGATCCGTTACCTGGAAGGTCACTCGTTGCTTAATGACCGTCAGTATGGGTTTCGTCCTAAACGGTCAACAGGTGACCTTCTAGCGTTCCTTTTGCACAAATGGGGTGAATCTATCGATAAGCGCGGCGAGTCTGTGGCTATTAGTCTCGACATCGCCAAAGCTTTTGATAGAGTCTGGCACAAGGCTCTCCTTTCCAAGCTTCCGGCATACGGATTGCCCGCTCAGTTCTGTACGTGGATTGCCAGCTTCCTCCACGAGCGTAGAATTCGCGTTGTCGTTGACGGCTGCGCTTCGCGGTTCGTGGCAGTGCTGGCTGTGCTGGTGTTCCACAAGGCTCCGTTCTATCCCCAACATTGTTTCTTCTGCATATCAATGACATGCTTTCCTTGGGAAGTATACATTGCTATGCAGACGACAGTACAGTGCATGGGGGATATCACGGAAGCTCAGGGGCTGCTCGTGGCAATATTGATAGGGAGAGGCAGAATCTTATCATTGAGCTCAACAAGACGCTGGACCTCATCTCCGAATGGGGTTCCAACAATCTTGTCGAGTTCAATGCTAAGAAAACACAGGTGTGCGCGTTCTCGGCGAAAAGGTCACCTTTCCTCCCCCCTCCTTCTCTTCAGGGCACAACCCTTCACACACAGAGTAACATCACCTTGCTCGGAATGAACATTCGCTGCGATCTGAACCCCAGAGACTACATCGAATCCGTTATAACTGCTGCCTCACGGAAACTCGGTGTCCTAAACAAGGTGCGTAGGTATTTTGCGCCGGACCAACTATGCCTGTTGTATAAAACTCAGGTTAGGTCTTGCGTGGTATATTGCTCGCACCTTTGGGACGGCTCCGCTCAGTACCTCCTCGATGCTCTGGACAGATTGCAGCGTCGCGCTATTCGAATAATTGGCGATGTAGAGGCAACTAACACCCTCGAGCCTCTACAACTTCGTCGTGACATCGCCTCTCTTAGCGCCTTTTACCGAATGTTCCATGGGGAATGCTCTGAGGAGCTCTTTAACCTTATCCCTCCCTCTCCATTCCTTAACAGAAACACGCGTAAGGGCCTTCGGAGTCATCCTTACACTGTATCTTCCTTTTCACACCGTACCAAGAAATTCCAAGATTCCTTTTTCTGTCGTTCATCCCACACTTGGAATTCTCTACCTGCGCACGTGTTTCCTTCATCCTACAACATGGGTTCCTTCAAAAGAGGTGTGAAAAAGCATCTTTTAGGCCGGCAAGGGGCGGGCAGGTAGGATAGTGGATGTCGTCCCTACTCTATCTGTCAACTCATTTGGGCCTCTTTCACCGCTTAACATCAGGCGGGAGGAGGTCATTTGCCGGGCCTTACATAAAAAAAAAATAAGTAATTCAAAATTCAAATAGTCCTCCACATAGGTACTTTCAAACAAATAAAAGCACAGAGCGCTACTTTTAGATATTTTGTTTCGATATATATCTATACTATATAAAGCTCTTTGCAAGGGTGCTCGGTCATCAAAGTTGAGCACATGGTTATAAAGCAACTTTGCACTCATGTATAACAAATAACTATTTCACGATAAGCCGAAATTGAACAATACCCTTCGAGCTCTACATTCTCCATCAGATTTTGGTACGCGGCAAAACAAAATCACGCGTGCCATTTTGACCCAGCTTTATCCTCTAGAGAAACAACCGTCTTATTGACACTATACATAAATAAAGGACCTCTTTCTTAAACATATTTGACAACATGAGAGACTTCGGATTACTTCATCCAAACCAGATTTTCGAGGATGGCTTATTAAAAACGCACTTTAAAGGCCAAAGAATAAAGCATATTCTTCCGCACCATCACATATTCATTGAAAGCTTTTATCATTATAAGATTTTCTGAAGCTGGAACTGGCTGATGTCTTATCACCTTTGCCCGCGTGTAAATAAAGCGCAATATATGTACATCGTACGTGGAAATGTGTAATCATAAGAGCTTAAAGCCCGCGCAATATGATTATTGTGACCCAATTGCGATGTGACTGTTTCAGGGGCTTCTTGTAGTCTTTATTCAGTAAAGGATAAAGTTGAATTTGGCGTGCAAGTTTTGTCTGACACTTTGGCTTCGGCGCCTGTTGTTCCAAACTTCGACCTAAGGCTGCGGTCTCATTCCGCTGACGGGCGGCAATATTTAATTGAATTAATTTCTATGTTTAAAATAGCCGAATCAGCTATATCTAATTATTATTGTATCATATAGTGCGACGGGGATTATAGTTATTATATAGTTGTTATAGTATAGTGAACTTAAGTAGCTGTTAAATATAGGCACTGTTCAAGTCTCCATACTTAATACATAAAATTAAGTGTTTGAAATCTTTTAGAGTTAATAATAATGAATAGAGTGTGTATAATTAATAGAGAATATAATGAATAGAGTTTTAGAGTGAATATAATATAATGTATAAAGTAGAAATTTTCACATTGTCAAATACGGTATTTCGCATTGCAGTAAAACTAAAGATGCTACATAAATAAATAATTCTTGCATTGATTTGAAAGTTATTTGAAGTTTGAAATTTTCACGATATCTCTCTCAATTGGATGTTAGTATATGTAGTTAGTATATTAATAGTGAATAGGGTCGGCTTAACATAGTAAGATGCGATGTCGGTTTAACAAAGTGAGATGTGAGATAATGCGTTCTCTTGAAGTTTTAACTGTGGGTCCCTTGCGTCTAGGGTTACTATATTTCAGGATTTGTCCTGAGATCTCAGGATTTAACTTTTCAATAAAAGAAGGAATATTTGTCAGAGTTTTTATCAAAAATGTAACAGTTACAAAAAGATATCATCTTCTTTACAAGTGTAGAAATTAATCAAAATGTCAACTTTGGTCATCTTTATTGCACAAATAAAACCAGGCCGTGCAACTCCTGAGCGTAACCCGAGAGATCCCTAGTGCACAAAATTAATAATAATATGGCTTTATAAAAATTGTAAAAAGTCATATTGACAAAAACAAATTTTCTGGACTTTTTGAAGGAAATCAGGCTTTTTCTCCGGACTTTCAAATTTTTCATTTTAATTGCGTCTTGCGCACCAAGCACCGCGCTGCCACCAGAGACACTGTCAGCGTGTCCAAACTGAGTATTCACGTTCTCAAAATTACCGTGCCTCCGCGTATCAACGCTTTTTTAATAGATCTACGCTGTTGACCTACTACGCTTTAAAGTTTCACCTTAATTATTTGCTAGGAAGGCGAGAACGTTGGTGGGTTCTCAAGCCTTGCTGGCGAACTTTACCTGTTGGATTTCTATCGGGCAGGCATCACCTTAAAGGTGTCCCACTGTCCGAGCAGAAGCGTATTAGTGGGCCTAGCTAGACAAAAGCCACGCGCTTATTTTACTAGACAAAAGCCAAACGATGATCTCCTAGAAAGTCTTAAAATTTGGCACCGACTTCAATATAGAAGTGTGATGTCTGTACCTATTCTTATATTATTTTTAACTTTTCAGTGTTTTTGAAGTCGGTTTTTATTTTTTGTAAAATATTTGTTATTTTTAACTTTTTAGTGAAAAAAACCCTAATTTAATACCAGCTGGTATTTAATTAGCGTTTCCCTCGATTTTCATGGGATCCCATCATCAAATCCTGACTTTGGTGACCTTGGGACCACCCTAGGAGTATATTCTATCGAATACAAAAAAAAATGAAAATCGGTCCACAATTGGCGGAGTAATCGCGTAACATACACACAAAACACGTTGGAAACACCTTAAAATTTAAGGGTTTTCCTCGATTTTCATGGGATTCCATCATCAGATCCTGACTTTGGTGACCATGGGACCACCCTTGGAGTATACTCTATCGAACACAAAAAGAATTTTGAAAATCGGTCCACAACTAACGGCGTAATCGCGTAACATACACACAAAAAAAAAAGAAAAACGCATCGAATTGAGAACCTCCTCCTTTTTTGAAGTCGGTTAAAAAAGGAAGGAAATGACGTTAGAATGTGACAACCTAACGCTATTTCTTCCGCAGCTAATGTCATCTCCATGCATTTTTTGACGACATCATCAGCAACTAATGTCATCTCCATGCATTTTTTGCAAACGATGATCTCCTAGAAAGTCTTAAAATTTGACACCGACTTCAATATAGTAGTGTGATGTTGTCTGTACTTATTCTTATATTATTTTCAACTTTTCAGTGTTTTTGAAGTCTGTTTTTATTTTTTGTAAAATATTTTTATTTTTTACTTTTTAGTGAATGCAATCTTTTTAGTGAAAGAAATCCTAATTTAATACCTTCTCACCTTCGGTGTTATTAAAGCTGGTATTAAATTAGCGTTTTCATGGGATCCCATGATCAGATCCTGACTTTGGTGACCTTGGGACCACCCCAGGAGTATACTCTATCGAATACAAAAATAATTTTGAAAATCGATCCACAATTGGCGAAGTAATCGCGTAACATACACACAAAAAAACATACGCATCGAATTGAAAACCTCCTCCTCTTTTGAAGTCGGTTAAAAATGGTTTTTGTCTAGACTAGACCTACAGCGCAGTTAGCGGTTTTAGCCTTATATCCGCGTGTAGTGTGTGACCTCCAGCGGCAGCGCCGTCTCATCCCCTTCCTCCGATCTCGCCCGCACGCGCCTACTCAAGGACATTCCAACGGGCACGCGAACCAAGGTTGACGCAAACGCGTGTCGTTTGCGTCAACGTCGGTTCGCGTGCCATTCCAATTTTAATTGCTATTTTTCATATGTAATTTAAGGTTTCAAGCAAAAATTGCAAATCGATGTGGAGGTGAGATCGGGCGTTATATTTGTTTTAAAGGGGTGGCTCTTATCCAATTTGCGGAGACGTGGAGCTCAAAAATCAGATTTCCCAAAGGATCGGCGGCGTTATTGAGTTTCGTAAAGTCTGTTGGCTTCCATTTTCCCGTTAAATTGTCTGCCATGGGTTATGAGATGATGTTTGCATTTGATGTCAGATGTAACAGCCCCCCCTAGACAAGATGTCTTTCAAAAATCGCTTTCGCAATCGCTAAAAGGATAATGTATGGGATTTGACATCCTAAGTTCTCTAAGACTAGTATTGAACAAGTCAATATCTTTTTCAGTTTTATTGAAATTATTGCTTGCTCGTCGAATAATTGCATTTTGTCTATAATTAGTAGAGGCGGAACAAATTTGTATAATCGGAGTATGCCGTAATGCTTTGTGGGGAACATTTAAGACTAATAAAGATAGCAATACGGGATAGTCCAATTTGTTGGAGGCAATCTTAACAGGAAGAGAATATCGGCTATATCTCGGCGATGTTGCAGTGTGGGTTGTGGTGTTTTTTACAAATATGATTGTAGATGTCAGAGTGATATTTGGTTTATAATCTCTAAACGCTATCTAAAACAAATCTGCAAAATTTCCTTCGACTGTTTCTTTTATGTAACATAGTATCTAACTTTGAAATTTTGTAAGGATATCTAGTAGAATCTCAGTCAAACTGTTGTTAGTTTCTTGTATGAACGTGACATATATAAAAGTGACGAAAACTCTAAATGCTGGCAGTGGACAACGCAGCGTAAATTATCCGAAGCAGAACATCTCGCCTTTATTCCGGGGATCACGCCGCATCCCTCTTCACAAGTTAACGACGAAAAACAGATTATGTAAAATGGTTCAGCGGCCGCCGCCACTAAATAATGATGTGTTCGGAACTAGGTCAAACGCCGGATTAGGATAGCGGTATTGGAAATTGCCCATAAGAGGAACTGACAAAAAATTAGACCTTCTGAGTTTCTACCCTCTTCACGTGAAGCCTCTCCCGATTTCCGAACGGTGTAAAGAAAGACAGCTTTCTCTTCCTTTACATTTGCACAATTATTTTTCTGCTTTAATTAGATTTTTATTAGCTTTTAACGTCAATAAGTCCTTGTCAAGGTCTAGATTGTATAAAGCTCAGAAGAATTTATTTGTTTTAATTTATTTGTAAAAAGCTTTAGTTGTTGTTCTGAAGTATAAAGATGATTTTTGAACTAGACTTTGTCTTTGCTTACTGCCTCTGCGAATTAATGAAGTTTTTGTAATTTAATGACGTTTTATACGGCAGTTACTTTCAACCTTCGTTTTTCAGCTAAGGAGTCAAAACTCCGAAATACATGTTTGATTTTAGATTATCTATAAGTACAAAAATATAACATAACATTGACAATTTTCCAAACCCCAGTTTTCACCTTTCCAACTTTTGAATTCGGAGGTATCTTTCATGGCGGTAAACATTTGTTCCCATACTAAAAATATCAATTGTCAGCAGCGCGAGTGGTTTAGGCGTGAAAATAACAGACACACAGAGCAATTTTCGCAGTTATAAATTATTATAATGGGTCAGAAACAAAAACCTCTAAATTTGAGCCAGCTTTGGGAAATAATAAAATCTGAGGTAAAGTTTAGCTAAAGACAAACACGAGAGAAAGTAAAAGCTTTTAAAAATAGTAGATAATAGATAGTCTTCACAAAGCTAGCTCTAATATTCCAGGTGATATTAAGGTTTTTATTACTGGCACATTTTTTCTGCAGACCAGTGTATTAAAATCAAAAATTAATTAGATTAGAAAACATAATAATATTAAATTAATTAAAAATAGATTTAGTAATCTTACCGTCTCCATTGTGTTGATGTAAGGGTTGTCTTTCCAGAAATACCTGCAGCCGCTGAAGAGTCCCGAGAACGCGGGGCTCCTCGACTCGTTCGTGGTGGACGAGGTGTTCTACCAGGTGCCCGCCATCCTGGGGCTGCACCAAACCTTCCTGGAGCGGTTGCGGCGCCGGCTGGAGCAATGGGACCTGCAGCAGAAAGTCGGAGATGTCTTTTTAGAAGTGGTAATGCACTTAGTTTTACTATTGGCTGTTGAAAAAGCACAATTGTACTAGAGTATTGAATTTACAAAGTCAAAGTCAAAGTCAAAAACATTTATTGCATAAACTATAGGTAGGTAGGTACATGAGGTTCTTATTTTTAATTTTAATAACACTATAGTTTGCCCGATAAGGCGTACAATATTTGTGCATCTAGAAAAAAATAATAATCTTACATAATACAAAAATTAGATCTAGGTACTTAATAATAAACCACTCGAACATTATTTATTTTTATCATTTAAACATTCTGAAACACTGTAATACATTTTAGAGAACAGCCATTGTTCAACACAACTTTTGAATCTGGGCATATCCATTTTTCTTATTTTAATAGGCAAGCTGTTGTATATCTTGTGTGACATAAAAAATAAACTTTTATTATAAAACGCTGTAGTGTGCGTATGCGTTGTTACCAATCTAGATTTATCTCTAAAGTTAATGTTAAGTGTGGTGATAGAAAGTTCAAATGTTTTTTTACAAACACTGCTACTTCTTTAATATACAGACAGGGAAGAGGCAAGATCATATATTTTGAAAATAAAGGCTTGCAAGAATCTCTTTGTGTTAGTCTACTAATCGCTCTAATGCAGCGCTTTTGCATTTTAAATGCGTCTATACTATTTACTGAGTTGCCCCAAAAGATTAAGGCATAGCATAAAGTGGATTGAACGTATCCATAGTACGCCAAAATTGCTGTTTTTTCTGAAGAGGTTCGTGCAATATGCCGCAGTGGATAAGTAAATCGAGATAGTTTTTCACAATCATTTTGAACATGCGGTTTCCAGTTACAGTGGTTATCTACAGTAATCCCAAGAAATTTAGTCTCGTTAACACATTCTATTGCTTTATTGTCATAATTAATTGTCAAGTTCATTGGTTGTCGGCGATATGAGTAGAATTGTACAATATTCGTTTTTGTCAAATTAATATTAAGGCTATTCTTATCCATCCATGTAATAATGTCAGTTAAAGAAGATTTAATTGATTCTTCATATTCATAACTATCAGTTGCGTCATTTTTAATTAGTACAGTGCTATCATCAGCAAAGAGAACCAATTGTTGATTAGTACATTTTGGCATATCATTTATATAAAATAGGAACAATAGAGGACCCAGTAAACTACCCTGTGGTACACCCCTATTATTATTTCTGTAGTCGGATCTAATTTGTGTGATAGTCTGTGTTTTTTCACAAAATCCCTTTATCTCTGTACACAGTTGTCTGTCACACAAATAGCTCTTTATCTATTCTAATGCATTTCCGCGCAAACCATATCTTTCCAGTTTATTCAGAAGGGTGCAATGATCCACACAGTCGAAAGCTTTGGACATGTCCGTGAAAATAGCAGCTACATCAATTCTCTTGTCAATGCATTCATGTACAGTTTTCATTAACTGATAAATTGCTAAATTTGTTGACCTATGTTTTCTAAAACCATTCTGTTCATTAACAATGAGATTGTATTTATCTGAAAAACCTACTATTCTTTTGTACATGATGCGTTCAAATAGTTTGGAAATAATTGGGATTAATGTGACAGGTCTATAATTACATAATTTGTTTCTATCGCCCTTCTTATATATAGGTTTGATGATAGAGTTTTTCAATTGAGTTGGGAATTTTCCAGTTTCTAAAGATAAATTTATAATATAAGTTAGGACTGGAGCTATTAGAGTTGCAGATTCTTTAATTATTTGTGTACTCAATTCGTCATATCCTACCGCCTCTGTATTTTTGAGCGCTTTTATCTCAGACAACACTTCAGCATTGGTCACTGGATTAATATAGATAGAGTTTATATTAAAATTAATCCCTTTAGCGGCCCCTATATCCCTCCTTAAAGATGCATCCGGTAATGAGTCAATAAAATAGTTGTTAAAGGCTATGGAAAATTTATCAGTAATGTTGTTTAGTTTATCATCATCTATGCTGTCTAGTACTTGCGGTAGTGGGTTAATTCCCATGCTATTTTTTACAATATTCCAGGAATCCTTACTGATATTTTTGGATGCTGATAAAATTTTATAATTATTTGCCTTTAAAGAGCCTAACACATCTTCTTAATAATCTATTATTTTATTTTATTTTATTTTATTTATATTTGGGAAACATACAATATTTGATATCTTAAATATAACAATAAAATACTGGTACATAGATCAGTGAAGTTTCCACTATTAAGTAACAAATACTATTTATATTAATTAAAAAAACTACCAAATAATAAAAACAATGGCACTGTGTGTGATAAACAATTAGAATTTGTTAGACATACAAATTCTACAAACTACTAGACATACAAATTAAACACAATAAAAGGCTAAGCAATCGATGAATTACTATCGACAGCCCTTAACTTATTTTTAAAACAACCGAGTTTTTCATAAAATATGTCTATTTGAAGATACATTTTATTATGTCGCTGACATGCACGATATAAAAAGACATTATTCATATAATTCGAACTACAAGGGGGCACATGAAACACTTCCTTCTTACGTGAAGCTAACCTTGAATACTTTAAATGTATACTATTCAGGAGGAAAGAACAATCCACAAGATTATTTATGATCTTGTAAAGAAACACCTGGTCTCTCTCGTGTCGGCGAGTGACTAAAGGAGATATTTTATCGAGATAACACCCGCCACAGCCCCATTTAAAACGCATGTGCTTTAAGAATTTGTTTTGTAGTCGCTCTATACTATTAATATATATTTTATATTGAGGGTTCCAGACAATAGACGCATATTCAAGAACAGATCGCACGAATGAGTTATAAAGAAGGATAAGAGTTGAACTACGTTTAAACTCTTTACCGACTCGCATTATAAATCCCAACATTTTATACGCCTTTGAAGTGATCGCGTCGAGATGATATGAGAATGTTAGTTTATCGTCGAGTAAAACGCCCAAGTCTTTAATTAAGGATACCCTTTTTAATATGCTGTTACTTAATATATACTCATAAAAGAAGAAGCTTGGCTTTTCTAGTACTGTTGTTCATGTTATGACATTACATTTGTTAATATTTAGTTGTAAATGGTTTTTATCACAATAAACTGATAGGCTTTCAAGATCGCCCTGTAGCGATACACAGTCTTGAATAGATTTGATCGTTTTAAAAATCTTAATGTCATCCGCATAAAGCAACACTTTAGACTCTTGAAAATAATTCACAATGTCGTTTATAAACAAATTAAATAATAGGGGACCGAGATGGGAGCCCTGAGGAACACCCGATGTAACAGGGACAAAGGTAGAACAAAACCCCTTAACACTGACAGCCTGACTACGATCCCTCAGATACGACTCAAGCCAACGCAGGAGATCGCCATGTATACCGACCATGCCTAGTTTTATTATTAATATGTTATGAGAAATTTTATCAAAAGCTTTGGAATAGTCGGTATACACGACGTCCACCTGACCGCCACCATCCATCGCCTCAGCAACCCGATGTGTAAACTCGCATAAATTTGTTTCTGTCGATCTACCACCAATAAAACCATGTTGCTGCTCCACTATGACGGGTTTAAGAATCAGATAAATTTTATCATAAACAATTTTTTCAAAGAGCTTAGGAATTACATTTAATTTAGATATAGGCCTATAATTTTGTATATTGTGTTTATCCCCCGATTTGAGAATTGGTACGACGAGGCACTGCTTCCATTTCAATGGCAAACAGCCGGTTCCGAGAGATAATTTAAATAACAAAAACAATGGCAAAGCGAGGCTTTTGCAACAAAATCTTAAAAATAACGGAGGGATTCCATCAGGCCCAGCACCCTTATCAATATCCAAACTTTTCAAATATTTGACAACATCATCAAAAGACAAGTTAACGGAACCAACTGATACAACCTTACTATATTTACAATTATCTACCGAAAAATTAGGTGTTTTGTCTTTTGTCTCACTCTCAAAGGCAGCCCGAAAGTAATCGTTAAATAAATTACATATCTCGAACCCGTTCACAGAACTTTGATCGCTATAATACATCACATCAGGTAAGTCAGCGACAGCTTTTTTGGATTTTATAAAAGCCCAAAATGACTTGCAACTACGTCTAATGTTATCTTCGGAGTAAGAGATGTACTTGTCATAACATTTATTCTGTACACGCTTTTCACGATCGCGTAACAACCGAAACGTATCGTAGTCACAACTCCTACCATATATTTTCCATTTTTTGTGATACTTTAGCTTTTCCTTCACAATTTTTATTAATGCTCTTGAATACCACGATGGATATCGCATACCAAAGCTATTCTTGGTTGGAACGTACTTTGCGATTATATTACTTATAAGTTCGTAGAATTTAGAAGATGCAGTTTCAATGTTATCGGTATTCAAAACATTGATCCAGTCAATTCGAGCAATTTCGTCGTTAATAACTCCATAGTCAGCCCTACGGAACATAGGAACAAATCGAGCGGGAGCACGCAGTGAGCGAGCAAGGGCTACTCGAGTCAAGATACACAAGGCCGGATGATGAGAGTCCTCGGGCACCAAAGGTTCAATGCTGTGATTGACCCTACACATGACGCTCCCAATAACCAAGTCGAGCTGTCTGCCATTGACATTCGGGACTAAATTATATTGGGTAAAATTTGTAAAATTGAGAAAGTCGTTTACCAACTTTATTAAATTGTCACTGTCATTAAAATTAACAATATTGTTGCAGTTTAGCGAAGGGTCTGACCACATGGCAGCAGAGATGTTGAAATCTCCTGTTATTATGTAGGTATAATTAGGGAAATCAGTATATGCATCAGAGATGGAATTTAAAAAAATATCAATATTATCAGAATGCTGCCGACAATGAGGGAAATAGCAACAGATTACATTCAGTTGATTTAAACCTTTAAGACCAAGTGTAACTTCTATTACATTAGAAGACGCATCCGGGAAACACATAGTCCTAGACGAGTGCACAGAGAGTTCACTTTAAGATGATCATTAAAATATATATTGGAATCATTAGCAGTAAAGCCCAGGTCCAGTGCTTTTAATTTTAGTTTTCTAGCTTTGTTTAAAAAGTCATCTTTCCTAAATCGCGCCAAGAACCGGAGCACTATCGGCTTAATTCTTTTCTTCTCATCATTGCTCCTAGGAGCAACGCGAGTAATGAAGTCCAAATCATTATCAACATTCAAAGAAAAGTCTATTCGTGCAGCTATAGATTTTACAATATGCAGTAAGTTTTCATCTTTTTTCTCTGGTATACCGTGTATTTCCACATTCGATTGTCTTGACCATTGCTCTCGGATGTTGTTCTCATTCTCAATTTTGTTTAGTGATGTCTTCAACTCGCCGAAATCTTTCTTAATCGAGATGTGTGCCTTTAAGTCATTCTCCATACAAACAACTTTCTTGCTTAGATTTTCATATTGATTATTTATGAATGACAAGCTCTCCTTGAGACCCAAAAGCTGAAATTGTAGAGGCTATCGTCGACTTTACCCTTTGCAAAATTTTGTCAAATTCAGATGCAATAATTTCCCGAATTTGATCGCTAGAGAGCGATGAAACGTTCGTCGATACATCAGGTGAGGACGACAAACATTGAGCCCCCCTTCGGGTTGTAATATTATTCTCAGGACTTACGGGTCGTGTGGTTGATCTAACTGGAGTATTATCATCATTGCACTGTCTAGGGTGACTGAGTGAGCATTCTGGACATACCCAACTCTTCTTTGCCGAACTAGACAGTTGTTTCTTTTTATCAACAGGGAACAAACATGCTATATGGTAATTGCTTTTACACTTAGTGCACGTTATCAAGCCAGTAGCTTCATCTGTGGTAGATTTGCAGCAAGCGAATTTCATGGTTAAAAACAGTTCCAAAATCTATGTGTACACACTTATGTATGCTGTGGGTCTTCAATTAAAAATAATAATAGATCCAAATATAACAAATATTAAAAAAAAAAAAGGTTCCAAAAAGACACAAAAAAGTTTTGCTCTCAGTGAGGTTTGAACGCCAGACCACCTGCGCCGTTATCGCGCTCAGTACGTTTACGCCAAACCACCAATGGAAAAATTGTCGAAAATAAGAGTGTCTTGGGTTCTGTGTAGTGTATATTATAAAATAAATCACTTGGACGGTAGAAACGTTGTTTCCTTTTGCATACACTACACACAGATTTCTCTTTTCTTATCACTTGGTATTTTCACTGAGTATTGAATAATATCAAAATATTTAAATATTTATGTTTAATATTGTCATTCGAAACAAATCCACACGGTTTGGCGCACTGTAAATTATTAATTCCACACGAACATCAGTCAATGTAACTTTGCACTATTATTTGCCGAAAACATTATCTAAATGCTTAAATAACGATAACTGATGTAAATTGGATCGTCACATACGTATTGACAACAAACTGCGTTATAAATAATTAGGAATACTATTTTTAAGATAGAAATTACTACAGAGCCAATGTTTACACATAAGATGACAGCTATCATTGATTGCCATAATTTGATAGATTGATTGATTATATAAGCCATATTTGTGTTGTTTATGTTTTTGACCCTTGTATTTTACATCTAAATACAGCTGCCGTTTAATTTTACTCGACACTTTAATTCCTTTGGTAATCCACTTGGGTTGAACAGAGTTTTTTATTTTAATTAAAGTAACAGGAAAACAAAGATCATAGAACAACTTAAATAACTCTATGAATTCACCGTAGGCTCGATCTACTTCTTTTTGATCAAAAACTTGACAAAAAGTTAATCCACTTAAGCACATTTTAAATTTATCAATGTTGTCCCTATTATAATCTCTTTTTTTAATGAACCAATACGGCAGTATTGCTTTTCTTTTTATTTTTATTGTCAAGGTTTGTGCAGTGTGGTCAGATAAAATAAAGTCATAAATGTCAGTTTTTAAATTTTTCTTAAAGTTACAAATAATATTATCAATGCATGTCTGTGATTTAGTCGTCAATCTAGTAGGCTTATTAATTTGAGGATAAAAATTATACGAGTTCAGAAGTCGAATAAATTTACGCGCAATTTCAATTTTCGTGGCCGTCTTACTAATGATATCTATGTTAAAATCCCCACAGATAATTATTTTCATTTTTTGTTTTGTCATTAGATAAGATAGTAGCTCTTCTAGTTTATCAAAAAATATGTCAATATTACTTAGTTCTGGTACTCGGTAAATACAAACGATCACTATATTTTCCTGCGGAAGTAAAACGCCGCAGCACTCAAAAATCTTACACACGCTTATTCTTTGTAGGTATTCTAGCCGTTTGAATATAATATACTTCTTAAGAAATATACAACATCCGCCACGTCGATTGTTATTTTTCTTATTTCGAGCTTTTTTCCTTGTGTAGTAATCTGCTAGAACGTACCCAAATAAATGCAAATTGCTATACTCACCTGCCTGAACAAAATGTTCCGTTAAACAGATTGTATCTACAGCAATTTTATTAGTTTCTTCTAATTCTGTAACTGCTAACTGAATATTCTCTCTTTTATTAATGAAACCACAAATATTTTGATGTAGCAAGTAGAAACACTTTTCGTCCTTACAACCTATTATGTTTTCACGAGACAATGACATTGGGCTCTCAAAAAAACAGGTCTTGTGTATGTTTATCCTTTCGAACTGAAAAATAATATGGTATAGTACCTTTTTTAAGAACTCTACTTCCTGTTTTCACCGCATTGTTTTTGGGTAATTGAGACATTTTTATGCGATCCCGAATACTTTGTACTGATAAATATTGCGAATGATATGTCTTACTCTCTATATATAGATTAATTTTGTTACATAAATACAATTTCAAAAATTCATTTGTCGTCGGATACATTATGTTATAAGTGTCAATGGATAAACAATTGCGGAAATTGGATGACCAGAATCTCAGATAATAATTTAAAGTGTTTTCATTTAAATATAAACTGTTTGTTACAGGCAACAAGAAGATATTTTCAACTTCGGACAATTTATAAAGTATTTTAATAAAATTAAAGTTTAATAAAGCTGGGTTATTGTCATGTCCACCAATTCCAAGAATTACTAAATCGTCCTTAGATAGCTTTCCTTTCAAAGTTTTGCAATATTCCAGAATCTGCGAGCTTCCGGCTCCTGGCATAAGAAATCCCGACGGCATGTAGACGTTGTTCCATTTTCCGGTCCTAGACGCGAGTAGAGCAGCTGATAATCCCGATACGCTCTCATCACCAATCACATAAATTGTCCTGTGTTTTGTTAGACTACTGGAGGTGCCCACTTGTGCCGAGGTGTTTTTTGTTTCGATGTTGACGTCTGTTTTCAGCTCTGGGTCAGCAAGAGTCCTTTGAAATCTGTCGTGGTCCGTCTATAGCAGAAAAAACCAGTTTTTGTTGGCATAAGGTTCTACTCCAATTCTTACGACTTTTTAAACCCGTCGAGCTTTGAATTTTAGATGTTTAATGACCTACGCTGTAGAAGCAACAATCTGCGTATTATCTCAACAGCAATAGTAAAAAATCATCAAAATGTAGATAACATTAAATATGAACAAAAAAAATCAACAAAAATTAAAACAGCAAAAAATTTGACTCGACCGAGGTTTGATCCTGAGGCCACTGGTCGGCCTGGAATAGCCGAACGCTTCTTCAAGTAATCGGCTATCTAAGCACAGTTCTGCGTGGCGAAATTATTGGTGTTATCGGTCAGATAGACGACAGATTAATACATTAGTCAACTTTTTAGTGGTCAGTTTGATATAAGTTAACAAAATATTTGCACTTCACTGTTGAATCACCCACAGTTGACCGACAACAATATCAAAAACAAACCACTAAATCACCAGATTTTCAATAGATTTTTCTCACTATCATTTTAAAACAGCCAAGTCTTCCAACTGTATACTATTTCAACTCGAGTAATTAACTTTTTCACAGCTTTTAAAAAATATTAGTTATGAGTCTCAACTAACACGTCTTTCTCTGCTGCTGCTTGACAGCACTCCATTGTTCCTTGACAGTACAATGACATCTTCACTCACACAGGAAGTTATAGTTGCAGTCTCTTGTGAAGTGGACCTTTACCTTGTTCCTCAGTGTAGTTACTTATTAAAGCGATATGCATTTTCATTAGTTTCTTGCCTCTCATTAAAGCGACATGATTATACTTCTTATCAACAGCACCTTCTTCAACATGATTTTTTAATACAACTAATTTGGTATACAATTAGGCCTGTATACAATATGGCAGTAGACATACAAGTACCTGATGGTAAGCAGCAATAGTGTGAGATTTCCAAACATGCAACTTCTATGTGGACTTCAATGTACGTTGCCAGCTTCTGACATAAGATATCAACACAGTACCTAATTACACTACCTATCTTACGCAAGCACGGATGCTTGACGGCATAGAGGTACCCGCGGTAATGAGCCTCTCTCTCGTAATATGCAATGGATTTAGTCTAATCAGTGACGATATTGTCCGTGTGATGACGGATTTAAAATACACGTGTCGCCGCTCCCTATATCTCCGTGCATGTCAGCATGTCGTACAAGTCGACTTATAGTTTACTGCTAGACCGACGCGTTAACTTATCAAAGAAGAGACTCGTGCTGAGTTCGTCGAAGAAGAAGAAGTAACGACGAGAGGCACCGGTAGTAAAGTTGCGGGTGTACCGGTTGCAGTTCACGACGCCGACGGTGATGGACACGTACATGTCGTTCATCCACAAGCTGCGGCGCGCGCGCGCGGCGCTGAAGGCGGCGGCGGGCGCGCGGCCGGCCTTCGCGCGCTTCCTCGACGCCATGGCGCGCGACCACAAGGGCAAGCTGTCGCTCGACAACCTACTCATCAAGCCCGTGCAGAAGTTCCCCAGCTACAAGCTGCTGCTGCAGCGCCTCGTCAAGCACACCGGTACCTACTACTATGCTTATCCGTATCCTCATTTTCACCATCGTTTTAGTCGCCATACGTACCCCGCTGTGAATAGGTCTCCTGCTTTCATCTAGCCGCAGATCGTTGTGGCGTCGGAGCCCGCTTAAGTCTTTATTTATACCGTGTAGGTGGCGAACGGATAGGTGGGCCGCTTGATAGTAAACGTTCACCGCAGCCTATTGCAATTTATCATTCATCTAACAATAAAGTCGAATCTACCACTCAAATCTAATTCTTCATCTCCGATTAGGATTTTTTTTGGCAAGTGTTTGTCTTTTTTTCGTTAATCAATAAGTTATTTGCTATAATTTTCAAAGAGAAAACAATATTCACATCATCAATTTTTTTGTCATCTATGCACCTTAAATAATAGAGATGTATCATCAGAAAATAAAACTATTTTACGACTTTTGTTTTTTAGCAATAGTAAGACATTTATATAGAATAAAAATAGAAATGGTCCCAGAATGAAACCCTGAGGCAGGCCCATATGAACTGCGAAACTAAATGACTTTATACTATGAAAAAAATATCCACTTTTGTATTATATGGTAACAATGGTAGGAGGCTGAAAACGGGTGCGGTAACACCAAAGTGGGTCAATTTTTTGATGATGGTCCCGTGATATACACAATGGATGGAAAGTCTTAGATAAGTCTCAGTAAGATTTATTTTTTTAAAAAAGAAGAACTATTGCTTTATGTGTGTTTTCTCATGGTTCATTAATGTGACTCATTAATTGAACACGTGTATCAGTTCATGAGTGTCTACAATTCTGCCGGACGGTTCTTGTTTTCATCTTCGGGCTCACTCGTCGCGAATAAACAATGCTTACCCTCTATGTTGTTCCTCTTTACGTTGGCTTTCGTCGTCCTAATTATTTTTCCTCAACACTGTGACACCACGTCTCAATGTGATCCGCGACGTTCGGGCGACGGTACGCAAAGTTTATAGGAGGGCGAGGTGTGACACAGATCCGTCGCACCCGGACCACGCGGCGCTGGTGGAGGCGCAGCAGGAGGTGCACCTGCTGCTGGAGCTGATCAACTGCACGGAGCGCGAGAGCGAGGAGCAGGAGCGGCAGCGGCAGACGCTGCGCGAGCTGGCCGCTCTAATCGAGGGCGCGGGCGCGCTGTGCGGCGGCTCGCGCGCCTTCCTGCGGCACGCGCCGGTCGCCGTGCCCGCCGCGTCCGCCGCCGCCGCGTCCGCCGCATCCGCCGCGTCTGCCGCGTCCGCCGCGTCCGCCGCGTCCACCGCAGCCACGTCCGCCGCCGCCGCCGCGCCCGCCGCGCCCGCCGCCGCCGCCGCCGGCGCCGCCAAAGACCGCGCGCTGTTCCTGTTCTCCGACGTGCTGCTCGTGGCCGCCGTCAAGCGTCGGACCGGCACCATCAAGAAGCCCGCCCCGTAAGTGCTCATCGATCGCTAACTCACCGCTTTGTAGTACATTACTGCCGCGGTTTATAATGACTACTTCGCTGGTTGCGCTGATGATGGCCGACAGCGCAGCGTAGCGCAGCTCCAGGCCGACACAGCGCGGTCAGCGTGCAGCACTTGATGGATGAGCTGAGATAAAGCTTTACAGTGAGGACAGCAAGGGCTGCAATGATGGCCAAGCTGGAAGGCCTAGAGCGTAGCTAGGCTAGCTCGAAGCAATCATAGCGTGACCAGCGAAGCAGTCATTGTGGGCCAAGGCTTGTATAGTCTTTACTCAAAAATGCAAGTACCGAATCTAAATAAAACCAGCAAGTAATTTAAATAAAAAATATATTAATTAACTAGAAATTTAATTAAAATGACACAATTTTTAAAAGTTAACGGCAAGGTCGACTTTGCTCAAACAAGGTTGCCAAAATAATGACCACATTACATGCATTTTTGAGTAAAATTCATTTACTTACGCGTTTATCTTACGCGTTTTACCAAAACAGAAAAGTAGATGACGAGACCGAATATATTATTTAAAAAATCTGCATAATTTGTTTCTAAATAACCATTTCAATTCTAGTATCTTCTCGACTGTAGATTCATTGACGATCTCCCACGTTTCCCGCGATTGGCACAGATTCTCCAAAATTAATTTTATTTATTCGTTCGCGCGCGCTCATAGGTGACGGATACTAGTTTGCAGCTCGGGCTAACAATTTGTTAATCTATCTAATAACGTATATAAAATTACAATTTTTACTAGTAAAAGTGATAAATTCGCTCTTATATACAACAAAAAAGTAAATCATTATGTTTTGTGCAAAGTGTAATGAAACCGTTACGGACTTTGTATCGTGCAGTCAATGTGAGGGTAATTTCCACTATGGATGCGCAGGAGTTTCAGAGGCAAGTTATAGAAAGATGGGATAAGAGAAAAAAACATCGTGGCGCTGTATTTCTTGTCGTGGTCAACCCACTGAAACAGGAGCTGCTACTATGTCTGAGGTATTGAAGGAAATCAAAAATCTACGCACGGATTTCAATGCAATGAAAATGGACTTTATCAATGTTCAGTCCGATATTCGCAGTACGAAAAAGTCTATGCAAGATTTAAATTCAAAGTGGGACGAAATGGAAAGTCGATTTTCGGGAATCGAGGATAGATTATTAATTGCCGAGGGTAAATTAACAAGCCTAACAAGCATCCAAAAAGAACTTACAAAAGCAAATGAAACTATTTCAGAATTAAAACTTGAAAATAATGCACATGATCAATTCTCTAGATTAAATAATGTTGAGATTTCTGGAATACCTTTAAAAAGTGGCGAAAATTTATATTCATTGTTGCATAACCTTGGTACTGTGGTGGGGTTTACGCTCACCGATACTGACATAGACACAATACACCGAGTACGTCCCTATCCTGTCGATTCCAGTGATAGCGGTAAACAATCAGCCCGTCATCCATCAGTGATATTACGCTTTACTCAACGAAGGCGTAAAGAGCAGCTGTTAGCAGCCGTGCGCGCACGTCGTGAGCTTACTTCCGCTGATATTGGAATACCAGGATCTGCATCTCGTCTTTATGTTGGAGACCATCTCACGCCTACTAACAAGCAACTTCTCAAAAGAGTTCGTGAGCTTAAGGCTGATAAGAATTATTTATACGTATGGGTAAAGAACTGTAAAATTTTCATTCGTAAAACTGATAGTTCTAAGGTGATTCGCATTTCAAATGAATCCGATTTACATAAAATTAAGTGACTACCACAATATTTCTATTCTTATTTCATTAATGTAATGTTTCTTTATCGTAAAACACATTTTATTAACTGTCCTGCACTTGCTACTTACTTGATTTCATTTTTTGTTTACTATATTGATACAGATCATGCTATAAATCCGAGTATAAGTCGCAAAATATTCATCTATCGCCTCATTCACTATAACTTCCATAATGTACTTTATAATGTCAAAGCCTCACTCACTCAAAAAAAGTATATCACAACAAATAAATATGTCAAATGTCTACTTTTAATTACGTTACATAACCTATTTTCACTGATCTCAACTTTAAATTGTCAAGGCTTGAATGGGGTGTTTTTTGCATACACCGCTCATTTTAGTATTTATTACTGTGATAACCTATACTACAAATATAGACATATATTAGGTTGGGGAAAAAGTCTTTTCGCATTATAGTATGTATAAACTTGTAATAAAATCTCTTTGGCTATACTATTTGTATCTGGCTGGTTTTGGTATCATTGAAAGTTTAAATTTTAAAGAACATAATTCCAAATTCAAATTAGGAAAATGTGTGATTTTCATTTGTTTTTCGTACCGCCAAGATGAGTAAATCTAATGAAGAAATTCGATACATTTTAAAATTTTACTACAAAAAAGGTAAAAATGCAACGCAAGCCGCGAAAAAAAATTGCGATGTTTATGGACCTAGTGCAGTTTCTGTGAGAGTAGCACAAATTTGGTTTAAGCGTTTTCAATCCGGAAATTTTGATGTCAAAGATGGTCGCCCTATTACAGATAAAATGGATGCCATTTTTGAAAAAGTGGAGCAAGATCGGCATGTCAGTAGTTACGACGTAGCTGAAGAACTGGGAATTGACCACAAAACAGTTTTGGCGCATTTGAAAAAAACTGGGTACACAAAAAAGCTCGACATTTGGGTACCTCACGAGCTCACTGAAAGAAACCTAATGAACCGTGTACTCATTTGTGATTCTTTATTACGACGTAATGAAACCGAACCATTTTTGAAGAAGCTGATAACTGGTGATGAAAAGTGGATCACGTACGACAAGAACGTGCGAAAAAGGTCGTGGTCAAAGGCCGGTCAGGCTTCACAGACTGTGGCGAAACCCGGGTTAATTCGCAACAAGGTGATGCTGTGTGTGTGGTGGGATTGGAAGGGCATTATTCATTATGAGCTGTTACCACCAGGCAGGGCCATCGATTCTGAACTCTACTGCGAACAACTGATGAGATTAAAGCAAGAAGTTGAGAGAAAGCGGCCGGAATTAATCAACAGAAGGGGTGTGGTTTTTCATCATGATAACGCTAGACCTCACACATCTTTACCCACTCAGCAAAAATTAAGAGAGTTTGGCTGGGAGGTGTTAATGCATCCGCCGTATAGTCCTGACCTTGCACCTTCAGATTTCCACCTGTTTCGGTCTCTTCAGAATTCTTTAGGCAGTGTCAGGTTAACATCACGAGAGGACTGCCAAAACCACTTATCGCGGTATTTTGACCAGAAGTCCCAAAATTTCTATAGCAATGGGATCATGTCCCTACCTACAAGATGGCAAAAAGTTATCGAACAAAATGGTACCTACATACTTTAGTTAAATGTAAATAAACTATATTAAAAAATGTTTTGAATTTTCTTAAAAAATGCGAAGAAACAGTTAAATATAGCAATCGTCTGCTTTTACGTTTGTTGCATGAACTATTTTCACTGATCTTGATTTATCAAAGCATAAAAAGGGTATTCTTCACTCAGATTTGCCAATTTGTGTTTTATCACTGTGATAACATTTGCTATAGTAATGATTTTTCTTGAGTCACTAAACATATATTACCAGAACGTGAGGGGACTACGGACTAAGGCCGAATCATTTTTAGCTAATGTACTGTTAAGTAATTATGATTTAATAATATTAAGCGAGACTTGGTTGACCGATGGTTTTAACAGCGAGGAATATTTTTATAATAATTATATCGTTTATCGGCGTGATCATGATATCAAGGACGGCCGAGGCTCGCGTGGTGGGGGTGTGCTTATAGCGGTGCGTCGTGAGCTGTGCGCGCGCCGCCGTGACGAGCCCGAATGGCGGTCGGCGAATAATGTTGACGAACTGTGGCTTACTCTCAGCATTCCGTGCGCCCGCACTCGCGGCGCTCTGTCTCCCGCCGCCGCTCGCGCAGATGCCATGCATTCTGCTATGCAATTGCATGTAGCTTGCTGTTACTTCCCGCATAACAGTAATCACTCGGTTACCCTCCAGACCTTCTTTGAAAACACGTCCGAGCTTATATTGAATAACTCAAATGATAGTTTCCTGATCTTAGGAGACTTTAATATATCATATGCGGTCTGGAGTCTTGATGTTAATTCGGTTTTGCAATTAAATACAAACAACGACATTAAGGCTTCATATTTGTTAGAATTTATGAATCTTTGTAATCTATTACAGTTTAACGGTTGCACAAACTCGAATGGGCGTATTCTTGATTTGGCTTTAAGCAACTGTGGTTGTAATGTTGTTAGCTCGAATTCGCCCCTTACTGATGAAGACCCCCATCATAAATCCCTTGAAATCTGTCTTAAGTTACCAATAGTTACTTACATTAGTGGGTGTCAACGATCAAAGTTAATTTATCATGCAGCTGACTTTGAAGCTATGAGTAAGGAACTGTTAAACATCGATTGGGCTAAAGAATTTAGTGTTTTAAACACAGAACAATGTACATCTTATTTTTACAGAGTACTGAATGAATTAATGGACAAACATGTTCCGAAAAAGTTAGTTGCCACGCAATCTTATTATCCCCCTTGGTATTCTAGAGATTTAATTAAATTAAACCGTCAAAAGCTAAAGGCGCATGTAAAATGAAAAAAATATAAAAATGAACTTGATTATAATTTTTTTTCTAGGTTAAGGTCTAAAGAAAAACTATCGGAACGGATTTGTTATAAAAAATTTATAGAGTTTTCTGAGCAAAAGATAGCAACCTCACCAAAATATTTCTGGTCTTTTATCAAATCAAAATTTGGTAATCATAATGTTCCCACTCACATGACGCTTAACAATGAGTCTTCAACGAATACTGAAAAAATTTGTAACATGTTTAATGAATATTTCAATTCAGTTTTCGTGTCTCAAAGTAGCACCAACTACACTGATTGTGTGGAAAACATTGATACATCACCGTTCATTAATATTTCTTCATTAGAAATAACTCAGACAGCTGTTGCCAAGCAATTGGAACAGGTTGATATCAACAAGGGTGCTGGTGTTGACAACATACATCCAATTATAATCCGTAAGCTTTTTAAAGAACTGTCAATACCACTTACAATACTTTATAGAAAATCTCTTAGAGAAGGAAGTTTCCCTATGATCTGGAAAACTAGTAACTCCACTAGTAACTAGTAACTGCACTAGTAACTCCAATTCCGAAAGGTGGCAATAGGCATGATGTAAAACAATACAGACCTATATCTAAATTATGCGTTCTGGCAAAAATTTTTGAAAAAATTGTCACAAATTTTTTAACTTACAAATTGAAACACTTTATAGTGGCAGCACAGCATGGTTTCTTCCGGGGCCGGAGCGTCAATACCAATTTAATTACTTACACTGATTTCGTGTTGAATGCTTTGGATGCTGGACACCAGGTTGATGCCGTGTACACCGATTTCTCGAAGGCATTTGACAAAATAAACCATTGTCTACTAATTAAGAAACTTGTTAGTGCCGGTATACATGGTGATCTGCTAAGATGGGTTGAATCTTAGCAGTATTCGTGTGAGTTCTATTCGCGACTTAGGTGTAACTTTGGACTCCAAGATGCATTTCAATATGCATATTGATAATATAGTAGCTAAAGCCTATAAACAGTTGGGCTTAATCCTACGTCTGGGAAAGCCTTTCACAAAAGATAGTACACTGAAAACACTATACAATGCTTACGTTCGCAGTATATTAGAGTTTGGTAGCATAGTCTGGAATCCTCAGTATGGTATTCATAAGGATAGAATAGAACGTGTTCAACGTAAATTTATAAAATCTTTAGATTATCGTGCCGGCTTTTATTATAATGACTACAAAGAAAGTGGTAAAAGACATAATGTACAATCGCTGGTTCACAGACGTCAATTTTTGGACACCTTATTTCTGTACAAGCTAATTAATAATCACGTAGACTCCGCTGAATTATTGCAAAAAATTGAGCTGAAAGTTCCTCGTTCCTCCTCACGTTCTAAGGATACCTTTTATGTCTCAATCTGCCGTACAAATTATGCGAAGAATACCTTTTTTAGGCGCACTTTCAATTTATTCAATAAAGTTTTGAGTGAGGTTGATATTTTTTCAACTTCCCTAAATGTTTTTAAAGGGAATGTGGGCAAATTGTTGTTTAAATAGTAAGTTATTTGTTTTTTTCTTCCCCCCCAATTTTTCTTTTTTAATTTGACGCTGTTACTTTTTGTTTAGTTTTAAATAATGTACTTTGTATAACACCTTTAAGTTATTTAAATCATTTTTTTTTAATTTTTTCCTTATCTTGTATCCTTCACTTGTAGTGCGCAAGTAATTCTAATTGGTTATATTTTATTAATGTAACTAATTGTTATTACAAAATTAATGGAGCTATAAATTAATGGTACTATAGGTCTTATTGTAAACGGGTACGGTGCGGTTACGCATTTCCCCCCGAGGAAAAAAAAAAAAAAAAGGTCTTATTGTAAACATATTCTTGAAATTGTTTTGTATTACGACTGTTTGTTACCTAAATAAATAAATAAATAAATATTTGGAAAACAAACAGCATTTAAATTATATCAAATACACTTACCGTAAAGTACCTATCTAATACACGTACTGTCACATTAACGTCTCTCTTTTTGGTCTAATTGGTGCACTCACATCCTTAACTTCATTCTTTTTCTTCGTAGGTATATGGCAAAACTTCCGACAAATAATGTCGGTAGTTGGTACTAACTACGCAGGCCAATGGTGCACCGCCCGCCCTCCCTCAATCGCATGCGACAGAGGAATACCACTAATTAGTACCACATCAACATGCAAATACTGCGAAACGCGCTCGAATCTAAATATTTTCGTTTCGTACGAAACGCGTCGAATTCGTAGATTGCACTGTTATAAAATTCTTAATTATTAAGAATAAAGATTGTGAAATTGTCGAAATTAATTTTAATTTGACATATTTTACCCATATTATACTAATACATAAATACATAAAAGCAAATGACAAGACATCATAAGCAACAATATCATTACTAATTATTAGAAAGTTTAATTCATTTAAAACTTTCACGTCGCGTTAATACAAAATTAATTTCTTAAAAGTCACAAACAGAACAATCACTAGCACAGTTTTGAGTATGAATGCTGAGCAAACAGAAGTTAATAATGCGAAGAACCAAGCAGTTATGAATACTAATTTGATTGTAATGTATGCATATGCAAGGGGTGCAAGGGGTTCCAAATACCACCTATCGGGACCCAAGCCAACCTCACCTGCACGCGGTGCACCCTGCTCTATAATAGACGAGGCTCTAGCGCTCCCCACCAACCCGCACTGGGCCAGCGTGGTGGGAGATGGCCCAAAACCCCCCATGAACCCAAACATTTAATCGGTTTGGAGATCCCTGGGGGAGGCCTATGTCCAGCAGTGGGCTTCTCTTGGCTGAAATGATGATGATGATGATGATGTATGCATATGCGTGTATGAATATTTTTATATTAAGTTTTACATTTGTTACAGAACATACCAAAGTACTATAGCGAGTCAAATGGAGGGAAATAAGTACAAACTTCTGATGAGAATACCGTTGGCTGATTTAGAGATAATAAAAGGTTTGTTTCAAGCGTTAATTAAGTATTAAATGATAATCGACTTAAAATTTATGAAAAGAAATTCAAAACTTTATTACCTACCATAAGTTGATAATCTCGTAAATGAGGCCTCTAGAATCAACTGGGAGCCGGTACTTCACGCTAATACTGTAGATTCCAAGGTGCAGATCTTTAACCAAATTGTAAACAATGTTTACGACACTCATGTCCCAGTTAAAAAAATTAAACTAAAGCGCTTACCGGCTCCTTGGATGTCTGAAGATATTCGTATAGCTATGAGACAGAGAGACCGTGCGTTTCTAAAATTTAAAAAGGTACGCTCTGATGACCATTAGGATGTCTACAGGTCTGCTCGAAATCGGTGTAATCAAATGATACGAAACGCCAAACGCCGCCACATTCTTAATAATATCACGTCGACTTCTTCTTCCGCTATTTGGAAATTTCTCAGAACTCTTGGCATTGGCAGGGGTCAGGACTCTGACTATTACATTAACTTTGGACGACCTCAATAGCCATTTTTCTGGAAACAGTAACTTTACTCCTTTTGATGTCTCACATGCCATTGCTCGCTTAACTGGCTTGTCCACATCTCATACTGCTCCCTTCAACTTTTCAACTGTTACCTCAGATGAGATAAAAAAGACAATTAGTAGTATAAAGTCTAATGCAATGGGGTGTGATAGCATCAGTCGTCGAATGATCATCCCAATTTTGGATAATATCCTCCCTCCATTAACTGATATTATAAATTCTTCACTTGCGACCGGTACATTCCCATCTCTTTGGCGCAGTCAATACCGACCAATCGCTATACTCCGTTATCTCTCTATATGCTTGAGGCCTGTGTCTACAAACAATTTTCCAGTTTTGTTCATACGAGCTCTATTTTGAGCCCATAGTGTCGGCTCTCCTTAAGGTGACTGGAGATATTAGATCTGGCATAGAGGGCACTAAATTAACTGTTCTTGTTTTGATTGACTTTTCCAACGCTTTTAATGCTGTGAATCACCAAATTCTTTTATCCCATTATGAGGTCTCTCGTGAGGCGGTAGATTGGTTCTCTTCATATCTTCAGGATCGCCAGCAGTCGGTTTTCTAGGGAGACAAGTTCTCCTCGTGGTGTAATCTTAAAGCTGGTGTTCCTCAAGGCGGCATTTTATCTCCAATTCTTTTTTCAATTTTTATTAATCTCATTACTCACCGACTTCGCTGTTCGTATCATTTATATGCCGATGATCTTCAACTTTACACTCAGGCTGGTGTTGATAACATAAATGAGGCTATAGATAAAGTTAATGAACACCTGATTGCCATTAAAACTTGGTTTGATGATTTTGGAATTCTTTTTAACCCAGCAAAATGCCAAGCAATCATTGTGCCAGAATTATTGCAAGAGTGGCTACAGTTAATTTGCACCCACTTATATTTGTCAACAATATTGTCCCGTTTTGCAGCAGTGTTAAGGATCTTGGCCTTGATTTAGATTCAACGTTAAATTGGCAGTCTAAGGTAACCAACATCTGTCAACGGGTAACTGGGATACTGCGGTTTCTGTACCGGTTAAAGAATTTTCTTCCGCCTGATATTAAGAAAATGCTTGTACAGACCTTGATATTTCCTGTCATCGATTATGGTGATGTGTGCTATCTCGACCTGAATGCAGATCTGCTCAACAAATTAGACCGCCTTCTGAATAACTGCATTCGATTCGTCTACAACCTGAGAAAATATGACCGTATATCTGAGTATCGACAGCGTTTGAACTGGCTACCTATTCGGCAGCGTAGGCACGTGAGAACTTTGAATACTCTTTTCGCCTTTCTGAATGGTCCCAATACACCCAGTTATTTAAACCCACATTTTCAGTACTTATGTACGTCCCATAATTGACCTCTTCGGTCATCATTCAATTGTCTCCTCATTTGTCCATCTCATAGTTCGGAACTAATTCACTATTCCTTTTTCGTACAATCCATTCTTCTCTGGAATGCTCTGCCTTTAGATATTAAAAAATCTATCAACCGTCTAAGTTTAAAAAATAAACTTCAGAAATTATATGTGCAACAAAACTGTATCTAATTACGACGCTCTTTTGTTGGCTGTATTATTGTTGCAACTTATTATTGTTGGTGAATAATAATATGTATTAGTTTATTTATTCTGTTATATTTATGTATTAGGATTTGAATATTTGCTAAATTGATTTCTTATTAGTTTTGTTTTTGGGTACATCTACCACGTTTGCTCTCTGCACCACCTGAAGGTAGACTGGAAGAAAATGCTTCAGGCATTCAGTCCGCCGTTGTACACAATGTACATAAAGTTTAAATAAAATAAATAAATAAAAAACATTAATTTTATTGTTTACCAATAAATTACTATTGTGCTGATTATTATTATTCAAAATGATAAATTGGTGTGAATTGTTCTTATGCTATGGTAGAGTTTGATATGATTTATAAAATCAACCAATTCCTTATGTAATTTATTAAATAAAAGATTAATGAAGATTCCAAGTAAAATAAAATCGCACTAAATAACAGATTCTAAACACGTATCTGCCAATTTTAGTGTCATGTATTTACTGTGGTTGTTGCATTGTAAATGAAAAGTAGAGGACTTAATAACAAACCCTGCTAAGAAAAGTTTTCATCAATAGATTCCTAATTAATAACGATAACTTGATTGTGATATTTTTCTCAGATAAATTAGCTTTCATAAGGCCTATGCGAGTGCTATCATAAGAAATATCACAATTTTTAACTTTATTTATAAGATTTTGGCGATTTTCACGTAGTCAAACGCTTCGGCGAGATCCCAAAAAATCTGTATTTCGTTTTTGTTCGCAATGGATCGTCGCTCGTGGACCTCCAGTACGGACACCGAGGTGGTTTAGCGGATCGAGTCGGCCTCGCTCGGCGAGAGTTCCATTCACATATTTATCTCACGCGTATAAAACGTCGCGAGGGGGGCGTCCGAACGGGAGCGCAAAGAGATGTCGAAAGTCTAGCCTTCGAACGGGGGCGAGGTTTCACATTATCGCACGTCAGTCTCCGCGGGCGTCGATCGCGACCCGTCCAACGAGACGAAAGCACATAAAGAGAGAGCGGGGGTGGTGGTCGACAGCGAAGGACGAGGCGCTGCGGGAGGTGGAGGCGCTGGCGGCCGACGCGCGCTCGCTGGCCGCCATCGCCGACCGCGCCGCCGCGCTCACCGTGCCGCGCGCCCCCGTACTGCGGGACCTCGCGCGCGACATGCTGCGCGACGCCACGCGCGCGCTCACCGCCGCCGACACGCGCCCGCTCTGCGGCCTCGACCTGCTGGACCGGTCGGTACATAGCCCTCCCCCTCGTACTGTAACCTCGACCTGCTGGACCGGTCAGTACGCCGCCCTCCTCCCCGTACTGCTGAACCAGTCAGTACGCCGCCCTCCTCTCCGTACTGCTGAACCAGTCAGTACGCCGCCCTCCCCGCGCCCTGCGCCGCTGGTCCGACCGGTCAGTACCGTGGCCCCGGACACCTGCTACACCAGTGAGTACTGCGGTATTGACCTTAAGGACTGGACCGCGACCGTCCTCTGCAACAAAGTCCTGCAACAACTGTAAGTACTGTCATCTACTAAACCAGCTGGTGTTGAGGCCTGCTCATATCTGTAAATAAAGTTTTGTGACCTTTTCCGTGTAGATATTGAATTTGGCAGTGGCCAAATTTAGTATACTGAATACTTATTGTAAGGTCTCCCCAAAAACAAAGGGAAGGAGTGACGACACGGTTAGCGCAGAGGTCGAGTGATCGCCTACTGCGCAACGGGTCGCGGGTTCGATTCCCGTACGGGACAAATATTTTGTATGACCTACAGAAATTTGTTACGGTCTGGGCGTATGTGCATGTGATATTCTATGTTTGTAACTGCACCCACGACACAGGACAAATTCCTAGAGTGGGGTGACGTTTTTTTTTAAAAAAGAAAATAAAACAAAAAGAAAAAAAGTTCATCCATTGTGTGTAAATAAAAAAAGTGCACTCACAGTCAGTTAATATCTCCATTGCTTGTAAACTAACAGCCCGCATTGCTCTAAATACGTAGTTTACGTCGAAGCTACATGATGCTTAACTACAGACGTAAGCGAATATCAGTGATGATCAAATTGTTTCAGAAATGGAGCGGAACCTTTGACTGTTATATTTGCAAGTCCTGAAATTAGAAGTAGTTGGGAAAACCTACTCGTGGAAACTAAGCAAAAATTATGTAAGTATTAAAATTTATCGGTTTAAGAGTTAAATCTAAAAATTTACATTATATTTGTCCTAATAAGTTTTCTGGGGGTCTGAAATCATCCAAGGGGTTCGCATTACGTTAAGGTGGCATGAGAAAATTTCCATTCATAACGTGAGAAATTCTTCAGCGACAAATTCGTAATGCGTGTGATGATAGGCCAGTCGCTCCGGGATGAATGTCATCATTTCATTATTTTACGTCGTCCTGGGTGAAATGGCAAGGATGGTCTAACATCATGTTATGTCTCAAACGAGGTCGTCGGGGCTCAAAAAGGTAGGCCGAACCCGTCGGTCGGCACCCACGTAGTATACGAGGTTACTTTTTATTTACCACAAAAAAACCGAACGACTTTCACTACGGGACCAACTTTGAAATCGCAAAAAAACAATCGGCCGTTCCGCACGTCGAGGTTCGGCGAACGTCGAACGTTCGTATGGAACGGCTGATTTTTTTTGCGATTTCAGAGTCGGTCCCGCGGCGAGAGTCGTTCGGGTCGCTCGTCCGAACGAGCGCACAATTTTTTTGTGATATTTAAAAAATAAAGTCGTATATGTGACGCGTCAGGCTCGCGTCGGGCGGAGAGGGTGCCGTCGCTGGTGGCGGCCGTGCCGCTGCGCAAGACGCGCGCCGGCCTGCAGCTGGCCTGCGCCGCGCCCGCTCCCGCTCCCGCCGCCGTACCCGCCGCCGCCGCTCCTGCTACCGCCGCCGCTCCCACCTCCGCCGCCGCGCCGCGACGCGCGCCCGACGTCTGGGTGAGTGCGAGGCTACGCCCCACGTCCACACGTCCCGCCGGGGAACACCCGCGCTCGCCACCGACCGACCGGCACGCGTACCCACTCACTATTTTAGTTGCGTGTTCTGAACGATTCGAGGTCGCGCCGGCTGATGTCGATCGAGTCTGGAACGTAGTTCCAGTGTGTGACCGGTGAGTGTTCATAAGCGTCCAGTGTCGATTTCTTAACGGCGTTGTAGATCCCGATCGGTGCCATCTGTCGGCACTTCATCGTATTAAGTTGTCACTCGATTTAATTTTGTGTAGTACCGATGGGTGGCGCCGCTCGGTATCTCCGACGCGATTGAGAAATTGGCACTATACGCTTATAAAAACTCCTCAGTGATGACAAATATTTCAGCTGTACTAGTATAATTCTATATAAAAAACTAATAAATTAATTAAAGATAGCCTACCTGACTTGTACCTAATTCACACTGAAAGGATAAAAATACAACAGCATTTTGTTTAAATTATCTACCCTCTCCTCGGCTCATCATTTATATTGCTGTACCTATCGGGGTCCATAATTGTGCCTATACTATAACCACTTAAGAACCCATGTAAAAATTATGGTATGCAATAAAATATTTGAATTTAAAACACTTTCAGTGAAACAAGATTTAAAATATTCCTCACGGGTGTAGTATAAACTCCTACGTAGCACTCGGGAGAGAGTCCAATTCCTAACTCTGAAGTATCTAAATCACAAACTAAATCGGTCACTTTCGTCCCACGACGAACAATGTACTAATAATGAACACGATATAGACACTTCGTTTATTGAATTTTTGTGTTGGAAGTGTTGAAGGTAGTTTGCTGGACGACTTTCAATTAAAGACTGGCTGGTTGTTCATTATTTATTAGGATTCCTGCCGCCTTATATACTCATTTCTAGGCGCAGACCCCTGCGGCGGGCAGTACCGTAAAGAGAGCCTATTTTTATTGTTTACAAGTGAGGGTATCTTAATACTAATCTTATTCTAAGGGTACTTAACAAATCCATTATTACTAACTACCTACACACTTAAATATCACAATTTAATTCTAAGATTACCCTAACATTATTTTATTAACTACTGTTATGCTACCCTACAAACTATTCTAAGATACCCTACATTATTTTTATTGACTATTCTTATATTACCCTACAAGCTATTCTAAGATACCCTACATTACCCCCCTCTAAGCGAAGCGTACCTTAGGTTTTACAATGCGACCAGATCGTGTGGTATATGGCTTCGCTGCTGCTGATGTCATCATTGAGCTTGGGGTCGTTTGAGCTCTCATCGAAGTGGTGTTTGCCGGGGACCTCGGACTCAGGAGCCTCGGAGTTTCATCGTCTCTGGTACTAGATGGCGCTTTCAAGCTATCTTCATTGCATACGTAGGCCGGTTTCAGTCTATCTATTGAGACGTTCGATGTTCGTCGTTGAAGTTTCAATGTGAAATATTTTTCATTTCGCTGAAGTACTTCATAGGGCCCTTCATATGGCGGTTGCAGCGGGCTTCTTACTGTGTCCACACGTACGAAGACATGGCTGCAGGTAGCGAGATCCTTGTATATGAATGTATTCTTGCTCGTTGCATGCCTTTTCTGTACTGGCGAAACCGATGACATGGCTTCTTGAAGTCGGCGTACAAACTCAGCATCCTCAATTCTTGACTGAGCAGGTACAAGAAAATCGGACGGTATTCGTAATGCTGCACCATATGTCATCAAAGCCGGGCTGATATTGTCATCTCTTAGGGCAGTTCGTAGACCAAGTAATACTGCGGGTAGATGTTCGCTCCACTTTGTTTTTGCGTCTCTTGCCATCAATGCACCCTTCAATGTTCGGTGCCATCTTTCGACTTCGCCATTGGCTTGAGGGTGAAACGCTGTAGTTCGACAACGAGTGATACCGAATTTCTTCATCAAGGCATTGAATAGTGATGACTCGAATTGTCTTCCCTGGTCTGTGGTCACTCGTATCGGGCATCCAAATCTAGCGATCCAGCCGTTATACATTGCTTCGGCAACTACTTCAAGGGTAATACAGCTTACAGGAATTGCCTCTGGCCACTTGGTACAGCGATCGATGATGGTGACTATATATCTGTAGTCATTTGACGGTGGCAGCGGTCCAACAATGTCAATGTGGATATGCTCGAATCTGTTCGATTGGGGAAACTCGCCCAATGGACTGATAACATGTCGATGTACTTTCGCCCGCTGACATCCGATGCACGCCTTGGCCCACATCCCCACATCTTTGTTTATGGATGGCCAAAAGAATTTTGATGTCATCATCTTCCTGGTAGCTCTTATTCCTGGATGGCTTATATCGTGTTGCGCATTGTAGGCGGCATAGCGATAAGTTGCGGGTATGTATGGTCGCGGATTCGAAGTTGATGTCTCGCATATGATCGGTTTGTTAATTGCAGGTAGGTTGACATATGCGAATTTCAAGTGCGTGCAATCATTGCGTAATTTCTTCAGCTCTTGTCTTCAGCGACATTGGTCGCAGTACGTCTGGAAACTCCTTCAAGATATCGTGGTATTCGTGGTTTCGATTGATCATGTATACGCGACTTTCTTGATTTTTGATTGAGATTGTATTCACGGCGATATCGGTCACTCCGTCGACTAGCTTGCGGCGATGTAAGTCAACCAACAGGCGATGCTTTCTAAGGAAATCGGCTCCCAGGATAGAAGTCTTCACGTCAGCCACCACAAATGTCCATTTAAAACAGCGCCGTAGTCCTAAGTTGAGTTCTAATGTACGCTCTCCGTAGGTACGTAAAATGCAGGGTCCACTATTAACCGCGCTTTCTAGATCGCGGATGTCGTCAAATCGTTTAACATTTTGGTCAGCCGCGATGAGGCCGGCCGACGCAGCTAAGGTCGATGTGGCGTGTGCAGGTGTGCAACAGCGACGGGTACGTGGGGCAGGTGTGCGTGCTGTCGCTGGGGCGGCGGCCGCAGGTGGCCTCCTGCACGGGCGTCTGCAACGCGCGCATCCTGTGCGTGGCCTGCGTGCCTCCCCCGCCCCCTCCCGTACCGCCGCCCCAACCACCCCCGCCGGCCCCACCCACCCCGCCCGCCACCCTCACCACCGCCGAGCCCGCGCTGCAGCGACACCACACGCTGGACATACCGTGAGTCTCGCCGAATAGGCTTAGATGACTAAATTTTTTTTGCTTCAATAGAAGCTCATTCATATAATAAACTGAAAGAAAAATCCGATTTTGAATAACTAAATAAAAAACAACCAAGATATAAGATGTTAAAGATTTTTCTCCATCTCTTTCTAGCAAAACGGCAATTTACGTGGAGTTTATATGGCCGTACTAAACTATGCCGTCACGGTCGATGTCGGATCTCTCTGTCTGATCGTTCCAAATTAACAACTTATAATGCTCGTATCTAATGTACTTCTAAGCCGATTTTAATTCTAATTTCACAGGATTGTATCTTTTTCTACAGTATTTTATTATTTTATGACGAGTCGTAAAAATTAGAATTCAGTCATCGTCCCAATTGTGTGGAGCTTCCGACTTAACTACGTACATTCATTCGAACCGATCTCGAATTGAGAAATGAATTTCATGTTAACATTTTATCTTTACCTTCACTCTCCATTTTGGAAAGAAAAAAAAATTATTCCTTTTCTTTCATATGGAACTTTGCAATTTCTTTAAAAATGCTAAATTATGTAAAATCCAGAACTGGCTGTAAGTCTAATTTATTATTGTTCATACATTAGTTAAATATGTTAGAGCTGTGGATTTTTGTATATAAAAAAAAGAAAGAAAAAAAAATATTTCTTAATTAATGGCATATTTTTCTGATCTAACTTCACCAATTGTATAATTTATTAAAATCAACCATTTATTAAAATTATTATATTAAAATCAAAATCAATAGCAACCTTATTCTTTACGGAAACTTTGTTGCAGCTGCGAATCTCTAAAACATAATTAAATTTATACACGTTTTCCTAGGAAATACAATTACGAAGAGTGGCACAAAAGCATTTTATACCCGTCTTATTTTCACAATCATCGCTTTACAATATATCGAAATTCATCATCCCACTATTTTGTAGACTCTATATAATGTCCTTCTAATACGATTAAAATTTATCGATGTTTTGTGTATCGAGTTCTTGTGCGAGACACCAAAATATGAAACTGATATCGAATTAATCGTAAATCTTTCAGAAGCTTGAGTTCCTTCAACAGTTCGAGCTCTGTGAAGCCCGACATCAGTGTATCGGACACCAACGACAGCTGCAAGAACTTAAGGCTAGACAGGTGAGAATATTTTATGTTTAACAGATACGGAACCATCATATACTAAATATTATTGACTGAGAGCCAGCTTCATTAGATACCGATAGAAAGCAATTGATAAGATAAAAAGTTGTTGATATATTTTGCTAAAAATATTGTTAGGGTATACTTCATCTACACTAATTTTATAAAGAGGAAGTAAGTTTGTTTGTAGAAAGTAATATCTGGAACTACGAAACCGAATTCACAAGAAAGCTATACATTATTCTTGAGTGACAAATAATATAATCGACTGTGATTAATATTATTTTATAAAGTGAAATAACAATTTTTGTCAATCGATTTCGAAAAGTCGGGCTGATGCAGTGATTTATCGGTATGCTCAGACTAAACGATAAACATATAAAATACATAGATTCTGAATACTCAACTTAGAACCACACAAGGCAATTTCATCACAGAAACCCATGCCACATCACTGGGTGTTTGACACCGAGTGAAGTGGTTACGGGTCAAATGGTCTAATATAACTCTGTGCGAGATTTGTAAAATCAACAGTCGTAGCCTATCTGTCAGAACAGCTCTTAATAGACTATCAGGAATTTATCGGTAAGTAGTAAAAATTGACTACGGTCATACGGTCTACGGATATATACGGTCGAATTGAGTAACCTCCTTTTTTCGAAGTCGGTTAAAAAACAATACTAATGTCAATAGTAAGTTCTTGACTCTTTCATAACTTTTAAGCTCCGTGGCACCCAACGTGGGTCTCGCAACTAATACAGGGGGTCCCACGTTGGGCGCCATGTGAGAAGCTCGTTTAATCTTATAGTTTAACTCCAATTACTTTTGTAATTAATGTTATGCTGTGCAATTTGTTTTTTTTGTAGCGGGTCGTCATCTTCGTCGGACTCGGAGGGATCGTCGGGCAGCTGGGGCCCGCCGCAGCATCGCAAGACTCTCAGCGCGCCCGTCACCAAGTCCGCTTCCAACCCCGCCGTGCCCAGGACCCGCCTCGGTGCGTATCAATTTATATATATTTTGATCCGTCCCTTACGGTGTCTCAGTTGGACAACCCGGTATGTACCCATACTAAATAAAAAAAAATTTAAGACGAAAAATAAAATCATGAAAAAGTTGAAATATCAACAAAACCGCTTAAGTCATAACATAATAAAAATGATATTTACTAAGGTTACGCTAAGCTCCACGATTTTGTTATTTTGTCTGATCAGTGCCCTAGATTTATTTATTTATTTAAGGCTCACAAAGCAGATTATAGTCACAAAATAGGTATATGCTTTGTACAAAAACGAAGGTCTAGACTATACAAGTTTATTGTGTGCTTGTTCAGACAAGCAAACTGAACAACTTTCACTATGGGACCAACTTTGAAATCGCAAATAAATCAGCTGTTCCATACAAATGTTCAACATTCACTGAACCTAGATGTATGGAACAGATGATTTTTTTGCGATTTCAAAGTTGGTCCCATAGTGAAAGTTGTTCAGTTTGCTTGTCTGAACAAGCACACAATTTTTTTGTGATAATTAAAAAATAACCTTTTATAACTCTTAAATGTAAGCACAGTATGAGTTGGATAATAATGAACTGTTAAGATGGTTAATAATTTACATTAATTTATTTTCATTTAGCCTGTATTTAATGTTAAAGATTAATTCAAAATTCAAAAATCTTTATTCAACATAGGAATTTACAGGCACTTATTGACGTCAAATTAGGAGAGTGGTATGATGACTGGTAGCTAGGACCTACTGAATTATTTTTTAGCTCCTAGTATATTATCTACAATCTACATCATTATTATCTTTATATTCAACAAAACCGTTTAACATAAAAATATTTTTTACTTATTTTATTTTTAAGATTCCATTTTCGTGTGCAGTATTCTACAAGTCAAACCCTTTTATTGATACTCATATCGATGAGTATGCAAAATATGTAATCCACAATTTTGTGTCTATACAGACGCTAAAACGTCATTAAAAACACAATGAAAAGAGATTAGGTAGTTTGCAAGGCTCACGTCACCTTCCCCGGCGCAGGCACGCTGTCGACGCCGACGAGCCGGCAGGGCTCGGAGGAGGCGGCGCCGGCGGGCGGTACTGGCGGCACCACCACCGCCAGTACCAGCGCCATGTGGCTGGGCACCGAGGACGGCTGCGTGCACGTGTACTCGAGCCAGGAGTCGCTGCGCGGCAAACGCAACAAGCTGCGCCTGCACCACGCCGCGCCCGTGCACGCCATCCTGTGGGTACCACTCCCGCTCCACTGCCTCCTCTCCCCCGCTAACGCTCCTCGCGATGACGATAACTTGACGAACATTCCGATACTTTATCAAATGCGAGTGCAGACGACCGACGATCGGTGACCGATTTTTTGTTTCGTAACGTATTCTATTAGTGGAGACCTGTTATTGGCTTTCTGTTACTTATTTTAGTATTTTCTGTGTTTGTTAGCTGTTGGTTTTCCTGAAGATAAAATAAATAAAATACATTTACGAACGTTCCATTTTTCACCGATAATCGGGTAGGTTGGAATTCACCGATATTTTTGTTGACCGACTTTTTGTAGTTCGTGTGCATTGCAACGTAGAACTCATTATGTTTCAACCATTATTAACAGCTTTCTTCCTGTCTTGACTCAAGATTTTTTTTTTTTTTTTTTTTTTTTTTTAGAAAAAAAATCGGTTATAATAGGTTATAATATCGATAAATAATATGTAATTGAATGAATTTCGTAAATATTTCCCCAGGTACGTGGAGGAAAAGGTGTTCGTCGCGCTCGGAAACGGCGACCTCGTGGTGTATGGTAGAGATGCTGGTAAGTAAATTAATTTTCACCTCACCAGCTCGGAAAGACTTTCTGTATTCCTCAAAATCTTCGTCAAAAATCTATTTTAACCGCTTGCGTAGAAAAGTGATTTTTAATTCGAATGTTTGAATATGGACTAGGAATATGAATTCAAACTATGTGATCTAAAACTTTTTGTTTAAAAAGAAGAAGAAGAAGAAAATACATGCGATAAATCTGTGGCGACTGCATATAGAGCACTGGCCTCTTTGTCTTACTCATAGAAAGAAATAAAGAGACATCAATCTGACGGATATGAAAGAGATCTGTTTGGGTGCCGATACCTACATAAAATTATCGAAACTAATTTTTATGATTTTAAACTGAATCTAATTGAAAATATTATATGAGTATATGATTCTACATAGTATTTCGATCTTTCATTTCTTAACTGTTGACCTCGTTTATATTAAACAAGACGATGGAAGAAACAAACAGAAATTTTACCAACGGCAATGTCATGAAGATGGCGCTGGAAGCCGCTGAAAGCCGCTGATTGCGGGAGGCGCAGGACCGATCGGTATGGAGATCCTTGGAGAGGCATATGTCCAATAGTGGGCGTCTCTTGGCTGAAATGATGAATGTCGTGAAGATGGCAATGCCGTATGTCGAGTCGGAGTAAGAATATCGCTTTGGCCCTTAGAAGGTCAGTTCGTATTTTCAGACACAACGCAAGACCGCAAAATACTATTACGTTTTGTCACAGCTAGACCCGTGTTACGCTAGTCATGTCAAGAACATTATACGTCAACCGCCGGAAATCGGGAAATTCAATAAACTGAAAGAAGAACTTATCAAACGCCTCAGTGCTTTCAAGATTGATTTACTTTAGTTATTTTCACAGTGTTATGTCGTATGGACTACTACTGTGGGGATCGGCTGCTAGTATAGAAAGTATTTTCGTACTTCAAAAAAGAGCAGTTCGCGCTATTTATAATTTACGAACAAGGGATTCTCTAAGAGATTTATTTAGAGAAATTAATATATTGACCTTAGCAGGACAATACATTTATGAAAATTTGATTTATGTCTATAAGAATTATAATACATTTGAAACCAATTTCCACGTTCACCAGTTAAACACAAGAAATAAAAATAAACTTGCCGTTCCAACGTACAGACTCCAAAAAACTAGAGGCTCATTTATGGGGAAATGTATAACGTTTTACAATAAAGTTCCACATAGTGTAACTGACTTGCCTTTTCATAAGTTTAAAGCGCATGTAAAAAATACTCTAATGAGTAAAGGATATTATAAAGTCAACGATTATTTAAAGGATGCCAATGCCTGGTGTTAATATGAAGTTATTATTCGTTATAATGTCAATAATCGTGTTGTTGTGTATAGCTATTGATGTTAACAAATGTTGTTGGCAGAAAAGAACTGACACTGATTTTGAATTAGACTAAGTTATCAAATGTTTGGTAACAACATTATTTATTGTATTATGATTAATGTATACGTCTATAACTTATTTTTTGACATTTTAAGTGTATGTAAGCATACCGATTGTATTTTTTTTAAAAAGTTTCAATGACTATGTAACAAAACCAAAATTGTAAATGGCGATTTAAAAGAGGAGATAAAAAATTTGACCTTTCGAGTTTCTTGCCTGTTCTTCTCGAGAAGGCTCTCCCAATTTCCGAACAGGTGTAGATTCAACTTTTTTTTTTTTTCATTACTACTTGTATTTGCAGACATCTTGAGTAGGTATATTCAGGATGTATGCACATACAAGGTTAAATTTATGTTTCCTTTAAATTAGAATGTTTTGCTTTGTTTTGACGTCAATAAGTGCCTGTAAAGGCCTATGTTGAATAAAGATTTTTGAATTTGAATTTGAATTTGATAAAAAAAATATTGTTTAAAGTATTTTATTTTATGCATTTTACGTAGTGATCATTGATACATGTTTAAATCATAATACAACAGTTTTAAGCTAACTTTCCATTACGCACATGGTGTCTGGCTGAGATTGGCGCTTTGGAAATATGGCCGCCTCTCGTTTATATCGACTCCTTTAAGCTCATGTAAATTTTATATCAGAGGTAATGTGGATTAATTCATTCATTTATTCAGAGGGTGGGTGGGCGGAGCGCCGCACGCTGGGCGGGGAGGGCGCGGGCGCGGCGTGCGGCGGACTGGCGCTGAGCGGCGGCCGCGTGTGGGCGGCGGCCGGCCCGCGCGTGCGGCTCGTGGACCCGCGCTCCCTGCAGGTGGGTGGACGGGGGGGACAGGGGGAGACACGGGGGACAGGGGGAGGGGGAGGGGAGTGCGCGGGCTGGCGCTGAGCGGCGGCCGCGTGTGGGCGGCGGCCGGCCCGCGCGTGCGGCTCGTGGACCCGCGCTCCCTGCAGGTGGGTGGACGGGGGGGACAGGGGGAGACACGGGGGACAGGGGGAGGGGGAGGGGAGTGCGCGGGCTGGCGCTGAGCGGCGGCCGCGTGTGGGCGGCGGCCGGCCCGCGCGTGCGGCTCGTGGACCCGCGCTCCCTGCAGGTGGGTGGACGGGGGGGACAGGGGGAGACACGGGGGACAGGGGGAGGGGGAGGGGAGTGCGCGGGCTGGCGCTGAGCGGCGGCCGCGTGTGGGCGGCGGCCGGCCCGCGCGTGCGGCTCGTGGACCCGCGCTCCCTGCAGGTGGGTGGACGGGGGGGACAGGGGGAGACACGGGGGACAGGGGGAGGGGGAGGGGAGTGCGGCGGGCTGGCGCTGAGCGGCGGCCGCGTGTGGGCGGCGGCCGGCCCGCGCGTGCGGCTCGTGGACCCGCGCTCCCTGCAGGTACACCCGCTTCGCCGTATGCAACCGAACTAAGCCAAGCCTATACTGATAGATGCAATCATCCAAAAAATCGACGACTCAAAAGAGCTTTCTATTAAGTTATGTTTCTATAAAGTGTTTTGACTTTTGAGTCTTTGGGTATTAATTATTGAAATATCTAATCTTTAAAAATTTTCCCACGAGATCACATAAGAAATGTAATAAGCGTGCCCCATTCGTGTCGCAGGTGGAGGAAACATTCCAGATAAGCAGCGAGTCGAAACCGATCAGTCACATGGCGGCGGGCGGCGGGCTGGTGTGGGTCGCGCTGCACAACGCGGCCTCGCTGCGAGCCTTCCGCGGCGCCGAGCCCGCCGCCGACCTCAGCCTCACGCCGCTCGTGGCGCGCATGCTGCACGGTGGGTCTATCTGGGTGGGAACAGTTCGTCGGAACATTCCCCATTAAGTATTGTTTATATCTATTCTGTGCACATCTGGAGGGACCCGAGGTGTTTCGTTAAGTCACTGATCAGACGAGACATAGTCACATTCCAATATGTAGCGGGATGCCTAATTAATGAAGCTTGTGTGTGTGCAGGGTGCGACGACATCATCCGGCAGCACAAGGCGGCGTGCCTGCGGGTGACCGCGCTCACCGCCTCCCGCCGCGCGCTCTGGGTCGGCACCAGCGCCGGCGTGCTGCTCACCGCGCCGCTCCCCGCGCCCGGCGCCGCCCCCGCCCCCGCACTCACAGGTACCCACCACCCCCACCACCCCCTCCACCCCCTCCACCCCCTCCGTCGGCGTGCTGCTCACCGCCCCGCTCCCCGCGCCCGGCGCCGCCCCCGCCCCCGCGCTCACAGGTACCCACCACCCCCACCACCCCCTCCACCCCCTCCACCCCCTCCGCCGGCGTGCTACTCACCGCGCCGCTCCCCGCGCCCGGCGCCGCCCCCGCCCCCGCGCTCACAGGTACCCACCACCCCCACCACCCCCCTCCACCCCCCTCCACCCCCTCCGCCGGCGTGCTGCTCACCGCGCCGCTCCCCGCGCCCGGCGCCGCCCCCGCCCCCGCGCTCACAGGTACCCACCACCCCCACCATCCCCTCCACCCCCTCCACCCCCTCCGCCGGCGTGCTGCTCACCGCGCCGCTCCCCGCGCCCGGCGCCGCCCCCGCCCCCGCGCTCACAGGTACCCACCACCCCCACCACCCCCTCCACCCCCTCCACCCCCTCCGCCGGCGTGCTGCTCACCGCGCCGCTCCCCGCGCCCGGCGCCGCCCCCGCCCCCGCGCTCACAGGTACCCACCACCCCCACCACCCCCTCCACCCCCTCCACCCCTCCGCCGGCGTGCTGCTCACCGCGCCGCTCCCCGCGCCCGGCGCCGTCCCCGCCCCCGCGCTCACAGGTACCCACCACCCCCACCACCCCCTCCACCCCCTCCACCCCCTCCGCCGGCGTGCTGCTCACCGCGCCGCTCCCCGCGCCCGGCGCCGCCCCCGCCCCCGCGCTCACAGGTACCCACCACCCCCACCACCCCCTCCACCCCCTCCACCCCCTCCGCCGGCGTGCTGATCACCGCGCCGCTCCCCGCGCCCGGCGCCGCCCCCGCCCCCGCGCTCACAGGTACCCACCACCCCCACCACCCCCTCCACCCCCTCCACCCCCTCCGCCGGCGTGCTGCCCCCGCGCTCACAGGTACCCACCACCCCCTCCACCCCCTCCGCCGGCGTGCTGCTCACCGCGCCGCTCCCCGCGCCCGGCGCCGTCCCCGCCCCCGCGCTCACAGGTACCCACCCAGTATAGCTTCATAAGGAGCTTACTGTACAGACAGGTCAAACTTATAACACCCCTCTTTTTGCGTCGGGGTTAAAAAACAGAAAATAAAATCAAAATCAAAATATTTTATTCAATTTGGATTTTTCAATCTCTTTTGAAAGTCAAGGAAGCTACGCCAATGGTTCACAAGTCTACGGCGGGAGACCTTGTACTGGAAAGAACCGCAAGAAAACCAGCAAGGGCTATTTTTTTCTCCCTGTATTGTTACAGAGTCGTCAATTGGAAGCTGACCTCAAGGCAAAAATTTAAGCTCAACTTCCATAACAAATTTAGATTTGTCAGTTCTCTTCTTAGTACAACGTTGCCAATACCACTTAATGAATAGTTATACACAACAACACGATTATTTACATTATTATAATTAATAATTTCTTCAAATTAACACCAGGCATTGGCATCTTGTAAATAATCGTTGACTTTATAATATCCTTTACTCGTCAGAGTCTTTTTTACATGCGCTTTAAATTTATCAAAAGGCAAGTCAGTTACACTTTGTGGGATTTTGTTGTAAAAAGTTATACATTTCCCCATAAATGAGCCTCTAGTTTCTTGAAGCCTGTACGTTGGAACGGCAAGTTTATATTTCGCGTTGTTTGTTCCTGAATAAATAAATACTTAAATAAAGAAATGTCTATCTATGAGTATGAGTGTAAGCGTGACCCTTGCGCAGGCTTGCCGTACGGGCACACAGGCCACGTGCGGTTCCTGACGGTGGTGGAGGACGCGGAGGGCGCCGAGGGCGACGGCGAGGGCGGCACGCTCGTGGTCTCCGGCGGCGACGGATACGAAGACTTCCAGGTACCGCTGCTGCTGCTACTCTATCACTATAGACGCCCATTTTAAGTCGTCAATCTAGTCCCAGGATGATTCGGTACATTGAACGCTAAAGATTTGTAATGCCAAAAGACCGAAAAGACTTCAAAAGACCGTGTATATTTGGAAGAGGCAGGGCAAAACGTTTATCGCTCTAATGAACAGCTTGTGGAAATATCTTTGTTTTACGGAAAAGCGTGGTCAAACAGCATGATATTTTCGAGGATGGGTGAAAATCATCAGAACATTATAAAGCGTACTAACTTCCTCCATGGTCTAGTGGTTGAGGCCACCAGTACCAAATCGGTTTAAATATTAAATTGATTTTTTCTGGTAGTTTTTATTGCTATCGGTGATAGACAAGCCAGTGGTCCACCTGATGGTAAGTAGTAACCACTGCTCATGGACGTCGCTCCCGTTAAGAGTCGAAAGACCATGCAGAGACCTATTTCCTTAATACCTTACCTATTTCTGCCGCAAAGCAGCAGTACTTGCATTGCTGTGTTCTTGTTAGAAGGGTATGATATGGCACTGAAATTACTGGGTACCGTGACTTTACATCTGATGTCTCAAGTTGGCAACGTACACTGTGGTTCCTGTGCGGGTTGCAGTTTTACTGCGAATCTCACAGGAGTCACATGAAATATAGGTGACTGTTACCACTTACCATCAGGTGGGCAGTTTGTTTGTTTGCCAACTCAGTAGCAATAAAAAAAAGAACCCAAATCTCCGTTGCTCCAACATCTCCATTGAGGCCGTCATATTGGGATCACCGACGATACGGAATCAGATCGATACTCTTGTCTCCCTACAAAGGTGTGCCTTTGTAGGGAGACAAGAGTATCGATGTGATATTTGGGCTCTCCCAAATATGATCTGCGAGAGGTGCGAGCAGTACTCTATATGCGTTCGAATTTGTGCTTTATAGAGCTTTTGACCGCTACTTTGTCCGCGCGGAATTAGTAATTTGGGTAGCTTATTTTTTATCTAATCTGCTTATATCCTTTTTTATGTAAATGTATTTTTGATTTCACTATACTTAGAATAAAAACTAGTCAGTATAACAATTTGGAATAATTTTGTTCAAATAGTTCGATAGTCGAACTACTGGTAGGACTAGATGGAATAAACCCTTAATGTTATCAAATTTAATCTAAATCGGTTTAGCGGTTATTGATTCCTCATACAAATTTCCACCTCTTTTCACCCCCTTAAAAGATGATTTCTGCGATAAAAACTATCCTATGTCCTTTCCGTCTGTCTTTATACAAATTTCATCTAAATCGGTTCAGCGGTTTAAGTGTGAAGAGGTAACAGACAGACACACTTTCGCATTTATAATATTAGTTTGGATTAGTCACTGGTTAGGGAGTGAAGTGTTGTTTTGCTCTGTTCTGATGCCTAGCTTATAACTCGCCAATTTGGATTTGTCCTCCAAATGACTCTTAATGTGTAACTTCAGTAAACACAAAAATGGTTTTCGGAGCAAGAGTTTTATAAGCTACCACTAAGGTACCAGTGGTTGATGTATAAACGCTGACCTTGGTTGCTAATTCAGAACTGTTATTTATATGTATAACTACAGCAGTATAGGTTGCGGCAGGAAGTTAAATAAAAACGATATCTGCTCATGCAATCGTAAAAATAAGTGTTATATGAATTTTGTGTCTAAAATTGAAAATGCCAACCCCTAAATCTGCCTCAACACTACGGTAGTTGATCCTCAAACGAAGCGTAGGATGCGAGGATTTACCGTCGTATCTTTGTTCAAGGTATGTGCTGTGATCTCCAATCGAGTAAAAGCGTAATTGATTGAGAATGCTAATTCTGAGTTGTCGACTGAAGAGAAATATTTTTTTTATTCTTACATTCTCTAAGAACGTAACTACACCTGTCAGTGTCCGTGACGACACAGGGCTCTGAATGACGTTCATAGAGAATATATGAAAGAATAATAATTATCACGGTGGCGCTACTGTAGTGGAAGCATAACTGCACTGATCTGTGAGAATTAACCTTAGACTGGCCGCACACATTCGTTTTTACATTCGATTTTCGAGCACGGAATACGTGAACCTAGCGCAGACGTTCGTTTTTTCTCATTCGGGATTTCTACCATTCTATTTATACGTACGTATGGAATGTGTTCCGTTCGGAATGAAAACGAATATGTGCGGCAGGCAATGTATTTTTATAGATTTGATGCATTCGGATGCTCGCATTTGAAAAACGAATACGGAAAACGCATGTGTGCGGCCAGTCTTAAGACTAAGATTACACCATCAGTATTTCATCAGTTTGATCCATCAGTCCGGTATGATTGACACCAGACAGATCGTGTAACCCGGTGACTGACGAAATACTGATGAATGTTCGCCAGTCCAGCGGAGACTGATGAAATACTGATACCAGACTGATGGAACGCACTGCTGAAATACTGACGGTGTAACCAGAGGTTAACAGGGCGAGCTCGTTCGTCCGAGGTTACCGGAGGGAGACTCTGTACCAGGGTCGTCCGCTTAGGTACCTCCGTCTTACCTATTTCTGCCGCAAAGCAGCAGTGCTCGCATTGTCGTGTTCCGGTTTGAAGGGTGAGATATGGCAGTGAAATTACTGGGTACTGTAACTTCACATCTCGTGTCACAAGTTGGCAACGTACACTGTGGTTCTTGTGGGGATTGCAGTTTTGCTGCAAATCTCACAGGAGCCACATGTATTATGAGTGACTGTTACCACTTACCATAGGGGGGCAGTTTGCTCGTTTGCCAACTTAGTAGCAATAAAAAAAAATCGTTCGTTCGAGGTGTGGTATAAAGAGATTTGTGTCAGGGCGCGGGCAGCGGCGAGGACGCGGGCCGCGAGGACTCCACCAACCACCTGCTGGTGTGGCGCGGCTGACGGCGCGGGCGGGCCGCGCGGACCCATCCACCCCCGCCGCCCCCTCCACCCCCACCCCCGCCCCCGCCCCCGCCCCCGCCGGCCGCCGCCGACGCCGACGGCTGCCTGCTCATCTGGCGGGACTGACGGGGGAGCGATCACCCCTCGGCCGGGGGCACTGACAAAACTCTACTTTTTACGTGGCGAATAAAAATAATAAAAATGTGACGATGCAGCTTTATTATTCCCGATTGTCGTGACTGTTTCGGAATCGACGATAACTGTGAGATTTAAATTAATCAGTGTGTCGTTCGCGATCGCGATCGGCGGCGAGAGCCGAGCGCCGGCGGAGACGTCCGACGGAGCCCGAGAGGCCTAATTCGTCAGCGAACGTTCGACCGCGAATGTTAGTCTTATTCCAGCTTTAGTGTAAAATAAATGTTGTTGTATTGCTAATTTTAATACGAATTATGGGAGTTCGAATTGCACGCGCGCACGAGCGCGGCCGACGTGTAATTTTGAGATTATTAACTACTAGTTAGGACATAAAATGTCGAGTAATTGTCGTACGCTATAAGAGTAAATTTATACATATTATTATATAAAGTTTTTGAGATTTATTTATATGATGAGAGGGTCGTACAGTATTATCGAGTGTAATTATTGCAAACTGACCTCTATCGATCGCCTGTTACGTACCTTATACATGTTTTATAGCCTTTTTGCGATTTAATAATCGTTTACCTAAGTGTTGTGTCATATCAAATACCGACCGAGTACATTGTGATATATTGAGCGTTGCCGATCCCTGCCCTTTAACGCAGACTTATTCAGAAATGTTGATTCTTACCAAATATGTGTATTATATTATTTATTATTATATGTTTAAAAAGTTTCACTGGCGCAATAAGCTGTTCATAAATAGTTTCGCAATATCTCTTACGCATTGACCATGAAGCGTATAGCATTGAGCGTTTAAGAGCAGGGTTTGTTATTGTTGTAACGCATATAGCTAATAAAATTATTCAGTACACTTTATATAAATGTACGAGAAATTCAATCATTTGACGCAAAAATAGAATAAGATCGAACATGTGCGATTGCTCAAACTTATGTTCAATTGTTACCTGTCCCACGTAGAGAGCGAGAGACAAATATTGAAGTGTTTGGACGATGTACCCAATATTTATATTGCAGAATAAATAAAATGGTCTCACTAACATGTCATTGTTTTATTTCATCAACAGGGAAATTTCCTTAACAAATAAATAGATACTTACTCCGAGTTTGCATATATTCAAAGTATATTCGAATAATAAAATACAATATAACAAGACAAACATACGAGATAATAGCTAAATTTACATAGACGACAGCCGTTTCGTTGTTAATTCAGTAATTGATATTCTAGGGATAATAGGTAAAGGGCAATTAACAATTATAGATTCGTTAAAATCAACTATCTAATACATCGAGATATAAAAGGAATGATAATGTTCAATTTTTAAATAATTCAATTGCATTTGCCGGCCACATCGTTGATAAAATCTTCTAAATCCACATCATTTTCACTCCGTTTCCCTCTGCTAACGAAGTAAGGGTCCATCTGCAGCTGAGCGGCAAGTTTCTTCAGCGTCGTGCGCCTGTCCCTTTCCGAATCAGATAAGTCCCTTTTCGATTTCGATTTGTCATTCTTAGCCATTATTAAATCTACAGTCGAGCAAATAAGCTCTTTCGCTTTAATAAATTCGTCATGCGATAAAGTAGAATTTTTCATTTTCAAATCCTCGCTATCCTTCTTGCCCCTAGCTATGTAGAACGGGTCGTTCCGGACCGATTTCACAATTTCCTCTATAGCGCCTCGGCGGTCGCGCGCTGCTTTCTCGTAATCGTAATTGAGGAAAAATTTTTTCCCTCTAGTAATGTAAAACGGGTCATCCTCTCCCGAGGAGCGACTGTTCCTTTCGACTATAATATAATGGGGCTGTTCAGCATACATTCTGTTGTCCAGCACAGTACCGGGCTCTGAAGTTTTAAAATCCGTACTATATGTATGTAATTGATTTCTGTTGCTGGCTTGTATGTAATTTTTTAGTTTACTATTACTATATGGACGATTGAGAAAAGAGTTCTGACTGCTGCTTTTCCTTAATCGAGATAAATTTTCGATGTCGTCTTGAACGTCATTAATAGCCCTTACGATAGATTCTTTGAGGTTTTGTTTGCGTCGGCCCCGACTACTCCAGAACGGCTCCGCATCTTTTCTACGGCCTCTGTTTCCCCAGAACGGTTCATTAGTTTCACGTTTGCCTCTGTTGCCCCAAAAAGGTTCAGATTCTTGTCTACGGCCTCTATTACCCCAAAAAGGTTCGACGTTGTCACGCCTGCCCCGGTTTCCCCAAAACGGTTCATCGTTCCGCCTGCCCCTGTTACCCCAAAAAGGTTCATCTTCTCTCCTACCCCGGTTGCCCCAAAACGGGGAATCGTCGTGTCTTCTACCTCTATTTCCCCAGAAGGGTTCGTTATCTTGTCGTCTTCCTCTGCTGCCCCAGAAGAGCTCGCCTTCGTCGTCCACTTCTTCCGAGGAGCGACGCCCGCGAGTCCCCCAGAAAGGCGATTTCAAATCATCTCTAGTATGTTTTATATTTTCATAAATACCGTCATCATTGCCAGAGTAGCAACTATCGCAAATTTTGAAGGGGCTTACAGAGTCTATGAAGTTTTCTACTGATCCACTTTCCCTTCGGCCTCTTGTTCCCCAAAAAGGTTCATTTCCTGTTGGATCTGAATACTCATTAGAATCCTTTTTGCCCCGATGCGGCCAGAAGGGGTACTCGGCTTCGTCAAGCAGAGAGCGCTTCAATCGCTCGTTATTATTCAAAGGGATCGTGTTCGATTTGTGTGCAGTTTGTGTGGGATTGGTTTTGTTGTTGCCATTTCCAAGAACAACTTCTGTGGTTAGAACAGTTAATGATAAAAGTAGCAAGTGCATTTTCTTTCGCATGTTGACAGTCCTGGAAATAAAAAAAATTGAGATGAATAAAAATATAAAACATCATGTTTTTGAAAGTCGTTTGCAGAAAATTTGCAACTAACCGATACTTTACATCATAATGGTCTTCTCTCTGATTATACATAATTTATTTCTTCTGAAATTAAATGTGTATTGTATTTCTTACAAACAAAAAATCTACAAGATATTTAAATAAGCTCAATAAATTTAAAGACTGTCCTTAGGATTACTAAACAAAAAATATGGTATACAGCAAGGTATAATCTATAATATTTATAATAATAATAAAATCCTTTATTGCACACAAAGAGATACAGACAGAAAATTTTCAAAAACAATACAGATGTACAACACAGGCGGCCTTATTGCTAATAAGCAATCTTTTCCAGGCAACCTAGGAACAGGGAAATACACAAAGGAAATTCAAATTGGGGATGGGTGCAGTAGTTGATAATTATGGACAATGAAGGGCTGATTAAGCTAAGGATTTAAGGATAGGAAGTGATTTCGAACTTGATTCTTGAAGGACTCCAGCGTACGAGCTCTCTTAATAGGTACTCTCAGGGAGAGAGTTCCATAGCCGAACGGCATATGCAGGAAAAGAGTATGAAAGAAAATCAGTGCTGTGGGGTGGGATATCAAGAGTTAAATTAAAGTTCGATCGTAAAGTACGACTCGAAGAAGAGGACCGAAGGGAGAACCGTGCTTTAAGATATGATTTATTTATTTATTTATTTGGTTGTCACAAAATCCACAGCTCTTGGAGGAAGTAAATAACAAATTAAACTTAAAACCTACAACCAATTAAGGATTTACATTTTATAAATTGAATCTTATCCGAAAAAACAAGCATAATTAAAACACTAAAATTAAATAACAATAGAAAAATTTAATAAAAAATAATTGATTGAATATGAAAAGTTTAAAAATATAATAATAACTATATAATAATCATAATCATAACTATAACAAAATTAAATTAAATTCAAAATAAATCAACATTAAAATACAATTAAAATTAAAATAAAATAAGAAATAATTAAATGTCAAACAAAATGTCAGTAGATAATATTTGTATGCATGTCAAAATTAAAGTTAAGTGTTAAATTAATGAAATTAATGATGGAGAAGTTGGAAAAAACAAAATATTGTAAAGTAGGGATAACACATATAAGTCTCTGCGATGGCGAATTGGAAGCCATTTAAGTTGTGAGCGATAGTGAGAAACATGGTCAAATTTACGCAGATTAAAAATAAACCTGATGGCCACATTTTGTAGACGCTCCAATTTGTCTAGCAGTTACTTCGACAAACCCACCCAAGCAGCGCCAGCGTAGTCAATTAGAGAAAGTAAAAGTGATTGAGCTAACACTGTCTTTGTAGCCATTGGGAGAAAGTTTCGGAATCTGTTGAGAGAACCATATGCGGCAAACAGTTTCTTCCAAACAGTCTCAACCTGAGGTCGCCAAGAAAGGCACTGATCATTCACTCATCATCATCATCACTTTCATTGGAAAAAACTAAATAAAAGACCATTAAAAATTGAATTTATTAGTAAAAACATAAGAAACTACATACTCGAAAATTCTTCTTACTTGAAAGATGCTGGCTTTAGTGTGTCTGAGTTCTTAAATCCACAGGCTTTACAAGCCCGAAGAAATTTATACCACGCCTTACGAATGGCACGGTAACAAGGAGATCATGCAATTATTAAAAATAATAAGTTATTTATAAATCGCAAGGAGACAACACATTTAAACACATACAAGCCGATAGAGAAAAATAACGTCCTAAAGAATCCAGCTGAAAAGCAGCTGTCAGTCGAACATCATCCTCCGATTACTTCGTGCCCACTACCCATCGCATCTTCTAGCTCAAACCGAAGTACATTTAACAAAAGAGAAGATACAGCTGGTTGCCCTACTTTTCGTGGCCAACACTAGTTTAAATATACTTTTCCAAAATATGCAAAGTGTTTGTAACAAAACGCATATTTTGGATGCTTTTTTAGAGGAAAGGAACCTTGACATTTTGTGTATATCAGAATCTTGGCTAAAAAAACATAAAAAAGAATTATTCAAAATAGAAGGTTATATATTATCCTCTTCTTTCTGTCGTGATCAGCACGGCGGAGGAGGAGTATGTATCCTAACAAAAAATACATTAGAGTTCTATGAAAGATTGGATATTTCCTCTTTCTCTGTGGAAATGGTATTTGAAGTATGTTCAGTTGAAATTCCCGCTGAGAATATGTTAATTATAAATATTTACTGGCCAAATAGTAAAAGAGAAGTTGACATTTTCTTTTCGATATTAGACAAATTGTTGACTCTACTACACAAAAAAGATTATTCTAAAAATATTATTATTGGTGGAGACTTTAATGTTGATTTTCTATCAGATACAGATATGAAAAACAGACTATCTAACGCAATGTTATCTTATAATTTTCGGCAAAAAAATAAAGAACCTACAAGAGGCTCCCGTTGCATTGACTTAGTCTTTATAAACTCTAAAATGAATGACCTTAAAGTGACTACTCACGATTTCGGTTTTTCAGATCATTGTGGTTTATTTCTTACACTACCTCTAACTAGAAACAATTTAAAGCATTTCATAATATACAAAAGAATATTTAGTGAGAAAAATATTAATAAATTTAGGTTCGAACTATCAAAAATAAATTGGTCAGACATACTTAAACACGATATAAATGTTAATATAAACTACAACATCTTCAGCAGTATTTTATTAAATACTTTATGTTCACGCTCGAGGAAGAGCGAGTGGCAACTGCATTGTGGTCTGTGCAGTGAGAGCCTTTTTGGCGGCCGGCCGCATGTGACATGTCAGTCAGTTGAGTCGAAATGTCATGACATTGAATTAGGTTATAATGATGTCCGGGCATCCATAAAATATAATACACAATATTTAAGCATTATAGTGATTTGCGCGGCGCACCTAATATCGGGGTGCGAAAGCCCGCTTTGTGTTGTGCAAAAGAGTGCCCGCTTTGTGTTATCGTCGCGTGTGTGAGCCGTGGTGGCCTAATAGGCAAGTGTACCATCCGGTTCGGTCAGACAGCAGAACTTCAGGAGCCGCGACTTCCTTCGAGCTAGCTCAGGAAGTCCACCGGCTACATACGGAGACCAATCGGATCCAGGGTAAGTAATACCAATGTTTTCTATGAGCTGGTAGTAGGGTACAAAAATCAGCAAGCAATATAAGTCGGTGAATCGCCGATGTGGTGGTGTCTACCTTGGGCATCACCACTTTAAATAAATGTATACCCAAAACAATAGTAAAATTAAAAAAGACATCAACTAAATTTTACCTTACAAAAGGTCTAAAAACATCATGCCGCTATAAAAGATTCTTAAAGCTACTAGTAAACAAATCAAATAATAAAAATATTAAAAATCACTATAAAGTATATTGTAAAATACTAAGAAAATCTGTTAATACATCTAAAAAAATTAACAACGCAAATAAATTAAAAAAATCACAAAACAAAAATAAGTCTATGTGGAAAACCATAAATAATGAAACGAACAAAAATAAACAGATAAATAGGAATATACAGCTCAAAACCAACAATAATACGATCCTGCGAGATCCCAAAATTATAGCTAATACATTCAACACCTATTTTGCATCTATTGGCAACATATATTCCAACTTAAAACGAACGTCATTAACAAAAAATATCGAAAATACTTTTTATTTAAGTCAAACAGACACGGAAGAAGTAAATACAATTTTAAAAAAATTAAAAAATAAAACTTCCTTCGGCATGGATGAGATCCCACCTAACCTGATTAAAAAATGCGCAGATTTACTAACCGAACCCTACACATTTTTAGTGAACCAATCTTTTTCGGAGGGTATCTTCCCTGACGCTTTAAAAATATCACTTATAAAACCAGTACATAAAAAAGGAGAACTTACTGATATAAATAACTTTCGACCTATTGCTCTACAGTCAACGTCAGCTAAAATATTCGAAACAGCAATGGTGAAGCGCCTTTTTTCATTTTTGGAAAAATATAAAATATTAAATGAGAACCAAAATGGTTTCAGAAAAAATCATTCAACTACCTTAGCGATTTACAAATATCTAAAAAATATTGTGGAAATAATAAATAACAAAAAGTATGCAGTAGGTCTTCTACTCGATATGAGTAAAGCCTACGATAGGGTATGTTTCCAAACACTTCTGGATAAACTGTACCAAACAGGAATAAGAGGATTACCTCACGCGTGGTTTAAATCGTACCTTGATAACCGTTACCAATATGTGGAAATACGAAATACGGACTTTGAAACAGGGATGATCACATACACCAGATCTGATGCCATCCACGTTGCTGGGTCAATACCACAAGGCAGCGTTCTAGGATGCCTCTTGTTTCTTATTTACATAAATAATCTTCCTGACATTCTTGATATACCCTGTGTACTGTTTGCTGATGACATTTTAGTGCTTGTTTCATGCTCAAACTCATCGGAATTGCAAAATAAATTAGATTCAACCTTAGATAACATCAGGAAATGGTTAAAATCACATAATCTTAAATTAAATCTTAATAAAACAAAACTAATCCAATTTAAGCCTTACCAAAAAAATCAATTACAAATGTCATATAGCTATAAAGATATAAAAGTAGAAACCGTAAGCACAGCCACCCTGCTAGGTATAGAACTCGATTCACATCTCAATTGGAAACAACACATAAAAAAATTAGAAAATAAAATGTCATCTTTTATCTACGCACTTTACCACCTAAAGCGCGTGACAAACTTTGAAACAGCTCTCTCAGCATACTATGCTATGCACACTCAATTCTTTCTTACGGAATCATATTATGGGGAAACTCCTCTGATATTAACAAATTATTGATATTACAGAAAAAATGTTTGAGGATATTAACAAATATAGAACAAATGGAGTCATGCAAACCCCACTATATCAAACACAGAATATTGACGATTGTATCCATTTACATATTAGAGTCATGTAAATTTATCAGGAAGCATCAAGAACTTTTTTCACCGATTAATAAAACAAGAAGAAACAATAGATATCAAAACAAACTTGAAACACCCTTCACTAAATTAAAATTAGTTTCATCCAGCCCTTATTTTATGTCAATAAAGATATATAATCATATTCCAAACCACATCAAAAATTTAGAAAAACTTCCACAGTTCATTGAGCAGTTGAAAAAGTTCTTGATTGACAAGTGTTTTTATAGTTTACAAGAATTCTTCGCATTTAAATAATAGATAAGTACTTAGAATATGTTTGCATGTTTGTATAAGTTAAAAAAAAATAAAGTATTAGTTAGTATTTAGTGAAATAGAAGTTGATCTCTTATTTAATACAGTTATTTTAGATTTTGTAAGTTAGTTAAAATATAAAATTTTATTTATTAATTTAAAAGAAATACAGGGCTCTCTGGTCCAAATTATTGCTGTGCCCTTACAGGGCGTCACATGTATACCTACCTACAACTTTTAAAACCCATGTACTCTGTACTGTAATTAATGTGACTTGCAAATAAAGATATTATTATTATGATCTTTATTTACTTTCATTCTTAAATATACATTTTTTTACAATATAAATATAAAAAATATAAATATTATAAAAAAACCTACATCTAGCGGGTCCATCGGCAGCGAGATAATGCCCAAACTACCGGTGGTTAGGGCTGCAGGGTGAGGAACCTCCTGACAATTCGTGCCGTGCCAAGAATTACCGCCTTCTGTATCAGGCCCTTGATCCATCCGCCTAGCGAGAGTCTCTCAAGATGTTGGTCAAGACTCTTCGCTATTAGACCATTCACAGACACCACTATCGGGACAATAACAGTCGAGTCCACATCCCACATGGCGGTAACCTCGTGAGCCAAGTCAAGGTACTTGCTGAGCTTGTCCTTCTCAGCTTTCACGAGGTTCGCGTCATGGGGGATGGTGACATCGACTATCATTACCCGGCGTTGGGTCCGGTCTATTAGCACGATATCAGGCTTATTGGCTGCAATAAACCTGTCCGTGATGATAGAGCGGTCCCAGTAGAGCAAGGCACGACCATTTTCAAGAACTGGCGCTGGTGTGTATTTATAATACGGCACTTCAGTCTCAACAAGGGCGTATCGGAGAGCAAGTTGCTGGTGAATGATCCTGGCTACTTGGTTATGCCTGTGCAAATACTCACTGTTAGCAAGATGCGAACAACCAGAGACTACATGTCGGAGGGACTCCCCAGGGCGGTGGCATGCCCGACAGATGTCGACGGTTCCGTCCTTCATGATGTATTTTCTGTAGTTGTTCGTCTTGATAACCTCATCTGCAATTGCACAGGCAAACCCCTCGGTTTCTCCAAAGAGGTCCCCAAAGCGTAGCCAGTTCACTGACGCCAGCTGGTCCACATCAGACCCAGTGAGGGAATGATAGAACCGGCCGTGCAGCTCCTTGCTCTTCCATACGTCCTTCCGGTCGTCAGTGCTTAACACCGATGGTTTGCGCCAGTTCTCATTCGCCATGGAGAGAGGCGTGAGGCCTTTATCAACTGCTACTACCTCTCGGTGCACACCATTCTCGTTGTTACGGAAATACTCCCTGAGACTATACACCTCGCGATTATGGAGGTTCTTGGCGTTTAGAAAGCCACGACCCCCCAGCTTCCGCGGGATGTACAGTCTCATAACAGACGATCGTGGATGAAGCATGCGGTGAGATGTTAGCAGTTGACGAACCTTTCTGTCCAGAGCGTCTAACTCAGTTTGAGTCCATCTTAGTATGCCAAAGGAGTATATCAGTAGAGGCATCACCCATCCGTTGAAAGCACGCGTTTTATTGCCTCCCGACAAAAGGCTGTTAAGAACCTTTGTCAGACGCCAATAAAAGCGCTCCTTCAGAGACTTCTTGATATCAACTTCCGATATACCCAGAGACTGTGACATACCAAGGTACTTGTAGGTCTCGATCTCGGAGAGGGATTTGATCGTTATTGTCTCTGAAAGTTGTAAATTTTCAGAGTTTACAACTTTCCCTCGCTGTACATGCATGACCGCACATTTATCCACACCGAACTCCATCTTGATAGCATTGCTAAAAACCTCTGTTGTTTTTAACAATTCTATTAGATCTTGGCGATTATGTGCAAATAACTTAAGGTCATCCATATAAAGTAGGTGAGATATGATCTCACCACCTCTACGGAATCGATAGCCTAATCCTGACTCCTTCAGCAACGTGCTGAGAGGGTTCAGAGCCAGGCAAAACCACAAGGGACTCAGACTGTCGCCCTGGAAGATGCCGCGCTCAATCCTAATCAAGTCCTGCGGGCCAGAGGGGCCCGATGCATCGCCTGGTTGACAAAGGATTGTGGCCCACTGGCTCATACACGTGCATAGAAAAGATTTCAGGCCTGCATTTATTTTATACAGATCTAAAATCCTCTCCAGCCATGAATGAGGCACCGAGTCATAAGCCTTTTTGTAGTCAATCCAAGCAGTGCAGAGGGCCCCTCTCCTCCGCCGGACTTGTTGACTAATGGTCATGTCTATGAGGAGGAGCTCCTTAGTACCACGGGACCCAACCCTACACCCATTTTGAGTATCGGCCAAAATATTGTTCACAACTAAGTGTGCATAAATTTTTTGCCTCAAAATGGATGTAAGGAGCTTATAAATGGTTGGTAAGCACGTGATGGGTCTATAGTTTTTTGCTTCCATGGTACTACCAGACTTATGGAGCAGGAAGGTCATACCGGTGGTAAGAAGACTGGGGAGAGAACCCACCTCCAGGGCTTCTTGGAACTGCGCTGCCAAGCGGGGGTGAGAACCTCGGAACCATTTTATCCAAAAGTTGTGCAATCCGTCCGGCCCAGGACTTTTCCAGTTCTGTGCCACACGTATTGCACAACTAACGTCATGAGGACCTATAATAATTGATTCCATCGGCTCGATTTGTTCGCACTCCCGCGCGACAGCACAGATCCAATCTCCCTCCGTGTGTTCAGCAGGCGCCGACCAGATGCCGCGCCAGAAATCATTCATGGTATCAGCATCCGGCCGCCGCCCACCACTTCCACGCTGGTCGGTTCCCTCCCAATCTCGGTATACCTTCCTTTGATCGCTGTGAAAGAGACGATTTTGCCAATATCTATTGACACGTTCTCTGTAGCGACGAATACGGTTAGCCCACGCATACACTTTCTGCTTCAGGTAATCAATGCGTTCCGTGGCATTGGCATAGTATTGCTGAGGTCTGATACCAGCTCCAGCAAATGCCTGTGTCACGAAACGCATTATTCGAGGGCGTCTGTTCCCTCGTCTGAAGCAGATTAGCTTTGCAATGAGAGTCCTTGACGTGTTAATACGACGCTCTATCCGCTCTTGCCATGCAGGTACGGTCCCGGTATCCCGCTTTATACGTTCTGAGTCCGGGAACCGGACACGTGCTATGCGACATACCGCGATCGCACCACAGTACATGATAGAGTGCGTATCAACTAAATCTTCACTATCCCGTAAATATGGGGACAGCAAAGCGTTCACGACTCCCATTAGCGCTATATTTCGTTTATGGGTGGGCAAACGAGGTAATCGAGGCCTAGATTCCGGTGCAAATCGATATTGGGAAATCGCATCCTCCAAAGTCCCCCTCAGTTGCTCTCTTACCTGGTCAGTTATACTATCGTTTGTCCGACCACTCGCATCGATGACAGAATCCACAGGGCCCGCGGGTGTCTCGCTCAACTCCATTATAGGAGCAGGCAATGCAGCCGGTGGGTTCCGCACCAAGGCAGGGCTCGGGCAAACAGCTAGTATCTCCAGGCGTAGCCGCTCAAGTGCAGAGTCATCCAGAAGCCTAAGCCGTTGAATTACTCGCACCTGATCCGATAGCCGTTGTGTGGTCACGTTGACGGTTGGTTCAAGAGCCTGGAACAAAGTCAGCATCCTAACACGGTAAGCCGTCAGGTTAATTCCCCCCCCTGTAGCCCCATAGTATGCTCGCATGCAGTTCTCGTTCATTACTTGAGACCATCGCATGCGGCGCACTACACCACCGGTAGCGGGAGCCGATTGCGGGGCAGAAGGCCCCGCCAGCCCCAAGCGTGCCGACAGTGGGGGACGTCCTCGTCGCGCAGGTGGTCGTGGCGGCGGCGTCCAGGGTCCACTGTCATCACTCGACGAACTGCGTGCACTCGGTTCGTTATCTTCACTAGGCACTGCGCTCGGAGACGATGACGGGGGGACGGGTGATGGTGGTTGTGCGCTCCTTGGTTCCGCTCTTACTCGTGACGTCGATGTTTTTGATCTTGTGATCATTTTATTATATTTAAATTTCTTTTATGCGAGGTTTTTCCGAAATCGTTGCTATGTTGACATTTGGATGTCATATCGGTTTGCTGTAATTTCCTTTTCTTTTCAGTTAAATGTATATTTTCTTCCAAAAAACATGCGGCTGTTGTTGCATTAGATTTAATTTTGAATTTTGATGTAAATTTTCTTAAATATTAAAGAAATAAATTGTAAAATCAAAATAAAATATCACATAAATACAATTGACGTCTTGTCGTGGCAGCGGTTTTTTTTTTTTTTTTTTTTTTATTATTATTATTATTATTATTATTGATCGAAAACTATACCTAGATTTTTCACAGATTTATTGAATGTAATAGTTGTTCCGCCAAAGATCACCGCCGGCAAGGAACTATAATCAATACGTGAAATGAAGTAGGAGCTGCCGATAATAATTGTCTGCGTTTTATTAGGATTTATAGCAAGACCGTAAGACTTACTCCAGTTGTCTATTATATTGACTAGATTACTGTTGGTTATCGTGATAGTCTGTGACAAATCAGACAGTGGGGCTTGCGTGTAGATCTGGAAGTCATCGGCATACAAGTGATAGAGACATGAAAGTGATTGCGTGATGGAATTTATGAATATTGAGAAAAGAAGAGGAGATAATATGCCACCCTGGGGAACACCGGCAGCGATAGTGTACTAATCAGACAAGGAGTCTTCGATACGTATTCGCTGCCGACGCTCCAACAGGTAACTTTATTTATTTATTTATTTTTTGCTTCCATAGGTATATACAATGGTGGTAGGTACAATAAGTTACAAGCACATCTATGGACCCTGTAGGGTACTGCAAAGAAGAGAAAAGAGGAATAGCTAAATTTAATACGACAATGAAGACCTTTTGAAGTGCCTTCTTTTTAATCGTTTTAATTGTTTAATTTTTATTTAAATATGACGTTGATAGAAATAATCTAGATTACATGTTATGTAATTTATTTTATCGTATCATAATGATTATTCTAAAATTGTAATTATAATTATTATCATTAAAAATAGATTATTTATTATTTTATTATAATATTTTAGTAGATACCAAATCTTTGTTTAAAATATCGGATAAAATGTTTAATTAGAATTAAAAATATTTTAAATAATTTATTAAATTGATAAAGTTATTAAGTAAGTATATCAATATAGTTAAATTACCATTACGATTATTTAAAAATTGTTTATTCATTATAAGGTTACACACTTTATTAAAATTTGTTATTAAAAATATCGTTCATTTTTATAATTTCTTGTATTAAGTACTTATGTTGTGTAATGTTGTGTAATAAGAGTTTATTGTATACTTTCTTAATGAGTTATTCATGATTTTATTTATTATTATAAAATGATTCTTTAAACGTTATCGAATGAATCAATTTTACATTTTAAATCAAATTATTGTTAAAACTACTTTTAAAATTGTATTTGTGTTTGCTTCAATAATTAATAAATTAATATAGTTTAAAATTGTTGATATAATAATAATAATAATTATTATTTATTTTTTTTTGTTTGTGCAAAATTATAAATATAATACTTATCAAAATTAGTTAGAATAAATTATTGTTTCATTCTTACAGTTCTGTTAAATATTCGTTCAAAGAATAATAGCATTTTTCGATTAGCTATTTTTTTACTTTATTCGTGAAGGTAGTTTTATTTTCTTCATTCCTAATCAATGTTGGCAATTTGTTATAAATTCTTATGGACATGGGATATGTACTCGAGGAGTGTGTTTTTAATCGAGTATGAGGTATAATAAGTTTATTTTTATGGCGCAGTGATTTTCCACGTGGTCCTTCACAACGCTTTGTGTATAAGTCGGGATATTTGCGAACAAACTTGCAAATTTCAAGTATATATATTTTTGGAAATATGGTTTACAGCTATCAGACTGTTCAATGTTAGCTAAAATACGGATCAATCTTTTTTGCATTATAAACACTGTGTGCGCATCTGTACTGTTTCCCCACAAGATTATTCCGTAGCTCAACCACGCATAGGCATACGCGTAGTAGGTAGTAAGAGCAGTTTCTATATCAGTAGTTTTTTTTACTTCTTTGAAAGCATATGCAAAGCTCGACAACTTAGATCTGAGTTTTTCAATATGTATTTTCCAATTTATGTTTGTATCTAAAACTAATCCAAGCAATGTGAACTCATTTACAAACTCAATCTCAACACCGTCATATTCAAAGCATAAATTTAGGGGATTTTTTTGATATGGATGGAATTGTATTAATTTAGTTTTTTGGAAATTAATTTTTAAATTGTGTTGCTGTAGCCAATATGTAATTTTATCTAGTAATGCTTTTAATTTTACGTTAATTTGTGAGCTATCCTCAAAATCGAGCAGAATCGAGACATCATCTGCAAACAATACACAGAGTTCTTCCATTATTTTAGGCAAATCATTTATATATAACAGGAATAGAAGGCACCCAGCGACACTTCCCTGGGGGATTGACGCGTTAACAATTTTACAATCTGAGCGAACGTTTATTATTTCTTTATTAGGGTTGTCAAGGTATTCAACCTCAACATACTGTTCTCTTTTGGTAAGATATGACTTAAACCATTTTTGTGCGGGTCCCCGTATTCCTACGGAGTAAAGTTTATTCAACAATATATCGTATTGAACTCTGTCATATGCTTTGGACATATCTAATAATAACCCAATAGCGTATTTTCTGTCATCCAACATCTTCATAATTTCCCGAACGAATTTAAACACAGCCAATGTTGTAGATCGGTTTTTACGAAAGCCGTACTGAGACCCGTCTAATATTTTATATTTCTCGCAGAAACTATACACGCGACTACCATTGCCTTCTCAAAAATTTTTGAAGATGTTGGCAACAGTGCGATGGGACGGTAGTTATTGGGGTCCGTTTTATTATTTTTCTTATGAATTGGTTTCACCAAAGCTATTTTTAACAGGTCTGGAAATGTTCCTTCGTCAAATGATTGGTTGATTAATTTTGTTAATGGCAAAGTCAATTCCTCAGCGCACTGTCTAAACAATTTTGGTGATAGTTCATCTATTCCGAAGCTATTTTTGTTTTTTAGTGACATTATAATTTTTCTAGTTTCTTCGTAGTCTACCGGGCGAAGAAACATTGTATTTTCGATACATTGCATTACTGGGATACTAAAAGCGTTTGAGCTAACGGCAGCGGGCTCTGCGCGGCTATCATCACCCATGGACGCGAAAAAATCATTAAGTAGGTTAGCAAGTTGTTTAGGTTCTGAATATAGTGTTTTGTTAAAATTTAGTTGCAAGTTATTCCTTTGTTTTCTATTTCTTTTGTTTGTTCGTTCATTTATTATACTCCACATGGCTTTTACTTTGTTACTAGAGTTTTTAATTTTTCTTTTATATTGTAGTTTTTTAGCGCCAATTATTGCTTTTTTTAATATTTTTTCATATTGTTTATAATGTTGTTTAATTATTTCGTTATTTGATTTTAGAGCTAGAATTTTTAACATTCTTTTGTTTCGACATGATTTCTTTATGCCTACAGTTAACCAGTATTTTTTAAAATTTGTTTTTAATTTAATTTTTTGTTTGGGTATATGTAAGTTCAATAAACTAATCAGAGTGTCATGAAATCTCTTATAGTTTTCGTTAATATTGTTTCCAGAATTTATTATATTATGCCAGTCTAATTTTTTTAAATGTGTCTTAAAATTTGCGATATTGCTTTTAGTAAAAAATCTTTTATTTGAAAACCAATATTGTTGTGATTTTTCGTTAGGGAGTTTTAAGTGGATAACAGTTCCAGCGTGATCTGAGAAACCTAACTCTTCAACCGTTGTATACATATCAGTACTACTAAAATTGGTGAAAATCAAGTCCAGGCAAGTTGAAGTATTTTGATTAATATGTGTAGGTTTATTTATTTGTTGTTTCAATCTGAATTCTAACATGAATTCCAAGAATTGTAGGGTCTTTGAATTTTTTTGGAGTATATTTATGTTAAAATCACCGCCTATAATTATTTTGTATTTAGAATATTTATTGTTAATATAATTTAGAACTTTTTTTAATTGATCATAGAAAACACTTTCCTCTCTTCTATTCCAATACATCGTTACTAATAAAATATTATACTTGACTAATTCTACTGCACAAATTTCTAAAATATATTCGATTGACATGCTGTTAATATCACATTTTTCTATATATTCTATATTTTCTTGTAAGAAAATGCAGACACCGCCACCGGGTCTGTTTTTTCTGCAATACGATGTTGCATTTTTGAAGCCATTAATATGCACACAATTCATTTTCTCTTGAGATAGCCATGACTCCGAAATACATATTGCTTGATAGACTAGTTGATTTTGTTCTATAAAAGCTTCTAATAAGTCTTGTTTGTTAAATAAACTTTGCATGTTTTGAAATAATATTTTAAAAGGTTTTTCGGTAGTCACGAAAGGTATTATTTTCCTTTGAGTTGCCGCCTTCATTTGACTGTTTGTGGTGCTGACCAGATCCGGAATTCTTGTCATTTAATGATAAATGGCTAGCAGTAATCTCTTTAAGGTTTATTTTTTTTACCGTCGATATATAATTCACTGTTTCGTATAACTGCATGTAACCCTTCCTTTCGCGCCCTTAGCATTTTTTCATTCATAATCTTCCGCTGTAATAACATTGGTTTGTCCAAAAATTCTGAAATCCAATAGCCAGTTCCTTGTAGATAGTATTTGTGGTCGACAATGTATTTAGTCATTCGTTTACTAATTAATTCAATTGCAAGTGGCCGATTATTGGTATTATTTCTGCCAATCCTGTAAGTATCCTCGATGTATCCTGTCAGTTCAACATTAAAATTTTCACGAAATATTTCAATTACTCTATTGTGTAAGCTATATTCAGATTCCCTGTTATTTTCCCGGAGACCATACATTACGATTTTTTTATTTTCATTTCTTGCTAGTGATGGAATTTTTATTTCTATATTTTTCAATTCATTTCTAATTATTTCGTTTTCTTTTATTAAATTATTTATTTTTTTATTTATGTCTTCTATTTCGAATTTCCTTAAATCATTTTGTTGGTATAATAGTTTAGTTTCCTGTTGTATTTCATTTTTTAATTTATTTATAGCTTTAGTTATTTCTGTCTGAATCGTATTCTGTAACTTTGTTATTATATCTGCGTTATTTTCTTTAAGCCTTTGCATAATCATATCACTCAGGTTTTGAAGTGTAAGTTCAGCTGTATTTGAAATATTCTGATTGCCCACGCCATTTTCGGTACATAATGTGTCACCAAGTACACAGAGATCTTCAGAGATGGATGAGTCATTAATTTGTGTCTGGGTCGGTTTTCTTATAGTAACATTATTGTCCTCGCCAGAGCATGGTAGATCATCAATGTCCCTGGAACGAACTGGGGTATGTATGTTTCCCGATTTTGGTAATTTACAGTAACAAGCTTGGCACTTCCAGCTTAATTTATGTTCTGGGGTCATCGTATTATAAAATCTTTTACTCGAAACGTTTGCACATTCCAAGTCGTACATTTTATTGCATTTTGTGCATTTTAGGTGTTCTCTTTTAGGTAAATTTTGATAGCATCCTGCGCATACTGTTGTTGACATTTTTAATAAATCTTAATATATTCCTTCTACTATTCTCCACTCCACTAAATTCTCTTCTTTGGAAAAACGATAATAAAAAAAAAGAAGTTTAAAAAAATTTCAAAAAAAACTAAACAAAAAACAAAAAGTTGATGCCAGCGGGAGTCTCGAACCGCGTTATCTCGATTGATTGGTACAATGTCGTAGCTATAATGGCTTTGCACTGCACTACACTGTACGTAGTACTCTTTATAAATTTGTGGCCACTATTATCGTGTAGATTGGTACTGATTCACTCGGTTGTTAGACTTTGAAAAGTTCTTTAGATCACCGTCCACTTTTTTTTATCGAAAACAGGAACCACCGGCACTGACACTGAAGAATTTGTATTTTTTAAACAAAAATACGGCAATATTCACTTCAAAATTATGCAATTGAACGCAGAGCAATTTTAAAGACACGAATAACTAAAATTCATTCACTGTTGAATGATTTTAACCACTTTAAGAAATATCTTTTGTAGCAGCAATAAGTAACACGTTTGTTTTGAATCACTCGTCGACGTCGAGTTTGAAACCAGACAACTACGGTAGGAGATATGCCAAGAGAACGTAAGACACCAGTGAGCACATCAAAATCAACCGAATTAAATGCGTTGCTGAAGTCTAAAAGCGTCAGTAATGTTAGTTGACGATTTTCCATGCCCTGGTAAATGTCGTGAGTGATTTTAGTTAGAGCAGTAGTCGTGCTATGACCCACGCGGAAACCAGATTGTAAAGAATTTAGTAGTTGGTTAATATTAAGGAATCTGATAAGTTGACGATAAACAAGTTTTTCAAGGACTTTGGAAAGGAACGGGGGAATTGAAATAGTACGAAAATCAGAGAAAGAGCTAGAGTTGATTTTCTTTGGAAGAGGAATAACAAAGGCATCCTTCCATGCAGAGGGAAATACACCAGACGTGATGGAAGTATTAAGGATGTGAGTGATGATTAGGCTAAGGATATCTAAAATAGGGAGGAGCATTTTGCGACTAATACAATCACTGCCTATAGCACCAGAATTTATAGACATAATAACTCTCTTGACATCACTATCCGTAAATGTCTCAATAACGAATGGAGTGTAATCAGGTAAAGGTAATGAGGAAAGGTAGTTTAAGGTATCAGTTTTTCGATCACCACTAAAAGGCGAAATTGAGGTAAAGTGTGAGTTAAGACGATTAATGTTAAGCTTGAAGTCACTACTACGTATCTGAGATTTACCAATACCAAGTGATTTGAGAAATTTCGAGACTCTAGCTGGGTCTTCATTATCTATAGAGCAATGTATATGCCGTCTTTGCTGTGTTGCATCGATTTCTAGCAGTGTTGTACCTGATCTGATTTTCGAAGGTAGGATTAAGTTTGTACCTATCTTTTTCTTTGTTCCTTTTGCGCATCAAAACACGGATAGCCACGGAGCAGGGAGATGCTTAATTTTGATGGGTCTTACAGGAGCGTGGATGTCGTAAAGTTCAATCAGACGAGTATTGAGAAGTTGCACTTGATTATCAACACAATCACAGTTGCGTATATCTGACCAGTCCAAGCCAACGGCGTCTTCGCGAAGCTTTCCTAGATCCATTTTTGCGAAATTTCCTCGAAGTAAAATGCTAGGTTTAGTTCTCGGTGGGCGAACACTATATGATAGAAAGATCAGGTCGTGGTACGAAAAAGCATCCGCTGAGTATAGACCATGTTGGCTTACCATATTCGGGGAAGAAACTATCATCAGGTCGAGAAGAGACGGGGAGCAATTAGGGAAATGATGAGTTTCCTGCAGAGGAAGTATATGAAGATTGTAAGATTTAACTAAAGAAACCAATTTTTGGGAGTGGAAATGATTTTTTGCCAAACACGTATTAAAGTCACCCATAAGAATAGTATGTGAAAAAGTTGGAGTAAAGGTTTCGATGAGTTGCTCAAAAGAAGCGAAGTAATCTATTCTTAGGGATGGACTATAATAGACCCCCAAAAGGATTCGAGTGTGAGACAAAGAAATGTCAAGAAAAAGATACTCAGCGGTATAATATGGATGATGCTAAGGCATGGGGTGAAAGAGTATAACCCTACCTCGACTGCTATAAAAAAGCTGTAGTGAAAATAAGTAATAGCATTATGTTTGCGAAATTTTTGATGTCTGACATCTATCTTTTCACCTTTTTGGAATTTGTGGGAGTGATTTCGTGAAATTGGGCGGTAGTGAATAACAGGAAGCCGGAGAAGCGAGCGCTATTTGATTTGACTAATGAGCGCATGCGGTGCGGTGGTAAAAACTAAGTCGCAAAAGACCACAAAACCAAGAGATGGTGTTAGCGTATATAGATTTATGTGAGTTGACCGTCAGAAGATAGAGGGATGTCAGATGTTACACATCATATTGTAACACTATATATTCACATTCATACTACTATATATCACAACATTTTTGGCCTTGTGAGAGATCTAATTGCAATTTTCATTCGAAAAACATTAATTTGTTTACTTAAAATGCGTCACTAATAATAAAATGTCAGTGTCAACATTCCTCTGAACGTTTCTTTTGTGAATAGGCAAAGGAACTCGAAGCCTTCTGCCACTTCTAAGTAATAAATATATTATGTGATGTTTTAGTTTTGTTTCAAGTTGTGATTTTTTAAGTAAGTAGTTTTTAATTAGATATTTAAACCTCTTAATAATATTACCATATTTAGAAAGACACTTAGGCGCTTCGCGGGATAGTTTCCATAGTTTAGGTAGAACATAGATTTGTGAAAGTCTATGATGTAAGATGGTTATTGTTGAGTCTGTGGATAGAATATTATTGTGTTTTGATCATATGTGGAGCTAGTGCAGCGGTATTGATTTAGAAGAAATATCGTCTTATCGAGTAGGTGTATATCGATACCGCGTTCTTATACTTAAAAGGGTTTATTTATTAATCTCTTTCGCTTTGTTTAATTATGTCGAGTTACCTATGTTTGTTTTGGAATGGTTTAAATTTCAAATTATTTTAGTATACTTCTTAGAGGATTAATTTAGTCTCTAGGCTTGTGGAAACCCCGCGGCGTCGCAAGGTGAATACTGTTGGGCTTTGAGCTGGTATTGATTATGGCAGAGTGGGTCACCTTGCGGCTACCCTTCCGGGTTTAGTTCCGTGCCTCCCTTAAGGAGGTACCTTCAAGATAACCCCGCAGAGACCGGAGAACATATTTGATCTGAAGTTTGCTATTCGGATCGGAAGAGGTAGTAGTATTTTTGATCTGTGTATCGATACTAGATACTATGGTTGTATTGAGATCCCATCTCTCGGCCCTCCGCCTTTTCCGCTTTGACGTCGTCAGGATGAGGTCGATTAAATCTGGTCTTTTCCGTTTCGTGGTGTGGAGGAGCAGCCGCTTCAAAGGAAGCGAAGGCTGAGCCAGCCCATTTTTTTCACTAAACCCATGGAGAACATGGTAAGTTGTAATTTTCATCGCAATTTTGCTGTGGCGTAGGTCCGCCATTTTGATGACCACGTTCTAACAATTATTATTTTGTTTTAGGGTTTTTCTATTTCTTTACACTTTCACAATTACAATAATTAAGGAGGGACTGCCGCTGTTTGCGAGTCTTCGGGCAACTATTTGTAACATCTAACATCCGATTCATCCTCATACTTGTGATTATGTGGGCCTGAGGTAATATCTCTTATATTTTTTAACTCAGAAATTCATTTCAAAATTATCTCTTTACACAATCGGTAAAGTACCCCTAACGAACCCGTGGAAGGGAGCAGTCACCAGCTTTTTTGCCTCTGTGGATGAAGAAGATGATTCCCCCACTAGTGTAACTTACCAAGTTATTCCCTACCTGCACTTAAATGTACGATCCTTAGATTAAGCTAAGTAACTTTTTGTTATTTAATAAACCGCATGTTGTATCTAAATTGAGTATTTTATTAGATCCTTCCCACATCTGAAGTCTGCTTGCATCTGTATGGAGGCGCCCTTTAAAAATATATCCATACACTTCTCCAGGTAAGCTCTTGCCTCGATTATAAAATATTAACCCACGACCTGATGGTACTTACAATTTTCTCTCATGCTCATCGAAAAAGGTTACAATATTATGTGACTACTGCAAGCCTCTCTCGTTTTTTATTTTATTTTATTTATTAATGCTTTCAGTACACAGTATTAATGCAGTATTAATGCTTTGTTTCGTGTACAAAGGTGGAGTTAATGAATTATCTGCCAGACAAACTTTGGGAGGCTCAGAAAGAAAAAAAACTGGATGTAGTAGTCTAACAGTAAATAGAACTGGTATCCTTCATTAAATTAGGTGGAATTAGGAAAAAATATTCGAATATTATCAGCAACTCTAATCAGGTGTTAAAAAGATTGTCATAGTACAGCTTCCGTAACTTCTTTAAAACTCAATTTGCTAGATGGCTTTCTGACGTCAAATGGGAGAGCATTTCGTAAAAGGATTGATGGACTACGAAAGAAGAATGTAGATTTAAAGCATTTGAGGAGATCATTGGACTAGTGAGTAATTAATGAAGTGTTGTTAAGAGGCTGACAACTCTGAACTGAGGCCATCAAGCCCCACTTAAAACTTTTTTTAGGAAAACCTGTTTAATATAAAGTAGTAAAATAAATATATTACTCTTGAAAATATTTTTGAGAATATCAATGTCCCCGAAACAAATTTAAATCAAAATTTCTCGTTAAAAATGCCAAGGACATCCATCAAAAACTGCTTCCAGAAGAAAATCCGAGTTATATACAAAGCAGGGAATTATCTCATTACACTTCAATTTGATAATATTGATGTTTCTTATCTTCAAATAAGTTACTGGTTTCTTTAAAAATATACGAGTATATTATAATTTTTTTCGCTCAATTTCAATAATGCACCGAGCCCGTAATCCAATACAAATCATGTCTCAAGGTCGTTGGCGTTACTCAGCCTCTTAAAGATTCACGTGCGTACGTTGCAGTATTAGGTGACCATTTTCAACGCAGCCGATATTCCGAAACATGATCTAACTTTTTTAAATTAAAAACGAATTGAATGCAGGTTTTTAGAAACTGGTCAAGTTTATTATCTGCATTCATGTCGAGATGGCACACACCATCATAGTAGAGTATAGGGAATACAAGTCCGGTCTGTACTTAAAGCATGTTTAAACGACTTCGAAAAAGGAGGAGGTTCTATGTTCGACTGTATCTATTTTTTTTATGTATGTTCACTGATTACTCCGCCATTTGTAGACCGATTTTCAAAATTCTTTTTGTAATCGAAAGAGTGTATACTCCCGAGGTAGTCCCATTGTCACCATGTCATGATCTGATGATGGGATCCCATAAAAATCGAGGGAAACCCTTGAATTTCATAGGCATGTCCAACGTGTTTCATGTTTTTGCTGAAGATGTTCAGGTATTTGCATCTGATAGTCATCAATCATGTTACTGAGCTGATGATGGAAGGTTTCTGGTAGGTTAGGAGTTCGGAAATAATTCTTTCAGTACTGTTTAGAGCGAAAGACGTTTTATTTTAAGTTGCTCTGGTGTTTGCCTTGGCTCAAATTCTAAAACGCATGTATTATAAACTAAAAAGATTGAAAAAAATTCTTTTCAAAAAAATAAAACCGACTTCAAAAACACCAGAAAGTCATAAATAATTTTAGAATAAATACAACATCACAGTTTTATATTGAAGTCGGTGCCAAGCAATGATCACCTGGAAAGTCTTAAAAACTGAAAAGAACAATAAATATACCTACTTAGTTACTTTGGCTGGTGCCAAAGTAACTAAATAGGTATATTAATTGTTATATTAATTGGTACTTCAATATAAAACTGTGATGTTGTATGTATTCTAAAATTATTTATGACTTTTTGGTGTTTTTGAAGTCGGTTTTCATGTTATTTGAAGGTAGAATGTTCTTCAGACTGTTCTGTTATATTTTGACAAATACTGGCATTTCGATGTCGACAACTTATGTTATTATGCTAAGAAATCATGTCATTAAATTAAGGAAACAATAGCGGATGTAACTGTGCTGTCTATGGGCTGACGAATAATATTAGTAAGTGCTCAAATTAATAAAGACGGAAAAGATCCTGTCTTCAATCTACCATATGCAATTTACTAGGTGGTAGACCAAAGACGAAAGACCAAAGTTAGAAAACGTAAGCATTGCAGACAAATGCGTTGAAATGATTACCCAAATAGAACAGATCGATTGAAATGGATGGCGATTACCCTAGACCCGAGGCTGGCAGGAACTGAAGTGCTAAAAGGAACCAGTTTGGTCGAAATTGGCAAGATAAGAAGTCAGGTCGCCTAAGAAGCGTTATCGTGAGTTGAATAATATCCTTACTAGGATTTCCAGATGTAAACAAGACGATTGCAACAAACAACGGAGTGCCTAGTGCGAACTTTATCGAGTTTGACTCGGTTACACGAATCGAACGCGTAAACGCGAATTTGTATGGGATTGGGGCGGCGCCATCTAGTAGCTACTGTGAAATGAGGCAGCATCATCTAGTAGCTATTCGATGGCGTTGCCTCAAACCCCATACAAAATGCGTTTTGTATTGTATTTGTAACCTCTGGATAAGACCAGAACGCAGAAATTTTCGTCATCCAATAAGCTATAATCACATACATAAAATCCAAAATTTCAAGTCTGTAGGTCATTTAGTTCCGAAGTTAAGCGAAAGCAAAGTTTCGCATTTATGACACTCACTCATGATCATCAAAATAGAACTAGTACTTCCCATAAACTCAGAGAGCTGAAAGGGAATTGTTCAGTTTGTATGGGTGCTTTGGCTTAACATGAACAGCAACCAAACTTATTAAAAATTGTCATTTTTTTAGTCTTTGTATCTAAAAATATGTAATTCAAGTAATATAATCGTGGGAAAGTCTAGTGATATGTCTAAATAGGCAAACGTTATATTCCAGTAAGAAGTTGCTAATGTTTGTGACTTTAATCGTATGTTTGTCTAAAATTATATTATTAGTAATGAAAAAATATAATTGTGCACATTACCAACCACTGTTTTCATCACATTATATATTTTTATACATGCTTGGGGTACTATACCGAGGTAACAGTATCAACATCAGCCGCAGGTTAGGTATCCAAAGCAGTGCCAGGGATCAAAAAAAAAAGCTTTTGTGTCCAAGGGTATAGCCGGGTTCTAATTTCGAGCAATATCGGTATCCATTATAAAAGCAAATCAGGTTCACAGTAAGATTCGAAAAAATAACATTCACTTCACTGTACTGTACTACACTGTTTACAAAGGCGAAGCTAATTCTTTTTTTTAAAGCATCCATTTAGAACGAATATGGTGCTGCCATAGTAAAATAATCGATTTGAAATCGATCGCTTTAAAACATAAAAAGTGTTTTGTGTGTTTAATAAATAAACGATGTTACAAAAGATGCAGTTCTTTATTGTATTGTACATGTCTTATGGGAATTTATTTAAAAGTCAGATAATAGCTATCGACTTTTTTGTTAGCAATTAATGATTTTTCAATACATATTTTACGGAAAAGTCACACAGAAATTGATGGTTTCACTTTTGTCAATAGTGCTACTTAATTAAAATATATTATTTTGATGCTTACTTTCCAGCGACGAGGATGTAAAAAATATTTTTCTTACATTTAATTATACTGAACAGTAAAAATATTTAAAAAAAAATAACTTGTTCACGAAAAGCCGAAATTGAACAATACCCTTTGGTACAGAGTTAAAGTTTCATGGCTACATAAAGGAAAAACTATAAAAACTAGGATAATCGAAGATCTGGAGTACCTGGTGACCCTGATTAGAAAACACAAGAGCCCAACAAAACTATTAGAGATATCGACATACCGCCTTTACAAAAAATATTCAACTTGGTGGGCCGCTTCATTTTATGTCAAAAATCGAAGGTCTGAAGTATCTGATGAAGAACCCTCAGCTGGTCTCAGCTGTATTAGAGATATGGTAATGCCCCCTTCTACTATTGGTACATAAAAAAATAAATCAAAAAGGCTTACGTTTCTACAAAAAGAAGTGAAATCCCACCAAAAACATTCTGTAAAAAAACTAGCCAAGTCTCGATGGAGCTGCTTGTTTATCTGCTTGTTTATATTAAAATGCCAACATTACAATATTATATTTCACAAACATTTTTTTTATAATATAGAAATGCCTGTCGGTGTGAGTGGAACAGTTACTCGAATGAAATTTATCCCATTATCACAAAGTGTTAACACCCTTTGAACGTCAATTATCACATTTTTTGTCAATCCCAAGCAGTTTTATCTGTCATAAACTCATTTGCAAAAAAAAACAGACACCTAAGCAATGAACCATTTCAAATGTTAATATTGCTTTGTTTGATAATTATAGGTAGTTTTATCCTCACAATTTGGTAAATTAATAAGAAAATAATCGTTTTCATCAGTATTTCATAAAATTTTGATACAATTTATGGGAAATAATGCTAAACCTCACTAGTAGTGTATGTTCGCTAGTAGTGCATATGCTCATGAAGTAAAAATAAAAAAGTTTTTTTGTTTGTTTTTCTTTAATAAAGTAAAAGCAGATAAATGTTTAGTATCGAGTGTGACCCCCTCTAGCTAAAATCACAGCTTGAATTCGTCTGGGCATGCTAGCGAGTATATCCCGGATACTTGCTTGCGGAATACGTTCCCACCCCGCAGTAATCACATTCTTCAGCTCTCTGATGGTCTGCGGAGCTGGTTGTACTGATATCACATGCCGTTTCAGAACGTCCCAGACATGCTCTATGGGATTTGAGGTCGAGACTTCGAGCTGGCCAATCCAAACGACGAATGCCGACCTCTTGCACACACGCTTTAACATCGCGAGATCGGTGGGCGCGAGCATTGTCGTCCATAAAAATCGAGTCTTCACCTAGAGCGGCCAATGCGGGTTGTGCATGAGGAATTAGAACTTCCGTTATGTATCGATGCCCAGTCAGTGAGCCGTTTTCAATGAAGACTAACTCTGTACGATCCATTGAATTTATTCCTGCCCAAAACATAACAGAGCCCCCACCATAAGGTGTGATTTCTTCGAAACATGCCTCTGCAAAGCGTTCTCCTTGTCTTCTTAGCACTCGCCGACGTCGATCTTCACCGAACAGAGATATCCTGGCTTCATCAGAGAACAAAACCCTATTCCAATCTTCTTGAGTCCATGATTCACAATTTCTAGCGAACCTAAGCCTGTGAACTCGGTGCTCACGGAGTAATTTGGGGCCGTGGGCCGGGCGGTGACTGCGTATATTGGCAGCGAGAAGCCTCCTCCTGACCGTCCATAGACTAATATGCACATTTCTTACTTCTTGGAGGTTGTTCTTAAGATCCACATACGAAGATTTGCGATTTCTCAATGCGCGACTCACAAGAAAACGATCATCCCGTGGTTGGGTACATGGTTTTCTTCCAGAACCAGGCCTTCTCTCGACGGAACTAGTCTCCTGATATCGCTGCCAGGTCCTTTGGACCGTTGAGCGACTAACATTTAGCCTCCTAGCCACGAAGCATTGGCGGCAACCCTCTTCAAGCAGCGCGATAATTTTGGTAGCTTTTATCACTTTATCTACCATTTTTGATACAACCAAACAGCAATAAATAAAGCTTTGACAGTCAAGGATATGAAATTAATCGATGAAAATTGAATAAAAGTTATGAAAGTCGATGTTAATTTCTGGAACTTCGCGCCAAAAATGCAGGATAAAAAGGGGTTTTCTGTAAAAATGAGCATCAAATGAAAATTTGAATTTAGAACGTACTTTTTTAAATACCACGGCATTTTTAAAACCGGCTAGTAACGTGTACAAACGATTGAAACCTTTTTTGTATTGTATCTTTTTAAAGATGAATGAAAATCAAAACCGCCCTTTTTTGCAAATGAGTGTATAATCAGACACTTTATAATATGCTTTTTTCATAAGTGCGCCCTTGATAGTGACTTTAAATTTATTCAAGTTAAGTGCTTTAATATTATTTGGAATTTTATTGTAGAAACGTACACAAAGGCCTTTGAAAGAATTATTTTTTTTTTTAAGCCTAGTATTTTTTTTTTATGGATGGCCCGGCAAATGACCTCCTCCCGCCTGATGTTAAGCGGTGAAAGAGGCCCAAATGAGTTGACAGATAGAGTAGGGACGACATCCACTCTCCTATCTGCCCGCCCCTTGCCGGCCCAAAAGATGCTTTTTCACGCCTCTTTTGAAGGAACCCATGTTGTAGGATGGGGGAAACACGTGCGCAGGTAGAGAATTCCAAGTGTGGGATGAACAACAGAAGAAGGAATCTTGGAATTTCTTGGTACGGTGTGAAAAGGAGGACACAGTGTACGGATGACTCCGAAGGCCCTTACGCGTGTTTCTGTTAAGGAATGGAGAGGGAGGGATAAGATTAAAGAGCTCCTCAGAGCATTCCCCATGGAACATTCGGTAAAAGGCGCTAAGAGAGGCGATGTCACGACGAAGTTGTAGAGGCTCGAGGGTGTTAGTTGCCTCTACATCGCCAATTATGCGAATAGCGCGACGCTGCAATCTGTCCAGAGCATCGAGGAGGTACTGAGCGGAGCCGTCTCAAAGGTGCGAGCAATATTCCACGCAAGACCTAACCTGAGTTTTATACAACAAGCATAGTTGGTCCGGCGCAAAATACCTACGCACCTTGTTCAGGACACCGAGTTTCCGTGAGGCAGTAGTTATGACGGATTCGATGTAGTCTCTGGGGTTCAGATCGCAGCGAATGTTCATTCCGAGCAAGGTGATGTTGCTCTGTGTGTGAAGGGTTGTGCCCTGAAGAGAAGGAAGGGGGAGGAAAGGTGACCTAGTATTTGGTAACGCTAACATATTCTTTTACTGAATGAATATCACTGTTTTTACAAAACTAATGTGTATTTTTATGAACATGTACTATATTCTCGTAAATATATTGCGACGCGACGGTCATAATACCAATTTCTTTAAATTTTTCTCTCAAAGAATCTCTTATTTTAAGGTTATAAATAGCACGAATAGCCCTTTTTTTGCAGCACAAAAACAGTCTGAATGTCGGCAGCATTTCCCAACAGCAAAATGCCGTACGACATCACACTATGAAAATAGGCAAAGTATACAAGTCTTGCTGTATCAACATCAGTCAGCTGACGTATTTTCCATACAGCGAAGGCTGCAGAACTAAGAAATCTAGACAAAGTCGTGCCAAGTCTAAGGTTCCTTACTACGATTTCTTTATTATTATAGTTAATGTTGTGTGACTTGGCCGTTGAACATTCTTTATACGTTAGTGGGTACAAGTCAACGGCCGTTGACTTGTACATTACTTTTTAGAGATGAAATTTAAGTGCAAGGACTCTACCAAGCTCTTACCATACACAAGGACTAACTAAGAGCGATAGAATACACGTGTCACCGCTTCCTTTTTTCCAGTGGATACCAGGAGAACAGACTAAGGGAGTTTATCGCAACGACACTTCAACAAAAATACGTAAACTCTAAACGACATTTCACACCATCCCACGTCTGGCCACCGTGGAAGTAAAAGGTCAATTCCTCCTCGCCTAAGCAGAGACTCGTTACTAGCAGTGGAATGTAAATGGTTTGAAGTGATGATAATTGGGAAGAACTTCTCAGCGCATGAAGCCCCATTAGAGGCAGGTTGCCATCCTATTACATCAGGCTTGTTGATGTCGCAAAATGAACCCACAGAGACGCTCACTGTGGGATATAGACTACACACTGCAATGTAGTAATCAATAAAAGAGACTGCAATGATGCTCCCGCCAGCCTGTTGGATAAACCAACTGCAGGCGTTTAAGAGCTCAGCTGATGATGATGAGGCTATGGCAACCGCGAAACATTAAATGGCAGCATGATTGCTTATCACTAGAAAGTGTCTAGACTTGTAACCTAAAGCATGAATGACTTTTGAGATGTGAATCTGGGACCTCAGATCTCGTGTTCGGATCCGCTAATCACTTGATCAGACATTGCACAATCAGGCGGAAGTTATAGAATACACTATATAAATCGGGAAATATAAATAATACTTACATGAATGCGGGAGCCACACAGGGTATCAAGTGAGCACCATGCCTGGTGTGGCGAAGTCCGAGGGTCTGAGTGCGGCGAGCGGCCTCCGCCAGCGCTTATAAGGCGAGCTGGCTCCTGGGACCCGCCCTGTTTGTCCATCTGCGTTCCGGTGGGCCGCGCGTTATTAAATTAAAACATTGCTCTGGCGTATTGCTTTGGACTTTGTGATATGTGCTAGTTAAGGCTCTCCACTATCTCTGCTCGCAACAACAATTTTGATTTAAAAATGTTTGAAGCCTTAAACGTTTATAGCATCGGTGGCGCTGTGGCCTGGCCACTAGCCTTCTAATCGTTTTGCGTATTTCATATGTACATTTGTCCGACGCTCCTACGGTGAAGGAAAACATCGTGAGGCAACCTGCATACATGTGCGAAGAAATGTGAAGACGACCAACCCGTACCGGGCCAGCGTGATTGACTAAGGCCTGAAAACCCTAATTTAGGGTAGGTTCGAGCTCCTCGGCGGGGACTTACTCGTATATGAGCTGTGATGATGATAGCTGGTAAAAGTGAGCTCGCATGCACAGAAACAGATAGGCGTCAATAAGGACGCCGTTGAGCTCTCGCTCGAGGCTCTGTACCAGGGTCGTCTGCTTAGGTACCTCCATCTTACCTATTTCTGTCGCAAAGCAGCAGTGCTTGCATTGCTGTATTTCGGTTTGAAGGGTAAGATATGGCAGTGAAATTACTGGGTACCTCTGATGTCTCAAGTTGGCAGCGTACACTGTGGTTCTTGTAAGGGTTGCAGTTTTGCTGCAAATGTCACAAGAGTCACATGTATTATAGGTGACTGTTACCACTTACCAGAAGTTTGTTGCAATGTTAGTTGCAATCAAAAAGTCGCTAGAAGACACCACTTTTCACCAGAGGAAGACTCAGCACAAGACGACGGTACCTCTATCTTACCTATCTCTACCGCCAAGCAGCAGTGCTTGCATTGCTGTGTTCCGGAGTGAAGTTACTGGGTACTGTGATTTGATATCTTATGGCACAAGTTGGCAACGTTAATCGGGTCCTTGCCGAGGCTATATCTCGTATATTTGAAAATCTACATGACTATAGGTGCAAATGAAAAGCTTGATGTGGTGCCCACTGTACTTTGTAAGTAATGCTGTCAACAAAACCCAAAGATATCGCCTACTAAAACTTTAACCTTGACCGCTAACAAAAAACTTTTACACCACTCCGCATTGCGCGCTCAAAAAAGTATTTGAATCTAAATTCTAACTATAGCTTCGACCGCTTTGATCTATTCTCTGCGTAAACACTTGCGCTTGGGTCGACGCTATAAACATTAAATATTTATTTCAATTCGTATCTTTTTGCTATGTTTACACAGAAGTGTCATGTTTATTTTAAAATGTAGTGTAATGCATGTCAGAAGGGTTATCATCTTCGCTTTACCGGTCACGAGGGCAACTAGAAAGTATTAACATATCGCCTTCCAAGTTTCCTGTTTTTTTCAAGGCTCTAACAATTTTCAATTAGATATAGAATCATTCTTTTCCTCTTCTTATTTTTTCATACGTCAACATTGATTGGGATATATGCAAATACACAACTTAGATTGAGGTTTTCAATATTTCCAGTTTTATATTTGCGTTGAATTCGCTTCCAGCGGAATTTATTTTTAAGAGGATTGTGAAGTAATCGTGCGCGGCGCGAGTAGGTATTTTCTAAAATGCTATCTGTTTCACACCGCTCGGCCTCCCGTCTGGCGTTTACACCACAAATACAACACGCGCAAATTCTCACGCACACAACGACAGCAGCGCGCGACTCCTCGGCGCGAGAACTCGAGATCATTATTTTACCGTTTGTAATGTTTTGCGTTGCTTAGGTATTCCTGACTTTCCGCTCGCAACTTTGCCTTCGTTATTTTCGTTTTTCGTGAGGGAATTTTGTTTTCCCGTATGAAAAATTATTTTATAACCTTATATTACTCAGTGATAATGTAGCATTCTATTAGTCAAAAAATTTTTTAAATCAGCCTTGTAGTTTTTAAAAATAAAAAATATAATAAATAAAAATAGCTTTATTTCTAAAAATCATTTTAACAATAATTACGCCGAGACTTCCCAGTGAGCTAGTTTTTGAGTTTATTCATTACAAACAAAAATACAAATCTTCTTTCTTATATAATATTTTAGTAGATAAGTTTCGTAAATTATTTCAGTATTCCTTTGAAATTTATAGTGTAGGCACTTACTTGGTATCCCTACCATAAGAATATACTTGTTTATTCTTATGTCCCTACCAAGTCCTACTTTATAGGACTGAGCTGTTATTTGTTATGAAAGTACCTATCTATCGTACATTTACCTGTCTAAAGAAAATGACTTTTTGTAAGATGAGTGTTACTTATACTGAATTAAAATGATTTTCATTTGAGATGTGAATCAATAATGGATCCTTTTATGAAAAAAATAAACACTAAACATAAAATGACATTTACAATTGTTTAAACAAGAACAGACCTCTTGTTAACTTAAAAATAAATAACAAAAAATCTATTATTTTAGATAGATAAATTAATACTTTTACATACAAACTAAATAGGAGCAGGGATTTAAAAAATATAAAGTAATAATTATGCATCAAATAAAAAAGACCTCTCATTTTTATACACTAATCTTGGGTAGTTATACTAATAGTCTTAGAATTCTAATTTTTACCACCTCCGTGGTCTAGTGGTTGAGGCCACCGGATGTTGATCGGGAGGTCCGTCCGGCGGGGTTCGATTCGTCGGGTTCGTCCGGACTACAAAAACACTGAAAAGTTAGAAATAATATAAGAATAGGTTTAGACAACATCACACATCAAATTTTAAGACTTTCTAGGAGATCATCGTTTGGCACCGACTTCAATATAGAAATGTAATGTTGTCTGTACCTATTCTTACACTATTTTTAACTTTTCAGTGTTTTTGAAGTCAGTTTTTATTTTTTGTAAAATATTTTTTGTTTACTTTTTAGTGAAAGAAACCCTAATTAAATTAGGGTATCCCTCGATTTTCATAGGATCCCATCATCAGAACCTGACTTTGGTGACCTAGGGACCACCCTAGGAGTATACTCTACCGAATACAAAAATAATTTTGAAAATCGGTCCACAATTGGCGGAGTAATAGCGTAACATACACACAAAACGGTTGACATAGTTAGCGCAGAGGTCGAGCGATCGCCTACTGCGCAACAGGTCGCGGGTTCGATTCCCGCACCGGACAGATGTTTTGTATGGCCTACAGAAATTTGTTCCGGTCTGGGCGTATGTGCATGTGATATTCTATGTTTGTAACTGCACCCACGACACAGGAGAAAATCCTAGTGTATAGCGACGTTTTCATAAAAAAAAAACACGGACGCACCTAAAAATTTAAGGATTTCCCTCCATTTTTATTGGATCCCATCATCAGATCCTAACTTTGGTAACCGTGGGACCACCATTGGAGGATACTCTTGAGAATACAAAAATAATTTTGAAAATCGGTCTGCAATTGGCGGCGTAATCGCGTAACATACACAAAAAAAACATACGCATCGAATTGAGAAACTCCTTTTTTGAAGTCGGTTAAAAAATACCTATTAGTATATGTAATCAGCTACTTCAAATTTTCTTCCCATATATGCCTACCCTGCCTACCCTACATACTCGTATATTATTTAGGTACTTTGTCGTTTGTATTTTTTATACAATCGTAGATTCCATAACGCGAGTAAAGCCCAGCTTTAGAGGAATAAAATTAAAAAAAAAATATATTAAAAATAACGCTACTTGCATAGTCTATTACACGTTTTTAGCTGCTCCAACTTCATACATTGCATAACAAATACCTATCACAAGAAACAAAATACGAATTTATTTTGAGTTGGTTTCTTTATGGCACATATTTATTATAACAAACAACTACTTACATACTTACATTTTTTTCCTTTTTTGGTTTTGAGAATTTACAGTAAAGTTAACAGGCTACAGGCTGCTAATCCTTAAATAAGGAACTTTGTATTGAAATAAAATCTTTAAAATAAAACACTAAAATCAATAAACCTATTCAAAAAGATATTTACTTTTTCATGTATAAGGTATTTGTGAAGATAGTTCCGACTTGAGTAATAACTTTCACTATTGATCGATATATCGATATTACTTTCTCCTCCCTAGGCGACAATAACTACGATAACATTATGTCACATCACTATCACTACATTGTACCCCTGCCCCCGACCCGTATCGTGCGATAGAGAGAGTTGCAAGAAATGGTCGAAATTGCCTACAATTCCTGTTTGAAATATTGTTTCGGGCGATAACTGTTTTACCCCCCTAAACCTTTATGAAATTAGACGCTTTTGGTCTCATTAGATTCAGTATACCTTAATCTATGTTTATACGTTTTGCTATTTTTGTAATTCAGTATAATTTAGTCAAAAAAAGACAAAAATGCTCAAGGTAGTTTTTAAGTCGAAAATATAGATATTTAGATGCTAATAACTTATATTCTGAGCAATATTTCTTCAAAATCAAAACGTACAAACCTAGTTTTTCATTATATCTACAAGATTTCCAAAAATTATGAAAATTGGACTATGTTTAGAGGGAGAAAAGCGTTATCGCTTTTTGTATGAAAATTTACAGCTTCACAATCCTCTTAACTAGCTGCGCCCGTGAACTATGTTTCGCCTTAAAAGTTCAAAGAAAAAACTAAATTTACTTAACTGCTTGAACTATTTACTTTCCCGGGATAAAAAGTAGCCTATATGTTAACCCATGTCGTCGTTGTCCACCTACAAAATTTCATCCAAATCAACAAACAACGTGAAAGTGTAACAAACATCCATACATCCATACTTACCAACATTTGCGTTTATAATATTACTGAGAACTGGCATGCATGAATGTACATAAAGCAAAAAACAATCTACAGTTGTTACGATAACATAGAGCTTTATCTCCGTCATACAGTTTTGAGGTTGATAATTGCTGAAACTTTCACCGAGTTGTTAAAACCCTAAACATCCGGTTGTACGACGACATCTCTATATAAAATAAAGTTTGTTCCCACTACTTACTTGACGCAGTTCAGTTGACAGGAAACTATCCAAAATAATGCTCCCAGTAGATACCGGACTGTCGTGTTCCGGATTAGTGGTGTTTCTGACTTGTCGCATTCCAGATTAGTTGTAATCCGGATTTGTGTTTCGTGCGACGGAGACAGCGCTCTACGATGTTCAATACAATGGAATCTCGGTCTCGGTAAACAAGAACTAACATGACTTAAGAGAACAGTATATTTAGTTCCTGTTTACCACGATATAGATCCGGATTCTATTGTATTTTAAAATGTGTACCTACAAATCGCGAAAATCTAAAAACTTTAAGCGCTCTACGAATCCAAAATTAGGCGATCATTACCTCTTTATAAACTTCAATGTGCATTATTTATTGCAAGGACCCATAGGTGCTGTTTTTTGTTTTTATCATCAACTAGCTGACCGTATGCAACTGGGTTTGCATTATAACTTACTTTTCTTGTATTAAAACTTTTCCCTTCAGATTTTTCCCATAGGAAAATTACCCTATGTCCTTTCCCTGGTCTCGAACTACCCCTATACCAACTTTCATCCAAATCGGTTCAGAAGTTTCCAAAGTTTATTATTCTAAGCTTTCCTCTTTATTACAATATTAGTATAGATAAGTGTCAAAAAAGTTCTATGATGAGTTGTTCATCAGAACATTTCAACTTGGAAACTTTTTTGCATGCAGAGTATCACAAACTTAAACATTAATGGATATTATTAATGTTTTAATAACATTTAGAACTTTTTAATTTCGCCTCCGTTGATTTGAAATTGTTTAATTAATCGAACTTTACGCTGCTGCATTAATTTTTTAATGTGGTACACCTCATTATTTTATTTATATAAGGACAATCAGTAACAGTCACAATAATTCAAACAAACGAAACGTGTACCAACTCATATTGTGATTGAATGATATGATTATTATTTTGCATATTATGTAACTAAACCTTGTAATGTAATTAGCTATAGAAATTATCAGGTGTTGTGCAAGAAGCGCTGCGCCTTAACTCGTCAGGGCTAGCCACAGAGACGTACGTCTTTTGCTGTGATTGCAACGCGTGTGTGGGGAGAATAGTCCTATATTCACCGCTTCGCATCAAATAGTAATTGTTTTAGTGGATTGTTAGTACAAAATAGCCTACATAACATAATATTGTACAATACCCTTCTTCACGCACTTGGTTGACTGGAATATATCTATAAGAGATAAGTCCCACCATGCTGACATGATGTTGTTGTTACGTACCTGTAAAATAACGTATTTAAAACACGAGAAGCGTGAATGTGGAACCGATTCGCATATTCTTCGCAGGTTCCCGCCTTGTTCTCCGACTCACATTTTTTTTTATCTATACTATATAGACATGTATAGACTCCACACTCGTATGTTTCTCAGTAGCAAGCGAGTCGCCGATTTCTATAAGGCACTATAATAAAGATAGAATTGAACTGAACATTTTGGTTACGACGTATGGACACCATATTTCATTGTAGATTAACAGTTGGGTGGTTATATAAATAACTTTATCACTTTTTTATGTCCAATGACTAATTTTAAAAAGCGTAAAGCACTTTTTGGTAACCTTAACTCTAATTAATTTGAACAAAGGATGTATACACAAAAAAAGTGATAAGATAACCACTATCTACAGAAGTTACATCTGCGTCCATCGTCATCGAGCGTGAGAACTGTATTGAGAACCTTGCGGGTGTGTACCCAAGAAGTTCTCGCCGAGATTCTCGCTGAGATTCTTGTCTCGCGCGAAGTGTGGAGCGCGCATTAGACTAATTATATTTTTTTTCTGTAGTGGGCGAAGCAAATGATTCCATTCCACCTGAAGGCAAGTGGAAGTGGAGTCCAAATGCGAAGATAGCTAGTGTAGGAGAGGGAATATAGCCACACCCACCTTGCCGACTGGCGAGGTGCTTCGTCACGACTCCTTTAAAGGACCCGGGATTGTGAGAAGGAAGGAACACGTGTGCTTACCGAGTTTTATATTTAGACTGTGCGACATAGGAATGAGTTGCGTTTCTCATTGGAAAGGTAGTCACAGTAAGAAGGTGACTACGCAGCAGATGTAGTCCTTACAACGAAAGGAGAAGGTGGGGTTAGGAAAAGAGCTCTTCAAAACACTTTAAAACAAGTATACGGTCCAACTGATGTTATGTAGTTACTAAAGAAGGAGTAGCCAAAAGTACGTCCTCACATTTTTTTTTATTTACACACAACCTTATGACTATCTTTACAGGTGCTGCACCCAATGCGACAGTTTTGCCCTTATAACTCATCTCACCTACTTATACAGTGACATATTACAAATAGAGATATTTTTGTAAAATCCTGAAATTTAATTTCATGAAACTTAATATTTCTAGGTTATCTTTATCCTTTAAAATCTTGTACCCATTCGGTCTCAGTAACTATATTACAAATGCAATCGAATATCGTAGTCGTCTCTCAGTTATCCTTAAAGGTCATATTACTATTCCACGCAACGACTTTGCTTCACATAGTGTCACCAGTTACCACTAAACACCAAAGAATTCTTCATCATCATCACAGCTCATATATGTCCCCACCGAGGGCACGAGCCTACCCTAACTAGTTAGGGCGATAAGGTCTTAGTCAAACCATGCTGGCCCAGTGCGGATTGGTTGACTTCACATACACCTTTAAAAACTTCACAGGTGTATGCAGATTCCCGCACGATGTTTTCCTTCACCGTAGGAGAGTCAGATAAATGTACATATAAAATTCGTGAAACGAAAAACACATTGGTACATGGCAGGATCGATCGCGGGCCTCCCGATTCTACTCGGGGCACAGTTCAGTGACGAGGCCACAGCGCCACCGACGCTCCAAAGAAAGAAAGAATTCTTATCATTACCAATTGTCTTGAGTTGAGAGTCACCACTAATAAAAAAGTTCAACATGTTCGATTTCCTCCACGGAGTAAATTTCGTCCGGCAGGTTTTTTTTTATTTCTATCCCGGATGAACCTTCGAAAGTTGTAGACATCACAGCCACACATCATCATATTTTTTTTGAATTTGGTAACAATAATTACATCCTACACTTAAATAAATAAAAAATTCGTTAAAAAATCTTCCTCGTCGGTCAGTCAGTTTTTCCCCATTCTCCTTTCAAGTAATTCCTGTGTGTTTTGGCGTAATAAGATTGTTTTTCTGTCCGCTCTGCGCCGCCGCCCCCGCCCCGCCACGATATAAAAGCTCTTGAATATAAGGAAAAAATAGCTCCATTGTTTCGCATTGTGCCCTCAGGGCAAGAACCGGCGGCAGGCTTTTGGTGTGGAATGCCAAGACCTTTTAATTACTTATTAGCTGTGCTGGCAGCTTTTAATTAGCAATTAATTTTTAAATTCGAAAGAGTAGTTCTTAACATTAACGTGTCCAACCAAACAAACAAACTCTTCAAGTTTGTAATACTACTAAATATTACCACTAAATATTAAAAAATGCAATTGTTTTACCAAACGTGAGTTTGTCTACAATGTAAGTAAGTTAAAAACAATCATCAAAACTCCGTCATATGTTAACTTTATCTACAATGTTACTTATGAAGATGAACTGTCAAGAAAATTATTATTTTTGTTTCCCAAATGCTTGCACAAAATTCCTAGTTTAATCACTGTAACAATTTTTGACTATCTAATAAGAGTACATGGAGTATGTGTGGTTTTCTATATTGTGGAAAATGTGAACATGTGTCAGAATTGTGCCAAAATTGCCACATTCCATTTACGTACACAACTTATATGGCCATTAACCTATTCAACTAACATATTAAATATTCCCTGTCTGATGTCTAATAACATATATTGTAGTGTTTTGCAAATTATAACCCCTATCCTAACAAGAATGAATTTAACTGTTTTTTATAATTTAACAAATAAAACATTATTCCAGGCTGCGTCTAATTATTGTAATTTTATTAACACTATAACACCCTTAAGTATCGTCACTAACTTTAACGTACGGATCTCGATCATTGAGCTTAGCGCGTCAATGCATAATTTTTATTTTGAGACGTCGTTTTTTGACCACATTTGTTCACTGGTCCTCCACTGACAACATTTTTTAAATTAGCTCTGTTTAATGCGGGATCGCTTGGTACAGGCCACGATGATTTTTTAATGGCAATGAATCGCCATAGGGCTGATGTTGTTGCTATCAATGAAACGTGGTTGCGCAAAGGTCAAGAGCAGCGAGCACCCGCCGTGCCCGGGTACCGCCTGTTGAGTGAACCTAGGCCGGCGTCGATGCGGGGGGGTCGCGGGGGAGGGCTCGCTTTCTATGTCAAACGTGGCGTACGAGTGCGACTCGAGTCGCATCCGACCGCTAATATAGAACAATTATGGCTCTCTACCACAGTCAATAGTTTTAAGATAATTATCGGTACAGCGTATCGACCAAACTGGATAAATGTAGATAGTTTTTTGGATGCATTGACGGAATCTATCAGTAATTTTTCAACTTTTGACTACATTGTTTTATTGGGAGACTTTAATATTAATCTGCTAGACTCTGTAAATATGAGCACAGTCAAGTTTAAGCAGTTTACCGTATGTATGGGCCTGGAACAACTGATACAGGAACCTACTCATTTCTCGACAACTAACGATACTCTTATTGACCTAGTATGTACAAATGCTCCGGCGCGCGAAGTCTCTGTCAATAACATAACTGGTTCTTTGGGTCATGCAATGATCAACGTAACACTGTCCATTAAACGGGCAAAAATCCCGCCCAGAATGCTTGCTTTTAGGCCTATCAAAAGTATGAATCTAGAACTCTTTAACAAACATTTAAACAGTATTGACTGGAATTCTGTCACTAAGCTTGAGACAGTTGACGCCATGGTTACTAGATTTAGCTCACTACTTTTATCACTCTTCGATTTACACGCACCGATAAAAAAGGTTAAATTAAAACGTAATCACTCTCATCCTTGGATAACAGACAACATTAAATTGATGATTAGCTTACGCAACAAAGCTTATACTAAGTATCGTAAATCGGGCAATGCTATTAAAAAGGCGAATTATGAGCGAATGAGGCATTTAGTCAAGCGAAGTATATATCTGGAAAAACAGGCCTATCTTAATACACAAATTAACAGTCATTGCGGTAACTCAAAATTACTTTGGAAAAATTTAAAACAAAATATTTTCCCAAACTTTTTTAAACGCGAAAACATCCCGGATCAATTTAATAACCCTGACATCATAAATGATCATTTTCTAAATTTACCTGGAGATAACTCAATATCACAATCTAAACTGCTGTTCTTCCGGCAACAGAAGTATGGCAATGCGGTTTTTGACCTAAAGCCCGTGCAGGAAAGCGATGTAGCAAATTATATTATTTCGTTGACCTCAAGTGCCACTGGAATAGATGGAATCAGTAGAGATATGCTTTTAATTACACTTCCCCAGTCACTCGGAGCCATCACTGCCATCATTAATAAATCTTTATCATCAGGCGAATTTCCTGAGGCATGGAAATCAGCTCTGATAACACCTCTACCAAAAGTAAGCAATCCTACTCAACTGAAAGAACTAAGGCCGATTAGTGTATTGCCGTATATGTCAAAAATTCTAGAAAAAGCCGTTTATGTTCAGCTGAGCAGGTTCATTGAGAGTAACAATATTTTACCTGCGATGCAATCTGGTTTCCGTAAGGGTATGGGTACTGTAACTGCTCTTTTAAATATAGTCGATGATATTCTAGCGCAGCAGGATATTGGCAATGGTACCATACTCACGCTCCTAGATTTCTCACGAGCATTCGACTGTTTAAACTTATCTCTATTACTCGCGAAACTGCAGTACTATGGCATTAACTTCAAGGCACTCACTTGGTTTGAATCATTTCTCACTGATCGACATCAATCAGTGAGGCTCCTCAGGGAGGATGGTAGCTGCTTACTCTCTACGCTAAAACCTTTACAGCGTGGTGTACCCCAAGGCTCCTTGCTGTCGCCTCTGCTTTTTATTCTGTTTAGCGCTGACATCACTCATGTAATCAAATACTGTGGATATCATTTATATGCGGACGACGTTCAATTGTACGCATCTGCTAACCCCCGCAATTTTCAAAAGGCAGTTACTGAGATGAATGAAGACCTCAGGGCGGTGGCAGAGTGGTCAACTGATAATGGGTTGATTCTAAACTCGAGCAAAACGAAATATCTGATCTTAGGATCTAGGGCACAGCTTGCTGAAATTATTACGAATGAACCTAAGATTGTAATCGGGAATCAAACAATAGAACGGGTGGATGAAGCTAGAAACTTAGGTATATTAATGGATGGTGGCTTACGCTTTGAAACCCATATATTAGAATTGGTTCGAGCATGTTTCTATCGACTGAAAATACTGTATAGCATTCGACAATTTCTTGATACAAAAGTGCGAACTCATATCTGCGAAGCACTAATTTTGTCGAAACTCAACTATGGTGACCTTGTTTACGGGCCGCGTATGCTATCGAGATCTCGTCGCCTCATACAAAGAGTACAGAACGCCTGTTGTCGTTTTTGCCTCTCGATACCCCCTAGAAGTCACATCACTCCTTATTTAAATGACGCTGCTATGCTAAATATGTCTTCACGTAGACATCTTCACTTTGCCGGACTACTGTTTGATGTTTTGAAGTTTGAGAAACCAATCTACCTTTTTAAAAAGCTTCGTATACTTCGCAGTAGATATACCACCAGAACTGGCAGATGTTTGCTAGAAAATTACCCGCATAAGACAGCTGCTTTCAGGGGTAGTTTCCGCTACTTGGCTACCAAGTGCTGGAACAACCTACCACCACCACTGTGTACTGCTACTTCGAAGCATACTTTTAAAAAACATTTAAAAATATTTCTGTTAAATAAGCAGCGCGTGGGTATACCCAAAGGATATTCAATAGACGATTTGGTACTATAGATATCCCCCGCCATAATGTTCATAGGTAATTTTCACATGTATCAGTTCCAGCCTCATGCGTATACATATAGCTTGGGCCTGGTGTGTGGTCACAGGAAATGCGTTTGGTGGATATGCATGAATACTTAGTACTCCTATTTACTAACACCTCTCCCTGTGCCGTGCTGTGAATGTGAATTATGTACAAGTTTTTCGTGCAAATGTGTATGTGTATTGTATATATATATATATGTAAAGTCATTATATTACTACTTAAATTTATGTTGAATGGCCATATTAACCCCAAACTTTTGACGAGTTATCTTTTCTCATTATTTACCTTTTTTTTATTCTATTTTGTGGCACTTTGGGACCTCACTGACCCCTCGGGTTTGCAGCAGAATAACAGCGATTTGTTTATGTAGGTACATACATGATCAAATCACATGCTGAGCTGTGGCCCATTTGTAGTCGTACATCGCACATTTTCAGTTTTTCCATAATGTCAAATAGGTACTAGCAATTATACTAAATTTATGTAAGTTTCCTAGTGTAAGTCTTTACAATATGTGATGTATGTAACTGCGAATAAACTTTTTATCTATCTATCTATCTATCTAATATTTAACTGTAGATTACGCCTTGTATTTAAGTTTCTGTACCAGGGTCGCCTGCTTGGGTACCTCTGTCTTACCTATGTCTGCCGCAAAGCAGCAGTGCTTGCTAGTTGCTTGCTATGTTCCGGTGTGAAGGGTAAGCTATGGCAGTGAAATAATCATTTTGAATAATTATGTAGTTCGTTGATGTCTTTTATATTACCTCAAGTTGTTCAGTTTGCTTGTCTACTCTGAACAAGCACACAATTTTTTTGTGATAATTAAAAAATAACCTTGTATAGTGCAGCAAATGCAGCAAGGCAGATGTCAATTCGTTAGCTCGTAGTTAATATCATGTTATTTTGTTACATTTTCGAGTAATTATTGCTATTAAATGTATTTTTGAAAGAAGATTTGTGTTAGAATTTAGTTCTTATATTTGTGAATTGGTGCCTGGTGTAATTTTTATGTATTTAGACGACAAATATCAGACGACGTTATCACCGACTGTCAAATTATTTGAAACGTTGGATTCAAAATAAATTCACGAAGAATATTGACCCACTTGTATAACAACAAAATTATACAAACCATATTTAATTGGAATTGCATGAAAACAAGAAAATTTTATAAAGCAACCGCAATTCGACGCCATCAAGAAATTCCTTCGGCAGTGACGGCATCTTCGGTGATTAACGGATCACCGCTACATAAACCAGGGGAGTATTGACAAATTTTGTGTTTTTATATCCAGGCAGTCCGTAGTACCTATATAACTCATGCCTAACCCTAAATGACTGTCCAACTTATAGCACAAAATAAAAATTCTTATCCAGATTCACACACTAGTTGTATTTCACTTTAAATGAAATTCATTGGAAGTTTAGTTTACTTAAGTTAATACAGTGGCTTCACCTAAAGTCTAATTAAGTACAAGTTATTCATAATATCTTGATTATGTATATGAAATAAGATCAATAATTATTGATAAGCCCAATGAGTGACACACTGAAAGTGTGTCATTTCTTAATTTTGATTCTTGACTTTTTCTGTGCATAAGAAATAAAACATAATTGTATACCAATTTCATATTTATATGCCAATATTTATTTAAGTAAATGCATTTTGATCTGACTACCAAAGCAGAGAGATTGCAGTTCAATTATTACCTACATCTATATTAATTAAGTTATAAAATAAAATTGACAATTTAACTTGTTATTCCAATGTGATGCATTAATTAGTATTTTTATTTCACTTAAACTAAGGCTATTTCTTAATCATTTATGCTTAAACATTAATTGAAGCTTAATCATTTAGCGCTTCTTGATCTCTCACTGTAACTGTGTCCTGCAGTTGACCTTTATAGTTCCTTCAAAGTTCTGCTCTGTTGGAACACTGGGATCTAATGCTCACTGGAAGGTTTGCGTGGTGGTGGCGTTGTGCGTCGGGTCGTGACGTTCCCTAAAATATGGTTGAGCGAAGCGATGGCTGATTCATGCGTCAACCTGTGAACAGGTGCTGCCAACGGGGACCGGTCATTGATCCATGTGTTTCTTTATTGTTTATTGAGTAAATAGTACTATTTTTTGTTTTTCTTTTTCTCATGGTTGTATGGCGCAATTGTTTGTGACAAATAGGGAGGCGCTTAGTAGTTTCTTAAATTGTAAATAGTGTCAAATTAGTTGTATTTCATAGTGACATCGTTAAAGTATAAACTATTTTTTTTCCTCTCGTTTTATTCGCTATATGTAAATTCTAGTATCTTTTTTTTTTTTTTTTTTCTCTTTTAACTTTGCTCCTTATTGAAAATGTTCTCTTTCTCTTTCAAATACCTATTTCTTTTCAGTTTTCTATGAAACCTTGGATTCTAATTTTGTTTGCCAGTTTATACTCTCTATTAAAAGGATTTTGACTTTTTTAGATTGCATTTGGAACCTGAGAAATCAAAATGTTGACACGTAAGGCTGCTGCCCAAAACACTGAGGTAAAACTCAGGCAAGCCGTTAATGAAATCAAGATATTGAAGGATACTCGTGATCAACTGCTTCATGAACGTGAGGAGAGTGAGGAGGAGATTAAAAAAATTATTGACAGGAATACAGTGCTCAAAAATAAACTCACTGTGTTGGATATAAAGTATCAGGAAGTGCTTGAGGAGCGTCACCAATTACTAGACAATGTCAACAGTCTTGTTCAATGTCATGATTTGTATGAAACAGCTCTGAATAAGATCACAGAACTAGAATGTGAATTGAGTGATGCAAGCCAAAAAATTATTCAACTCGAACAATTAAAGCGGGACATGGAAAACACACACACACATAGTTTATATGAGGAACTTATGCAATCTCCTAGTTGCCAAAATCTTGCACAGCCCTTTTCAACTGCAACAGAGAACCTTTTGCCAAATCATTTCCAAAGTAAAAAGAAACTTCGGAAATATCGGAAAATTTGTAAATTGATTAAAAAAAATCAATACCTTATTAAAAAGAATAACGCATTTAAATCTAACATTAAGTTGCGAAAAGAGCGTGCTTGTCTATTTGAATCATTAGAAATTTTTGATAAAAAACTGAAAGAGAGCAGAAGTAAGTATGACAGGGACATAAAAGAACTAAATAATAACATTAGTAAATTACAAAGTTCATTGGCAAATATGACAGAAAACTATAATAGTGCTCAAAACCAAATCAAGGAGCACATCAAATCAGTGACAGAGTTAGCCTCACTCTGCCAATTTAATGAAGACCGTTATCAATCCCTTCTGGATAAGCAGTCTATAGATAATGGTCATAATAATTTAACATTGGATAGTAACATAATTCATAATATTGATAGTATAGAATATGTACCCAGTCACACATCTTCTGCGCTCAATGTGGTTTGCCAGTCACTAGTGGCTGACAAGACAAGGCCATCTGTATCTAAATGTATTGTTTTTTGTGATGAAATAGGCAAAGATATGGGTCACTTATTATCCAACCAATTGGGACTAAGTGTTATAAATCACTGTATGCCTGACTCTAGTTATGAAGATGTGATTGCTAAAATTTGTAATTATAAGTTTAACAATTAAGATAATCTTATAATACTTATGGGTAATAGGGGTAACTTAAGCAAATTTGAATTAAAAACTTTTTATTCAAAGTTGGAATATTTGGATGTAAATAAAATAATTATGTACACATTTCCTTACCACCATAAATTGTCTGAATATGAGAATGGCATGAGATATAAATTTAATTTGACTCTAGACATATTGACATGTTATTCTAATAAATTTCATATTATTGACATAAACAAGTTGACATGCATTTCTAATAAGTCATACTTGACAAAAGATAGATTAAATCTATCAACATATTCAAAAAAACAATTAGCTGTATCGCTAAGCTTTTATTTTTCTAATTTAGCCAAAAACTTGGCTATTAATTCTCACATTGACAATGCTTCTATTGAGCAACATACTCAATGTAATGTTTTGGAACAAGTTCCAAGTAATTTAAATTAAATAATAAGACAATAGAGGTAGCCTCTTGCCGGGTATTGACCAAAGGAAAGCCTAAGTATTTGCGGATTGTTCATCAAAATATTCAAGGCTTTTCTGGGAAAGATTTAGAAATTAGCCTATATTTAGATTATGAAAAGATTGATGTATTTTGTGTCACTGAGCATTGGCTCAAAAATTATGAATTGTCAACAAGTTTAGATAACTATAAAATTGCGAGTTCATTCACTAGGAAAAGTGCTATTAGAGGCGGATCCCTTATAATTTTACATAATGACATACAGTTTAAGGAACGAAAAGACATAGTTTCTCTTTCAGTCGAACGAATAATTGAGTTATCATGCGTGGAACTTGATAATTTCATTGTAATATGTGTATACAGGCCCCCCTCTGGAAACTATTCAGAGTTTGAGTCTGCTATGGAAGACGCACTAAGAATAGTATCTAGGAAAACTAAAAAAATTGTTGTCTGTGGTGATTTTAATATAAATATTTTAGTGGAATCACAATTATGTAGTAGATTTATTAACTTATTTAAATCATTTAATCTGAATCATGTTTTTCAAGAGCCAACCCGAATTACAGCTACATCCGCTACTTGTTTAGACAACATTTTCTGTAACTGTGATGTACAAGATAAATTTATTATTAATTGTATAAACTCTGACCATAGTGGGCAATTAGCTTCGTTTGAACACCATCATGTTTGTTCTGAACGTGAGATTACTTGTAGACCCATAACAAAACGCGGTATAGAAAAATTTAAAAGAAATGTTGTTAATCAAATTGCAGATTCATCAACCGAGAGGAGCAACGCGAATAATCTTTATAATATTTTATTTAATGTAGTTAAAGATGAATGTAACAATATATTTAAAAAAAAAGTAATTAAAATCAAACATGAGAGAAAGAAATTTAGTGATTGGGCGACGCCAGGCATATACAAAAGCCGTAGGAAATTATTTGAACTTTATGCTTTAAAAGTAAACTCCAGTGATCCCGCTTTCATAGATTATGTAAGAAATTATTCTAAAACATTTAAGAAAGTGTGCATGTCTGCAAAAGCGATGTACATAAGTAATAAAATTAGCTTATCTAAAAACAAAGTAAAGACCACCTGGAACATCATTAACCAGGAAACAGGGAAACCCAAAAGCCGTGAAAATTCTTTCTCACTAGAAGTTAATAATAAAGCAATAAAATCAGATATTGCAGTTGCAAATGCGTTTGAAGATTTCTTCTACCATATATCTATAGAAACTACAAGTAGTCTCAACTCGTGCCCCAATGCGGCTGTAGCCCTCTTAGAACAAAGTGTAGAGAAGTGCAGCATCGGTGCGGCAGCAGAAGTGCGGCTTCAACTTTGGTCACATTGACGCCGACACTATTCTAAAAACATTCCGCATGATCAGTACCAAAGAAACTGAAGATCTTTGGGGTATTTCGACCCACTTAATCAAATCTATAATAAAAGAACTTGCTCCGCAACTAGCGTTCATTTTCAACAAATGTATTGATGAAGGTATCTTTCCTGATCTAATGAAATACAGCAAGTTAATACCTTTATTTAAATCTGGAAATAAAAATGATCCTGCAAATTATAGACCAATTTCGATTCTACCAGCACTTAGCAAAATATTTGAAAAAATTATTTCTAATCAGCTGTCAGATTATTTCACAATCAATAAAATCCTGCATATGAACCAATTTGGCTTTACTAAGGGTCGTTGCACTACAGAGGCTGGAGTTGCACTTCTCAAACACATTTTTGCCGCCTGGGAGTGTAAACAGGATGTGATCGGTATATTTTGTGACCTGTCAAAGGCTTTTGACTGCGTTGATCATCAGACTCTTCTAAATAAGCTCAAGCATTATGGTGTGTCTGAAGAGGCAATTAAGCTTATTGAGTCTTATTTGTCCAATAGGGTCCAAAAAGTTGTAATTAACAGAACTGAGTCTTCTAGTGCACCTATCATTATGGGTGTGCCTCAAGGATCAATACTGGGACCTCTGCTCTTCTTAATTTATATTAATGACCTCCCACACTTCACCAATAATCTGTGCGATACAGTACTATTTGCAGATGACACTTCTTTAATATTTAAGATTGACAGAGGAAACGGAAATACTGACGTTGTAAATAGTACTCTTTCTAAAGTATTGCATTGGTTCACTGTGAATAATTTATCATTAAACTCGAGTAAAACTAAATGTATTAAGTTTTCATTGCCAAATGTTAGGAAAGTGGACAATATTGTGGAAATGAATAATCATACTGTTGAATTCGTCGATTTTACTAAATTTTTGGGTATAACACTAGATTCGACTTTGCAGTGGGATCCACATATTGCGTCTTTAGCAAACAGACTCAGTTCTGCGGCATATGCTGTAAAAAAAATTAGACAACTTACTGATGTTGAAACGGCAAGACTGATTTACTTTAGTTATTTTCACAGTGTCATGTCATATGGGCTATTACTGTGGGGATCAGCCGCTAGTATAGAAAGTATTTTTGTACTTCAAAAAAGAGCCGTGCGGGCTATTTATAATTTACGAACAAGGGATTCTCTACGTGATTTATTTAAAGAAATTAATATATTGACTTTAGCAGGACAGTATATTTATGAAAATTTGATTTATGTTTATAAAAATTATAACACATTCGATACCAATTTTAAATTTCATAACTTAAATACAAGAAATAAAAATAAACTTGCCGTTCCAACGTACAGGCTCCAAAAAACTAGAGGCTCATTTATGGGGAAATGTATATCTTTTTACAATAAAGTTCCACAGAGTGTTACTGACTTACCTTTTCATAAGTTTAAAGCGCATGTAAAAAAGACTCTAATGAGTAAAGGATATTAATTGCATCGGTGGCATGCGATTAGGGGGCTCCTATTCACGTCTGGCTGTCCGTCAACGTGTCTGACGAATGGCCTTAGGGGAGAGCGCAGAGTCGTGTAGATCCCTAAGGCAAGGCTGGTGGACTATCCTTCTCGAGGTTGTCGCCCGTTTTGTTCTATAGCCATCTGCTATAGATATAACCAAAACCTCCAGCCGAACCCCGCCCCCCAACTATACTCCTATCCTAACCGACATTCCTATTCCCTTCCCCGTACCTATTCCGACGACGTAGGAGTTTAGTCTACAATGAGCGCAAATCAAAGAGAAAGTAGACTACCCCAGGAGGGTACCAGAAATGGAGAGTCCCTCCCTGAGCTCGGCTCAGCCTCAGTGGCTGAGACGAGCTCAGGCCGCCCCTCGTATTCTGGGGGGGGCAAGTTTGCGCGTTTGTCCATCGAGTATAGCGGGGGTGCCTATGGCATCTCCAATCAGGGCTCACCGAAAGGCGGGTCCAAGGAGCCACAGAGCTCAACCTCAAGGGGGAGGTCCGACGTTCCTCGCAGTGCGCCGGGCCCCGGGGAGAAGGCTACTGAAGGGAACCGTAAGGAGCTCACAGGGTCCTCTCACCAAAAAGGCTCGGTGTCTGCAGGAAAGCCAGGGCTTCTAACATTAGGGAAGTTAGGGACTGGGCTCGAGAAATCGGGTACCGCGTCAGCTATCTTCGCCTCATACTCTGATTCTGTGGGGGCTGGCGGGCGGGGTGGTGCGGCTGAGGGGCCCACTATGGGCTCTTCGGTCGGGCCATCTGGCGCGCCGGCTGCCGCGGGATCGGGGGGAGGTAAGAAGAAGAATAGGAGTGGGTCTGCCAAGATGCGGGCTCGTCTTTCAAGGCAAAAGGCAGAGGAGGGGCTGCCCGAGGGTGGTCCTGCGCTCAAGCGTGGTAGGGAGGCCCTCAGTGATGACTCGCGGGCCGGCGGTCAGGGAGGACCGAAAAGGGCCAAAACCCACGGTTATGGCACATATCGGGACGCTCTCGAAGCTGTCAGGCTGGCGGTCATTCCTGAGGACTACCCTAACACATACTTGGTGGAGGGGGATCAGGAGAGGCTCATGGAACTTGTCACTGAGAAATTCATGGCCTCTGATGACCCCCCTCCACGATGCGTACTAGGGCAGTCGGTGACCACAGGAGTAGTCTTTGTGGACTGCAAAGACAAGCCGGCTGCTGAATGGCTCCGTGCAAACGTCCCAGGGATGAGCATTGGAGAGGTGAAGGTTAAGGTGGTCGATGCTGCGGCTGTTCCGAAGCCAGTCAAAATGGCTTGGAGGAGCCGCAACATGAGATTGCTGGACCCGAAAGAGGCTTGCAGGGCACTTCAGCGCTACAACCCGTCACTGAGGACGACTGACTGGAAGGTCGTCGACACGAAAGTGGAGGGGACCCGAATCAGGCGGATCGTCCTCATGGACGGGGGGTCCGCTGAAGTGATCAAGCAGGCGGAATATGTCCTGGATGGTTGCTTTGAACTGTGCACATTCAAGCTGCTCGCGGAAACCCCGAGCGGTGCGGGTGTGCCAGGGCGGAGCAACTCCGGGGCGGAAGGGGCTGTAGCTGGTCCCAGTAATGAGGCCAGCAGCAGCATTACCACGGCTGAGGCGGGATGTTCGGGCGAGGCGAGGCGGGATGAGGAGGGTGGTACGATGGAGCTGCCCCTGTCACAACAGTCGACAGGGACAGACGACATTTTGGACGACCTGAATCATCTCTGCTTCAAGTCGCCGGAACAACATTCGCCTTAGCTGCACAAATGGAAGACCAAATGTACCCATCAAAACCATCTAGATGGAGGGACTCAGGTGCGTACAAATTAATCTACACCATTGTAAAGCTGCCACTGCCATTCTGGCTAAGCAGCTCAAGGATAATAGATATGACATAGCCCTTATACAAGAACCTTACATATACAAGGGTGATGTTAAAGGCTTAGACAGGACAGGGGGGGTAATTCACTATTGCTGCCTAACCAATGATACTAGGACATGCATTTATGTGAGGGATGGCATTGCTGCTAAACCCTTACGTTCGCTATGTTACAGGGATCTCACTACACTAGAGATCAAGACGGAGGGAGGGAACCCAGCTGAAAGTGTTGTATTAGCCGCTGCTTACCTACCTTATGAGGAAAAAGAGCCAGTTTCTGCATACATTAGAAGACTGGCTGAAACACAGGGGCATAAGAAACTCATCATTGCCTTTGATGCTAACGCACATCACACTGTGTGGGGTAGCTCAGACACGAATAAACGAGGTGAAGACCTACTGGAATATCTGGTAAGTTCATCTTTATTTTTACTCAATAGAGGTACTACGCCCACATTTGTAAACAAAAATAGGGCTCAGGTAATTGATATCACGGTTGCGACAAAACAAACGTTATTATCAATTGACAACTGGCATGTGTCAGGTGAAGTATCACTATCGGATCATAACTACATATGCTTTACGTACAGAACTAACATAACGTTGGGTACTTTACGACGAAGGAACCCGAGGAATACCAATTGGGATTCATATCGGAGGGACCTAGAATTAGAATTAGGAACCACCACTAACAGGTTGAATTCAATTCCAGAACTAGACATGGAAGCAAACCGAATCAACAGAGGTCTCATAAATTCCTGGACACGCAACTGCCCAGAGAAGGAGACAAAAGCTAAGAAGGTACAATGGTGGACACCGGAACTGACTAAACTCAGGCGGGACACAAGAAAAGCGTTTAATGAAGCAAAACGCAAAAAAGATTACTCGGAGTATGCAATAAAACTCACTAAGTACAGTACCGAAGTAAGGAAGGCTAAACGCAGGTCGTGGCGTGGTTTCTGTGAATCAATAGAAGCAATGCCAGAAGGCTTGCGCCTTAGCAAAGCCATATCTAAGGCTAAAGCACACCCACTCATAGCAGTGAGAGATGCAAATGGAAGACTGACGGAAACGGGAAACGAAACATTAGCTATTATGTTTGATGCACACTTTCCTGGTTCTACGCCTATTGGCTCCAAGGCAGACGAAGAGACCCCTAGACAAAGGCGGAGAACCCATATCACTAGGGAAAACTGGACGTCAGCTAAAAAGGTAGTAACAGAAGAAAGGGTTCGATGGGCAATAAGAAGCTTTCAACCATACAAATCACCCGGCCCCGACGGGATATATCCCGTGTTACTACAACAAAGTGAAACACTACTGGTTCCTATCCTATGCAGACTCTTTAGAGCATGCATAGCTTTTGGACACATACCAGAAGTGTGGACACACATAAAGGTAAGCTTTATACCGAAGCCGGGCAAAGCTGACTATGAACATGCAAAGTCGTTTAGACCGATAAGTCTCTCGTCCTTTCTACTGAAATCAATGGAGAAACTCATCGACAGGTACATTCGGGACGGACCGCTTAGAAAACGGCCATTACAGGGTATGCAATGTGCTTACCAAGCAGGAAAATCAACCGAGACTGCTTTACACTATGTGATCAGCAGGATTGAAAAGGCACTGGATTCAAAGGAGGTGTGCATAGGCGCCTTTCTTGATGTGGAAGGCGCCTTTGATAAAACCACATTTGATTCCATTAGCAGAGCGGCGAGACTACATGGCATCAATGACACCATAATAAGATGGATTAATTGCATGCTAGAGAGCAGAGTCATATCTGCAAGCGTATTAGGCGATACAATGAGCATCACAACCACCAAGGGATGCCCACAGGGAGGAGTCCTGTCTCCTACACTTTGGTGTCTTGTGATAGATCCGTTGATCGAGGAACTGAACAAAGGACCACTGACCACAGTAGGTTATGCTGATGACATAGTCATCTTGGCTAACGGTAAGGTGCCAAATGTAGTAGCAAGCCTGATGCAGGGGGCACTACAAAGGGTTGAGCACTGGTGCAGAGAGACACATCTTAGCATCAATCCCAAAAAGACAGTGATCATACCGTTCACAAAAAAGAGGAAGCTCAACAACATGAGAAATCTAAAACTATACGGCTCTGAGATACCATACTCCACAAAGGTGAAATATCTAGGAGTTACCCTGGATAAAGAACTAACGTGGAAGGAACATGTAGACCTCACTATTGAAAAATCCGGAAGGATACTCAATATGTGCCGGTCTACCTTCGGTAAAACCTGGGGTCTCAAACCTAAGATACTCTACTGGATTTACAAAATAATGATACTGCCGGTCATAACATATGGCAGTATTGTCTGGTGGCCAAGAACGAAACTAGTCACATGCAGGGAACTACTAGGTAGATTCCAAAGGCTGGCTTGTATGGCCATTACGGGGGCTTTCAAAACTACCCCTACAGCGGCCTTGGAGAGATTTTTAAATCTCGAACCACTCCACAATGCTGTACAAAGAGAAGCCATGAGGGCACTCTACAGGCTCAGAACTGTGGAATGCGAACCAGCCACCCACAAAACACACGGCATTCGCGTTTGAAGGAGGCAATCTGCTGCTGAGCATGATCAGCGACAGAATGTTACCTCAATATATTTTCAGACGACTTTTTGAGGTACACATTCCAACAAGGGAGGAATGGGATAAGGGGCTGGCACCCCCTCAGGGGAACAGCATGATCTGGTATACAGATGGATCAAAAATGAAATCTGGTACAGGGGCAGGAATACACTGCAACAAAACTGATATATCGATCAGCATGGGTAAGCTGGCAACTGTGTTTCAAGCTGAAACATGTGCTATCCTAGCCTGTGCACAGGAGAATCTAGACAAGGGTCGCAATGGCCTAAACATCTACATTCTCAGTGACAGCCAAGCGACTCTCAAAGCGCTCCTGTCATACAAAGTGGAATCCAAACTAGTGCTAAATACAATCGAAGCACTGAACAAATTGGGTAAAACCAATACAGTACGTCTAGTTTGGATACCAGGTCACAAGGGTTTCACCGGAAACGAGAAAGCTGACTACCTGGCAAGAAAGGGATCGGAAACACAATTGGTAGGACCGGAACCATTTGTCGGGATCACTCCAAAAATAGTCAGTACGGGTATAAGAACTCAACTGCAAATGAGGCACCAAAGAGAATGGGCCAATCAAAAAGGAATGAACCACGCCAAGCTCTTTATGGGTATGGACAATTGGCTCAAATTTACACTGAGCTCAAGCAGATCCCAGATTCGCCTACTATTGGGTGCTCTAACCGGACACTTCGGCACTAGGATCATGCTAACCAGGATGGGACACGCCAGTTCCAAAATCTGTAGGGCCTGCAAGGAGGGAGAGGAGAGCATGGTGCACCTGCTGTGCCACTGTGACGCCCTAGCTTGCAGGAGACTAACGCTGACGGGAATTGGATACCCAAAACCGGAGGACTACAGGGCCATACCACCGAAGGACATCGTTGAGCTCATGGGCACGATAGACTGGACCGTTGGTGGCGATGGCATTACGGACTAAGCTTTACGGCAAGGGGTAGCACAAAAGATCCATGGTGGGTCGAAGTGCGAAGGCTCAATAATTGGGCCACCCCCACCCGAAGATAAGATAAAGGATATTATAAAGTCAATGATTATCTGAATGATGTCAATGCTTGGTCTTAATTGTAGACTTAATTTATAGATTTAAATGTATAATGTACACTGACACATCTAATCTTGTAATGGAAGTTGAACACAATCTTTACTTTTGAGTTCTGCTTCCAATTGACGACTCTGTAACAATACAGGGAGAAAAAAATAGCCCTTGCTGGTTTTCTTGCTGGTTCTTTCCAGTACAAGGTCTCCCGCCGTAGACTTGTGAACCAATGGCGTAGCTTCTTTGACGTTCAAAAGTGATTGTAAAATCCCAATTGAATAAAGGATATTGAATTTGAATTTGAATGCCGGCCTCTGTAATAAATGCCTTGGCTACAATAACACACACGTGTTTTATGAGCTACTTTATGTATCCAAAACCGGTGTAATTATACCCACTTTTCGAGCAAGCGCGGTGAAAAATAATATTTCTAAAAATACTAACGAGCTATTAAATTGAGTTACAAAAATAATATGAAAATACATTTTTTTGCACGAGTCAACCCCAATACATAGCGTGTGGCTTATCAGTTGAAAAAGCGAATAACTTACTACTATATTTTTTAAGCGACCCGTCCGTGGGTATAACGAAACAGCCTGTACTTAAAATTAATAACATAAATCCGTCGCCGGCTATTTTAATTGCAAATGAGACACATTTTCTTAATCAGCGTACTAAACCCGTCGCCGAATAACGCGTTCTGAATTCAGGAGTTTTCATTATTAATGCAAAGGTAATTAATTACCTACAAGCCGCCGCGTCACGAGAACGGATTACCGTTTTTAATTAAACTTTTAATTATAGTTATACTAATTATTAGCCAAATTAGGGTTCCGTAAATAAAAAAAAATAACGAAACCCTCATAGGATCACTTCGATGTCCATTCGTCCGTCTGTCTGTCTGTTAAAACTTAGGTTTGCCATCTTATTTTGAATCATATATAGTTTTTAAAAAACACTTACCTCTGAAAATATAGCAGATGGCAAAAAAAATTAAAACAAATATAGTATACAATCCAATCGATAGAGGTAATTTATAAATGATATTTTTTCAGTTCCGTTATTTAATAATTAAAATTTTATTCTTATGAATAGTTTTATATGCTTCAACATTCTAATATTCCATATTGAAATTGAAAAAATATTTTACAAAAAATAAAAACCGACTTCAAAAACACTGAAAAGTTAAAAATAATATAAGAATAGATACAGACAACATCACACTTCTATATTGAAGTCGGTGCCAAACGATGATCTCCTAGAAAGTCTTAAAATTTGTCATTTTTTGTAAAATATTTTTTATTTTTAACTTTTTAGTGAATGAAATCTTTTTAGTGAAAGAAACCCTAATTAAATACCAGCTCACCGAAGGTTACCCTCGATTTTCATGGGATCCCATCATCAGATCCTAACTTTGGTGACTTTGGGAGCACCCTATGGAGGAGTATACTCTAACGAATACAAAAAGAATTTTGAAAATCGGTCCAAAATTGGCGGAGTAATCGCGTAACATACACACAAAACACGTTGTACACACCTTATATAGTTTCGCCTTCTATATATTTCTGTTGGAAATATAGTATTTGGCCAACAACTATAGCAGGATACCTTATTTTCGATTCATTATTTTTAGGATATCTTATTTTTTTTATCTTTATTTTCCAGCAGTTGCTTCTTTATCGTTTCGTTGCGAATCAAGACATTGTTTGATCGATTGATTGGCCAGCACGTGATTTAGCCATGGCGTGTGTCAATCCCATACATTTTGGTATGGTATTGTTAGTGAGACAAAGATGTCAGTAATTGGTACTCTACGCAGGCCAATGTTGTAACGCCCGCCCTCCTTCAATCGCATGCGACAAGGTGTCCATTAGACAACAAAAAATTCCTTCAAAATGTAGATTAAAAAGTTATAAAGATAGTATAAAATCGTTCTGTTAATTTACATAAACACGTTACAAAAACGGGTTTACATAAAATTTTGAACCAGGTGGATTTTTGTAACTTGCTACAAAATAATATTTGTCCCGAGGCTCGTAGGTCGTAGCTGCTACGCCTACGCTTGCTACGTAGCTGTAGCACTCGTGTCGCCTCGAATCTCCGTAGCAGAACATTTTCAGCAGCGATGGCAGAAAGTGTACTTTTCCCCATCTCCTTTGGTGGCAAATTGGCAATACGACGACGAATTTGACGACACGTTTAGCGCAGAGGTCGATTGATCACCTACTGCGTAACGGGTCACGGGTTCGATTCCCGTACGGGACAAATGTTTTGTACGGCCTACAGAAATTTGTTCCGGTCCGGGCGTATGTGCATGTGATATTCTATGTTTGTAACTGCACCCACGATACGGAGAAAATCCTAGTGTGGGGCGACGTTTTTTTTTTAAAAAAATACTCATGTTTAATATGAGTACTACCTATTTCTGTCGCAAAGCAGCAGTGCTTGCATTGCTGTTGTCCGGTTTGAAGGGCTAGATATGGCAGTGAAATTACTGGATACTGTGACTTTACATCTGATGTCACAAGTTGGTAACGTACACTGTGGTTCTTGTTGGAGTTGCAGATTTGCTGCGAATCTCACAGAAGCCACATGTACTACAGGTGAATATTACCCCTTACCATCAGGTGGGCAGTTTGCTTGTTTGCTTACTTAGTTATATAAAAAAAAAACTTGTATTGAAACTGACATCAATAAATTGATATCGATAAAAGCAACACCTATATAATATGTCGAGAAGTAACACTCGTTTGAGTAAATTAAATGCCAAAGATGTAAATAGACATTTTCCATTATAATGAAACTTTTTAAGGGAAGAATCATGTTCTACTCGTGGGACACAGGAAGTTCTATGATTCTGGGACGTCATTTGGAAAGTTTTTCGCTTGAAATGTCCAAAGCTTAAAAATATAATTCATATTTATAATATGTAATATAAACATGTTAATTACACATGTTTTTTATCCAACATTACTTCTTTTGTTCTAATTAAGAAGCTAGGAGCACTGACTGATAAATACTCTACGAATTAAACACTTTAAAATTTGCTTCTTTTTTCTCTCGGTGCTGCGTCCAGATGTTAGGATTTTAAGCAGAAAATTAAAACAATATTTGTTATTATATAACTTCACTGTCCATCTACCTAATGTTCTTGATTGCGCTGGATATAATGAAATATGAATATTATTATTGTAATAATTCAACATACGACGTTCTAAGGGATATGTTAGCAATGTCACTTTATTCGTGTGCATCTGTGGAAATTAATAGGTATTAAGCATCTGATCAAACTAGGCTACTATGCATATTCGGTTATTTGTCTGTCAATTTTCCTATAAAATAAATAAATAACAATGCTAACAAATCACCAAATACAAAAAATAATTCGGATAAACATTTACGAAATATGTTTTTGAAGCCATGCCTTTTAGCCGACTCCAAAAAAGGATCACCACACTTGTAGGGGTTGGGCCAAGTAAATGATGGTCCGAATAGACTCGAAAACAGTTTATTTTTGCAAAATAGGGGCACAGAAATTTACAATGAGGAGCGCGGTGTCACGGCGGAAGCGGTTAGCACGTAACTGATTTTTTGAATTCGTTGAGGTTCAAGTTCAAGCGCCCCCCCCGCGACCCCGCGCAGTTGCGCCATAAACAATAGGCAAAGACAACGATTACACAAAACACAGATAATATCATAAGCTAATAAATTACACAGACATTAAAAATTATAACATATTTGCGTCGCCTACACACCCCACCCCAGTGCTGGCCTACCAGCACTCACCTTCCAATGGTACTGGGGCGACGCGCGCAACTGAACGCCTTAAGATATTCCCAGATTTGGTCTTAATGTCTATCATTCTAACGCGTCCATCTCTGCCGGGAAAAACCGAATGAACCACACCTTTCGGCCACATGTTCCTAGGGGAATCAGGATCCACAATGAGTACTAAGTCTCCTGCTCGCAAAGGCCTTGACTCCTGATTCCACTTCTGCCTAGGTAGTAAAGTGGGCAAAACCTCTCTTACCCAACGTCGCCAAAATATGTCTGCCAGCGGCTGCGAAATGCGCCACTGCTTCCGAAGGCAGAGGTCGGAGTCGTCATATGCTCCGAGAGAAGGAAGATGAGAAGCAGTGCCGACAAGAAAATGATTAGGCGTAAGTGACTCCGCGCTCCCTGGTTCCACAGACACATATGTTAGAGGACGGCTGTTCACCATCCCTTCCACCTCCGCTAATAAGGTGATAAGCACCTCCTCGCGGGGAGCCCGTTCCTTGAGCGTTACCTTCAGTGCAGTTTTAACACTGCGGATAAGGCGTTCCCATGCCCCACCCCAGTGAGGACTAGCAGGGGGTATAAATGACCAAGACGTCCCGTAATTCAACGACTCAGACTTCAATGAATCTACATCTAGGCCCTGAATAGATTTCTTTAATTCGGCATCAGCGCCTCTAAGGTTGGTGCCGTTATCCGAAAATAGGTAATTTGGCCATCCACGCTTCACTGCCATACGACGCAACGCCATAATTAACGAGCTCGATGTAAGCGAAGGAACTACCTCTATGTGCACTGCCCTTACAGTCATACAGGTAAAAAGAACCCCGCATCTCTTCTCCCTATGTCTACCTATGGTAACCTCCATCGGACCGAAAAGGTCCACTCCGCAGAAGGTGAATGGGCGCTGACCATGAGCGACGCGAGCCTCAGGGAGGTCACCCATCCTAGGTACTGCCGGGGTAGCCTTCCTCAGCCTGCAACATACAGCGCGAGGCTACAGTTTTTACAGTGGGACGAAGTCTAATGATCCAGTACCGCTGTTTCAACTCATTAACTACAGTTTCCTGACTACCGTGAGCGAATTTCCTATGGTAATGCATAATAATTAATTTTGCTAAATGATGATGCCCATCTAATATTATAGGACTTTTTATTTCAGACGAGACACCCCTAGCAGCGTCAGCGCGACCACCAACGCGAAGAATACCGTACCGGTCTAGGAACGGCGACAAGGTAAGTAATCTACTCTTTTTGTCTACGCACCTATTATTAATTATTGCGCTCAACTCGGAAGCAAATGATTGTGACTGAGCTTGCTGTATCAACAAACGTTCCGCCTTTTCAAATGTATCACCATCTTGGATATGGGTAAGTCTTCTGCATTTATTAATAAAGCTAAGGACAACGCATGTAGTTTTAAGTAAACGCAGCCAACTAGAAAATCGTTCTATGTCAGGCACAGGTAAGTCCATTGCTTTAACCTCAATAGTTGAAACAATTTTTGCTTTGCAGAAATCTGTTTCAGTTGGTGATATATCTGCTGGGCATGAGTCCTCATGTTCACTGAGAAATGGCGGGCCGCGTAGCCACTCCCTCTCAAGAACAGAAAAATCATATGACTCCCGAGTCCCCACATCTGCGACATTACTATATGTAGGTACATAATACCATTCGTCCGCACGCGTCAGCTCGTCTATTTCGCCTATACGATGAGCGACGAAAACTTTATAATTACGCGAGCTGTTGCGAATCCAGTGCAACACAGTCGTTGAGTCGCACCAAAAATACCTACTTTTAGCTTGTATTCGATGCTCTTTTGCAATTGTGTCAGCCAAACGTGCAGCGAGTAGGGCGGCCTGCAGCTCCAACCTGGGTACAGACACATGTCTGACGGGAGCGACTCGGCATTTTGCGGCAATAAATGCTACGCGCACACTGTCGGTTTCCCATCGCCAATATGCTACCGCGCACATCGCTTTAGTTGACGCATCGCTAAATACATGTAGCTGTAGGTTTCTATAACTCGGCGCATGTTGTTGCACCGGCGAGCCTACCGCTAATGATGCGGGTCCGGCGGAGTCGCTTGCTCGAGAATCGACCTTATTATAGTAGCGAGGAAGCCGCAATTGGCTTACACTCGCCATATGACTCAGCCACAAACACCACCTGTTGTGTAATTCGTCGTTCAGATTATCATCCCATTTGATATTACAGTTCCATGTCTCCTGTAATAAAAGCTTACCAATTAATGTAAATGGTACAAGAAAACCGTAAATATCAAAAATTGACATAACGACGCGTAATACCTCTCTTTTCGTAGGCCGTTGCGTACCATCAAGCAATTGTTTTGGGATGTTTTTGAAGGACAAATCGAATGCCAATGTATCGTCCATTGGTTCCCAAATTAAACCCAGCGTCCGTTCGCACACATTTTGCTGGTCGAATTTGAACCTTACGGCCGCTGGACCGAGAGATTCTTGAGGAATGCTATCCAATAGTGCTCGGTTGTTGCTATTCCAATTACAAATATGAAAACCTCCCTGTTGATGAATAAATATTATGTCTTTGACCAACTTTAATGCTACGTCTATGTTCGGTATGCTGTCAATGTAATCATCGACATAATGCTGATTACAAATTGCATCAACAGCTAACGGCATACCAGTTCCACACTGATGCGCGTTTTTATTTTTTATATATTGCGCAATAAATGGAGAGCAATTGGCACCAAAAATTAATGACGTCATAACATATGTTTTAACAGGGTCGTCCGCTGAATCCCTCCAAAGAAACCTAAGCGCGTCCTGGTCCTCTGGCCTATGTTTGACTACGATTTTTTTGTATGTATGTTCAGCGATTACTCCACATTTATTTGTGGACCAATTATTAAAATTATTCTTGTAATCCAAAGACAAATTTACCTATTTGATAAAAGCATATATTTTTTCATAGAATTATCAAACTCAAGTTAAATAAGTATTGTACTATTATTTATGTACCTACCTTCTCGAGACAAGCTTTTAAATATCATAAAAAATATGTGTCATGTAAAAGATTAATGTTTATTTTTATCTTTTGAGAGCATTAGAATAAAAACTTGTTTTTGAAAATGTTATTCTTTACAACAAGTTCACAAGAGTGTTACTGATTTGTCTTTTCGTAAGCGCATGTAAAAAAGACTTATGAGTTAAGATTATTATAAAATCAAGGAATATATTAATTGAATGATGCCAATGCTTGGTGTTAATTTGCAGACATTACTTGTTATAACGTAGGGAAATGTTGTTGTGTACGACTATTTATGTAAGAATATTGCTGTGTATGATAACGACATAATTTATTGTAAATGTAAGTTACTTCTGATAAAGCTGATAAGTTTCTTGCGCCCAATCCTCTTATCAGCTAAAAGATGTCCTGAATGAGTAGTAGGTAAACAATTTTAACGATTTAAAAGAGTTTACTATCAAGATATTTTGAATAAAGAATATTTTGATGACGATTACTTATGGTAAAAATAAATTATTATTATTGTTGACCACGTAACCGGCTTCTGGGCATCCCACAAATTGGCGCGCGTGCCTGAACGAGTTGGGGCTCCAAGTTTTGATTCAATCCGTAGACACGTACTTCCTGATTTATTCAGCGACCTACTTCAGTTTTAACGAGTTACTCCCCGAATCGTATCGCATTCCTACGGACCCCGTGTCACCGGGAAAGGTTGTAGTGTTTCTTATTTGCGAAAATTGAAACTATAAACAGACTTCAGTATAACATAGAAAAGTAATTATTCCGTTTTATTCACACCACTATAAAAATAAAGGATATAGGTGTTGACCCCTTTGTTGCCCGTGGTCCACCTGCGTAGTTCACCTGGGTGTATCATAGGAAAAAAATATATCCCGTAGTACACCTGGGTGTACCATGGGAAAAAAATATTTCCCGTAGTACACCTGGGTGTACCATGGTTAAATAGTAGATTGCTTTATAAGGGTGGAAAGGAATCAATCCCTACGAGGTTGTTAGACGCCCGAGCGCAGCGAGGGCGGCTATAGTCCGAGTAGGGTTTGATTCCTTTTACCCGTGTGTAGCACTCTACTTTTCATTTCGAATGCGAGGAAAATAAAAAATAGCTTTTCTAATAAAATTTATTAATAAAAATACTCCTAACATGACATATCGACATCGTGTTTTACACTTAGTGTACTTTTAAGCATTGAATATCTGCTCCATAGCGTAGACGCCTGCACTTTATGAGATAGTTCATTAAAGTATATAAGAAATACATTTTCAGAAAATGATTTTATATTCCTTGCATCTCGCCACTTCATAAAGTCGGAATATGTATTTAAATATCTTTCCTTTGAAATTTTTGGCAAAAAAATTTCGAGTATTGTATTTGCTTCGTTCGTGACTGAATCTGGAGCCGAAATTTCAGAATCGCTTGAATTCATTGTTTTTCTTAAATACCTAAATCACACAATCAAGATTTCGGTACAGCGTAACAGATTCCCCTCCCGCCAAAATTATCTTTTTCACAGGTATTTTTAAATTTGGAACACATCGCGTTACCTGTTACTGGCCATTCAGCCAAATACTTTTATTATCATTGTACCAAAGATTGTATGTACGTAACCTAATTCAGTTCTATTTTTAAAATTTTACTTTCCGCCCTAAGGAGGGAAGTAAATAGTATGAGAATTTCCCGCCCGCTGGTGGGAACTAGCGTTTTCCTCCCAATACTCAGATCAAGGAAACGCTCCTTTCCGAGCATGAGGAATGAAAATATATTTCCCGTAATACACTCAGGTGAACCATAGGAAATGATTTTTCATTCCTCATGCTCGGAAAGGAGCGTTTCCTTGATCTGAGTATTGGGAGGAAAACGCTAGTTCCCACCAGCGGGCGGGAAATTCTCATACTATTTACTTCCCTCCTTAGGGCGGAAAGTAAAATTTTAAAAATAGAACTGAATTAGGTTACGTACATACAATCTTTGGTACAATGATAATAAAAGTATTTGGCTGAATGACCAGTAACAGGTAACGCGATGTGTTCCAAATTTAAAAATACCTGTGAAAAAGATAATTTTGGCGGGAGGGGAATCTGTTACGCTGTACCGAAATCTTGATTGTGTGATTTAGGTATTTAAGAAAAACAATGAATTCAAGCGATTCTGAAATTTCGGCTCCAGATTCAGTCACGAACGAAGCAAATACAATACTCGAAATTTTTTTGCCAAAAATTTCAAAGGAAAGATATTTAAATACATATTCCGACTTTATGAAGTGGCGAGATGCAAGGAATATAAAATCATTTTCTGAAAATGTATTTCTTATATACTTTAATGAACTATCTCATAAAGTGCAGGCGTCTACGCTATGGAGCAGATATTCAATGCTTAAAAGTACACTAAGTGTAAAACACGATGTCGATATGTCATGTTAGGAGTATTTTTATTAATAAATTTTATTAGAAAAGCTATTTTTTATTTTCCTTGCATTCGAAATGAAAAGTAGAGTGCTACACACGGGTAAAAGGAATCAAACCCTACTCGGACTATAGCCGCCCTCGCTGCGCTCGGGCGTCTAACAACCTCGTAGGGATTGATTCCTTTCCACCCTTATAAAGCAATCTACTATTCCCTGTAGATCCAAAAGCCGCACCAATATCTTGAGACTTTTAAATATGTTGCTCAAAAATATCAAATCAAAAAGGCGAAAAATAGATATTGAAAATGATAATTACATCATATTGCGCTTTTGACCTTATGCCAACAAAGGGTGTTGACCTTGTGGACACCACAGTATTTTTTGGGATCACACTTGATTCAAAGCTGCAATGGGGCCCACATATAGATAAATTGTCAAAGAGACTTAGTTCTGCAGCTCACGCTGTATGGAAAATACGTCAGTTGACTGATGTTGATAGAGCAAGACGTATATTTTTCTTACTTTCATAATTTGATGTCATATGGCATTTTGTTGTGGGGAAATGCTGCCGACATTCAGATCGTTTTTGTGCTGCAGAAAATGGCTATTCGAGATATCTATAACCTTAAACTGAGAGATTCTTTGCGAGAAAAGTTTAAAGAAATTGGTATTATGACAGTAGCGTCGCAATATATTTATGAGAATCTAATATATGTTCGTATAGTGATATAGTAATAGTGATATTCATTCAGTTAATACTAGACAAAGGAACATGTTAGCTTTACCAAATACCAGGCTCCAAATAATCAATAATTCTTTTAGAGGCGTGTGTATACGTTTCTACAATAAAATCCCAAGTTGTATACAAGAACTTAGCTTAAACAAATTTAAAGTTGCAATAAAAGATGTACTTATTAAAAAAGCATATTATAAAGTGTCTGATTACATGGCGGACAAAAAAGCTTGGGTTTGAACTCTCATTTGTAATATTTAATAATGTACTGCATTTTGTTTCAAAGAAACATTCAGTGAGAGCAATTTATAAGCTAAGTTCACGCACTTCTCTCAGAGATAGCTTATATAATGTGAATTAACACATCTCTTCTTGTAATGGAAGTTGAGCTCAAACTTTTGCTTTGAGGTCAGCTTCCAATTGACGACTCTGTAACAAAACCAAAATTGTAAATGGCGATTTAAAAGAGGAGATAAAAAATTTTGACCTTTCGAGTTTCTTGCCTGTTCTTCTCGAGAAGGCTCTCCCAATTTCCGAACAGGTGTAGAGTCAACTTTTTTTTTCATTCCTCCTTGTATTTGCAGACATCTTGAGTATATTCAGGATGTATGCATATACAAGGTTAATATGGTTTCATTAAATTAGATTGTTTTGCTTTGTTCTGACGTCAATAAGTGTCTGTAAAGGCCTGTGTTGAATAAAGATTTTTGAATTTGAATTTGAATTGAATTTGAAAATTTAGGGGGAAATCGTAAGGACCGATTTTCCATTCAAACGTTGTTCCTGTTTTCTTCCTGGATGATGCCAATAGAGCAATTAAAAAAATATGGCTGCGATCAGCATGTTCTTATGATTTACTTTCTTCCTAAGTTAATTATTTCAGTCGACTTAAAACTTAAGAAGCCTAAAAAATTGGGCAGGTTTTCTGCTAAATTCAAACATCCAGCAAACGAATTTGACATAATATGTAAAAAGCAAGCATGCAAAATGACAACTAAGATCGACATACTCGACAAAAATCGATAAAGACAGATATTCTTAGACAGTGAAAAGGACAGATGCTTTTGTCGATCGATATTATGTCGATCGACAAGTCACATGCACAACAGTTTTAAAGAAGCAAACAGGGGACTACGAAACTATTTTCAGGTCCGAGATGCAGTTGCCTCTTCTATCGCGCTCTGCTCGAAGCAAACAGGGGACTATGAAATGTCTATCTTCAGGTCCGAGTTGCAATTGGCTCTATCGCTCTATCAACTCGGTTATTCGGGCACAGCGCGACAGCAATACATTTTACAAATACCGATTTTTGAATTCTCTAGCCCTTCAAGTGTTTCTTCTTAATGTCAGCGTTAAACTTTTAACTTACGTATTTTGCTTACATTTAACTACAAAAGTAAATTAAGCTGCCACCACTGCTGTACGCCATGTCGTGTAGGGTAAGTACTTACTGTTGATCTAGAATCATGAAATTTACCAAGAAGGCCTTCCTTACATGATAAGGAAAAATCTGAAAGTTGAAAGTATCTAATATACACAAAAAAATCATAAAAATCGATCAAGCCGTTTCGGAAGAGTTTGGTTACAAGCACTGTGACACGAGAATTTTATACATATAGGTATTAACATAAATTTCTACGGAACCCTCGATGAACGAGTCCGATTTGCACATTACGGGGTTTTGTCACACTGCACTGGAAGCTTGAACATCTACCTTTTCCTCAGGTTCCGTAAACCGACCTTTTTTTTTTTTTTTTTTTTTATCGCGGGGAAATGCGCAACCGCACCGTACCCACCGTTGGCTAAACGGTGAGCGTGTGTGGGGCTCACCTGGCAGAGTGCCAGGCTTACCCACTAAAACCCCTCGGTGTTCTTCCTGCCCTTATGGGCGCGCTAGGTAAGGTCCACACTGCGACTCCACTACCTACGCGCCCGGGCAAGCCCGACCACCCGGTCGGGCTCTCGCCAAGGGGGGATTGCCCGAGAACACCAGGGCAATCCCCAGACGGAGGGCCTTACGGCGGCGTGCACGGGGCCAACCGTGCACGCAGGCCACACGGCAGGGTCATCGGACAGGCATTGCTTGAGCGAATGCCCGCCTTCTCCTGCCTATCCGTCTGCGGCGGATGGGAGCGGCCTGAGGATCTACCTCCCGCTCCCTCTCCGCAGCCTCCTTCTGCGAGATGACATTTTCGCAGAAGGAGGCGACAGCCCCCCATTCCGCTTCGCCGCGGAGCATGGCCACGACCATGCTCGGCAGCGAAAGGTCGCCGCCTCCCAGCGCAACGTTTAATTCGCTGCGCTGGCGTCGCCAGGCCGGGCACACCAACAGGGTGTGCTCGGCCGTGTCGTCGGGAGCGTCGCAGTGATGACACTGCGGCGTTTCCTCCCAACGTGCAACTCGGTGCAGGTAGTGACCGAAACAACCATGTCCGGTCAGTACCTGCACCATGCGGAATGAGAGGCTGCCTTGCCGGCGCCCAACCCACTCCTCCAACACCGGACGGATCGCTTCGATCGTCCGGTGGCCGGCAGCTGGGAAGACGAGTGCCTCACCCCACCGGCGCAGAGCCTCCCTCTGCGCCTGGGTACGAACCACCTCCACCTCCTGTGGGGCAGATCGTCCCCCCCGTTCTCGGACGGCAACCCGATGCCGATACACCTCCGACTGGACGCGTGCATCGACATCCCACGGCGTTTGGCCCGCAAGTACGCAGGCCGCGCCGTGGCTGACCGTGCGATAAGCTCGCACGGCCCGGGTTGCTATGACCCTCTGCGGACGTCGCAAGAGGGCCACCGTCCGGGGGGAGAGGCACTCTGCCCATACCGGGGCTCCGTAGAGTGCCATTGACCGTATTACCCCATGATACAGTCGCCGGCACGCCGATCCTGGCCCTCCCACGTTAGGAAGGACCCGTCCGAGTGCGGCTGCGGCGGCACACAGCCGTGGAATGAGGAGCTTAAAATGCTCCTCGAAGTTCCATCGGGGATCCAAAACCAGGCCGAGGTACTTGAAGTGTGCCTCGACCGGTATGCGGACCCCCTCCACTCGGACACGCAGCCCCGGTGGGATCCTGCGACGGGAGGCGTGGAACATCATGGCCCTCGTTTTGTCGAGGGCCACGTCCAGGCCTAGGAGGCGGATGCGTCGGACGACGAGTGAAGCGCCGACCGACGCAAGGTGGGCCGCCTCCTCCCCCGTATTTGCTTTCGCCGCAACAAGTGTGTCGTCGGCGAAGCAGACGACCTCCATTCGTGGAAGGAGGTTGCCTCGCAGGACCCAGTTGTACCCCAGGTTCCATAATAGAGGACCTAGTACGGAACCCTGGGGCACGCCCGCCGCCATTGCCCACGAATGGACGCGACCATCCGGACCCTCGTAGAGGATTGTCCTATCATCCAGGTAGTCCTCCACAAGGGTGCGGAGGTACGGAGGCACCCGGTGGAAGCGGAGTGCCTCCTTTATGCACTCATGAGGCAGGCTGTTAAAGGCGTTGCGGATGTCCAGCGACACCGCAACTACAGCCTCCCCACGAGCCGTGGCCTCCTCAGTCCACCTCTTAAGGAGGGCCACCGCGTCCACCGTGGACCGGCCGGTGCGGAAGCCGAACTGGTTGGCAGCCAAGTCCGGCCCCCGGTCCTCCAGATGCTCGATGATTCGGGAAGCCAGAATTTTCTCCAGGAACTTCCCAGCCTCATCGAGCAGCACCACCGGCCGATACCCAGTCGGGGAATCGGCGGGGCGGCTCTCCTTCCTTAACAGGCAGAGCTTGCCCACTTTCCACCGACTGGGGAAGCGGCCCGAGGCGATACTCAGGTCCAGCACCGCCCGGAACCGTTCCTCGAGGTGTCTCAGGGCGAGGACCAGAACCCTGGATGGGACACCGTCCGGTCCCGGCGCCTTCTTCTTTCGCCGGAACCGTTCCCTCACCGTGTCGAATTCCACGTTCGACACGGGAGGGATTACGACAGCCACTTCCTCCGGAGGAGTGTCCGGGGGGTCCATTCTGGGGGGCTGAAACGGACCAGGATTAGGGAACAGAGTATTCAGCACCCGGTCCAACAGCCCCCTGTCCATAGCGGAGGTGGGTGGAGCACAAGCTTTGAACTTGCCCTCACCATCCGATACGGACGCCCCCACGGATCATCGTCCAGGAGCCGCAAAAACTGCTCCCTGGACTCCTCCTTGGCCCTGCAGATTTCGTTACGCAGGGCCTTCTTGGCTGCCGCATACACCCGACGGAGCTCAGCTTCCTCGTCGGGTGTAGTTCTGTTGCGCCTACGACATCGCACGTAAGCGCGCCGAGCCCTCATGCTGGTGGTACGCAGGTCCGCAATCTCCTGCGTCCACCAGTACACCTGTCCCCTTTCGGGGCAAGCCTGCGCCCTCGGCATGGCAGCTTGGCAGACGACTTTCATATCGTCCGCGAAGAGATCCGCCATGCCGTCGACATCCCTGGTGAGGTGGGGCGGCACTTCCGCCCACGCCCGCACCATCGCCGCCTCCTCCGCCACATCCGGGCGGAGCTTGGTGAGCGCCCATTTTGGAAAGGCGCTCACCGCCGAGCCCCTGCGGTTCGGGACCCCATGGGATGCCGTGGAGACCTCATATCGGACATATAAATGATCCGACAGGGTCTCCACATCTTCCTCGACTCGCCAGTCGTTGATTCGACGGGCGAGTGAGGGGGTGGCAAAGGACACGTCCACAATGGACGTGCCTTGCACCCGGACGCAGGTAGGGGTGGTGCCCCTATTCAAGATCTGGAGCCCCAGGGATAGAACCCAGGACTCCAAATCTCCACCCCTCGGACTGGTTCTGGAGGACCCCCACGCAGTAGACCACGCGTTGAGGTCCCCCGCGATCAGCACCGGTACCGGGGCCGTCCTCCGGACGACCCCTTCTAACGCAGCCAGGTAGACCGCGAAGTCCGCCCGGCTGCGATTGGGGGAGAAGTAGGTCGACACGACCAACATTCCCCCCCACATGGCGGCTACGTAGCCAGTACCCCTTTCTCTTAAAATGAGAGAGGGGGCTGTACCACGCGCCGCCCGCATTATAGCGGCGGAACCATCCGCCGCCACCAACCAATTGGGCGACTTCGGCGGAACGTAATACGGCTCCGCCACAGTCGCCAAATCTACACCCCACTCCGCCGCGGTCTGACACAGGAGGTCCTGTGCCGCGGCGCAGTGGTTCACATTTGCCTGGAGAAGCTTTACGGGACCACTAAACATTGGTGGTCTCCATTTGCTCCTCCTGGACCGCGGCGGCGGCCGGTGCTAGCGGTGGTGCCAGTTGTGACGGGCTCTTAGGGGCTACGGTCACCCTTACCGGGGCCAAACGGCCCCTGACCGGCGGGGGGTTGCAATTAATGCCCCCCATGCGGTGGTCGGCTGGCCGCTTTGCGTCCGCACAGACGGCGCATTTTAGCGCCTCTATGCAGTCCACTCCGTAAACCGACCTAACCTTAAGCGATTTCGCAGCCAATGGACGCTTGAAACTTGAGGTACAGGATCATACGTGATGGGATCATGCTGCGTAACTTGAACAAAAATAGCTGCCATCTGCGCAGGCGCAACCGCAAGTCCCCGCGTCCCGTTTGGGACCTAAAAATCATAACAACGAGGCAGGATTATCAATAGCAATGGTAATTTCACAGGCAACTATTAACATAACACTTATTTTTACCATTGCGCCTGCGCAGATGACAGCCATTTCTGTTCAAATTACATGCCGTATGTACAAGTACATACATACAGGGTGTAAAAAGACCGGTACCGAAGCCGAAACCCACGTATTGCTCCCATCATCACTATAGTTTTTGTCTTCAAGACCATGGTTGTGAAACTAATAGTTGCCGAGATATTCAAGGATAAAGTTACAATATTTTTTCGAGATTTTTATTCTCTTTTACAAAACTGTTCGAAATGTATTTTGATAATTTTCGTCCAAACAAACATCTACGAAAAAACATTATTTCTTAACAAAATTTATGACTGAAAAGGAATCTCTTGCGCGGGAAACTCGTCTTGCTTTACATGCACTCACACTGACTCACTAACACCGACGCGATATCCGGACGCGCAAGCCAGGCGCGGGCACGCGTTTCATTGCGTAGTATTTATTGTCGTTGTTTTCTTAAGCTTTAAAATTATTGATTGACATAGATTTTTCGTTATATTGCTTTATTTAATGGTCTGAATGCGTAGACGCAGGCTTCGGTATACGTCTTTTTACACCCTGTATAATTACTTGTACACACTTGTACAAGTATAATAACGTAACTTTATTAGCTGCGGCCCTTTAAAGAGGAGAGAACACCCACCACCCACTACTAGTAAAGCTCATTAAGGTGTTATAGGTCCCTCAGTCCCCGCGCAATTCTCATTTAAGAAAAAGATATTGAGAATATCGAGAACGGTAATACTCTCCGACGAACCCCTAGAGACACATCTGTCGGCTGCGGGCAGCTCCACGCGTGCTTATTGAATGATAATAATTACGAGAAGTCGGCGACATACGGCCCGTTCCAGATAAGCATTTTTAGCCATAAATATCAACATTTTTAGCATCTCTGCGTTTCATTAGCCGGTGATGCTAGTTTTTCTTGCTGGTTGTCATGCGTTTCATTTAAGCATTTTTGACACGAAATGACATCAAATACCCATGTTAGTAGATGGGTCCTCTGATACCACTTTTTGACAGCTTTCAAATTTGACATTTGGAATCTTTTTTCATGAATCAAAAAGGATTTTCAGCGGATTTAAAGAATTTCTTGAAAGATATTTATAGTATTAGCTAATTCTGATTTATATTATTAAAAATTTTAAGTGGCTGGACTAATTAAGTGAGGTGTCAAAATTCAGCATGAAAAATCAGTATCTTGCGTTTCATTTGTAACAATTAGCGCGGCTAAAAATGTCAACATTTCTTATAAGAAACGCAAAACGAGGCTAACATCAGATGTTAGCCTCAGAAAGTAGCAGTGCTTTATCTGGAACGCAGGGATAATTGGAACTGACAGCGGACACGTCAACAGCGGAACATGTTGGAACTTGTTCTAACTTGACGCGTGCACAGGGCTGCTTCTGCGAAATTATTAGGTACTTAATATAATGTGTAAACTTTTTTTACAGATGTTGACAATATACTCAGTGTACGATTAACTAACTTATCCCCGTGAACAAAATACGATTGCATCATCTAAATATAAATTATTATATTATATATTTCGTTTGAATTCACTTTATTAGTTGACTGCTTTATCTTATCTTATAATGGGCCCCAGTCTTGCCTCAATGATATCTGTGTGTATCCGAATGCTAAGCAGGCCCCAAATAGCCTAGCTTTAATTTACGCAGCTTTGCCTGCGTTCTTTTTGTTTTCCCGTGGGAATTTTATATTTTCCCGTAGAAAAAATATTTTTTTTGCCTATATTAATCAGGGATAATGTAGCATACTAGTGGTGATAGAATTTTTGAAATCGGTCTAGTAGTTTTTGAGTTTATTCGTTACATACATACATACAAATCTATCCTCTTGTAGATATATAGATTTATAAATACTTAGTTAAGTACTCAACTATGTAGTTGGTTGAGTTCACAATACAGGGGCGACAGCCAATTATTATGGTAAGTGAGCAATTGGCCCTCATCATCATCATCATATCAGCCAAGAGACGCCCATTGTTGGACATAGGCCTCCCCCAAGGATCACCGTACCGATCGGTTCTGCGCCTCCCGCATCCAGCGGCTTGGTCCTAATTTCCTAAATACCTATAAAGATTTGTCACGATAGTTCTAAATTGAATTTTTTTTCCGGTGACAATGCAAAACTCTACGAGGACAAATTTTTATAGAGCAATGATAGAGACAATTGATAAATCAAATTCAACAGGATCGAACGGGTGACAGCCCTATGAGTAGCGCAGATGTGACGTCACTACAAGCCCCGCCTCCCCACCTCCTTTGCGAACTAGGACGCCGCGTGACGTCACTTGGCCGATACTTGTTGATGCGACCACCGCATCGTTCGACGTGGTAACGTATGTACAACTGGACTTAATAATTCGTGAACAGATACTTTTTTATTATTTTGAATTTAAACCAGGGGCGGTCGACTTTTCTATTGGCGCAATGAGACATACCTACTAGGGATACATCGAGTGTTACCTCATAAAACATGTTTCTAAAAATCCTAAAATGGTAGTAAATAATAACAAAAGATTCATAGATGTTAACCATATTTTCTGATGATAAACATCTTTTAAAACATAAATTTGCGTTATTTAACTAAAGTTAATATTTTTAAGTATATTTTGTTTAAAATTATCCAGAAAGACTTGAGTTTGAAGATTATTTATTAAATGGATAATGGATGTAAAGTCAATGTTAGAACTGGCAACATATATTCACAAAATATGGCCGAATTTATATTTCTGGCGCATGAATTATTTTCTTTTTGTTTCTCCATTGCGAATTTACGCAATAACATCGAAGTGTGTTTGCTTTTGAGATAACGACTTTTCTTGATAGTGTCTTTTTGTGTTTTTACGTGAGAAATAGACTCGTTGGAGACAGTGACTTGTTTTGATTTTTGTGTTAAACTGGAGTTCTTTTTTTCATGTTGTTACTTAGATTTAATTGCTTTTCCTGAGACAGTGACTCTAAAACGTGTCAATTTGAACAATAGTTTGTCAGGGAACATGCCTGATAACCTGAAGAGAAAATGTCTCAAGTGTGGCATCTCACCACAAGATGATGCAAACATTATACTATATCGCTTTCCAAAGCCAGGAACAACAAATATTCGACGGTAAGTGTTGAAATTGACCAGTTTAAATACTTCTGACATTGGCACGTCCTTTTTTTGTTATTCAACAAGCCTTCCTCGCAGTTGTCAAACAACGATGTTGAAAACTTTTCTCAAATATCCGAGAAATTATTTTATGAAACTGTCTATCCTGGCACTTGACACTAGCAGTAATGGTTGTTATCCTCTCTTAACGACAAAAAACCCCGGTTAAAGCGGTAGCGGTTATGTTCACAATAAAAGAGATAACACTTCTTTGAGTTCTATTAGCGTTACTGCAAGAACATAAAATTATAATAGTCTCTAAATTCCGTAGATTAAATATCATAATGATAAATGAACTTTCGCTCATAATATTTTCTTTTTCAGATGTGAAATGTGGGCCAAGTATTGTTTTCCAAATGACAGTTGGTCATCTGTGGACTTCCAACGTAAATTATATGCTGAGCAAAGGATTATAAGATTATATATATTAATGTTGAAGAGAAGAGATTATCCAAACATGCTGTTCCAGATATGATTGGTTTTGACAAGGTGAATAAAAATAGCTTTTGTATATATCCTACCTGTTTATATCTGTGTTAAAATAAATATTTCTAGCATTTTATGCATTCAATGTGTGGATGCTGAGTCCTGAGAGTGGACTCCATCCTAAGACTTGTGATAGTTATATTCCGCCTGTAGAGTGTTGTTGCATATTAATAATGATTATTTAGACAGTTCAGCGGTGTGACTATGGTTCATTTATTGATTGATAATGCCAAATTTTTAACATTTCAAATTGAGACAGCATACTTTATCAATAGTGCTTGCACTCCATCCAAATGTCCGAGTCTGAGCACTATGGATAAAGTCTGTATTATCAATTTCAATTGCTATACAAGCTGTACTATAAACTACAACTCCATACAATCATCATCATCATCACAGCTCATAATATATGTCCCCACTGAGGGGCTCGAGGCTACCCAAGGGTTAGGGTAGTAAGGACTAAGTCAGCCATGCCGGCCTCGTGCGGATTGGTTGACTTCACATACACCTTTGAATTTCTTTATAGATGAATGCAGGTTGCCTCATGATGTTTTCCTTCACCATAGGAGCATCGACAAATGTACATATGAAATTCGAAAAGCGAAAAACCGTGAATATGTAGAATCTGCTTCAAAACTAGCGATAACAAAGAAGATGAACACAATAAAACATAAATAAAACTATCATACTTTTATTTAATTTTTACCTTTACTATTCTGCGACTTCTGACGTGATTTATGGAAACTAGAAAATAATATGCAATGATTTATAATTAAAATCATTGCATATTATCTAGTTTCCATAAATTACGATTACAATAAAAAAATAATATTACAGTGCTTTTGAATTTTACCGCGTAGCGTACATAGTGCGTGGGGCCACAGTAAGATGGCAGCACAGTCAAAATTTGTCCAACGTGTTTTTCTATGTAGTTGTCATTCTTCCCTTGGGTATAGTGTTCTGTGATTTAAACACTCCCAGTTTTAGGAAGGCAAATGGATCCATCTTGCACGGCTATTTTCTTTTAAGAAGTTTTAATGTACTTTCACTATTTTGATTCTTTTTAACCGACTTCAAAAAGGAAGTTCTCAACTCGATGCGTCTTTTTTTTGTGTGTTTCGCGATTACGCCGCCAATTGTTGACCGATTATCAAAATTATTTTTGTATTCGATAGAGTATACTCCAAGGGTGGTCCCATGGTCTCCAAAGTTAGGATCTGATGATGGGATTCCATAAAAATCTAGGAAAACCCTTAAATTTTTAAGTGTGTTCAACGTGTTTTTGTGTGTATGTTAAGCGATTACTCCGCCAATTGTGGACCGATTTTCAAAATTGTTTTTGTATTCAATAGGATATACTCCTAGAGTGGTCCCAAGGTCACCAAAGTCAGAATGTGATAATGGAATCCCATGAAAATCGAGGAAATCCCTAATTTAGTCGGTGACGGGTAAAGTTTTAAGACTTTCGGAGATCATCGTTCGGCACTGACTTCAATATAGAAGTGTGATGTTGTCTGTACCAATTCTTATATTATTTTTAACTTTTCATTGTTTTTGAAGTTGGTTTTTATTTTATGTAAAATATTTTTTCATTATCATAATGCTTTAAGGTAGTTAAGCTAGTTGGTACTAAATAAGTTAGTCCTCTGAATCATACCAAAGCCGATGTCAATAACATTCTGAGATAATTAGAATAACAAAAATATTACATAAAAGTAAAACATCGAAAAACCAAAACCAAACCAGGCAGAGAACAGTAGCAACCAAGCAGCAGTGCTTGCATTGCTGTTTTCCGGTCAGTGAAATTACTGGGTACCGTGACTTTTCATCTTATGTCACGAGTTGGCAACGTACACTGTCGTTCTAGTGGGGGTTGCAGTTTTGCTGCGAATCTCACAAGAGCCATGTATTTAGGTGACTGTTACCACTTACCATCAGGTAGGCAGTTTGCTTAATTGCCAACTTAGTTGTATAAAAACTTCCGCCCCCATGGGGAATCGAAAGTTAGACTTCCAGGTCAATGCTGAATGGTCTCAACCAGTAGACCACGGATGTGGTTAAAGCTTACCTTCACGTAGGGCTAAATCAAATACGTTGTCAACCTTCACACAATAATAAATATTTACAAGTGAATGTTGTAGTTTTAAGTTGAAATACTAAGGTAATACAGAAATGGAATGGGCTGTTTGAAGCATTTTACTGTGGGAGTTACTTCATATTGACGGTAAGTGATGCCCAGGCAAGTCAGGTATTAATACAGTTGTATTGGAAAGTGGTGATGATTATACTTCGACCTACATGTACAGACGGCAACACGCGAGACAATACAGTTCGGATTTTGATCCGTCCTTAACATTGTGCAGTTAGCACAGACATTAAGACGGAGCTAGCAGAGACCCAAACAAAACGACACTCACGAATACTACGTGGAATACTACGTGGTAATAAAAGCGCAAAAACTTAGACACACCGACTTATTTTTTTTAGAAAAGTATTATTAAATTACAAAGAAGAAGATATTAGGTCCTTACATATGAAATTGGCGTTTTGCGGTACTGGCCACTTTGATCTCAAATATCTCCTCTATGGTTAGGAATTCCAAATTCAAATTTATACAGCTATTTACTCATGTATTTGTGTTTCGAAAATTATAATTCAGTTGTTTTGTTCCCTCAATTGTTTTCTTTGCGTCACTCAGTTTACAATATGGAAAACTTGAAATATCGCGTTATTTACGAGTACGAGTTCCACCGTGACACCAGTGCTGCAGAAACGGCTCGAAGGATTAATGATGTGTATGGTGACAGTTCCAACGTTTTCGTTCTGGAAATTTCGACCTGCAGAACAAGCCCCGTGGACGGCCGGAGACCAAAGTTGATAATGAAGAATTGAATTGAATTGGCTATTGTGGAAGCGGATCCATCGCAAACCACGTCCGAGTTAGCTGCAGGCTGCGGTGTTAGTGATAAAACTGTTTTAATCCACTTGAAGCAAATTGGGAAGGTGAAAAAGCTTGAAAGGTGGGTACCTCACGAATTGAGTGAAGCAAATCAATAAACGCGCGTTGACTGCTGCGTTACATTACTCAACCGACACAATAATGAAGGGATTTTAAATCGAATCATTACTTGTGATGAAAAGTGGGTCCTGTACGATAATCGGAAGTGCTCATTGCAATGGTTGAACCAGCCAAACCATGCCCGAAGCGAAAATTGACTCCAAAAAAGTTACTTGTGAGCGTTTGGTGGACTAGTGCTGGTGTCGTTCACTACAGCTTTCTTAAATCTGGCTAGACGATTACGGCAGATGTCTATTGTCAGCAACTGCAAACAATGATGGAAAAGCTAGCTGCTAAACAACCGAGACTGGTCAATCGCTCTAGGCCACTGCTGCTTCATGATAACGCTAGACCACACACTGCACAAGTCGGCTACCAAATTAGAGGAGATTCAATTGGAATGTCTAAGACATCCATCGTACTCTCCGGAACTTGCTCCAACAGATTACTATTTTTTTTCGAAATTTGGATAACTTCTTGAAAGGGAAAAAATTCAACTCCGATGGGGCAGTCCAAACCGCCTTCAAAGAATTTATTGATTCCCGTCCGAATAGTTTTTTTTAGTAAAGGGATCGATGAACTACCTATGAGATGGCAAAAGAGCATAGATAGCAATGGTACATTGCTTTGATTGAATAAATATATTATATTTAAAAAAATCGACTTTATGTTCCTCTCATACAAAACGTCAATTTCATATGTAAGGATATTTCCTGTTTTTGTTTTGTTGTCTTGTCATGTCTTGCGAAGCCGTCGAACGGTGAACGCACACGACCGACTTTTTCTAGGCCTGATAACCCAAGAAGCAGACTAATGTCAATGACCAATAAAAGACGTCGTTTTTAAGTCAATTTAGGATCTATCATTGTACGTCTGATTTAGACGCCTAACGTCAATAATACGTCGATTCGGGGTCAGCAGTTTATACGTCATTATTAGTCGTCCTACAGACTACCATTACAGTACCACTACTTGACCACTCAATTAGTCGTGGATATAAAACAAAACAAGCACGACGAACTTTTATATTTTCATAAAAAATGTATCATCTTATATATATTAAAGTTTATTTTCCTCTTTTTAGGGCATTAAAATATAAGATAGGTTTTAAAAATATATTTTTTAGTATTAATTTATAATTTTTTATTTTGTGATGGCGGTCAATTATATTTTTTTCCTAGTATCCTGTATTTTACAAGTCACGCCCTTTCATTCATATCACGTCATTGCTTAACTTCGTAAGGATGTCCTAGGTGGTCCGTCTTAAAAACGTCATGAAAAGTTGTCGTCGAAACGTCTAAATATGTCCTGAGGCTGTGACATACGACCGTCATTATAGAGTACCCTAGGACGTCTTTTACGTCGGTGGCGACCTTAAAATATCGTCCAACAGACGTCAGAATGCTACTTGGGAATCGGATCGATTTGTTACTAACTCTTATGGTCGACTCAACGCACACGTTTGTCGGTGGCTATCTAGAAAAGTGCACGTTATGGATTTAATGGTTTCGACAGGCGTTTGGTACATAAAGACTGCTTTGGGTTAAACATGTACAAAAGTAATCATTACAGTTAAAATAATTTCGTCGGGGTTGTTTTTAACAATTTATTTTTAACAATTTATGTACACACACACAAAAACAGCAACAAAAGCATTGATACATGGAGACACTGTACGAAGGTACTGCTTATTTCCTATCGAAATGTTTTCCAGTAGCCCTGTCACTCATAGATATTGCCACAGAATGGTAGTTCAGTGTGTTCTTTATTGATTTATTCATTTTTTAATTTATTTTGCATTTTTAAATAAAATGCAAGGTTCTGTTAATAAAAGCATGCTTTTGACATTTAAAAGTTATCGTATATCTCGCTTCACCTCCCATCTAGAATATGATTTTTAGCGTATCCCTTATTTTTGGTCCAAAAAACGCCAGTTCCAATTAAGCTCTCAACTCCGCAGCCAAATTAAAAACAGTTGCAGCCTCGACGTGATAGAAAGGTGCAGATATTCTGGTTGCTGAAATTCCCCAACCTTTGACTCATAGTAGTGATACTCTCTAAGTCCGCAATGAAAGTTTCGAGCGTCAAAATCAACGTTAATTTCTGCGTGCTGTCATCGACATCACAAAGGCCACCTCCGTTGTCTAGTGGCTGAGATCACCGGATGATGATCGGGAGGTCCGGGGTATGATTTTTTTTTCCATTTATTATCCAACATCACAATGTGTATTATAATTTTTTTATCTATTTAGCAGTTACTGAAGCTAGTTTGCTTATGTGTAACAGCGAGTTGTACTATAAAAGCACGCTTATATGTGAATAGTTTTTCCTATGTGCTATAATAGGTATAGACCATTTGCTATTATATTATTAATTAATATATAACTTAACAGTAAATATACATTGACGGTGTAACAAATATAACCCTTTAGTACTGTCTGGAGACAGTGAACCTACTTAAAATTTCCTTACAAAATCTTCGCTTATGTAAAAATGCTCTTTTATTTTTTTGGAAGTATTTTTTCTAATTATATAATATTCTAATATATCTCTAGGTAATTGATTTAATATATCTGGAAAAATATATTCTAACATCCTTTCTCCGTACGTGTTATTTGCTTTTGGTATTACAAATTTTCTTAAATAAGATAATTCTCTTAATCTGTCTGTTCTCTTGTTATATTTTAGGTTATTTATTAGATTTGTGTTTTCTTTTATAATATTAAATTTCACTTTATTAAATACGTCAATTACCTTGCAATATGAGAATAAGCTTTTGTAATTGTTAACTTTGTTGTAATTTAATTTTTTTCGGTACTATCGTTTTAAGGAGCTTTAATTGTAAATTGTATATATTTTCTAAATATGTTTTATACGTTAAGCCGTAACAGCTTACTCCATAATTAATTATGGAATCAGCAAGTGCAGTATACAATGTTCGCCTAATGTTATAAGGTAATTTAAATTTTAAAATTGACATTTTGCAAATGACTGCTCTCAGTTTATCACACACTTTTAATATATGTGCTTTCCAATTGAATCTGTTATCGATTATGAGTCCTAGGTATGTGTGCGTGCTTACTCTGTCTAGGCTATTACATTTACAGTTTCTATATTGCTTGTGTTGACAACTGTGCCCATGTGCAACGATTTTCGGTTCGTGTACAGAGATGTTTTGTGATGAATGTATGTGCATCATTTTTGTTTTTTCGTAGTTGATAACTAAACCGAGATCGTGTGCCCACGAGCACAGGTTGTCAAAACAAGACTGCATTTGCTCTTCCGCCATTTCAATACGTTTATGAGCCGTAATAAGACAGGTGTCATCTGCAAATTGGTATACTTGTCCATTTTTAATGATATTCGGCATATCATTAGAGTAGAGTAGGTATTCTGTAGGCGCCAAAATTGTTCCTTGACACGTACCCACATCGCTGGGTATGAGCTCACTGCATTGGTTAGCAATTTTTACCGTTGTATACCTATTGCTGTGATAATCTTTAAACCACTCTAAGAGGGGACCCTGTATGCCATTTTCTTGTAATTTTAAAAATAATGTTTTGTGACTGAGTGTTTCAAAAGCTTTACTGAAGTCTATAAATATCGCTATTATGTGTTTCTTTTCATTGAGAAGCCTGTTTATGTCGTTTGTAAATTTAGATAGTAGTTGAGTAGTGTTTTTATTTTTTTGGAAGCCAAATTGATTCGAGTTTATTATATTGTTTTTATCTAGAAAATAAGCTAATTGGTCTCCGAAATATCTTTCAATAATTTTATCTATTATTGATAGAATTGTAATTGACCTATAATTGTTAATTTCTTTGCGTGTTCCTTTTTTATGTATAGGTCTAATCACTCCTATTTTTAGTTTATTAGGATATTTTCGGGTAGCAATTGATCTATTTATTAAATGGGTTATGACAGGTACTAAAAAATTACTATACTTTTTTATATCATTTGCTCGGATTCCATCAAATCCGGGGCTTTTCTTCTCGTTAATTTTTTTAATTATTGTTTCCGTTATTTCTTCACTGCATTTATTTAGTTTTATACATATATCTGTATTTTTTATATATAATTCTTTCTGTAATAGCGGTTTATCGCATGAAGTGCATATTTTGTTCACATTGTCTCGAAATCCGTAGGCAAATTTATTACAAATGTTAGTTACGTCATCGTTTTTAAAAGAATTTATCACTATCTTGTCAATAGAATTCACGATTTTACCCGTTATTGTATTAATGATATTCCAAAGTTTTCGCGGGTTTTTAAAATTTTCACTTATTTCTTTTTTTATACTCTTATTCCGTAAAAATCTTGTGTACGATATTATTTTATTTCTGTATATATTATATAATTTTTTCTTTATCATGTTATTTTCGTCTTTTTTCCAAATTTTATATAATTCTTCTCTTTTTTTACACATGTTCATTAACCTATTATTTTTCCATTTACATTCTAATCTCTTTGACACACTTTTACATTTTAATATTGTGGTACATCTTTCGTAAGGCGTAGAAAATTTATTTATAATAAAATCTAAAATTTCGTCCGGTTCATCTAATTTTAGTGCCTCGTTCCAGTGGATACTTTGGATCTGTTTATATAATTCCTTTTCGTCAATACAGTGGATGTCGCGTTGTTGTTTACTATCGCGCAGCACGTCTGAGCTCCCGATTATCAAACCGGTTATGTAGTGATCGGCCGGCGCGCACTGAATCACCCCAGTATTTATGTCACACTCCTGTACTGTGCGAATAAAAATATGGTCAATGCACGTTTTAGATAATATGCCGTCTTTCGTTTCCTCTCTTGTGTACATATTTATCCCGCATTGCAGGCCCAGCTCGCTTAATAAATTTAAGTAATTAATTTTAATAGGATTGTCTTTTTTAAGGTCCAAGTTCATGTCACCTAATAATAAATAATTTTTATTCTGAAGATACGTTTTAATATGTCTATACAGCTCATTACAGAACAGCATTTTATTTTGGGCCGGAGGCCTGTATACTACACAAATACCTATTGAAAAAGTTGAAGTTGGAGAGGTTATTTTGCCAGTTAAACATTCAAAATTTTTTGTTACGACAAATTTTCTTTCAAAGATTGGACTATTGTGTATATATAAAATTTTTAGTTCTTAGTTGAGTGTACATAGTGTAATTATCTAATTCAAATAAATTTGCGCAGTTATAGTTTATGTTTACTTCTGTTACACAAATTAAATGTATTAGATTTAAGCTGTTATTAATTATATATTCTAAATTTGCGAAATTTTTGATCATTGATCTTATATTTAAATGCAGTACGACTAAGGGGTTATTTTTGTTACTTACATTTGAGACATACGGAATGAGTATGTCTCAAATGTAATTGGTGATATTTTTTTTCATATATATAGTTGTTATATAGATCCACTTTTGTAAATTATTTTTTTGCTTATTAGACTATTGTTCTGTATATAAAATTGCCACTTAAATTATGTATCACGCCGCCACTGGTTGACAATTCTTTCCAAGTCTCTTTCTGTTCTAATTATGGAATATTTCTCGTTTTCTTCTTTACGAACCATCACTACCCCGTTGCGGCACCATACGTATTTATATAGGTTTGATTCTTTTAGGTCACTCTTGGCCTTCCATAAGAGGTATGCCGTTGCAGGTGACAGTGCTTCGCGCAAGTATATCTTGTTAGCATAATTTTTCCCTATGTCTAGAGTAGATAGAGACATTGTTTTGGCGACATTAAGCCACTCATCTCTGTATCCTTCTTGGAGTAAAATACGCAGTGGGGTAGGTTTGTTATCCGATATTTCTTTTTTGTTTGAGCCTCGTTTCTTTTTTCTGTACATTCTTACTATATTGTTTTTATTGATTCCCCACTAGGGCAGACATTTTTCTGCTCGGTTTGGTTGTGGTAGGGTTTCTGAGCCCTCCTGGTTAGCTAGCGTCTTACCTAAGTTTGTCGCCATAATAACAATGTTAATAGCATTGTTGTGTTCAAGCAACAATTAGAGGTGAGATTATCGTCATTTACCATCAGGTGAGATGAATGCCAAGAGCTTCCCTGTCATATGTAAAACAAAGCGTGTGCGCTGTCACTGCGTTGCCGCTGTACAGCAACTTCGAGATCAAAACATTGATTGTGGACTTAGAGAGTAGCCCCTCCTGCATGAATTGGGCTTTCCTATATTTCCTGTTAATCTGAGGTGACCTTAGAATAGTTTCAAAAATGTAAAAAGGGTTTACGAGATATACCTACATAAGATTCCCTATAAGTTTTTTGAACTATTAGGCTTTCATCGCTGTTAGTTTGAAATACTATACCGGGTTATTTTTTCATCAAGAGCCAAAGGACAATGTCGAAAATCGCCCCATGACCAACAATGATTTGATTTACGTCATAATTATATGCATATTTTATAACACTCATAACAATTATATATGTTCGACGGACAAATCAAAAATATATAAAAGTACTTTTATAAACAAAACCAAATAAAGTAAAATATAGGAATGGTTTATTGTTACCTTTGCTCGACTGAATAGAATTGAGTTGATTTTATGTAGGTATGGCCATTTATTTATATCTATAAATTAAGTTTTTCATAACTTACAACATAAATTAAATTAAAACATACGTCAATTGACTACTCACGCACTATGGCTTGTTAGTTCGTCGTGTTTTTGACTTGCTTTATAATTTCGAGATTTCTTGTTCTTTACTACGTGGCTATAGTATCGTTCTTTGATTGATTGCAATAATTATTATTTTAATAATTGTATAGGTATGGACTATTTGTATTGCTCTAACGAATTAAAGTGTTACTTCAACTAACCTCAAAATCTGATCCATTTTGATATTTAATTCGATTTCGAAGCTTGTCCGTAGTAATTGATGTGGACGTACAGTATTTACTCATGTTTAATTATACGAAAAGCATATTTTCACTGCTGTTGATGTTGGGGCGAACAATGTATGGACGCAGAACAATGTCCTTTTGTATGCTTGTTTAGACAAGCAAAATGAACAACTTTTACTATGGAACCAAACTCGAGATCGCGAAATAAAAATCAGCTGTTCCATACATTTAGGTTCAGTGGATGTTGAACATTTGTATGGAACAGCTGTTTTTTTTCGCGATTTCGAGATTGGTCCCATAGTAATACATCTTCATTTTGCTTGTCTGAACAAGCACACAAAATTTGGCTCCTGCTGGAAAATAACCCGGTATAAAGGTAATACGTTAAATTCATAAATTATTATAAATATCCATAGTATCCATTTAGTTTATGGAGCGTCGGTGGCGCTGTGGACTCAGCACTGGCCTTCTAATCGGGAGGTCTAGGGTACGATCCTGCCATGTACCACTGTGTTTTTCGTTTTTCGAATTTCATAATGTACATTTGTCCGACGCTCATCGCGAGGCAACCTGCATACATCTGAAAAGAAATTCAAAGGTGTTTATGAAGTCGACCAATCCGCACTGGGCCAGCGTGGTTGACTAAGGCCTAATCATGCTAACATAGGGTAGTCGAGCCCCTCGGTAGAGACGTATATGAGTTATGATGATGATGATGATGATGACCTTTACAGGAACCTCATGTACGAAAGGCGATTGTAGCCATTTATAATCAGGAGGGCAGCCTGTTGTTTTGCCAATCTTGTTATGATGAAATGACGCAAAGCCTCAGACACCCCACCTATTTTTGTATAGAATTATATAAATTATGAAAATAAATTTTCGCGGTTCATTTACGAAGATATTTTATTATTTTAAGTTTGTTGCACATCTTGCAAATTTGAAAGTCTATGGTCAAGCGCCTGCTTACGACGTTGCCGTTGCTTATAATGGCAAACGCACACGACCGACTTTTTTGTGGGCCCTATACAAGTTTATTTTTTGATTACCAAAAAAATTTTGTGTGCTTATTCAGACAAGCAAACTGAACAACTTTCACTATGGGACCAACATTGAAATCGCAAAAAAAAATCAGCTGTTCCATACAAATGTTCAATATTCACTAAACCTAGATGTATGAAACAGCTGATTTTTTTTGCGATTTCAAAGTTGATCCCACATTGAAAGTTGTACAGTTTGCTTGTCTAAACAAGCACACAATTTATTTTGGTAATTAAAAAAATAACCTTTTATAATCGGCCGATTTTTGCGATCGATTCAACGGACACGTCTATCACTTTGTCGGTGGCCGACTTATTGCAGTTCGTGTGCGTTGCAACGTAGAACTCCATATGTTTCATTTTCCAAAAAATCGGTCACCGATAGTCAGTCGTGTGCGTTCGCACTAAGAAATAAAGAAAAAAAGTGGCAGCATAAAAAAATTTTTGGTTAAAATCCTACCAAATCCAATAATACACTTTTGGTTCTAAACAAACTAGCTTTAGGTTTTACGAATTTCATGCAATTCAAATTCAATATCATTTATTCACATTGGGTTATAAGTACATAATCACTTTTGCACGTCAATGTAGCTACGCCGATGGTTCACAAGTCTACGGCGGGAGACCTTGTACTGAAAAGAACCAGCAAGAAAACCAGCGAGGGCTAGTTTTTCTCCCTGTATCGTTGTATATTTAACACGTTGTATAAAAATATATGACAATATTTCAGAATGAAGATAAATCGCAAGCGATACAATGCCTCCCGTAACTCCGCAAACTGTATCATTTCCAATTTCCCACAAGAATGGAGTAAAAGCCCCTCTAACGCCCACCGACGATAGCCAAACAGACCGGACAATAACACAGAGTCCACAATGCGATTGCCTCAATTGCTTCTTTGAGAACAGCCCTCTGACAGCTTCGGAGACTCACTAAAGCTTACGTTGAACTCATACATATAAACACTTTATTGCATAAAGGCACACAGTGATGATAGGTAGAGCATTCCATAATTGGATAGCCGGCAAAGAAAAGGAATTTAAATTGAACCAATGATTTAAATTCGCAACGAAAACATAATATCCACACAATAAACCGTCTGGGAGAAAAAGAAAAAAAAACTTTAGCATTTATCAGATTTTCGGATAAAATCTACATATTTGTTTATTTCTATGTACATAATTTTGGAACAAAGGCGGACTTAATGCCTGAGGCATTTTCTTCCAGTCAATCTTAGGGTGGTGAAGAATAATTAAGTACGGTAAATGAACCGAGAATGGAACAGCTGATTAAGAATATCATAATATTATTGTGTCACTGCTCTCTCTATCCACGCAGATATCGCACGAGCCCAATTAGTGAGTTATCTGTACTATTTATTATCTTCAAATTGATAGAAAACTGGAAATAAAACTAAACCAACTTCCTCTTAACTCCATTTCAGCTACCAGTATTATAAATGGTGCGGTGGTGAGTTTCTTGTCTGCTCTTCTCGAGAAGGCTCCCTCCATTACCGAACAGGTGTAGAGCCTATCCCAGTATGGTCTAATGCCCATCCCAGGATATTAGGCTACCGTTACAACATTCTATGAAGGACGCCTAAATACTGATAACTTCACAAAATGAAAAAGAAACTTTAGATACGCCAATAGTATACAGCACCAAACCTTCTTTCCCACAAAACTTTTTTTACCACAAAGGTGTCAAACGAGCATGTGGGTCACTTGATGGGCGATCACCACCGCCTTTGAACGTTTGCAACATCAGTGGGATCACTAGCACGTCGCCAACCTTAAATATAACTACCTCCATGCCTTTTTTGATGAACCTCATGCTCAAGTTCTTGTTGAATACCTCAGAAGTAAGCGAAACCTGCATTAATTGGGTCAGAGAGTGTTTGGAGGATGTCTGTGCCTAGCAGTGAGCGTGTTATGTAACCGAAAAGGAAATTAACAGAACACAGACCCAAAAAATATTATAATGTCTAGTAGTAACTAGTTTATAGTCACCAAAAAGATGAATTTCTCTTTTAATATAACTTTAATCACCCACGACATTTTGTTTGTGAAATCCCTTGACCCGTTTTCCGCCGCCTAGCTGCATTATTATGGTTCATTAAATTAATAAATGGTCGTTCAAACAACCGAGGTGTTCTCATTTACATGGGGTCAGGCAAGGAGCAACCCTGGGCCCGCGTCCATTAAGGATTCTCAGAGCACTAGCTGAAAGCTATAATCCGACCAAGATACAAAGTTTCCACTTTGTTAAGCTTCCGTAAATCATTTAAATAATAAAAACGAGAAATTTATCAAGAAAAGTGGAAACATATACATAATTTGTAGATGCCCGCTGAATAAAATAATAGATGCGATTAACATGCAGATTTGTATCTATAAACTTACAAACGGAAATTTGATGAAATTTGATTTTTTTTTTATTTATTTTTTTTTGTCTGTGGCAACACTGCAACTAACAGCTGTTTTGAATTGTCCCAATATTTATTTTTTACATTGTTGTAAAAGTTATATAAATCATTGATAAAACGCATAAATAATCTTGTTTTTGTTTAGAAATTTGTAATTCGTGGAAAATAGTAAGTGCACAGTGTGTATTTTTGGAAGAATACAGTTGTGTAAAAGTGACGTTTGTCGGCAATTTTGTAAGTCATTATCATCGGATTTAAGGTACTGTTGCTTAATTTATTACACATATTTGCTTTTGTTGAGGTGCAAAAATTGCACCTACATAAAAATTATCGTTATTTATTTACCAAAATTTGATTTCTTAAAGTATCTTTTTTCAAACTAACCTCCACTTTAATTGTTCACAGAACACAATTTAATCTTGATTTACTTTTGTTTTTTTTTGTTTTACTTTACATTTTATTACATTAAATAATTAATCATGATGACACGCCGGGCTTTGTCTCGTCAGGAGGAGTCCAAACTTCAACTGACTTTATTAGAACTGAAGGCATCAAAAGAGATGTGTGAACGGTTGAACAGAGAGAGGGATGATAATGAAAGGGAACTTTCGGAAATGTGGAATACAAATAAAAAATTAAAAGATGAAATGTCACAGATGCATCAACAATATATTGCTGCAATTGATGACCGAGACAGGCTTCAGCTCGTTGTGAATGGTTTTGATCAGTGTAGGAGTGAGTATGATCATGCTTTAAAACAAATCTTTAGTCTTGAAAAGGAATTGCATGATGCTAAGAACACCATATCGTCATTAGAGTCAGTGCAGCAAAACATCACTTCCTCCCTGAATCAGAGTTTGTTCGATGAGCTGGTAGCTTGCGCACCAACTTTGGTTTCTGTGGCCCCCAGTAGCAAACCAACAATTACTATAGATCTTACTAAAGATGATAGCTCAAATAGTATAAAGACTATGATTGCTGCTGGGAGTAGCAGAAACAAAATTATAAAATATATTAAAATTAACAAATATATTAAAAAGACACAGAAATTTGTGAAGCGGCATAGGTTATGTATTAAAAATGCTAGCTTATATAAGGAAAAAAGATTAAATTTAATTAACAAATTGGATATGTATTCATCAAAATTAAATACTGTTGAATCTAAATATAAGTCTGACACAGATGTTTTGGAAAATCAAATTGAAAAATTAAAAAATTAATTGTGCTTTATGACTAAACAATATGAAATGTGACAAAAACAAATAAAGGAGCAAATGCTGGCCATTGATGATCTGCTGGAGCCGTGTAACTCGAATAATGAAAAATTTAACTCGTTAACAAAAAACCACATATGTGATTGTGGACAGTTACTGCCAGGTTCAATGGTCACAAGTGACTCCATCACCATAAAGAATGATTTATGTATTTCCGATGGTTCCTACTCACCGACTAAATCAACTAATTTTAAGCATGACTGTACAAGAAATATTATTATGTATAGTGATGACATTGGCAAAGAAATGGGCCAACTCCTGACAAAAATGGGACATTCAATAACCAATTATTGTATGCCTGGTGCTTCTTATAAGGAGATTTTAAATAGATCATTAGAATGTCAGTACAACCAGCATACTACTTTGGTATTTTTTATTGGAAATAGAGGTAATATGAACAAAACAACCCTTGCGCAATATCTTGATAAATTGAATAACTTATTGAATGTACAAAAAATTATTATGTTCACATTACCTTATTACAGCAGTCTGCCACAGGAGGAAAATAACTTAAGATACAAATTGAATATGACATTAAGTACCCTATGTAACAATAATAAATTTCATTGTATTGACATAAATAATTATGTAAAGACATTGCATTTGACAAAAGATAATAGGTATTATCTATCAAATTATTATAAGAGACGAATAGCAAAATCGCTATCATATTATTTTTATATATCAGCCAAGAACTTGGCTACTCAAATTGCTCCTATTGAGCAAAACTGTAGTTATAGAATGACTGTCAGTAATAGTACTGATGTATTAGTTCATAAGTCTTTAAATTAAGCATTAAGACAACAGAGACATCCTCTTGCATATCATTAAATAGTAAAGAAACTGAAAATTCTGTTCTTAACAATGTATTGGATAGCCCACTTGGATATACTAAAAATGTAAATTTCATCAATCTGGGGCACCAGAACATACAAGGAATTATGGGCAAAGATCTGGAAGTTGAATTATTCATGAACTGTAGAAAAGTAGACATTTTTTGTGTAACTGAACATTGGCTTAAAAGCCACCAGTTCATGTTTAATTTCGGCAATCACCAGATTGGTAGTTCGTTCAGCCGAGAAAATGCGATTCGTGGTGGCTCTTTAATAATATTGAATAAAAAGCTTAAATTTAAAGATCGTAAAGACATTGTGAGCCTCTCCGTTGAGCGAGCAATAGAGATAGCCTGCGTGGAGCTGGAGCAGATTGTTGTATTAAGCGTATACAGGCCTCCTTCAGGATTGTATGATCTTTTTGAAAATACAATGGACGAAGTGTTGAAAAAGGTTTATAAGCCAGGAAAACAAATAATAGTATGTGGTGATTTCAATATTAATTTATTAGAAAGTTCTAATTTATGTACAAGAATTAAAAATTTGTTTCAATCATATAACCTTGAAAATTTATTTTTAGAGCCAACAAGGACTACTCAGCTGTCTGCCACATGTATTGATAATATCTATACCAATATTGTGCCTTTAGAAAAAAATATTTTTAATAATTTAGAATCTGACCACTCTGGGCAATTTGTTACTATACCTTTTAAATTTAAGCATGTGGAGAAAAAGAATATCACTGTTGTACCAAAGACTGCTGGTCGATTGGAACGTTTAAATAATAATCTGGGTATTAAATTAAATTATTTAGACTATGAAGAGAACCCAAATATATTGTATGAAAAGTTTTTTAACATATTTTGTTCAGAATTTAAAAATATATTTGTTCCAAAAACCATTTCAGTTAATGGTACTTTAGCTTTTAGTGAATGGGCTACACCAGGTATTCACAAAAGTAGAATAAAACTTTATGACCTTTATTATGAACGGACATTTAACACTAGTGATGAGTTTAAATTGTATGTAAAAGCTTATTCCAAATTATTTAAAAAAGTTTGTAAGCTTGCTAAATCTAATTATTTAAGTTCAAAAATTCAAAATAGTAGTAATAAAATTAAAACAACATGGAATATTATAAATAATGAAACTGGAAGGGTTAAAAATAATAACGGTGATTTTTGCTTAAATATTGAAAATAACAAAATTACAGTAGACACTGAAGTAGCTACAGAATTTGAAAAGTTCTTTACTGACATTCCAGTTTCAATCACAAAATCGTTGGATTCATCCCCTACCGTTGCTGAATCTATTTTAAAAGATCATGTAAAAACTTGTAGTGATACATTTAAATTTGATCATATTAGTGCAAACGACTTAATAAAGTCATTTAAAACTCTGAATAAAAAGAAAACCGTGGATCTGTGGGGCAACTCTGTCGATATCTCCAAATCTGTAATTGAGACAATAGCTCCAATACTGGCTAGTATTTTTAATGATTGCATTGACTGTGGTGTATTTCCTGATTTAATGAAACTGAGTAAAATTATTCCATTACATAAATCTGGTAGCACATCAGACCCCAGTAATTTTAGACCTATTTCTGTGCTACCTACTTTTAGTAAAATTTTTGAAAAAATAATGTTGGAGCAAATGCAAAGCTATTTTAACAGGAATAATCTTCTACACTGTAAACAATTTGGTTTCAGGAGGGGTCGCTCAACAACCGATGCTGGTGTTGAGTTAGTACAACATATATATGAGGCCTGGGAGGACTCACATGATGCGCTGGGCGTTTTTTGTGACTTGTCCAAGGCGTTTGATTGCGTCCATCATGAAACTTTGATCAGGAAATTACACTACTATGGATTTCACGATACTGTTCTGGATCTACTCATCTCCTATCTGACTGAGAGGATTCAGAAAGTAGATGTCAATGGGAAGAGATCTCAGGGCTCCTCGGTTAAAATGGGAGTTCCGCAGGGTTCGATTCTTAGTCCTTTTCTATTTTTAATATATATTAACGACTTGCCTAATTATGTTCAAGACAGGCATGAGATAGTATTATTTGCAGACGATACTTCACTTTTATTTAAAATTAAAAGAGGATTGCAAATTAATGACGATGTAAATAATTCTATCTCAAGAATAGTTCACTGGTTTAATATGAATAATTTGTCCCTCAATGAAGGGAAAACTAAATGTATAAAATTTGTCTTACCTAATGTTAGAGAGGTTCAGACCACTGTAAACATAAAGGATAAAAATGTGGGCCTTGTGGACACCGTTGTATTTCTTGGTATTACTTTAGATTCTAAGCTTCAGTGGGGCCCACATATTGATAAATTGTCGAAGAGACTTAGTTCTGCAGCCTACGCTGTATGGAAAATACGTCAGCTGACCGATGTTGATACAGCAAGACTTGTATATTTTGCTTATTTTCATAGTGTAATGTCGTATGGCTTGTTGCTGTGGGGAAATGCTGCCGACATTCAGACTATTTTTGTGCTGCAGAAGAGGGCTATTCGAGCAATTTATAATCTTAAAATGAGAGACTCTTTGAGAGAAAAATTTAAAGAAATTGGTATTATGACTGTTGCGTCGCAATATATTTACGAGAATATATTATATGTCCATAAAAATATACATTTGTTTTGTAAAAACAGTGATATTCATTCAGTAAATACTAGACAAAAGAATATGTTAGCATTACCTAATACTAGACTTAAAAAAATTAATATCTCTTTTAGAGGCTTTTGTGTACGTTTCTACAACAAACTCCCAACCAATATTAAAGAACTTAGCTTAAATAAATTTAAGACTGCAGTCAGGAAAGTACTTATGAAAAAAGCATATTATAAAGTGTCTGACTATCTGACAGATAAAACTGCTTGGGATTGACAAAAAATGTATCAATTTGACGTTCATTAAGTACACTTTGTGATTGTTGTATGTATGTATTTGAGTAACTGTTCCAATCACTCCGACAGGCATTTCTATATATATTTTAATAAACCAAAGTTATGTTTGTGAAATAATATATTATTGTAATGTTGGCAATTTAAAAGAGGAGACAAAAAAATAGACCTTCCGAGTTTCTTGCCTGTTCTTCTCGAGAAGGCTCTCCCAATTTCCGAACAGGTGTAGAGTCAACTTTTTTTTTTTTCATTTTACTTGTATTTGCATATATCTTAATTATGGTCGAGATGTATGTACATACAAGGTTTAAATAATACATAGCTTATCTTGACTTGTTGCATTTTTTAAATTAATTTATTGATTAAATAGAGTTTTGTAATTTGTTGACGTCAATAAGTGCCTGTAAAGGTCTATGTTGAATAAAGATTTTTGAGTTTGAGTTTGAGTTTGATGAGTATTTGAAAGCAAGCAATTTCATACAAGGAGATTTAATCGCCCTTGCTGCTTTTAAACGTGTGTCCTACTTTTTAGAGTTCCGTAGTAAACAAGGAACCCTTATAGTTTCGCCATGTCTGTCTGTCTGTCTGTCCGCGGTTTTACTCAGAGACTATTAGTACTAGAAAGCTGTAATTTAGTATGGATATGTATATTAATCATGACAAAAAAGTGGTAGAAAAACATATTGAAAAAAAAAAATTTTAGGGTAGCTCCCATACAAGTAAAGTGGGAGTAAATTTTTTTTCTCGACTAACCCATCGTGTGGTATATTGTTGAATAGGTCTTTAAAAAATAATGTAAGGTTCAGAACACCATATTTCGATTTAGGGATCCGTTTCTGAAATATTTGGTTTTAAAGTGCAAATTTTTGTTAGAGGTAAGTGTCCCCCCCCCCCCCCTCTATCTGCTAAACGATTATATATGGACTCGTGAAAAAAATTACAACAGTAGTATATATATATAACGAAGTTTAAAAGAAAACTATCAGAGTTGAGTACTAAGTACAAACTAAAAAGTTATAGACGACCAACTTATAAAATGTACTCGGAAAAGTAAAATTTCATTGAAAATTAGTACTAAATATAAATTTACCAACCACATGAATTTTAGGAAATATAAAATCATTGCAGCTTTAATAATAATAATAATGCCTAAGTTTTTTTTTCCTTTTTAAAAACGTCGCCCCACACTAGGATTTTCTCCTGTGTCGTGAGTGCAATTACAAACATAGAATATCACATGCACATACGCCCAGACCGGAACAAATTTCTGTAGGCCATACAAAACATTTGTCCCGTACGGGAATCGAACCCGCGACCCGTTGCGTAGTAGGTGATCACTCGACCTCTGCGCTAAACGTGTCGTTAATTTAATAGCAACGTGTTGTGAGGTGTGAGTGTGAACTCAAAGTTGGCATTTGCAACTACGGAACCCTACACTGCGCGTGGCCCGACACGCACTTGGCCGGTTTTTTATCTAAATACATTATTAATAATAGCTGTACGGGTAAAATTTCACGTAAAAGAGATCATTCGTATTGCATGTAAGTTCAGATTTGACAATCTGGCCAATTACTGGCCAATGAAAAGTGTGTAAAATCTAAAATCTAGCTAGAGGATACCTACTGCGATTTTTTCAATTTACTAATGTATATAATTTATTTATGCACATTCACAAAATTGGACAAAAAATATACAGGAACAAAAGAAAATAATACGTTCAAAGGAACTGCTCATTTCTTCCGAAATTTCTTTCAGCAGTCCTGCGACAGGAAAACCCGAAACAAAAAAAGAGTGAAATGACGTGCACTAAATAAAACAAAAGAAATTTAATCAATTTTGTGTAGTAAGGAGAGGAATTTAGCGTCGAATTACTTCGTTGCTCTTTCAAAGGAGCTGGAATGCGACGTGTTTACTGAGCGCCAATTTTCAGTCGTGTCAGAACTCACCGTGCCGTGAGGCGTACCCACTGAGCCAACCTTAACTACTTTAGTACTATTATTTATTTGTGTCTCAACGTCCATGTCATACTTTTGTCCTTAGTTTGTAAAGACAGTGAAGAGATAACACTGCGACTGCAAAACACTTGTGCGTCCGCGAGACACGTATCGCACAGATTAGAAATTACCGAAACGATTTAATTAATTTTAGCCAGCTCAAAAAATCTATTTGTTCAATAAAATGGATGAAAACGTGATTTTATAATTTCATAATTGATGAAAATTGAACGAATATCGAAAACACTGCCTAGATTTTATTTCGTAGATTTTTTTATAAAAAATATTGTGGCGATACATTTGTGCCTTTCAAAAGTTATTTAATAATGGCATAAAGCTAATATTTAGAAAATTACGTTACTAAAAACTGCTAACTTGTTCTATAGACATAGTACTAATAAGTAATTACCACCAAATAAAATGATTACCCTTTGAAGTATGCGGGGATATCCACAAACTGTGTTTATTTCTCGGATAAAGTCAACACCAATATTACAAGCAAGCAAATATAATTTTACAAGCTTATATTTATATATATCTCAGTGACAATATCTTTTTGTGAAACCACTTTTTACTGCAAAATATATTTTAGCTGACAATGAAAAAAGAGAGCAAGATAGCTTTATGCAGACTTTTTTATTTAATATAAAATTTATTCATGCTTAGTAATGAACGACACTTCAAAATAGAATTCTCGTTAATTTATTAGAGATTTATGAACGAATTCGGATCTTTCCGGCGAGTGGGGCGGCGGCGGGGGGTGCGTTCGGTAAATTGGCCTTCCCGGTCCCGAATAAACCTGCACTAGGGGTGGAAAGGTTTCGAAGTGTCGTTTAGCTAGGTATGGAGACAGCGGAGTAGCCACCGGTGGACCATTGCTACGGCATACACAAGTGAGTGATCTAGTTATCTCTACCCCTTGGTATCATGACAGGTGAATAGATTTAACCATATCCATGGTCTAGTGGTTTAGACCACCGGCTGTTGGCGGTCCCGAATTCAATTCCGCAGTCGTTCCGCAGAAAAAATGTATGGAAATGACATTAGCTTACGACAACCTCATGCAATTTTTTCCGTAGCTAATGTCATCTCTATACATTTTTTCTGAGGAACGGCTGCGGAAAAGTTAGCGTGTGGTATTTGTCTAGGGGGGCTGGTCTGTGCCTCGAGTAAAATCGGGAGGCCCACGCTCGATCCTGCCATGTGCCAATGTGTTTTTGTGTTGTGTTTTTCGTTTCACGAATTTCATATGTACATTTATTTGACGCTTCTATGGTGAAGGAAAACATCGTGAGGAAACCTATATACACCTGTGAAGTAATTCAAAGGGGTATGTGAAGTCAACCAATCCGCACTGGGCCAGCGTGGTTGACTAAGGCCTAATCACCCTAACATAGGGTAGGCTCGATCGAGCCTCTTGATGGGGACGTATATGAGCTCTCCAGGTCTAAGAATTTTCCTGTCGCATATAAAAAAATAGATGTATATTAGTATAACTGGACTTGTTGGATCATGATGCTGGCCGGTTTATTTATATCAACCTTTAAAGGCACACTGAGCGCAAGTTCTGGTTTGAGTACAAAGGGGATATGTCGAGATAACATTAAAAAGTTCGAGAAAGCTTGAGGGAGCTGTCTTTAACTGAAACATATAAACTGACGAAGCAAATTGTTTATTGTGGTTGTTGTCCAATAAATATCTATTCTTTCTTTCTTCCAAGTTTCGGGTCACTTAGAAAAACTTCGATTTTTCTTAAAGTATTTCTTCCAAGTGAAATAAATTCTATTATAACTACTTTTTCATATATAGCTTATTTCAGAGGCCCATCTATACTAATATTATAAAAAGAAAAGATTTGTATGTTAGTATTGAATATGCTCAGAAACTACTGGACCGATTAAAAAAATTCTTTCACCATTAGAATGCTACATTATCTGTGAGTAATATAGGCTACAAAATTATTTTTTCTACAGGAAAACAAAAACAACGCGGGCGAAGCTGCGTAAAGTAAAGCTAGTGTTTTATAACTTAGAAAATTTTGTAAGAGACCCGGAACTTTTGCTCGTCAATATACAGTTGCAAAAGAGTTGTCTACGAACTTGTTTTAATATTCTGTGAGTTATGTTTCCGGTTGTTAATGTAAAAGTAATAAACATACCTGTTTGTAACAATTACATTAATAAAGGTATTAAAATAAGTTGCAGAGCTAAAAAATAGGATTTAGTAAATAAAAAGAATAAGATTAAAGGTAAAAAAAATGAAACAGATATATGTAATTTTTTATTATTATAGTGGTGATATCTTAAATGATATTGATAATTTCGAATTACTTTATTTTATTTTATTGTAATATTTGCATACTACGAGTACATAGTATTAAAATTGGAGAACTCATTAATCAATAAATATTTTATATATTATTTATTCGAAAAAAATATATAAATAAAGAAATACAAGTTAATAAAAATGATGCAAAGGTGGACTTATCTCTAAAAGAGATCTCTACCAGCCAACCTGTGTTTGCGTGGGAGATTCCATTTTATTAATTGGAGACACCAAAATGAAATTATCATAATTATAAAGATATCCCGGCTTATACTAAAATAATATCTCAGATTAATCATGCTCCCAATAGAATGTGTGAAGAATTATTAATACGGTTAGTTAGAATACTAATTGAGGAAAAATGTTGTCCCAGTAAGCAGGTGTATGTACTATTCACGAGAACAACAAGCGAGAAATTCAGGTCATATTTTTTGCCTCCTTTCCCTCTATAATTCACCTTTATGACAATGTTCACATACCTACTTACATACATTTTTGAATATCATAATTCCATTCGTTACTACTTATTAGCCGCGAAAACGTTCTAATATGTCACTGTGCCATACGCCAATCGCCGTTAGGAACAAAGCAAATCCGGCAAACGTCAAACTCGTGGCCGCCCCAGCTTTCAGTGCTTTCACAGCTTTTCCGACCGCATCGCGAAACGCGGCCATCCCTCTCCCGCGGACGGCGTTATTCAGCCATCTCCCTCTAACTGGAGCGCGGGAAAGGCGTTGCGACAGACCTGTAGATTCGCGCGAGGCGGCAGCACGGCCCCGCGGCCGGCGAACTTCGCGGACGTGATTCGCGTGTGTAGTTGTGAAGTGATGTGAGGTTCACGTGCTAGTGTGGATACGTGTTGGCTGCGCTTTGGTAAGCCCATCCATGAATCGAGAGTGGGACCCTAAGCCAATCGCCTAATTATCATCATCTCGCACAAATTACGCCAGCGGCTGGGCCCCTTAAAAATGGGGATTTGCTCATTGTTGATTTGGTAATTTTTCAGTGGGGGTTTGATCAAAAATTTAAGATAATCTCCCATGATCTTAACAGATAGCCTCATAGCCCAGTGCGGGCTGGAGGCTTAGTTGATGACTATAAATTAACTTTTCCTGGTGGTGATTGAGCGATACCTGGTGCAGATGTACAAGTCTAGGGTTTGACTCCCATATTCACCTTTTTACTTGGTTTGGTTGGTTGATTGCGAATTAAGAATGGCTTGGTGGATTAAGAATTGCCACCCTTTAACTCACAATGAATTAAGGGGTGGTAATTCTTCCGAATCCGGGCTAGTTACTGCCGGGCTAGGTGAAAGACATTTTTTTCATATCACATCAAACATAATAATATATCTGTTAGGTACTAGCTGTACCTGCTAACTACGTTTCGTGATAAAGGTAAAATAGTCTAAAATAGCCGATAAAAATAGCCTACGACCTATTCTCAGACCTATCAAATATACACAAAAAATTTTATAAAAATCAATCAGGCCGTTTCGGACGAGTTCGATAGCAACACTGTGACACAAGATTTTTTTATAATATATATGACTAGCTGTGCCCGCGAACTACGTTTCGCCATAATAATTGTCAAGAAAAATCTCGTGAGGGCCTCCCTTCCTTATCGCCTAGGGGTATAAAAAATAGCCTACGACTTATTCTCAAACCTATCAAATATACACAAATAAAAATTCATAAAAATCGGTCAAGCCGTTTCAGAGGAGTTCGATAACAAACAATGTGACACGAGTATTTTATGTATTAAGATTAGTCAACCGATGACTTGCAACTATATGTTCAGACAGACATTGATAATATAAGTCGCGCTATTGATACACTAAATCAAGATCTTAGTTCTATTAAAAGTTGGTCTGAGCAATTTGGGATTCTTATTAATCCAACTAAATGCCAAGCTATTATCATTGGTGGCTCCAGGATTATGTCTAGGGTGGCGTTAGACAACCTTGACGCCGTAGTTTTCGATGATAAGACTATCCCCTACAGTAACACTGTGAAAAACTTAGGGCTATACTTGGATCCCACCTTAAATTGGGGACCCCAAACTGCCAGCATTTGTCAAAAAATAACAGGCATCTTACGAGCTCTTTATCGTCTGAAGAATTTTCTGCCTCCAGATACGAAGAAAATGCTTGTACAGATCTTTATATTCCCTATTATCGACTATGGTGACGTGTGTTATCTCGACCTGAATGCAGATCTGCTCAATAAACTGGACCGTTGTCTTAATAACTGCATTCGATTCGTTTTTAATTTAAGAAAGTTTGATCACGTATCTGAGTATCGGCTCCGTTTGAAATGGTTGCCTATACGGCAGCGCAGGCACATGAGAACGTTAACTACACTCTATTCCTTGCTAAACAGTCCCAATACCCCTAGTTACCTTAAAAATAATATTGAATTTTTATGTTCCTCCCATGAAAGATCACTTCGCTCTACCTATAATGGTCTCCTTAAATGCCCTTCTCATAAGTCTGATGTCGTTCATTCCTCTTTCCTTGTCCAGTCCATCCTTCTTTGGAATGCTCTCCCTCTTCATGTTAAAAAATCTACTAGTAAGTTAAGTTTTAAGAACAAATTACGCAAGCTATATCAAGTAAATTATCTTGTTACCTAACTGCGGATAATCTTCTAAACGTAGGTTAATTTAGTAGGAAAATATGTATTAGTTTATTTAACTTAAAATATGTATGTATTAGTATTTTATGTATATTAGTTGTTTATTACAAGATTACTTTAAATATCATTGATATTTATATATGTATATTTTAATGTTGCTTATAATTAATGTAAAACCGGTTTTATTTTAATGTTCTTTTTCTCTGCATCACCCAAAGGTTGACTGGTAGATAATGCCTTCGACATTAAGTCCGCCTCTGTGCACACATGTACTGAAAGTAATAAATAAATAAATAGTCACAACAAGGTTACATCTCAAATAAGATAGTAAATTGTATTTTAAACTAGAAACAAGAATTCTGAAGGAATTCTCCTCCAATTGAGGTCAACAAATGAGATAAGTTCCAAGAACTTTCCCGGAAAGTTTAGAAAAAAGGTTTTTTTTTATTTATTTAGAATGGGCTTACTCTTGATCCCAATCCAGCCTTGAGGCAAGGATGAGACCTATGGTGGGACGAGTTTGCCCAGAAAGTGCCTATTCACCCTTGCTTTGAAGATTTCCGGGTTGTATGAGCTCGGGAATATAGACGCCGGCAGAGAATTCCACACCTTGGCTGTGCGCACTATAAAAGAAGACGTGTAGCGCTTTGTGCGACCAGCGGGAATATCAACCAGGTGATAGGGTGGTAACCAGCCGTGCATCTAGATTCCCGATAAAAAAGGAGATGGCGGGATAAGCTCATGCAGTCCCTGAGCACACTCCCCGAAGTACAGCTCTATAACACAGATAGACAGGCAACACTGCGCCGGTGTGCCAGGCTGTGAAGCTTGGTTTTCATCAGCTTCTTGTCTCCAATAAGTCTCCTGGCTCGGCGTTCCACTAAGTCTAGTGCGTTGAGTTGGTATTTGGCTGAGCCATCCCACAGGTGACTGCAGTACTCCATACACGATCGGACTTTGTAAAGTGTGAGAAGCTGTCCTGGTGTGAAGTACCGCTTAACCTTGTTCAGGGCGCCTAACTATTTTGCCGCTGTTTGCGCTTTAGACTATATGTTGTCACCAAAATTGAGATTGAGGTTCAATAAATGTACCTAACTATTATAAAGATTTTGTTAAAATTATTAACTAGTTCAGAAATATTCATTCAACGACCTTTCAGGCACTTAGTGTTAGGGTTTGCAAACAAAAAAAAAACCTAATTAAACAAAGAATAAAAACATTTAATAAATTAATCTTCAATGTTTATGTTGGAGTTACTCCAATATTGGAGTAAGCATTCCGAGATGTCCATACAATCAAACCATTATCAAGATGTTTCGTAATTGTTTTAAGTTATGTATTATATGTTGCTGGATAGTAATGAAAACACTGACACTTTTACTCACAATGTTCATTTATCAAATTGGACACTTTTTAATGCACTATTTACTATAGAATACGTCCGCACGCACTTTTGTGGTCGGCAAAAACAGGAAGGCGCGAGAAGCGACATCTATCGACTTAAGAGTTTACGTTGAATACTAAACGGTAATAAACGAAAAAAGTATGACTCTACATATGTGCGAAAATTGGGAGAGCCCTCTCGAGAAGAACATTCACTAATCTCTTGTTAGTCCTTTAAAGTTTCTATTTTCAAAGACTTCAGACTAATTAATTAATTAGGTTATTAATATTGCGATCTTGAAAAGTTCAAAGTCATGTTCATTTATGAAAATAACTTTTTCAAACTAGCTAACAAATCCTAAAATATTATATAGGTACGCATAATTTACACCAGTCTTATAACAAGACGTAAACATGTTAAAGTGGGAACAGAGCAACGCAATATATTACGGTAAATTTGGTTTCGACTTCTATTTTAAGATGATTACTGTTTTTAATTTTGTAACATGCATATAATATTTTAAACACTTAAGCTCGTATTAATAATTGCATCTCTAGTATTAGATTACACTTAAGGGCCTGTTTTACAATCAAGAAGTAAGTTCTGAGTAGCTTACTTGACAGATTCTTTGACACATTTTTCATATAACAACTGTCAAATCATCTGTCAAGTAAGCTATTCAAAACTTACATTTTGATTGTGAAACCTGCCCTTACAGATTAATTATATTAACGTCATATTTAAACAAAAAATCAACAATTAAAACGATTATAAAGAATGCACTTCAAAATGTCTTCATTGTTGTATTAAATCCTCATTTCTCTTCTTTGCAGTGCCCTACAGGGTCCATAGATGTGCTTGTAACTTATTGTATCACCATTGTATATACCTTTGAGCAAAAATAAATTAATAGATCGATCTTAATTAAGATCATATTAAGATACTGTTTTTGACAGATGTTCGATAATTAACCTTTAAGTATGGACGTCATTTTTTCATAACACTATCCTGGACGTGTAGTCTCACAGGCTCCTATATTAACTAGTGTTTTTTAACAAAATTATTTTAAATAGCTTGAATACTATATTTAACTTAAAGTATGGTTTAGTTATAGTATAAATACGTGAATATATAAGCCACTTTTTTATAATAATTGTAGAAACATTCAAAATTAAAATATAATGGCACATTTTGGGTAATTTTAAGTACTACTACGTTTTTAGCCGTAAAATCAACTAGAAATTATTAAAAATAAATATTTACCATACTCCCTTTTATTTTTTTACTATTCCAACATAAATAAGTCAAAGTTTACAAGAAAATCTAAAAAGAGAATAAAGTTGCATACAAATATTTTTATAACACAACTATGGACGTGTAGCCTGACAGGCTCCAAAAGATTTTTAGATAAGTATTACTCACGTATTATTTATTGAATGACGTAATTTCCTCCTTCGCTGGTTGTTTTGATACTAAAACTGAAGCTACTGAGCTACTCAAGTGTGGGGAGCAGGGGGAAGTACACAAAACTTAGAAACTAACATTTACCCGGAGCCTGTGAGGCTACACGTCCATACTTAAAGGTTAAACGTCAAAACTATAGCCTAAGATCGATCTCAACTTTGAGACACGTTTTTTATTAATACGAGCCTTAAACTGGCGCTCTTGTCAGAGTGAATAGAATAGAATAGAATAGACTTTTATTTCGCTTGAAACATGGTACATTAGCGGTGTAAGGTTTAAGTGGTCGTGGTTGATGAGGTATTTTGCCGAGGATAGCTTTCAAAGCGATGTACTTTCAATTGTGCGTGTTACAGGCGTTGCGAGTTTCACACTGAACTATTGTACACTCAGTAGCTTTATTTTTCCGCAGTTGTGCCCCAGAAAAATTGCATGGAAATGACATTTCACTTCTCATGCTCTGCAAGTGCTTATTTGTGCAGGATATAGACTGCACAAAATCGAATTTTGTGCACAAGTGCATTAACGTATCTACTCATACATAAATGTATCTATATTAAGGCAAAGAAAATGAGCCATACAGCCAAACACAATAAGAAGTTCATAGATAGAATGTGTTATGTTATTATATTTACTTTAATTTATTTGCCTTGTGTGTTTTTTAAGACATAAAGAAATGTTATGTTATACTACTGTTTTATTTCCTCGCAATCGTAGTGAAAAGCAGAGTTTATAACTCGTCCACAAAACCATTTTATCCTCGACATTACTATCAGCCCTCGCCAATCTACTATAGCTTGTGAAAACCTCACGCTATTTTTTCCACAGCTAATGGTAAATCCATACATTCTTCTGCGTAACGACTGTAGATTTTTCTTTCCAAAAAATAAAACCGACTTCAAAAAGACCAAAAAGTCATAAATATTATAAGAATACACACAACATCACAGTTTTATATTGAAGTTGGTGCCAAATTTTAAGTACCCAACTATAATAATTAATTGTTGTTATATTTTTTAAGACTTTCCAGGTGATAATTGCTTGGCACCAACTTCAGTATAAAACAGTGACGTTAAATGTATTTTTATATTGTTTATGACTTTTTGATGTTTTGGAAGTCTGTCTTAGTGTTTGTAATAAAATTTCACCCTTTTAAGATATAGTTATGCGTTTTAGTATTTGAGCCAAGGCAAACACCAGAATAACTTTAAATAAAGCGTCCTTCACTCTAAACAGTATTGAATGAATTATTATCGAACTCTTAACCTACCAGAAAACTTCCATTACCAGCTCAGTAACATGATATAATGATTACCTGAATATGTTTGTGGGTATATAACCCAAACTTCCTCACGAAGCCGGTAGGATCATCAGCTTATGGATTATAATTAAAGCGCAGATAAAAGATATAAATTTTGTAACAGTTAATTACATATTACATTGTTAGTGAATATTTATTACCATCTGAATATATCAATCAATCTGGCGTCTGTCGTCTCTTTTGACATAACACTCTAAAACCAAATAAGTATATACTATACCAAGGAGGTGTTGCTTCGCCGCATGTTCATCAAAAACATGAAACACTTCGTACGTGCCTATGAAATTTAAGGGTTTCCCTCGATTTTCTTGGGATCTCATCATCAAATACAATCATCAGTGACAATGGGACTACTTCCTGGAGTGTACTATTTCGATTACAAAAATAATTTTGAAAATCGGCCCACAAATAGCAGAGTAATCAGTGAACATACATAAACAAATAGATACAGTCACACCTAGAACGACCTGCTTTTTCGAAGTCGGTTAAAAATATCGCAAATTATTCGCGAAGATGTTTCCTTTTTTCTGTTTTGTTGCATATCTTGCAAATTAAAAACTCTATGGTCGCGCGCTTAGGAGTACGAACCATCGTCGCCACGATAATCCTTACTTCCTTACTTAATATTATAAATGCGAAAGTAACTCTGGCTGTCTGTGTGTTTCGCAATCACGCCTAAACTACTAAAACGATTTAAATGAAATTTGGTATAGACATAGTTTGAGTCCCAGGAAAGGACATAGAATAGCTTTAATCGCAGAAATCAACCCTTAAAGGGGAGAAAAGAGGTGGTGGAAGTTTGTATGGGGAATTAATAACCGCTGAACTGATTTAGATGATATTTGATATGGTGATAGTTTGAGTTGTGGGGAAGGATAAAGAATAGTTTTTATCCCCGAAATCATTGTGTAAAGGACTTTGTAAAGAGAAACAATAAAAAAAGACTTCCACGCGGACGAAGTCGCGGGCAAAAGCTAGTAGTAGGTATATATTTAAAAAGCGGCGTGATTGAAAAAAATGTTTGTTTGGTAAAATCTGGACTCCATTTTTATTTGTGAAATTGGTTCGACTCTCGATTCTATACTGATTTCAGGTATTGCGCAATTTCAGTAGCACGTTGTATAGGTATCAGAATTGAAAATAATATAAAACGTATACTAGCGCAAATGGTTCCTAAAGAATACAAGAAACGAATGAAGCAATTGCGAACGACAAATCGTCACTATTCAGATTCGAGGCTTTAGGATTTACGAGGATTAATCAGATCGCGATGGAAATTTATCAAGATCTATTCACCAGTATATCTACGAGTCGTGCAAACTACTAACCTTTTTAAGGATCATTAGGAAAATAGGTAACTTAGCAAAGTTGGAATGATATTAATAATTTGTCGGCTCTGGAACGAACTCCCAGCTGCGGTGTTTCTTGAGCGCTACGATATGTCCTTCTTCAAACGAGGATTAAGAAGAGCATTTCTCTCCAGGTAGGCAGTGACTGAACTGTGCCCTTGGCATTGTAGATGTCCATGAGCGGTGGTTACCACTTAACATCAGGTGGGTCATTGGCTCGTCTGCCGCCGTTAGCAAAAAAATTCCTGGTTGGTTTAGTTAATGGTTGGGCTTCTGAGCCCGGTTGGTTAGATTCCAATCACTTCCTAAGTTTATCGCCATAGAAAAATGTTCATAACATTATTGTACTCCGATAGTTAGAGTTGAAATAGCCAACTCCTCAGTTATTAAAAAATCCAGGTTAAGATCTTATCGTCACTTACCATAAGGTGAGATGAAGGCCAAGAGCTTTCCTGTCGTGGGTAAAAAATAGTAATTAACAGTCTAGCTGTCATGATTAGTAATGTGTAAAAATAACGCAGTTTTCCCATGTAGCGGTACAATTGCTGGAGACGAGCAGTGTTCGCCGTGATCAGGCAATGTGGAATATCTACAGACTATACTCAGTTCATAAAATCAGTTAAGCAACGGTCCCTAGGAGTTTTTAGTAAGGAAATAATGTCACAGTGTTTGCGTGCACACTTGAACTCTATATTTCCCCTGCATATTTCGTTCCTGTCGGAATTGGCCGTGACAGCAATACGTCATGCAAGACTCCGTTCGATTTATTTTTTTCCTCAATAACTTTTTTTTGATTGGAAATTTGAAGGCACCGTAAAGACTTTTTCCATTAAAACTTTATTCCGACCTTCGTATCCGTGTGTTAAAGGATTTAGAACACATGTATTTAATTTAGAACCCATAACCAAATTTTGCAATTACATAACTTCGCCATGGAGACAAATAACCTCAAAATATATTTTTAAAATAAACTTTGTTCCTTTTTCAAAAGCAAAGAAAAGGTATCCCCAAAGGTTACCTAATAACGGACACTACAGTAAAAACACAATTTCAGTGAAACGGATGGACTTGTTTCGGCTCAAGTCTAAGGGGGTCGCTAGAATTATTCACCATCAGGTGGGCAGCCTCCTTGTTCGCCAACTTAGTTGTATAAAAACCTGAAAAGAGATCGCGTGTTTAAAACGATTAAAATACACTGTCCTACGCCAATCCGTTGAATGGTGATTCTAAAAAGTTGGCAGTGCGCTAGCTACCAAGAACATTATTTTATTAAATTAGACAAAGGGCGATAGTTGGCAATGTGCGAAGAAATCGTAGGTCCCTGTTTCCTCATCAGAGACCCGTGCCCAGCAGTGGGGTGTGAAGGTCCATCAGTGGGACATATATGGGCTGTTGATGAAGAAAACACCAAAATTTCATTTTGCGATCCTCTTTCCGAAATCACCGAACCGCCTAATTCAATACAGGGTCGTTTAAATAATTTCTCACGAATACATCTGATCCCAAGGGAAGAATTTCGTTGTGGCATGAAATCGTTCATTATAAATTCAGGTCGATGCGTCACGATTACGTTTTCATTCGCCGAATACGTTTCATGGGAATTCGCTGGAATCACTCGAACGTCGCCACAGCCCGTGGTTTTGTTTGCCGCTACGCTTTAAGTATTCGCTGAACAGGAGATAATTTCCGTACGTGCTGGTTGAACAATAACTTGAAAAGAGGTATCATGACAATCAGACCAACTCGGTCCACTGCAGGTAAAACGCCTCTCCCAAAGCGCGCTATTTGGACTAATCAGTTTTGCGCAGTCACTACCAGCTGTTTTGTTTTGCCAGAAACTTTTTAATACTTTTCAGTTGGTAAATGAGTAGCCTACCCACCCACCTGATGGTAAGTGGTTACAGTCACCTATTGGTTCCTGCATGCAAATCTAATAATGATAATGACTTCCTAACCGATATTTAGTCACGGTCGCGGCGGCCAATCTCAACAGAGACTAGCCAGTTGCGCAGGAGATATTATAGTGCACAAGTAACTGCGCAAACGCAAGTGCACTCTCTGTTCCTTCACTCGCCTAGTCCGATGGGACGGTTAGCTGACACGACCGCGGCGAGATCATAGGGGTAGGATCCACGCTTAATGTGCCTTTCGAAGCACGGAGGAGCTTAAGATTTGGCGTTATCACTGTTTGGCGTCCATCATAGAATTTTGTAACGGTAGCCTAATATTCTGGGGTGGGCACTAGACCATACTGGTGGGCACGGCCCTACCGGCCTCCCCTCTATATACGCCTATGTGTAATTATCTGTCTTACTCTTTAAATGGAACACAGCAATGCTCTGCTGTTTGGCGGTAGAAATGGGTAAAAAAGAAACTGCGCAGACGATTTTGGTAATAAGTCTTCCTATGGTAAACCCTAAATCTGGTAAACACTATAATTGTCTCTACTCGAGAACATGTTTCCACAAATGCTTCGACAAATGTGGACAGTTTAGCCCACTGCCACGTCAACTTGCGAATTCTTAGAACTATACCGGTCATTTTGGTTCTCTTACAGATCACTTCGAAAAACAACGAACATAGTTTTCCGCTGTCACGTCCATGTGTCCATATCCTCCGCTCCATAGGTAGGATATATCCATATCTACGGGTAGGACAAGAGTATGAATTAGTTGTTCCTATTTTATTCATCATTATCTTCGGCCTTGTTGTTACTTTACCAGATGAATATAGAGAACACTACCATTTCCCATCCTAATAATCAACTCAGCTTGGGAAGTACCGTCACCTCATTGACAACCGCGGCTAAATGACATCATGTTAGTTCCGGCGTGTGAAGGAGGTCGCTAGAGCTCATTGGGTCGCTGTCATTGGGTCGCTGTTATGTTATTGTTTTTTTTTTTTTAAAAAAACGTCGCCCCACACTAGGATTTTCTCCTGTGTCGTGGGTGCAGTTACAAACATAGAATATCACATGCACATACGCCCAGACCGGAACAAATTTCTGTAGGCCATACAAAACATTTGTCCCGTACGGGAATCGAACCCGCGACCCGTTGCGCAGTAGGTGATCACTCGACCTCTGCGCTAAACGTGTCGTCAAAATTGTGCTAACATAATAGGGATTGACCATGACCAACATGACCAAACCGCACTTGGCCAGCGTGGTTGACTAAGGCCTAATCGCCCTAGTTAAGGGTAGGCTCGAGCCCCTCGGTGGGGACGTGTATGAGCTGTTGGTGATGAATAGAGATTACGGTCGACGAGCAGGTAACTTGGCGGTAAGTTATCCGTGCGATGAATGACCGTTGCAATTACTCTAGTGCCAAAAGAACTTAAAATCGTAATTTTGTTACGACCTCACACCAACACATATGCCCAGCGGGATGTGGCTTGGAACTAAAAAAATTACATTCCTAACGAGAACCAAGGAGTTGTGCGAAGCTTCCATCAACAGCCCTAAGTGGAATGAAACGTAACGTACAAAGGGTGTGCTAATATACACCCTTATCAATCTGAATGACGCATGTACGCCGAGCCTGCTAACATGCGGAATTCTTGCAACGGCTCCCGGCGAGTTGATTACGGTCACTGCTTGCGAAATTCAGAGTTGATAACATAATCACGATATGGTTACTAGCAGCGCCCTGGCTTTTGTTGTTGTTGTTTGTTTGAGATATTGGCAAACAAGCAAACTGTCCACGTGGTGGCAAGTGGGTACTGGCGCCTAAAGTACCTGTGGATCTGTAAAGTTTGCAAATCGACATCCTTTTTTTAAGGTGGGGAAATTAATAACCTCCGGTCTAGTGGTTGAGATCTCCGGGTGTTGATCGAAAGGTCTGGGGTTCGATTCCCAATGGGCAGAAATTTTTCTGCTCGGTTTGGTTGATGGTAAGGCTTCTGAGCCCGCCTGGCAAGCTACCACCGTTTTACCTTAGTTTGTCGCCATAATAACAATGTTAATAGCATTGTTGTGTTTCGACAATTAGAGGTGAGATAGCCAGTTTCTCAGCTGTTGAAGAGTCCAGGTGAAGCTCGCTTCCACCTTCGGCCTTATCCTGACGTACTGTCAGATGAGATGAAGGCGAAGAGCTTCTCTGTCGTATGTATAAAAGAGTCCACAGAATATTTTTTTCAATATTTTTTTTCAACCAATTTTTTGGCATTATTAATATACAAACCCATACCAAATTACAGCTTTCTAGTACTAGTAGTCTCTGAGTAAAACCGCGGACAGGCAGACAGACATGGCGAAACTATAAGGGTTCCTTGTTTACTACGAAACCCTAAAAAAGTGACAGGTATAGAGATACCGTGGCTCGATTGTGTTCCGACAGCCGACAGTTGTGAATAAGGGAGACAATGGTGGTGGTGGTCTCACGGAGGCAGTTAATGCACAAAGTAAATAGGTATCTATTTATTTTGTGGTTAATGTTTGTTTTAAATTATGTCTCTTTATGTTAATTGTGCACAACAAAAAATATAACAAACAACTTACAAAATACAAAATGAAGTTGTTATTTCGTATTTGCGATAGTGGGAGAATTTCTTCGCACTCTTTTGAACCCTGAGCCTCTTTTGAAGATTATACAAGCAACAAATAGATAAATTGAAAATATGACGCCTTATTTGAGGGGCTGTATCATATCGTAGCCAATACATCATCCGGTTCGTTTACGATCAGGAGACATCTTGGAAATACGACAGCGTGGCTCTGAGTATTCTCGTGTCACAATATGGCGCTTATTGCAAGTTTTATTTTATTCGCACGTATGGATGTAGAAGTTACTAGCTCTCCACATGTGGAGAAAATTTTACCTTTCATCTACTTTTGTAGGGTACTTTCCCTAAAATTCTGCTTTCTACACAAAAATTAGTCAAATTATATCCAATTAATTTGTCATGTTCTATTTAATTTTTAAAGTCAAACTTTTTTAAATCACCTGTCTACGTCACGTCCGTTTATAAGTAAACACTTACTATAGCTGCTCCTGTACACAAATGTAAGATTTTATTTTAATAAGTGATCTTGAGACTTCTGGAATTATTGATAAGAATCTACATCGCGGTGAATTGCTTGAATCGAGACTCAAAGAGGATATTTCGTGCCGTGAGAAAACTGAAAACATCTGTTATTATTTGAATGTCACTATTTACACATTCAAGATATTTTCCACTGTTTTTATTCGTCCTGAGGGGTTATGACGCGCTAGATCCACACACAGCTGATTGGGTACGTCCACAAACTATATAGAGATTGGGTACGTCTTTTTGACATCTAGTAATGTTAGTTACCAACATAACGCCGAAGAATTCCATAGATTGTCCATAGACGGACGGACGGGCAAAGGGAGCGAAATACATGCAGCTTTTGCTTTGATTTTTTTTTTGCTTTTTGCGTTATCTTTCGTCTCACTCTGCAGTAACACTCGCCCGCTGACACACACACACACTTGCTTTGCTTGGCTTTGCATTGCTGCATGATGGCTTCTGGATTGGTGTCATGTGCTGGGTGCAACAGTAAAATCGCCAGCCGATTTTGTTTATGCTGTGGATTTTGTAAACTTAAATACGACCTTCCTTGTGCTAATGTGACGGAGAAAAGCTTTTCTGCTATGAGCTTCGAGCAGAAAACAAAATGGAAATGTCATGGCTGCCGCTCAAAGCTACCGAAAACTGACAACAGCAACACTCCTCTCCGGCCTGCAGAATCTCATGTGATTGTTACTCCTCCTGATACAGATAATGTCACACAACGAAAGAGAACATTGGCAGTTAGGTCATCTGATGATGACATGTTAAGTTCCACCTCTTCATCGCCTCTCACGAGGGATGACATTAGAGATGTATTCAGAGAGGAATTTGGGATTATGAGTGCAACACTAAAAAAGGAACTATATCGTGCACTCAAGGAAATGATTGTATCGGAGCTTCAGATTATAAGGAATGATTTTACTGATTTGGAAAGTAGTGTTAAATTTCTGAACGAAACATATGAGACTGCCAAAAGTACTATTGACACCTATAAAGTGACTGTCGATAAGCTTGAAAAAGAGAATACTCACCTTAACAGCACTGTGCAGGACTTACAAATCAGTCTGCAAGTAATGGAACAGCTTAGCCGTTCCAATAATCTTGAAATACAATGTGTCCCCGAACATAAACAGGAGAACCTAATATCAACTGTTATGCAGCTTTCTAAGGTTGTAGCCTATGACTTAAAAGAAACAGATATACATCACTGTAACGGGTAGCTAAAACTAACAAAGATGACAATAGACCTCGCTCAATAGTCGTAAAGCTCGCTACTCCGCTAATTCGTGATACGTTTTTAGCGAAAACTATCAATTTTAACAAAACCAATCCCGATGATAAAATCAATACCAGTCACTTGAGGATCGGTGGTGATAAAACATCTATTTACATTGTTGAGCACCTATCATTAACAAATAAAAAACTACATGCGGCTGCCCGACATGTAGCTAAAAATAAAGACTATAAATTTGTTTGGATCAAGCAAGGACGTGTGTTTATGAGAAAAAGTGAAACTGATGCAGTTGTATATGTTAAAAACCAGGCTACGTTGGACAGGCTAATGTGATTTGTATAAATTTTCTCTCTGATTTTTGTGTAAAGATTTGCATTGGTTATAAAATTCAATCCTTTAAATTTAAAAATATATATCCAGAACGTTAGGGGTCTTCGGACCAAAACTCATGATTTTATGTGTAATATCTTATGCGTAGACTATGACATCATAGTATTATCTGAAACCTGGCTTAATGGAAAGGTTTTCGATGCCGAAATATTTGATGGTAGATATACAGTATATAGGCGGGATCGTGAAACTACTGGTTTTCACTCTACTAAGGAAGGCGGGGGAGTTTTGATAGCGGTCTCTAATAAATTCTTTTCGTCACGTTGCAAGGAATATGATAGCCTATGTGAAGATATATACGTTAAGGTAGATATAGATTCCCATCATAGTATATTCCTTTGTGCTGTGTACCTTCCTCCCCCTATAAATAAAAATATTCTTGAGCATTTTGCAGAGAATTTTAGCTGTGTATCAGAGAATATGGATAATGTCTGTATTATCGGCGATTTTAATATGAGGAATATATCTTGGACAGATACTGATGATATGTCTTCGACTAGTCACAATTCCACATTGGCTAAATATTTTTTAGACTTTGTATCCCTTTGTAATTTGACGCAGCATAATAACATAACAAACATTAAAAGCAAGGTACTAGATTTGGTTCTGAGCAATTTGGCGGATGTGATTGTTAGGCAGTCTGTAAATCCTTTGGTACCTATCGATCCTTACCATACACCCTTAGATATATATTTTAAATTTGTTAATAATGTATCATTAAAGGCTAACCGTAGTCACTTAAAGCGAAACTTCCACAAAGCCGATTATGTTAATATTAAATCAGATATGGATGAGGTGGATTGGTCGAGTGAATTCTCTCACTGTGAAAATGTCAATGACATGGTTACAGTATTTTATACAAAAGTAAACATGATAATAGATAATAACGTCCCATTATCTAAAATTGGTAAGGGTAGATATCCACCTTGGTTTAATAAGCAATTGATTAACTTGATTAAAGAAAAAAATAAATTACTTCACAGGTTTAGAGTTTATAAGAACCCGCTAGATAAAATATCACTACAGATTCTCAACAAAAGGTGTAAATTACTTGCGAAAACCTGCTATAATAATTATATTAACAGAACAGAAGACAATATTAGAAAGGATCCTAAATATTTCTTTAGTTACATAAAAAGCAAGCGTGACAGCAGTGCTCAAATACCTCAAACCATGTTTTTAAATTCTTCTAGCACTTCAGATGGTCCAGGTGTATGTAATTTATTTGCGTCTTACTTTTCATCTACGTTCGATCATTCTTCTAATACATTGTCTGCTGATACCCTCGATCATAGCTTACCTTCACAGGACATCGCAAACAACTCTATTGGTGGACTATTTATTACACAAGATAGAATATATCAGTATTATAAAAATATCGACAGTTATAAAGGTGCTGGACCTGATGGAATTTCACCATACTTCATCTCTAGATGCGCTTTACAGTTGAGTTACCCGCTGTACATTATAATGAACAAATCGTTAGCAACCGGAGTATTTCCAACAGCGTGGAAATTAGCTAAGGTTGTACCTGTGCATAAAAGTGGCAGTAAAGAAGATATTACCAACCATAGGCCAATATCTATTTTGTCCATCTTTGCCAAATCATTTGAGGCTTTAATCTATCCGGATCTTAAAAGACATACATATCAGCTCATAGTAGATGAACAGCACGGTTTCGTTAACTCTCGCTCAACTAACACAAATCTAGTGACTTATCACAATGATCTGGTGAATTCTGTCGATGCTGGTTTGCAGGTTGATGCAATTTATATAGATTTTGCCAAAGCATTCGACAGAGTAAATCATAACGTGTTGTTAGGGAATTTGTCTTTGTATAGTGTATGTGGATCAATGTTGCATTGGTTTAAATCATACTTGTCTGATAGATCTCAAAACGTAGTTGTTAAGGGCTTTAATTCGGATAAGTACTCCGTTCCATCAGGCGTCCACCAGGGCTCCCATTTGGGGCCGTGGCTATTCAATTTGTTCATCAATGATATAGTCCCATGTATAAAAAATAGTAAGGTTTACCTCTTTGCGGATGATTTGAAGCTCTGTAAGCCCATTAGGGATTCAACAGATTGTGATCTATTGCAAGCAGATCTCAATGCTATATACAATTGGTGTAGTCTTAATAAAATGTCCCTTAATATTCACAAATGTTGCTGCATTACGTTCACGCGTAAACTGAATATTATCAAATCCAACTATATTATTGACGGACAACTATTGCGTAGAGAATCAATATTAAAAGATCTGGGAGTTTTGTTTGATTCTAAGCTGACTTTTGTACCTCACATAGATTACATTATTCAAAAATCTGCTAGAATGCTCGGATTTATTGTTCGTAATGGTAAACAATTTCGTAGACCATCTACAAAAATTTTACTATACAATTCGTATGTTCGGAGTAATCTAGAATACTGCAGCGTGGTCTGGTCTCCTCAATACAATGTTCATCAATTGAGGATTGAAAGAGTTCAAAAAAGATTCTTGAGACACCTTTCGTTCTGCGGTAAATTACTCAATGTTCTACCCTCTTACGCCGATAAACTAAGCTATTTTAGGATGGATAGCCTTTTAACACGTAGACAACTTTATGATATGACCTTTCTGTATAATTTATTAAAAAATAAAATTAATTGCCCACCCCTCTTAAGTTCTATCAATCTGCGTGTCCCACGTCGCTTGCCTATGCGAGCGAAAGTGGGAAATGTACTGTTACAGATGCCTTTTGCCAGAACCAATCTTAAACAGTTCTCTGTTGTAACGAGAGTATCGAAGCAATATAATGGTATATGTGAAAGTGTAGATGTTTTTAATGACAGTATGCCTAAGTTCAAGGGTACAGTGTTGGAACAGTTGAGGAAAAATAAAACTATTTAAGCCTATTAGTATTATTTTCATTTATTATTACTTAGATTTTTTTGATACTGAATAGTTTATGTTAGAATTATTTTATTTTAGATTTTTAATTGTGTAGTACTTAATTGTAGCTATTATCTAATTTTAATTGTTTAGTAATTATATCATTTTTTTATTATCTGTGTAGAAATTGAATCTCAAATTATTTAATTGTGTCATCAATTTTTTTTTGTGTAGTAGGTATTATGTAGTAGTTGTATAGTGTTACTTAATTATACACGTTGTGACACCTTAAAAAATTGTGCATTTAACTCTGTGTTTACAATAAGATAATAGATATAAGTATAAATGTAACAATTACTGGTTGTCCTAATAAACAAACTATAAACTATAAAAAAAAAACTATAAACATCAAAATTTTTTATCCATTTATCGCTTGTCGCATTACACAAACACATGAAATCTTTAATTTCACCACTTCGTATAGGCATGTCAGGTCATAGGTCAGGATTGGTCTATGCGTTAGATCTTCGACTTTAAATCTATGTGTCAGTGGTTCGATCCTGGTGAAGAGCGTAATTTCTTCATATTGTTGGTTTTTTTTTGTTTTTTTGTTTATTGTATTATTTCTTAACGCTTACTTTTTTGCTTTTATTAATTAATTAGTTTTTTATTTTTATTTTTTTGTTTTCAGAAGAAAAGATTTAAATTAAGATTAAAAACGCAATTTTAATAAATACTCTAAATCGAATAATTTTCCGAAAATTTTCACTCAAATGTCTACTATCCGAAAAGATGTTTCACTTGCATCCCCTTGTAACTATACCGGGTTATTTTTCTATCAGGAGCCAAATTTTGTATGCTTGTTTAGACAAGCAAAATGAACAACTTTTAGTACCTACTACGGGACCAAACTCGAAATCGCGAAAAAAAATCAGCTGTTCCATACATTTAGGTTCAGTGTATGTTGAACATTTGTATGGAACAGCTGATTTTTTTTTCGCGATTTCGAGATTAGTCCTATAGTTAAAGATCTGTCTGAACAAGCACACAAAATTTGGCTCCTGCTGGAAAAATAACCCGGTATAGTCATCGTGGTTTCATAAAACCACACAATGATTTTTTTATTTATGAAAAATAATCCAAATTTAATTCGTAACTTGCTTGACGCATTTTTTTTCGCTGTAAGCTTATTTCGATTTCATTAACATTTTGTTTTTTTTCATTTTCATATACAAATAATACTAAATATTGACAGATTTTGGAATAATTTTTTATTGATGAGTTCTGTACCTATACCGCGCTTTTGAGGCTGGTCTTCTGAGATGCGTTTTAATTTTTACTATAATTAATTAAGTGAAATTTTAACTAAGTGACTTCACTATTCATTGAAAAACAATAGAAAAATCTAGTATAAAACTAATACTAACTAGTATAAACTAATCTAGTTTAAAACGCTGCTGCTGAAATTATGTTATTATCTGGGATAAGCAACGAAAGATGTCGAGAAAAAAAGATCATATTCTGAAAATGTTTCACATTTCTTATCCGAAACGGACTGTAGAGCTGGCCGCAATCGTATAAAATGGTCCCAGAAAGTGTTTGGTGTACAGAGCCACCACAGGGCTAGCTATATACGCCACTAGAAAACTTATCAATTTAGTAAAATCGCTAACTATCGCTATTTTGTTCCAGGTTCACGGAGAGGAGCCGCCCGTTGAAAGCACGAGGCAGCAGTTAAAAATAACTGGCTAAGTGGGCGGATCCGCCCAAACTACGCGATAACATCTCACCAGCGTATTCCATCGTAAACTCGTTAAATTATTCAACTGTGTAACTATAAATTATTGTGAGCAAACTAAAAATGATAAACTCAACGTCTTTAAGCAGCGAGATAACGATGAAATGGAAATTCAAATGAGAGAGCTGGCACGTCTGTTAGGCTTATGATACACGAGGAGTGAATCAAGATGCGGAAGATCAAATAAAAGCTTAATGTTATGGGAGTGGGCAAATAAAACAATAAATCATGTGGCAACTCAAATAACAGCTAAACTCATGACAAAAAATAAAGATAAGATAGGATAAAATAAGATAAGATAAAATAAGACAAGACTAACAAGATGGCGTCGCCATCTAGTACCCCCAAAGCCCCGTCGCCTCCGCCGGGGCACACGCCCAGCAAGATGGAGCGGAGGATGTCCCACTTCAAGGAGTACAAGTTCTTCAGGTCCTTCAGCGCGAAGGTGGAGAACTGGCCGATGCGCAAAGCTGAACAGCTCTGGAGGAAGATGCGCGAACGGAAAATTGCAGGTGAGTTCGTAGAAATGTAACAGATAGTTTCTTGAATCGTCCAAAACAGTTATTAATGAGAATTTTACAACAAAAAAATTGCAAACCAAAGAAGAGATGGTTTTTACTGTTTTTTTCTCACCTTTCCATTTTAAATAACGTAAATGTGTACTCCCAAAGTTACTTTATAATTATGTGCCCAGATAAGCATAAATTAAATAACTTATAGGTAATGTAAACAAGCTTATAAGTAGTTATAATAAAAAATTAAAGAAATAAAATATGTAAATAACTTAGATTTTAACATCTGTACAAGATTTGTTAAGAAAAAAATAACAAGTAGAATACATACACAAGTTGTAACAAAAGTTAAAAGCTAGTTTTTAAAAATTGTAAAATTTGTTACCAATGTGTATGGGAATGGATGTCGCCATCTGTCATGTGAGCTTACGACAATGTGCCATCCTGCATCCCCGCGTAAATAGCCTGTCATTGTCAATATATACATAGTCACATTACTAAGATTAATAAATGTTCTTGGAGTTTTTACCATTCATATATTTTGTTGCGGCGTGCAACCTCCTTAGCCAAGACAATGTCCGCCAAAGATATGACAAGCAATATTGACCGGCGATCACACCACACACGGTTTACTATATAAATATGAAAAACTCATTTTTGATAGTCAGTATCACGAATTTCTAATTGTATAATTCCAAATGTCAGAAAAAAGTTAATAAATCAAAAATTAAATCAATAAATGTGGAAATCAATTATCATAAATCCTAGTGTTTAAAATTAAGTACGATAGATAATTTTATAATTTAAAACAATTGCATTTATCTTTTTTAAGCGCATGATTATTCTAATATTACGTTATTTAAGTAATATAAAATTGTGTAGACTAAGATAAATTAAGTATTCAATTAGGTATTTAAGTATGTATAAAAACTAAAAATATACAAACCAAATAACCCAACATTAATAACATAGAACTACTTAAATCTAAATAAATTATATTAAGAGGTGAATATAAAATTTGTTAAGAATATTCTTTTTAATTAATTACCTAGTTAATAGTTTGTTTTCTTCTTTTTAATCCTTATACGTCTTAAAACAAAAAAAATGTAGTTTACATTCTGAAACATTATCATTGAAATTTTTTATGATTTTATATTTTTATTGTGTAATCAATAACAATAAAACTGTATGAGTTATTATTTTAAAGCTCAATCAAAATAATTGTGAAAATATTCAAAACAGATAAAAATATACATATTCCATACAAAAAAAAATATACGCATAACTTTAAAAATTTATTAAGAAACTATGTCTCACTTTAAATACAAAATTACAAATAAAAATAATAATTATGGGAAACAAAAAAGACGTGCGCCCAACGTGGGGCTCGAACCCACGACCCTGAGATTAAGAGTCTCATGCTCTACCGACTGAGCTAGCCGGGCTTGAGATTTCATGTTGAAAATACTGGCTTGTAGGAATAATACGCATGCTATGAACCCCTTTTAACAAAATCTGCCCCCCTCTAGTATGACCACGGAAACACGATATGATAAATTGATATATCGATATGAACTGTTGAAAAAAGTTGGATTTTTCAGCAATCTTGAATTTTTGAGTATGATCTGGATATTGATATTGTTATTTTAGGCATTATTAATAAATTTTGATAACCCATTTTGACAGTTCATAACAATTTATCGTTTAATCATATTGTTGGCGAATGCCATAAAGTTTGATTTGTCATGTGTGACATTTTTCATGTTTCATATTTTTTTGTCAAATAAATTGTTCACTCGGACGATAGCGTATTTTTGGATTCCATTTATTTTCACGTCTATTTCACATTATATACAGCACAATTGTATTATAGCTGGCGACCGTTACGTTAAATAATATATTTCGCTGTTTTTCTTTTGTGGAATAATTTATTTGTGAAAAACTATATCCATAATAAATATGACGTCTCAAGAACAAAGGGCAATCAATGAAAAAATTTTCTTGAAATACAAGGCGGACAGAACAAATACTAAAAAACAATTCAGCAAATTATATAAAAAGTTGACGGAAAGTTTAGAGAGAAGTGAAATTCATGACGAAGTTATTGTGGAGTATGAAAATTTCCAACGGAAGGCAGAGCATTTGGATTCGCTGGACCAAAAAATAAAGGACTGGTATCTCGATCAAGAGATTGATATTGAGGAGGAAACCGAAATATCCGATAAGTACCAGAATGAGTATAGATTGATAAAGTTAAAATATGAAAGAGTCTCTAGGGAGTACCAGTTGAATGCGGGCAAATCTGGAGTTCTTCAAGATAAACGTCAATTCAAGCTTCCATCACTCGAATTGGTGAACGCAGAAGAAAATCGGCTACCTGTCGTGTCCTAATCTTCTCCGTTTTATAATACAGACAAGGAGGATAAGGGAGAATCGGCGTCTTCTGGATACTGCAGATGCAGCTTGGGGGACATATCCAAGATCCTGGAAACCACCCCACAGCTGAAGGGGCCGCCAGGACCCCAAGGGTCAACTGGTGCTGACGGAACTCCTGGTGCTTCAGGAAAAACGGCCCAAATGGGAGACCAAGAACCACCAGGTCCGACAGGACCAAAAGGAGACCGCGGAGAAAGAGGTGAACAAGGCTCTCCAGGTTCCGAAGGCCTTTAAGGACCTAAAGGGGAACCAGGTTTAGATGGAATACAGGGTCTTCAAGGGCCGCCTGGACCACCAGGTCCACCGGGGCCTGCATCATCTGCATCTATGGAATCAACGGTGCTATATGGATCCAGTAGCGCTGGATTAACAGGCCCAGCAACTGCTGTAGTATCGGAAAATTCTATCTCCACCGACATCCAACGAGTCAGCGCCCGAGAAATACAGAAGCCGGTGAATGGAGATAGAGGGTTTTGGGAACGATTGATTCGTTCCATTAAGGATCTTCTGCGCAGAGTGCTAGGAAAATCGTATGTTTCATATGAGGAATTGCACACGATCTTATGTTAACTTATATCGGAGATGATAAATTTGCGCCAATTACTCCATCGTGTTTTTTGCAACCTCTTCCACACTCTGATCTCACTCCTGACTTAGACGAAATCGATGACAAATATCTTACAGCACGGTCACGCTATTAAATAAATTAAGAGCAGATTTTCGCCATCGATTCAAGAATATCTAAGCAATTTAATTCAGCGAGGCAAATTCAAATTCAAAAATCTTTATTCAACATAGGCCTTTACAGGCACTTATTGACGTCAAAACAAAGCAAAACAATCTAATTTAAACAAAGAGAGATCGACAGCCTTAGGCTTAGGTGACTAAGTGTTGATAGAGACACCAGAGAAACGTGTCAAATGGCCTTTGGGTGTTATTGTTGAGGTTCTCCCGGGGAGAGATGGCATGCCACGAACAGCCATCATAAAGACAGCATCTGGTAAGAAAGCGCGTCCCTATCAGAGGCTGTATCCTCTGGAGGTGACGGCAAGAGATTACGTAAGGGACTAATAATTTTTTGGTTCCGTTTTATTATTATTTTATATTGTTATGTTTTCCGCGTTTGGGAGGATGTTGGCGAATGCCATAAAGTTTGATTTGTCATGTGTGACATTTTTCATGTTTCATTTTTTTTGTCAAATAAAATGTTCACTCGGACGATAGCGTATTTTTGGATTCCATTTATTTTCACATTATATACAGCACAATTGTATTATACATATCGTGTCCGTGTTCGGTGCACACAAAATAATGATCATTAAGATATAGGTCAAATCCAAGAAGTTCATCTCGCCAAAGAAATTCCATAAACTTTTTTTAATGGAACCACAAACATACGGTAGTTAGTTTAAAAAAATCTGTGAATGGCACGGGGAGCGCACTTTTATATGACATTATAAAAAAGTTTTGACTTCAATTTTTGTTTATCTGCGGCAGCGGCCGTTGCCCAAGCGAGGTGATGTAAAGTAATGGCGCCAGTCCTACGTTTTCTGCGATAATGGTCATCCCATCAAAAACATATATGTAAAATAAAAGCCAAGTTCAAGTGTAAATAAGTGTCTGTAAATTATAGTTTGAACTTGGCATCCAAATAGATATCAATCATATATCAATTCTTTCGTCGGCGAAGTCAACAACAACGCATATTCAATATATTGAACTTGGCTGTCATTTCACTTTTTTTTTTGATGTGATATCATTACTTTTTGTACAGAAATGATCAGTCTTCATCAGATCAGACAATCGCACGCATGCTGAGTCCACAGCGCCACCGACGCTCCAGATAATAGTGAATAGTGAATGTAATGAGATGAGATGTTGACCCCACCCGATATTAAAGATGCGGTGACGGAAATAACTCACAATCTTTTACCAGCAAAAGTGAAGAAAACTAAAAATGTTTGTGACTTTGGTCTTTTACGGCTAACGCATACGACCGACATTTTCTTTCAATCGGAACTACTCGGGAGGTCCTTCGCCGTTATGCTCGCGATTCAAGTCTCGACTCGTGACGTATGACACTGCTTTATCCCCGTGGTTAATAATATACTATTACATCATTGTCATTTAAGCAACCCTATTGTTGTAAATCAGTCGATTTACTCATCTTTAAGCTCCAAATTAAGATGAGTGTTTTGTCGTCAAAATAACCACTCAAACAAACACTGGAGGTTCGGGACTATTCGTGCTCGACTTCGCGTTAATTAAATCTGTAGCTCCTTTATAAATGGCCTGTTAATAGCTCGGCCTTTTGCTGATTACAAAATTATACAGTTATTGTTCCGATGAGGCCTGCCAGTTAAGAGCTTTGATAAAAAATAATCCTCCACATCACAGTATAAGTATTCTTCGAAAAGAGTCGCAATAGTTGTTAACATAAACAGCATTAAAAAAACACTGAGCTAAATGTTTCAAAATTACGAATATTCTTAGACAAACGGTTTTTTAACACAAGAATTGCTCAAGTACCGTCGGCCAAACATATGTGTAACCACAAATCGCACTGTAGGCTTGAGTTTCCACATTAGCACAGAAGATAATTATAATAGTACTCCGTACGGAACGGCCACTCACCTCCCCGCACTCATTTCAAATACCTCACCCCACCCCGCACTTCGTAGTAGACATCACTGACACATACGAGTACAAAGGGCGCTCGCGTTCGCTCGGGCGCGGCGACACTTCACATTCACCAAGTAGACGCAAGCGCCGGCCGATAACAGAGATAGCGCTATGCGGGAAAAAGAGAAGGCAGTCGCTGCACTTCTCGCGTCATTTCGATTGATAACCGCGCACTCAGCCCCATCAGATTCCACGCACATATTTGCGCATGTACTCTACAAACGTCATTTGCTTAAGTAGTAGTAATAAATAGGTAGTTGATTTGCGAAAGTTGTATCACGGTAATAGTATAATTATACAGTGTGTCGACTCGGCATCCTCTTAGAAATTTTATACCTACGGCCACTCGGCATCGCTTGGTGCGTGGCCCGCGATATTGCTGCTCCCGCGACCGACCGTGCGATCCGTTCCCGTGCGGTGCGTATGCCCAGCTGCGAACTTAATTCGTGACCGCCCTTGTATGTAGCTATGCGATACGAATGCGATCCCAGGTCGAGGCGCGTAGGCATAGCGCGTGTTTCGACCGTTTCTATGAAGTCGGTCTACTGTATTCTAGTCGGTTTTATTGCTAAATTGTAGAAATATAGGGAAATCTTAAAGTTGAAAGAAAAAAAACAAACTTATTCCTTTAGTCCGATACAAAATAAAAAGCTTCATTCCTGTAGGTACACTTATGCTTACGTTACTGAAGTAAGCAAAATTTCTCAATGCAAAGTACTTAAATTAACTAGGTGTCAAGTCTATACAAGCCAAGGGCAGGATGGTTCAGGTTTGTTTGATCAATCTCGGCAGGTAAAAATCAGGTTATAGGGGGTTCGGTCTAGTGGAGAATAAATGAAACAAACACTTGGTTGTAGGTACTGTTAGTCCGCGAGCGTGCGTATAAATTCTTTGTCGCGGCGCGTACGTCCTTGCTCTCTCGCGGTCTCGGTCGACTCTGGGCTACGTTCCAAAACATCACCCGGAGTGAGTAGGTGGTGGGGGGAGAGTGGCCGGTTAGGGTGGTCGGAGTGTTGGTTGTTTTAGAACGGCAAGAGTGTTGTCTGCTTGGTTTACATAACCAAATATACAAAAATAAGAAAATATATAATTCATCGGCGCGTCCGTTCGCTTTAATGCATGGATTACATTCCTCTGTTTCATCTACGAAAATGCTAAAACCAACAGAATATGAATTCTGTTAAATCGCGACCTAACCTAGCTTCAGCGGAAATGAAGGCCAATTTTACAATCGTGTCACTTACGATACCTATAGTCTTTGGAATTTAAAATTAAGTTATTGTCGACTTTACGAAGCGCATCCTCGCTCTTCGAGATGCACAAATTGTGTGTGAATATGAAATCTTTGTAATAACGATCACACACAACTTTAAAATCCACACAATTTTCCGCCAAATCCAATCGAGTGAAATTACACCTTGCTATATTATGCGGGTGAGATTCTACTCGATCGAGTGCACTCCGTAGCGTTTTAGGACACGCCACTCCAACACTCTCGAGTGCACCCGAAATGTTTTAGGACATACTTCGGGTGACCGAGTGCACTCGGGTGATGTTTTGGAACGTAGCCCTGGAAAGATCCAGCGCGCGTAAGTAAACGTCGCGCGCGTCGCCATTGGCGCGAAAACGGAGGTTGGCGCGAACTAATATCGCGGCTTTGGATAAGCGTGGATTAGCCGCTAGGCATAGCCATATCTAGCGGGTAATCTTCCGCGAGATGCGCGTACGGGTCGGTTTACCATATGCTCCCCCTCTAGTCCAGGAGAACGCCCTCGGTCCTGGGCTAGGACTCTATCCTCTTTAGCGGGACGACCCCGGTTCCTTTTTTGAACTACGGGTTTAGGAATGGCACCTAAGCTACCTTCATATGCAGTCAGGTCCTTAACATGATATTTGCCTAAGAGGTTATCTGGCTTATCAGCAGGAGAAATGGTGTAAGTTGTAGGACTGACCTTTTGTGCGACTCTGTACGGTCCATCACGTTTTGGAATAAACTTTGCTGTCAAATCTTTCGAGGCTTTACTCAGTACATGAGACTTAAGTAAGACTAAGTCACCTACCTGGAAGGTTTGTGCACGTCTTCGAGACTGGTCAGCGTATTCTTTCGTCTTATCTTGTTGGGCCTCTACACGTTCCCTTACAGCCGATAAAGAGTCTACAAACCTGTGCAGATACGGCGTTATTTGAGGTATGAAGTTGTCTTTATTTAAGACAGCGCGAAGATCATGGGTGACTTCCGTCGGCGACCTGAGTTCCCTAGCGAATGTAAGGTAAGCAGGTGACGCGCCCGTAATACGACATCTACTACTATTCAGGGCGAAATGAATTAAGGAGAGCTTTTTAGGCCATGATGTGTGATCATCCTCCACGAGTTGAGCAAGCATTACCTTTAGATCGCGGTTCTTCCGCTCTGCAGGGTTGGCCTCCGGATGGTAGAGTGGTACAAAACTTTGCTTGATATTCAAAGTAAGCATACATTGACGCATGACTGCTGAGACGAATTGTACACCGTTGTCTGATACGATCCTTCGAGGTAAGCCATAGCGCATGAAGTATTCTTCGATGAGGACCCGGGAACATGCTTCAGCTGTAGCTTCTCGTAGGGCGAATAGTTCTACCCACCTGGTTGCTGTGTCTTCGATGAGTAAAATCCATCGCTCCCCCTGATCTCCTTCTGGCAGAGGACCAAATAAGTCAATTGCTAAAACCTCATTCCTCTGATTCATTACAGGTGTTTGAAGAAGACCAGGTGGTTTTGTGTTTGCAGACTTATATCGCTGGCAGGTAATGCAGGATTTCACATAGTCTGAAATAATACGGCGCATTCCAATGAAATAGTAATTTTGTGCTACTCGTTGGTAGGTTCTATCAATACCTGGATGTCCGGCCGTTGGAGAGTCGTGTAGTTCCTTTAACAAATCGGTGACTTGACTGGTAGGTATGACGAGTTGCGGTGTCTCGCTTTCTGACTCTGGGTTTAAGCGGTATAATACACCCTGATTAACAAGGTAACCTCTTTCTGACCACTTTTTACCTAATACTTCGTCATTACCTTCTAGGTCATTGATAATCTTCACAACATCAGGGTCGGCGATTTGATTTTGGCGTAGCTCTACAGGTGTCTTTGTCGGCAGATCACAGATGACGGAACAGATGCCACAGTTGTCGCGTGTCTCATCGGAGCAAACTGGTCTGCTGAGTGTGTCTGCTACGACGTTCACCTTCCCTGGTGTGTATTCAAATCTTATGTCGAATGCTTAGAGTTTTAATGACCAACGTACTAACCTACCGGTTGGCGATTTTAATGAAAGGAGCCATCGCAGCGGTTGGTGATCACTACCGATAATTACTGGTTGCCCATCCAGGTAAGACCGAAAACGTTCAACTGCCCAAACTACGGCCAGAGCTTCACGCTCCGTAGTTGAGTAGTTGCGTTCTGCAGCGTTTAATAGTCGGCTTACGTACTCAATTGGTCTCTCGTCCTTTGAATTCTCCCCCTGTAATAAAACCGCGCCTAAGGCGTAGTTACTTGCGTCCGTACGCAGAATGAAAGGGCTGTTGAAATCCGGTTGAACCAGTATCGGTGCAGAAGTTAGTAGCCGTTTTAACTCATTAAAAGCATGGGCTTGTTCAGAGCTCCAGATCCATGTTTGGCTCTTCCTTGTTAAACGTGTCAACGGTTCGGCTACTTTTGAGAAGTTCGGAATAAATTTCCGAAACCATGAACACGTTTGGAGAAAAGTGCGTAAATGTTTAAGGTTGGCAGGTTCCCTCATTTCAAGTATTGCGCTTACTTTGCTGGGGTCGGTGGAAATACCCTCTTGAGTAATAACGTGCCCGAGATATCTGACACTTTCTCTTGCAAAGGCACACTTTTGTCGGTTCACTTGAAGTTTGAACTCAGCAAGACGTTTCATCACCAGATCCAGGTCCCGCAGGTGCCGATGGAACCCTTCAGATATCACCAGGAGATCATCTAGGTATGCTAGGATTGTTACCTCTTTTAAAGCAGCACAGGAGCGAAGGCGGTCAATGAGGCGCTGGAATGTCGCCGGTGCATTTTTGAGACCAAAGGGCATTTTCTTAAAACGGTAAGTGCCGAGGGGGGAAATGAAGGCAGTTTTGTCTCTGTCTGACTCCCTAACACTTACCTGCCAGTATGAAGATCGAAGGTCAAGAGAACTCATGTAACAGTTCCTCTTCGTCGACTGGAGGAGCTCATCGATACGCGGCATAGGGTATGAGTCAGATTTGGTGATGGCGTTAAGACGTCTGTAATTAACGCAGAACCGAACGCTTCCGTCGGATTTTGGTACCATCAGCGCCGGTAAACACCAAGCAGACTCGCACTCTTCGATGACATCATCCCTAAGCATTTTGTCGATTTCCTGCTTCATCAACTCCTTTTTCGCCGGATTGAGACGGTACGGTGGCACAGCAATAGGTGGGTGGTTACCTGTCTCTATACAGTGCTCAGCGAATGGAGTTGGACCTCCCCCTGCTTCGAAAATGTGCGCGTGCTTGACGAGGACTTCGGCCAGCTCATCACGCTCAGCTGGGTTGAGATGGGCCCCTTCGTCATCACGGAGGACATCTGCAGAGTTGCAGCTAATTTCCCTAGAGGTAGGTTCGAAAAGCAGTTTATACTTTATCCTATTATTATCGCTAAAGCACCAAACTCCCTTTTTAAAATCAATTACTACACCTGCAGCAGTAATAAAATCAATACCGAGAAGTGTCTCGTTTTTGTCCGAGTCCGGGAAAATTAAGAAAGGTACTGTAATGACTCTATGTTGCAAACTTACTGCCAAAGTCGTAGTAAGTACTTCCATGACGCGCACATGACCATCGGCAAGTTTAATTTGCCGGGTGGTGAGGAAAAGGGGATGACCTTTTTGTTGAAGGAGAGCATAGAGTGTATGACCAGCTATACAATGTTTCGCGGCGGTATCAATTAATGCAGTACCGGAAAATCCCAAAATTTCAATTTTGAAAATCGGACGCACGCTTACGGGTGTCTTATATTTCGAATCAAATAAATTATAACTATCTATACATTCACAATTTGTGGCAGAAATCATTTTTTCCTTATTACTAGGCATAGACATATTACTATTAGACATTAAAGAATTATCACTACTTTGCAAAGAATTATTATAACAATTAACTAAATTACAATTATTACTACAATAATATTTACAAGAACATGGTACATTTTGTGAAATTTGAAAAACACACTTATGACACTTTGTCCCGCAAGGGTCGCTATTTTTCGCCAAATTTAACTTATGATGCTTTGCCTCGCAGGTAGCGTTTTTGTCATAGGAACAAGATTTTTCATTAAAATTAGGACTGGCATTATATACAAAATCAGAATCAGTTTGATTATAACATACATATTTAGAATGATGCACTCCACCACAACAAAGACTGCATGCTGTATCAGAAATAGAATTCAGACACTGATATTGCGATTTACATGATTTTTTTGATAGACGTTCAGTATTATGTTCATGGTTACAATTAAAATAATTGTTGCATGCATCTTTCATGAACGGCAAGGAAACAGACTTAGGACTAGTGGGCAAAACATTCAAATTATTATTTGACATACCCCGCTTATCACTTACGCACTTATTATGCAAATTCGGTAGTTCTACACTATAAAAACACTGTTTAATATTGTCACCCATAGCCGCGGAATAATTAGTGGTAGAGTTCGACTCACCTCGCTTTTCCAACTTACGACACTGATCTCTATTATGGCCGTAGCGTCGACAGTAGGAGCACATCGGGCGCGGCTTTCTGAGCGGCGCATCCGGGGCGGGCAACACGCCCGTGGAGTAGGGCATCGTCGCGGGTTGGGCGGGCTGCAGCGGCGGCGGCGGGGCGCTACCACGCGCTTGCGCGGCCGGGGCGCGTGCGACGGCGCGGGGCAGCTAGGAAACACGGGGCGGCGGCGGCCGGCGCCGACGGTGCGACGTACGTATGGGGCTCCTGCGCTCGGGCTACGTCGCGTGGCGCGCGGGCAGGCGGCGTCGGCGGAGGTGGCAGCAGAGTGCCGATAGCAGCGTTATTAGCGCCGGTATCACGGCGCAACACGGAACCTGTTGTGGTTGGCGGGATGCTGATGTACATGTTGCTACACCCGTCTCCCCCTGGCTGTCTTCTATATTGCGTGCATGGTGCAGTAGTCCTTGAAAACTAGAGAATTCTTCTCGCCGCAATCTTTGGCGGATTTTCATATGCAGGAGGCCGTATATCATATCGAGTCTGGCCTTTTCCGATACGTCACATTCGGGAATTTTTGATAAGAGTGCACGGCTGCGCGCTACGAACATATCTGTATTTTCTTCATATAGTTGCGGACTCGCAAATAGCTGTAGGTATATTCGGTGAGGTGGGCGGCGGTCACCGTAGGCACTTATCAGGTTTTGTTTGGCATCAGCCCATGATGTGACGTTGTTTTTAATGCCCTGCCACCACGTAGCAGCATCACTGGTAAATAGGTAAGCGAGGCCACGGACGATGTTAGCGCTAGACACCTGCGCACACTCGCTGTACGCCTCAACGGCGTCGATGAAGGCCTCTACAGACTCGTGAGGGTGACCGGAAAATTGAGCTTTGCAGCGGGCTAGGGTTCCTTCTACATGTGTTTGTACGGGTGTTGACAAATTTGCGTGCGTCACTGACAGTAGGAGATCTCTAAACGCTTCTGTTTGTGACCTTTGAAGCGACGCAATGATACTTGCTACGTTTTCGTGAGTGAACGTCATGTTGGCACTCGAGTGAGAAGCGGGAATCTCGGAGTCACGACTTACTGAGACTGGAATGTCCTTGGCGCGATCCTGTGTCAACGGCGTTGGCGGCAGAGGGTCGGTAAATGCGGGTTGAGGCGCCACATCATCTCTGTTACACGCACTTGCCGTTCTGCTTCTCGTATTCATTGTTCGAGGTTAACACGTAATTTCACTAAACACTAACGTTCTAGATAAAGTCTGACACCACAATGTTTTTTTACTTCACACTATTACCGTTGCCACTTAATTTACGTTGGGACGCCACTTATAGGGGGTTCGGTCTAGTGGAGAATAAATGAAACAAACACTTGGTTGTAGGTACTGTTAGTCCGCGAGCGTGCGTATAAATTCTTTGTCGCGGCGCGTACGTCCTTGCTCTCTCGCGGTCTCGGTCGACTCTGGAAAGATCCAGCGCGCGTAAGTAAACGTCGCGCGCGTCGCCATTGACGCGAAAACGGAGGTTGGCGCGAACTAATATCGCGGCTTTGGATAAGCGTGGATTAGCCGCTAGGCATAGCCATATCTAGCGGGTAATCTTCCGCGAGATGCGCGTACGGGTCGGTTTACCATAAGGTTCAAATTGGGTACAAAACTATAAAATGAGGGGCAATAAAGTACACCAACAAATAGTTATAGGTTTTTTTTTTAAATTAGTAGCCTTCCCCGGAGCGTTTGTTAGTGGATCGTACCTTCGATGCTAAGTTTCTGCGATCACGGGTCAGAGATATAATATTCCAGTTCCTTAGATTTTATATTGTGAAAATTTAGAATTTAACATGGAATTCGCAAGTGTTACTCAATATATGCATTAATCCCACTAAGATGCCTCTTACTATCAGGTTTTTTTATGAAATAGTGGATGAAAAAGGCGAATTTTGGAAATGTAATATGTTTGATTTAATAATCAATTTACCCCACTCATAAAAAAAATTAACAAAATCTGTTTTAAATCATGAAATATAGTAAGATAAGTAATTATACCTTAGTGTGGGCAGAGTATTATCTATTGATAAAATTTATTTATCCAATTAATTTAATGAATCGCGCGCCGGCGATTAAAAAAATGATTTTCCTGAGCTTTTGCTCACCAAACTGGAAACAAAAGTAACTGACTTTTGAAATCTCACTGTAGCTTTGAAAATTAAATGCACACGGATAACGGGAAAAATACCTATGGATTTTATTCGCAGAAATTAAGATAAATACTTTTTAGTTCGCAAATCAATAACAAATTACTTCGGTCGATGTCTCACAGACTAGGTATCCAGTTCCGAGATCATAGCATAGACGCGTTCACAGACTACGGTGAGATAGGGCGCGTTCCATTTAAGCACAGATTTGCATTTATGCAGATACTAGAACCGAGGTCCGTTTGCCGAATGTTAAGCGTCGTATTGGCGACGAAACCAAATTCATTTCATAACACTCGTAAGATTCTTAACTTGTTTTAAGATGTGTCAAGTCAACATACGGATCTTTCGAAATTCTACAATATGCAATAAGTATTTCCAGCTAAGGTTATAAGTTTGGTTGAAAAACAAAACGTAATGTAAAATTAACCACAAACAAACTGTGAATGCTTTCCAAATTCTAGTCGACGAAACCATAATTATATCTCTATCTTGTCCTGTTTCGGCAAGGTGTTCGAGCTAATTGTCCACGACCAGCTTTACCCGGTAGCTACTGCTTGTATTCCGAGCTCTCAGCATGGATTTATGCGTAAGCGATCCACTGTTTCCAACCTCGTCGTATTCACTGATTTTGTTTCACGGAATATGGATGCTGGTCTACAAATCGACACTGTGTATACAGACTACTCGAAGTGTTTTGACCGAATAGATCACAATATACTTATATCCAAGTTACTTCGCATCGGGGTGCATGGCGATCTACTTCGTTGGCTGGAGTCCTATCTTCGTAATCGTCTGCAGGCTGTGAGGATTGGCACTTTTAAATCAAATTTTCAAATGATCCCGTCAGGCGTCCCGCAGGGGTCTCACCTGGGACCACTGCTTTTTAATATCTATCTGCACGACATTGAGTTGTGTCTCAGACACTCTCAAATACTTTTGTATGCTGATGATAGTAAGATTTTTATGCCGATCCGGTGTATTGCTGACTGCGAAAATCTTCAATCAGATTTATTGAGGCTTTCTGAATACTGTAAGCGCAATCGCTTGGAACTCAATGTCAAAAAGTGCCAAATAATTACCTACGCTAGGAAGCGCAGTGTTTTATTGTATGATTATCAATTTGATGGCTGTATGATTCCTAGGGTTAGCCTAGTCCGTGACCTTGGGTTTATGTTGGACAGTAAGCTGTCATTTGTTTCCCATTTTGAATTTATTTTGCAAAAAGCTCATAAGATGTTGGGATTCCTCCACAGAAGTTCCAAGCCATTTAAGAAAATTCAGTCCCTGAAAATATTATATTTCGCATACGTGCGTAGTATTGTGAAGTATGCTTCACCAGTATGGTCCCCAACTTACGTCACACATAGGGCTCGCATCGAATCAGTTCAGCGTTGTTTCACTCGACGTTTAAACTATCGCCTTGGAAAATATAAAAGCTACGAGGAGAGACTTATTGGTTTTAGGATGCACTCTCTGGAGGACCGTCGTATGGTCGCGGATATGAAGTTACTCTATGATGTAGTCAATGCTACACTGGACTGCCCGGCGCTCACATCACGGGTTGCTCTTTGTGCCTGTACTATGCGCACAAGGCGAAAAAGCTCACTTTATGCTGGGTCAGCTCGTTCAAATTACGCCAAACATTCCGTATTGTATCGTATCATACATACTTACGAGGATAGATTTGGTGATACAGACATTTTCTTTCTGACTCGCAACCAATTTGTTAGCCATATCTCAAAGTATTTGCCCCAGTTCTCTAACAGTCAGTCAGAGTAGTCACACTCATTACATCCCACGCATAAACAAGTACACTCACACTCACACACGTTATCCACAACAAAATGACACACATTCTTCTATTATAATAAAAATCTAACGTTCATTTTCTGTTTTGGCAGTAATCTAATTCTTGTTTTTTAATGTATGTTTTGGAACTTTTCACAAGATCCGTTAATGTCTTTTCTTAATATTAGTCTAATTAAATAATTAAGTACGTCATCTGTAAATTGTAATTCGACAAACTTTATTATTGGCTGTATATGTTTTTAATTTTATGATTGTAAACCAAATAGACTTATATGCTGTTAAGTTTGCTTAGTGAAATAAATAAATAAATATGATCTGTAGCTTTAAGTGTATTTTATTATAATATGTCTCTAAAAATTATCAAAACAAAGGTCTAAATGTCAAATTCCGAATTTTGAGAAAATCAACCCACCTAAAGGGAAGCACGGGATTTTGGGCGAAAAAAAAAACTATCTTTGTAAATAAGGTCAGGATAAACGCGAGATTTATTTTGTTTATGCAAAAATTGAATAATGACCAAAGATAATTGCAAATGTCACTGACGTGACGTGAAAGACGTTGACGTTGACACTTGACATTGATATTGAGAAATTAATTGACAAAGTTATTGTAATTATGATTTTAGTTGTGAAATTTGTGTTAAAACTACAGTGAAACCAAAGTGTTTTTGCAAAATTAGTGTTTTATGAAATTTCAAGAAAAAACGGTGTTACAGTATATACTATTACCTACCGTGGTTGTATGGAGTGTTCGGGGTGTGACATTGGCGCCAAATTGGACCCGTATTGCGCAGAATTTGAGTGACCAAACTCTGGGCTATTAAATTATTTCAAGATACGGATCCCATTTGTTGCTAATGTTGCTAAATAAGCGTCCGAAAAATCATAATCTCAATGTCGATAGATCGGCATTGGTTCAAAAGTAAGTCTACGAATGTACGAGTATCGCACGTTAGTCTCTGAGCTGAGGAAGAGGCGGAGAATCATCATGGCGACTTGTACGGCCGGACTTACAGGCTATATCGAACTCTTACTGACTAAACTCCGCCTTTTGCCTTTGACCTTGCGGTCAGCAAGTCTTCATCGGACAGCGACTGCCCTCTCAGGGGAAGGGACGATGCAGCGATACCCTGCTAAAGTTAAGCAGTGTCGGCCGTAGTCTGGCTTGTGATGGGTGACCAACAAGTAAAACACCTCGAGCTCCTCTTTACTTCAGAAGAATCAGAAGGCACGTTAAACATTCCAGCGCCTGATCTTAGTAATGCCCCAGCAAGACGAGATCAGGCGCAGGGCCCTGTTTAACGCGCCTTCCAAAGCTTCGAGCTTAGATGTTTCACATTTTTGGTCACCCATCATACGGCTGACCAGAGCCAGTGTTGCTTAATTTTAGCTATAGAGTCGATACGCCAATGCGCTATTAGTATACTCTTTATTGTCAACTATCCAGATATAGTTCCATTCCTAGATTTTTGTCTACACATAACCTCGCACATATTTGATGAAAAAGCACGCTAGTCTTACGATACAGGACGTTGAATACATCTGCGCGATAGGCTCGTTAGCTAAAACAATAGATATATATAAACGCAATGTCTCGCACATCACCGACATTCAAAATGGCGCTATTTCCTCGGAAAGCCGGAACCGGAAACGTCATTCTGACAGATGTCACGCAACTCCGATACAGCTTGTTTCAAACAAACACTTGGCTCGAGCCAAGTTTGCACAAGTTGTTGTTATCCGGGCAGATGTGATGTGAACTTATGCATGATCTTATCAAAGTACAATCTGGTAGGATATATTTTCTAAATTGTAGAACTTTTGTAACGGGAACACAATTATATGTTGACATTCGCTGGCTTATAGATTTTTCAAAAGGGGATTTGAACGCTGTTCCTGTCATGACGAATTATGTCAAATGTGTTTCTTAAGACGAGTTTGTTAGAAATTGCAAAAGAAAAATGATTTCAAAATTATAGTTACATATTATCAAAATTCGAGTGAGTTAAAGTTGGTCTGAGTCATAGGCTCTCCACGGCGATGAAACTTTGTAACAATAAAAACTTATTTAAATTATAATAAATAAAAATATTGAGCAGTCGACGTTGCCACAGCTATGACACGATGCTAAAATGAACAATCTCCATTGGAATGCATTTTACGTTTTAATCCTTTATATCTAAGTACAGGCACTCCTACGCTATTTGTGAATTACTAAAAAGTAACAATTGCTTAATAAATATGGAGATTTACAATACTTGAAAGTTAATTCTTACATAGGAGCAAACGTATAAAACTGTACATAACAATAAAGTCAGTAAGTGGTAAGTGTAAGGTTATATTTCGACTTTGCCAACCTATTTTTGGGATGCGATTGCGGTAAACTCTCATAATCGGCTTTTACAACATCAAAGGGGAAGGGACGACACATGTAGTCTACCTGTATTACAAGACAATCCCTATCTCAACCTTACCTGTGTCCAAGGAAAATATTTACTAAAAGTCGATATAACAAATCATTCCTCCCAAAAGAAAAATGAATTTCCATAAAATCCGCAATTTTAAGGATTTTTTCCCTAAGGATTTGTCTTGTAAAACGGGTGTTAAACTATCCTCGCACGCATCGGACTTAGAGCTTAGCTTACTCAATGCTTTGTTGAGAAGTACATTAGTTTTTTATTAAATACATGAGCTTTATAGACATGATAATGTAGTACCTACCTAAGACTGATAACTAAGTTAGATAGATCCTTTATTCAGTCACGAGCGCTAGAGGTCAAATTACATACTACAAGAGTTGAGTGAAGAAGAAATAAAAATATGGTTATAAATGTAGTAATGCGCTTCCTTGACTAACTTCAATATAAAAATGTGATGTTATGTGTTATCTCACATTATTATTGACTGTTTAGTGTTTTTTGAGTCGGTTTTCGTGTTTGTTGTAAAACTATTTTCAAATGCAACCCCACAACAGTAGAACAGTAGGTACAGCTGAATACATATTTCATTGAGAAAAACCCGAAGGTGCTTAAATCCTCAAGGGCCTGCCCTACTAGCGTTCGCCCGTATTTCAATATTCATACGAATCATCGTCACCCTCACTCGTATGTGGATGGAAAGAGACAACAGATGCACTTCGAACATTTCATGGAAAAGCTTATAAATGGGACAAGTTTGACGCAGAATAGTTTAAGACGCTTGTGGAGGAGTCTTTAAATGCATGGTAAAGTTAAATAAAAAGTTCGTTTTTATCGCGGAAAGAAAGCTTTTAAACGACTAATTTTATTAAGGAAAGAAAACTTAATAAAATTAGTCGTTTAATAAAGAGCAAACAGAATAAATTGGTAACATAACATACATGTACTTAGTAGTGTAGGATTAAATTAAGTAAAATAGGATTAAAAATCCGGAATTCTTGGGTACGCGGATGATAGAACCGTTGTTGAGAGATACTTAGCCAGCGCTAAAACTACCACACCGGATATTGACCACCAGAAAGAGGTAATGGTTCTACTTACAAACGTGACTCTCCAAAATGTGTCCGATTGGGGTGATAAAAATCTAGTTGCGTTCAATTCCTGAAAGACGCAGGCGTGTCTCTTCACTGCTAAAATGAGCCCTTACAACTTGGCTCCCACTTTCCGGAATGCACCTGTTGAAACAGCCGGCCACCTCGAACTCCTTGGTATGCAACTTTCATCCAAACTGAACTTCGGAGGATATTCGAAGGATATTGTGAACCACTGGCGTAGTTGCATTGACTTTCAAAAGAGATTGTAAAATCCAGTAAAATATTTGGATTTTTTGGTTTTGATATAAGGTCCAGGCCTAAGACCGCTTCCAAAAAATTGTGTATCCTTTCAAAAGTTCGCAAATTTTTTACCTCACGGCACTTACTGAGTCTTTATACGGCTTAGATTCGTTCCAGTATGGAGTACTGCTCCCATCTGTGGGATGGGTCAGCTCGATTCTAGCTCGAAGCTTTGGACTCTGTAGACAAGCGAGCTAGAAAATTGATCGGTGATGAATCGCTTGTATCCAAAAAGCTTCAGAGCCTCGAACATCGCCGTCTTGTCGCAAGTCTCTGACTGCTAAGCTGTGGAATGATCTTCCTGCGTTCGTGTTTCCAATTAAGTATAATTTCAAGGCAAGAGTCAAAAGGCACATTTTGAGTATGCGTGCTCCACCTTATACCACATCTTCACTTTCCATCAGGCACGATTGTGGTCAAACGAACTTTAATTTACCTTAAAAAAAGATTTCTGGAAATTGTACATTTGGTGCCAGAGTCTGCTTTCCTCATTCTCTTTTTCTGCCGGTCTTGTATTTTATAATAAAATCGAAATCGAAATAATTTTCATTCAAATATGACTAGATAAAAAAAGCTCTTTTGTGAATCTTTCATTGTTTTATCTACCACCTATTCAGGACATTCTAACAGCTAAGAAGAATGCGCGTAAGAAATTTATCAGCTTCATTAGAAGCAGATACCGACGTTTCCAATAAGCTATGTCGTTACCATACACAACAACATAATTATTAAAAGTGACACAGATCTAACAAAACTTCAAGCATTGGTAACATTTAAATAATCTTAACTTTGTTAAGCTTTTCTTACTCGTAAGAGTCTTTTTGACATGCAGACAGAGAGATTGTACCAGGGTCGCCTGCTTGAGTATCTGCGTCTTACCTATTTCTGCAGCAGACAGCAGTTCTGTGTTCCAGCTTGAAGGGTAAGATATGGCAGTGAAATAACTGGGTACTGTGGCAACGTACACTGTGGTTCTTTTGGAGGTTGCAGATTTGCTGGGAATCTTACAAGAGTCACATGTACTATAGGTGACTGTTACCACTTACCATCAGGTGGGCAGTATGCTTGTGCGCCAACTTTGTTGTATAAAAAATGCTCAGTAAACTTATGAAAAGGCACATTAGCAACACTTTGATATAATATTTGTAAAGTTATACTTCTACATTTACCCCTTTTTTACCTTTAGTATTTTGAAACCTATTGGAGCGGCAAATTATTTATTTGTTTCGCTGTAAGTTGGATTTACGCGGAGATTATTCTGAGATGTGTTAACACGTTGTACCTTATTAAGGTATTCTAATCAAAATTATTTTATTTCACGTCTTTAATATTAAGGTTCGTCAACAACTAAGTAAAGGTTTTCTACGACGATAAGGCCGAAGGTGGAAGCGAGCTTCACCTGGACTCCTCGCCAACTGAGGAACTAGCTATCTTACCTCAAATTGTCTGAAGAGTATAATGCTACTCGTATTAACATTGTTATTATGGCTATAAACTTAGGTAAGTTGGTAGCTAGCAGCCAGGCGGGCTCTGAAGCTCTACTACCAACCATGTTTTATGTTTAGTATTTGCAATATTTTTAGTAATTGTATGGAGGAACTTTACATGGAATTTATTTTCGAAACTTGAGAAAAAATGAAAAAATCCGATGAAACGCCAGTAAATATTTACTTTAACTGTACTTCGTTTATTGCAGGATGCCTACTAGTCGTAAATTTCGGCTGTAAAACTTCCCAATAGCACTGAAGAGGCTTTAAGGATGGGAGGCTTTTAAGCTAGATGAATATCCGCTTAAATTTATATTGTTGGTCCATTAAAAAGATCTTTTATAATTCACTCGGAATGTTCTCAAAGGTACAGATGAAGACATTTCAAAATTAGTCAATACGATAACTATATTAAATAACATATTGAAATTTAACTCCTGTAGAATACGGACCGGTTTGTATAATATGATTTTCCTGTGATCCCATTTCAAGAGATTAACTGATTCATTTTAGCATCGTTAGAGACTGCTTTAGCTTCAAATTACTTTGCCTATTCACACTGAAAATCTTATTGAATCTTGTATGAATATATGAATAATAATATATGTGTAGAAACCGAACTAACGTTTTCTCTAATTTTATTTGCAATCAAATCGCTTGCCATAATTTAATTTGCTATTATTTCAATAAGTATAAGAAACATTTTACTTACCTAAAACTAACAAACTATTAGGGCGCAAAAGTGTTTTTTTTTTTTTATGGATGGCCCGGCAGATGACCTCCTCCCGCCTGATGTTAAGCGGTGAAAGAGGCCCAAATGAGTTGACAGATAAGAGTAGGGACGACATCCACTCTCCTACCTGCCCGCCCCTTGCCGGCCCAAAAGATGCTTTTTCACGCCTCTTTTGAAGGAACCCATGTTGTAGGATGGAGGAAACACGTGCGCAGGTAGAGAATTCCAAGTGTGGGATGAACGACAGAAGAAGGAATCTTGGAATTTCTTGGTACGGTGTGAAAAGGAGGACACAGTGTACGGATGACTCCGAAGGCCCTTACGCGTGTTTCTGTTAAGGAATGGAGAGGGAGGGATAAGGTTAAAGAGCTCCTCAGAGCATTCCCCATGGAACATTCGGTAAAAGGCGCTAAGAGAGGCGATGTCACGACGAAGTTGTAGAGGCTCGAGGGTGTTAGTTGCCTCTACATCGCCAATTATGCGAATAGCGCGACGCTGCAATCTGTCCAGAGCATCGAGGAGGTACTGAGCGGAGCCGTCCCAAAGGTGCGAGCAATATTCCACGCAAGACCTAACCTGAGTTTTATACAACAAGCATAGTTGGTCCGGCGCAAAATACCTACGCACCTTGTTCAGGACACCGAGTTTCCGTGAGGCAGTAGTTATGACGGATTCGATGTAGTCTCTGGGGTTCAGATCGCAGCGAATGATCATTCCGAGCAAGGTGATGTTGCTCTGTGTGTGAAGGGTTGTGCCCTGGAGAGAAGGAAGGGGGAGGAAAGGTGACCTTTTCGCCGAGAACGCGCACACCTGTGTTTTCTTAGCATTGAACTCAACAAGATGATTATGGACAAAACGACCCTTATTATTTTATGTTATTAGATATGTGAACTGTGATACCAGCTGCCTTCTATCATCAGATCAGGACATGGCGACAATGGGACCACCTCGGGAGTGTACTCTTACATTACAAAAACACTGAAAATCGGAATTTGAAAATCGGCCCACAATTGCGGAGTAATCGATGAAAATATACATAAAAAATAGATGCAGTCGAACATAGAGCCTCTTTTTTCGAAGTCGGTTAAAAATAAGATATGCGCTTCACGGTGTTAACGTATTCTTTCTTAACCTTTTCAGTTGAGATCTATTATAACTATTTCCGCAACCCAAATATGACCCTTTTACTATGAAGCTTATTAACTATCACTTCGTTAAAGTGACAAAAACGGCTATCTGCAATCTGCATAGTTAAGGATAGTTAGAGTGTCTGGGTCTTACTTAAATATGTCACCATAATATTAATAACATTGCTGTGTTGAGGCATAATTGTCAGCATTCATGGTCACGGCAATCAATGCAAGCACAATAAAAATGACAACAAACATTATAAGAAAACTTTAATTTTGCACTGTTTTGGTAAAATAATGTTTGATGTCCATAGCCCTGTTGTACGTATATAATCGTTATATAATATGCCAGCGGTTTAATTTAGCAAGATGAGCGAGCGAATGCAATAACTTCACAATTTTGCCGATGTCTAAAGATTCCAAAGCATCCGAGCTCGCTTGCGATGCAGCGGCTCATTGATAGCGGACGCTAAGCAAACATATACATCATATTTTCCTTTCAATTTGTGCGGGATAAAAAACACTCCACCGGCTTTTCATGCGCTCTCATATTTCACAGTGGGTCGTGAAATTAAGATTTTCATTATGATCTAGAGCGTAAAATATTCTGAATTAGTCCGAGAGTGGAAGTCACAGGTGTAGAATCAACTTTTTTTTTTTTTCATTCTTACTTGTATTTGCAGACATCCTGATTATATTCAGGATGTATGCACATACAAGGTTAATATGTTTCCTTTAAATTAGAATGTGTTGCTTTGTTTTGACGTCAATAAGTGCCTGTAAAGGCCTATGTTGAATAAAGATTTTTGAATTTTGAATTTTTGAAAAAAAGTGACTGATTATATCATTATTAATTATCATCACAATATTTTGTGAAATTTATCTACAAGAAATGTTTTATATCGTGGTTTTAATTATTATTGGTGATGTGGCTAATGGTGGTGATAATTTTCCTACAAATTATTTCAAATTCACTAGTGGCCCAAAATATAATATAGTACCTATATATTATATTTTTAAACTTGAAACGAAATCGCTTGGTGAATTTTGAGTTATACCATGCACTTTATTCAATCAATAAATTTGACATTAAATTTTTAAATTTATCTTACAAAAACAAAAACGCTTTTAAGAGTATTGTACCTATAACTGTCTGAAGGTTGCAGTAAATGCAAATTTTAATGAAAAATGTGCATCGAGATAAGTTCTTAATATTGTGATTAATATGGTTCTTGTTGTAAATTTTTCATCTCGCTTTTATTTTGTTCTTGCATTGGTTCTCCTTAGATACATTGCCGCAGGGACCATTTTTAGATTTAGTTTAATTTTAGTTTATATTAGTTTTATATACTTATATAGTTTAGTTTATAATAATAAATAAAATTCCATTATCTTTTGTTCTTATAAATTCAGCTTATTTGCTCTCTCTCACTTACACCCAAATGATTAGTGCGGGGCAACTGATCCAAAGTCGTTGGCAATACTATAGTACATTGTTACCCTAGGGATGAAAGTAAATTATTTAGTCCAAAGACCTCTTGCCTTGCCTGCCTTCCAATCGGGAGGTCCGGGGATCGAGACAGCCATGTACCAAAGTGTTTTTCGTTCTTCAAATTTTATATGTGCGTTTATCCGACGCTCCTACGGTGAAGGAAAACATCGCGAGGCAACCGCATACACCTGCGAAGAAATTCAAAGATGTATGTGAAGTCGACCAATCCTCACTGGGCCAGCGTGGTTGACTAAGGCCTAAGCACCCTAACTTAGGGTAGGCTCGAGCCCCTCGGTGGGAACGTACATGAGATGTGGTGATGATTCCTAAGCCAAAGAAATCGACAGACAGAAAATAGCGAAGTGATCTTCAGAATTTCTTGTGACTTACAAGGTTACAGAATAAGAAACTCTTACAGTATACTTCCCAGTTACAACAATACATCATGATCGTGAAGCGGGGTGACAGCGGGGAGATATATCTATTAAATGAACAGTCGAGACGGATGGATCGGGCACCTGTCACGGAAAAAACAAACAGCTTAATTGAACCATCGTGCAATATCAACAATTTACTCTCTCGTCCGTATCTTCCTTATCACCTGCTTTTGTTAAAATATAACAGACCAACAGCCGGTTGCACCAAGTTTTACTTAATACAATTTCGTAAAAAGCGACAACTTAATACATAAAAATAGGTCGTTCTACTATTAAATGTATGATTCGCGCCGTACATCTGACGTTGTAAACGTAAGGAATAAAATAACATTAAAATTGAAACTGGAGGTGAGACATTATGGTGCAATTCCTACGTATTTATGTTGACTTTTACTGTTACTTTTTACGAAATTGTAAAACGTTAAAACCAGATAGTACTCTCTTTTGTGTTGCCGTAAAACATAATCAATATCAGTTTGACTGTGACACTGCCATAGCCAATTTTTTTTTCTGTGCCTAGAAATTTAAATTCCTGCAGATCACGGGTTCTCCGGATCTTTTATTTGCGCAACAAACAATGGGAATCGCGCGCCTTTACAGACGACAGTGCAAATGTTTAACATGCCATCAATCAATTTACTATTATATTAGACGTTCACCTTAATTCCGGTGAGTTGTGATTATATCGGTAAGTGATTTTAAAATGAATGTTGTGATATATATGTGATAATAAAAATTAAATAACCTTACTTTCAATTCACTGTTTTTTCTTTGTGTATGTGCATATTTGAAGGACAAAAACTATAATATTAATTTTTAATAAATCAATATTATAGTTTTTGTTTTACATTCTGATCACGTACGACCCGCATTTACGTTTCATTAATATTATGTGGAAAATGTTGCTGGTTCTACGTCTGATAGTTTGTAGAAGAAGGTAAATATTCTTCAATATTTACCTTATTGTACAAATGTTCTCTAACAGTTGACGGAGATTAGAGTTATGGTTTCGATATGATGCAGTTTATTGGTCTTAATAAGAACATATAGAGATAGCTTCAGTTTGAAACCATGACTCACTTGAGACAACGCTCTGTAGTATCACCGTAAATAAAATTAGAAATACAAAGTTAAAATAAGGAGTACTATCTGCTCGGAAACTGGAAGTACCGTAACCGAACACCTTAGACTTAACAATAGATCCTCGAACATAAGTGATGATTTTAATGAAGAACACACTGTTGAAGATGGTGAAGCAAAATAAAGCAAAAGAGGCAATTAGTGCGGTTTGTTTGAAGATGGCAAATAAAACTGTGTTCACGTCGAGCTGCTGTGCAAACGAGCCTACATCAAAAGAAACAAAACACTGTTGTTCAGATGCTGAATGCTGTAATTTATAAGTTCAGTCTGGCCCCAGCCCCCCTAGCACGTCCACCAAAACACGATACGATAAAGCGGTTTATCGCGGTGAACTGTCAAAATACAATAGGGTTTCGTCGTATTTTGACAGTTCACCGCGATAAATCGCTTTATCATATCGTGTTTTGGTGGACGTGCTACGGGGGCAGAGATCATTAGTTAGTTAATGATGATAAGTTTGTTATCAAACTAATTTTCCCATTATCATTCAAATCAAATATTAATACTAAAGAATATTTTAGAAGGACAAATTGAAATAAAATGTTTAGGAAAATATTTCTGATTTACTCGTCGAAATGCATGGTTTATTGTGTGTTATTAGCAAATTCATTTTTTCAACTTTTGAACTTTACAGTTATGGTGTATTCAGGCGCGAGGTATGTTGGATTTCCTGTTGTCTACTGGCTTTAGTCCACTGAGGTTGAATCTTACTAAAATAATGGCTAATTTCACCAACCTTGTTTTAGCTTAGTACAATCTTAAGTGGCATGCTCTCACGCTATTTTCATTAAAGACAAGAAGTGACAACATACTACGAGTACTTAGGATTGTTCTAAGCTAAGACAAGATTGCCTAAATTGGACGTAAGCCCTTTTTCCTGTCTTCCACCATGATCGCCTCGTTGTGAGCCAATGTCCAATATTTTGGATCAGGTTGATTCCAATTCACCGAGCCCCCCGAGACATTTTTTTGATGAATCATAATGTTCTTATAATTTTCACGCCAACAAGTGAGTTTTAAGCTGTATTTAGAATAAATACTTTCCACTTTTGTTTTAGAATTACACCAGTAGAATCAGCATGACCTCTGTAAATGTTACGACCATTTGGACAACCTCCAAGCGAACTATCCCCTAGGCCTTGTTTAGACTAGTCTCCGAACACTATTCATTCACAACTTTAATTAATCCCCTTGTGATTTAAATTGCTTCGCGTTTCGGTACGTATTAAGGCATCTTCAGACATTATATACTGGAGTTTAGCACAGCTTTATTCGGGATCTGTACAAGATTGATTTGGTCTGCCAGTTGAATAGAGATTGAGGGGACGTCAAACTATTACTGAAGCCATCTTAATACATAATATTACCGAGATAATATACTCGTACATAGTATTGTGTCGTCTGCGAGGGTTCCTCGCCTATTTTTGCCGGTGCGAAGAGTAAGGCACAGGCAGTAAACTTACTGAATTAAGTACACAATATGGTCCTAATAAGGCACAGATTTGCCAATCTCACAATAGCTTCATGTGCTTGTGACTGTAGCCGTTTTACCATCTGGTGGACAGTCAGTCACTGGAGGGAGACTCTGTACCAGGGTCGTCTGCTTAGGTACCTCCGTCTTACCTATTTCTGCCGCAAAGCAGCAGTGCTTGCATTGCTGTGTTCCGGTTTGAAAGGTAAGATATGGCTGTGAAATTACTGGGTACTGTGACTTTACATCTTGTATCACAAGTTGGCAACGTACACTGTGGTTCTTGTGGGGGTGCAGTTTTGCTGCGATTCTCACAAGAGCCACATGTATTATAGGTAACTGTTACCACTTACCATCAGGTGGGCAGTTTGCTTGTTTGCCAACTTTCTGCAATAAAAAAAAGGCTATTTGTTTTACAATAATACAATTAAATGATACCAAAGCCAAGTGTTACTTACTTTGTGGTGAATATAAAAATATCTCCATTACATTAATAGGATAGAGTTTAAAGGATTCTCTTACGAGTTGCTAAGCAATGTTTGATTACCACAATAAAACTCTAAACTTTGTAATATAATGTGTTGACTTTGAAACCGCAGCTCTTTGTATCGAAATAAGAAGATAGTTTCAGTAATAATATAAACTCCCAAGTCAACTTCCAACCCACCTCATCGTCTGATAGCAATAGCGACTGCTTTCGCTTCACATTGCAAAAGAAAACGTTATGTTCCCGCTCGCATTGTTTCCTTAGATCTTGAATAAACATTTCGACATTCTATTAGATCTTGGACAGCATTCATCCCATTGATATTGCAGTGAAAGCTGTTATATTACGCTGAATAAGTTTTCTAATGAAATACAATGCTGAAATAGTAGTTTATGAAATAGTCACATAATAGGGGGTCTTAAAACACTAGTGTGTGTTTAAAATTCGAGGCTTGCCGAGAATTTTAATAGTACCACACGAGTGTTTTAAGACCTAATTATGTGCAATTTCATACACTACTTTATCTACACTCATGCAATCAGTGGTTACCTAAATTAAACAAAAGACACAAAATTAAAACAAAATCAAACTCATTTATTCTAATAATTATTTGCATTTTGAACAGTTGCAATTGTGAAACTAATACAGAAATCTAAAACTACATACATTTATATTATTTATTATGTTAACCAATAACAGCAAAATAATGAATGAAAAATTCAGAGAAATGGCGCCAACACCAACATTCTACCGCGCATGCGCTGTTGCACGCGCCGCCATAGACAATGTACTGGCACAAAAGAAAATTGTGACAAAACCTCCTTGGTCGGGCTTCGTCAATCGAACTGTATTTTATTGGAATTCGAGTTGCATTAAAGTACTGGTTTTGTATGGCGAACCTGTATTATAATGTAATTTGTAAAAGGCCAAGGGCTTTAAGTTATGCCTTTAAAATATTAGTGTTGAGTTCTTAATATTAGAATTAGAACATGAGTGTAGATAAAGTAGTTTTTATTCCCTCGGACAGCGGTCCTATTTATTCCCTAGTCTTGAGTTAGACCAGTTTTAAATGAGTTCTGTTCTATACAAAATCAATGTAGGATAAAAAACATTTTTCCATTCTTTTTTGGAATGAACACTGTTCATGAATCGAAAGGGCTACTAACTACATTATCACCACACAATACAGCAATTGTATCACATGCTACAGTGTTAGCATCACACTTTGCAGTTTGGCACAGATATGATACATCAGTACTTTGCTATCACAAGCTGCAATATACCTTGTGTGGCATCAACTTTAAATATCCGAGCAATACCTTTTTTTAATTGGAGGAACTTTTTAGGTAACAAATGGCTTGTCTTTTTAGAATGTTATCATTAACACTGGTTTTTTTTCTCAAATATTTTTTCCTAGCAAATGAGTATCCTGCACTAGCCTTCGTCAATTTGATGACCTGTAAGATCGAGTAATACAATTTTTATATGTTTGAGACTGCGTTTTTATAACTAAATAAATTGAAAAATAACTAAGTCAATGAAATTTAAAATTACAAATTCACCTCGGGCAGGATTCGAACCTGCGTCTTTAACAAACCCCATGACGCCATGACCATTGGGCCGCCGAGGGCTTATCCGATCCCAACGAAATTTCAACTTTTACTTCGGACTTCGGGTTCAAAGAGTTCGAACTAAATATTTACGGTTTCCAGATTATTACGGTCTCTTTCTTCCCATGTGCGGTCAAAATTGCTTCTTGTCAAATTTCTATGAGCGGTGGTTACCACTTACCATCTGGTGGGCTACTGGCTCATCTGCCACCAACAGCAAATAAAAAAGACTTTAATCCTCGCTACGCTGAGATTTGATTATTTATCACCCTCGCTCCTCTCGGGAGTTAAACATAGGTTCCTTCGTTAAGCTCGCGAGTCAAGTCAACACCCATAACATAAGCCACTACTTTATCCCCTTGGTTAATAATAATCTGCTATTGTAACACCTTCTTAGCCTATCCTTATAAATAACACGAACAGATGTTCAGCAAATTTCCTCGTTGTCATCTTTTCGCGAGTATTATCGACAGTAATGGATAACGCTATGCGTGCGAGCATCACACACATGTCAGGCTGTGTTCGGCTAATCGCGTCTTGATTGATGAAGGTGACGCGCTGAAATACTACGTTAGATGATGCGCCAAACGGGAACATCCGGGTAGCGTATTATGAGGTTTTTGTCGCATAAGGGGTGGGTATTTGTCGCTAGTTTTATTAGCTGCTAGCTTTCCGCTCGCAGCTTCGCGCGCGTTATTTTTGTTTTCCCGTGGGAATTTTATATTTTCTCGTGGGAAAAATAATTTTATAGTCTATGTTGATCAGGGATAATATAGCATTCTAATTGTGAAATAATTTTTGAAATCGGACTTTTGAGTTTATTCCTTACCTACATACAAATCTTTCCTCTTTATAATAAAAGTGTAAATACGTGAGATAAGTATACATACTAGCTGACCGGCCCCTTGATTGTGTAACAAAAATCTATAGCGATCGCTGTCAATTTTGACAGACAAAGTGCATCCATTGCTATTTTTTATCGGACAGTGGACACAGAGTCTTATATTGACGCCGCAATGACTAGTAATTTCAAGGCGATCGTGATAGGTTTTTTCTTAGACAATAACCCGCCCGGCCACGTAGTACAGTGGCTTCGTTATAACAGTACCGTAGGATCAATCAATGCTATACTAAATCTCCTTATATTATAATCAAATTAATATTCACTAATAAAGATAAAAACTTTCATAGAATGTTGCTAAAGAAATCGAAACAGCGCCATCTATTGGAAGGTTACCTAACCAAGATAACCAAGTGCTGTGTCTATAAATTAACTCACAGCGTCATCTGGTAGAAACTTATGGAAGTAACAAATAATAACAAACAATTTTATTCGTTACTAGGTTTCCGCTCGCAGCTTCGCCCGCGTTATCTTCGTTTTTAACTGACTTCTAAAAAGGAGGAGGTTCTCAATTCGATGCGTATGATTTTTTTTGTGTGTATGTTACGCGATTACGCCGCCAATTGTGGACCGATTTTCAAAATTCTTTTTGTATTCGATAGAGTATACTCCAAGGGTGGCCCCATGGTCTGATGTTAGTTAGGATCAAAGTTAGGATCTGATGATGGGATCCCATGAAAATCGAGGGAAACGTTAATTCGGTGAGCTGGTATTCAATTAGGGTTTCTTTCACTAAAAGATAAGATTTCATTCACTAAAAAGTTAAAACTAAAAAATATTTTACAAAAAATAAAAACCGACTTCAAAACACTGAAAAGTTAAAAATAATATAAGAATAGATACAGACAACATCACACTTCTATATTGAAATCGGTGACAAATTTTAAGACTTTCTAGGAGATCATCGTTTGGCCATATTTTCCCGTAGAAAAATATTATATAGCCTGTGTTACTCAGTGATATTGTAGCATTCTATTAGTGAAAGAATTTTTCAAATCGGTCCAGTAGTTTCGGAGCCTATTCAATACAAAAATACAAATCTTTCCTCTTTTTATAATATAAGTATAGATAATACATACTGAGGTCTATAATAGAGATAAAAACTGTCCTATATTTTAAGATGGAGCAAATTACTTCAAATATATTGAATTCTAGTATCACAGTGTTTGTTATCGAACTCCTCCAAAACGGTTTAATCGATTTTATGTAAATTTGGTAGGTCTGAGAATAGGTCGTAGGCTATTAGGGAATATAAATCGGGAATAAGGGATATATATTTTTACTGCGCACCTGCCGTAATTATAACAAAGATTTCCAAACTGCAGGTATATTTTGTTCAAAGGTAGGAACGTATAAAAGGGTCGTGAATAGTATTATTAGGTAATTTTAGCCTTTTAATTCACTTTTTAGACACATTAATACAATAGTATAGCAAAGTTAGCATGCTTTGAGTTTTAGGGCGATGAAATTAGGTTTTGGGAACGTTACCCATTGGCAACGGTCTCTTAGATTAATTTTGTACATTAAATATATTTATTAGGGTAGTTTATTGTTTTTTATCAAAGTTTCAGTATTACATTAATAGTTAAATAATTTGTTCCTTAAACCAACTGTTACAGTTTTTATGTTTTATGTTATAAGTGGAAACTTTACGGGTTTATGTAAGTAGTATTTTTAATGTGCTAATTATTTTTAAATGTATACTGTTTGTTTCCCTATAATAAATAAATATAAATCAACTTACACTACATAGAATGAAGTTTTTAGCATAGGCATCCTATACATATATTTTTATACTAGCTTTTGCCTGCGGCTTCTCTCGCGTTAAATTCGGGGTAACACGGTTCCCCTTTCCTGATTTTATTTTAGGGGCTGGGGGAAGATTTCCAAAAAAATAAGGCAGGTATTTTTCGTTGGTAACAAGGAGTCTGTGTACCGATTGTAGCTTCCTACCTTGAAAACTGCGAAAAGTCCCATATAAAATTTCACCTTTTCTTTTAAGGGTTCGGGGGCAGATTTCCAAAAAAAATAATGATGCACGATTTTTTTGTTAGTCACAATTGTCCGCATACCAATGTTTAGCTTTCTACCTTGAAAATTGCTGAATGCTCCATACAAACGTCCACCCCCCATTTTAGAGAATTGGGTGGTTAGAAAGAGACAAAAAGTAGCCTATGTCACTCTCTATCCCTTCAACTTCGTCGCTCCGTTTTGACGTGAAAGACGGACAAACAAACAGACCCACACATACACTTTCCCATTTATAATATTAGTATGGATTTTTGTGATTCTAAATATTATTAAATTCGCGGTTATCCTAATTTGACATTCATTTATTATTAATGTATTGTAATGTACTTAGGCTTGTTTAGAATCTTGTTTAATTCCTATGGCGAATCATGGCTGTACTCTCTCTATAGCATTTGACACCTATGTATTGACACATGTTTTATGAGTAAATAAATGATGGCAAATTAGGCAGACCGAAGCGATCAACGGCGTTTTCTAGCGTATGTGACGCATGTCTGGGATAAAGCTATCGACAAGCAAGGCGAATCATTCGCTATCAGCTTAGACATCGCCAAAGCCTTTGATAGGTTCTCGCACAAGGGTCCTCTCTCCAAACTTCCGTCCTACGGTCTTCCTGTCCAGCTCTGTACCCTGTACCTGGGTGGCTGACTTCCTGCATGAGCGAAGAATTCGTGTCCTATTAGATGGATGTAGTTCGCGCCTTATGCTTGTGAATGCCGGAGTACCCCAGGGTTCCGTTCTATCCCCGACACTCTTTCTTCTGCATATCAATGATATGATTCCTCTTGGGAACATTCATTCTAATGGAGATGATAGTACTGTGCATGCGGGATATTTCGGACACGCGGCGGCTGGACGGGCAGACATCGCGGAGAGACGGCATAACCTTGTCATTAAACTTAACCGGGTCTTGGACCGCATATCCAAATGCGGCATAGAGAACCTGGTTGATTTCAATGCCAAGAAAACAAAAGTGTGTGCGTTCTCGGCAAAAACGTCACCGTTCCTCCCCTTCCCTCTTTTCAGGGCACAAGACTGAACCTGCAGAGTAGTATAACCATGCTCGGTATGGACGTACGCTGCGACCTAAATCCAAAGGATTACATCGAAAGACACCGAGTATTCGTGAAGCTGTTTTTAGCTTCACGAAAACTCGGTGTCTTGAACAAGGTGCGACGATTCTTTACAGCTGATCAGCTTTACTTGCTATACAAAACGCAAGTACTGTCCTGTGCAGAATATTGTTCGCACCTCTGGGATGTCTCTGCCAAGTACTTACTCGATGCTTTAGATAGGTTGCAGCTTACAGCGGCGCGCAACACGCATCATTGGCGATGTAGAGGTGACTAACAACCTTGAACCTCTGCAGTTACGTCGCGATGTTGCATCACTTAGCGCATTCTATCGTCGATATCACGGCGAGTGCTCTGAAGATCTTTTTTCACTAATCCCGCCTTCTCCTTTCCATTTAATAACTACACGTCCTGGCCTGCGTTGTCACCTTCTAATTGTGACTACCATTCAAACGCGTACCAAGAAATTCGGTAACTCATTCCTATGTCGCACGATTAAACTCTCTGCCAGCGTATGTGTTTCCTCCTTCCTATAATCCCGGGTCCTTTAAAAGAGGCGTGAAGAAGCACCTTGCAGGTCGGCAAGGTGAGGGTGGCTAGTGCGACGTTTAACCTCTCTCCCGCACTAGCTATCTTCGCATTTGGACTCTATTTCCACTTACCACCAGGTGGAATGGGATCATTTGTTTGGCCTTATATAAAAAAAAAATAAAGTCAATCTGGATAACCCGGCCCACCCCCATCGAAAAGTTATACCTACTCCTATAAAGATATCACTGAAGTCAACATTTTAAATATATTGGCGTTTTCTTTCGTTAGTTATTTTTATATTGCATCCACATTATCGCGCGAAGATTTGTGTTTATGTAGCCAAGCCGACGCGATGAGGAATTTGTATTCCTGAGCGTTTTCCAATACTTATAACAAACTGCTTGAACAGACGTGCCGTGACAACGCGAATGCTTGTTATGTTGCGATAATGTGCCTGCATTATTTACAACGAGATTTACCAAAAATAAAACAAAACAACAGCGATGAAATTGATAGCCTAATGATCTTTAGCAAAAAGTATAACTAGGAGGTAAAGTAAAACTAGGAGGAAATATCAATTGTGTTTACATTACAATTTTATTTTATAATTTTTGTATAAAAAAGAGACTTAACATTAACATATACCATAGATTATATAAAACTAACCAAGCCTCCACGTATTAGTTTTGAACTAAAACAAATAGTATGATTCAATTCAATTGTCTCACTTAAATTCGCTAGGTTGTCAGTAACAATTTAGTCATGCTTGCTAGTCTACTACAAATTGAAATAGGTCCAAATTATTCTAATGCTTCTTGTTTTATCTTGTTCCTTATAATTGAACAGCCAAATATAGTTTGCTACGAAACAACCTGTTCATTCATTTAGTCATTGTAGGTAATAGTTTAAAATGCGCCTGGTAGATTGGGTACTTTGTTACGGAATTCGTCATTGCTATTTTACAAGAGTAGGCGTTCAACGCTTGATATAATGTAACCCGGCCTCCACACTACTCGCGAAGTTGAACGAGGTTAAGCGAATACAATAGTGTGGAGAGGCACTAAGGCCCGTATTACACAACGATACTCAGTAATGAATCTAGTTTTAAAACTAGTTTTAAGATGAGATTGAATTTTTGAATGTTTCTTGAAACGAGATTCATTGATCGTTGTTCATATGAGTAATTGCTTATCATAGAAGTGCGTTATACGCTCAAGTAAAGATTTGATCTTTGATTACTTAAGTATGGTCGAAACCACTCTTGAGAAAAGAAATTCATATTATGTTAGCAAATAAAGTTGATATTTAAGCCACAATCTGATGCTGGGCGAGTGTCCAGCTGTAGGCTGGTGCTGGATGAGTATCTCCATCAATGGGGCTGGTGCTGGGAATGATTTCCAGCAGTGGGATGGCGGACAAGATTCCCAGCAGTGGACTTGTGCTGGGCAAAATTTTTCAGCTGTGGGCTGGTGCTCGGCATGATACCCAGCAGTAGGATGGTACTGGACAAGTTTTTCCAGCGGTGGGCTGGTGCTGGGCATGATTCCCAGCAGTGGGATGGCGCTGGACAAGATTGTCCAGCAGTGGGCTGGTGCTGGGCAAGATTGTTCAGCAGTGGACTGGTGCTGGGCATGATGCCCAACAGTGGGATTGTGCTGGACAAGATTGTCCAGCAGTGGGCTGGTGCTGGACAAGATTGTCCAGCAGTGGATTTGTGCTGGGCAAGATTGTCCAACAGTGGACTGGTGCTGGGCAAGATTGTTCAGTAGTGGGCTGGTGCTGGGCATGATTCCCAAAAGTGGGATTGTGCTGGACAAGATTGTCCAGCAGTGGACTGATGCTAGGCAAGATTGTTCAGCAGTGGGCTGGTGTTGGGCATTGGATTGTGCTGGACAAGATTGTCCAGCAGTGGCCTGGTGCTGGTAAAGATTGTCCAGCAGTGGCCTGGTGCTAAATAAAAGTGCTAGCTAGCAGCTATGTTAGCCGACGAATATGCCGAGGCCGCACAAACGACGTTATAAAATAAAATACCAAACGTAATCGAAATCGCACCTCTGTTATTGAATCTAGTTTCAGCTGATCGACACCTAAAACGCCACTTATAATCAGATGAACACTCAAGTAGTGATCTCCACTCAAAACTAGCTTTGCGTGATTGGAGTTCAAACGCTGCTTGAGTTGCGTTCTGTAATACGGGCCTTAGTCTTACTTCGTCCAACTTCGACTCGCCTCGGGCGACTCCCATTTGTTGTCGGTTTTTGCGCCCGAGTCAAAGGACTCGAAGTTGCACGAAATATCTACGCAAAGTGCCTCTCTACACTACTTGGCTAACTTCAGTTTAAATATTCACTATTTGGCTTCAATACGTAGTTGTGAGTAGGTATGTAAATGCGCGTGCCAGTAATTATTTTTTATTAATATTTTCACACAACACGATTATGAGTGGTACACAGTGGTCGCAGGAGCAAATTCTGTTGTTCCTGGAAGCTGCTACTTGAGCGTTCATGGCGTGCGAGTCCTGACGGTACTGCCGCGCGGCGCGAATGAGTTTCTCGCGAAGTTCAACATACTTCAACTAGAGTAGCGACATACTTCGGACTTCGGTTAACTTTCCCGAGTAGGTACTTCGTCGAGGAACTTCGCGAGTAGTCTGGAGGAGGCATAACTGTAAACTTATTGAATTTTTTGAATGTTACTGCCTATACCAGTATTGTTGTGCTAGTTTAACCTTCAAGCCAATTCTGATTCATTGACATCGACATTGAATTGTGGCTTGTTGCTTTCCTTACTCCCGAAGTCCTGAGTAGCAACACCAGTATTCGCTACCGGAGGGAGACTCTGTACCAGGGTCACCTGCTTGGGTACCTCCGACTTACCTAATTCTGCTGCATAGCAGCAGTGCTTGCATTTCTGTGTTTCAGTTTGAAGGGTAAGATATGACACTGAAATCACTGGGTACCGTGACCTTACAGCTTACATCACAAGTTGGCAACGCACACTGTGGTTCTTGTGGGGTTTGCTGCGAATCTTACAAGAGCCACATGTACGGTCGGCTTCAGAAGTAGATGGACATTTCAGTACCATGTCACACCAACTATTCCTTTTATTTAGTATGGTTACGCTTATATTGCATTGTTGATAGTTGGTGTGACATGGTACTTAAATGATTATCTACTTTTGATGCTGACTGTATTATACAGGATTACTTTTCAAACAGGAGCCAAATTGTGTGTGCTTCTTCAGACAAGCAGACTGAACAACTTTCACTATGGGTCCAATCTCAAAATTGCGAAAAAAATCAGCTGTTCCATCATTAAGGTATGGAACAGTTGCTTTACTTTTTTTGATCGCACTGACTTACACGTTTGATTTTTTCTCAGCTGAAAGAGACCATAGACCGGAACATTACAGACAGACTGATAACGAAGTGATCCTGGGTTCTGTTTTGTACTTTTGAGGCACAGAACCCTAAAAAGACAGGCATATGAAACGAATAATCGTAGGTGTATTGGAAAACGCAATGTAAAGTGCGGGTACGAAACAGTCTGACATACCGGGTTATTTTTCCAGCAGGAGCCAAATTTTGTGTGCTTGCTTAGACAAGCAAAATGATCAACTTTTATTATGGGACCAAACTCGAAAACGCGAAAAAAAAATCAGCTGTTCCATACATTTAGGTTCGGTGGATGTTGAACATTGTATGGAACAACAGATTTTTTTTTTCGCTATTTCGAGATTGGTCCAAATTTATATCAGAAACTCAGGTCAACTGTCCCTTGGAGCTGTCAAAAAATCAAACTTCTAAGCCAACGCAATCAAAAGATCTACAGCCGTTTATGCCGCAAATTTTCGACACTCGCAAAGGAATCAAAACCTACAGGGTACTTCCCGTGAACTCAGAATCTTGAAATTTGGTACGAAGTAACATCTTATAGCACAGATAAAGGAAAAATTACGAAAACCGTACATTTTTAGTTACATCATATAATAAAAATATATGGGTGAACTTTTACTTATATACCTACAGATTTGTACGGAACCCTCGGTGCGCGAGTCCAACTCGCACTTGTCTGGTTTTTTTTAATAGTGAAGTCGATTCTACTTTGCGCGAGTCCGACTCGCACTTGTCTGGTTTTTTTTAATAGTGAAGTCGATTCTACTTTTGATTTTAAATATTTACTTTTTTTATTGCAACTAAGTTGGCAAACAAGCAAATTGCCCACCTGATAGTATCTGTGGTAACAGTCACCTATAACACAAATGTGGCTCCTGTGGCATTCGAAGCAACATTGCAAACCCCCACAAGAACCACAGTGTACGTTGTCTCGGTACCGTAACAAGCACTACTGCTTTGTAGCAGAAATAGGCAAGACAGAGGTACCCAAGCAGTCGACCCTGGTACAGTCTCCCTCCGGTTACCTGCCGTATGCGCTATATCGAAAATATTGGTTATTTTTAATGTAATGTCATAGGTAACTGAGAGATCTTACAGATCTGAAAGTCAAATATGTGTTTCTTCATATCTTTAGCTAGTCACGAGCAGAACCGAAAACGCGGTTTAAAGATTTTGCCTCGATACTTTTTATTTTTGAAATTACCTCTTAAAAATATGAATATTCAGGATTACTAGTAAACGGTGTTAGGTATTAATTAAAAAGTTCCTTAAATAAGTAGCCATCATCAGTATCCAGAATCGTACAGAAGCATTTTTTTCTAATCATTATAGTTATTTATTAATAAAACAATTTGTATTTTGTCGCTTACGTCGATAATTTCTAAACGATCTGATTGCATGCGGGCGCAACGCATTCACGACTTTGTTGACATAGATATAAAGACTAGCTGCTTGAGCACGGGGGGCGCCCCGCGTTTACGTATAGACCACGCCTCCCATTGTTTGATTCATTTTCGATATAGCGCCTTAAAATGTTTGTCATTATCCCTACCTATTGTGAATACTCGTTAATAAACTTCTTCAAACATTCACTTCGGAAGATAATCAAAAGGCGCACATCGGTGACTGAACGCGTAATTACTTAATCATCTCTACAATCGAATTCGAGAGCACATTGTTGAATGAATGAGCGTTCAGAAGATTTTCTTTGAGAAACTTCCAGAAAGAAAGTTGTGTAGGTGTTTTTCATTCGGGAGCCGCCGAAGTTATTGTTGGTGACGTCAACGAATTAAGGTTGCTCGCGATATAAAGAACATCTCGTTGAGAAAATTAATGTTTTCTTTATTTGGAAACTCAAGGAATGTTATTAAAATGATAATGTTGATTTCACTCACAATAACGGTTCGAGTCTTCGGGTCTCTAGTCTCGGGTCGGTCTATTACTCGAGTCTACAGGCACTTTTAGCTGTGAAAAAATCATACTTCTAAGTGATCGCAATTAATTAATTGAGTAAAATTTTAACTAGGCCACTTTTTAAATTTACTTAAGTCTGTAGGCTCTGTAGCCTTTACCTCTCGGCGGCTAAGCGGGAACATTGTATTCGCAGACGCGCAACCATAGAGTAGCATAGAGTTTCAAAGAAATATATGTATGCAACAAAACAGAAAGATAATAAAAATACTTCTTTTTTTATTGTCCAAGCAATTGGTAGTTTACAATATATACTCGTATTTTCCAACTAAAAAAAGCAACAATTGCATTATGTAGCATCCGGTACCGAACTAGGCTAAGTTATGCTATAAAAATCTGAAAAAAACTGTAAAGTTAGGTTACAAAACCCCTAAACTCATTGTAGTAGCTGTATGGAATATTTATTTCCAAGTTTAAATATAAATATTTTAATTTAATTTATTGATTTCTGATAATATTATACAATACGTATATATGTATAGGATAAAATAATATGTATGAAAATGCAAAGTATTTCATTGTAGTTTTGTAGTAGATAGGAAGCTATGTACTACCAGTAGTACCAACGGTAGTACCACGGGTAAGCACTGTAAATAACTACAATAAATTACTATACTAATTTATTGTTGTTCAATTTGTGCAGGATATATGCAGGCTGCACAAAATCGAATTTTGAGCACAAGTGCACTAACGTATCTACTCATACATAAATGTATCTATATTAAGGCAAAGAAAATGACCCATACAGCCAAACACAATAAGAAGTTCATAGATAGAATTTGTTATTTTATTATATTTACTTTAATTTATTTGCCTTATGTGTTTTTTAAGACATAAAAACAATTTCCTTCAGTATTCAAAACTGTACTAATTTTACTTTGAATTTTAATTAAAGAAATGTTATGTTATACTACTGTTTTATTTCCTCGCAATCGAAGTGAAAAGCAGAGTTTATAACTCGTCCACAAAACCATTTTATTCTCGACATTACTATCAACCGACATTGTTAAAGTCTCGGATAAAAATGGTTCGCTTTGTGCACTTGTTGTAAAATCTACTATTTCATAATCTACTAATACTATATAATTCTATAAAAAATTTCAATCAAACCTGTTTTTATATGTTCCTCACAGGTGTAGTATAAAGCACTATGTAGCACTTGGGAGAAAGTCCGATTCCTAGCTCGGGAGTATTGTGGCGCTCGGCTGCGCCTTCGGGCTACAAACTGCTCCGTCGCTAGTAATCAGTCACTTTCGTCCCGCGGTGAACATGTACTATTGATCCAAACTTTTTAGGAGTGGCATAATTTTCTTACAAGGACATTAGAATTTGACTGACTCTTAAGATGTTTTTCCTTTGACACCACACATCCATCGATATTGGACTTTATATATAAACATACATAAAGATTCATTCCCCAGAGATACACTTTCCCCATAAATACACTTTTAGAGGAGTTGGGCTTCTGTTTCTTAGAGATTCATTTTTGGCTAGCACAAGTTTTGTTGTCACGCAAACCAAACTGAGAGAAAAGATAGCTCAACTATTTTTCGCTCAACTTGGTTGATCAGTAGGTCAACTTGTTTTGTCGTGTCTCCTCGGATATTATGTACAGACAGGGAATGAATAAGTTAGGTTATTGATTTTATCTGTATCATAACTAGCATTACACAATTTGTACTAGCTTAGTACCTATACTTTTATTTTAGCAACGCATGTGTGTCTTGACAAGATCACTGCTTTTCTTTAATGTTTTGTTCTTCCTGTCATTTTTCACTTGTTCGTAAGTCTTGTCATCCGATAAAACATCTAAAATTTTAGCATTGTAATCTGACGAATCTATAACGAAGAATAGTTAATTCTGGTCCAGATTCTGCTAAAATGTTCTGTTGCATAAAACGGATAAATCTGATAGAAACGTCTCGGGCTACCCTAACCTAACCTAACCTAACCAAACACACGCGAGTAGCATCGGTGGCGCTGTGGACTTGTCTTCCAATCCGGAGGATTCCGGAGGTCCGGCATTCGAGACCGCCACATACTAAAATGTTTTTCGTTTTTTGAATTTTATATGTACATTTTCTGACGCTCCTACGGTAAAGTTACTGGGTACCGTGATTTTACATCTGATGTCACAAGTTGGCAACGTACACTGTGGTTTCTGTGGGGGTTGCAGTTTTACTGCGAATCTCACAGGAGCCACATATAATATAGGTGTAGTACCCGTGCAAATAAAAGACGGTGTAACGCATGGTTCCCCTAGCGATCGGACTGATCCGCGCATACGCTTTGTATGTTAATCGTTCCACAGAACGGCTAGACGGATCATCGAAGTGGGGATTTGTTCACGTCGGCCGCGGCTTATTCAGCTGTCCTGTCCTCATCTCTGCATTCAACAGTTGGCTCCCGGGGAGTTACGGCAGTTGGCTCCTAGCGGACGCGGACTTTACGGGACTCGAATTATTGCTTAAAGATTGTTGATGATATTTCGTTTGCTTGGCATTTGCTTACTGATGTTGAGCATTGTGAAATTAAACGCTAGTTAATGCTCTTGTGGTAGATATATCTGATGACAGACTTTGTTTGTATGTTTTGTTCTGTTGTCAGGGTTCCGTAGCTCAATAGGAAAAAACGGAACCCTTATACGAACACCTCTTTGTCCGTCTGTCTCTCAAGAGTCAAGACCCCTTTTCTCGGGAACGCGTTGAGATATCAAATTTATATCAAATATACACGGTTATTTTTTTATCACCCTGGTTATTTTAAGGGTGCCTTCAGGACACGGTAGAAGAATTATTTAACCATTAATAATAAAATTTACTCACCTGTTTAATTAGATATTTATTATCTAAAATATCCAAAAAATACTGCACTGGTATGGACACTGAGTGAAGTTGTAGGCAAAACATTGAATGAACGCGAACTGGCAACAACGTCGCCGATTCAAAGTCATCACTGATTTGATCACAATTTCACCTTCCTACTTTACGGGCTTACTTAGGACCGGCAAAACAAAGTTTTTAAAGAAAACAAACAGTACTAGGTAGGTATTACGGTTATGGTAGGTTGTTTTCGCGTAGTTAAAAAATTGGAATCAACTTTAAATACTTACCTACCTAGGAAACAATTTAAATCAACTTTAGTTCTAATAACAAAAGAGTTCTAAATTTAAAGGAAGTCCTCTAACTCATACATAGTCGTGCACGTTTAAAACTATACATGACCACAACAACATATCACTTTGGTTAGTGTTTAACGTCTCGAAATGCAGTTTTCGCTTCCAAGTCTTACGTTTGTGGGTTCACTTTCTTACACCAAACACTTAATTTCACTTCACAAGTAAAAATCTACGGTCTACCGGAGTAAGGTCTGTGTATTCGCGAGATGTGTTAACTTGAAACTAAAATTCCGAATGCGCCCGATTGCCGCGCGTCAGGCGCGGGCGCGACATCGCGATACGTTCACACGCGCCGGGGTCAAAAGGCGAACTAAAGCCGGCCGGCTCGTGCCGACAAGCGACAGCAAACAACAAAACGCCGCCGCCGGCGCTCGGCGCCGGCGCCGACTGTCTCTGTCTTTCACTATTGTAGTGTCTAGTGCAATAATAACTCTTATTTCAAACGAGTTGTAGATTGATCTTGCTTGAATTAATAATGCGACGTTGCCGCATTTTCCTAAGCCCGTAGTAGTAAATGCTTTATTCATTCATAATCTTACCTTATCTTGTAGTAAACAAGAACAATGTCTATAATTTAATATTATTGGCGGATAAAATTTAAAAAATATAACCACATGTTTTTTTATTGATATGAGTCGTCTAGCGTCTACCGAGCTGCCTCTAAAATTTTCCAGTATGATAAAAAAATAACCGTGTATACTTGGCTCTACTGTGAAAAAATCAAACTTGTAAGACAAGCGATCAATAACTATTATATTATCAGTGCGTAAAGTCTACATTAAAAAAAAGTCGCATACTACACTAGGATTTTCTGCTGTGTCGTGGGTGCAGTTACAAACATAGAATATCACATGCACATACGCCCAGACCGAGACATATTTCTGTAGGCCATACAAAATTTTTGTCCCGTACGGGAATCGAACCTGCGACCCGTTGCGCATTAGGCGAAAACTCGACCTCTGCGCTAACCGTGTGCTAACAAAGTAACGAGAGGTCAATATATTAGATCCTTACATATGAAATTGGCGTTTTGTATGGGAGGAATATAAAGTCGATTTTTAAAATATAATATATTTATTCAATCAAAGTATGTACCATTGCTATCTATGCACTTTTGCCATCTCATAGGTAGTTCATCGATCCCTTTACTAAAAAAAATCATTCGGACGGGAATCAATAAATTCTTTGAAGGCGGTTTGGACTGCCTCATCGGAGTTGAATTTTTTCCCTTTCAAGTTATCCAAATTTCAAAAAAAATGATAATCTGTTAGAGCAAGGTCCGGAGAGTACGGTGGATGTCTTAGACATTCCAATTGAAGCTCCTCTAATTTGGTAGCCGTCTGTTGTGCAGTGTGTGGTCTAGCGTTATCATGAAGCAGCAGTGGCCTAGAGCGATTGACCAGCCTCGGTTGTTTAGCTTTTCCATCATGGTTTGCAGTTGCTGACAATAGACATCTGCCGCAATCGTCTGGCCAGAAAAGAAAGCTGAAGTGAACGACACCAGCACTAGTCCACCAAACGCTCACATGTAACTTTTTCGGAGTCAATTTTCGCTTGCGGTATGGTTTGGCTGGTTCGGCAGGGTTCAGCAAGTGCGATGAGCGCTTCCGATTATCGTACAGGACCCATTTTTCATCACAAGTAATGATTCGATTTAAAATCCCTTCATTATTGTGCCGGTTGAGTAATGCAACGCAGCAGTCAACGCGCGTTTGTTGATTTGCTTCACTCAATTCGTGACCTTTCAAGCTTTTTCACCTTCCCAATTGGCTTCAAGTGGATTAAAACAGTTTTATCACTAACACCGCAGCCTGCAGCTAACGCGGACGTGGTTTGCGATGGATCCACTTCCACAATAGCCTTCAATTCTTCATTATCAACTTTGGTCTCCGGCCGTCCAGGGGGCTTGTTCTGCAGGTCGAAATTTCCAGAACGAAAACATTGGAACCAAAAACGCACTGTGTTTTCTTTTGCGGCACCGTCGCCATACACATCATTAATCCTTCGAGCCGTTTCTGCAGCACTGGTGCCACGGTGGAACTCGTACTTGTAAATAACGCGAAATTTCAAGTTTTCCATTTTGTAAACTGAGTGACGCAAATAAAAAAAACAATTGAGGAAAAAACAAGTGAATTATAATTTTCGAAACAAATACATGAGTAAATAGCTGTATAAATTTGAATTTGGAATTCCTTACCATAGAGGAGATATTTGAGATCAAAGTAGCCTGTACGGCAAAACGCCAATTTCATATGTAAGGACCTAATAGTTGAAAGGACATTGCTCTGCGTCCATACATTGTTCGCCCCAATACCCAGCAGTGAAAAAATTCTTTTCGTATAATAAGATATTAGTAAAAACTGTACGTCCACATCAATTACTACGGACAAGCTTCGAAATCGAATTATATATCAAAATGAATCAGATTTTGAGGTTAGCTGAAGTAACACTGTATTTCATTAGAGCAATACATATAGTCCATACCTATACAATTATTAAAAAAATTATTATTGCAATCAATCAAAGATCGTTATTACAGCCACGTAGTAAAGAACAAGAAATCCGAAAATAAAAAGCAAGTCAAAAACACAATTAACAAACTAACAAGCGTTAGCGCGTAAGTAGTCAATTGACATTTGTGTTAACGTTGTAAACTGTGAAAGAAGTTACTAAAATCATAATTTATACAATTAAAAAAAATCCATACCTACATAAATCGAATCAATTCCATTCAATCAAGCAAAGGTAACAATAACCATTCGTTTATTTTATTTTATTTGTTTTTGTTTCTGAAAGCACTTTTAAATTTTTTTGATTTGTCCGTCGAAAACATATATTTATAATGAGTGTTATATATATGTATATAATTATGACGTAAATGAAATCTTTGTTGGTCATGGGGCGATTTTCCACATTGTCCTTTTCGGGTTCAATGAGTTCTCATTGGCTTATAGTCATAGCGTCAATACGGTATGTTGAGGACGTGTCTGAATTCTGCCTGAGGTGATTTTATCTTGCATCTTGATTTAGGCGTTTATTGTCAAAATCATCATCAATTCAACTAAAACACACCCGCTGTTGGACATTGGCCTCCAAGGATATCTAAGCCGATCGGTCCTGCGGTTCTTAAATCCAGATGCTTTTAATTATCCATAATTTAATTCTAATTTAATATTGATTTGAGTTTGGTTTGTTTTTTTAATTGTGATTTAATTCGGATTTAATGTTGGCTTGTTTTATAAGACTTTGATTTAATTTGATTTTAATTTAATTTTAATACGACCTTAACTTAATTGTAATTTAATTTCTTTTCAATTAAATAATTTACTGTATATTGGTTAAATTTATATGGACTATGTGTCTGAAATAAAATAATTTTATTTTATTTATTTTTATTTTATTTTGTGTGAAAAAAAAAATAGTTTTCAACAACTTCATGTTACAGTGACATGTTGAAAATTAAGTCGATTATGCAATCACATTATATACATTGTGCGAAGAAGACACTTGCTTTTATACTATTCGATTTCATCAATATCGATAATTAATTCAAAATTGCCAATTATTTCATCAGTAAATTGAACACAATCACACCGCCACAAGCCAGATTTGGAAGTATCAACAATCACATGAAACCTGAATGATTTATGAACCACTCCAATACTTCAGCGTTAGCGCAATATATCGCCCAACTTTCCTAAGATAAGATTGGGCACTTAATTAAAAATGGCAATACATTAACATCTCCAACCGGCGAAGCCCATAACTCTGTTTGCAGAACATATCCGGGCCGCTCCAATCAATTTGGCTAATTAATTATAATAAATAGACTTTAGATTAAGTGGAAAAAGTTGATAATATACGGGCCGCCGCCATGTATTAGAATTAAAATAATATATTATCGTCGTTTTACTTTCGTTTTGGCTAATTTATCGCTAATAGAGCCACGCGTTCAGGTTAAATCTAGTTATTTGTATCTGTGCGGTTATGTATATTGAATCCAGAAACCAACTTTATAAATAACTGAAAATCCAGAAATAAATTTTATAAATAAATTTTAATTTTATATATATTACTGGAGTCAGAATCTGTACCAGGGTCGTCTGCTTAGGTACCTCCGTCTTACCTATTTCTGCCGCAAATCAGCAGTGCTGATTGCTGTGTTCCGGTTTGAAGGGTTAAGATATGGTAGTCAAATTACTGGGTACTTACTGTGACTAATGTAATGTATGACGTGAATCAACAAACATTTACAAACATTTGCGATATGGTTGCTCAGCCCTCGCCGACTCGCGGGCATGAGGATAGCACTTTTAATTTTGTGCTCCGTAATTAGATAGGCACAGAGGGCCCTTGTGCGCTTCGTGGGACGCGAATATCGCACACAAATGCTATGGAGTAGACATTCATTATGACATCCACAAGAGTCAAGGATGTACGAATGAATGTCTTGAAAAACAGCATTCAAGAAAAGAATGTAAGTACCGAGATGTCGTATGGTAAATACGAATAGATGAAGAGAATGTAAACGTAAAGTTGTGCCTATCTTCATAATATTGGGATAAGAGTAAAGCGACGGTCATCTTTCTTTAAAAAATAGGAATCATAAATGAAATGAATGATGAAATACATGTACAAAAATTTAACCACATATGTCAAAAGTTCTGCAGGCATTATCGACCTGTTTCAAATAAAGGAGTACATCAGCGGTAAGCTTTAAGTCCCCTCCTTTTCAATCTTTGTATGGATTACATCACACGTGATATACAGGGCCTACTCCCTGGTGTACCTTGTACATCATCGTGTTCCGAAGCGAAGTATTGCTGAGCTGCAAGGAACTTTAACAAATGGGTGAAGCATATCGAGGAACACAGCCTCCTCGAAGTTGAAAGCAGAATTAAAACAGAATTCAAGGAATATAACTGCGATGGCACCATTGACATATATGTAACCTAGACAAGCTGTTGCGACAGTAGCGTACTCGCTCGCTCGTATGAGGGGTAAAAAAGACAGCAAGACTAAGAACAAGGTCGAGGTCAACGCGGTCTAGCGTAGATCGTAGTTCGGAAACCATTTTCATTTGTTTTAATCAAGTTAATATATAATTAGGTACTCAGTAATACAAACCTTTAATACAAAATCAATATTCACACGTACTAACAACAGTGTTTTCAATTGTCACACTAAAGTTTTATGACAAAATTTGCGACACAATCTTCACGGAAGCTCGGCTACCTATCACGATCGCCCGCTATCGACTAAGCTGAGTTGCTAATCTAAGTGGCGAATTTCTTTTGCACCGGACAGCGCGTCTAGGTTACATATATGTCAATGGATGTCACAGCAAACATTATTAAAGACAGGAACAAAAATACTACCTATATCAAAAGTTCTGCCGGCATTATCGACACGTTTCGATTAAAGAAGCACATCAGAGGTCAGCTTTAAGTCCCCCCTTTTGAAACTATGTATGGATTATATCACACGTATACATATACAAGGACTTACTCTCTGGCGCATCCAGCCCCCCTAGCACGTCCACCAAAACACGATATGATAAAGCGGTTTATCGCGGTAAACTGTCAAAATACAATAGGATTTCGTCGTATTTTGACAGTTCACCGCGATATATCGCTTTATCATATCGTGTTTTGGTGGACGTGCTACGGGGGCAGGGTGATATGATGCTCCCAAGCGAAATAGCATCGAGCTCTAAGGAACTCTTAACAAATTGGTGAAGCATATGGAAAGACATAAAAGCAGAAGTATGGCCTACTTAAAAGCAGAAGTAAAATAAAATTCATGTAATGTAACTGTGATGGCACAGCAAACATTGAATTTAACATAAATATAGGAAACATGCCATTGCCCGAAGTAGATAGCTCAAAATACCTTAATTCCATTCTAACACCCGACGTAAATGTCGACAAAGGAAAATATATTGACAATCATCGCAATAAACATTGCTTGGATCAAATGGCTATCTTTCTCTGTTCTTCCTTTGTGACGCTAGAATGGCTATTAAAATTAAAGGTAAGCTTTACAAAACAGCAGTACGACCAGCGATAACCTGTAGACATATGCTGGCTGTTTGGAATCTCACGAAAAACAACTTCACAGAAATAAAATGAGAATGATACGACGAGCAGGCGAACTTACGCGCTTAAAGCTCGTAACGAAGGGGAATCGAGTAAGGGGAAAATTTAATATGCCCCATTAGTGGATAAGGTGAAGAAGGCCGCTTATGTTGGTATAGTGACAATATGCAATGCCATAATGAAAACATAGTCAACAAAGTAATTAACAACCAGGAAAAGGAAGATCATCTTCCCCCAGATGGGCTAAGGTGCAAAACGAGATGAAAGTAGACTGGAGACCCCGTACAAGGAGACCAGCTGACTACACATGATCTGGGAAGAAGAGACGACAATGAGAGACAAACGAAATATTATAAATAACAAAGGTAAAAATGTAAGGGCACGGATTGTTTGCTAAGTGAACAAAATAAAAAAACAGAAGCTTATTAGTAAATTGGCATTTCTTCAGATTGTAGAGAAATGTTTTTATAGTGTTAATGAATTTTTAGATTATAAGTAGGTAATAAATAGATTTTGTTAGTAGCTGCTTAGACATATATTTATTTGTGTATACGCCTGAAAAGGTAGGATAAGAGAGACATACATACTACACGTGATTGTAACAGCAAATTTTGTACCTTATGCCTTACACAATAAAGAACTTGAACTTGAATGGAAAATTGAAATTTGCCACATGTGATAAATTAATAAAACAAAAAACATGCCAGAGGGAGACTCATTTATTACTATAGTCATCTGCGGGGGTACCTCAATCCTACCTATTTCTGATGCCAAGCAACGGTGCTTGCGTTGCTATATATTTTCCGGTTTGAAATGGGTTTGAAGGGTAAGACAGGCAGTAAAATAACTAGATACTGTGACTTCACATCTTATGTTCAAATCAAACAATTCCTTCTGAAAACGAGCGCTTCTGTTACAATTTGTAACAGAAGCATTTAGCTGAGATGGGACCATTTGGCTATTTGCTGCTTTTGTATTATTGTTTACCTTTATATACTATGGCCAATAGGTAAAGTTTTCTTTCTTTCTTTCTTTGTTAATGTCACAAGTTGCTTAGGTACATCGTGCCTTTATAGGGGTTGTAGATTTGCAAATCTTACAGGAACTACATGTACTATAGGTGACTGCAGCCACTTCCCATCAGGTGTTTGCCAACTACATTATATTTAAACATACACTTCTTAACAAATATACTAGTTGACACCGTTGTCTAATTCTAATTTTGTACCGTCAGCGACACGTCAAGCTTTACATTTTCATTACGAAAGCTGTCGCTATTACGAGCTACATATGCGCTCTTTTTTTTTTTTTTATGTGCAGCCCGGCAAATGACCTCCTCCCGCCTGATGTTAAGCGGTGAAAGAGGCCCAAATGAGTTGACAGATAGAGTAGGGACGACATCCACTATCCTACCTGCCCGCCCCTTGCCGGCCTAAAAGATGCTTTTTCACACCTCATTTGAAGGAACCCATGTTGTAGGATGAAGGAAACAAGTGCGCAGGTAGAGAATTCTCAAGGTCAACATGGAAAATCTGGCGTGGTGCTGTTGGAACACAAAAGTTTAAGCGATTTAATGGACCCATCCGTTTCGGCTTCGTGCATCCCAACAGACAATGAATCAGCCTCAGAAATCGCGTGACATTATTTTAATAATTTGGATGTCACAATTACCACAATGGTCGTAATGACAGAGTTGAACAAAAACAGGGGGACGATAATCACATTGAGTATAATCCAGCTCGTGTATTGTGAAACCCAGCATCTTGTGTGATCGTTTACAATTTGACAATCACTACCGCGTCAATAGAAAACTCAGCGCCAACTGTCGTTTATGAAGCAGTGATAGATGCACATTTCCAGTTATAAGCGATACATTTTCTTAAAACATTTTGTATTACACAATAAGGGGAAGTTATTGTTCGAAGTGTATGCTCTTACTACATATTACATAATCGCTTTTAAACTGAAGAAAGTAAGCCTTACTAGCGGCCGCAGCTTCTTCCTCATTTTGATTCGTTATTTTCATGGGAATATCATATTTTCCCGCAGTAAAAACAATCCAGACAATAAAACAGAAGGTTTCAAACAAGTTTGCCGATGCGAATACAGCAGTCATAATGGACGCCATAAATTTACTTTTAGGTGGGTATCCTGCTTATTTCTCAAATTATTATACACAAATTTTATTATTTACACGCAAGTTTTCATCTCATTGTGGTAAATGACGATAAAGCCGAAGAAGGAAGCGAGCTTTGTAGGCAGACTCAGAAGCAAGCTTGAATTGAACCCCAGACCTTGAGACCATACCGGGGTCCGGTATATACCGGATCACAACTACTCATCGGATCACAATCAAGGTGGCAAAACTTGTTTGCTATCTAAGTTGTATAACAAAAAGATCTGACTGTCCCAGGAGCTGTAGGCTGAAGTTAATAATAATTCAGTCAGTTACAGTACAATGCTGGTGTGTTAAGACTCCTCATAATAGTCTTAGTCCAAACGCATGAAGAACTCCGTTAATGATGGAAAAAAACACATTACAACACAAAAGAATAGCATGTAGTTATTGTTCGGCAAATATAATGAGTTCCGGCTGTCAGTTAAAATTATACTGATCGTTCTAAGGTCAAACTAATAACATATACATAGGTACACATATTAGGGTATGATGTATCCGAAGTGATTGAAATTCATATTAAAAAAATCCTAAAATAGGTAACTTACTACACATTACTGCTATGCCATGGCAAAGTTCTAGCATGCAGGAGGCTAAAGTTGACGGGAATTGGATATCCAAAACCGGAAGATTATAAGGCTATGCCACTAAAGGACATCATCAAGGTCATGGGTCACGGTGACCTGGACCGTAGGTGGTGATGGCTTTAGGGACTAACACCTGGGGTTGTTTAAGTTAATGAAGATGTTATTTACATCGTGGAATAATTCGTGAAAATATATAATTAAAAAATTCTACATCTAACCTGTGTGCCAGAAAGCTGCGGACTTACATCGCTGTATTGTGGTTTGTGACTTGACAACTTTTTATTTTATTTATTTATTTACATAACAAAATCCATATATCTCAGTGTACAATAATTACTTATACGACTATAAAATCCTAAATCTAATAAATCTTAATTAGGTGTTAAATCTAATAACGGATTTACTTTTTATAAAATAACCACTAATACAGAGCGTAAGGATTACTCTTTAATGATAACTATAATACTGTGTGTGAATGTAATTCTTATATTTCCTATTATTATATTTAACTAGCTGTGCCCGCGAACTATATTACGCCATATAATTTTTCCCGTTTTTGCAACATTTTTCATTGATGCTCAGAGGCCCAATTCAGCTAATAAGTTACAGCCGAATCGAAACTGAACCGTTGCGATCGACCAATCAGAACGCCACATTATCACGTCATCGATCAGTTGAAAGGCAATATAAGCGCTCCGATTGGTCGACCGCAACGGTTCAGTTTCGATTCGGCTGTAGTTTATTAGCTGAATTGAGCCTCAGCTCCTATTAGTCGTAACGTGATGTTATAGCCTATAGCTCTCCTCAATAAATGGTCTATCCAACACAAAAAAGAATTTTTCAATTTGATTTAGTAGTTCCTGAGATTAGCTCAACCAAACCAACAATCAAACAAACTCTTCAGCTTTATAATATGTGTATATATGTTACACTAGTCTTAATATTTAACATTTTAATTAGTCATTTTTGAAAATATTTAATGCATCCATCTTTAATTTGTATGTATCGCTATCAATGATGTTTATTGTTGAACATTTATCTACATATCTTATGTCACAAGTTGACAACGTACGCTGGCTGGCATCCTGTAACATTTGCAAATCATACAGCAACCGTATGTTCGATAGCCTACAATAGCCTTATCATCAATTAGTATCTTGCTTCTTTGACAATTAAGTTGTTAAAAAAAATCCGTGCTGGCCATCCTTTCAGAGCAATTTCACTCCGGTAGATATTGATTGCTGCAAGTTCACACAGAGCGTCGTCTCCATGCATCGCCATGTCCATCGCTCCGACTAACGCAAATCGAACATGGGGTCGATTGTTTAAAAATACCACTGCCGATGTATTCCATACCGACTTATCATCGCGGCTCTATCCTTCTCTAACCCCTCGCTGAAGAGTAAGATAGCAAGTATGCGACCGGGCAATTTCATTCAATAGGGTCGTACTCGTATTTTTTTTTTGTTTCAGCGCAACAGTAGCCAATGTCGGTCGTAATGCAATGTGATGAACGCTAGTCTAAGGTTTGGGATGCGCAGAGTTATTCGATTATTAAGGCAGAGCAAATATTGGACAATACGTAGTGTTTGTATTGTTATTAGACTGAATTGATTTTTACTTTCCATACCTACTTAGTTCACATGTTAAAAAACTACTTTATTAAATTGTAAAAACTCTCGCGAAACTTGAACATACAGATGAAGTATCGAAATCATTACAGCCTGGTTAAACGTTGGGTTTTATCAGGCGTAGCACTAAGGGGTTTAATGTGAACACTAAGATAGCATTGTACAATGCACTGGTCCGTAGTCAACTGGAATATGGGAGTGTCATTTGGAACCCAATATACGCTCTTCACTCGCAAAGACTTGAACGGCTGCAGCGTGCTTTTACAAGGCATTTATCATACACATCGCGTGGTATCTCTCACAGGCAGCCGTATCAGGCTCGATTAAGCTTTTTTAGAATGTCATCCTTGTATAACCGCAGGAAAGTAATAGACCTTAGCTTTCTTCATAAGTTGGTCAATGGGAAAGTGGATTGTATTGATTTGACTCACCATATTGATTTTGCTGTTCCTCGCCGAATACCTAGATTTGCTCTTACTAGAACCTTCCATCAGAGGACATCACGAACTAACCTAGGTCGAAATGCCCCTTTAAATAGAATGTGCTCACTCTATAATCGTGTAGGCAAAGAAGCAGATAATGTAACTGGATAATCTTTATTCCTTTTTTAAATTTCTGGAATACCTACTGTCTATGCCATGTATCTTAGCAACAGTTATTATATTCACGTCAAGAAAAGCAAGTCTTTCATTTCAATACAAATTAATATATTTTATCAATTACAGCACAAATGTATACATTGGTCCTTCAATAATGGACCCCAAATCGAAACAAACAATCTTGCGCAAGATTCGTCAGCTAAACCGTGAGTTCAAAGTTCTCATAGATTTTACAAATACGCAACCATCTTACTACGAACTTATAGTCCGCCTAGAGCACATTAAAGAAACAAATCAAACATTACACGAAATATCACAAAATCTACCAGAAGAAACAGATGAAAATGACACAATTTTAGATGATATCCAAGAATGTCGTAACTTATACTTTAAAACTAAAGCTATTTACGATGAAGCAATTGTTGTAACAAATCGCAACAGCGATACGACAATTACGCCTAATTTACAACATGAGCCATCTACCTCAAAAACAAAACTACCACAAATTCAACTACCAATTTTCGATGGCAAATATAACGAATGGCACTCATTTAAAGAAATATTTTACAGTTGCATTAATGACAGTAAGGAACTCAGTAACGTACAAAAATTTTACTATCTACGATCTGTTCTCAGAGGGGAACCACAGCAACTAATACTACCTATACCTATAACCGAACAAAGTTACATGATTGCATTAGAAACATTAGAAAAACGATACGAAAATAAACAAATTCTAGTCAACAGTCATTTAAAAAATATAATAGATCAAAATAAAATTAGCGGTCATCCCGCTAGCATAAGAAAACTGTGCAATACGACAAGACAAAACTTATCGTTGCTCAAAAATTTAGGTCTGCCAACTGAGCATTGGGATGCGATCATAATATATATTATAGTCTCATGCCTTGATTCTGCTACGAAAAGAGATTGGGAGTTACATCGACCTAAAACACCTAATACATTACCTACGATATCTGAACTATTTCAATACTTGGAACAAAGAGCCCAATCATTCGAAATAATAGACGGCTGCAAAAATGAGACAATTTCAACTCCCTTTCCAAAAAGGTCTATCACATTGACAGGTGCCATAAGCGAGGTAAACAACGATATTGTCAACAGCCAAACTGAAATCAACAATCAAACTCAACATTATGTCAATTATGTAAACAAACAACAAATAATATGTCGATTATGCAATAATGGTTCTCATCGCTTATTTCATTGCGAACAGTTTCTAAATATGTCAGCTCAAGATAGAATCAACTATATAAAGTCAAATAATAGATGTATGAACTGTCTGAAATACAAATGTTCCCCGGATAATTGCTTGTCAAGTCAATGTAAGCGTTGCAATAAAAAACACAATACATTATTACATATCAACAGTCCAAATGTGATGATTTCCAATGCAAGTGAGAATGAAGCTACGGTCACTAAGTCAGAGACAAAAAATTCAGCTGCAATTGAAAGCTTTACCTGTAGCACTAGCCAACAGCAACGAGTATTGCTTACTACAGCGCTGGTTAAAGTACGCGGCATCGATGGACAATACAAAACACTTAGAGCTCTTCTTGATTGCGGCAGTCAAGTAACGATATTGTCTGCCGCCAGCGCACAAATACTTAAGCTTAAGATTCGAGATACAGATATAACTGTCAGCGGTATTAGTCAAAAGCAATGCCAGGTACGTGGCTCCACTAATATTATAATCGCACCTATATCATTAGAACGACAGCTCAATACAGAAGCAATCATTTTGGCAAATATAACAAGAGAGATCCCATCACATCAGATAGAACACAACATTAATCTACCTAGTAATATTATTTTGGCAGATCCATCCTTTGATAAGCCAGCCAGTATTGATATTCTTATTGGAGCGGATCTATTCTTTAACATAATTTTACAACAACAAATTACAATCGATCAAGTCATTTTACAAAATTCTATATTTGGTTGGCTCATATGTGGCAAAATTGGATCTGACAAGCCTTCATTACAAAACACATTGGTTGTCAATACATGTCTAATAGAAGATCAATTAATGAAATTTTGGGAACTAGAAAATATCAATACCGGAAATAATCTGACAGAAGAACATAATGCATGCGAGAAGATTTTCAACGAAACAATTTCTAGGGACGAGACCGGAAGATATATTGTTACATTACCATTACGAAAGGCACCATCTGTGCTGGGAGATTCATACAAAAAGGCACTCAAACGCTTTTATGCACTAGAAAGACAATTTTTGTCAAACGAAAAGCTTCACCGTGAATATTCACAATTCATGGAGGAATACCAAGAGCTCGGCCATATGACAGAGGTACCAGTATTAGCATCACATGATGGCGATTGTTATTACCTATCTCACCATGCAATTTATAAGGAGACCAGCACTACGACGAAGGTACGCGTAGTATTTAATGCATCAATGACGTCGTCAAATAGCCTCTCTTTGAATGACATTCTTATGACCGGCCCAGTCGTACAAGACGATATAATGGCGATTCTTCTTCGTTTCCGCATTCACCCAATTGTTATGACTGCAGATATAACGAAAATGTACCGACAGTTCTTGGTCACAAACAAACAGCGAGATCTACAAAGAATATTATGGCGATCTGATCCCAGCGAAGAGATAAAGGAGTACCAACTCAATACAATCACATACGGTACATCTTCAGCGAGCTCCCTGGCTACTAAAAGTTTGCAACAAGTAGCGATAGATGAAGGTCATCGATACAATCCAGAGGCATCTAGAGCTATAACTAAAGATTTTTATATGGATGACCTAATTACGGGTACTACAACTGTACAAAAAGCCAAGACGCTTCAAAGAGACATATCTAACATATTATTAGCAGGAGGATTACCCTTGCGCAAATGGTGTAGTAATTCAGACGAGTTGTTAGAGCAAATTGAAGAATCTGAAAGAGAGACGACCTTCCTGTTTTCAAACAATACCGCTGTGAAAACTCTCGGGTTATATTGGCAACCAAAGACAGATCAACTTAAATTCAACTTCCAAATTGAAACTAAGTCCAACTATACTAAGAGAGAAGTTGTTGCTAGCGTTGCTAGAATATTTGATCCACTCGGGTTGATTAGTCCCGTCGTAACTAAAGCTAAAATATTGCTACAAGATCTTTGGATCGACAAGATAGAATGGGACTCAATTATATTGCCAGACCACCTCCAACGGTGGAAACAATTTCAGCAAGGTCTTTCTTTATTGAATAATTTATCCATAGCCAGGCTTTGCATTCCATCACAGTACGAGCGTATCGAGCTGCACGGGTTCGCAGACAGCAGTGAGAGAGCCTTCGGAGCAGTACTATACGTGAGAAGTTGGGACATGAGCGGTAATGTACAAATTCATTTAATATCCTCAAAATCGAGACTTGCGCCCATCAAAAGGGTTACATTGCCGAAACTAGAACTCTGCGGATTAGTACTGTTAGCTAGACTAGTTAATAAGTTTTTAAGTAGCACTTCATTGACATTCAACGAGGTGTATTGTTGGTCAGATTCCACGATTGCGTTGTCATGGGTAACTGGTCAAACAGATAAATTAAAACCCTTTGTAGCTAACAGAGTTCACGAGATTCAAAGCTTAATTCCGGCCTGTAAATGGTTGCATGTACAGTCAGCAAGCAATCCAGCTGATTCCATTTCTCGTGGCATTGACGCAAACAAACTAGATGATAATTGGTTCGCACCTAGCATTTTAAATGAATTTAATCATGGTAGAGAATACAATCCTTTAGCTGACCAACCTATTGTAGAATCTGTACCAGTCGTTGAAATTATCGATGTTAATAATACTAATATGTTAGCCACTATCACTACAAAGTTCTCATCTTGGACTAAATTACTATCTGTTATGACTTATATGCTAAGATTTGTAAATAATTGTAAACCTAACAACGTCAAAATTTGGGGTTCATTAAAACTATCGGAAATACAGAACGCAGAAATATGTATATACAAGTTTATCCAAAAAATATCATTCCCGAAAGAATACGCTACCTTATGCATGGGACAGGCGTTGCACCTTAAAAGTAAATTGTTGGCATTAAGTCCGTTCATTGATGCCAATAAAATTATCAGAGTAGGTGGTAGACTGCAGAATTCAGCCTTGAAGTATAATGCGAAACACCCGATATTATTGCCAAAGGAGCATCATGTGACGCGATTAATTGCTAGATATTATCATGTTACATATTGCCATGTCGGTCCCCAATCCTTGTTGGCCATGATTCGACAAAAATTTTGGCCCATCAATGGTAAATCATTAGCTCGTAGTGTTACGCGCAAATGCATAAGATGTTTCCGTGTCAAGCCATACAATACGAGTCCTATCATGGGATCGCTTCCATCAACTCGAGTTAAACCAAATCGGGCGTTCTTGTGTTCGGGGGTTGATTTTTGCGGACCTATAAACCTGAGGCAGAGTATGAATAGACGGGTTGTTATCATTAAGTCCTACATAGCTGTATTTGTCTGTATGTGTACTAAGGCCATTCACTTAGAATTGGTAAGCAATCTATCAACTGATGCATTCGTAGGAGCACTAAAAAGATTTTGCGCTCGCCGCGGCCGTGTACTAGAATTGCACTGTGATAACGCGACAAATTTTGTGGGCTGTAAAAATTTACTAACACAGTTTCATACACTCATTTCTCAAGATGAAAACATCACCGAAATTAACAAGGCCTTCCTACCTGAGCCTATTAAATTTGTCTTTATACCACCAAATAGCCCGCATTTTCATTTTCTTTTTCATTTTCATTTTCAAACAGTGAAATTTCATTTGCGTCGTGTCGTAGCTAATGCACTTTTAGTTTTTGAAGAAATGTACACAGTTCTTTGCGTCATTGAGTCATGTATAAACTCCCGACCTCTGACTCCGCTTAGTGAAGATCCTAATGATGTTAGTGCTCTCACGCCGGCACATCTTCTAACTGGTGATACGTTACAACTTCCAGCAGAGCCAAGTGTTATCTCGATTAATGAGAATAGACTATCTAGATGGCAGCGAGTTCAATGCATAACTCAACACTTTTGGAATAGATGGTCAAAGGACTATCTGAACTTATTGCAGAGTAGATGTAAGTGGCGGTGTAATACTGAAAATTTAAAAACCGGCGACCTAGTCTTATTAAAGGACGACAACGCTATTCCACTTACATGGCCGCTTGCACGTGTAATACAATTGCATACAGGCTCAGATGGAGTGTGTAGAGTAGCAACAGTTAGATCAGGCAGTGGAACTGAATTTAAACGGTCAGTTGCCAAGCTTTGCAAGATACCGATCGAGTTGTAATATGTTTTATATGTTGTTGTAATATGTAACTATAAAATTAAGGCTCAGAAGTGTGCTATCGTAATTTTAGTTCGATAAGACGCCCTTAATTTAGTTATTTAGTGCTATTAATCGGGCGGGCAAGATGTCTATGCCATGTATCTTAGCAACAGTTATTATATTCACGTCAAGAAAAGCAAGTCTTTCATTTCAATACAAATTAATATATTTTATCAATTACAGCACAAATGTATACACCTACATCGCATCGCTTTCAAATTAAAGCAAACGCATTGTAGGCAAGGGCGGCGCGTGCGCAACTGCGCATGCTCACTTCCGTTTCCAGCATGACTGTATGGGGTGAGTAACCAATTATAAAGGGTTCATTGTTGTTTTTATTTTTTTCACAAAATGTTGAAGCTTCAACCGCACGGTCTTGTAGTTGAAACCAGCTGTGGTTCATGTGGATCGCGATAGCAATTCTGAGTTTTACCTAGTAGTACCTAGTAGTCTACTAGTCTACTTTAAAGTGCCTAGTGAGGTCAATCAAAGAACGGTTTTTGCTCAATAATATTTTATTTTTGCTCAATAATATTATAATTTTTATTAAAAAAATAAAAATTGTATTTATAACATTGATGTTCCAATGTTGGTGGCTGGTCCTATTTTGGCGAATTTCAATTAATAGTTATATGGGTGGGGCTTTGGCGAATATTATAGTTCCTTTTTGTTGCGAAATTAAAACTTGAGAGTATCGAAATAGGGATTCGAGGTTTAAAGAAAGTATGTTTCTTTCATTATTAATTGAATAAACTTTAAAAATTGTAATTGAAAGTTAATTAAGATGATAAGAAGTTCGCAGGCTTAGCCAGTTGATAATAAATCAACAGAATTTTCGCCCTCAGTATAGTCAGTTTTTCCTTCACGAATCCAATACACAGATTTTCATAGTGAACATTAGCAAAGCTAATTCCACTAGCTACCATATATATAATTTCTAAATTCATAAAACACGACCTTCCTGTAGAAAGAAAGATTACGGACCCATCACAGCCAATGAGAGCTCCGGCCACAATTGCATTTACCGAAGTTTAGTCAATTAAACAAAATCATTATTTTGTTTTACGCACTTCAGTCAGCAGCTGGCATAAGTTGGCCGCCGTTTCTTGAGCGTCTATCTTGAAACACGGCACAAGAATTCCGCGATGGAAACAGTACATCGATGAAATAAGAAGCAAGTAAACTATTATCGTAAGAAGCAAGTAAATTATCAGTTGTTCCAGAACCTTGGATCTTTATTCGAAAGAAATAGTGTATTGTAAATGTTGAAATTTCAAACAAAACTGATAAGTTTCTGACGCTCGATATTCTCATCAGCTGACAGACGTTCTAAATTGGTGAAGGATGATTTAATAAAAGCTTTTAATGTGTTATTATTTGAGTAAAACTGATGAGAAGCAAAAGATAATATAAAGATAGTAGCAAAACATAATGTAAATATATGAAATGACTCTAATATTACCAAAGCCACTGAAGTGAGGCTTGTTTAAGCTCATATTGCCCATACTCCTTTATATTGCTAAGTCATCAGTCGTCGAACTAACCGACGAGACAATTTTCCCTTCGGGTCTCGATTCCATTGAATCAGAATTATCCCCCAGAGGTCTCCATAGGTCCAAGTTAACTGGGCGCCCTGGTTCACGGAGCGCGCACCACATAATTGTTTTTCGTTTCGGCACCGACTGAATTACATTAGAATTTGGAACTCTTCATTTTTGCCGGCGCAGAAATACACTTTGTTTACATAACCGTAAGAGCTACGCGTAATTACAGTGGAGCTGGACCATCGAGATTCAATTCCGATCACAAAAGATTTTAATTTGAAGGGTCCATTGTTAAGGCTTTCACTTCCACGTTGTTTTCCCAATGTTATAATGTTTTTTCGACGGCGTGTGTTGTATAGAGTTTAACTTTCGCGATTTTTCTACACGAGCTTTCATGTTATGCTATCTCTCATTATGGAATTGTGTTTTTAATAATATTCTGAATTTACCTGAGTACTTGACGCTATCTACTAAATAAGTCTTAAGCCCGTCTGAAGATTTTGTTTATTTCTATGTTAAAGATTTTTTCTCCGTGCTAACTATGTTCTTGTTTCATTGTTACTTATCGTTAATCTCAAAGGCATACTTGCCCATCATTTAAACTACATCATCTCTGTTCCCCCACAAAATGCTGTTCATAAAAAAAATGACATAATTATAACAATGGCGATATAATAATACGCTTAAAAATAATTGACCTTTATACTATAAGCTATTGACTTTTTAACCGACTTCTAAAAAAAGAGGACGTTTCTCAATTCGACCGTATATATAATAATAATTTTATTTCAGACACGAGATCCAGATTTACAAAAGAGTAAAAAAAAAATATATATGCTTTTTTTATATTTGCTCGCGGATAACATCGTCGTTTATGAACCGATTTTGATGATTCTTTTTGTATTCGATAGAGGATACCCCATGGTCACCAAAGTTAGGATCTGATTTTTGGATCCCATAAAAACCGAGGGAAACCCTTAAAGTTTTAGGTGTACGTGTTTTGTGTGTATGTTACGCGATTACTCCGCCAAATGTGGAACGATTTTCAAAATTCCTTTTGTATTCGAGTATACTCCTTGGGGTGGTCCCAAGATCACTAAAGTCAGGATCTGATGATGGGATCTCATGAAATTAGGGTTCCTTTCACTAAAAATATTTCATTCACTAAAAAGTTAAAAATAAAAATATATTTTACAAAAAATAAAAACCGACTTCAAAAACACTGAAAAGTTTAAAATAATAGAAGAATAGGTACAGACAACATCACACTTCTATATTGAAGTCGGTGACAAATTTGAAGACTTTCTAGGGGATCATCGTTTGGTACCGACTTCATTACATTATCTTTAATATAATATAATATAATATCTTTATTTCATATCACAAACAAACATACAACAAGACACGCAAAAAATATTTAACAAGGAAAATTGTTTGTGCGAGATTGATGCCTATGCTAGGTAAAGTAACACAGGTTACAGGACATCAATCTCCCACCACTTCGAACCACCATGGACTCAGTAGACAGACATACAGTGACAATCAACAAAGATAATACAGAACAAAGATAGAACATAATAACAACATTACAATATAAATGAACCTACAGTAATAGCTTTGTTATTATAGTAAAAAAGTGTGTATGGGTGTTGTGTGTATGTATGTTAGTGTGTGTGTGTGTATGTGTGTGTATATTTGTGTATGTATTTATGTATTATTTCGTAACAGCCACAAGATTTTCTGTATCCTCGTAATTCAGGTCTAACAACCACTGTATTATTTTCTTCCTACAGGCGTGCTTAGGAAGGGGGTATATATTTAGTTTTACATTGAGTTTATTATATAAGAAGTCCCCCAGAAAGCAAAAGAATTTCTGTGAAAATCTTGTATTAAATGGTAGGGTTGTGCAGACAGTTCCGTTTCTACGACGACGGTGTGACATTAGGAGAGGGTCGTATGCGAGAAGAGAGTGCTTGCGAAGTACCACCGACAGAACAAATAATTGTCGCACTGTAGGCACCTTCCAATACTTATAAAGATCTGTAGTAGGAAAAGTGAAGGGGAGGGATGCAGCGACTTTCAGGACAGCTCTTTGGGCCCTCTCAACTCGTAATAGGTGGGTTTTGTAAGCACCACCCCAGGAAGAAACACAATAACTCAACAGGGACTGGCACAGAGACTGGTAGACCATTTTAAGAACGGAGTGGTCAGCGACGTATCTCAGGGTTTTAAAGATATAAATCAACTTCCTGACTCTCGCCGACAAAAGATCAAGGTGAGCCCGGAAGTTGAGATTTGAATCCAACATTACACCTAGGTATTTGATGGTTTCAGTATAAGCTAGGTTTCGACAGCAACAATGCTCTTTTGTCAGACATATGTTTGCGTGTGATATAAGTCTGCTAGCAGATGTCTGTCCACAACAATTAATGGAGAAGGTCATGTACTTGGTCTTAGTTACATTAAGTGACAGTGAGTTGTTAAAAAGCCAGTCAGATACCTGATTCAAACCCTCCTGTGCACATTGGAAGACCTCGCACCAGTCACTAGCACGAAACAGCATGGCAGTGTCATCGGCAAACGCGATAAGCTTTCCATTTTGTAATTTTGTTTGACATAATTGGTTGACATAAATAAGGAACAGCGTAGGCCCAAGCACACTGCCCTGTGGAACGCCATGAGTAACTGGCAGCTCAGTGCTAGTCCATTTGCCAATTTTTACAGCCTGGAAACGATTGTTCAGGTAACTAGTGAAAAGCTGGTGGGCTATACCTCTAACGCCTATGTTCTCCAACCTATCCAATAAGATTGTGACAGAAACCGTGTCGAAAGCTTTGGCCAAATCGAGGAAGATACCTATAACTTTATCCTTATCATCTAAGCTCCTGACTACAAAGTCGGTCAGGTCATGAACCGCATCATCAGTTGACCTCCCTGAACGGAAACCATACTGTGACGGCGATAATAAGTTGTTGCTTTCCAGGAAGTCAATCAGACGCTTGTTCATTATCCTTTCCAATATTTTAGATAGTACAGGGAGTAAGGAGATAGGTCTATAGTTTTCGACACTGTCCCTGCCACCACTCTTATGGATAGGCGTAATTATTGATTTTTTATAAATATCTGGGAAAACTCCCGTTTTAATGGCGAGGTTGCATATAAAAGTAATAGGAGGAATAAGAATACTCCGGTGTTTCTTTAGTAGGCGTCCCGATATCCTATCAAAACCCACAGCACATGCGTCTCGAAGGTTCATGATAATGCCTTCAATCTCGGCCTCATCCGTGGGTAGTAGAACCAGTGAGTTAGATGAAGACGAGGTGTTCTTAGCTAGACAGGCGTTGGTTCCACGTGTAATATTTGAAACTATGGTTTTGCCAATACTAGCGAAGTAACCATTCACACCATCAACGCTACCCTGGGGATTGTCAGAAGATACCAAGTGTGATGCAGGGCATTTGGCTTTCTGATGTTGTGTGATGTTTTTTATAGCCTCCCAAAGTTTCCTACTGCTGTTATATGACTTTTGTATAAGGTCTTTTTCATACGCCCGTTTAACGTTTTTTAAAAGCGAATTGCAAAAATTTCTGTACCGTTTATACGTAGTAAGTATCACCATATCATTGGGGTTGTTTTTAGATTTTTTATGCAATCTGTCCCTGTTTCGCATACATCTTAAAAGACCAGGCGTAATCCAAGGTTTAGTGATTCGCTTACGTCTAGGTATTGCGATTTCATTGGTGAAGTTCCTAACTGCCTCTATTAGCGATTCAGTTAAGTATTTGGCAGCCTCGTTTGCATCGTGAAGTTTGTATATAGGCCCTAAATCTAGATTTGTAATTGCCATGTCTAGGCCCGTCTGGTCAACAAATCGCCTAGTCATACAAGCGGACAGAGTATCTTGCATTAGATCCAAATGCATTGCAACACTATAATGGTCAGTAATGGTAGTTGGCATAATAAAGCATTGGGCTGGCTTGTTTGATTTGACCATTATGTGGTCCAGGCATGTGAGATGACGGGTCGGGGTTCTATGTCCAGGGTGAATATTATACTCTGCTAAAAGATTCATGTAGTCCCATGAACGTTGGTCAGCCGTATTATGGGCCACGTCGATATTTATGTCGCCAATAAGAATAATATTTTGATATGAGTGAACTTTTGTTAGTACCGTGTTTAGTGATGATAAAAAAGTTAATGGATCTTTATAACCTGGTGGGCGGTATATAGCAATAATGACGGTCGATTTATTCATCTTAATGAGAAGACAGTTGCCGTCATTAAACAACGGTTCTTCACTTATAGGACAGAGATGATTTTTATAATAAACAACAACCCTCTCGTTTTGGGTTAAGTTCTTCGTGCTTGCTACACTCTCGTACCCATTAATTATAGGTATATGCCCTGCAGAATGTAGCCAACATTCAGTCAGGACAAGTACATCCCAGGAAATATGCATCCTCATTAACATCGTGGTGAAATTATCAAAGTTGCAAGCAATACTGCGTATATTTTGCGTTAGGACCGTTAGCGATGTAGGAGTATGTTTTATAAATCGAGTGCATTCCCCAGGATCACACATAGTTTCACAAGCGATTTTATAAGAATCTAGGTCAGCAATCATAACATGAGTGTCTGATTGATTTCTACAATCCATTTAATATGTAACAAAGGCACAAGTAGTGTAGAATTATAAAATATTGTTTGTTATAACTGTTTACGCTTAAATGTATTAGAAATTGGGGTGAGTCGATAGTAGGGTTGGCTAGATAAGCGCCGGAAAACGTAATAGGTATAGTATACTTAGGGTTTACTATCTCGTAGCATATATCTCTGCATAGTGGAGTAGGTAATGTCTGGAGATACGCGTGTGAGTAAGCTTGAGGAGTGAGTCGTGAGTGAGTCGTGTGTAACTGTAATATGTAAAGGTATTGTGAGTGTGTTTTAGTATAGAATTGTATATTAAATAAAGTGTATTTATGTATATAATGTGAACTGTAGGGTTTTTGTACGTAGCTACTTTTATGGTATGGTGAACTGTAATTCATTACAAATATTAATGCAACTAATAATAAAAATAACATATCATAAAAAATACAATTAATGGCATGCAAGCACTGTGCCGTATTATTTGTCATATTTCTGAAGACGCTCAACGGTATCAATACGCAGTGAGGGACCCCCCTCAACCTCACGTATGTAGACTTTATTAAAGGACGTCCAACAAGCCGCAACCGTTTTATTTTTAACAAGTCCTCTAGCGAGAAAAAATATATGTTTCGATTTTGTCGTCAGGTATTCGGATAAGTAAATACTATGTATTTGTCCCGGCCAATTTATGTGGGAGGTGTTTAATTGTGGCTTTTTGGAGGCTCTCATATCCTTATTAAATGCAATCGCTTTTGAAATGTATGAGTTTTTTCTTGTGGTCGTGGTAAGATCCACTACAATTGATGAAGATTTTGTGCGATATATATCCTTTACTTCATGTGTCGCAAGGGGGGGGGGGGGGGGGTGAACACCAACTGCGGTTCCAATGTCCTTCATTATGCCAATAAGGGAGTCCGTGGTCTCTCGCTCCACCCTGGGGACATTACGAATTTCGATACTGGTTGTATGTTGGTTTTTTTCCAGGATGTCAATTTTGTTCTCTAATACGACTATTTGTTTTTTATACGTGTTTTATTAGTATTATTACTGGATATTTTAATTTAGGTACCTAACTAACATCTTTGTGCGTACACAATAAATAAATAAACAATTATTTTAACGGAGATAGAAATCTTGAAGATTAGTCAATAACTAATAATTTGAGAGAGTAGAGGAAGTAACATAGTTAAATAAAATTTCTGCCACATCAATCATATTTGCGGCAAAAGTATTTTATTGTTACAAGAATATCGAGTGCCATATACACGAACATCATAACCACGTTACCAATGTAGTTCCATTAACACTACCACAGACACTACCATGTTCACAAAGTACTCTTGTGTCCTATAACATTTTATTTTAACATCCTATTTCATAGCTGTGTGTGACAAGTGGATCTGCTCAAATATTGCCGACAACAATTAAGTTTATCCCCGCCATCAGTAATTGTTCACTTCCTCGCGCAACAGTTACAAAATAATTACAAGTCAGGGAATGGATAACTATCAGTTCCTGTTGATTACGAATTGAATTTAAATAGTTCCACAGAGCAACACTAGAATATGGTTCAATAGGAAAAAAGACATCGATAGTAAGCCGTTTATGCAAAGATTACAAATAACTTAGTACGTAACCGGCGGGCGTTTGGCATCCCCTACTGTATACAAATTGGTACAAATTTTGAAAACTTTTGTCGACACTATTTATTATGTTTCTTTCGTGCTTATTTCCCTATTTTTCACCGGGGTGCGCTTGGGGGAATAAAATTATAACATTTAATTGATTTCGTTAGCGCACCTTACAAGTGCACTTCGAGGAATAGTTTAGTTGCACCTTATTAGGTGCGCTTGAAAATGGTTGCGCCTCGAGCAATACCTCTAATGTTGTAACCAATGGCTGCTGACGGAGACTACTCATTGGTCTTTCTGTTTTTCATAACTTATTTAAAATAATACTGTTTTTTTTATTTGATCATCAGATTTTCTTTCCAGAGCGGTTGCAAGGGGGGGGGGGGGTTAATAGCAGAATTACCTCCCCTGATGTACATCCCGGATCCGCCCTCTGATTTGATATTCATGAGTTTATTGAAATTTATTGCAATAAAGAATTGCATTGAAATAGGTACCTTTTTGTTTCTATTACTCTTACAGGTTTTTCTGTTGTTTTTAAAACATATTTATGAAATTTTAATATTGGTATCTTGAATGTTGCAATACTATTATGTAATGTTGGCGATTTTAATGAGAAAAATTACTCCTTCCGAGTTTTTTGCTTATTCTTCACAAGAAGGTGCTTAACAATAAATAATTTATAAACAGACGTAGAGTCAATACTTTTTCTTATATACTTGTATTTGCATTCATCTTAATCATGGTTGGGGTATATTATATAATTAATAGATAAATATCTTACACATTATAGGTATTCTTAGTTTACTAGATTTTTAGAGTTTTATTCGATGTCAATAACTACATAGTATATAATCAAAGCTGCCCAGAAAAGTTCTACATTGAAATTTTTAAGTTTGTGTTTGGAGTTTTAGAAATAATACGTATTATCATTTAAGTATAATATTTCTAGGAAGTATTTTATTGTTATTTATTTAAAAGCTTCTTTACTAAATGACATCTGTAAACACGATTGGGGACTATCGATGTTAAGTGCTATTAATCTACATAAAAATGATTTTATTGTTGAATGAATACTTTTAATGCCAGTTTTTTTTCAATTCAAAGCACCTACATGTTGTTTTACCTCTTTCTCCATTTCTGATTCTGAAATTCAAATGCTTATTAGTCAAGTCTCTAAGATCTTTATAGGGCGTAGCAATATGCGCTTATCATTATCTAAAGTGTCTAGGAGTTTATTTATCCTTCTTGTTCTTATCTGTTGAAGCAGCGTGACGGTGTCATGCTCTCACGCACCGGGAGCCCAATTTTCATCCTCATACATATTAACTTTTACACGCGAGTCATTGTACACAGCCGCAGACAAGTTATCAGCTTACTCAGCTGATAACGGTGTTAGAATATAAATAGCACCATTACAATGATATTACGGTGATCTCTTTAAAGACCTGATACTTTTAGATAAAAGCCGAGGTTTGAGTTAAAACCGACCGAGGCAACCTTCGATTCTAAATGAAATACGATACAAATAATGAAACGTCAATTTAATAGCACGTTTAACGTACAATTAAATACAAGCGAAACAACTGATAAATACGTCATTTTAAGCACCTTACCGAATATTACAATTTTAATTAACACTCGAGCGAATCGAAAGTCGTAACGTGCGGCCTTGGTAGCGGTTTTAGTGATGTCCAATTTGTCGATTTCCACAAAGTTATCGATAAGTTATCGTTTTGAGGCCGTGTCGTACGGGCCCCCCGCCTCGAGCGGCGGCCGACGGTCGCAACGCAGCAGTCGGCTCAGAGAGCGCGCCTGACACGCGAGTGTACGTCGAGTGCGCGCGCGCACGTTCATTCACCTCGAGTTCACGATCGTCAGCTGTCAAATTTTGACGTTTCGTAAGAATCCACGGACGATTACCGCGAGAATTTGTGAGGTGACGCGCCGGTTTCTCAAAGGAGCACCGAAGTCGCGGCCCTACTTTGCTACGATTGAGTTTTTTCGTGACGATAATTCGGTCCGCGTAAATGTTTTGACGTTGTACAGCGCCAGTGTTGTGAAGTGATCGAAATGTTCGACGATCGGTGTGTTTAGAGTGTGATCGAATCTGTGTGTTTGTTGTTATGCTGTTATCATGCCGCATTGATGTCGCTTGACGCTGATATGTCTATAATTAGCGAGCTGCGATGGCTGCAAGACGACGAACTGTTCGCTCTTACACTGCAAAACGGTTAGTTTACGTGTGAATGTTATTGTCTTAAGTAGGTGCGCGAGCGCGAGTTCTTATTCAGCACACGTCTGGTTTGATTTTTCAGAGCGCCATTCTGCTTAAAATGTGCGCCGGTGCGGCCTAATTACAGATTCCACCAACAACAATAGCGCCTACAATAGAATAACAATCAGTTAGCGTGTAGCAAGTACCTACGAATTGATGCCTTCCATTTAAGTTAAGCGCTGTTGCGTAGTACGTAAAGATTTTAGTGCCGTTCGCAACTTTAGTGTTAATGAAACTTGCTCGTTGCCTGTCGAAGCGCAAACTCTTATATTTAGACTTACAGCGGTATAAGCACGAAACTTTGCAATTATCCGCATGGTGGATACAAGTAAAGCGTTTGGCAAGGTAGCGCAGGGTACCGCGCGTGACAGCGGCGATGCCTGCACGGTGTGTGAGTAGGAAACAGCGTCAAGGTGAGCTAGATTCCTTGCTGTTTACACAGCTTGAGGACTTCATTACTGCACACGATAATGGCCCTGCGACCACTTTGCCGGCTCGTTGAGTTTCATCTGATAAAAAATCGAATTTCGAAATTCAATAAGGTTGATGGTTGTCGTGACGTTTATGTTAAATACAAATATTAAGGGTACGTGTAACTGTAAAACACATATAGGGACAGTGGTCCCGTTGCGGTCGCTCTCAGTGGGGACAAGTCAGACGTCTCGACGTCTGCGCCACTAGTGGCTCCCGAGAGGACCGTATTAGTCGTGCCCAGTGGGGAGAAGGCTGAGACTCGGCTCCAGCGCCATTCGTGGCTCCCTAGAGTCCGAGGTACTTACCCAAGAGCAAGTGGGCAGGGCGATCGGTTAAGGTGAGCCATGTTGGGCTTGCACCTTTACTTATATTGAGTATGAATAGAAGGTTAGCCTGGGGTGCTTACACCTTCATAGTATGAGTTTGTATTGAGTGAGGTCATATCTAACGGTTATCTGTATACGGTTAACTTATGTCTAGACGTTTATGTTAAATACAAATATTAAGGGTACGTGTAACTGTAAAACATAACGTCTAGACATAAGTTAACCGTATACAGATAACCGTTAGATATGACCTCACTCAATACAAACTCATACTATGAAGGTGTAAGCACCCCAGGCTAACCTTCTATTCATACTCAATATAAGTAAAGGTGCAAGCCCAACATGGCTCACCTTAACCGATCGCCCTGCCCACTTGCTCTTGGGTAAGTACCTCGGACTCTAGGGAGCCACGAATGGCGCTGGAGCCGAGTCTCAGCCTTCTCCCCACTGGGCACGACTAATACGGTCCTCTCGGGAGCCACTAGTGGCGCAGACGTCGAGACGTCTGACTTGTCCCCACTGAGAGCGACCGCAACGGGACCACTGTCCCTATATGGACCTCCACACACACCCCTACAGTCCACCCAAACCACCATAAGCCTTCATTAAGGCTTCGTGCCCAAACACCAAGAGCCCGGCAGAGCGATTTACACTGACACGGAAATTGATTATCATATCTAACGGTTGCTGCTCAACAGAGTAATTAATACATGTTAATCTACTCACCTGGGTAGCCAACATAACCGCAGCAGGCTAGCCATGAACGAATCTTGGCTCCTGCTTGCGGTAAAACTATTCTCACTCCTTTTCCGCGCCTTATTCACAGTGCTTCGCAAGCACACTCCTGATCTCTCTCACACAACTAGGCGGTTTCATCGCCTGCATCACCAGATGCCTCACGTGGTCCAACCACGTGCCTTTGACGCAACTCGTGTCCGCCCCCAGGCAGAGATCAGGAGAGGCCGAGCTCTCCGGCCACTGTTGGTCACACAGAACATAGAACATAGAAACCTCTTCCAGTGTTCTGTGGTTGAACATATCAGATGGACCATACTTCATGAACTTGCACAATTCTTAACTAAGCCATCAGGCACTTACCATAATATATCCTTATATTATTTATAACCCCGCCACTTGGCCAGTTCACACTCTCACCTGCTGCACCTTTCTTCGCTCCCAGGTCTCGCCTTTCTCACCTGATCACTATGATGTTCAGAACCGAAGTGAACAAGTCACAAGAGAAAGCCACATGTCTGCCTTATAGGCAAAGCAGAATAGCATTCTTGAAATACCGACACAGTACAATACCATTATTACCACTGAGTCGACACAACGCTATTTATACTGACAAAGGAATTGGGAATGCTGCTGGTAGTATCGGTAACATTAATAATTCACATAATTAGATTCATAATTTATTTATTACCCATAACAATATTAGAAACATAATCATTGTATCAATTTATTCATTTCGTTTCTTACCGGAAGTAGTCAGAGTATTCGCGGAACTCCGCGACACTCCCGACGGCAAAAAAGAAGAAGTTTGTAGTACAGTAAATGACGAGCCCATTGAGCATTTTTTTTTTTTTTTTCATGCTTGAGTGGCTGCCTTCCTTCTGGCCCTCACAATATGGGTCTTCCTATCATTAACTTCTGCTATATCTGATGAGTCATCCACACGTGTTATAGTAGTAGACAAACTTCTGCCGGTCTCTTCAAACAGCCTCCGCCATGATTGATACATAACTGAAGAGATCAAAAATTGTTTTAATGCTTAACGTGTAGGCGACACCAGCTCAGTATCCCGTTTATACCAATTCATTTTTTTTTTAACGAAATCAAGCTCGGAATGGGAAGTATTTCCTTCAACATATCACCAGTTGGTCAGATGAAGACAAGTTACATCCCTATACATTCATTTCAAGCTTCTTTTCCATGGCCTGCACCAGGAAAAATTAAATTGGAAACATCTTTAACTCCTCCTACTATATACTTATCTTACTAACTCATTCTTGTACTCTATGCATTGTGGGCAATTCACCAACTTTATATTCTCCACTAGATAACCAGATCTCTTCCAGTAGGACCTCCCCAAACAAAAGAAAGTTGATATGGTCAAAATCTCTGTCCCAATATAAGACGTTCGTTTCAAATTTAATTCGGAAAAAAATATTTTTATAAAAAAAAAACTATAATTAACATAACTTTTAGTTATGTAATTTAATATCTTTCACTTGTCTTAATAGTAATAGGGTAACAGCCACCACTGCTAATTTAACAGTACCAACTATCTATCTATAATCTATAAATATTTATCTTGATTTTTTTTTTTTTTTTTTCTAAATATATTTGACATAATGTGCACTGTATAGGTTGCTGAGGTCTCAGAACAATAATCTGAGGCTGAGGTATAGGTACAATTTGTTTATAATAACCATGGATAGGTACATCTAACCACTGTTAAGCATTTCTAGATGTTCAAAAATAGAAATCATTTTGAGTTACCTATCTTTCTAGGAGTTCCTTATAGGGACCATGTGTAGAAATCATTTTAACACATATTATTTTATGTAACCTAAAAAAGATATTCATTCCAAAAAACTATAAGACTTTTTTTTTTGTGAGTTTGCACTTTCCTTAAAAATCTAAATACGTCGAGAAACGAGCAAATCAAAACAAGAAGAAATCCTGACCCAAACGGTTCGGAAGTCGCGTCCTCAGCATAACCGTGTCAAAGCCCTGATCAATGTGGTCACCGAAGACCCACCAGTCCGGGCGAAATCTCGACTTTTGCCATTTTAACTTTGTAAACCCAGACACTTAACTTTGTCAAGCCCAAACAGACTTTATTCATTGCTAACCACGAATTGTATGCTACAAATTCGCACAGTCCACACAAACCCCCACGAGGGGTTCGAGTCCATCCCAACACAGGGCGTCCAGGTCTCACTCAACCACGCCGGGCCAGCGCGGGTCGGTCGACCTCACATACAACCCCGAAGCTCCTCGCAGAAGCACGCAGGCTCCCTACCGCAGGAGCATCGGATGCACATACGAAAATCAAAAAGGCGAAGAAAATAAAACAATGTCACATGGCAGGATCGAACCCCGGATCCCCCGACCAGAAGGCCAGCGCCGAGTCCACAGCGCCACCAATGCCCAACACATCAATTCAATTCCACTATAAATTACGAACGTGGCATTTGTTACTTATTATTGTCATAAGATTTACACAAAACACATATTGTATCAGTAAGAAAACGCTTAAAATTATTGAAATGGCAGTCCATAAATCAACAAGTCATCCTCAGCTCATTCACAGTTTAACAATGTCTATTGTTAAACTGTGTCACATTTTAGTGGGATACCTACTATGGTCACAAATATAGTAACATCTGTGACCCCTCGTCCTTCATACCCACATCCATTATGATGCCAATTTATTATGCCTTAGTGTTACCAAATCTTTGGGTACAGAAGAATCAATCCGACCTGCGTCGGGCGGTATACCATGTATATGCCAGAATAGATAACAGTACATACAGAAGTTTCACTTCTTTGATCTCCGAAAAGTCGACACTTTAAATGACTATCTTTGAGCATCAAGCCGAATCACACCCCAGTTATTCGTACTCTTACAGCCTCACGTCGCTACCAGCTTCGAGCGATAGGCTTGTTGCTGATGGTTAACAATTAAGCGCGCAAAAACGCCACTAATCACTGTAAGTATGCACCGTACTATTATTTATTCTGTGCCAATACCAAGAGCGCGGCAGCACCGCCGCCTTTGCACTCTCAGTGTGCGCGGAACGGTAGGCACCTAGGCCTTACCGTGATCGCTCATAGCTACGCTAAAACAAACTAAAACAGAGAAGCAGCTCATGAACTACGTGTTTTTGATTAAGGGGATTAAGTTCCATGACAATGGGAACTAATTATATAGTTATGACATTGCTAATATATTTAAAACAATGTCAAGTATCTTCAGCATTATAATTATTATCAATAAAATATGAAATTTCGCTTTTATCTTTTATTATATGATTATGCAATATAAAGTTATCATTACTACTAATCAACTTATCAATTAACATTTCTGCTGGATCATCATCAGCTTAAAAGTCTACTTCTCAGTTCATTACTTCATATTTAGACCATTAGGTTTACATGAAGCAAAAAGATTACCAATTAACATACTCGTACATTAATGGTAACATTGTGAGTGTAACCTTAATCATAGGCAGCAACTACACATAGGAAAATTAACAACAAAATACTAGAAGCAAACATTCAAATCATTTTAAATTCAAACTATAACACTATTTTTAATCCATCAAACATGCTTACTTGTAGCATCATTCGTACACTGTGAAAGATGCTGTGTTCCGATGGTTATTCTAAATTTGAATTTACAATAAGAATGTATGAAGAAATGATGAATGGTGAAGCCAATTGCTTATTCATACTTACAAGGCATGTGGATTTGATTTTTTGTGTATAGCAGTGGTTCCCATCCTTTTCATTTCCAGGGACCTTTATGTATCTACAAAAACCTCAATAAATTTTAAAGAATATTATTGTAAATAACTTAATAGTGTCTAGCCATTCATCCTTTACACATATTTGTAGGACTAATATTATTGCTCGAAGCAACCAGCAAATTATCATTATGTTCTCAGTCGATTCGAACCTTGTTCTGAGATTCCAGAGAGACCCACAAAGATCTGCTCCGAGGAGTAGGTAAGTTTGCATTTGCGGACCACTTTTCTCCACTGGCTGGGCTGGGAACCATTGGTATAAAGAAATAATATTTGACTGCTTATGTAACAAATCATTTATAAAGCCTTTGAATTCACAATTCATTTCTTTGCCAATTAATTGTTACAGACTACACAATTCACATTTTAAGAAAAAAGACTAGCGTTTGACTCTATTGCCAATACTACGATTAATTACTTACCATTAAAAATTAGCAAAGTTTGATATTTTATATACCTGTTAATTCTAATTTATTGTAAATTAGCACTCTTCCTTTCTTCAGTATCGAAATAACACAAGGAAGAAGAAATTCTTTGGAATAACTTGTAACATGTAGGTAATACAACAGTTACTTACCTATGTATAAGTGAATTCACTAGTTACAATGTACTGAAGTGACTTGAAAATGGTATTTCATTTCCCCCCTTTTAATCATCCCATATTATTTTTTACTCAATCATTGTGGTTTTGAATTTTCTCATCCACAAACTGTAGGTATGTAATAATTTTCACAAGTATTTCGTAAAATAAAGCAGGTTATCACTTACCTACAATTTCTACAAACTAATATGAGTTTATATATCTTAATATACTCATATACTTTATGAAACCGATGCAAGCAATTTTTCCATTCCAATTATAGCAACCAAATAATAAACTTTTCTTTCTTTCTTTCAATTTAATAATATGTTATTATTGGTCAGCCAATACCTAGTTCCACTAACTTCTAAGCACTATAAATTAATCACCATTGGACTAAATACACTATGGATAGGTCAATTGACAGTCGCTTCGCATTTTAGTAAAGAACACAAAATGCATAATAATACATTAGGTAAGTAAAAAACCCGCGAATTTAAGTTTTTTTTTTTTTTTTTTTATAGGCCAGAGATAATATAAGGGGTATCAACGAACCACATAATTTTCCAAACGACCACTATTTAGCTCGTCCACAAATCAACAATGATTTGCGTTATTTAATAAAGAAACTCAGTCTTTATTTATTCCTCCTCACAAGCGTGCTGAAAAGCGCCGCACAACACACGCGCGTACACTGGCTACCCACACTGGGCGCTACTACGCCCCGTGAGTTACAACCAACACACCGCACATATATATATTATACTAAAAATTTACTATTATAAAAATTTGTCGATACCACTGACTGGTACGCATAAGCGATTTGATCATTATTAAGCAAAGACCTTTGTGTATCGCGGATGTATACCAACGAAATAAAAAACAATTATTACTACACAAGTTCCCGTTGAAAAGGTGGTAATAAAACTTGTGTAAAGGAACGTTAGAAACATTAATAAAATTTACCGAAATATTAAAACATATCGGCACTAACTTTATCCACAAAATATTGAAACGCGTTTTAGAACACACAGCATATTTTTTTTATTTTTTTTTTTTAAACGTAGGAATTCAAAGAACACCTTTGTATAAAAGACAAGAACGTAATTCCGTAACTGTAATAAACAAAGACACATTTAACATTTAACACAAATAAAGGAAGGTAGATACACATAGGAGTAAGGCAGACTGATAATTAATTTTATTTGATTGCTTCGGGTAGCCCGTTTAATATCCGAACCATAGTAATCAATGATTACTGGACTCATTACAAAATTTGCATATTCAAATAATAGGTAGGTAAATTATAAAGAACCTCGTAAGTAAACGTTAACTTAACGAAATTGTTAGGTTAATCCCAAGGAGAGACGATAACTTAGCATTCCACGCGGGTGCTCGGTCTATCGCGTTGCAGAGAAGAGAGCCAAGAGCGGTGCCTGGGGCTTATGACCCAGGTGCAGGTTTAAGTGGCCACTTTATAATGCATTAACATTCACCTTCACCACCCCGGCTCCTCTCTCTGCCTAACCATAATTAATAATTATTTAATACGATTCCGTAAGTGAAGAAACTTAAACGTAAACAAATGGTCACAGCTAAAAGTTGCCATTTGCAAGTTCCCTAACAAAATAATTCTTGTAATATTACTCCAACCTCACAAATAACACGTGGGCGAATGTTACTCCAATCACCGGGAAAATAATAATCCAACATAACCTGTCGGGATTCTCGTAATTCAAGCCTTTTTATACTCGAATCATCCCAGCACCTCCACCAAATTATGTCGTGACGTTTATGTTAAATACAAATATTAAGGGTACGTGTAACTGTAAAACATAACGTCTAGACATAAGTTAACCGTATACAGATAACCGTTAGATATGACCTCACTCAATACAAACTCATACTATGAAGGTGTAAGCACCCCAGGCTAACCTTCTATTCATACTCAATATAAGTAAAGGTGCAAGCCCAACATGGCTCACCTTAACCGATCGCCCTGCCCACTTGCTCTTGGGTAAGTACCTCGGACTCTAGGGAGCCACGAATGGCGCTGGAGCCGAGTCTCAGCCTTCTCCCCACTGGGCACGACTAATACGGTCCTCTCGGGAGCCACTAGTGGCGCAGACGTCGAGACGTCTGACTTGTCCCCACTGAGAGCGACCGCAACGGGACCACTGTCCCTATATGGACCTCCACACACACCCCTACAGTCCACCCAAACCACCATAAGCCTTCATTAAGGCTTCGTGCCCAAACACCAAGAGCCCGGCAGAGCGATTTACACTGACACGGAAATTGATTATCATATCTAACGGTTGCTGCTCAACAGAGTAATTAATACATGTTAATCTACTCACCTGGGTAGCCAACATAACCGCAGCAGGCTAGCCATGAACGAATCTTGGCTCCTGCTTGCGGTAAAACTATTCTCACTCCTTTTCCGCGCCTTATTCACAGTGCTTCGCAAGCACACTCCTGATCTCTCTCACACAACTAGGCGGTTTCATCGCCTGCATCACCAGATGCCTCACGTGGTCCAACCACGTGCCTTTGACGCAACTCGTGTCCGCCCCCAGGCAGAGATCAGGAGAGGCCGAGCTCTCCGGCCACTGTTGGTCACACAGAACATAGAACATAGAAACCTCTTCCAGTGTTCTGTGGTTGAACATATCAGATGGACCATACTTCATGAACTTGCACAATTCTTAACTAAGCCATCAGGCACTTACCATAATATATCCTTATATTATTTATAACCCCGCCACTTGGCCAGTTCACACTCTCACCTGCTGCACCTTTCTTCGCTCCCAGGTCTCGCCTTTCTCACCTGATCACTATGATGTTCAGAACCGAAGTGAACAAGTCACAAGAGAAAGCCACATGTCTGCCTTATAGGCAAAGCAGAATAGCATTCTTGAAATACCGACACAGTACAATACCATTATTACCACTGAGTCGACACAACGCTATTTATACTGACAAAGGAATTGGGAATGCTGCTGGTAGTATCGGTAACATTAATAATTCACATAATTAGATTCATAATTTATTTATTACCCATAACAATATTAGAAACATAATCATTGTATCAATTTATTCATTTCGTTTCTTACCGGAAGTAGTCAGAGTATTCGCGGAACTCCGCGACAATGGTATTAAGAACCATTTTGTTGAAAATGATTATTCAAGAATCTGTTCAAACTTTACTTCTAAGATTTCTTGTTTTCACTCGAAAACAAGTGAAATAGATTTTTGATGCATGCAAGTAAGTACATACTTAAAAAATAATTATATTCGAAGTGAAAATAAATAATCACGCCTTGACAATCCATTCAAACTAATCAAGTTCATTTCATGATTCCCAATTTTAATAACTGTTCAACTTAAGTACCTACTTAAAAATTTGCTTTGTTAGCAGGGATCATAAAACAAAGGTTAAGGATTACACTTTACTTTTGAAGTCTTTTAACGGATTCAAAAACGGAGTCTTTAGAATACCGTTTTTTGCAAATGCAGTTATCTCCCTATTGCATTTACATCGTGCTTTGGTAAAAAAAGTGAAAAGAAGTCGAGAATAGTTTTTTGAAGTGAAACCTTTAAAACACGTAATAAAAAACTAGTTGCGCTCACGTCGCGGCGGCCGATGAAGAAACGCCACTTTGTCCCGATTTATTGAGCTGTTAACGTGCCGCCTCTGTTTCTGTTGTTTATGTAATCTTTTAATTGCATCCGAGGCCCAAATCTGTGTTTATGTTATTTAATGAGTCCGTTTACACAATTTCATGTTTTTTGAACACAAATAACAATTTCATAAAGCCTACAAGAAGTTTTTATTAAGGGTAGCAAGTGAATAAAGAAGCTCTTTCCCTTAAAATAATAGTATAAATATTTACTACTGCTTTTGGCACAGTTTATAAATTTCATCAATCATGAACTGTATACATTTTGCAACATCTGATATCAATATTTCTAACTATAAGAGTGCTTGCTTTTATTATTTAACTGTCAAAACTCAAAAAGTAACACCAATATCATCTTAGTCTTTAATTTCATTTTTTTAAATAAGTGGAAAATGACACAAACTATTGGATATTTCAATAATTAACAATGAAGATAATAAGTAAATGACACGGGCAGTTTATCAACAACCTGAAACTAAAGCTTCCTTAGTAGAAAAACACATTAAAACAACATCATAAAAAACCGGCCAAGCGCGAGTCGGACTCGCCCATGAAGGGTACCGTAGGATTTATGACGTATTAAAAAAACTACTTACTAGATCTCGTTGTGATGTTGCATGGTAATGTACATTATATATTTTTTTTTGTTTTATCATTCTCTTATTTTAGAAGTTACAGGGGGGGGGGGGGGGGGACACACACATTTTACCACTTTAGACGGGTCTCTCGCGCAAACTATTCAGTTTAGAAAAAAATGATATTAGAAACTTCAATATGGTTTTTGAAGATAGATATATCCATAGATACCCCACACGTATGGGTTTGATGAAAAAAAATTGAGTTTCAGTTCTATGTATGGGGAACCCCCAAAATTTATTGCTTTTTTCTATTTTTGTGTGAAAATCTTGATGCGGTTCACAGAATACATCTACTTACCAAGTGTCAATAGTGTAGTTCTTATAGTTTCGGAGAAAAGTGGCTGTGACATACGAACGGACAGACAGACAGACAGACAGACAGACATGACGAATCTATACGGGTTCCGCTTTTTGCCATTTGGCTACGGAATCCTAAAAATTACAAAGTAAAAGAGTTACTGTACACAATCGTGCTATTGTTTTATGTCCAATGAACATAGCAACATTGCGTGCTATTTTAATGAATGTAAAATGAGAAATGAATGAAACAATTACTAGACGGACGGATGTAACACTTGAGTTAAACACAGGCAACAGCGCACAGTTGGTTCCCGTACAGATACTGGTAATGGCGATGACTTGACCACTGTTAATTTTAGATTCTATAAAAAAAAGGTTTGTATTTAACGTTACGATAGAAATTGAAGGACTTGATAAGTCTCTAGAATTAAGTATGAGCAGGATGTTAGAATTAGCTAGCATTGGCTGTCAGGTGGCACGCAACTAGCATCGGACCACACGGACTGGGGTTATCTAAAACGCACTTATGCATGCGGCACTGGTTTGGAATCAGGAAGTATGAAAGCACTTATCGTTAATAAGACTAGTTCTGAACGAACAATGAAGCAACCGCAAGTACAAGTTTAACAGTCAAGCTTGATAGTGCATGAAATATATTGAATGAGCAATGATACATCACAACTATGAAATATTGGAGGGCTATGATATTAACAAAAATGTTATAATTTTGCTGAAAATTCTATACACACAGAGCAATCACCAACCTCCTTTCTGTAATTCGTAACGATCGTGAAAGATGTTCAGTTACACAATAAGGGGGTGGAATTAAAGGTTGTCAGAATTAGTGTTCAATAGTGATCCGATTCAAAGTGCACGCAGACATATTTCAGGTCACTTAAAAAAAACTCGTACCAACTAAATACCAATTACACAAATTTAATTCATATTTATTAATACTCTTGTTGTATATATGAAATACTCCACAAATTACAGTTCTTTATGATGTCTTTTTTTTCAATTCTTGTTTATATACATTGACTTAACACTTGCTTTAAATCTCCGAGGATCTGGGCTCAGTGTCAGAGTGATGTCATCCGGCGGCAGAGCCGTCGACCGCCGACTCTCCATGAATAGTAAACAGCTGGGACGCACACGACCCGCTTTGTACTAATCGCTTGGAATGTGTCGCGTGATGGATTCGAATTGTAAAGTAATAACGACCACACCGGGGACTGAATCCACTGCTAAGGAAACCGAATCTAAAACGACATGCTACGTTTGACCAAAGAGAACGCTCAGGTTAGCATTTTAAAGTTTCGTAAGTAAGTAAAGTAAGGCGAGTCGGTGTCACACGAAACTGTCATCATGATTAACGCACAAACCGAAGATCTGCATATTCGTAATGCAACACGATTGGATCATAATGAACTTTTAATGCGGCTTGCGGCTACGCATGTGTGGAACTATATTTAAGTTATAATAATTTTATACGAGACAAATTCTAAGCAATGATATTCCAATTACCGTTTTAATAATTGAAACTCTATTAAATATGACAAATGGTTACTTTTTAAAATAAGTTAAAGTCGCAAACGAAAAGAAAAACCATTGAGCTCCATTCAACAGTGATGTGAAAACCAATCATCTCGCCGACATAAATATCAGAAATGCTTGCGAAAGAAAGTAACATTTCTATCTAAACAGCTCTCACAGTAATCAACCTTAATATCCTGACCGATCCCATTGCACGGCCATACGCAGGCTACTTGACGCTGATCTCGAAACATCAATACGTCCTTATTACATTGGAATTAGTATCATATTCCCCTGGCTCCGGAGTTCATTGTGTGAATGTTAGGCATGAACTTAAATAATGCACATGAGTTGTGCACATCGATTAATATTGTTCAGTGCGAACCTTAATCACCAGTGGACTAGGTAATTAAGGATGGCCGAGGGCAGGGAGTAATGGACTCAAATTGTTATAAATACCCGCTAATTTCCGAGCGCCATGTTAATGACAGAGTTCGTAATGTTTCTGCACGCTGCAGCGTATGTGGCACTGCTAATGCTCCAGCTATTTTAGTTGTTTGCGAAGGGAAATGTTATCTTCGACGGTTAACTGTCGGCGTTGAAGGAATGGCTGCTATTAGTAATGCATGTTGAGGCAAGGCATCAGCAAGCTTGCTCAATTGGAGCATGCGATTAAAGCTAGAACTTTATAAAATAATTATAAAAATTATTTTGTAAAATTTAGTCACTCAGACTTAGGGTTTTCTATTTGAGCCTCTTTTATTTTCGAATTATTGTGGGTCTAAATCATCAATCATGCTCTTGTACCGAACTTCTTGAAACACCACTTTGTAACGAATATAAGAATTATTCTAAGAATAACAGTAATTTACTGCTTAAGAGAGTTTGCTCCAATACACTCTTGAAAAATAATAGAAGAAAATGGAACTGGCATTACAAGGTCACAAGTGAATAATTCAAATTAAGCATGTAAATTTTTATGAGGTGTATCGTAAAAAAGTTTACGTTGAACCTGGGTCCTATTTATTCGGAGCAATTTCTTTCAATAAACCGTAAAGAAAAAAAAATTTATGGCAAAGAAAGTACGCAAAGAACAATTGAGTAATTTTGCGGTGTTGGCCGTTAGGGAGCCGATTCCATCCATTGTTTGGTGTTATACTGGCAACGTGGTAATATTGTTTTGTCCAATCAACACTGTAATTTGGGGAGTCACTAACAGAATATTGAAGTTTTTAAGCAGCATCACTGAAATATTTATTACACAATACGATTGTGTAAATAGATTGTAAAAATCACACCAGTCTAGTCCAAAGTCATCGTACTAAAATTTCTTAATCGATAGAACTTAGATAACAGCGATAAAGTTTCTTTTAAACAAGAAGGACACAGGTTATTACTGAATTAACTAAATACCAACAATTAACTAGTGACAACACAGCGTAGAGACTAACATGTCTTGTCTCCGCTTTGTAATGATTTGTTCCATCCTTAAGTCTAATTTAGTAATTTCTCTTTTCGGCCCATTTCTTCGAATCGTATTTTGAGATCTAATGACATTTTATCCTTTGAGATCCCGATTCACTCGATTTAGTTTCTGACATACTTGTTTTCGTCTCAAACGGTCCGGCTATAGAACTCTGTCTCTAAGAGTACAAAGAGGACGCTTACGCTAGATTCATTTAAATCCCAAGTTCGTAGTCACTTCCTACCCACAAATCCTTTGCCGCGATATTGTTATTCAATGCCCTTCCGTATCATACAACTACTATTTGCTCATGGCAAGCAACGGCTTGTCGAACAACATTTCCACACTCGTATTTATTCCTATTTCTGAACTTGATTGTCCCTGTCCCATTTCCCTGTTTTAGGGTTGCCTGGAAGAGATTGCTTTTTAGCAATAAGGTCGTCTACTTCGTACATATCTTCTTTTCAACCCGCTTATTAGCTTATGTAACGGAATCTTTCAACGCAAATTTCACCCACTTCAAGACTTCTAATTGGTTTGAAAATTTGCACACGTATTAAAGACGGATGAGAATACAAAAATTTAACTTCGAAGTATCCCCTTGATTGACCCCCACCACATAACCCCACTTCCTCCCGAATTTGTATGTTCTCTGATTGGGATAAAAATCAATTTTGGGTTCCGCCATTTTACAAGATGACTGCCATATATAACTTTGATTGAAATGAATTTTAATGGGGTTCAATTTGCAGGACCCTTTGGACTCTAATATACCTAATGATATTAATAAGACAGGAGATTTTCCAAAGATATTTAATAATTTTGTGGGCGCTTAAGTTATGTTGAGATCGAATATTGACGTGACTAAAGGTTTAGTGAATGGGTATGGGTTTTATCACCGAAATTAGCTGCCCACATTTTCGACGTAATCATAATCAAGTGTATGATACGGACATACCATCAGTCCGTATGTATAGATATTGTTCCTGATGTAATTATAATTGGCATGTAATTGAGCCAATATCGATACAGTTTCCAGCAAAATACAGCTATGGTACAGCTGAAAGACGAAATTTTTTACAGGATAGGGGAAAAACGAGCAAACGTATCACCTGATGGTAAGATATAACCGTCGGCCATAGACACCCGCAACCCCAGAAGAGTCACAAATGCGTCCCCGGTCTTTTCTTGAAAGTTTGAAGTTCGCATCGTTGTGGACTGCCAACCATTTAAGTGATGGGCATAGATTTTTTGTCGCGTGGAACGCAGCGCAGCGCCAAGGTATCAGCCGATTTGAAATTTCCTGGCGGTGGATGTTTCTCTCCGTTGAATGCGGTCCAGTGGAAGTTTTATGCTTTTTAGTTCAATTTGCTATTATAGAGTGCTTTTTAGTTTTTTTAACCGACTTCAAAAAAGGAAGAGGTTCTCAATTCGATGCGTATGTTTTTTTTGTGTGTATGTTACGCGATTACGCCGCCAGTTATGGACCGATTTTCAAAATTCTTTTTGTATTCGATAGAGTATACTCCAAGGGTGGTCCCATGGTCACCAAAGTCAGGACCTGATGATGGGATCCTATGAAAATCGAGGAAAACCCTTGAATTTTAAGGTGTTTCCAACGTGTTTTGTGTGTATGTTACGCGATTACTCCGCCAATTGTGGACCGATTTTCAAAATTCTTTTTGTATTCGATAGAGTATACTCCTAAGGCGGTCACAAGGTCACCGAAGTCAGGATCTGATGTTGGGATCCCTTGAAAATTGACTAATTAAATATATTTTACAAAAAATAAAAACCGACTTCAAAAACACTGAAAAGTTAAAAATAATATAAGAATAGGTACAGACAACATCACACTTCTATATTGAAGTCGGTGCCAAACGATGATCTCCTAGAAAGTCTTAAAATTTGTCACCGACTTCAATATAGAAGTGTGATGTTGTCTGTACCTATTCTTATATTATTTTTAACTTTTCAGTGTTTTTGAAGTCGGTTTTTATTTTTTGTAAAATATTTTTAACTATTTATATTATTGTTTTTTATTATTATTTATTGGGTGTATTATTATTATTAGTGACTTATATATGCATAACTGTGAAGTGGTTTTTAATTAAACATCTCATACAATTGTGAGACTATGGCATACCATTCGAATATATTGAGCACATGCTAGAGACTAGATTTTACTTTTTCGACGAAATTACGATTTAGATTGGAGCAGGGCTTCTGCACGATAGACTAGGACCTCCATCTAACTTATAAGTTAACACTAGACACTTAAGTTTGTCGTATAATAATAATGTTAATAGTATTATTAAGAGCTACGACCGTTGCATGTAGGCTACTCTCTATGTCCATATTTTCGTGTGCGAAAATTGCTATACCTGTAGGTACACCGAATTTCGTGATTGAAATTTTGATTGCATGTTTAGAGAATAGTCTCTATGGTACTTCCCCTGTGGTTGGGGAATTAAGACCAAACTCATTCCCCCCTTTTGCCTTACCATGTCTTACTTAGGTCAAGCAAGAATTTTCCAATAATACATCCATTGAAAAATCGGAAGAGTTTTGTTTTACTTGTTTATATCTTCAGAATCGTGAACAATGTTGACGAACACGCAATCACAACCCAGGCAGCTGATATATTATATGGAGTATATCGCTCATTAATGTCAGTAATAATCAGTTATTGAAACTGAATTATTTTTAGAAAATATTTATAGATTATGAAACGTAAATAACGTTTTATCAGTGAGAAATGTAAGGATTATTATCAATGAACTGCAGTGTCATTGAAATTGAAGTTGTGAATAGCTTTGATTATTGCAATAATAATATCAAACAATGCAATAAAAACAGAACTTCTTAATATCGATAAGCTGATAAATGCTGATAAACGAATAAAAAACAAAATTTTAGGGGTTAATTTTACTTCTCCGTTCAGATCAATTTTCATTTTTATAATTTATATTTAAAAATCATCGCAAAACTTAGGGTGCAGTGACTGTGATATAAACTGTCTAAAGTAGACGTAGTAAAATATAGAACCATTCAAATACGCATCTGTAAATGAGGGCAGATTTAATGTGCTGATATTTGCAAAATTTCAGAGAAGATTAGTAATAACTATACAAGTTCAAGCTTTTGCTGAACTAACTCAATAAAAAAATATTCCATCAATATTTACAAACTACGCAAATGACATCATCTTATTCAAAATGCCCTTGTGTAGCTATTTCATTTACTATAACTTCGTTGCCATTATGACCAGAGTATATCGAGATTCCTCAGTTGTCAAATGAGCGATGATTATAAACGATAAAGCAATCTTCGCAATCGAAATAGGAAATTTGAAACAAGACCCATGGCAAAGTGAATGGCCACCAGCGACCACTCCAGTTGCTCGTAAATGATATCACAATACCATCAGGCGTGTCTATTGCGTCTCTGGAAGATCGTAGACATTCCGACATAAATGTAACTTGATCGGATCACCTGAGATCAGCTTCAATACTACAATTATCATAATTATTGCGGTGGTACCATTCTTCGGAGTGTGCGGTTATTTCCACGGGCTGTTTCATTGTAAACATGGGTTTTGTAATTAAAATTCAGAGGCGGCCCTTGACTCAGATTTCACCTAACTTTAAATGCAAATAAGCACCCGTGCTTTTGCGTTACGCAGCCGTATTGTTCATTGATTGGGTTCGGTAGAACGACGCTCTTAGAATCATTGAAGACATCAGTTGATAAAGGCACTATGTAACATTTATGCAAAAAGTGATTTTATTATCTGGATAAAGGTGTTATGTACAGGTGTAACATATGTCCTTTTCCATTTTAACGTTTTAGTGTGTCAGTTAATACCAATTGCATTATATGATAGAATATAATGTAGTAAAAATACACCATTATTACCAAATCGCACAATATCTACAAACCATTGTTTTTGTTACATAGTGCCTTTATCATCTGACGTCTTCCATTAAAATATAATGAAACTGCCGATGACTACTTAAGACATATATAAATAAAAGTTTTTCATTTTGTATAAGTATATTTATTTATATAACAATCTCTTAATCGATGTTGCTAAAATTTGGCTTGCTGTGTTAGTTATTTGGTCCAACTTAAAAGATAGGATTGTTTTTATCTCCGTTATTGACATCAAAATTTACTATTGCGAATTAAATTATTTGTAAGTTCCACAAGTTTCTAGCAGATGGCGCCGTGAGTTAAACGGTATAGGTTGGGTAACCACCCAGTAGATAGCATTGTGTTTCGATTTCTATAAGCTAATTGTTGTGTATCACATCGCATGAAAATGTTTCTATTTTAATTATTTTAATATGACTACATTATGAAATTTAGTATAACATTGATCTAACGTACAGTATGACTACTTATGTACGTTGCGAAAAGCATTACGTACGAACGTATAGTGTCTACTGAGCCATAGCATCGCGTGGCTGGGTCATCTAGTTGAATATAGAAATAATTGTTTCTAATAATAAATGTGTGAATATTTATTTTGTATTTTTTATTAACTTTTACTTCACATCGATTAGCAGCACGAATTACGCCCAGCGACAAAAAGTGAAATTAAAGACAGTTTGTTTTTTAATTAACGGAAACTGGACGTGACTCGCCTTAAGAATTTGTTTTTAAAGGTCAATGGCAACACCCCTGATCTCGAAATTATTGCAGGGGCCGTAGCAAATCTCAATTTTACATTTATCCCTTTGTTTATTGAACTTAATCCGCTTAGAGATGCCGAAACGCTTTAAATGTTTATTGTCGAAGATAATAAAATTGTACCCGAAATGGGAGACGTATTTCTGGATTATAATCAGTGTAACGTTAAGATTCAATCGCCAAGCTCGTACTGCTGGAGCTGATGAACTGAATGAGTATAATCATTTATCTTTTGGAGAATTCAATCCTACTGAAGAGACAGTTGCGCTGTGTTTTTATAAATTATATTAATTTAATAAGCATAAAGATTTAATATAATCAATGCTCAATATGGCGGGTGATGTTTCAAATTTTTATATCATCAGCATGACACTTTATCACAAAAAAGCTATCGACGTGAAATAGACTGTACTTATACTTTTTTAAGGAATATTAATGACATTGTATACTTACACGTTTTAATTAAAGTGAGGAATCATATTTGCAAAATGATATAAAGCATTTGCAAAAAGCTTTATCTAAATGATTATTTCCACATGCAACATTGTTAAATTATCGCAAAGTTCAAACTCTAGTTAACAACGAAGCGTTGATGCACCGTAGAAACGCACTTGCATTTTTCAATGTAGAGCTTTGTAAAGATTCAATTGAAAGCCGAACATAGAGCTTACAGCGAACTGGCAGGTCTATTGCATAAGAGTAGTTATCAATCAAGTCCGCACGGAATGCGCATCTGCGTACGCACACGTCGGCGAACTCGGTCACTGAGATAAACATTGTAGAGGCGCTTTTCTTTCATATTCAAATTGAATATTTGATTGGAATTTAAAAACACTTCATTTCTTAATGATAGCTTTGTTGTATTATTTCTTTGATGATACCTGAGCAACAGAGTAGGTAATAAAAATTTGACGTTTTGTCACCTTTATAAAGTGTCTAGGACAAAGCATGAATATGCTTCGTAGCATACGTTATTATAAGTATGATTTTGCATTTTTAGTCTAACAATTTTGTTGTCAGTTGTCTTTACAACTGAGAAATGAGACTTTTCTTAATGACATTTATAATTAAGTAAATTTTATGGTATATAAAATAATACTACTATTTTTATTTTATTTCCTTAAGACACCTATTAAGTATTCAAAGACTTAACAAGTAACGTAAATTAAAAAAACTACGATAAGAATACTTTAGTATAATATTAAAAATATATTTGAGGGTCTTAAAATATCTGTAATATATTTGAGGGTCTTAAAGTAACAACTTAAAATATCTGTTTAATTAATAAAATTAAGTTTACACGATTATTTATGTATATGAAATTAAGATTAAGCTTCTGATTAACACACATAGTAGTAGAACCAGCAAATCGGAATGAGATGCAAATCGCAGTGGAACTAGACACTCCGAAATTCGAAGACATGTTTAACGACCTCATCGGCTATGAATATTCCATTAGCAGGTCACCAAAACACCAGCTTGGGGAGAATTACTTAATTATCATCGCAATAACAACGACCCGACTTCGCAGTACGTGTAAAAGTCTATCTATGCAGCACACCTGCTTCATTGTAGCAACCTCCTACAAACTATTAATATCCTAGTACAATCGTTTAAGTGTTGCCAAGATTTTTTCTGTGATTGTTTGTATACATAGTTAATGTTTATGGTTATTTAGAGTTTAGATGATCCTGTAGTCCTTCTAGTACCATAATAGTCCTTTTAGTGTGGACCATATTAGTACAGAACCTTAACTATAGTAACAGTAAGTTGAGTCACTGACCACCTGATTGCCAGTTTGCTTGTTTATCAAATTTATTTTTATTTTTTTATACATCTAAATCAGTAAACAAGCAGGTTACCCATCTGATGGTAAGTGGCAACAGTTGCCTATAATACTTACTTACATGTGTTTCTTGTAATATTTGCAAATCTACAATCCCTACAAGACCCCAATCGATGCCTACATGTAACATACGAGCATATTAAGTCACAGTACCCAGCAATTTAACTGCCCACCTTAACACTATAAATAGGACTTCGGCGAGCGTATAATGTCAAATCCTATTAGTTTTATTACAACGATATCAAGATACAATTACCACGTTAAGGTTAGCAGAATAGAGGCCCTGCTTGTTATCGCGCAACAATGTCGCGTCGCCTGCGCAGTTCAGCGACCGCGCTTAATTAGACGGGCATGTGCTCGATACAATGTTTTTATTCAGTTTTAATTACGATACTAATAATACGGGCCTTCAGCTGGTTGGTAATGAGGGGAAGTACGATAATGATAACCCCTCTCCCTGTATCGTGTACTCAACACCACACAACTTTTTCACGATCGCTTATAATTTGTCAATCATTGCAGTGTCAGTATTTAGTACTATGATGCCTATCCTCTTACAAAGAAGTGATGGATACACAATTTAGAAGATATTATGACGAATTAAGAGAAAAATAATGCGGCTATACCCGATGAAGTTGGTCTGTGTGTACAAATGTAACCTTGCGCCGCCCATGGGGTATTTAAATTGGTTGTTTATGATCTAACACGGCTCGCCCGTATAGAGTTGTTTTAAATCATCAGGTTTATTACGGACTGCTGTGCATGACAATTTTTGTGTGTCACTTTATCGGGCAAGTATCCCTTTTTGTAATTAGTGTACTGAATAACATTGGCATGCGACGCAATATACTATTTTGGTATTAGGGCACTGAAACGTAATTAAAATATATGATGACGCAATTGGATGCAAATAGATAGGATTGAATTAGATTGAGCAAATAGACGCAAATTATCAAGACTATAAGTATGGAAACTAGGTGATGTTAAACAATTTTCTAGAGATTGCAGAAGACCTAGTTGCCTAAGTAAAAATAAATCCTTGTAAAGGCCTGACAAAATAGTAGTGCTACGATGTAAAGACCTATTAAATATGAAATATTTTTACTCAACTCAGAGTAATGTGGATGGTATACAAAAGTCAATAACAAACTGTAAAGATTATGAAAGACACGCTTATAAAGATAATCTAATGCAGTCCCGTATTACCGCCAATGACATCATACCCACTCCTCATGGCGACAAAAAACGTGATGATGTTGCGATGGCCAAGCGCTCGGCATTCATAAAAAATCGTACTCAAATACCGGTTTCTGTCGACCATATTACAATTTTTCATATCAATAAAATTAAGATTTATTTATAAATGATAGCTATTATAATATTAAACGTTCGTAATATTGATATGGCTAATTTGTCGGGCTCGAAGCTAAGGCAAGAAGTCAAAGATCACAGTTTCCCAGTTTCGTCACAAAGGTGCATCTCACGATAGATTCTTAATGAGATATAACCTAAAAAGGTGGTTCATTTTCCCTATTAATATTCGTACAAAATAAGCGAAAATTATTGTCGAGTCGTGATCTTAGATTGTCTCCTCGCCTTTTAGTTGGAGCTTTAAGGCTGCAGTCGCTTACATCGTTTTATTCCTCTGGTTCAAATAAAGTTGTTCGAGCAGTATTGAGGAAAGGCGTAAGTGCTAACGATAGTAAGGCGTTCGATTTCATGAGCATGTTTCGGTCAGAGGGTGCTTCCATAAGCGTCGTTTCTTTTATGGGATAACGACCAGCTTCTTCGAGCCTACATGGTCACAGGATAATAGGGTTACTGATGATTTAAAACTTCTGCTAGAGCTTTGAAATTGAAGTAGTCGGTGAAACAAAATTTATGGTTTCACGTTATTCAATCGAATGGAAATTTCATAAGACCTTCAATAGTGGCTGCCTTTTAAGATTCTGAACTAATTCAATTTCGCTAGACTTTTATCCAAGAGTGTTTGTTAAGCTCTGCTTATCAAAAGTGAATCATTACATCAAACACAATCCAATGTTTGGGTAGGCTCGATTCTCCGTAAGTGGGGTAAATAGGATTCGGCCGACTTAGACAGCCGGAGTAGAAAGAGATTTTTTCGAGTTTTCCTTTCGGTAATGTGATTATTGTGCAGGAATCTTGGTGTATTCCTGGAACGTTTAGTTATGATACGAGTAAGTTTTATTTCCATCGAAACAGGGTTTGACGCAGTTTTACGAATCTGAATCTTTATTGCTACCAATAACATTTTTGTTGATATACTCGTCGTGATTATTGCGCCCCAGTGGACATTTTGAGATCCAGTGTGTCAATAATTTCCTTCAGATACCGTGTATGTGTATTTCACGTGTACCGTATACACGTGAAATTTTATTTAATGTTTTTGCGTAAAAGAAGTTCAAATATTCATTTATCAAACACTTTATTTATAATATTACAAATTAGATCCTGATCCATCTAAACGTCTCATGACTTTTTATAGAAAAAAGGTATTACAGATTACGATTGCAAACTTCATCAGCAGCAAAAGTTAGATAAAGTGCAGTCGATGCGTAACACACGACTTAAAGCTAATATTTGATCAAATTTGATGATCATATAAATATTTATTTTATTTATTTATTGAATTTCTTACAGCATTTAATTAAAACATATTGTGTAAAACATTATACAAGCCAATTACAAGATTCCTAATTTATACATTTACACTTTACTTTAACAGCTGCAACTATAAAACATAAAAAGAGTACAAAAAATAAAATAAATGACAAACAAAAAACTTACATTTTGGTCAATGTATGTGAGTGATTACAAAACTGAGCACATAAGTATGCATTTGAGATAGGGTATTTGTAATATGTTTGTGTGTGTGTGTGTTTGCGTGTGTGTAAGGATGTGTATATAAATCGTAATACATAATCACTGTGGGCCGGAAAATGTTCGGTTTCTCAAAGTGCGGTTGCCACCACTAATGTCCGAAATTTTATTACATACTAACCTCTTAAAGCTTTGCTTCGGGGAGATTAAATATGTCCATGTCGTAGAAAGTCTCGTTGTAATTATGCTGATAATATTATATCATGTATATAAGCCCACCGAACTGTAAATATTATGTCGGACTCGGCAAGTCTCTAGGATTTTAATACGCAATTCAAAACACATTACCAGTGCCAAACCATTTAAAATGTTGTACTGCTCCCTAGTTCGTAGTTGCTTGGAGTATACATCTCAAGTGTGGAACCCGAGGTATAATAAGGTATAAATAAATCGATCAGAAAGTATCCAGAAAAAGTTTATGTATTCCCTGTGTTACCACACTGATACATCATGGTACTCCAACAAATATGTAAAAACAATCCAGTTCCTTTCATTGCAAGATCGACGTACGATTGCGAATATATTTTTTTCAAATAAAATCGCACCCAGTACAATAAATTGCCCCGAGCTTCTTCTCATTGTCACAATTTCGAATCCTTTCAGAGCGTGTTCGCATATGTAAATATCGAATTGTAACACCAGAAGAAATTGTTTTTTTACGTGCGAGTACCGTTTGGAATAGGTTGTGTGAAAAGGTTGACATTGGTGTGTTTAATCCAAGTTGTAATTCGTTACGTAGAGATTGCATAAAATCTTTGTGAACATGTACTTTATAGTAGTCAAATATAGTAGCTATAATTGTTTTTTTGTTCATTGTTTTAATTTTTGCGACATTAGCAATCTTACAACAAACGGTTACAATTTATTTCTGGTTTATCATTAAGATTGTTTGGATATCTATCACGAGTTCCGAATTCGATTGCTGGATCAGACAAATGCTTATAGATTATTTCTTTCAGATCAATAATAACTTTTCACCAGCAGCCCGAAGTAGAGTAGTATTCCTTTTTGTTTCTCGTAAATATGTAACGTTAACAATTCGTAAAGAGCCTGTAGTCGCCATTTGTATCTAATGACATAAGCATGCAAGTTACCAGATACAAGCTATCAACATTCCCAGACAAGGTCGTGTAGCGATGGCTGACCTCATCTATGGATGTTTCATCGCATCCTGCATCATCAGAAATAGATCCTTCAATATTTTCCTTATTTATAAAAAAGGTATTAGCATCTATTGTATCAATCAAATTACCAGTGTGTTAACCCAAGAGGTGTTGGTCAGTGACTATATTTGGTTAAGATGATGAAAAAATAGCTCTTCCACGCGCATGCATGCATCTGTGTATCTTGAAATTGTTGGGTATTGCACCCGCATTGCTAAGGTACGTACATACATGCTTAACCGTAAGTTGATCCGTCGAAATCATGAATGGATTCGCAATATTATGAATTCGCTGACGACGTGACACACTTAGCCATTGCAACCACGCGCGCGGATATGGTTTAATGAAACGTAAACAATGCGACGTCGCATGTTCGAGTGTTCTCGAAAGCTGTTCCGTCGTTAGCTCACTTGATTAGGCGACGTCAAAGGGATTCTCGCTGAATTAGGTTCTCGAATAGCGTGTGGCGTCTAAAGACATGCTTAACATAGGTAGCTATTTGATACAACCTTTCTCTGTGTGAAGACGACTACTTATATAAATAATTTTTCGTCAGTATAATATTTTTGTTACGTAATGTTAAATTAAATGTAATACTGGATTCGGCACTGGCCTTTTAATCGGGAGGTCCGGGGTTGGATCCTGTCATGTAGCAATGTGTTTTTCAAATTTTATTAAGTACGTTTGTCTGACGATCCTACGGTGAAGGAAAACATTGTGAGGCAACCTGCATACATCTGTTTAGAAATGCAAAGGTGTATGTGAAGTCGACCAATCCGCACTGGGCCAGTGTGGTTGACTAAGGCCTAAACACCTTAACTTGGGTAGACTCGAGCCACTCTTTTGGTTTTCCATTAAATAATAAATAAATAAAGCTAAGATAGATTCGATTAGTCAAAACATTTCAATGGATCTTAGTGGACGGACATAGGGAATTATTGTTCGTATTCTGAAGATCTCCGGTGATGCTGTAAAAGTTAATTTAAATACTATTCAAAACATCTAGCATTCAGAAGGCAGCAAAAGATAAACAGTCAACTATATGTAGATCCAAATTATAAATCACAAATGTAAAAATGAAGGTTTTAGGGTTCTAGGAAGTGAACCAACAGCGGTTCAGACAAAGATACATATAAATCGTTCATTGGTCGTCGTAAGGTGAGGTTACTTCTAAAAATCAAAAAATTCGAATTAGCATTTGTTAAACAATGTTGTGTAGGTTTGCCCATTAGTTCATTTACTTATTTTTACTTTCGATGGCGCTACAACCAGTATGGATCTTGGCCTCTTCTATCTATCGCGGTCTTTCGCTCGACTCTTCCATTTTATTTTTCTTAGGTCTCATTAGTCCATTTACGTGGGACTTACTCAAGATCGTTGGAGCGGCGGTGGCGCTGGGACTCTGCACTGGCTTTCTAATAGGGAGGTCCGGGGTTCGATCCTGCCGTGTACCAATGTGTTTTTCGTTTTTCGAATTCCATAATTATGTACATATTATCCGACGCGCCTTCGGTGAAGTAAAATATCGCGAGGCAATCTGCATACATCTGCGGAGAAGTTCACAGGTCGACGAATCCGCAATGGACCAGCGTGGTTGACTAAGGCCTAAATACCCTAACTTAGGGTAGGCTCGAGCCCTTCGGTGGGGACATACTGTGTGAACTATGGTGATGACTGAGGAACTAGAAAAAAAGAAATATACAAGGTGAAGAAAATAAAAAAGGTAAAGTAAAATGAAAGAAGTAATAGATCAAAGTATTGATTACAGCTTTAGAGAGTGACTCTTCTGAATACGATTTTTTTAAACACAACAGTGAAGCTCTCGGCTTTTATCACCTGATGGAAAGTGACGATAAGGTCGAAGATGAAAGAGGGTTTCACCTGGACACCTCGAGTACGTAGGAACTGACTTATTCAACATTAACTTTAAATGGTCGAACCACAAAATTGTTATTGACATTAGGTAAACTTAGCTAAGATAGTGGTAGCACATTCAGAAGCACATCCAGATCAATATCCAGTGGTATCAACCACAAAACAATGAAAGCGGCAATGCATATCAACCCACAAACATTGAGGCGATTTATGCGAAATTTGTAGAAGCAAAGCATCTATGTTTTTACTAAGTGGTAAGTTACTCTTGGCTGAAATGATGATGATGATGAAGTAATCGTGAAACATTGAAAAAAGGATCATTTGCTAGTCGCAAGTTTGCGTCAGTCAATTAACATAGAGCTGCTAAGCACTGGTCGAACTTTAGCTCAATACATAAGCTAGAGGATTTTAGTTGCAAGATATTTGCCTATTCTGTTGTTGCAATGTGCCTTAATTGTCTATCCATGTTTAAAGACTAAGAACCTTCATGAACGCGATAAGAATAATTAATGGTGGCAGGCGTTATTTTTCGGAAGTTCATTACTAACTGGTAATTTCGCGATAAGTGTCACTCGACACTAATCGCGAACTCTTATGCTCGGGCTCCACCTGCGTAAATGTTAATTGAAACGCCTGAGTCGTAATACGCCGTATTGAATGCGTTAAAATTAACGGCTAAACACGGGCTGCACCTGTGGAGTTTGATACAAAAGCTATTAACGTCTAAAGCTACTAACAATGCCGCATAGAAATTGACGCGTTACGCTGTTGGCCACATCTGTGTAGTGTCAAAATTATCCTGTATGAAAACGCGCAAGGACGCAAAGCACGTAGCATTAGGTTTAGAGTCCATATTTTTTTGCTACTTGTATAAAATAATGCAATGGATTCTAATTGCGATGTTTATACACACAAGGCTAATTATTATAATATATTGAACATTATTTTTGTTCTAAAATGATAAATAAAACAATTGTGAAAAAATTTCGTCACGGGCGGGAATTGGTTAAATTATTGATTTATTCATCATTTTTTAAATTTATTTAACATTTTTAAAGGAAGTGCAAAGTCACATATAAAAAAAATATTTTTTCTTTTGATTAAATTTTTGCATTAGTTTTTTTACGTCAATAAGTGACTGTAAAATTCTTACTTTCTGAGGATGCTTTGTTTAGCTGTGATGTTGTATATGGGACGATGATATTCACTCTTAATGTTCCTTTTTTGTTATGACATGCTAACTTTAACTCTCCAACATATACGACTATATCATAATAAAAGGAGCAAATTCCAAAAAAGGAAATGAGATTTCCCGTGATAATATCGTCTCTTAAGCAAATTTAACTTTAAATCCTTGTATTTCCTCAAAAATTTCATTTCCGCAAACAGCATACGCACGTACACATTACCCGGGGATATCATAATGAAATTAATTTTTCGCGTCTGAATTCCGCATCGCAGTTTCACAGCCAGTCGTAAAATGTAAACTCCGGCTGTTTGCTGATGAAAGTGAGCCCTAGCGTGTCTCGACGGACTTTCTACGCCACTCAAATAAAAAGTCAATATGAACATTGAATATTACGTGTATTACACAAAAATCTTCGAGAGCATCAATGTCTTAAAGATCACCCTGAATTTAGTTTACTTCGAGCTCATACTTCATTGACGATTTGTATTAGGAAATCTATGTATTTGGCTGTAGAGATTGATGGGAAGCTTGCCAAATCCTACAAGGTGCTATTTGCAGTGACCACGATAATTATGCAGTATATTGATAAGAAAATATCTTTTTCTTCTGTGCCAATTGATTAAAAAACAATATATAAAACAACAGAACTCAAACAATTTTGATTAAATCTATATCGGATGCAGCAAAGCTCGTCTGTGTGAAATTGATGAAATTAGGTTTCTGATCTGTCCTTTCTGCATTTAGGGTGCAATGGCACTGTTATACTTTATTTAAAAAATCAAATAAAATGAAAAAAATGCACGTAACAATGCTGTACGTGTACATCTTTCTTGTGATATTTGATGAAGTTAGCGGTGATCAATGTACTTGAGATCCGTTACCTTAAATGACGGTAAAAAATTATTACCTTAAATAAAATAAATGGTGATGACGCTGTACGACAGAATGTATGAATATGCTGTGCGTTTCGAAAATTTTAATTCATCTTTGTAGCTTAGTCATCATCATCATCACAGCTCATTTACGTCCCCACCGAGGGGCACGAGCCTACCCTAACTAGTTATGTTAGAGCGATTAGGCCTTAGTCAAACCACGCTGGCCCAATGCGGATTGGTTGACTTCACATACACCTACTTACTTCGCAGGTGTATGCAGGTTTCCTCACGATGTTTTCCTTCACCGTAGGAGCGTCAGATAAATGTAGATATGTAATTAGTGAAACGAAAACACATTGGTACATGGCAGAATCGATCGCGGGCTTCCCGATTCTACTCGAGGCACAGTTCAGTGCCGAGGCCACAGCGCCACCGACGCTCAGCTTGCGACAGCGACAGCTCAGCTGTAGCTTAGTACTTTAATCTAAATACTTTAATATTTTAAAATGTTCATCGTTGAACTGAATTTGATTTTAGAATGTGGCAGCAGATATGCAGGTAAAATTTTTAATGATGCAGGCATAAAAGATGCACGCGATAACATCGACGCAAAATATTAAATCATGGCTTCGCGACTTAATTGAAATTACCAGCCTTACCTTTCCTATCAGAAATAGGCACACGCTTCGTATAATTGTAAACAAATAAATTGTCGCCAGTTCCATGAATATTAAAGAACAGTGCTTGCGGGTCGCGCACAACGCGGCTGTCTGCACAGCGCATAATTTGATTATGTTTATGTGCTGACATTAGAAAGCGAGATTTTCGAATTCCAACGTATTCTGTTTGAGCCGAGAAGGCGGCTTTTGCTGATTTACAGCGAATTATTTCAAGGGAACTTGTTATTATTTCGCAAATAACAAGATTTCTGATAACGTTGCTGTTTTGTTGGGCGATTTTGGTAACTCTAATACAACTACGCTTGGGTGGCTCGAGATAAACACGTATTATCATATAAACGGCGAACCCGTTTAAAACCAAGCGAAGTGAGTATGCATGGGATTTGCACAAGAACAGTTAGATAAAAGTAGCTGCAACTTAGTATACGAAGACAGCGCTCGTGTTAACTACTGTTTTATAGATCGATATAAGAAATGAAATGATGATATAAATACTAGTTCAGCACTTAAATGATGATAAAGATACAGGAATATAAAATGCGCGCAGGCATACAAAGCAATATTCGGATAAGTATAATTAACATTAACATTGTCGATTTGAATGTCGAATAAGAACTGACGTTACATTTAACGATACGTTTTGTTCATGATACTCCTATAACTAAACTTATAACATGATTATCTATTATCTTTTAACTTCCAAAATGTAAAGAAAAAAAATCAAATTATTAACACTAGCTAGAATTATGTTTATCTTGAGGTAGTGTGTAATAACGGTTTATTTTTTTAAAGAGGACGGTTGACTGCTTACAGTCACGCTACGTGGACTGACGCTAAGAGTTTTCCAATGACCTCTCAACACCTGTAAAGTCAACATTTGCAGCATCAGAAAACGAAATAGTCATTTTATTCAACCTATCTAAATGATTAACTTCCACAGAATTGCTTACAGATAACAATTTGCTAATAGTAAAAGTGTTTATAGCAGCGAGTCGTCAGGGCCGAGCAATTCCAGATAAATTTAACGCAGGGACTATCTAACTTAACCCCAACCGCGATTATTATCTGAACTTAATAGTGCCATGAGGTCATTGTGATAGGTTCACTAGAGGACAAATGGACAAAAGGGACTGATAATGAAACGTAGTATAAGCTACGAATATATGATATAAGAATTTATAGAAAGTTATAACATAATGTAAAAGGTGAAAAGCTGTTTAAAGTAATAAATGAGAAAGTAAACGAGCTCAAGGCATATAACAAGATTATTATTTAATACAACGTTTTCAATTATTTAAGGTTTTTACAACAAGAATCAAAGGAAAAAACAAAAAAAAACCTCCTGACTTAATACAAGTTTCAAGATTTTTTTTATTTTTACATACACGATGTTCATTGATGTTCTTTTTTAGTTTCTATTATTGTTTCTGTTTTAACACCGCTGCTTAATGGCACATCACGTTTCACAAAGCATTAAAAGCGGTAATGGAATTTTGATTCATCATCAGTCACGGATCTATAAGCTACGATTAAAGCATCAATTTCGTTTTTTTCTGGCTATCAATCAATAATAAGGTTACTGTACATTTTTTTCTTTAACTCTATCGGAAGTAGTTCCTCGTTCTGCTATTTAAGCAGAAGGTTTATTAGAAATAAATATGGTTTTACAAGTTTAAATATTAATTTAGTTTGTTCAGACTACCTCATGTCTCAATCAGTAGTCATTGGTTATTCAAGTAGCTTCTGATTACATCCCACATTGACCAGGAAGATTAGAGCAAAAACTAAAGTCCTAGAATCACCAGCACGATCTTCATTGTGTTTGAATTAGTGTCACTCTTTTTCCAAACAAAAACCAGGCTGAGGATTATGCAAATAAGAAGCACAACAAGGAAGACTTACTGTCAATCAGGATGTTATTAGCCATTCGCTGTCGATACTGTCAAGATTAACACAAACTTGTCCGCGTTAAGCGGATCGGCCATTTAGAACTTTATCACCTACGAATCTAAGATTATCTGTAGTTTGAACAACTGCAACTAACTGTAGCTCCACCTTATTATAAAGTTAATCATGATACACTCAATTGTTAGCTGATATCTCGATATAGCGAGCGTGAATCTCTATGCATTGGAAATGAAACCAAAAACTGTATGTGATAAAGTCCAACTTTGGAAGGTACGTCCGCGGTGAATAAATTTTACTCTAGCTGTTTGATGAGCCGTCCTTATATTGCAAATCCTTCACTGAGATAACAAAAAGCCTATTGTTTTTTATTATCTCGCCGCATAAATAAACGGAAATAGACTTGCATAAAAAATGGACTTATTAATTTGAGTAACACAAAAACGTTTCAGTCCAAGGTTTATTTAAGGCAAGCTTTATCTGATCCGTTTCTTGTGAATGGCGCGCTACGTTTGATATTCATCCAAACACCTTTGTTGTTTTGATTGACAAACAAATAGACAGGAGGGCGAAACACATCGCTCCTTATTTGCATATGGATGAGCCTGCAGTTGAAATGCTGGTGGTTGAGTTGCACCCACACAAAGCCAGTGAACGTTATCCTGTGCACTTCTTAGAAGTATGTTTGAGGTTTTTACGCCTCTGACTAACTGACAATACTATTCACCATACAATATAATAATATGAGATAAATAAATGCACTATCAAACTGAAAAAATAAAGACCACGACGCCGACGCTAGTGAACGAACCGGAATATTTGCATTGAAATTTCTTTTCATGTTTACAATAATATCGCCCGTTTACCAACCGCAGAATCGACTGGGGTTTGTTTTATAATTTATTGGACCCTTTATTTGCTAACATTGTCTTTCGATTCACACTCAACTCAAAAATCTTTATTCAATATAGATCTTAACTGCCTTATTGATATCGAACTCATCATATCAACTAATCATATGATGATTCTCACAATATTATATTCATTTATTGCAAACTTATTGCTAGGTAATCTTGCCTTACAAAATAAATACATGACTAGCACAAAACTAATTATTTTTAATTCAGCAGCAAGAGTGAGACTCAAACATGTAATTTTGATATTTTTTAACGCATAAGTATGTATATGATATAACGATGAGTTCCTCATGATTACACCACACGTTAACTGGTGCAACGCGAGGAAGACTCTAAAATTACGCTGTAATGAAAAGAAGATCATTTCGTCCCATTGCAATTGCAAAAAATAAATTACAAGCCGATTGTTAATAAATAATTTTCCAAAGTATCCATTGATATTAATTACACAGTTCTTAAATGGGCAACGATAAGTAAAGCCCCTAGTAACACAAGCCTCTGGCGTGAACAATATTTGTTTGTACAGTTACTGGAAACAACAACTGCATTCGCCATATTTGCGCCAGCCGACATGCCGCCGATGGGAACGGTGTCGGTAAGCAACAGCTGATCCTTCAGTTCTCGACCTCATAAATAATGACGTCCAGAGAATCAATATGAATTACTACCTTCGCGGCAAAGATAAAACTGTACGTGTAAATCAAAAGACAGAAAAGGCATGACTTGTAAATATTAAAAACAATTTTTAACGCTCCCGTGTGGAAAATAAAATGATAAAAGAACGCAGCTGGATCAAACTGTCAATGTGTTTTGTTTTTTATGGGTGTATAAAGTGCATCACAATGGAATTCTGCATGAAGCCGGACGACGCACGTCTGTTGTATCTGGTTTCACTATTAACGATTTTTTGCTATAAATAGTTTGCCATGTAGAATGAATTGAGAGTTTTCATTTTAAGAGTAACTAGATATTTTTTGTCTTTAAATTTAATTGGTACACAATAATGCGGTCTCGTTAAATTTGTTTTGTTGTATTAACTATGTCGAAGCCAAAGTTCCTTTCTATGTGAAACTACGAACAAACATTCGCTCAAAATAAGATACAGTAGAAGTTCCTCTGAAATAGGAATTGAAATTGACTGAACTTTGCATTGAACAGTTCTTTCTTTGTCCTTTTAAGTAGGTTAATGTGTTAGCGTCGCAGTTGGATGAAGTTACAATGTGTTTTAGGTATTGTGATGAGCATTTGAACTTTGATCTGGGACCACTATTACGTCATCATATCATCATCGGTGAATATAAGTCCGCTGTTAGACATGGTTCTGTATAATTTAAGAGCACTTCATTTCGGTTATTATCTTCATGTATCACTTAGATCTAATTGGAAAACCAAAGATCACGCTCGCTCTTCCGAATAGCTATGGTCGCTATTCAAGAAGTTCTCTAACCAAGCGACAGAGATCATTATTTGTTATGAGACCGGATCACATCTATTTATTGCAGTCATGAAGCTCTCGTTTTCTCAATTATCATACTAAATACGTCTTATATTCTAAATAATTAAATCTTATATAACAGAAAAAAAAATATTTTGTTTAATTATCGAAGATCGAACTTGTGACAAACTATCATCCTTGTTCCTTAATATACTCTTAAAAGGTAATAACGGACAGATCTCTGTTTCTTACGATGCTTATCTATTTTATTTTCTCCAACATCTATATTTCTAATTATTTAAAATTCAAATCAGTTGCACTTTTGGATTAGCTCCCTCAATACTTTTCGTAATAAGGGTTAAGCCAGCACGTAATGTTGAAGGTGCAATTACAACGTCACTAAAGTGCGCGCGCGCAGTCTGCATGTTCGGTGACTCACGCACTTCTGCTCAACCGCTGTTAATGTGTTTGCGTTTGTTAAAAGGCTACTTTGTTCCGGGTTCCTTGTGGCTGGTGTCTCTAGTTGGAAATATGTTTTAAAGACACATCAACGGAGCACAGGTTTCTAGGAAATCTTTTGAGCTCAGAACCGCGCCTACCTTTGACGATTGTAATTCGACATCACATATTAGATCATCGTGATTATAAATATTAACTGGTGATATTTATATCTCTAGAGCTGATCTGAATTCAATGCCAACACATGATGGTCCATCTGGTTATTATTAGAAAAATCCTAGAGTTACGTCCCATATAGATGACTTTATTTTTTAATTTGCGAACGATTTGCATATTCTTTCCTTTAAACCTCTTGACATAAGACGAAGGATTTTATAGGAAAAAATGTAATGTTTCATAAAATCGCTCCAAGCTTATCAGATCCCGTATCGGAGAATCTTAACCTCCTCAACAACGTGGGTGGATTACGTGACGTCGAATAAATATGTTTCATAATAGTTCACGTTTTATCTTTGCGTTTTTAGCTTCTGTGTTGATAAAAGAATATATATTTATTTGATTTTAAAAATTCTATTCATCTGTCGTCGCTATCAACGGGTACGTGTATGTTGTAAAAACCGACTTAGGGATTTTATCACAGTTATACCTCTGGGAAGCGTTTTATCGCTTCCCAGAGGTATAACTAGAAACAAAACTCTACATCGACTAGTCCAGTCATCATGATGTCGTAGCCCAATTCCTCTTGGTCTAAGGAAAGATCGTGCCCAGCAGTGGTAATGGGCGTGGTGGGCTTCTAATTCAAAAATTTTAATATTTTAAATATCGCTTTTTTGAATAACGTAATAATTGAATTTGATTTAGAATCAGTTTTTTTAAACACACGTCAGATAATATTCCTTAAATTTTGCGTGGACTTCAGAATTCTTTGATACATAAAATTTTTCAACTTACTTTACAACGTACTTAAATGAAGAATCACTCCCTTGTATAATATTAAACATCAATTGATTGAAAAGAATTCCGAATAACATTTGACGGGGTCCAAGTCAGCCTCAATCAACGAAATAGGTTTTCATGCTCCACCGACCAGCATTGTGTCTGCGTATTGGGGTCGGCTCACACACTTAACTTTTCTACCAGAGGGAGACTCTGTACCAGAGTCGTCTATGTGGGCACCTCTGTCTTACCTATGTCTGTCACAAAGCAGCGGTGTCGTGTTCCGGTTTGAAGGGTAAGATAGGAAGTTCTGTAATTTCTATGTTGTTGGCAACGTACACTGCAGTTCTTGAAAGGTGATTAGCCAATTTGATCAGATCGATTGTGTGCATGTCAATTTTGTAGTATACGAAAACATCGCCCTTCTTAGCAGAAGTATATTCAGCAGTAGGCGTATTACGGTCGGTAAATCATCTAATGACTCTAAAATTGTCATCTCGTGTGATTTAAACTCAAAGTTTTCGTCAAAGCTTATTGCAACTATTTGAACAGTTGTATGCTACGAAAGCTGTAAAAATTTGGAAAATATTGAAATACTTTTCATTGTTCTGCTCCCCGCGTGTATCTTCTGAAATTCAATATAAAACAAACAATTTTAATAAATAGTTATGACGATAGCAACCGCGTATCCCACGCAACGCGATGCAATGCGCGGGCGCATCAAATATCGTCATTGTGTTTAGTTGACACAGAAGAATAACCCAAATTCCTATTCGCGATAAGGTTCACGTGGGCATAGCCATATAGAGCTCGTGAGAATAAACTGATGGACTATCTTTATTTCGTATAGTATTCAAAATCCGCAGTTCGCTGTACAATGCTATGGAAACACCGCACTCTATAGCGACGAGGACACGTGGGCAGCAGTGAATAGTGCCTGTCATTCTTGACAGTTCAAATTATTCACACGATTTTATCAAAATAACACCAGAGGGCCTATTACCGATCTCATGGTTTTGCAAATGATATCATATGATATCATAGTGCAAAACGAAAAATACGATTTCCGGTCAGATTTTTGATCATTTGTTCAATATTTAATGATGACATCATTGAAATTATGCTATAGTGGTGATATTATTGGAGATCGGTTATACGAAATGCACCATTTCATGACTTCTTTTTCTCAAATTTATACCATATCATACGATGAAAGATCCATAATTGGACTGCAGGACCGTAATGTCAGTGTCGACTGGTGATGAAATTCGTTTATTCGTTGTTTTCCATCATCAGTTCCATCATCACCATCATAATTATAATATGTTTTATCATAATACCACAGTTTTTGTTTATAGTTACTTTTAATTAGTTAATGTTATTGGTTTGATAAACTAATAATTTAATTATGTGTTCTAGTAATGAATTATTAGCTTTTGGCGTGCCAACTCTTCGAAATAAGTTGTCGTTCTACCTCGATGCAGGGTGTCCTACACTCCGCTGTCCGAAACATAGACCCCGCTGCACTCTTATGTGTGTACTTTAGATATTATGGCTGCAAAAATCGCTGAGGTATCAACGTAAAGCCAAAACGACTGGAGCTAGTAGCACGAAATTTGGAACAGGGGTCCCTTGGCTTATGTAGGCGCCCACTGAGGAAGGAATTTCAAGGTTCCCACTGGAACTGTGGAATCCTCACTCTAGAAATAAGAACACTACAGTGCGAAACGTAGTTCGTGGGCACAGTTAGTATACAACAATTGATCAACCTTGCCTTAAACTTAACTGTTTTCAATTATTTACAGCTAGCCGTAGCAAGTTATATGCATCCTTATAATTCGATAAATGTACAAAAATCTAAGTCGTAAAGCTCTGTAGTAAGCCCCTCACTGTTTCGTCTCCAATCCAGTGGTCATGTTAATACAGATGTTCGTGTTCGGTTGCGCACTTGTGATTAGTGATGTCTTGCGCAATATGACGCACTCGCGACTTAATGTGTTCGACCTTTATCAGGTAACGGATACAAGGATTTATATCTTATTATGGCAATTATCATGTGCATGAGCCTTATATTTATTACACTCTAATATTCACGAATGTAAAGTTTGGAATGACTTGTTCTCAAGTTAACTTTAATGATTATGCTCAATTTTACAGTTTGTCCAAAACTGACTCGTAAACTTAATGATACTTGATTTTACTTTGTCAGCCTGGCGATCAGTATAACGCTGTGAATTTATAAATATTTAGTGATGATAACTTTGACATACATTACAGTCATTGAAACATTACTTTCTATGTGTTTAAAATTTTCAACACTTAAATAAATTTATAAGATGGTAGAAGATTTTAAAAAGGATACAAGATTTTGTATAATTCTCTGAAAATGATTTAGGGCTAAAAGATATATCTCTGGATTTTGTACTCACAATCTTACAATATGGTGAAAAAACGCACTATTTTGTTAATTTGTGTACGTATAATTTGGGTAGTTTCGAAAACCATTGATAAAATTTGAAAAAACGAAAATAAGCATTTTAAAACTATTTCAGAAACGGATCCCTAAATCGAAAAATGGTGTGACACCCCCTACCATGGGACAGTAGAGAAAAATTTTATTCCAAATTTACATTTTTTACCCAAATATTCTGTTTTTTCCTTTTGAGATATGGAACCTTAAAAATCAGCATCATCTTTTGTGGTCGAATAGCAAAAACAATGCTGATAATTCGTGGATGCTGATGGTGAAGCTGATAGTAGCACCAACCATTACTAAAACTATTAAGATAAAAGCATCTCAGACCATAACAATACACAATTAACACAAATAGACGCAGTTAACATGAGGACAGCAAAATATGCATTATCACATCGAATAGGCGCCAAGGCCGTCAGCCGAAAATGGAATGTCGCATTACCAGTTTTTGACTTTGATATTTTATTTGCAGATGTTCAAATCGACAACACTCGTTGTATGGGAATAAAACAAGACAACATTAATGCCTCTGGTTGTTTTGTACAAAACTAAATAATGTACTCGGACGGTGATAAAGAAAACAAGAGTTTAAGTGTTTTGATTGTGATTTGGGTTTTGATTTAGGATAACATGAATGCCATGTTGCAAACTGCTTTGTGAGTTACTGGATGTGGTGTTTTTTTAGCTGCAGCCTACGTTGTATAAAAATACAATTAGAATAAAATCTGGATTTTTAAGTTTTCGAAAGATCTTAAATGCAGATTATGTAAAATTTCTACAAGTTTTTGACCTAGTTTTAGATTTCTAATAGTAAAAAATATTACAAAACCAAAAAACATTACCATTATTATTCACACTTCCATCACAAAACGATTACTTTTCACATTTAGTGAATCGGCGAAATAATTTATTTTGAGAGCGCAACACATTTTGTTCCTTTCAAGTGTCCGGAGATTACGGGGATCCCGGTAGATTCGAGATAAATCAAGGATAAAATTGATTAAATTTCCCAGTGAAGTGTAGTTGATTTTAGAATCGGAATCTTTGAAGGCTTTAAGGCAAAATTTTTCCTCTGTGCGATTGAAATTTCTTTAATCTATCCGCAAATATAGAATACTATCGTAATCTTATTACAGTTAATGAAATCACATCAGGAAAAAATATGCACTCCTTTGCAGTCGAATGAATTCTAATATTCGGTTTTCATTCCTTTTCTTTTTCAAACTCGGTCCGTGCCCTTTCATTCATTCTTTCTTTTTTTTGATTTGATTTAATTCCTTTTGGGCCACCCGGTATTGATCTATGAGTCCGGGGTTCGATTCCTCATAGGGACTGAAGTTGTTCTACTTAGTTTGGTTGATCGCTTCGATCCCCGGGCTTATCTATCACGGTAAGCGGCCTTGAACTCTTGGCTTTCGGGCCAACAGTTTCCCTGTTATAGGTAAATAAAACGTTATTAAAATTTACGAGAGCTGAAAGTAGTTTCTGACGGATTAATTTGATAAGTATTATATTTGAAGGTTGGTAGTTATATTTCATTAGAATTTAATCTAATGAGAATTAGATGATAAAAATTACCTTTGTGCTTAAATCGGGGTTTCCAGCTCTAGCAGTAGAACCAACGGTAGTACCACGGGTAAGCACTGCTCTAAACGTACCTAGTCTCATCACAATTGGCTTTCGCTATTTTTCCTAAAAGTCATACCATTTATACTGTTACTATCAAACTCAAACTCAAAAATCTTTATTCAATATAGACCTTTACAGGCACTTATTGACGTCAAAAAAAAACTATCTATCATAGACTCCCACATCATGATGAAATAAATACCCACGGATTGCACGAAAAAGTCCTCCACACAAGTCAATAAACCATTAACTATCAACAAAGCTAATTCTCGGAACCTTAAAGGAAATAAATCACCAACCTTAGCTTCGAACAGAATTGAAATCGTAATAATAAACATCGGTGAATCGCATTCGAGTTGTTTTAAGGGACTTTTTTTCGCCAACAGGTTTCGGCAATCAAAGGTTGTTGCGATACGCCTGTAAATTCAGTCATAACTTCGAAGTCAGTTAACAATGTAGCGTGTAAATTTTGCGTAATAATTACTTACAATTATATTGGACTCGAACAATGTATCGGCAACTGGAGAGTATTAAAGCTTTGTTATTATTTCTTGCGCCCATTATTAAACGGTTTTGTTTAAAATGATGATTAAACGAGTGACTTTTTTGGTGTCTTTAATTTAATTTTGGGACTCATGCATAGTACGTCAGTCCCATTAAACTCTAAAAACAAAAGGACACATAATAGATTTGCTTCCATGCTTCAACAAGTTTTGTTGTACGAGAGTTTCTGGTACATTTACTGGAGGGATATTCTGTACCAGGGTCGTCTGCTTGGGAACCTCCGTCTTACCTATTTCTGCCGCAAAACAGCAGTGCTTGCATTGCTGTTTTTCGATTTGAAAGGTAAGATATGGCACTGAAATTACTGGATAATGTGACTATACATCTTATGTCTCAAGTTGTCAACGTACACTGTGGTTCTTGTGAGGGTTGCAGATTTGCTGCGAATCTCACAAGAGCCACGTGTATATAGGTGACCGTCACCACTTACCATCAGGTGGGCAGTTTGCTTGTTTGCCAATTTAGTTGCAATAAAAAAAGTTCATTCCTTTCATCTCATCGTTTGGTAAGTGACAATAAGGCTGAAGATGAAAGTGAGATTCACCTGGACTTCTCAACAACTGAGAAACTGACTATTTCACTACACCTTACAATACACCACGGAGGCGGTTAGAATGTATGTTCGATTGTTCCCCACCTCAAAAGCTGGTGCGTAGGTAAGGGCACCTGGTGATTTCGACGTTGGTAATGACCCGTCCTGTTATTGTGTAACTCATAATTATACGATCGCTTTCAATATTGACAGTAAATATTTATCCATCGCTACTTAATAAAAGACAGTCAGCACAGAGTCTCGCATTGACGCATCAATCACTGCCAAAGCATTAACGATCGTCATAGATTTTTAATTTGACAATAATTCCTTCGACACTGGCATAATTGTAATGGCGTTCAGTGCATTCGCGACAGCGCTGAATAACTACTGACCCAATGTAAATAAAGTCAATTTTCGGGAGAGCTTTCCAAAAATGTTATATCTTTGGATGACTTTGATAGGTACCAGAAAGCGAAATGGAATTAATAGTTTGCAAGAAAGTAAGAGGGAGACAATAAAGTGGCATCATGTTGCTTTTATTTTTTCTTTTGTTGCTGGAAGCAGGTTGCTTTTCTTTACAACAAAATGAAACCGACGATAAGAAGCAAACTGAATAGCAAAAAATAAAATATCTTTTTAGTTTTAAGAATTAAGGTTATTATTAAATTTATTGCCTAGCTAGGTGCCTAAAGGCTACGCTTTCAAATTATTATATTATTTGGCGCCGACCTAAAATTAGTAAAAAAAATACTTTTTTTTGTTATTTAACAAAGCTGGCAAACAAAAAATTTGCCCACTTGATGGTAGGTGCTTACAGTAGCCTAATGCGCATGCTGCAAATTCGTCGATTCCGCACACGTTAACGTTACTAGCCCAATGTAAATCTGTCCAAAACCACAGCCTGAATTGTGTCTGGCACTCATAAAGGCGTAATCTTAAATATATTTGTTTTGTTCGACCCAGCATAATGCGCGAGTAATATTTATAAATATTTATGCGTACGCAGCCCAAAGGTGGGTTTTGTTTTGTTGTCAAAATGAAAATGGCTTCCTAACGTTTTATTCAATACGCAACACCTTTTACCGGTGTCCTGTGCCGTGTACGCATTTGCAAGTCAAATTCCGCCTCACATAGACAACGCGTTAGCTCTGTAGTAGCTCTACGGTTTTCATGTAGTGAAGGTTTTTGGTTTTAATCCTACAGAATAACATACTCTTTTGTAGATTCTGTTATTTATGTATGTGGGTCATTTTGATATCAATTGCGGTTAGGCTGAATTCTATTTTCTTGCTTATAGATCTTTGATTGTGAAACCGTGTTTGATATTGTACCAAAGAGGTTGGTTCAATTGATTTGGATGAAATGTGGCAAACTATTGTGACTTGGATTAATTACGCGTAATAACATATACTTTATGTGCAGGAAAAATGTAAATTGGGATGATTGCACTACGGAAATAGCGAGTACAAAGGCGTGGAAAATTTGCCATTTAATTTATCGGCTGTCATTAAAACCATTTTTCTATATTCTGTTTAATTATGGGGTACAAAATGTGGTGAACCGACAATTCGAAGGACAAAAATAGTTGTTGTATTTTATAACATTGAAACGGACCAAAATAGTAGACCAGAAACGTATCACATGTTTCAATGTAATAAAATAGAACATCTCAACTCAGTTATTACATTGATGTAATTATAAACAAGTCTAATCAAGGCTTTATGGCAATGTTAACTCAGATCCTTTTGCTTGCTTTCCCCAAAAGGAAGAATTTAAATGAATACAAAAAAAATTGTTTTCACAATTCCGAACTCAACATGAAAATTTAAAATGATATTTTGTTATAGTTAACTGCGAAAGTGTTATATTCGTCTGTCTTAGCAATGATTCTTGTGACTAGAGCCACTTAGGTGTTGCCAATCAATGAACCAAAACCCCACGCCTCTAGCACAAGAATGCTGCCAGCGTTTCCCTGTTGAAATCCACATTTTTACCGCAATTCTTAAAATTTGTACGCGCGAACGAATAAACGCATAATTGACAGGTAACGATTTATTTGTCATTCTCTCACGTTGAATTAGAGTAACGGACCGATTTGATTTTTTGTCTATAAATAGTTGAAGGGCCGGAAACCGATGACTGTCACAAAATAGTAGTAACTTTCTCTGAGACCGAGAAATTCAAATGAATAATTATTTATTTATTATAAACATAGCTTCCACAGCAAAATTCAGGTTAGATAATAATTTGATAAAACCATTTCTGTACATAATCTGCCAATTACGGAAACTTGGTTTGTTAATTAAAAAAATATGCAAACATAAGGGTATGCCATATTCAAACAATAAATATTTAGTCTCGAAAATGAAGCACAATAGAGTTATAGTAGAAAAATTAAATTAAATTTAACATGAAATTAAATTAAAGACAAAAAGAAAAAAATGTGCCACAAATGTGTGTATACGTTTGTGTGTGTGCGTGAATGCGTGTGCGTGTGTGTGCACGTGAGCGGTTTTGAATCAGAGTGTGCAACTTAGCTACGCATTTTCAGGAGCATCCACTACATTATCTAGTATTACAATAAAAGTAAAGTATGTTTGGTGAGATTTTTGAATGCCGGCTACCAGTATCTCACTATCTGTCGCAATAACGTCAATGTAATCAAAGTTATTGAAATATGACGATGATAAAACCTGAAGCCGGTTCCTCTGTGCTTAAGTAAGTTCTCTTCCGTATTCGACCCTATCGTCTTTTATCATTAAATTAAATTTTCCTGTTGTCAATAATCGAAAGATACTCTTCTGTTATTTCAAATTGTTACCGACAGGATGCTTTAATAGGAATGTTACCGTGTTGCGTTAAGGAAATGGAGTTTATGGACATTAAATACGCCCTTAAAGTTTTATGATGACGCTCTACGCGACCAGTCATAAGAAGCCGCCTAGGTTTGTCTCCTGGATGTAATGGATTCATTACATCGGTTATGCCTGTGATACTTAAAGTTCAATATACTAACGTAATCTCAAATTTAACTTCAATGGCGACCTCAATGGTGAAATTCGTAAAAACCGTTGTTTAAAGAGTTTTACTAATTCACATGAAAAGTTAACGGACTAGGCTTTGTAGATTTACAAAAAGACAAAAAAGCTATATGTATAGAAAGTACAGCCTTTACAATTATCTGAAAATTTTTATTTTCTCTCTTGCTCTCTGTAAAAGGATAGGAGTTACATGCTAAAGTATAACATATTTGTTCAGTATCAGATCTCGAATTATTTGATAGGTCTGATTAGAAGCCATTGTGTGTGATTAGATGTTATCTTGAAGTTTTATGTTTTTAATGTACAAAATAATACGATTGAAGTCAGTCCTTTGCTGATTATTACTCAAACATAATTAAAGATCTACACTATTCTATAATAGAATGTAATTATTTGAGCATTATTTGGCATTATTTTAGTACTTGTTATCTTCAGTAACAACTTAGTTTATCTCTTCGTTTAAGGAAAACCTCAACAAAATGGCGGCGCATTTCGAAATGAGAATTCCAAATTTAAAAACATAAACACGTGGAGCGCCGACATTGTAAAGCTTGAAGGAAACGGACTGGGGTCTAAAGTTAACAAGTTAAGTTAATGGGGTTGGCCTGACGCTGGTGCATTACTCGACGTTTTTAAATGCAGCCGTCAAGTGCTCATTCGTGAATTTAAGATGGTATTCAAGATGAAATATGTTTAAATTGTTTATTTAATATTTTGTATTAAAAATATGAACTTCCCAATACTTCTTGTTGAAATTAGAATCATATATAGTTTTATTAATTAAGGTACTGATAAAAAAATGTTTAACACTTACACTGAACAAAGGAAAGTCGAATTAACTCTAATTTTAGTGATTTTATTGAAGTTGGCAAACAAGCAGGTTGTCCATCTAATAAAGGGCCTTATCCATAAAAGATTGTATGAAGACGCGGTAAAAAACTATAGAAAAATATACAGGAATGATCGACTTTGTGTGTCGGGCGCCGGAAAATAAATATTTATCCAGTCCCGTAACACTTAATTTTATTCTCAGACTACTCCTACTCTCTATTGGAGTAGGAATTCCATGGGGATTCTAAAATTTCGCAAATGTGTCGGGTTTTTAAGAAAGAATTTTAATGTTACGGTAAACTTTACTGAGGCTCTGATCCGGAGCAGGCTTAAAATCCAAGCTTTATATAGTATAGATGCGGATGTAAACGAGCCTACCCTAACAAATTATGTTAGGGCGATTAGGCCTTAGTCAAACCACGCTGGCCCAGTGCGGATTGGTGAAGAGTGACAGTGACACCTTTGAATTACTTCGAACTTAGAACAAGGGAATATCTATTAGTACCTCACCAACATGCAAGTATTAACTTGGATTCGACGAGTTTCACCATTCCACGTGGTATCTTAAAGATGTAGTCGCCTTCGTTGCGTTCCAACTACAGTCAACAACGACAACGAGTCGTTTTGTAAAAGCCTTCTTAATCCAAATTAATTAAACACGTGTTACCTTTTAGGAAACGGTGAATAGGTGAAAAAGAGTTTTACCTAGGGTGAAAAACAAGGGCGGGTGATATCAAAAAATATAAACAGTATTGAGCAGCTTCAATAATGCCGAAAATCTCGGGAATACAATGGATGAATCTTATTGTTATAACTTATACAAATGAATAAGTGAACAATTTTCGTATTATGATACCTTTTGACGTACCCGAAAGATTTCGTGGTAAAAGTTATTTTAGCAACATCAGTGATATTATAAAAATAATAATTTTTGTGACATTTGGATGGTCCCTCTGTCTGTTACAAAACAGCGATGGATTTAAATTGTAAAATTGAAAGATACAGCCATTTCATTCGGGTTAAGAAGATCGAAGTCTATAAATGAATTTACTGATAAAAGCCCGTCAATTGTGTTGTAATGATTATATTGTAGCATGATCCGAACGTTTTAACTCAGAAAGACTCGTGTAAAGAGTTCGACTATTTATGGTTTCCTGATCGTAAAGAAAGACGCGAACAATTATTTTTCCGTCTCATCGTTTTCCTAAACAAACTCCGAGCGCATAGAATAGGGAAGTTGCGCGATCTTTTAGATAATAAGCCGGGTTCGAGGATTGTTTATTTTATATAAGCAAAAGAGAAAATTTTTCTCCATCTTAATGGATATCAAGTGACGCAAAGGGCCACGATGGAAGTAACCTGGAGTCTTCTATCAGGATTTGCTGTCTTACTTCGAATTATCTTAAAATACAACAATAGTAATAATAAGATAATGGTAGCAAGTACTCGTAAGGCAGATTCATAATTCCTACCGCTGAACTACCATCCTAACTAAGCAGAAAAGCAGTATCTACGGGAGTGTCAGTGACTCTGTGGACTCGACACGGGTCTAATCGGGAGGTTCGGGGCTCAGTCCTGCCAAGTGCCAATGTGTTTTTCGTTTTTCATATGTACATTTATCCGACGTTCCTATGGTGAAAGAGAACATCGTGAGGTAATGCATACATCGAGCTCCTCGGTGGGGACGTATATGAGGTATGATAATGACGGGCGGGACAGAACCTCAACTATCTGGACTTGAATAATGTGGTGTACTTATCTAAGTATATTCCTAACTATGCACATATTTAGGGTTTTCACATTGTTTTTATTTTTCTGTACTGTAAGACATTGCTTCACGAGCCCCCTTTAGGTTTTGATCCCCTTGTGAAATCGCAAAATATAGGATATGAGCGGTCTGATTTCTAATATTTTGTATAAATTTCAGTTCCATATCTCTACGCGCTCCTGAGAAAAGGGGTGTTGACAGACAGACTGTTGTACAGACAGACAGATTGTTGTTTTGATAACGACATAGTAAGAAGAGAAGTGACAAATCTAAATTTGTAATGGAAGTTGAGGTTAAAGTTTTGCTTGGTCAGCTTCCAATTGACGACTCTGTAACAACACAGAGAGAGAGACAAAAATAGCTCTTGCTGGTTTTCTTGCTGGTTCTTTCCGGTACAAGGTCTCCCGCCGTAGACTTGTGAACCATTGCCATAGCTGCATTGACTTTCAAAAGCGATTGTAAAATCCAACTTGAATAAAATATTTTGATTTTAGACAGATGGACCGACGGATAATGAAGTGACCCTATTAGGGTTACGTTTTTTCCTTATGAAGTACAGAATCCTAAAAGTAAATGAAAACATTATTAAAAACTAAGTTATAGACCTGTAACACGTGAAACGGATGAATTAGGCGGCTTAGCTTGCGCGGCGGCATATAGCCGGCCATTAATTAATCGAACATATTAAATTCCTTTATTGCCGCGGTGTCAGGTGAAGCTGGGCTGGTGGCTGCGACAGTCGATGAGCCAGTTCGTCAGGCGCCACACACGACGCTGGCGATGATGAGGTCGCCGGAATCTGTTGAGCAATATTCAACTTTGTTGTCAGAAATGAATCTTCAGTCAGAATTGAAATGCACACAAAAGTTAAGAGAGCACTAAATCTACATAAAACAACAACATTTTGATACCTACGTAATAATGGTATGAAAATAATCGTTTGAAAAATCAATGTAGTTCGCTGATGTCTTTTATATTACCTCTAGCTTTTGAAAAAAATAACAGTACACACGCGTCTTTTATGAGCTGCTTTATGTATCTAAAGCCGGTGAAATTAGATCCACTTTACTAACAAGTGTGTTTAAAAGATATTTAACAATTAATTATTTATTCCTTGCATGTATGTCCACATCATCATCATCACAGCTCATATACGTCCCCACCGAGGGGCACGACCCTCCCCTAACAAGTTATGTAAGGGCGATTAGGCCTTAGTCAAACCACGCTGGCCCAGTGCGGATTGGTTGAGTTCACATACACCTTTGAATTACTGCGCAGGGGTATGCAGGTTTCCTCACGATGTTTTCCTTTACCGTAGGTACATGGCAGGATCGATCGCGGGCCTCCCGATTTTACTCAGGGCACAAACCAGTGCCGAGACCACAGCGCCACCTACGCTCCACATACTCCAACTATAATTATTAGGATGTATGTAAAATACAAGTAAAATGAAAAGGAAGTTGACTCTACACCTGTTCGTGAAATGGGAGAACCCTGTCGAGAACAGGCAAACGTCGAAGGTCTATTTATTGCCTTCTTTTTTAAATCATAACATTATAGTAAAGCTATATTCCATTTTAACAATCACACACATACTTGTAATTATAGAGAAAGTTAGAAAATGTCGAGACAACAGTGAACATTACTCCTGAGCAATTTTGTCTGAAAATTATGACAAGATTTATTACAATCCTCTTGTCGGTAATTTAATAACATAACACCACTGATTTACAACTAAGGCTAAGCACGCTATTTGTGATAAACATCTTGTTTTCGGCCCAAAGGGCCTGTCGCCGACCGAAATTGAAATAAAATACGTCAGTGTCGCCAACTGAACAAAGTGACCTGGGCCTTATTCTGCTAGCGTTAACGCATTTGTGGCGTGTCAATAACGCTTTAATAGTATCGCTTTTTGAGACAGTTATTGTTGGTTAAACGATTACTTACTAAAACATTTGTAACTATTGCCTTATCATGAAATTGTAGTATGAATAAATTGCAGCAGTAAATGCGTATAAAAGCGCTTTTATTGAAACGCTATCACGATGCGACAACGACGTTAAGATTATCGGAATTAGACCCCTGTTTAGTTGCACGCGGGAACATGACACTCGATATTATATCCTGTGATGTTCTCACACTCGCTTTAATGCACTTGAGATTAGACGGTGGTTGTTTTGAATTTATGAGCGTCAAGCAAAAATACGATGAAATACTATTCCATTTGCTGCTTATATCATAATAAATATGAAAGGTGTAAAATTTAGATAGAAATTTAAGTGTCTTAAAAAATCACAATGTATTATTGTCTAGTATATTCACGTAAATTAGAATTACAAGAAATATCGGGTAACTAACATGGACATTATACGATTTTGGTGTAGGGTAAACTAAAAAAGTTTTGCAGTACAGAAAATTGTTAAATAAACTACTCAGAGGAAATATATCTTCACACAATCAGAACTTACGTTTGTGACGAAACTATTTGACAATAAATTAAAAGCCATTGTTAAAATACGACAACCTCAACTCCTAACAGAAGTGAATAATGAACGCCGTCAAACGGTGTTAGCACAGATGCCCGAATCTATTCGAACTTGAATCTCGAGCTCATTTGAACAGCTGAGTATTGAGTCCCAGAACATAATAGGTACAATGAAGGTACGATTATTATGAGAAGCGATATGAAGGTCGCCAGCCAAGGCGATGGTAGCGATGAAACGACTCTTCAAATCAAACATTTGGTCAATAGCTTCTAAGTCACCTTGGATATAATTAGCATTTTAATTATTATTACGAGGAAAACGGCAACGGAAACTTCTCAGAATCCAATCCTTACTTCGGAAATTAATTATAAAACTGATATTCATTTTTCAACGTGTTCAGGCTTTTAGGGACGGTTTAATTTATTCTAATTTGAAATGAACAATCCTTTGAAGGATATTGTTACTGACTTGTGCAAAAGGTAAATACTAATATAGTCTCCCAACAGTCTACTGAAACAGTTGATTATAACATTTTATGAGTTTTAAAGGTTAATAACAAGTTTAAAGCAAAGCCAGCAGCGGTATACTTGCCTCTTTCCTTGTCATCTGTGCATTCACAGACGCAGAAAGCTTTATTGGTGACGTTGGAAATTTTATGAAATTAAAACCCTAGGTTTTTGACCACAAACCTTCATAAATTTGCTTTTAATGTAAAAATGAAATATTTTTGTAACAGGTGAAGCTGCTATTTGTTCTACTAATATTCGATTCAATTTGATGAGCTTGGTGGCGCATTGGCGCGTGCGCTCAGCGAACGATTGCTAAGGTTAAGCAACGTTGGCTGTGGTCAGTCCTATGATGGGTGACCAACATACAAAACATCTCAAGCTCCTCCTTGTTTCGAAAGGCACGTTAAACATTAGGCCCTGCGATCAGAATCTTGCCCGGTCGCGTCGGCTAATCGTCCTATCGGATGAAGGAACAAGAGTGCACTTGCGTTTGCGCAGTCACGTGTGGACTATAACTCCTGCGCAGATGACTAGTCTTTGTTGAGATTGGCCGCCATGACCGAATATCGATTAGGGGGTCATTATTCGTTTGATGATAGAAAAATTCTGTACGCTTTAAATTTTAATATTGTAATAATTAAATCGTTGCGAATGCAATTTTAAACTTAACGTAGCTTAATGATCTGCACAAGAAATGTAAAGATAAAGAAAATGAGTCTTCTAAATAAACAAATTTGATTTGAATAAGTGTTTTGTAATCCGGCAACATTACTCAACAATCGTACAACGCTTTTAACACCGGTCCTAAAATGCTTTGTTCCGAGGCCGTGTACTAAATTAATATTCCGGTAGAAGACGGCCATTGTGTGAAAACAATAAAAGACGAGAATGATTGGTATCTCACCGAATAATATGTTGACGAAATTCTACCTAATGCGGTGGTGATAAAAGCTGACTTGGTTTGCGGTTCGTGTTATGAAAATTGTTGAGACCATGCCACTGTCACCGGTTCTATTTCGAAAAACTTTACTTGCATAATATTCCATTGATATTCCGTTTACTTCCTTAAGAACATTGTCTTGATTTGTGTGATTATTTCTTTTATTGTTAACTAGCTGACCCGGGTAATTTCGTATCACCTACATATCGTCGGTGACAGTGACAGATGATAGATAATAGTCACTAAATTATTATACAATGTGGCACATTTATTAGATCGGTCAGTATGGGCAAGTTTGTAACTTTAAGACATAAAAAGATCTGTTTTAGCAACCATGCCATCGATTTTAGTGACAAGAAAAACTGCAGACATAAATTAAAAAGAAACTTGTGCTCAGTTCGGGAATCGAACACGGTCGTATTGAAAAATAAAACTTGAAAATTGGGATATCGATTGTGTAGGTCATAAGCAGTAAATGTTACTATAAAACATGTTATCTAAAATGAACAACTTAGGCTTAAGTTTTTCTGCCTGGTTTAGTTGGTGGGAGGCTTCTGAGCTGGCTAGCTACTACCGCCTTACCTAAGATTGTTGCCAGTTTTATGTTTATGATAATCATCATCATCCTTTTGCTTTGAGGTCAGCTTCCAATTGACGACTCTGTAACAAACCAAATTGTAAATGGTGATTTAAAAGAGGAGATAAAAAATTTTGACCTTTCGAGTTTCTTGCCTATTCTTCTCGAGAAGGCTCTCCCAATTTCCGAACAGGTGTAGAGTCAACTTTTTTTTATATTTTTATTCCTACTTGTATCTTGAGTAACAGTTGAGTTGCAGGTATCTTGAGTAGGTATATTCAGGATGTATGCACATACAAGGTTAATATGATTTCTTTAAATTAGATTGTTTTGCTTTGTTTTGACGACAATAAGTGCCCGTAAAGGCCTATGTTGAATAAAGATTTTTGAATTTTGAATTTGAATTTGAATCATAGCCCGTACGTCCCCACCGAGGGGCTCAAACCTACCCTAAGTTGTTTAGGCCTTAATCAACCACGCTGACAGTGCGGATTGGTCGACTTCACATACACCTTTGAATTTCTTCGCACATGTATGTAGGCTGCCTCACGATGTTTTCCTTCACCGTAGGAGCGTCGGATTATGTACACATATGAAATTCGAAATTCGAAAAACGAAAAACATATAGTACATGGCAGGATCGGACCCCGGACCTCCCGGTTAGAAAGCCAGTGGCGAGTCCACAGCGCCACCGATGCTCCTATAATCCTCATGATGTTTAGGATAGTGTTTAGGTAATTAAAGGAGCGTCGGTAGCGCTGTGAACTCGGCACTTGCCTTCCAATCGGGAGGTCGGGGTTCGAGACCGCCATGTACCAATGTGTTTTTCGTTTTCGAATTTCATATGTATATTTGTCTAACGCTCCTACGGTGAAGGAAAACATCGTGAGGCAACCTGCATACATCTGCGAAGAAATTCAATGGTGTATGTAAAGTCGACCAATCCGCACTGGGCCAGCGTGGTTGACTTAGGCCTAATCACCCTAACATAGGGTAGACTCGAGCCATTCGTGGGATCAGGTGGGAACGTATATGAGCTGTGGTGATGATGAATTAAAGGAAATTCAAATTCAAAAATCTTTATTCAACATAGGCCTTTACAGGCACTTATTGACGTCAAAACAAAGCAAAACAATCTTATTTAAAGAAATTATATTAACCTTGTATGTGCATACATCCTAAATATACTCAAGATGTCTGCAAATACAAGTAGGAATGAAAAAAAAAAAAAGTTGATTCTACACCTGTTCGGAAATTGGGAGAGCCTTCTCGAGAAGAACAGGCAAGAAACTCGAAAGGTCTAAATTTTTTATCTCCTCTTTTAAATCGCCATTTACAATTTTGGTTTATTACAGAGTCGTCAATTGGAAGCTGACCTCAAAGCAAAAGTTTGAGCTCAACTTCCATTACAAGAATAGATGTGTTAATTCACATTATATAAGCTATCTCTGAGAGAAGTGCGTGAACTTAGATTATAAATAAATTGCTCTCACTGAACGTTTCTTTGAAACAAAACGCAATACATTGTTAAATATTAGAATTGAGAGTTCAAACCCAAGCTTTTTTGTCCGTCATGTAATCAGACACTTTATAATATGCTTTTTTAATAAGTACATCTTTGATTGCAACTTTAAATTTGTTTAAGCTAAGTTCTTGTATACAACTTGGGATTTTATTGTAGAAACGTATACACAGGCCTCTAAAAGAATTATTAATTTTTTGGAGCCTGGTATTTGGTAAAGCTAACATATTCTTTTGTCTAGTATTAACTGAATGAATATCACTATTTTTACAAAACACATGAATATTCTTACGAACATATATTAGATTCTCATAAATATATTGCGACGCTACTGTCATAATACCAATTTCTTTGAACTTTTCTCGCAAAGAATCTCTCATTTTAAGGTTATAGATTGCTCGAATAGCCCTTTTCTGCAGTACAAAAACAATCTGAATGTCGGCAGCATTTCCCCACAACAAAATACCATACGACATCACACTATGAAAGTAAGAAAAGTATACAAGTCTTGCTGTATCAACATCAGTCAGTTGACGTATTTTCCATACAGCGTGAGCTGCAGAACTAAGTCTCTTTGACAATTTATCGATATGTGGGCCCCATTGCAGCTTAGAATCAAGTGTGATCCCAAGAAATACTGTGGTGTCCACAGGGTCAACACCTATATCCTTTATTTTTACAGTGGTGTGAACCTCTTTGACATTGGGTAAAACAAATTTTATACATTTTGTTTTCCCTTCATTAAGTGACAGGTTGTTCACATTAAACCAATGAACAATTCTTGAGATAGAATTATTTACATCGTCATTAATTTGCACACCTCTTTTAATTTTAAATAAAAGTGAAGTATCATCTGCAAATAATACCATCTCATGTCTGTCCTGTACAAAATCAGGGAGGTCATTGATATATATAAGAAATAGAAAAGGACCAAGAATCGAACCTTGCGGAACTCCCATTTTAACTGCAGAACCTTGAGACCTTTTTCCATTGATGTCTACTTTTTGAATCCTCCCACTTAGATAAGAGATTAGAAGATCTAGTGCAGTGTCACGAAACCCATAGTGGTGTAATTTTCTGATCAAGATTTCGTGATAAACGCAATCAAATGCCTTGGACAAGTCACAAAAAATGCCTAACGCATCGTGTGAGTCCTCCCAGGCTTCGAATATATGTTGTATTAACTCAACACCAGCATCGGTTGTTGAGCGACCCCTCCTAAAACCAAATTGTTTACAGTGTAGAAGATTATTCCTATTAAAATAACTTTGCATTTGCTCCAACATTATTTTTTCAAAAATTTTGCTAAAAGTAGGTAGCACAGAGATAGGTCTAAAATTACTGGGGTCTGATGTGCTACCAGATTTATGTAAAGGAATAATTTTACTTAGCTTCATTAGATCAGGAAATACACCACAGTCAATGCAATCATTAAAAATGTTAGCAAGTATTGGAGCTATTGTTTCAATTACGGATTTAGTAACATCAACGGAATTGCCCCACAGATCCGCAGTTTTCTTTTTATTTAAAGTTTTAAATGACTTTGTTATATCAATTCCACTAATGTGTACAAATTCGAATTTATCATTACAAACTTTAACATGATCATTCACTATAGATTCAGCAATAGCGGGGGATGAATCCAAAGACTTTGTGATTGAGACTGGAATATCAGTAAAGAACTTTTCAAATTCTGCAGCTACTTCTGTGTCAACTGTTACCTTCTTACCATCAACATTCAAACAATATTGATTATTAGTAGTTTTAGCTTTTCCAGTTTCATTATTTATAATATTCCATGTCATTTTAATTTTATTATTACTGTTTTTTATTTTTGAACTTAAATAATTAGATTTAGCAAGCTTGCAAACTTTTTTGAACACTTTGGAATAAGTTTTTACATAAAGTTTAAATTCATCACTAGTATTGAATGAGCGTTCATTGTAAAGTTCAAAAAGTTTTATTCTACTTTTGTGAATACCTGGTGTAGCCCATTCACTAAAAGCTAAAGTGCCATCAACCGATATAGTCTTTGGAATAAAAATATTTTTAAATTCAGAACAAAATGTATGAAAAAAATTTTCATATAATTTATTTGGATTTTCTTCATAACCTATATAATTTAATTTAATACCAATATTATTTTTCAGCCGTTCTAAGCGACCAGCAGTCTTTGGTACAACAGTGATATTCTTTTTTTCCATGCGTTTACATTTAAGTGGAATGGTAACAATTTGTCCAGAATGGTCAGATTCTAAATTATTAAAAACTCTTCTTGCTAAAGGAACAATATTTGTATAAATATTGTCAATGCATGTGGCAGACGATTGAGTTATTCTTGTTGGCTCCAAAAATAAATTTCCAAGGTTATATGACCAAAACAGATTTTTAATCCTAATAGATAAACTAGAATTTTCTAATAAATTAATATTAAAATCACCACAAACAATGGTTTGTTTTGTGGAACTACACACTTTTTTCAATACTTCATCCATAGTATCTTCAAAAAGGTCATATAATCCTGAAGGAGGCCTGTATATACTTAATACAATAATCTGGTCCAGTTCCACGCAGGCTATTTCTATGGTTCGCTCAATCGAAAGACTCACAATATCCTTACGATCCTTAAATTTCAGCTTTTTATCTAATATTATTAAAGAACCACCGCGAATTGATTTTTCTCGACTGAACGAACTACCAACCAGATGATTGCTGAAATTAAACATGAACTGATAACTTTTAAGCCAGTGTTCAGTTACACAAAAGATGTCTACATTACTACAGTTCAAGAATAATTCCACTTCCAGATCCTTGCCTAACATTCCTTGAATGTTCTGGTGCACCAGGTTGATAAGATTTACTTTATTTTTGTTTTCAAATGGGTTTTGCAATACATTTACAAAGTTTTCAGTATCTTTTCTACCTAATGATAAGCAAGAGGATGTCTCTTTTGTCTCATTACTTAATTTAAAGATTTATTAAAAATATCATCAGTAACATTACTGACAGTCGTTTCACTACCACAGTATTGCTCAATAGGAGCAATTTCAGTACTTTGAGTGGGCTGCTCAGTAAAAAGGTATCCAATTCCATAACTAGGTAATTTTGGTGAAGCGTGCTTCCACCTTCGGCCTTATCATCACTTACCATCAGGTCAGATGAAGGCCAAGAGCTTCCCTCCAGTGTTTAAAAAAAAGCTACTTTTAAATTTAATCTCGTATCGCCTAACACCGTGTAATTTGGTTAATGTTTGAATTTTGTTCACAGGTAAGCTTCCGGAATCGACTGCCTTATGAATAAAAAGTGACAGGTAATTAAGCCCGCCATTATCCCTAATTGTCGTGTCAATTCCAGAGCTCAGTCAAGGCGCTACTTTCCCGTTTCAAGCAATTTCGATTTACTGTACAGTCAGAAATATAAAACATACAGTTCTAAAATTAATATATGATATTGTTGAACATAGTACGTACGCGTGCAAAAAAAGTTTTTGAAAATGACTGCGTATAGGTTTGGCTTTGGGCGCTCCTTGTTGTCTTATGAGGATAGACTTCAGAAGTTTGGACTTATTTCCTTGGAATCTCGACGAAAGCATATGGATTTGACACACTTATATAAAATTGTACACTCCATTTTTGACTCACCAGTTTTATTGGGTTCATTAAACTTTAACACGAGACACGTTTCTCGCAATCCTAGCGTGTTTTGTTTGGAAGTTTATAGAAACAATACCTCTTTCTATAATCCAATAAATAGAATGTGCAGACAGTATAATACCCTTCATAACACCGCGTTTACACATTCGCGCGAATCGCGAGGCGAATAGCGAGGCGAATAACGAACTAGCTGTTTACACATGCGTGTTCGTTATTCGCCTCGCTATTCGCCTAGCAATTCGCCTCGAGATTCGCGCGAAATAGCGCGTTTACACATTCGCGCGAATCGCGAGGCGAATAACGAACACGCATGTGTAAACAGTAAGTTCGCTATTCGCCTCGCCATTCGCCTCGCGATTCGTGAGTTCGCGTCGGGAGCGGTTTTTTGGACGCGAATCAAAGGGCACGAATGGCGAACACGAACTTACTGTTTACACATTCGCATGCATTTAGTTGACTGCTAGCGCCCGACCCAACCGAACGTGTAGACAAATTAGAGTGGAGTAAAGTGCGAATTTTAGAATTCCTAGAACTTTATTATAGAGAAGAGCTCATTTGGAACCCAAAACATCGCAATCATAATTACACATAAAAAATATTTTACAAAAAATAAAAACCGACTTCAAAAACACTGAAAAGTTAAAAATAATATAAGAAATAGGTACAGACAACATCACACTTCTATATTGAAGTCGGTGCCAAACGATATCTCCTCGAAAGTCTTAAAATTTGTCACCGACTTCAATATAGAAGTGTGATGTTGTCTGTACCTATTCTTATATTATTTTAAACTTTTCAGCGTTTTTGAAGTCGGTTTTTATTTTTAAAACAAAAACCCTAATTTAATACCAGCTCATCAGTGAGCTGGTATTTCATTAGCGTTTCCATCGATTTTCATAAGATCCCATTATCAGAGAATACAAAAAGAATGTTGAAAATCAGTCCACAATTGGCGGCGTAATCGCATAACATACACACAAAAAAAAACATTCGCATCGAATTAAGAACCTCCTCCCTTTTTGAAGTCGGTTAAAAATAAAAACCGACTTCAAAAACACTGAAAAGGTAAAAATAATATAAGAATAGGTACTGACAACATCACACTTCTATTTTGAAGTCGGTGTCAATTTTAAGACTTTATAAGAGATCATCGTTCCGTACCGACTTCAATATCATCATCATCATCATCATCACAGCCCATATACGTCCCCACCGAGTGGCTCGAGCCTACCCTATATTAGGGTGATTAGGCCTTAGTCAACCACGCTGGCCCAGTGCGGATTGGTCGACTTCACATACATCATTGAACTTCTTCGCAGATGTATGCAGGTTGCCTCACGATGTTTTCCTTCACCGTAGGAGCGTCAGACAAATGAAATTCGAAACGAAAAACACATTGGTACATGGCGGGTCTCGAACCCCGACCCCCCGATTGGAAGGCAAGTGCCGAGTCCACTGCGCCACCGACGCTCTGTCGCGCGCTGTATATGCAAGTATGTATGTGTATATATAAACACATTCATACACATTACTTACATAACACTTACACACACACACATATACAATATGTATATGTGAGTGTTATGTGCGTGTATGTATGTTTTTTTCTTAATATCATATTATTTGAATATAACAATTATTGTCATTTATTACATTTATTTTCTTATGCCGTCATTTACTTTCTCTCCTTAGCCTAATGGTTGACTGGTAGAGAGCGATGTTTATCGCTAAGTCCGCCATATGTTTGTAACATTAAAGCTTAAATTATTAAAAACTAAAATGTAGCACGCATGCCGCCATTATTTTCACGTCCTCCGTGTTCGTGTGCTAATATCAAAATGAATCACCCGCGAATGTGTGAACAGTAGTTCGCGGTGGCACTCGTAGGTACGAATGTTTCGTCGAATGACGAGGCGAATAGCGAACACGAATGTGTAAACGCCACACGAATGTTTCGTCGAATGTTTCGTCGAATGTTTCGTCGAATATTTCGTCGAATGTTTCGTCGAATGGCGAACACGCATGTGTAAATGCGACATAAGGAACTCGACATCTTTGGATCGACGCTCAACTACTCTAAAGCGTCTGTATATCGTGCTATGAGATAGTATCCATAGGTACTAATGATTTTCATGGCTTGTGTACTGTTCATCTTCTATATATATAATTTTTACATAGTATAATTGTTTAGTTTTAATTTGTTTAATCTATTTTTTATTTTGTAGTGTTTACATGAATAACACCACTGTGTACATATGTAGTGGGTTATAGTCTTGTCCAGGATCCTTGTGTAAGCGTTTGTTATATAGTTGTGATTGTAACCTGTTATATGTACCTATTAAATAAAATAAAATAAAATATTATCTAAACATTCTTACGAGTAAATGCAAATCATGATTAATAATATTTCACTCGATAGAAAACAAATCCAAAGATCGCTCTGTTCAATATTTTAAAACAGCTGTGAATCAGAAAATACAATAATAAAAAAAATGAAAGTTTTACCAATAGATGTGCATTTTTATTGTCTGGAAAATTAAAACAATATATTTTTCAATTTGTAATCAAGTTTTCCAAAAATTTATTAAAACTTGTCAAAAGTAACGTTTTCGGTCGGTCACAGCGCGTAAGCGACATTAGAAGCTATGCAATTATCAACTATATTTCCTTGCAATAAAGCAGTCGCCGTGCATGTGTAGATTTCCTGGGAAACCTCGCCTTAAGAGTTTTAGGCTCGTATTAATAATTGCAACTTAAGAATGAGATCGATCTTAAGATACTGTTTTTGACAGATGTTCCATACATTAAACGTCAAAACTGCAGCTTAAGATCGATCTCAACGTTGAGTCTGACACGACACACGCTAACTTTGTGAGGGTTGAGATCTTTTCGGAATAGTTTTTGAGAAGTCGTTGTATCTAATTGAACAGAGGACTGGATAAGTCTCACTTTTCCGGATTCGAGTCCCTATAGGAGCATTATTCCTGTGGGAGTTATTGACCGCTCAGTTGTTTTACCATCAGTCACAGCATAGACAATTCGCTAGTATCTGCAAAATAATTAAGTTGAAATTTGGTACACATATCTATCTCGCACCCACTCATAACCAGAAACTCAATATTGTGTCTTAAAGATGGTGGCAAAATCTTTTTCTTTTATCTTCTAATTTTTCTTATGTATAAAAATGAAACGCTGTGTGTTAGTTTCGCTAAATCTGAAAAACGGCTCTACAGATTTTTACGAAATTTTCTGTGTGGTTGAATAGGTCCAGGGAAGGTTTAAAAGTACAATTGGACCTGGTAGGTGGCGCTGTAATCGGGCAGGACAACCTCTGCCGGGTCCACTAGTTACAAATAAATATTTCTCAATATGCCGTGTGATATCTCATCAAGGGGCTTGTTGTATTAATAAATATTTTTTGGAATAATTTTCGAATGTAAAAAACAGTCTTGTCAAATTGAGGATATCTTGTTTTGAAGTTGGTTAAAAATAGTAGATTGTATAACAAGAGCATAAAACGAGTCATTTTACGCGAGAAGGTCGGTAAGGGTTGATAAATCAATCACGTAGAGGGTAAACTGGGTTTTGGAGATTTACACTCTGCTTTTCATTTAGATTACAAGGCTATAAAACTAGGGTGAAAAATATGCATTTGCGCACTTCTTTCCATTAAAGTCTCATAATAAATGAGTATTGTGTATGTGGCTGTAAGGTCTGATTGCCTTTTTTCTTAAAACAAGAATAAGAGCGTTGACAAATTTATCAAAGTATAAAAAGACGAAATCAAATTGAAAGAAATAAACTACGTAGTCAGTACACTTTGTTACGCAATTTCAAAAGAAAATCTCCAACTCTCACAAGTCAATATTAATCTATAGCACTACTAACTTTCCGACGCGGATTAGCCCGTGTGAATAACTTCATTTTGGTTTTCTTTTTTCCCTGTTTCCTCTGGGATATATCAAATTGTCGTAAATAATTATCAAATAATGGGGTGATTACATTTTTATAATTCTAAATCAAGAAATGGTGGATTTCCCCAATTTTTTTTCATCCTTATTTTACCCATATTAGGGAAAAGAGCCCATAAATAGTACTTACCACATTTTTTTGATCTTTCTGTGTTATCAAATGCCTAATTACTAATTCCCATAGTAACAAATTCAAAAATAATGACACGCCTATACTAACCGACTCCTATTCTAGCCTATATACGTTTAATTTGTTAATTCCATCTAGTACTCCCAATAGTTCGACTATTGTACTATTTAAGGCGTCAATGGCGTAGTGCGTAAGGTCCTCGCCTTCCAATCGAGAGGTAGCGGTTCGAACCCCGCCACGTACCAATGTGTTTTCAAATTTTGAATTCATATGTACGTTTATTCGACGCTTTTACGGTGAAGGAAAACATCGTGAGGAAACCTGCACACACCTGTGAAGAAAAAATGTCTTTACAGGTTGTGTGTGAAGTCGACCAACCCGCACTTGGCCAGCGTGGTTGACTAAGGCCTAATCACCCTAGTTTAGGGTAGGGTAACCTCGGTGGGAACGTATATGAACTGTTGATGATGATGACTTTTTGGACAAAATTTACAATAAAACATACCGAGGTCAAAAATTGAGATCAAATAACCAATGTCTTAGTTGCACCAAATTGCATCAAGATCGGTGTAGTAGCTTCGAAATTTATCCCGGACAGGCTTCATGCTATGCGATTTTAATATATAAAATTTAATGCAATAGTTTCCTTAAAGGCTTCCATGAAACATTTTGAAGTGTTGAATAGAGATATTGCCTGCCAAGCGACGCGGAGACACCGTATTGCGCCACGCGCCACTCAGAAGCCAGCAGACAGACTTCCGAAACATATAATTGACACATCAATGCCTTGGAGCAGTGTCGAAACGGCGGCAAAACTAAGGATTATTTCTTGAATAGTAATAGTGCTGTGAAAAGCTTTCGAGCTATAAATACGAGTATGATAGATGGATTATCAAGTGTTTATTTTGTGATATGGAGGTTATATAGTTAATGCTAAGAGGTTTACTTGTAAACCTTTTGCCAGCGTTAACAGTCCTCTTCGGCTGTCAACCTTTTTATTTCTCTGCACCTCAAAAGGAAATAACAACCGCGCTCTTTACAAAAACTTCTTTCCAATGAAAAATGCTTTGAAGCAATTTATGAATATGTAACCGATCTGTGAATTCAAAAGAAGAATGAATAATAATGGTAGTCCTATTCTTCTCCGAATATCGATCGTCCGAAAATCATAATCCCGAAAACGCTTGCTATAATCATCACTTTCCATAATGTTCGGGTATACGAAATTTTATATTAACTAATCATCTTTAGTTCTAATGCTTTTGTGTCATAATATCGGGTGCTATAATAATAAGATATCTTAATTTTACTTGCTATTAAGTCACATGTCCTAAGTGTTATATTGTATAATATTGTTAGTCCGAATGATGGTTAATAATAATTTTGTTAGTCCTAAAACATGTTTAAATGTTGATTTATCTTGGTTATGTTATCAATATCATAAAGCTTAGACTTACTATCAACTGAAAATGAATTAACAAAATGAATTAAAATGTTGTCTTATGAACCTTAACAACCGTTACGTTTTCAAATTCAGTGAGAGAAATATATCGCTGTAAAACCGACACCACGTAGTCATGTCTGCCTTACCCCTAGAGTGTTATTTAAACCCGCGTAGGCGCGGAGGGGCGAAGCGGCCCGCGAGCTGAGGAGCAGGTGGTTGTGACGACCGCCGCCGCGGCTGAGGCTGGTGCCAGCAAGCCGAAGCTGCGGTGGTGGGCGAAAACCATCTGCGACGATAAGGTCGCGTGGGACCGCCGGAGCCCCGCAGCGCCGGAGCCGTGACAGAAGCCATGCATGCTGCATGCTGCTTGCTTGCATGCTTTAATCTTGCCTGCATGCTGCATGCTGCATGCTGCATGCTGCATGCTTGCTTGCTTGCATGCTTTAATCTTGCCTGCATGCTGCATGCTGCATGCTGCATGCTGCATGCTGCATGCTGCATGCTTGCTTGCATGCTGCTTGCTTGCATGCTTTAAGCTTGCCTGCATGCTGCATGCTTGCTTGCATGCTGCTTGCATGCTGCATGCTTGCTTGCATGCTGCATGCTTGCTTGCATTACATCAAGTGACTGTTTATAAACGTATGCATGGATTTGGTAATACATATAATGAAAGAACTTTATATTTGTGGTATTTCGATTTTAGGGCACGTTATATTATGAGATATTACGTTAGGACATATGACTATTATAGAAAAGGTTCTTAGGAATTTTAAATATTATAGATTGTGATATTTATAGCAAAAAAATTAGGTCTATTATATTTAGAGATTTCGGTTTTCGGGCAAGTGATATTATGAGAAATTAAGTTAGGGGTGCTTATCATTCGGACATATGATGATTATGTCAAAAAACATTATGACACGTTAGATTATGGATAAAAAAATTATGAGACAAAATAGAGAACCATAATAATAGTTTATTACATACAGACTAGGCTGTATGGTTGACGCCTTTGCCTTTCCCAAATGGGATAAACAAAATTAATAAAAAAAAGGAAATAAAAAATATTTTACAAAAAAATAAAACCGACTTCAAAAACACTGAAAAGTTAAAAATAATATAAGAATAGGTACAGACAACATCACACTTCTATATTGAAGTCGGTGCCAAACGATCATCTCCTAGAAAGTCTTAAAATTTGTCATGGGATCCCATCATCAGACAACATCACATTTCTATATTGAAAAAAAAGAAAAACATAGGAACATGCTTATACTGGCCATTGATTTTATTGGAAAAAACAGAAGTACCATTATCCAGGAAGGAAACAGGGGACTACGTTTGTATGGAAAAACGGCCTGTACGATTTCCCCCTTAAGAGGGAGTGAATGTCTACTTTACTCAACAAAGTCTTAAGAGTTGAAATTTCGCTTCCGGTTGGATTAGTCCTCTGCGGCCTATTGGTCACGGCGTCAACACAATATGTTGAGGACGCAGGTTCGATTCCTGTCCGAGGCAAAATTTTTCTTGTAATAATTTATTTATGTTTGTATGTTTTAGCTTATAATATCACATGTAGACGTATAGGTTAGTAGAACCTACCGATTAAAAATCTGTGGATATTATTTATTTCAACTTTATAATGGCTTCAATTCCTTTAAATTCATTGTATTTGTGTAAATCCTATAGCTATGGCAGATCTTTGACAATCAACATCATCATCACAGCTCATATACGTCTCCACCGAGGGGCTCGAGCCTACCCTAAGATAGGGTATTTAGGCCTTATATTAGTCAACCACGCTGGCCCAGTGCGGATTGGTTTGAACTTGGAATTTCTTCGCAGGTGTATGCAGGTTGCCTCACGATATTTTCCTTTACCGTAGGAGCGTCGGACAAATGTACATATTATATTCACATTGGTACATGGCGGGATCGAAACACGGACCTTCCGATTAGAAGGCCTGTGCCGAGACCACAGCACCACCGACGCTTTTTAACAATATCACCGAGTAATTGTTCAGTCGAAGCCATTATTGAACGCCGTGTTGCCACAATAAAATCGGACAAACGAGGCGATAAATCACGGTGCAATTCCATTCAGTGTTGCCAGCAATAAAACGTAATTGAATAACGTACGCTCACGGTGTTGGTTTGCCATAAAAAAAGCGAAAAAGGACGTGGAATTAAAATTTCAATGGTTAAAAGTAGCGCCAGTAATTATTTTAAACTTATTTACAAAGTAATAGTTATTGGAAAGCGTATAAATATAAAGCATTTAAAGCGTAAGCGTAATTAAGAGCGTTGGTGGCGCTGTGGCCTCGGCACTGGACTGTGCTCCGAGTAGAATCGGGAGGCCCGCGATCGATCCTGCCATGTACCAATGTGTTTTTCGTTTCACGAATTTCATATGTACATTTATCTGACGCTCCTACGGTGAAGGAAAACATCGTGAGGAAACCTGCATACACCTGCGAAGTGATTCAAAGGTGTATGTGAAGTCAACCAATCCGCACTGGGCCAGCATGGTTTGACTAAGGCCTAATTGCCCTAACATAACTAGGCTGGTTCGACTAAGGCCTAATCGCCCTAACATAACTACAGTTAGGATAGGCTCGTGCCCCTCGGTGGGGACGTATATTAGCTGTGATGATGATGATGAATTGTTATTGAAAATATGACCCATTGGCCATAAAACATAATCGGTCTTATTACAAAACCTGGGGGGCTACCGCCTAACTCATAGCGATCACTCGCTGTCGCTTCGTGACATTAGAACAATAGCTCTAATGTCATCTGTGACATTTAAACTATTGTTCTAATGTCATGATAACGATAGCGAGTGCTCGCTTTGAGTTAGGCGGTACGGCCGCTGGTTTAAACCTGGTCTAAAGTTAGTCTTGGTTTATAAGTAGTGCGCTTTCACTTGTGTCAATATACATAGATAGAGACAGCGTCAACTTAGTCCTGGTTCTTCGTCTACTGCGCCACATTTTCTCTCTCTGGATGATGGAGATTTGAGCGGACGTTGCGACTGGAAACGCACTCTACGATTAGCCGATCATTTTTGGACTAGGTGGGTGAAGGAATATCTGCCAACTATTTCGCCCAGAAGAACAACTTCCAATCCTGCACAGCTGCCAGTCAAAGAGGGAGATATCGTAATAATTTGTGACCCAGCTATGCCTAGAAATATTTGGCCGGTAGGCAAAATTCAGAAAACCTACACAGGATCTGACGGACACATCAGGGTGGCTGATGTAATTACTAAGGCAGGCGTTATTAAGAGGCCTGTTAGAAAACTTGTGCGGCTAGTGAGTTCGGCATGAAACCTATCACAAATCAGTCGCCAGACTATTGTAGTGCTTGCACTAGGGGTCGGGCATGTTGGCGACTGATATTTGAATTGTTGTCATAGTTTTCCTTTTGACTTTGGTTGTCACTCAAATCTTGTTATGAATTGATCGGGCTTTTGTAACTGAAAATTGTATTATAGTGTTTTTATCAAATTGTGAATAATTCCGCAATAAAACTGTTACACCTATTACAGTCCACGTAGATTATTTTGTATCCATTTCGGTGGGTTCTTTTTACCACTTGATAGTAAGTGACGATAAGGCCGAAGGTGGTAGTGAGCTTCACCCGGACTCTTCAATAACTTTTTTTCTATACCACTAAGTTGGCAAACAAGCACACTGTCTACCTGATGGTAAGTGGTAACAGTTACCTATAGTATACATGTGGCTCTTGTGAGACTCGCAGCAAATCTGCAACCTTCACAAGAAAGATGTAAAGTCACGGTACCCAGTAATTTCACTGCCATATCTTACCCTTCAAACCAGAACTGCTGTTTTGCGGGAGAAATAGGTAAGACGGGGGTACCCAAGCAGGCGACCCAGGTACAGAGTCTACCTCCGGTAAAAGAACTTCAGGAACTGGCTATCTAACCACAAATTTTCGGAACACAATAGGTGTGATGATTGGTATTAAGTATCATGGATACAATGCTATGACCCAGTTTTACTAGTTCCCGATAATATTTTACATAATTATCTTGATATGTTACACTCTAAAGAGTAAAGATTATTTACTAATAAAGATTACAACTTACTTATAATTTTTTTTTTTTAATTTTGCTTTTGCAGAATTTATTTATCTACTAGCTGCGCCCGCGACTTCGTCCGCGTGGAATAGTAACTTTTTTTTAAGATCTTGAAAAAATTGCATTTTTTTTAAGATCTTGGAAAAAAGTAGCATAATTTTGTTATACCGTATATAATTAGCTATCTATTAGTGAAAGTCCCGTCAAAATCGGTCTAGCCGTTCCGGAGATTAGCGGGAACAAACAGACAGCCAAAATTTTTTGAAATTGTGTTTTTGTTATTGGTACCCGATATACATTCATACCCATTTAGTAAAACCTTGTTATTTTGACATTACAAACAGACACTTCAATTTTATTTATTTGTATAGATGATATCAAAGACTGTAGTTTATCTGAGAGTCAAATTCGTTATAGACTATCAGAGTCTTTATCGGGAACTGGTGAAACGGGCCCTAAAAGTTATTTAATACATGATATACTGTTTGATGACGTCACCTCAATACTTACGTGTTTCATCGAATCAGGTGCTTTGTTTTCGCTGAACCATAAAACCATAGAAAGTTTTATGGTCAAACGAAAATGAAATATAATACTGAACGATTTATTGCTCGGGGAGAAATCGTCACATGGTCCGAAGTGACGCAACCGAACGCATCGAGAATTAATCAAATTAACTATTTGGGTCGAAATGTCAAAGCGATTAATTTTTCCGTATACAACAGCTATGGAATCTCGGTTTGTCATTAATAGTGTTATATAAACTGATGGATTGATTTTCTTTGTATATTATTATCGTGATATTTTGATAATTTATATTCGTGGTTCTAAAAGAAAATCCGACTTCAAAAACGCTTAAAAGTCAATTCAAGAATAACATGAGAATATACACATCAACACACTTTTGTTTTGAATTCGGTGCCAAATTTTAAGCCTTTCTACGAGATCATCGCATGGCACCGACTTCAATATAAAATTGTGATGTTGTGTGTTTTCTTATATAATTTTTTACCTTTAAGTGTTTTTGAAGTCGATTTTTGTTTTTTGATATTTATATCTTTTTAAAGAAATAAAGAAATATTTTATTTGGCAACAAAAATACAGATAGAATTACATATAACTCACAAAAAACATTATGAGAATACAAAATAATAAAATGATGGCTGTTCGAGGCCAAAAAGGTCACTCCCTTAGCTAATGCTATTGACGACGGAGCCGCAATAGCGCTGGTTTTCAGGCAGAACCTCTGTTGTGGCCATGTAAGTAATATTTTTTGTGAATTTAACACCAGCTCATCGAAGTTACTTCAAAGAATACATCTAAGAGTCAATACGTACCTATATTGTATTTAAAAAACTAACCTCCAACTGCTAAGAATCAAGAATCCTTCCATCATCAGCTCGGCTCATGACTTCTAGTCGCAAATACGTGAATAATTCCAAAAAAACCGAAGGTTGGACATTGGACACATTGGACGTGCCTATAAAATTTGAGGATTTCCCTCGACTCTCCTAAGATCCTATCATCAGATCCTGATTTTGGTGACAAGAGGATTACCTTAGAAGTATCACCTTATCGATTACAAAGAGAATTTTGAAAATCGGTCCACAGTTGGCAGAGTAATCGCGTAACATACACTCCAAAAACATACGAGTCAAATTGAGAACTTCCTCCTTTTTGAAGTCGTTAAAAATAATAGGAAAAATCCTAAAGAAAACCTACTAGTTGTCTATCTCAATTTCTTTAATTTCGAATTCCATGAAAAATGAATAAATCAAAGAAAATCTGACTCGGGCAAGGCTGAATCCAGATCAACGCATAGGCTACATTTTTTTTCCGGAATTCCCACGGGATCAAAAAAATAACAAAATTTACAAATTAATAGCATGTGCATACGAAGCCTTGCTAAGATGCATGATTCGAATTTGAAGAGCAAACGTAATGCTTTATTTCTAAAAAGAAATGAACTGCTTCCTGTAACTATGCAACCTATTGTCGGAACCCAGACAGTGTGAATGCGACACGAAGGCAATCGAGCCATCTGCTCGCCAAATGCGCCGCCCACTGACGATGCAACGAGCTCTCCACGCGGCCAACTTGGGAAATGTGTCACACCATGAATAGAAATAACAAATTCGTGTTTTTACTGCAATTAAGTTGGCAAACAAGCAAAGCACCCGATAGTGGGTGTCTACTCGTATAGTCGCCTATAGTATATCATCATAATAGCTCATATACGTCCCCACCAAGAGGCTCGAGCCTACCCTAAGTTAGGGTGTTTAGACCTTAGTCGACCACGCTGGCCCAGTTAGTCGACTTCATATACGCCTTTGAATTTCTTCGCAGAAGTACGCAGGTTGCCTCACGATGTTTTCCTTCACCGTAGGAGCGTGAGACAAATATATTAAATTCGAAAATGAAAAACACATTGGTACATGGCGGTTTCGAACCCCGGACCTCCCGATTGGAAGGCAAACGCCGAGTCGACAGCGCCAGCGACTGTTGAATTTGCAAACATACAACCCCTACAAGGACGCCAATATATATATCGAGTTACAGTACCTAGTAATTTCATTGCCCGACCAAACCAGAAAAAAGCAATGCGAGCACCGCAGCTAGATTGCAAAAATCGATACTAGGGGGTGACTCTGCATACCAGAGAGAGAGAGAGTCTGTACCAGAGTCGTCTGCATGGGTACCTCTGTCTTACCTATTTCTGCCGCAAAGCAAGAGTGCTTGCATTGCTGTGTTTCGGGTACTGGGTACCGTGACATTTTATCTTATGTCACAAGTTGGCAACGTATGCTGTGGTTGCATATTTGCGAATCTTACAGGAATCACATGTGCAGTAAGCTCCTTGCCAAGCTATACCGTTTGACCTTTGGACCGTTCTTTCGTTCTCTATATTGTGGTTCTTATGTCGCTCGTAATAGTGACGATATTCGTAGTGTTTCGTAGTACTTGAATGGGAGCTTACTGTACTATAGGTGACGGTTACCACTTACCATCAGGTTTGCAGTATGTTTGTTTGCCAACTTAGCTGTATAAAAATGTAGCTTAGACAGAAGTACGTAACGTTTTAACCAAATCAGAAAGGTTTTCGTTCCCATACATTTGACAGCACCTTGACAGCTGTAGGTTGTCAAGACATATAGGAACGGCAAGGATTTGTTTCGTTAGTAGTGCGATTGCTCCTCAGACGACTCAATAGAATCAGTGAGTTACTGACTCTAGTGAGTCGTCTGAGTGACTCGACTCACTAGAGTTTGTCAGTACTAACTGAGATCCCCTCTGGAGTTTTAAGTAAGGGTAGAAAACCTCGATATATTTTAGGCATAACAGAATACCTAAGGCTTTATCATTATCATCACAAAAATGAATAAATCATTCATTCATTTTCCAATTAAATTTTTATTCAATATCATAAAAAATTTAAATGTCACAATATTAAATATGTAGGTGTGCTTTATTCTTAACCAATTTTCACGAAGTTTGTCAAAATTTCACAATTGGATGTTGATAGTTGTAGTAGTCAATGCAAGATTTTCAAAACAAACAAAGTCAGGATTTGACGATGTGATCCCATGAAAATTGAGGGAAACCCTTAAATTTTATACGTACGTCCAATGTGTTTCATGTTTTTTTCCGAAGCTATTCACGTATTTGCGTCTGGAAGCCATGAACCGAGCTGATGATGGAAGAATTCTTAACTTTTAGACTTGACCTGACCTTGGATCAGGACCTTGGACCTGAATTTAATACCAGCTCACCGAATGTGAACTGGTATTAAATTTACTAAAAAGATAAAAAAAAAAAAAATTACATAAAATAAAAACCGACATGAAAAACACTGAAAAGTTAAAAATAATATAAGACTAAGTACAGACAACATCACACTTCTATATTGAAGTCGGTGCCAAGCGATGATCTCCTAGAAAGTCTTCAAGTTTGGCACCGACTTCAATATAAAAGTGTTATGGTCCCAGTACACGTTGGCCGAGCGCATTCGCCGAGCGCGCTCGGCCAACGTGTACTGTGTCGTTTCGTGTGTATTTGTCGTTTGCCGCCAACACTCGCCGACGATGTATACAGCGCCATCTCTATTTTAAGTAAGTTAAGTTGTAGTAAGTTGGAAGCTAACATGTATTAAGAGGCAAAATTGAATAGTCTCAAAGTACATATAAAATACAGTAAAACACGACACAACCTAAATAAGTATTCCTATACTTAGAAATTTCCTTTGTTTTTATTCGAAGATTGAAGTCCCTGTTAGCGACCAACGCAGAATGAGACACGGCCAACGTGTACTGGTACCTTTATGTACATTTTTTTCTCTGTTTTTATTTTTCTTATGCCGATTTAATCATTTTTCTATTTATTTCACATTCTAATAGAAAATGTAAAGCCACAAATATAAAACATCATAACTTCTTTCAGTTCTTACGACAGGAATAACACATGCGTATGGCGAGAGGCCGCCCACTTATTATACCTAGACTTATTTACCAACCACCACCTTAATTGAGTGCAAAAATTATTCTTAATAATATTCAGTGTAAATTGAAGCAATTCTTTATTTTGTTGCACAATAATAATTGAATTAAGACGATTGAATCAATCGAATTAGAGTTATGATAGTGAGATCTTCAGTTATTAGGAGTCTAGGTGAATGCATTCCGTTTTTGGTCTTACTTAGGTGAGATGAATGCCAAGAGCTCAAAGAGCCTGCCGAATGCTTCCTGTCGTGTAAAAAGATCCTAAGGTCCCTGTGTTTCCTTTGTGTTGGTTATGCTGGATAAGTTTTGATCTTGTGCCTTCTTGATTTCATAAATAAAGTAAAAAAAATAATTAGATCCGTCACCACACGAACGACATAGCCCTTTATAGGCGCTTAATACCAGCAAACATAAACACAATATCTAATCAATACTGTGGACGTGTATCGGTTCCAAGTCATGTAGCCACGAATGTGTTCAACCACAGAGGACGAAGCGATGCCAGCGAACGAGACCCGAATACGAAATAGACAAGTGCTCTATTGTCACTGACACTTTTTAAGGGCAGGCCGTCGTTGTGGATAAAAGAACAGAAACCATATATTTTTTATGTTAAAATTATTAATACTAGTTGTTCACTCTTCGTTCATTAGTTGTTATAGAGAAGGCTCTTCGAAATTCCAATCCAGTGGTAGAGTCAACTTCTTTTTATTTGACGTCAACAAGTGCTTGTGTAGGTCAATGTTGAATAAAGGTTTTTGAGTTTGATTTTGGATTTAAATATCCTTTGATATCCAATATCTTTTTATACAATTAAAATTTATTTATTCCTTTTAATTCTTTGGTACAAATATTGTTGTACAAAGGCGGACTTAATGCCTGAGGCATTTTCTGCCAGTCGACCTTCGAGTGATGCAGAGAAACAATGTGGTAGATGTACCGGACAACCGACAAAGATAAAAAATAAAATAAAAAATAAAATCTATTGTTGGTTACATAAATGAGTTATGAACAGTGAGCAACACATCAAGCTCAACATTTACATTACGAAAGCCGTCTCTATTACGAGCTACATAAGAATCGTCTAGGTTAATATATAAATCTGGCGTGTTGATGTGTGTACAAGAGCGAGGTTATCTTTTTAAGAGAACTCCACCAATCAACCCTAGCAGGTGTAACGAGACTTCAACTACGAGAAGAAGAAAAAAGAATAAAAAAATAAAAAAAGTTTTGTCTGTGTCGGATTTAGAATACTTATGCGTCCTTGCTTTCAGTAAATATCGTTAGTCTGAGGTAGCTAAATAACGCCTATGCGTCAAAATGAAGAACTTGAAATAATCTATTAATCTCTTTTTTTCAGGCGGGGTGATATGCCAGAATATGTTGACAAGGGGCCAAGTTGACTATTCAAATTCATTTATTTCAGGTTACATATACCCATATAGTAATACAAAATTACAAACAAAAATTTGTAATTATTTTAAATGCCATAAATAAATATGTATACCGGACTATGGTCCACCAGGGTCCGTTCCTCTAGTGACCCCATACTCGGCTAAATCTTCGATCCTACCTCTCTGAAACTTCTGCGATGAAGGTCACGTTCAACATTAGAAAATCCTAATTCACCGTACGATTTTAGATGCACCACAAGAGTTTGAGGCTATATCTTGACATTAAGTGGAACTCCCCGCTAATCGAGGCCAACCCACCAAAAAACTTTCCGGGTATTCGATCAGTTCAATCGTGAGGTGGCCAGGGATCTGGGTGATTAAATTCACAAGGTCACCCTCGAAAAATAATCCTTTTTTAGGGGGAATCTTTAAGATCTTTAAGATTTCAAGGGGCTGAGTTGACTAGGCGGCCTGCTTAGAGATGCTATTGGACTCAGTGACATCTGACGGGTATTCCACCATTCCTCCTACCTAGCTAAACCACCCTCCGGAAGCTCTCCGCCCTCATGAACGCACGTTCGGGTTCGGACAGCCCTCGAAACATAATCCTGTGCCAACCCTTCCGGCCAGCGGGATGTAGTGGGATAATTTCTCCATGACAGCCTCGTGACAGGATTGAATTGCGCCCAGCAGTTGAACGTGTGTAGGTTAGGTACCTAATGATAATGACGCTGTTTTTAGTGCAATTTACTGCATTCCTGTCAGATGGTATAATCATTGATGTCATTGACAGGCAATTGGGTCAAATTAAGAAACAAAAGTGGTGACGCTGTAGACTCGGTACTTGCCTTCCAATCGGGAGGTCTGGGGTTCGAGACCGCTATGTACCAATGCGTTTTTCGTTTTTCGAATCTCATATGTACATTTGTCTGACGCTCCTACGGTGAAGGAAAACATCGCGAGGCAATCTGTATACATCTGCGAAGAAGTTCAAAGGTGTATGTAAAGTCGACCAATCCGAACTGGGCCAGCGTGATCGATTAAGGCCTATACACCCTAACGTAGAGTAGGCTCGAGCCCCTCAGTGGGGGCGTATATGAGTTGTTATGATAATCTTTACGCGCTCCCGAGAAAAAGGTTTTGACAGACAATCAGACAGACTGACAACGAAGTTATCTTATACGGATTCTGTTTTTTCTTTTGGAGGCACGGAACAAGCGCGGATTTGAATAAGCGATTATATTAACAATTTTTTATAATTATTTGTAATTTTGTCTTATCATTTACACTTCGCAACCTCCTGTAATACGAGTTTTTGTTAATTTGTTTGCCGAATGTAATAATGCAAAAATTTTCACCTAAGCATTTTTAGTGTGCAAATAATTACATAGCACTTAGCAGCCGCCTCGTCAAACAATGCACTCGAAAAGGATTGCTTGTTTTGATTTTACGTATTCATTCAAGTGAGGCTGCGCCTTAAGGTCACCCGTCAATCGCCACCCGCGTTGACATTCCTTTGACGTGCGCGTGCGATTGTCAAATTATATTTAAATTACTACCTAACCACTTGATTTTTAAGGTTTATTTTTCGTTAGTATCGTTTTGATAGCTTACTCTAGTCAGCTGTTCAGTAGACGTGTAAATCTGTGCTCTATTGTTTCGGGAATAAGGGTAATAATTTTGTAATGTTTTTCGAGTGTTTAGTTTGTTTATGTAAACCAAGTCTCGTCCCACGGTGTCACACGGACTATTACACACATTAAGCTTTTCTGTAGCGACACCATTCATGATTATTTTTTTTATGACAGTTAAATATCATTTATGTTTTGAAGGTTTAAAATTAAATTAAGGCTTTTTAATTTTATTTACACTTAAACATGTACTTTATAAATGTATTTGGCTTTCTTCAAGTGATTCAGCTAACATCATACTACCAAAAATATTTATTGACTAGCATTTTGCTTACAAACCAACATATTATATGTACTTTAAAAAAATAGTAAATACGAGTATGTCATAATTACATGGCAATGCGTACTGAAGTCATGAAAACGACCTAACATAACGAATAAATCCTATTATTTATCTTCAGTTCGCATCAAGACAAGCAGCGCGATGAGATGAGATGTGGTATTGATAATAATAAAAAAATCATAAAAAATAAAAACCGACTTCAAAATCGCTAGAAAATCAAAAATAATAAAAGAATAAACGCAACATCACATTTTTATTTTTAAACTGTACAATTTTAACTGACTACATCAGTTAGTTCTTACGTTTTTTCTAAGAGATCATCGTTTGGTTTTTGAAGTCGGTTTAAAATTGAAAATTGTATTTCATACTTTTTAATGAATTTAATACCAGCTCATCGAAACAACTTAAAAGAATACAACTGATGGTGAATATGTGCATATTATATTAGGAAAAGCAACCTCTATATACTTAAAGTTAAGTATCCATCATCAGCTCAGCATAGCGGAAGAATCCTTCAGAAAAAAACATGAAAGACGTTGAACGTGCCTTTGAAATAAAAGGTTTTCCCCCGATTTTCCTGGGATCCTATTACCAGATCTTGTTTTAGTGGCAACGAAGATACCCCAGGAGAATACTCCTTAAATACAAAAAGAATTTATAAAATCGGTTAATATAAGGGTAAGATACATACCTAAAAACATACGTCGATTTTTTTTATGGGATAGGGGGGCAAACGAGCAAACGTATCACCTGATGGTAAGTGATTATCGTCGCCCATGGACACCCGCAACCCCAGAGGAGTTACAAGTGCGTTGCCGGCCTTTAAGGTAGGAATACTCTCTTTTCTTGAAAGTTTGAAGGTCGTATCGGTCCGGAAATACCGAAGGCGACAATTCATTCCAAAGTTTGACTGTACGAGGCAGGAAACTGCGAGAAAAACGCACAGTTGTGGACTGCCAACCATCTAAGTGATGGGCATGGATTTTTTGTCGCGTGGAACGATGGCGGAAAGAGGCGGCAGGTATGAGACCGAACAATTCCTCGGAGCATTCCCCGTAACATATGTGATAGAAGATGCATAGTGAGGCGACATCGGTACGCAGCGCCAAGGTATCAAGCCGATTAGAAATTTCCTGGCAGTCGACGATTCGAGTCGCTCTCCGCTGAATGCGGTCCAGTGGGAGAAGCTGGTATTGGGGTGCCCCTGCCCAAAGATGAGAACAGTATTCCATATGAGGCCGAACCTGCGCCTTGTAAAGCTGTAGGCGGTGCGCTGGACTGAAATAGCTTCTCGATTTATTGAGCACACCAAGCTTCTTAGAGGCTAATTTAGCCTTACCCTCCAAGTGGCCACGGAACTGGACTTCGCTCGATATGTCGACACCAAGGATCTCAATATTGGCTGAGGCAGATAGGGGAATGCTCTGAAAGCGAGGAGATACGACAAATGGCATTTTCTTGGCGGTGAACGCGCAAACCTGTGTCTTTGTAAGGTTAAAACGGACTAAATTAAGTCGACTTCGTCGAATTCGTTAACTCGAATTGAGAACCTTCTCCTTTCCAATCCAAGTCGGCTCCAATTAGGGTTCAAAAGCTTAATTAAGTCACAAAGAATGACATATTACATCGGTCCTCTGTAATACAATAATATAATTGTTACAAAAATTTTGATGACACTTTCCTATACAAAAGTAAAAGTATAGGCTCGAAATCTCATCCCACAAGTCAATGATTATATCATGTTGGCGATCTCATGGTTTCTTTAATGAAATCATCACGCGTCGCGGCGCTAATCAAATTATCGCCTCAGCTCTTACTTATCTCTGCAGACCATTTACAGAAAAGCTTAGAAAATAAAACGCGATATTTGCAAAGCGCCTTTCGTTTATGGTATCGGGGAAAGCAACGAGCAACTTGCGTAACGCGCGTGAGTCAATGCTCATGATTGTTCTTCTATTAATAGAGTGGGTTAATGACTGTTCTCTCTCATTAATATCGTAAGGAGGTTTATGTATAGTTTGGTGCATAGAGTCTGGGCAATGCTTGCTCCCATCTTTGACCTTATCTTCACTTACCGTTTAGTGACATGGTGCCTAGTGAGTCCCTCTTCTTTATGAAAACATCGGATTAACTTCCACTAGTATTAATTTAATATTACATTTTATCATATGTGTACATGCATACACAACATTTATTTACATACAAGACAAAAAATTACATGAAACACCAGATAAAATAAACTCAGCAACAGGCAAACTTCCACACAATAGTCTCAAGGTAACCAGGGAAAAAATAAAAGGAAGAAAACAGAAGAAAAGTGGGATAGTGCAACATGTAATGTGTGTAGTAGTAGGAAATAGGTAATAATACAGGAATATGGAATCCCACCAAAAACATTCTGTAAAAAACTAGCCAAGTCTCGATGGAGCTGCTTGTTTATCTCTAAAAAGTAATGAATTCTAGACAAAGTCGTGCCAAGTTTAAGGTTCCTTACTGCGATTTATTTATTATTATAGTTAATGTTATGTGACTTGGCCGTTGACTTGTACCCACTAACGTATAATAAAGAATGTTCAACGGCCAAGTCACACAACATTAACTATAATAATAAAGAAATCGCAGTAAGGAACCTTAAACTTGGCACGACTTTGTCTAGATTTTATTACTTTTTAGAGATAAACAAGCAGCTCCATCGAGACTTGGCTAGTTTTTTACAGAATGTTTTTGGTGGGATTTCACTTCTTTTTGTAGAAACGTGAGCTTATTGATTTATTTTATTAGATTTTCTTATTTGACACAGTTTTTTTCTTTTTAGGGGTAGTTTTTTTATTATTACAAATCTTTCTTTTCTTTTTTTCTTTTCTTTATTGGAAGCGGCCCACCAAGTTGAATATTTTTTGTAAAGGCGGTATGTCGATATCTCTAATAGTTTGGTTGGGCTCTTGTGTTTTCTAATCAGGGTCACCAGGTACTCCGGATCTTCGATTATCCTAGTTTTTATAGTTTTCCCTTTATGTGGCTATTAAACCCTAACTCTGTACCAAATTTCAGCTCTCTGAGTTTATGGGAAGTACTAGTTCTATTTTGATGATCATGAGTGAGTGAGTGTCTGTCATAAATGCGAAACTTTGCTTTCGCTTAACTTCGGAACTAAATGACCTACAGACTTGAAATTTTGGATTTTAAGTATGTGATTATAGCTTACTGGATGACGAAAATTTCTGCGTTCTGGTCTTATCCAGAGGGTCTCAAATAGGGGCCTGAAAATGCGGCGAAATGGTTCCAGTAAAGGATGGTACGGCAGTGTTGCTTCGCGCTCGACTTGGCGGGGGCACTGCCGTGCCCCCAGATATACTGGTATCAACGCTCTTTTACCAGTGCTTTGAAGCATAAATTACTGAACGGGCCTTCCTTATGTTGACAGGCAGAGTATTTCATAATAGGAAAACCTGCAGGCGGAGCACGGGCTGCCAAGACGGGACTTGACTTGAGTCACGCATTATCTCACAATTTGCGTGACATAATCTCTATGTCCTAAAGAGGAGCACGGCAGCGCGTATTTAGTTGCGGTCCGAAACTGATAACAGCACTCACAGTGCTCACAGTGCTCATAATAAAATTATAATCTCCCGGTCGGTAAAGCACACTTAAAGTGCTAACAGCGCTAACAGCATACTTACGAATTCGGTCCGGGGCTTAGCGTATCAATTTGTCAATCCAAATGTCGAGTTAAAATTTGGTTAGGGTAGATCATTTTGCTTTCGGTTGCTTCTCAGTACTTTTGTTTTGTGTAATTTCAAGCCGAAAACATAATTATCAAACATTTCAGGACGCGTTTTAGCCGACCCGACGCTAGCTGTCAAATACGCATCACACCCAATACGCGTATTGGGTGTGATGCGTATTTGACAGCTAGCGTCGGGTCGGTTTTAGCGCGCTAATAGCGCTGATAGTAACTTTTATTGATTTTCGGACCACAGCCTAAGTGTGACTGACGTAAAAAAAACTCTTGACGTTCGTCAAGGGATACGTGTGACTGAGTTTTATCACAAATTTCTAGGCAGCCCATGCTCCGCCTGCTGCACAGAAATTGTTTTTAATAGGGAGGTATAGCCAGTATAAGGTCATGGTACGATGGAGATGTTCCAATTGGTTAATGAGGAACGAAACGAAAAGCACTCTGGGGAATTACTATACAATAGAATATATATACCTATACATATATGTGTCCGAATTTTATCAGACCCATTTTGGTCGCATATATCGGTTCCTCGAACTTATCGAATAGATAGGATGAAAAAGATCAAAATCTGTACATTAAATTTGTACAGATTTTGGTTGAACACTCTGTCAAACTGTTTACTAATTTCTGTGGCTTTGCAGGAGTTTTTACAAGGAAATCAATACAATTCCGATGATATTCATAAGCCGATTTCAAGAGATTAATTGATTCAGTCCCAAGCTTTTTATTGTAAATGGAAACAAAATATGGGTGCTTTGACAGCAATTTCTAATGATATTATAAACCACAGAGTAACTCTGTCTAGTCCGTCTGATTTTGTTCTAATGAAATTTGGTACAGAAATAGCTTAAACTCTGAGGAAGGACACAGAGTAATTTAATCAGAATTTTAATGAGTTCTCTAGGGAGTGTGTTAAATAATCGAACTCGCGATATGTTCTGAATTTCACCCAGGCGCTGAATAAATTTAACCATCCGTTAGCTTCGCCTAAAAAATTGTTCCATTAAAAAGCTTTGACATCGCTCTCTTGTCTCCGTCACAGATAGCATTGTGCAGTCGTGGAGTCGTTTTGGTGACCTTACGCCCCATGCCCATATTGGGCAGCGACCCATATCGCCTTTTGGGAACTGTGGTCGCATTTGTTTGTTCTTGACCTCGGACCGCAGACCAAAGATTCATAGAGGTGTCAATGGCTTCGACGGTAATTTTAGTTCAAGTTGGTAAAGAATAGTCGATTGAAAATAACTTATCGAGTCCTATTTGAATATAGATTAATTTGAAAGAAAGAAAGAAAAAATAATTTATTTTGGCCACACAATAAATTAAAAATACACAAAAAAAAGAATAATGTGGTGCAAATATTATGCGAGGCCAAGAAGGTCTGAGCCACAGCATATGCTTCCGCTACAAACAAGTGCAGCGAAGGCGCTGATAGTCTGGCAGGGCCTTGTGAAGAAAGACCCAGGAGATGTCAAACTACTTCATACTTCAAAATCTTTTAAATGAATAAATAATAAAAAAAATGATAAATGATAAAAGATCTGGCAGCATGGCTTTTTCAGCCAGAGCATTCTACAAATGTTTATATAAATGGAACACACAAGAATCAGCACGAAAAGTTAACACCGAAGGCTAATGAAACGAATTTTGATTTTGATAAACCTGAAATTGTGGAATATTGACGCTTGTAGAATATTTATATTTTTACGTAAGGAAATGAAGCAAATTTATTCAATCTATATGATTTACAGCATAGAAAAAGTCTTTCTCGATTTTCATAATCTTATTGACGTATATATTAATGCATTAGAGCAAGGTTACACCATCAGTATTTCATCAGTCTGGTATGATTGACGCCAGACTGATCGTGTAACCCAGTGACTGACGAAATACTGTTGAATTTTCGCTAGTCCAGCGGAGACTGATAAAATACTGATGCCAGACTGATGGATCAAACTGATGAAATACTGATGGTGTAACCAGAGGCTTAGAGCCACTAGTACGCAACGTGATATGTAATTTATTTTATTTTAAGAAATTTTATTTTTATTTGAGTTTAATAAATTAATTAGGTATATTAGTATAATTTACAAAAAGCCATAGTTTTATTAAAGTGCCAACGATTGTAATTTCAAAACGTCTATGTAACTTGTTTTTTTCATTACTATCGGTGGCAGATGAGCTGTAGTGGCCCACCTGATGGTAAGTGGTAACCACCGCTCATGGACATCTGCAATGCCAGGGGCACAGTTCAGTCACTGTATACCTGGAGAGAAGTGCTCTTTTTAAGCCACGTTTGAAGTAGGACATATCGTAGCGCTCAGGAAACACCGCAGCTGGGAGTTTGTTCTAGAGCCTACACATACATGGAAGGAATGAACGCTGAAACCGAACTGTTTGTACTTGACTGTGCTAGACGAGATCGGTTCCAGGTAATATTGATGAACCCTACTGCGATGGCGGGTGGTGCGGTGGTGCTCCAGCGACTCCATTGAGGCCGTGATATTGGAACCTTTTTTTTGGGCGGGGAATCTCCTTACGATTCGAGAAGGGACTGAAAAGCTGATAAGGCCGCCCATTGGATATGCCATTGGACTCGGGTATAAACCCCATACCTGGCTAAACCACCCTCCAGTAACTTCCATCCCAATGGATGCCTGATCGGATGTTCGGGATCGGACTAGCCATTCCCCGAACGCATGCCAACCTCACCTAAGTACCAAAAGTTACCTACGGTACATGTGGGGAGGGTAATAATATTGAGGGAGAGTCTGTAGTTACCTGATTTATCTGAGCGGATATCTCTGTCGTATCATTTTCTGCTGCAAAGAAGCCGTTGCTTGCATCGCTGTGTTTTGGTTTAAAGGATAAGATAATGATTTTTAGGGTTCCGTACGTTCGAATAAAAAAACGGAACCCTTATGGGATCACTCGTGTGTCCGTCTGTCTGTCGGTCACAGTCAATTATCTCCGAATCTTCTAGAACGATTAAGTTGAAATTTTGCATATGGGAGGTCATCTTTGGGGGGAAGGTGGAAAATTTAAAAAAAATGAAATTAGTTTTCTACTTTTAGATTTCTAGCTTCTGCCCGCGACTTCGTCAGCGTGGACTTCAGAATTGGGTCTAAAGCTTCGCTCGTTAACTATTTTTAATCTTCCCACGGGAATTATTTGAGAGATCATTAAGGAATATAAAGTACATGTCCTTTTCCATAGCATAGGTGACATGCATACTTCAAAGCTGTCTGCCCGCGGCTTAGCTTGTAAACAATTTTCAATTTTCTCTCGGGAACTTCTTAAGGAATCGAGATAAAAGGTAGCCTATGTTCCGTTCAGCCGTTTTTGCGTGATTGAGTAACAAACATCCAAACATCTAAACATCCAAACATCCACACTTTCACATTTATAATATTAGTAGGATAGGAAAACCTATACTTATAGAAAGTCCATGATTTTAAAATAACATGGTGAATCACTCAGTATTTTGCGTACCAACTTACATTTGCAGGTGGAACGTGTGGGAGAACATATTTTTTAACTCCAATGTTAATTTATCTAGTCAATGGTACGGAACCCTTCGTGTGCGAGTCCGCTTGGCCGGTTTTATGTAATACCACTGCCACTGTGGTCCTTACAGGGTTACATATTTGCGAATCTTACAGACACCAAAAAGTGTAGCCATTTGTCATTAGGCAGGCAGTCTGCTTGTATACCAATATTGTTGTATAAAAATGTGGTTCTTGAAAGATTTGTAAATGTGAAACACCTACGAGAATAGCAGTGTATTTCAACAGTGTACTGCAGTGTCGCTCTGTTCACCAGTACTCTATGGCACAACTCTACGCAAATGCTCAGCCGTGTATTCCCACACAATCGGAGCCGATCGCGACAGTCAGAGGTCGGGAGTGACGTCCATTTGTCTCGAGTAACTGTCCACGTCACGCATTCTGCGACGCGACACGACGCGACGTCGCCCGTTTACAGTTAGCGTCGGACCGCAGCTGACCTTGTCTAAGTTTTGTGTAACAGTGACAACTGGTTTTATTTCTGATACTGCACTTATGGCCAATTTTCCTAATCTTGTCTAAGCTTAGTGGCGTGCTGTCACGTTCTTTTCATTAAAGACAATAAGTAACAGCATAGTAATTAGGATTGTCCTAAGCTAAGACAAGTTTAGGGAAATTGGTCGTTAGCGCTAGCTTTGAATCAATGATTACTGCAATGATAACTTGAATCAAATCGCTTAGGTTGGATGTTATAATATTAACACCTAAGCTTATTGTGTCAACGATCCACGCGACAAATTATCTATAACGACTTCAAAAGCATTGAAAAACAAGCCGACTTTTTATTTATATAAATGGACATGTGATATTCTATGTTTGTAACTGCACCCACAACACAGGAGAAAATCCTAGTGTGGGGCGACGTTTTTTTTAATTAATGGTGTTTTGGTTGTATTTATATAAATGGTGTTGTGCAATTTCAATTTTATTTTTATTTAATGTGTGTAAATTAACTAATAATGTTCTTAAATTCTTATTACTAACATAAATAAGTTTGTGATAGTTACTTGCAAAAAAATGGAATTGTTATAATGAGTAGGTAGATCATTAAATTATATGGCGTAGGGCACAATGTTTATATAAAAATGAGAGAAAATCAGAGAATAGTTATAAAGAAATAAATAGAATAAAAACCAATATGATCGAGAAGAGGTATGAGAATATTGTCATTTCTTAAGGCGTTAAAAAAATTCTGTTCTTTCGCGTCGAGTAACACTTTTGGAAGCTCTCAATGCATCAAAGCTTATGGAAATTCTATTATTAAAATTCACATGAAACAGAGTGAATAGGCGTGATTCGAGCCAATCTCAACGTTGAATTATGGCAAGACGGCCGTAGGTAAACACACTGTAGCTTAAAATAGATTCCGATCCGATGAAAGCATAACTGAGTGCAATCGTCTCGAAGGGTTACTCTCTGAGTTTATAATCAAAGCTTCGAAAACTTAGGTCGCTGTACAACGATGCAGTGTAAGTTCAGTTAAGCAACACATGATGAGGGCACGCATTTATGTACAACGACTTGCGTGTCTGAAACTTTGATCACGGACTTAGATAGTAAAGCTGCTGCGCCCGCGCATAACGGGACGCATTGCGTAACAATATTTTTGCTTTGGACTCAAGGCTTTCTTTGTTGTTAGGCGAATAACCGACTCACGGTAAACAAACAATGAGCTCTGTAAAAAAAACGCTGTTAACAGTATTCAGGACAGATATTATATGGTCTATGGAATTGATCTGTCTTAATGCGGTTCGGGTTCAAATAAAACGTGAAATTATTTGTTTCACGTTTTATATTTATTTTTATATTATTCTATAAAAAAAGGAACCTTGCTATGGGCTGGCTCTATTTGACGAGTAACAGCAATCTTGAGTGTTTACTAACTATATTTTAACGAATTATCGAAACTAGAACTTACACGATTTTATCGATTTATGAAAACTCACTCGCACCATTTTTAACGACTTTAAGATTTAAGTTTAGACTATTTTGAACAACTCATAATATATTTGTTTGTCCTTTATATCATTATTATTTACAAAATTCGTATACAGAGACAGATTTGATGCTGAAAATTTTATATACCAACTACCCTATAACACTTCCGAAATACTCCTCGCTCTGAACTTAATTCAGTCTAATAACAAGTCTCCTTTATGTAAATATCTTCTATCTATGATTTAATAAAACAGCTCTCGTAAAGCTTTTAAACCAGAAAGAAAGGCTCCTTCTGTTTTATTACTCCTGTAATGTCGGCTTTTATAACTACACCCTTATTCTGAGGATACGACGATACACTCGCAATCTACACAGGCGAATGAACAAATGGCGTGACTAGCTAATATTGAGAATGCTTATTACGCACCACCGCAATTTGTTCTTTGCGAGCAATAAAATTAAATACGTGTAATTAAATTGAAACGATTCGCCGTGAACTTTTACTGCGCCGATACCTTTGCTATTAGTTGCTATTGCTAGACGCACTCACAATGTGTGTTGCAGACGAGCGACAATACGTGACAGACAACATCCTGCCACAGTGTCGTTTGCCGCGTGTATTCTGGCCCCTGATTACCTAATTTCGGTTACGAACTAGAAAAGAAACGTTATATATCCATTATTAGTTTAGTGAGTAGTTTTATTATGGCGGCGTTCATTATAGCAGTAATGGATACAAAGTTTCTTCAAAAATTGCAGTTGTAGTTAATAGCAATCACAGTTACACAATCGGCTTAGTGATGCCCACGAGAGAATTGTTTGACATCGCTTGTTGCTTGAACCAACCTTATTGTCTCATTACAAATCTGTATTTCTTATCGGGTGATACAAATTAGTATCTCCATTTAACCTGATAGTATGTGACAATAAGGCCGGGTGGGAGCGAGCTTTACCTGGACTCCTCAATATCAGGAACTGGCTATCTTACCTCTAATTGTCGGAACACAACAATGCTATTAACATTGTTATTATGGCGACAAACTTAGGTAAGACGGTAGTAGCTAGCCATGTGCGCTCAGAAGAATCCCGGACCTCCCGATTAACATCTGGTGGTCTCAACAACTAGACAACGAAGGCGGTTAATGGTTACTTATAAGTTTATTACTTTAGGTCTAAGCATTGGTTTTTCGCACGTTCTTAAGAAAATAATGAATCTAAAGCTTCGATATTTTGTCTAGTAAATTGGACGACAAAATAGTCAACGTGTGCCGTAATGCGATTATGTAGAAAATTGCCCCACATGTCATCTGTCGCTAGTCTGTAAGCGTTCTAATACCCACTTGCAGTTCAGCTCAGAGAGCCCTTCATGAGTCACGACCTCTAATTACTGTATGGGGTGTATGGACATCCTTTGTGTGTGGGCGGTGGTAATTTTGGTTCCTCAAAGGTCAGGTAAGCTGTGGGTGTAGATTTCGAATGTAAGGAGAGCACACGCAAGCTTTATGCGTACCTAGATGATGTGGTTACTTTAGTAACGCCCTTTTTGGTCGAAACGCGCATTATGCCGGAGACAAAGGCGGTGTGATGTTGCACAATTGAACTGGATTAAGCAGCATAGCCTTTGTACTTTCCAAGGCTTGCTAATGATAATTGAGCGCGGTTAAGTTGCTCATTTTGGATATCAAGCATAGATTAAAGTGAATTAATGTTGGAACATGTTTCATAATGGTTTTGTGGCCATTTCCATCGAAGTAGAATAAAGATAATTTTCAATTTAACGTACACATCATGCTTTCTTCAAAAGGGCTTATTGCATCAATTGAGAGTACTTCGGTTAGAATTACTGTGAAGTGTTCGTATTTAATTAAAGATTTACGCGATAATTTTACTTGCGTTTGGGTCAAATCAAGTGTTTATTTACCACAGCGTTAATTTACATCTTTACAATGTTTATTTACATCTAGTTATGGTACTGATTCCGCCATTACTAACTGTATATTTATTCTCAATAGTGACAAAACAACATCATAAAGTATCGTATGTTACGTTGCGGGAGAACCTTAAATGCGCAGCCTCCATTAGCCTCCAGTAGCGAGACGAGATTCCCCGGAGCGAGTCAACCTTTCGAAGGTCCTAACAAGTCGCCCTTTCCTTTGTCTATTCATTTTTATTCTATTAAGCTTTTGTTTTACCGTTATCTTGGCGATTGATTAATTTATTCAACAGCGTTTTAAGAACACGACGGATATTGTATTAAAATTTCTTTTGTAATCGTTTTCTCATTCTTCATCGTTATGAAAATTAATTTCTTGGATGTAACATTTTTGAATATATTTTGACTATTCGTACTGTTACAAACGCTGGAAAGTATTTCTTATATAGTCATTTTGAACTAGGATGTTTGCTTTTTACATTGTGTAATAGGTAACCATTCCATACCAGACACGAGATTACTAGCATAGATTACTTGTCCAGAATAAGCAATACAGCGTGGTCACTATTGCAGTCGTATTCAAGATTGAATAGAAATCCTTACGTTCCTTCAAACCAGAACCAACACGTTTAGCGCAGAGGTCGAGTGATCACCTACTGCGCAACGGGTCGCGGGTTCGATTCCCGCACGGGATCAATGTTTTGTATGGCCTACAGAAATTTGTTCCTGTCTGGGCGTATGTGCATGTGATATTCTATGTTTGTAACTGCACCCACGACAGGAGAAAATCCTAGAGTGGGGCGACGTTATTTTTTTCTTTTAAATGCTCGGTCACAAAAAGTAATTATTTTGTGATTTACATTGTAATCAAATTTGAAATTGAAATATCTTTTATGGATCGTATAGTTAATAGTTTCTTGGGCAAACAGGTGTATGTGTCCCATTAATCACACCGGCTAGTCATCGGAACAGGCTATGTGGTGCTATCTCGGCGATCTTAGAAAGCTGCCCATTAATTTTCGAAATTAAGCCTCGACGTGAGCTTCCATTTTGGTTTCCCTTCACAATTCCTTGTTTTGTAAATATTCTTAACATTAATATTGAAACAGCTACGACAATAGTTGCCGATGAAACCTTGCTACATTCTTGGAGAGTTGGTACGTTATGTCTGGGAGTACAAGAGTTTGTCTAAAACGATTAAGTTTTCGGTGAAAGAGTTCTCAAACGATAACTCAAAGCAGTGCTCATTCTAAATGTTCTCAACATACGTGTATTGTAAAGAATAAAATTGCACAATAATAACGAACAGCTATAACATTTGTGTTATAAGAATAAAAAGTAAGCAATAATTGAGTAAGGGTATTATAGTAGTAAAAATTATAAAAATAAATAAGCCAAATACGATAGAAACATTATATTAATCTAAGAAGTTGTACTTGGTATGCAAATGTCAGAACCATGAAATATTAAGATTTGATTTCAGCCATGAAAATTATTTTTTGACATACCTACCTCGCAAAAGACAATCTGCTTTATTTCAATATGATTCCCACTTATTCGACTTAAAAATAGGCCAACTGCTCATTTTTACTTTTAAAAAAATCTCCAAACACGCATGTATCTTTTCAACATGTCCAAATTACATTAATGATCTGGAATGTAAAAATCACTTCCCTCTACCCAACCATCATCACAATGTTTCAGCGGCCTCTCCAGTGAAAACAAATATCTATTAGGCGTGTTTGTTTGATAATATTAGTACAGGCCAATTCCTGTCGATTCCCCCGCTAAAACAACGTCTAATTTTATTTAAGACATTCACCGCGTGTGGCCGGGATGAAGTAATATTTCGGGGTAACAATATTAGACTCTACTGAAGAAACATTAATAGTCCCAAGCGAGATATGCGATGAGAATTGTGAAATTATCAATTAGCTACTGTTGAGGCTTTTGCTGGCGTAATAGTATAGGCTTGTTGGTATATCTAAACTCTACACTTAATTTACATGTTCACCTGATTTTAAACCGACTTCAAAAAAGGAGGAGGTTTTCAATTCGATGCGTATGTTTTTTTTTGTGTGTACCTATGTTACACGATTACGCCGCCAATTGTACGCCGATTTTCAAAATTCTTTTTGTATTCGATACAGTGTACTGCAAGGGTGGTCCCATAGTCACCAAAGTTAAGATCTGATGATGGGATCCCATAAATATCGAGGGAAACCCTAATTTAATACCAGCTGGTATTAAATTAGGGTTTCTTTTACTAAAAGGAATTCATTCACTAAAAAGTTAAAAATAAGCAATATTTTACAAAAAATAAAAACGGACTTCAAAAATACTGAAAAGTTAAAAATAATATAAGAATATAAAAGTGTGATGTTGTCTGTACCTATTTTTAAAAAACTATTTTTAACTTTTCAGTGTTTTTGAAGTCGGTTTTTATTTTTTGTAAAATATTATTTATTTAACGAGAATTTGCATGGTACATGAACTAATTTAAAATTTTTGTCACCACCCTGATTTAAGTATATGAAAATAGAATAGATACTTAACACTATCTGTGCAGCATCACCAGTGACATATAAAATAATATAACTTATTTTAACGTTAATAAATGTAGATACAATAAAACAACGGTACTCCATTCATTTCAGCTTCTAAATTCAGCTTTAAATTATCTATTTCCTACTTAAATTAGACATCTAGCAACACAAATTAGACAGAATACAAATAACGGAGGCGCGTGCCTGCAAATTACCGAAAATAAGCATTTCAAGTGCTTTGAATAACATCGCTTTTTCGCTACACATTATTAGAATAATGGTATGGTCATTTCAGTATAACATTTTAGAATAAATTGAATTATGTCATTATAATTGTTCGGGCTGTTTCACATTATTTATGTCAATGTCTTATTAAAATAAACATAAACAAGGTACAGTAAACTCCTTATCAGGCTATACTAATTGATATAGCTATATATTTTCGTAGTGTAAATGTATAGCGTGAATGGAAACTTACGTACTTATATTTATTAGGTTAATAATTTCTGGCATATGTAATCTGAGTATTTCCTAAGTTTTGGTAGAACAACCAACATTTTCCATTCAGAAAAACTGTCAGTTTTGTGTGCCTAAGCCCTCACTAAGTACTTTTTAAAAATCTTCCTCTATAACGTTTTTATGCCAATTTAATATTTAAAAATTAGCATTGATCCACTTTGCTTGCCAGAACTTAATTACTGGGATGAAAAGTACCTATTCCTTTAATATTGATTTTTTTACAGTAACAAACACATTATGATATGGATTTAGTCTTTCATTATTCGCGAGTAATTCATTAGTCAGTACTTCAGTAGTAGGAGCGTCGATCGCGCTGTAGACTCGGCTTTGGCCTTCTAATCGGGAGGTCCGGGGTTCGAGACCGCCACGTAACAATGTGATTTTTCGTTTTTCGAATTTAATATGTTCATTTGTCCGACGCTCCTATGGCGAAGGAAAACATCGTGAGGCAACTTGCATACACCTGCGAAGAAATTCAAAGGTGTATGTGAAGTCGATCAATCCCCACTGGGCCAGCGTGGTTGACTAAGGCCTAAACACTTACTTAGGGTAGGTGGTGATGATGAATTCATTAGTTGGTATATTCAAACGTCAGTGCGTCTCACAAAATGTGCTCTAACATCAGACAAGACCGCATCATAATCTCGCGTGTAGAGTAGTGGAATTAATGAAGTTTCGAGTTAAATCAAATGATTAATACTATGGTGCCCCATCGTGTATGTTCCTCTCGCCATTACTGTACGTTGTCTCGGTCATTTGTAACGCCGTACGGAAATTGAAACGTCCCTCAATTAGTTTATAATGCTTAATATAATCGCGTCATTAATTAATGAAACGCACAACTTTTATATTGATGATTTTTTTATAGATCGTTATCTGTGTTGAATGATATCTGTAATCTTTGAGATGTAATTAATTATTTAGGTTTTGGTAATTATTTCATAATTAGTGTATTAATATTAAAAGCAAGTAACAGAACATTTAGTATTTTTATAATTAAAATTGCTAAGATGCGACTGTTATTAAAAATTATATAAATTATATAATTAAATTATAAATATTACTTATATAACGCATATAAGTAATATTTATTGAGTAATACCTGATACAGTTATTTATTTATTGGAGCACCAGGAATTATATTTAACATTTGTTTGATGGAAATATTTTTGGAACAGTTTATTATCAACTAGCTTCCGTCCGCGACTTCGTCCGCGTGGAATAGTTACTTTGGGCTAACGCTAACTTAACCCGCGACTTCGTTTATATAGGTGAGTAAGTACTGGGTCTTATAATCTTATATCATGTAGGTTGTAGGTAATTCTCAAAAAAACTAAACTCATGTTATTTTGAAGTACTTCTGCGTACACTATATTTTTAGTTTTGTTTTCTTCCGGCAGAAGTAGATAGCTAACTGGGGCCACCGCCCTTCCCCCTCATGACTGCCCACCGGCTTTGCACATTGTGCGCGCAGTACTCGATCATTATTTTGCTGTGATGTTATTTTAAAACTGCGATATCTCCTAAGATATTCATTTAAATCGAATGATGTAAAGGGCAATTTTGTTATAAATTAAACACTTGTGATGAATAACGTATTTATTTGGATAAGGACACGCAAAAAATGCATTATTTAGAACAAATTTGGTTAACATAAAAAAGGTTATAGTGAGCTAACCTTAAAAGATAGACATATGCTATCGCGGACTTTTTTTTAGAACATTTAAAGGGGAACAATTCTGTCATACATGATTTTTGCGAAACTTTAACCGTTTACGCAGCGCACGCAGCGGAAGCTCTCAATAGGAAAAAATCCCCCGATTTTGAAACATTCTTCATTGGTGCTCCGCTCCTATTGGTCTTAGCGTGATGATATATAGCCTATAGCCTTTCTCAATAAATGGGCTATTTAACACTGAAATTTTTTTTCAAATCGGACCAGTAGTTCCTGAGAATATTGCGTTCAAGCAAACAAACAAACAAACTTTTCTGCTTTATAATATTAGTATAGATTCCTCGATAAATGGGCTATCTAACACTGAAAGAATTTTTCAAATCGGACCAGTAGTTCCTGAGATTAGCGCGTTCAAGCAAACAAACAAACAATCTCTTCAGCTTTATAATATTAGTATAGATTGGTACTTTTGTGGAGATTAGTTATTGTCTAATTAAAATATGGATAGTCGTTTATTAAATTTCTTACTTATTAAATTGTTTTTTAAAATCAATTTTTTTACAATCTAAGCTTGTGATAACATTTCATTAGAAAAAAATACTTTCGATCGATGTTTCCATTCTTATTTGGATAAACATTATCATTATAAAAAGTTCTTCACTAAAACCACTTATTATATTTTAATCTACCATTATATTAATTACAATTTTATGCGCGACTAAACAGACCAAATTTTAATCATCTCCATATATAATAAAATCGTAGGGGTACAAATGTTTGTCCGGAAAGATCTCCGAAACTACTGGACAGAATTTGATATGGCTTACACCACAATGCTTAAAATTTTCCGGAAGAACATTTAGGCATAATTTCATTTGCTTAAATTCACTTTTTATTTTTATTCAAAAAATACCATATAAAATTTTTGATGACAAGTATGTAGAAAATCAACATGGCGCACGTGAAATTATTTTGACAAGTCTGTTACATATTGCAAAAAAAAATCTTTTCTGTTATTGGCTGTGCCCATCTGAATTTTGCCAACCAAGAAGTTTAAATTGTATTTTTCTTATGTAGTACCGTGGTGGTAAGGAAAAAGGATCAAGCCATACAACCAATGTATATAGCATTTTTTATGACAATATCACGTCACAAATATAAAATTTATAGGTTGGTTTAATTTTTGGCCAATTTTCACAAAATCGGTACAATATTTGAAATGTTGAAAAATGAAGATACCCTTTTCAAGGCATTTTGAAAGGTGTTATATTATGTTTTTACATTATGACTAAGGAATCAAACTCTTTCATCCATTTAAAACTATTAAAAGTATTACGCGTAGAGGGAGTACGGGACTCTTGATCCTAATGTAACATTGACGTAAATTCGCCGACATAGCTGATGCTCAAAAAAGGTGGATAAAAGTTCGTTTCCAAACCTAGCAATATAGGTATCAAGTAAAAGGCCTTGAAGCGTAGAACATTATGAACCTAGGAAAATCGCCTAAAATTCAACATGGCCGCCGCTCAAAAAAGGTGGATACAAGTTCGTTTCCAAACCCAGCAATATGGGTATCAAATGAAAGGCCTTGATGTGTAGAGCACTATGAACCTAGAAACATTGACATAAATTCAACATGGCCGCCGCTCAAAAAAGGTGGATACAAGATCGTTTCCAAACCTAGCAATATGGATATCAAATGAAAGGCCTAGAAGAGTAAAGCATTATGAACTTAGGAAAAATGCCCTAAATTAAACATGGCCGCCGCTCAAAAAAATGGATAAAAGTTCGTTTTCAAACCCAGCAATATGGTTATCAAATGAAAGGCCTTGAAGAGTAAAGCATTAGGTATCTAGAAAAATTGACCTAAATTCAACATGGCCGCGGCTCCAAAAAAACGGATAAAAGTTCGTTTCCAAACCCAGCAATATGGGTATCAAATCAAAGGCTCTGATGAATAAAGCACTATGAACCTAGCAACATTGACATAAATTCAACATGGCCGCCGCTCAAAAAAAGGTGGATACAAATTCTTTTCCAAACATAGCAATATGGGTATCAAATGAAAAGCCTTGAAAAGTAGAGCATTAGGTACCTAGAAAAATTGTCCTAAAGGATAAAAGTTCGTAAAAAAAGGATAAAAGTTCGTTTTCATACCCAGCAATATGGGTATCAAATGAAAGGCGTTGACGAGTAAAGCACTATGAACCTAGCAATATTGACATAAATTCAACATAGCCGCTGCTCGAAAAAGGTGGATAAAAGTTCCTTTCCAAACCTAGCAATATGGGTATCAAATGAAAGGCATCAAAGAGTAGAGCAATATGAACTTAGGAAAATTGGTCTAAATTAAACATGGCCACCGCTCAAAAAAAAAGGATAAAAGTTCGTTTTCAAACCCTGCAATATGGGTATCAAATCAAAAGCTTTGATGCATAAAGCACTATGAACCTAGCAACATTGACATAAATTCAACATGGCTGCCGCTCAAAAATGGTGGATGAAAGTTCGTTTCCAAACCTAGCAATATGGGTATCAAATGAAAGGCCTTGAAGGGTAAAGCATTAGGTAACTAGAAAAATCGATCTAAATTCAACATGGCCGCCGCTAAAAAAAGGATAAAAGTTCGTTTTCAAACGCAGCAATATGGGTATCAAATGAAAGGCCTTGACGAGTAAAGCACTATGAACTTAGCAAAATTGACATAAATTCAAAATAGCCGCTGCTCAAAAAAGGTGGATAAAAATTCGTTTCCAAACATAGCAATATGGGTATCAAATGAAAGGTCTCAAAGAGTAGAGCATTATGAACTTAGGAAAATTGTCCTAAATAAAACATGGCCGCCGCTCAAAAAAAAAATGGATAAAAGTTCGTTTCCAAACCTAGCAATATGGGTATCAAATGAAAGGCCTTGAAGAGTAGAGCATTAGGTACCTAGAAAAATCGACCTTAATTCAACATGGCCGCCGCTAAAAAAAGGATACAAGTTCGTTTTCGAACCCAGCAATATGGGTATCAAATGAAAGTAGTCCTTGATAAGTAAAGCACTATGAACCTAGAAACATTGACATAAATTCAACATAGCCGCTGCTCAAAAAAGGTGGATAAAAACCTAGCAATATGGGTATCAAATAAAAGGTCTCAAAGAGTAGCGCATTATGAACTTAGGAAAATTGCCCTAAATTAAACATGGCCGCCGTTCAAAAAATGGATTAAAGATCGTTTTCAAACCCAGCAATATGGGTATTAAATGAAAGGCCCTGAAGAGTACCTAGAGCATTACGAACCTACGATAATTGTCTTAATTTGTTAATTTCCAAATGGCCGCTGCTCTAGAAAGGCAGAATAAAGTTGAATCATTATGGAATAAAATGGAGGAAAAATCTAAACACTGTTTTAAGCATTTTGATGGCGAAACGGAGTTCGCGGGCACAGCTAGTATTAAATAAAATTGATGTTAAAAATAACCAGAAGTATTTTTAAGTTACTCAATACCTAGAGTGCTCCATCAAAAGGGACGCTAATCCAAGGACCACATTTATAATAAGCCCCGTCCAGCTTTATCGCGTCACTCTTATAGGAAATTATACAATTTCTATGACTCGCTTTCTACTGATTTATGTTTACTATGCAACCATGACCATTTGTGATGGACAGACGACGTACATAATTTAATAAGTTAAACGAAACTTTATTACTGCTTCATTTAAGTAAAATTTCGCTTGTCCCCGTCACACGGCTTTATTTATTAGGTTTGCCGTGATCAAATCTTGATGGGACACGCAAGTATTTCGTATTAATGAGTGTGTAAAATATTTCTTTGTCGGTGAAAATATGTTTGAAACATTTTTTTATCACGATCTGAATATTCCAAGTAACCAACTTTAAGATTTCGCGTAATATATGATGTTGAAATTTACGTGGCTGTTATTGAAATGATGTTGGAAATTGTACGAGTTCTTCAGGAATAATGCATAAATTTTGGGCAAGATGTTGTTTGTATTTTGCTCACATTTCAAAAGCAGGTTAATCGCTCATTACGTATCATTGAAAGAGAGTATTTTCCTTAAAATTCTTAACGATTGCAACCCTATTGATTTTTTATTTCAATTTATTATCTGTGAGCCGTTTCACAGAGTATTAAACTTATAGGTCCTCACATGTAGAAACAATATTAATCATTTGGCACTGAAACAAAAATACACAATTACATATACTTAATGCCACATTCATACACCCAAAAACAGCTTTAACTTATGAGACGCAACTGCACATTCCATTTCGAATAAATCAAAATCAAGGTTTTTGGACACCGCACTGAAATCACTGGCCGCACACGAAAGGTATGAGTTCCGGCTATAATTGTCGTGAGGAAGAAAAAACGGAGGTTAGAATCTAAGTGACAAATCTCTGGACTGGTGATGGTTCCAGGGTAATTTTGAGTATTTTGCGGCGTAGCTCTAAAGGAGATTAGAGAGCAGTTCTTTTTCATACTGTTCGAAATGTATGTGCTATTGTCACGCACATTGTTTGTAATAAAGCATGCGGCTTAGTAACAGCGATCGTGTTTATCGACCGATAAATCATTGAGGAATGTTCACTTACCATCCTTAGATTACTCTCCTAACCCCTGTATTCGCAAGCAAATCGAACAGAACTCACATTTCATTTTCAACTACTATCTTATTAATTCTTATTGTAACATCGGTATTAGTATTTGGTTCACAGGTGGTATTATGACATTTTTTTATACAACAAACTTATCAAACAGGCAGGCTGCCCTCCGTGTAAGTGGCAACAGTCGCCTATAGTACACGTGGTTCCTGTAAGACTTGCAAATCTACCACCTCTTCAGGAACGCCAATATACGTTGCCAACTTGTGACATAAAATGTCAAGTCACAGTACCCAGTAATTTCACTGCCTGTGTTACCCTTCACACCGGAACACAGCGATGCAAGCACCGCTGCTTGGCGGCAGTCTCTGGTAGAGTCTTTCTCTGGAAATGCCTTTTTATAGCATATTTGCGATATAGCGAATGGGGCTCCAACAATCTTGTTGAGTTCAATGCTAAGAAAATACAGGTGTGCGTGTTCTCGGCGAAAAGGTCACCTTTCCTCCCCCTTCCTTCTCTTCAGGGCACAACCCTTCACACACAGAGCAACATCACCTTGCTCGGAATGAACATTCGCTGCGATCTGAACCCCAGAGACTACATCGAATCCGTCATAACTACTGCCTCACGGAAACTCGGTGTCCTGAACAAGGTGCGTAGGTATTTTGCGCCGGACCAACTATGCTTGTTGTATAAAACTCAGGTTAGGTCTTGCGTGGAATATTGCTCGCACCTTTGGGACGGCTCCGCTCAGTACCTCCTCGATGCTCTGGACAGATTGCAGCGTCGCGCTATTCGCATAATTGGCGATGTAGAGGCAACTAACACCCTCGAGCCTCTACAACTTCGTCGTGACATCGCCTCTCTTAGCGCCTTTTACCGAATGTTCCATGGGGAATGCTCTGAGGAGCTCTTTAACCTTATCCCTCCCTCTCCATTCCTTAACAGAAACACGCGTAAGGGCCTTCGGAGTCATCCGTACACTGTGTCCTCCTTTTCACACCGTACCAAGAAATTCCAAGATTCCTTCTTCTGTCGTTCATCCCACACTTGGAATTCTCTACCTGCGCACTTGTTTCCTCCATCCTACAACATGGGTTCCTTCAAAAGAGGCGTGAAAAAGCATCTTTTGGGCCGGCAAGGGGCGGGCAGGTAGGAGAGTGGATGCCGTCCCTACTCTATCTGTCAACTCATTTGGGCCTCTTTCACCGCTTAACATCAGGCGGGAGGAGGTCATTTGCCGGGCCATCCATAAAAAAAAAAAAAAAAAAAAAAAATTTTTGTATGTGTTTAGAGTAATAGTTCTAGAAATAAGAAATAATCACTAGAATTTTCGATTTTAAAATCATCTAAGAAAATTATCACATGCTATATGACTTTAATAGTATTCATAGCGGCCTAGAGTTCCGTCATATTTTTACAATATTTGAATATTAATTAAAATTATTCTCTGATATTGCTCGTTTGATTAGACACCTCGAACACGTGGAGAAAAGCGTAAATTCTAGTGTATGCTGACCCGCCAAAACTGGAAGCGGTTGGATGCTAATAAAACTCTTGGCGATCACGGATGTGAATTTAAAACCTATATGCATTCGAAAGTTGTCCCGACGTTTCCGCATTTTGTAATGTGTACTTAACTAGTTAAATAGCTTCGCTAATTGGATCGATACTGGTGAACGGACCCTGTCAACACATACGCGAATATTGATTGATAGTAACCAAATAAATGATGTTGAGGCGCCTGATAAATGAAGCGTGAATGATCAAGTTAATAACTAGAACGCTTCTGGAGTTCCTCGTGATATTTTTCAAAACAAACGAATACCCTTTTTAAAAAATGAAACGAGTGGTTTTGCTGGATATCCAGATTTTGATATAGGTCTGACGCGAACGAACGTTACATTGTGATGTAGATTTACGTTTTCAAGTAAAGTGGTTGCATTTATTGTACCCTTTTGTTTAATTTTGCCATTTGACATCCACGTGGTCGTGACCAGTGTTCCGTCTCCGTTTATTAAACTAATAAGCTCATATCCGTTTCACATATAAGTTGGGCTGGATAAATTCGCTTTGTAGCAAAAGTTCTTATTCTTTCAATATAAGTACATGAAAAAATCTTAAAATTCAAATGTTTATTTTCGTACTAAGTGTTTACAAGGTGTTATAGGTAAATAGAGTCTTATTACTGAGATACCGCTAAGGCATTGCAAAATATCAGGACAGCAATTTTACAGAGCATATTTCTAAGTACATTTACTACAGTATGCTAGGGCTAGGGCTAGGGCACTTTAGTAAATGTACTGTATATACATCGGGTATGTACTGTATATACATTTTTATTGCATTATTCTGTTTACCCTTGTTTTGTTGTGTAGTTAGTTGATTTCGTTTATGTTGTTGGAACTTTGATTATTTTTTTGTCATTTTTTTATAAATCGGTTAGCTACTATCATTATATTTATTTGCTTTATCAACTCAATGCATAAGATTTGTATTATTAATTCAACTTTTTCTGTTTCAGGTAAGCCGATAAGCTCATTGTGTTTTACTGTCACGTGAGTAGTTAGCAAACCGTAAGCCATTTGTCCAGCGGTGCAAGTCTCTCACAAATCACCAGTGTGCACCTTTGCCGGGTCGCGTTACAAGCAAAAAGGTCTCGCTCTTTCGTCGAGCTTCCAACCTTTCTGACGACCGCGGAGGTCGGATGTCGTTATCCTGCTTTGACATTTTCAACTCAATGACTATCGCCCATGACTTACTTTCGCTCGCTGCTTGTCGAGGAATGGAAGCGCCACGGGCACGTGGGCTTGCACCATCTGCTCCCCAATTAGGGCACCTTTGTATCAAGCAGCGGTCTTTCAGAGGTTTTTGTGTTTGTTTTTGGCTTTTGTAGTGCGTGAATAGGATTGTTGTTGTGGAATTTTCATTCAGATAGGCATCTTCACCATTCTAAGCGGCGTGTCCACTCGGAGATCGTGTCAGCGATACGCGGGCGGTTAAAACGCCCGTTCGTTTACAAACGTATTAATAAGGCTCTTAGTTTTGTAACTTAACACCGATGTTGAGATACAGAGCGTCGATCTTATCGATAGAAAGCAGGCGTTTCTGCGTTTTGTTTTTGTGCGAGACAAACTTGTGCTGTTCGGTTTTTGGAAAGGCGATTTGTGATTGTGTAATAAATGATCACTGAATATGTACTGTTAGAGAAAATAATGACTTGAGATTTTACATTTAGACACTCTTTAATATATCACTTTTGAAAAAGAAAATTAAATAAAAAAGGATTTCTTTGCTTGATTTGTACTTACATTATAACAAAGAGCCCCAATAATAATTTTACACCGTAAATCAGCGGCTTATAGCCCATTCATTCCCAAAACTCATTCGAATTGTTTTGCTTCCCCACTCGTCCGCGGCATATGCCTAGGGGTATAATTCATTCAAAATGTCGATTAAATTTTTGAAAACAAACCCTAAAGATACAAATTAAACAAAGACTTTACCGGAGGGAGTTTGTACCAGGGATGTCTGCTTGGGTACCTGCGTCTTACCTATTTCTGCCGCAAAGCAGCAGTGCTTGCATTACTGTGTTCCGGTTTGAAGGAAAAATTTGTTTGAAGGTGAAATTACTGGGTACCGTGACTTTACATCTGATTTCACAAATTGGCAACGTACACTGTGGTTGCAGTTTTGCTGAGATTCTCACATGAGGCACATGTATGAGTGACTCTTACTATCACGTGGGCAGTTTGGTTGTTTGCCAACTTAGTTGTAATAAGAAAAAAGACACTTATAATTTTACACGAAAGACAGATAGTTCATACATTTTTTCATTCTGTCGTTTGCGACCACATTCAAAGTTTATTTTATGCTTGTTTAGTTATTCTTCATAATCTTGCTCCAGATGAGTTCGGACCGCGAAGCACATAATATTACACAAGTTCACTCTAATATTTCCAGTTAGAGAACTTCCAAACTTATTCCAACTAGGCACAAACTTCATTTCAACTTGTGTCACGCGCGGAACAGTTTAAGTATCTTCCCAAAGTTTGTGTGCTCAAATTGAGTTTCGAAAATATTTTCCTTTAATAATTCCATTCGTTATAATTATAATCGTTCACTGATAAGTTTCCAGCAATTTAAGGAATATCTTTCGAGTAAGTATTCAAGTCCTTACAACAGATGCAATATAATAATGTGAAAAGAAAATCTAATCAGCCATCTTGAAACCGAGGCCACCACCACAGCTCATACATGTCCCAGACATACATACATCACCAGAAGTATCAGCCTAACTGCATCAAAAAAATGGTTATGTTTATCATTTAGTTTGCAAGATTTGAATTAAACAAACATCTGCACTGTAAATTAAATCACACGTAAACTAATATTTAATAATAATAACTATCGCACCGGATAGAAGCCACAGGACAATACCAGCGACGTTAGAGGCAGATGAACCCTTGCCTCGTGCATTTGAATATTTTCAATATATAAAAATGCCAGAAAGCAATGTAAAGGATAAATAAATCTTGATTAATATGACATGATGCCAGAGAAATACAAGTCACCCTCAGTCTAGCGGGTCCTGGTTCGGAAAGGCGATGACAATAGGCGCGCGCGCATTGCGCGTGTCTGCAGATGTCCGATTTAGGTAGGTTAAAAATATTTTTCAAAAAATAAAAACCGACTTCAAAAAAACAGAAACGTTAAAAATAATATATGAATAGGTACAGACAACATCAGACTTCTATATTGAAGTCGGTGCCAAACGATGATCTCCTAGAAAGTCTTAAAATTTGTCACCGACTTCAATATAGAAGTGTGATGTTGTCTGTACATTTTTAACTTTTCTGTGTTTTTGAAGACGGTTTTTATTTTTTGAAAAATATTTTTTTTAAACTTTTTAGTGAATGAAGTCTCTTTAGTGGGTTTCATGGGAACTCGCTTTTTCCCTCGCTTTTCATGGGATTCCATCATCAGATCCTGACTTTGGTGAGACCATCCCAGGAGTATACTCTATCGAATATAAAAGGAATTTTGGAAATCGGTCAACAATTGGCGGAGTAATCGCGTAACATACTCGTATACACAAAAACACGTTGGACACACGTAAAAATTAAATGGTTTTCCTCGATTTTTATGGGATCCCATTATCAGATCCTAACTTTGGTGACCATGGGACCACCCTTGGAGTATCCTTTATCGAATACAAAAAGAAGTTATCCGCGAACAAACATAAAAAAAACAAGCATATATACGTTCGAATTGAGTAACCTCCAACCTCCTTTTTTCGAAGTTGGTTAAAAATCGTAAGAGTGTTGTTCCACATCTGTAATCATTCGTCCAATTAATTTCAGTTTTTATTGTGAAATCAATGGGCGGCCTTTATATTTTTTTAATAAAACTAGCTGGTGCCCTGTACATTGCCTGCATGGATTCCAGTTATATCGTGAGTTCAAATCAAATATAACAAATACTTACTACGTTTATCTTTTACGACGTTTTTTCAAGAAAGATTGCAATGGTGCAACATGCTAACTAATCCGGCAATATTCATTTTTTAATATCAAACAATTTAATGTCTTATAGTGTTTATTTTTCCCCCATTAGCATGTCATCTAGGTTCACACAGACATAGCCAGCAGGCTGATTTATCCTACTTCTTTTGCTATTAGAATTGTATTTTAAGAAAGAAACTTTACATCCATTACTGCTATAATGAACGCCGTCATAACAAAAGTACTAACTAAACTAGCAATGGATATTTACTTTAAAAATGACAGTCCTAGGTAGCAACCGAAGTTGTAGTAGGTAGCAATCTGCCTCCTGCCTGGGGTGCAAAGCTTACGAATTGCACTTTTGCTAATAAATTTTATTAAATTCTCTGTTTTGTTGTTACTTTAAGGTAGGAAAACCTTTAAGGCCCGGAAGCCTAATTTTAAATTACAAAATCACCACCCTGAACCAAAAATAATATAATAATATATTATTTTTGGTTCAGGGTGGTGATTTTGTAACTCATCGATTGATCGGCAATCGTTATCAGACTGCATGATTTAATAAAGAAGAGCGAAATTATCTTCATTAGCTATAAGTATTGGTTGATTTATTCAACAAATATACCATGACTACTTAGACGAAGACATTACAAAACGTTAAACATTTTTAAAATCAGTTTTAATCAAACAGAATTATCAAATCGATGCGATAGTCGATTGCCGATGAGTTACAAAATCACCCACCTGATTTTAACATCGGTAGTATGTGAGTTCACTTAGAGTAGGGCAACACCTATTGATAGGGATGTGCGTGGGTGGTTAGGGATGCCAGCGTAAGGCTTTGTGATAATGAAACTGATTTATGTGACAAAAGAAAACAATTCAAAGGAGAAGTTAATGAATCCATAGAGTCGATGGTAAGTTGTGCAAAAGAAGATATAAATAGGAAAAGTAAAAATAACTAAATAACTACAGAAGTAGGGCAATGAAAGAGTAAGTTAGGTAGGTAATGATAACCGCAATATAACGAATATTTTAATTATCCTTTTCTTCTCAGCCTAAGGTCTAGAAAAAAAATGTTTGGTTATATGTTCACAGGGCCGGACTTACACATTTTACGCCAAGAAGATTTTGGCCACCAGAACTAAAAATTTGCCGCTATGGACCCGGGTCCACATGATCCCATAGGTAAATCTGGCCCTGTATGTTCACGTCAACTGCAAACAGAGCGTTATTGTTACCCGTTTGCGTCAAGCGAACTGTATTGTTTTTTTGTGATTAAATTAGAGCGTACTTAGCAACCATTCCAGGAAGTTTTATTTATAATCCCCGCATATCACAGTAGCTCTAATGTAATGGAGATACAGCACTATCAGCGAAATCTCAAGCCGGATCTCAAGGTCTTCGATATAGGACCTAAATGAACAGGGATGGCTCTCTTTTCTAATTATTAATTCATATATGGTTTGTAGCGACTCATTATGCTGATTTTTTGATGCTGAGTATGATCATGTCACTAGAGGATTAGAGTCAGAGACTAAAAATTTCGTTTTCAACCCTAGTAATGTGGGTATCAAATAAAAGGGCTTGAAGAGTAGAGTAGCAATATGCTAAGCAACATTGAGCTAAATTTAATATGGCCGCCACCCAAAAATGGTGGGTAAAACGTCTTTAATCCCAAATGAAAGGGCTTGAGAGGAAACACTGAGGTCGAGAGAATTCAGAAATCGGAATTTGTAAAATGTATTGCTATCGCTCTGTGTATCCGGAGTACAATCGTTCTGAGCGCGATAGAGACAAGTGCAGCTTGGACCGAAAATACCTATAAAAAGTACTCAAAATATACATTTCGTAGTCCCCTGTTTTCCCCGCCAAAACTGGACCGATTTAATTACTTTTAGCGTTAAAAATTATAGAAAGCCTTTGGCTGTGTTTCCATGTTTTGCTTTTTTTTATATAAACTCTTAAAATTTGTTTACTGGATGTTTGAATGTAGCAGAAAACCATGCCAATTTTTCAGGTTTTTGAAGGTTTACATCTCATTTAATAATTAACTTAATAAAAAAGGAAAACATAAGAACATGCAAATAGTCATCATTGACTTTTTTGGAAAAAATAGAGCAACTAGTGCCATTAGCCAGGAAGAAAACAGGGGACTACGTTTGTATGAAAAAACGACCCGTACAATTTCCTCTTAAAGAACAGCACTATGAGCAATATTGCCCTAAATTCAATATAGCTCAAATGTCGGATAAAATGTCGTTTTCAAAACTGGTAATATTCGAGCAATACTGCCCTAAATTCAATATGGCCGCCGCTTTAAAACGTTGGATAAAAATTTTGAGTCACGAGTTCTCACTTACATTATGTGTTTTGAAACTTTTTTAAATAATTAAGTTGTTTTTGGATGCATGATTGTGATATTGTGTGTGTGCATTTTTTATCTCAGTGTTGAACAATAGCATATCATGTGAGGACCTGTAATTAGCTTTAAGTTATGTTATTTTAGCTTTAAGTTTTACCACTCTATTGGTCTACCTAACAGATAAGATAAAACAAAAGAAAAATATCGTAATGATTGCAGAAAAGTATTGGCGTGACTCAGTAACATTACAAAATTCTCTTCATTAAACCTAAAGTAGCGAATATTAATTCAATAACATCAGTCATCGGCGGTCACATTAGAAGTGGCGTAGTAGCCGTAACCGATGACACAACTGGTTTAGAATTTTTAATGATTCGCGATGATTCACGCCTAATAATAATGCGAATTAACGGGGACACGAGCGCGACATGTCGCCACTCCGATTCATTATTCAATACATGGATAGCTAAATGGAAATGTCCGATCGAATTAGCGTTCAGTAGTTCTCATTAGAGCGAAAATGAGAAAGTAGATCGATGTATTTGTTGAAATGTATACATGTTATTAGTCAATATTGCCTTATATTCGATTTTGTGCTGAAGCAGCTATTGTAATTGAATATTGTTGTAAACTTACTCCCTTAGTTGATTGTTCCTTGAAGATAATTAAAACAGTTTGATTATTATTATTGTTATACTAGCTGCGTCCTCGAACTACGTTTTGCTTTATTAAAGCTCAACTCAACACTCAAACATTACTGAATACACCCCCTGGCCTATATAAATAGCCTACGACCTATTCTCAGATCTACCAAATATACATACAAATAAATCATTAAAATCGGACAAGCCGTTTCGGGGAAGTTCGATAACGAACACTGTGACACGAGATTTTAATACATTAGATTGGTAAACACTGACTGAAATCACTAACTATTGTTGTGATTTAATGAATCATTGTGAGTCCGCGCGTGTTAAATTAAAAAGTTAAGTTGAAATACATTTTAAAGTGAAACTTTTTTTTCTTAAAAAGGGTATTTCAATTTATCTGTGTTTTAATACTAAAATATGATTACTAAAGTACTATGCAAAGTCCTATGTCGAATATTGGACACAGTGTTTTATTTAAATTAAAGATCAATAGCTTATGATTGTTGTTTGATAGATTGTCAGTGTCATATACTACATTTATACTGTAAAATTAATATTCGGAAATAAGGGCGCGCGCTATTTTCCCTTCCGTTAAGTAGGTCGCATACTATCTCGCGTATTGATAGGTCGGTGACAGTGCGCACGAGTGAAATGCTCCCGACTCGCGAATTTAATTATTACCTTATTTAAGTAATCAGGTGTCTTGGTAACCTAGTTAGAGCACCTGTGTAAGTGTTTGTCAAGTCCACTGTGTTGTGAGCAAGTGTTCCTAGAAGATATTCAGGGTCCACGGCTGGGCTTTGACCACGGAGGAGCGCTCCTCTTTCCGCTGCTGTTCAGGTGCTGTATGAGACACTTGCTATAGTGAGTTTGTTTGTTTATTACTTAGGTTAGTTTATTAGTTGGGTTTGTTTGTCTAGTACTTCTAACGTGCACTGAAAAAAAAATATAATATGTATCAAGAATGTGTTACCTTCATTCATGCAACTTATTTATATACGAGCGCACAAAGGTGCATGATTACAGTAATAATGTATAGTTGGTTGGCCGTAGTAAGATTACTTTTTAATATCACTATGATGTTTGTGGATTTTATTAAGAACTTGATCACTTTTTTGGCAAGTCGCAAAGCTTGATATGATTAATCATTTATCTTATTAGAATTAACAATTATACATGTTTATAAAGGTGACGTCACCAAAATTAAACAAGAAAGTTTATTGTTTGAATGTGTTTTTCTTATTAAGCGTTCAATCATTTCAAATTGTCATAATCATTTGTGGTTTGTAGTTTTAAAAATGTTGATGATTAATTTTATTATATTTTACTCAAACAAGCAAAATTTTAACTTGATAAGCTACCATTATTTTCAGTGTGCGATTCTGGCTCCGTGTATCTCTGACGAAAGTACAACCCGGAGTTTGGTTACAGTTAAGGGCGAAAAGTTTTCCGCCCCCCAAACGAAACGGTCGTGTACAGAACAATAGAAATAATATATGGATTAAATGACAAAGAAAGATGTATTACCATGCATGGATCAAGTAAATTTCAGTGATTTTTCGGGACAACAAACTTAAAAATGATATAATTGAAACTTTTACAAAATTAATCGTTTTAGAAGAAATATTTTTCAACTTAAATTCATCATCCATTAATGTTAATGCTGACAAATTTCCAAACAATGCTCACGGACGACGCGTGAATAATTTCCGAAAAGCCCCCAATCACTATTGTATGTAAATTACGCAAAAACAATTGAACAAAAATTTAACGCATTCAATTATATAAGCATTCGGCAATAATGTTTCGCAAAACCAGAATGTTTATTGGAATGGCGAAACAGCGCGTACAGACAAAAAAAAATAATATTTATATAATATGTTACTGAACTTGTTGCGAATTATTAGCTTAATAAAGGACATGCCCACTTTTTGTATGGAACGTGGAATTTTATTCTGAACCTTTTTTAACCAGTTTAAAAATTTATGACGGAAATAGAACTTTATGAGAAGGATGTTTATCCATGAATATTAAATATATTAAGGCCTGCATTTAGGAGAAAAAAATTTAAAATGGTTTTTTTAATTGTTTCTTTAGCAGGGCCACATTTAGTTTTTTTACTGGCAATTAAAAGGATGTCATTGTCAATGCCACTGTAGCTGTCGTTTTGACTTTTGTTTATTGTTTGTGTGTATGTGTGTAACCTTCCTTCCTTTCACAAAATAGTATCTTTTATTTTTTACAGCTATGCTCAGGTTCTTGATTTTACATGTGATTTAAATATTGGCTTGCTAACTGGACTAAGTTTTCTCGTAATTTGAACGTACGAACGTACGAAGTAACCAGACCCAAGAATTGAACAACAAAATGTTATACTTCCAGGTTACAGTCGCACTCCTGATACAACTTCTCATTTTTTTTTGTACCAGAGTGCTATAATTTGGAATGTCGAAGGGTACCATTATATTTAAGAAAGAAGATCCTCGGGGATTGTAAAATATTCATAAAGTAATGCCAGAGTCTGTGAAAATCACATGAGTCAATATGATTTTGCATTTTTACGGTAATATAAGTTCACTGTATTGTTTACACCAAATAATTCATGCTTGACTTACTAACAATAAAATCAAAGAACAGAAACTAATTGAATTTGAAAATATAGAAAATTCCACTGATATAGTATGTAAATACTGTACAGGTTTAACAGTCACACAATTTGTTTTATTGTTCTCTTGCTTAACTCAATTAGGTGAGGTTTGTTCAAAGCCTAAAAAGGCCTTAGGTTTATATTAAGTCAGACTATGGGCTAAGGAATCCCTTTGCAGAATTGCTTCTCGGGTATGCATTTCAAAAACTCATGTTTACTTATATAAAAAAGTGTTATTGCTTCAAAAATCAATATGCACCTTTACATTTAGGTATAGCCCATATAAGCAGGGAAAACCTGTCCAGTAGAAATCTAACTATACCTTATACTCTTTGAGTCTGATTCAAACAATTCCATTGTTTTATTAGAGGTTACTAACATTTTACTTACAAAAGTCCTCTAATTACCTATTTCAAAAGAAATCTTATAACTTACACTGCTAGCTGCAGTAAGCGACCAACCGACCTGGTGGTCAATCTATTTTAAATAGGGCATTAGAAGCCATCTTTGTACATATTGATGCTTAAATTCCACACTTGAATATGTTCCCTGGAATGAAAATATTCAATTTAATTTTAATCAGTCTTGGAACATATTAAATTAAGCAAGCTAAGTCATATTTTGGGGAACATATTCAAGAAAATGATCCATCACATGAGACTGCTGATAAGAGGAAAAATCAAATGAAATCCATGAATTTAGGATGGGCTCCGCACCAAACTCATATAACACCACTGGCTCAATTTTGAAATTACGTACTAATGAGGGAAGATGTTGAAATTGAATAAATAAAAATTACATAATTTCTGGGTTTTATTTCATACCTGCAACCAGTTTCTATATTACAACTCTTTCACATAGTTTCCACTATTATAATTATTCAACACTTCATATTACATATTTAGTACCCATGATAAAATCGAGGGTATGTAGTCATATAGAAGTAAATATTTACACTTTGAATTAGCATTATATAGTAATCTTAGAGAATTTTGCACTTAGTTCATTATAATGACTTCATTAATTAGCATTTGTTTTGTAAAAAAATTTTTGTTATTGAAATAGTAAAACTATAGCATTCTTAAGAACAGACCAGTATATTTTATTTATGTTGATATTTCATTACTGTGAGGTAGGTGCTTATCCTAAGAGTAGGCAGAGTAAAACAGGTATCACACACTAGACACTACAGCCAGGGGCTCATCCTAACAAATGCTGCACAAACACACTGCTACAAAGTAAAGTATAGAAGTCATCTGCCACCAACCAATGCATTTATTGTGCTAGATTTCATTTTAATAGCATGGACCTATTGATTACATGTATCATTTTTTTGGTCAGAGTCAGAGATGCTTGTTTGTTACCAGCAGTGACCTGCAATGCTGCTAATTTGCAATCCAATTCAATATGTGGTCACCTGGGGGTTTATTGTCGAAGGAAAAATCTATAACGTCTGTTGCCTTTAATTTGACAGTCATTGCGGCAACAACACAAGATTGTGCACTTCTTAATAAAAAGTATTGTGATGTATTGTGATTGCCTAAATTGTAAGCGATCACGATCATGAAATTAAACGAGGCTTTTTTTGACGCTTTCACTTCATCACTTCTGCAAGAGAAGGCAAAGGGAGCTAAGTTCATACAGCCATGTTTTTCGTAAATCTTGATAAAACATTAAAAATGTAATTTATGTGAATTTTAGTCAGAAAGTCACTCACTATCACATCGTTTGTACGCTTTTGTTACTTATTTATTCGTTTGTGACACGTTTCAGCAACTTGTCATTGGTTTCCATACAAAAATCGCTTTGTTTTACATACTATGAAAGTCAATCAGAAAATTGCTGTTTTTTTGAATTTGCAGGCCTAAAAAACCTAAATTTTATTCTAAACCCTAGATTTTTGAGTACTCTTTACAAAAATACCTGAAACATGTTGCTTAATTAATGATGAAATTTTTAGCCCAAAAGAGGACATGTCCTTTGTATTACACGTATTTATATTCTTCTTCTTAGCCATTCTCGACCAATTTGGTGTAGGCCTCTTTTATATTACGCCATCTATCCCGGTCCTGCGCTACTTCCATCCAATTGCTCCCTGCAACTTTCTTAATGTCGTCTTTCCACCGCAATTGTGGTCTGCCTCTGGGACGTTTTTCCTCCCAAGGTCGCCATTCCAGAACCGCCCTGCCCCAAGAGCCATGTTTACGGGCTATGTGTCCTGCTCATTGCCATTTCAAACTCGCGACTCGTTTAATGGCGTCCGTGACTTTACTTTGTTTTCTAAGCCAGGTATTTGTCTTACGATCTCTCAACGTAACTCCCACGAGCTTCCTTTCAAGTTTCCTCTGGGCGACTTGTATCTTAGAGATATATTCCCGTGTCAGGACCCAGGTTTCTGCTCCGTAGGTAAGCACCGGCAAGATACATTGATTTAACAACCTGGCTCTCTGTTCAGCTGTTATATTCATTTTCCACACAAATTTTAGTTTTGAATAGGCAGCCCACATGAGACGTATGCGTCTGTCGATTTCATTCATCTGATTCCCTTTTCCCATCTTTATTTCCTGACCCAGATATACGTATTTCTCTACCTTTTCAATGACAGTTTGGTTTACTTTAATCACGACAGGCGTGGGATCGTTGGTTCTTAGTTTTACTAAGATTCATTTCCAAACCGACATTTAAGGAGGCTTCGTTCAGCTCATGGATCATAATTTGAAGGTTATCAGGGTTGTCACTCAGAAGAACGATATCATCTGCGAACCTAAGATTGTTCAGTCTTGCTCCTGGTGATTTGAGACCACGTTCCTCCCATGAAAGTGTTTTGAAGATATCTTCCAGAACCAGGGTAAACAATTTAGGTGAAAGAGTGTCCCCCTGTCTCACGCCTCTTTTGATGTCTATGTCTTGCGTTTGGTCTACTATTGTGACTTTCATGGTCGCGTTGTTGTAGATGTTCTCAATCAGTGTTGTATATCTGTGGTCTATGCGAGCATTCTGTAGTGCTTGAACAACTGCCCAGGACTCCACACTATCAAACGCTTTTTTATAATCTATAAAAGCTATCCAGAGAGATGTTTGATACTCGGTAGCTTTTTCAATAACAGTTCTCATTATAATAATATAGTCCATAGTACTAAATCCGCTTCTGAAACCTGCTTGCTCGGGCGGCTGGTAAAAATCGAACTTATTAGTTAAACGAAGGGTGATGATTTTGGTAAGCAACTTGTACAGATGGGATAATAGGCTTATTGGGCGATAGTTATTCAGGTCTGTTTTGTCACCTTTTTTAAATAGCAGAATGACATTTGCAGATTCCCATTCTTTTGGTATTTTGCCCTCTTCGAGGCACTTATTTAATATTATGTTAATAAAATCTATCACCGGCTTCCCTCCTTCCTTAACCATTTCGACCACCACCCCATCCTCGCCAGGAGCTTTTCCGTTCTTCATTTAATTCAGAGCGGCTTTGATTTCCAAGTCAGATATCTCCGGTATGTCTTCTGAACCAACATTTATGACACGTCTATCACGCACTACTGCTGGTTTTGGACTTTGAGATGAATAAAGCTCCTGGTAGTATTGTTCCACTACGTGTAGTAGTAATTTTCTGTCTGTCACCAAGTTCCCGCTTTTATCCATTAGTTTAGTGATTTGTTGTGTACCTTGAGATATTGCCTTTCGAAATGTTTTAGGGCCTCTGTGTTTTTCTATAATAGCCTGCACAGTTCTTTCTCTATATTCCTCAATATCTCTTTCCACCCTCTTTCTTACTTCTTTGCAAAGGTTTTTGAACTCATCGGTTGTAGCACGTCCTTGCTTAATTTGCAGTCTTCTTTTTTCTAGAAGGTCCTGGGTTTCCTTTTTCAGTCAGCGGCGGGTAGTTTTGCCTTTAGGGACTATTTGCTTTGCTTCGTTATAGAGAGTACTTTGTAGGTGTTTAGCAAGTTCGTCTACGTCGAGGGATGGAGGAGACAAATTAAGGGCATCGCTGACTCTTTTCTGATATATATCTCGATTAATCATGAGACTTATCGGGTCTATCTTTACTTTCCTCGATCTTACGGAAGTATATCGTGACATTTTAGCGTTTATAACGACTTTTGCTCTGATAAGCCGATGGTCACTACCAGCGTTAAATGAATTAAGGACGCTTACGTCTTTGATTATACATTTATGAGTGCTGAATACATAATCTATTTCATTTCTGTGTCTTCCACCCGGAGACAACCAAGTCCACCTTCTTTCCATGCGCATTGGACGATGACACATTTGGTAATGTGTCATCGTCCAATGGAACAGATACATGTGAGCTGTTTTCTAACTTTTTTGGTTCTGTTTTTGAATCAGACCAATCTGAAGACATTGATCATCTAGTTGAGTATAAAGCTGTAGATACACTTTCACATATTTGTATAACGGAGGAAGACATCACAGCTAAAATTAAACATCTTGACAAAAATAAAGGGGCAGGGCCAGATCTAATTCCTCCGATGTTTGTTAAAATGTGTGGCAAGGAGCTATGCACCCCATTAAGCATTATATTTAACCGTTCTATCACTTATGGTGTCTTTCCTAGGCGTTGGAAGGTGGCTCATATAATTCCCATATTTAAAACGGGAGATAAATCGTGCTGTGAGAATTACAGACCTATAAGTATTTTATGTTGTTTCGCAAAACTCTTTGAATCTCTAGTTTACATTCAATTATATAACCACTTTAAGCCCATTCTATCCATTAAACAGCACGGTTTCATCAGGGGTAGGTCAACTGTGTCTAACCTTTTAGTGTTCAAGAACTACCTTTGTAAAAGTTTCGCCACGGGTGGTCAGGTTGACGCCATCTATACTGATTTCTCTAAAGCTTTCGACAAAGTTAATCATGTACTACTTTGTCGAAAGCTAGCTTCTTATGGTATTAATGGCAATTTGCATCGTTGGATTACCTCTTATCTTAGTAAAAGGAGTCAGCTGGTCGCCCTTAAAGGGTTTGTCTCAACTCCACTCGAAGTATCTTCTGGAGTACCGCAAGGATCGCATTTGGGCCCTCTATTATTCATAGTTTTTATTAACGATCTTATAGAACGTTTATCATGCGAATGTCTATTATATGCGGATGATCTAAAAATGTTTAAATCTATTTCCTCCACCAGCGACTGTAACACTTTGCAAAAAGACTTAAATACTATTTCGAAATGGTGTACACTTAACCGTATGTATCTGAATATAAACAAATGCTTCATTATAACTTTTACTAATAAACACAATTAGATCGTTAATGACTACAAAATTGATGATCAGACAATTCAAAGGTCCAATGTGGTCAAAGATTTAGGCATTCTATTTGACAGTAAGCTGATATTCCGGGCACATTATCAATACATAGCAACAAAAGCCAATCAACTTTTAGGATTTATTTTTAGGTCAAGTAAAGGTTTTACACAGGCGCGTTCCCTACTTTATTTATATTATACTCTTGTAAGAAGCATCTTGGAATACGGCAGTCCTGTCTGGACTCCGCACTATAAAGTACATATAGATTTAATAGAAAGAGTACAGAGAAAGTGCTTACGTATGCTGGTTTACCGTCAGCAACCGGGACGTAATAATCTTAACTACGATGCCCGACTATATAAATTTAATGTACAAACATTAGAAAAACGCAGAAAATATTTTGATCTTTGTTATTTATACAAACTTATTCATTCTGTGATCGATGCTCCAGATCTGCTTTCTCTAATCTCGTTTAATATAAAATATAGTGCGCGTAGATCCAATAAGACGGGCCTTTTTGCATTACATGTTTACAGAAATAATACCTCATTTTACAATCCTCTAGTTAGGATGGCTCGTCTCTATAATGACATTTCGCGGGATAACTTAGATCTGGATATATTTACTCCAAAATATGCAACATATTGCAAAAAACTCTGACAAATCCTCTACTAGAGTCCAAAGGTAGATATGTAGTAAGTATATGTAATTAATTTTTAGGTTAGGGTTTGCATTATTATCAATTTAGTTTTATATTCATCGAATGCGTCTTACCTTATTGTGTTTTTATAGTGCACACTGCACATACTAATGGATTATAATTCAGATCTCATTGTCTTTGTTAACTTATTATAATGTTTGTAATTAATAATAATCTGTCATGTGTACATAATAAAATAAAAATAAAATAGATACGCTTGTTAATAATCATTCCCACCCACACCATAGTTGTGAGTATTACCATCAGATCCTCGGTAATAAAAGATGTGTCCGTCTTTTAGTTTTAGACATTCTTCCCCCGGTCTTCTGACCTCAGACAAACCGATTACATCCCATGTGATTTTATCTAGCTCATACAATAGTTCTTCACATCGGTCTTCTGTTCTTAAAGTTCTAACGTTATACGACGCCACTGCAAACTCTGATGTTCTTCCTTTCATATTTTTTCGACAGCTTTTTGACTCCCAGTGATTCTTAGCACCCCTGGTTCTGCTGGTGCCCACGCTGCTGTCTTTGCTGGGGATCGCAGACCCGCTGGGAACTCGCGGCCGTTGCTTTTTCTGTACTTTCATGTTTCTGAAGGGTTTAGGCTTAGTTAACTCACCCGCTTGCCCAAGGCGTCCTGGTGACTGAGAAGTAATCCTACTAACTTGGATTTTGAGTGCTATCTCAAAATCCAAGTAAGTACCTTGGTAAGGCTCATCCGCTACCAACCCTAAGAGATACTCCTTCCCTGAATACCTCTAGACCAATAAACCGTACTACGCCTTATTGATCCCCCCTATCTCTCTCTGTTCGTTGACCATACTTCCCACTGGGGTTTGATCCCAATCTTCGTCATGGTTGCTCAACTTAACAGGGTCCACCGCATGAAGGCGAGAGTGGAGTTGGAGCGCAGAAGCTAGAGACAATCGCTTGTAGACCATCTTATTTTCCGCATAACACCCCCTTGGACCCCAACGTATTTATATTGTTATTGCAAATATATGAAGCATACTATTTAAGAAGCTGATAATTTGTAATAATGTGTAACTTTGCCATCGCCTCAGCTGGACGGTTACTCTTGGGCGTAGATCAATACTCATTCTCAATGTTCTCTTAGGGAGCGTTCAGAAACGTCCGTTTTTACCCTTCGCCGTTCAGAAACAATCTGTCAAATGTTTCGCATTGACAGGTGAAAATTTTAACCCCTGCCGAAGAGCCGATAAACCTTACCTTCACTCAATGTCGTTCAGAAACATATTCTCTTTGTCAGTCGGGTAAATATGTCTGTTTCATTCTTTTTACACAGGTGAAAATAAAATGTTTCTCAACGAACACTTATATAAAATAAATCTCGCATTTGTAAGTATTTAAAAGCGATTGTTATTTATTAATGAAAATAGTATTTAAACCAACAATCAAAACAAATAATAAAAAATAATACACAACTTAATTATTGTATTAGATTCAATTTTATTCAAATGACACTTGTTTATCAATTCGATAAACAAAGTGATAAAAATCGATCTTTATTTCAATGCTAATAAGGTCCATCTTAATTCCATACATAATAATATCCGCATTCATATCTAGAAATTCCTTCTTATTTTGTGGATATTTCATATTAATTTCATGTTCCGTTCACGTGACAACGCGATAGCAAAGTTTTTTAACAATGAATACAGGAGCTACATCTGGGAATTCCGGGACATCTAGTTTTATTGGTCGTAAAATTTTCGGAGCCATATTAACCAATAATTTATTTTTATACAAAACGTTGAGCACGTTTCGCTAGAGCAATATCGTAAATGGCCGCTCCGTGATCAAGGCCTTGAGGCTTCTAATTAAATTTGCGGATAATCAATACGATTAAAGATATCAGGCTTAATTAGTATTGATGGACTAATATATTAAAGAGAATCTGAGATGTTACTGTAAAATCAGTTGTAGTTGAATTCGGTATTGTTGCTAATTATACTCAAATGACCAATACAAATCTTTGATTATTTTGTATTCTCGATGTATCCATAAATTTATGACAAAGTAAAGTTGACAAGATCTATCAAGACAACATACATAGATAGATATGCATAAACAGAACTATTTCCCATGGGAGTTAGGCAAATATTATGATATTTATGTGTTTTCCACATTCTTCAATCGACACACACTTCTCCAGCTCCCAAATTTTTATTATACTTTATACGTTGCCAACTTGTGACATAAGATGTCAAGTCACAGTACCCCATAAATTCCACTGTGTTGCCTGTGTTACCCTTCAAACCGCAACACAGCAATGCAGGCACCGCTGCTTGGCGCTGCTGCTGCGGAAATAGTTTTTTTTTTGTGGGATAGCAAACGAGCAGACGTATCACTTAATGGTAAGTAATAGGCTAGATGACAAAAAATTTTTTTTTGCTTTAATCGTCGGCGTAGGTGGAGAACTAAATAATTCAAATTTTATAGTTTCGAGAAAATCGCGATTTACTGTATTATTTGTTCAATTTTGGTCGTAATTCTCAAATGGAGAAAAATTTTACTGTCGGAAATTTTATATGTTTTGGGTGTCCTTGTCTTTTATTTTATGCTCAGAGAAACTAATCTCTATCATAAAGTATAAAAAAAATAAAACATAAAAAATAAGTTATTTAATTTTGCCACAACTAAATATTGTACGTCTATTGTAATTAGCTAGTTATTCAGCCTAGTTGTTTAGTTTTCCTACGCGTTAGATGCATATGGTAGAATATAATAAGGTTAAATAAGTGCAGTTATTGAATTTGTCAACTTCGAGATATTCATAAAGATAGAAGTAGCTACTTTGGACATAAATAAATTCATATAATTTAGTAATGATTAATGGTATCACATAAAATAAAAAGCTTTATTTGACTCATTAACATGTTTTATTTTTAGAAAATACATATTTATTCAAAGGACAATAAATTAGTTACATCGCAGGTACGAGCATTATTCCAGATAAGTAATTATTTGACAACAAAGTAACAGAAATAACCCAATTACAACATACAAAACATGAAATAACAAACATAAAAACTGAAACTAATTGAAAATAAACATTTTGTTCGCATCAAAACAAACCAGACATTAGTTAAAAATTAAACATAACCTTATAAAATCAATATCACAATGTAATTACAAATCACAGTCAACATTATAATTATAATCATTTTGTATCATGTTATTTAGGTATTTAAAAATCACAGTACTCGTAAGTACCTAGGAACTTATTTATCAACATCAGATGAATCAGTGCAAGGTGGTCTAACCTGGCCGTCGTTTGAAGATGGTAAGCTTTCGTACCAAACATGGAGCTCTTTGGGAAATATATTTTTTTTACAAAGCTGTAAAAGATCCTTCTTTTTGTTTTGTTATAGGAAGACACTGATTGTATGCTCTGGGAATATTATCTTCGGGATCTATTGTAGGCATTTGAGAGGTTGGTATTCTTCTAGTCGATCTTCCTGGTTTACAAAGCGTATGTAGTAAATTATAAGGTCCATCGTAATCGTATCGGTATTTAATAAGACCAGGCGAAGTCTTATCAAATCTTAGACATTTTATTTTCAACCAGCAGACTGTCTCTCCACCCTCCGATATACTTTTGTTTTTCATTATCTTTGAAGCAAGTGTTATTACGTCGATCATGACTTCATACGACAATTTTGAATAGTTTTGCTTAATTACTTTGATTTTATCATGCATTTGCACTAAGTGCAGTAAAAATACTGCTATATATTGGTCATAACCTCAGGAAGTTTCATGATCCATAAGTAAATAGCAGAAGCTATTTCGATGCTGCCCCTGATCATCTGCAGATTCTGCAATCAGGAGCGTGAAACTTCTAAACACCTTCTGTGTGACTGCAGCCCACTGATTCATCGGCGTAGCCTTTCTCTGGGAAGACACACCATGAGACCAGATGAAATACAAACTCTTCTAACCAAAAAAATCCTCAGTTTCATAAAGGGTTTGGGCTTGAAGGAGATACTCTAACGGTGCTATAATTCACAATAGATTTTTTAGGTCGAGGTGAAAAGGCCTACAAGGCGAAAGCCCGTACAACAACAATAATAATAATCATGCATTTGCACTAGGTGCAGTAAAAATGCTGCTATATATTGGTAATAACCTCAGAAAGTTTCATGATCCATAAGTAAATAGCAGAAGCTATTTCGATGCTGTCCCTTTTGCTGTTTATTTCTGTCCATATCATACAATGAACATTATCCTGTGTGGGTGTGGAAACTCGTAAATAGACAAATTATATAATTTTAACTTTCTGGAATAGTGCATTAGACTATCTGCAGTTGATGGAATCTGTAAAAGATTTTGCAAGTCCATGGTTACACATTAAAATGACCCATCCTCTTCTGAATTTTTTTATCAAGCTCTATAGATCTGTACTAAGCCTCTTTTCGCTGTATATGTGGACTGTACTCATTTTGGATAGAGGTATTAGTTTTGTCTTTTTGGCATCTATTTCATAAGCTTTTGCAGACACGCTCAAAAGACGTTTGATTCTTAAAAAATCCGTATTCCTACTAGAGCTTCTTTGTTTTTATAAAGGTAGACACTTATTTGTAGTAGTAGCGGGCCAGTAAGCCGAAGCTGCGGTGGTAAGCGAAAACCATCTGCGACAATAAGCTCGAGTGGTACCGCGAGGAGCCCCGCAACGCCGGAGCCGTGACAGAAATCATGCATGTACTTGCTTGCATGGTGCACGCTTGCTTGCAAAGCTCATGCTAGCCTGGTGCATGTTTACTTGCTAAGCGCATGCTAGCATGGTGCATGCTTGCATGGTGCATGCCTGCTTGCATGTTACATGCTTGCTTACGTGGAGCATGCTTGCTTGCATGTTGCATGCTTGCTTACATGCTGCATGCTTACGTGCAAGTTTATCCTTGAGAAATTCTGCGTAAACATATTATCCGTTATGATAAATATGCTAAGCATTAGTTATGCTTTAAAAATAATGCGTCGCGTTGTTCTGTGTTTCAAGTTTATGGATTTTAATACTTTATGACAAAAGATTTTCTGCCACACAATATTATGCTTATTTACATTCTGCTTCCTGTGTATTATTATGCGTTTTCTCGATTATTTCAATCGAAATTATGGAATATGATTTTATGATAATAAATTTTATGCCTCTAAATAGAGAGCCTTGTTTTTTACATAAACGTAAAGATAATAATGTAATTACACAGACGTCAACACAAATGAAGGGCATAACAATACAGTGATCTGATGAGTGCATCCCTGCTGCATGGCCTGCATGCGCTTTACCCTCTCCACAAACCGCGCACTCCAACTTACTACCATTCCCGATCATTCATTGGCTATTTAAATAATTTCGCACAAGTTTATCCTAATGGTAGGATAATAACTTTACCTACGTTTATGTTGTTATATAACAGAAATAAATAACTTTAGTTATTGAATTATATTTGCCTAGCAAGCAGTTTTTAATTCATATTTTGCTGAAGAAGAAATAGACAATAGCACTTATTCATGAATCGCAGTACTTCACGTTAGAATTAAAGTATGTATGAATTGAACAACTCAAATTATTTAGTTTTCCTTGAATAGGATTATTTTATTACAGCATTTTGAGCGGAAGGAAAATTAAACAACTAATTTTATTTAACTCTCTCGACACGCATCTATTCACAAATAATAGTTATTGATTTTTTTATCGAGTTAGTTATTTTTTCTTCTACAATTTAGTGTTGGTTTGAACATGTTTATTTTTCCATTTGTAATACAAAAATAGCTATATTTTTGAAATGGAACAAGATATGAAAATGCTTGTTAGACCAAAATATGCGGAATGTTTTGGGTGTTACAAAACTGATGAAAAGTCTATTTAGCCAAAATCGCAATTATTTAGTTCTCCACCTACGCCAACGTAATAGAAGCTCATTCATATAATAAACAGAAAGAAAAAATCGGTTTTCGAATAACTATAAAAACAACCAAGATATAAGGTATTAAAGATTTTTCTCCATCTCTTTCTAGCAAAACGGCAATTTACAAGGAGTTTATATGGCCGTACTCAACGATGACGTCACGGTTGATGTCGGATCTCTCTGTCTAATCGCCTTCAAATTAACAACTTATAATGCTTGTATCTAATGTATTTCTAAGCCGATTTTAATTCTAATTTCACAGGACTGCATCTTTTTCCACGGTATTTTAATATTTAATGACGAGACGTAAAAATTAGAATTCAGTCATCATCCCAATTACCGTCGCCCGTGGGGTGTCCACTCCAGAGGAGTAATAAATGCGTTGCGTTGCCGGCCTTTAAAGTAGGAATACGCTCTTTTCTTGAAAGTTTGAAGGTCGTATCGGTCCGGAAATACTGTAGGTGACATTTCATTCCAAAGTTTGACTGTGCGAGGCAGGAAATTTCAAGAGAAACGCACAATTGTGGACTGCCAACCATCTAAGTGATGGATTTTTTGTCGCATGGAACGATGGCGGAAAGAGGCGGCAGGTATGAGTCCGAACAATTCCTTAGAGTATTCCCCGTAATAAATGTGATAGAAGATGCATAGTGAGGCGACATCTCCACACAGCGCCAGGGTATAAAGGTGATTTGAAAATTCCTGGCAGTCGATGATTCGAGTCGCTCTCCGTTGAATGCGGTCCAGTGAGAGAAGCTGGTATTGGAGTGCCCCTGCCCAAAGATGAGAACAGTATTCCATATGAGGCCGAAGCTGCGCCTTATAAAGTGTTGTCTAATAACCGATTAGACGACACTGGTATTTTTGTATCGTCCGTCGTTAATGTGTGGTCCTGTAGTATTGTATTGTCCCTCTGTGTGTGATAAATGAATAACATAAAAAGCAATTAATAGTTAAAATCTTTCAGTACCAGGTTTTCAGGCACTCATTGACGCGAACACATAATTAGCAGAAAAATATGAAATAAATATTTACGTTATTATAATAACGTCTGGACTTATTCTATCATCTATGTCGATATCAGTCTATGGTGCTGTTAATTTGATTATCAAAGATCCCACATGATCAGTTATCGAGCTCATTACAGCTGTTCCAATAATTGAACCATGACCGGCGATGGCCGGCTCATGTGATTCATAGCAAATATCACTATGCCACTATGTAGTAGTATCGTTTATTTGATGATAGTTTATTTGAATATGGTGCTTACATGTTTTACAATCGTGATAGTCTCACATATCCAACTGAACTAAGTCAATATGCAAATGTTTACATAGTATTTTTTAATATTTTAATGAGTTTTTAATTATCATAATATTTTATTTCGCTATGTAAATAAGCGCTTCTTTTTATAGTCTTTGATTTTCAATCAACCTGCGTCATATATGATTTTATCGATATGATTTTAAATCAATTAAAGTAATTAAAGTAAGTCTTCGTAGACTCGAGAGTTTGTACGATCACATCTTAACATCTTTTTAAGAGGAAAGAAGTACTTTGGGAGAAAATGCCACAGACGTGTGTACCTACGGCATTCTCTCCTAAAGTCCTTCTATGTCGATTTAAAAATTGACACCTGTTTTGATGATTCTACATCTACAATTAAACTTTAGGAACTCATATCAACAAAAATCCATATATTTTTCTTTCTTACTTATTTATTTCCTTCAAGAACCGTTAACGGACAGAATGGGGCAGGCTTTCAGTTGATCTGTCGCCACCAGATCCTGGTTTACCGAATCGAGGTTGCCTTCTATTTAGAACTTCCTTTTAATTGCGAATGACAGTGGGCAAGGTACGTTGCTCGCGGAATTGGTAGTCGTTTGGGCAGGTCCTCGAATGGCGGCCGTATAAAGGGAGCTGCAGCGTTGCTCTAGTGAAGGTCGCGAAGGACTTTGAAGGCTATGTCCAGCATTGGGCGACTCTTAACTGATATAATGATGATATCACACAATGTTTAACGTCCTTTTTGAATTCTTAATGCGTTGTGGAGTTAGCCCCACGGAGCGCGAACAACAATTGTTGCCGAGGAAGTAATTACAACCGGCGTTACCCACCACCGCGGTTGGCGCGCGGAAAGCATCCGTGCAAGTCATGAGCGGCTCGTAGGAGTACCTACAGAATGCTGTTTATTTGGTAAACAATATCACAATCATTTAAAAAAAGTAAGTTACTAACCTTAACCCAACTAGTAGATGAACCATGCTTTAATATCTATGAGGGAAAAAATGTCACAATATTTTGCCACGGTCAATGTTCGTGACCCTAAAGCTTATATATATCTAGATCTTTTTAGCTTATGGCATATGAACATTGAAGAGGGCTAAAGATTGAATGTTATTTTTAAAGTTAAACTTTTTTTGTTGTTGTATATTTTTTTAGAGCGTCATTTTTCAGTAGGTGGTCTTAATTTAAACTTCCTTTATATGTATATCAATTTTGGGGGTATACGTCATCGCACGGTCATTACCTTACTATTATTTACTGATGAAATTAAATCTCTATATTAGCCATAAGAATCTGGTACAAATGGTCTTATTGGATCCTATTTAATCTAGATGGAGTCGTAAAGATTCAAACCCGAACGAGTAAAAAATTGGAACAAGTCTTTTTATTCACGTATACCTCTAAACTACCAAACGTATTATAATTGTTAAGACGAGGTTTCCCAGAAAATCTACTCGTGCACGGCGACTTCTTTATTGCAAAGTAATAAAGTTGCTTTATGCATAGCTTCTAATGTCGCTTATGCGCGGTGACCGAACTAAAAACGTTACTTTTTACACGTTTTAATCGTTTTTTGGAAAACTGGGGTACAAAATTAAAATTGTACTTTTGCAATTTTCTAGATAATAAAAATGCACGTCTATTAGTAAAACTTTTATGTCGTTTATTATTGTATTTTCTGATTCATAGCAGTTTTAAAATATTGAATAGAGTGATCTTTGGATTTTATTTCTATCGAGTGAAATATTATTAATCGTGTTTCTGTCTTTAAGAATGTTTAGATGAAATGTTCAAAAATGTCACATATGAATTTTAGAACTGTATGTGTAATATTTGTGGCGGTACGGTAATAATAATAATAATAATATATTTATTTCTCAACCAATAACATTACAATTTCTTGTATTGTGACAATCAATATTAGTATACTACATTCGTTCCTACTTATTGGCGGAGACTGGAGCCTGAACTAAGGTTTTTTGCAAAACCTGTTTTACAGGACTCCAGGCATCCACCTAACAGATCTTGGTCTGTGTTACAGTAGGTATACTCGTACAATATGTGGGAATATAATAGTGTATTGATATATCATGCAAGCTATTAACATAAAATACTATATAGATATATACATTTGTATAATTATGTATAGTTGAAATAAATATATAATATAAGTAGGTATAATCATCAATAAGTGTGTCTGTATTTGTTGTGTGTGTGTTTGAGTGTGTAAGTGTGTGGTATTTAAGAGTATGTTTACTAGAAATGGGCATTATACGGTTGGAAGGTGCTCACAATTTATTGTTCAAATTAAACGGGAATTGATAGCAATTGTTCTGTATCATCATAGTTGATTTGTTGGATCCAGTTCTTAAGTTTTCGCTTGCATTCGAATCGCGTGAGGGGATAGATGTTCAAGTTTTTATTAATTTTATTGTAGAGATAACCACTCAAGAAGACATAGAATTTTTGCGCAAAAGCAGTTTTACAGAATGCCGGTTCACAGACGGCATAACTACGTCTGATATTAATAAACAGTTCAGGTTTGTATTGTACTTCTGAGTGTTTTTGAGTAACTGTGTGCAAAATGAATAATTGGCGAACGGTAAGTACTTTACAAAGTTTATATAAGTCTGCTGTTGGAAAGAGAAATGGTAGGTGTAGACTGACTTTTAAAACTGCTCTTTGTGTCCTCTCAAGCTTGAGCAGAGTTGTTTTAGGAGCTCCACCCCAGCTTGTAATACAGTAGGTCAAAAGACAGTCAATCGAAATTGTTCGAAAACGGGAAGTAGCGCCTTAATTTCATGAAAGCTGTTGTGCATAAGGGTTTTATTCCATCTGCTTATGGACTTGAAATAAGAATGCGGCAAACGCCCTAAGCTCATGAGTTGCGCACGAACGGAAGTCGCCGCGCCATTGTCCGACGTCCGTGGATCGACACGCCCGATAATGACCGGCGGATTTCGGAGCGGGAGCGGCGCGCGCGCACCTCGCTGTTGGCGTTTATTTACTGAACTTAAGGCGGAAACAAACTATTGTGTCGTGTTGTGTTGTGACGCGTCAGAAGCGTATCGGTTGCATACATTTAATATGGCTAGAAACACATTATTACAGTGTGTTGTGTCGTGGCGCTAATGTGTTTCTAGCCATATAAAATTGTGTGAAACCGATATGCTTCTGACGCGTCACAACACAACACGACACAATAGTTTGTTTCAAGCGTTATTATGAGGACTTTGTTAAGGCGAGGTTCCCCATGAATTTTATTCGTGCACGACGACTGCTTTATTGCAAGTAAATGTAGTTGATAATTGCATAGCTGTAAGCGACATTAGGCTTACGCGCTATGACCGAACGAAAACGTTACTTTTTAAACGTTTTAATCGATTTTTGTTGGAAAACTGGAGTACAAAATAAAAAATGTATTTATGTAATTTTCTAGTCAATATAAATGCACATCTATTGGTAAAAATTTAATGTCATTTATTATTATATTTTCTTTGATTTTTTCTTTGATCTTTGATTTTTATATATCGAGTGAACTATTATTAATCATGTTTCTGTTTTTAAGAATGTTTAGATAATATGTTCAACAATATCATATATGAATTGAAGAATTGTGTGTTTTATATTTGTGGCGGTATAGTACATCTAAATTGCTTCCAAACGAAAAAGCAGCGCCTTCAATCCTTGTCCGGCTTGAAAGATCTAGTGAAGTGGTGATTTTATTCGGACAGTAGAACACCCTAGGGGTGATGTCTGTCTGCCAAAATTCCAGCAGGATCGGTTCGCCAACAAGGCTTGAGGACTCACCAAAGCTCTCACCTTCCTTTAAATAATCATCAAGGCGATGCCGTAAAAGCTATCTGTGGCCAACGACATAAGTCAATCAATTAAAAAAAAGCTTTTTTGAAACGGCAGGCGACAGCGGCACGTGCTGCGCGTTAGTTACCGCGACACGTATATGGAGCTGTCGCCTGCCGCTAAACCTCAAAATCTACATTTATGCCGGTAGCACACCCCCCCGTCTCGGAACTGTAGTAGCGAAACCGCTAAACGATTCTCCCGCCCCGCGTTGTCGTTTGTACGGCGTACGAGCTCTCGCAAAAGCGCTGTCTCTGTCGTGCGCGGATTCGCCCCGATCTGCAGGCCTATTACCGATCTCATGGTTTTCAAATGATATCATAGTGAAATCATAGTACAAAACGAAAATTAACATTTTCGGACAGATTTTTTATCATTCGTTCATTATATAATGATGACATCATTGAAATTATGCCATAGCGATGATATTATTGGAGGTCGGTTATACCAAATGCAGCATTTCATGACTCCCTTATCTCAAAATTTATACCATGTGTTAACGCCTGCTCATTTACACGTTAACTTTTGCTAGTGCGTCTCATCAGGCACTGAGCTACTGCACTTATAAACTAGTTACCCTCTATAAAATTGTCATTCACTTTCCATCTTTTTACGCTACGACACGTACGCGGTGAATTATTGTAATTACTCAAAATTAAACTAAATTCTAATCAAAAAAAGAGTTTGATTCAAGCTCCACTGTGTCTACTAAAGACATAATTTGGCGACCGTGACAGGACATTAAGAAAAAACTGAAGATTAAGCTGCAATTGTTTTCAATTTATACATTCCGGAGAAAGGTTACAAAGGTCATCACTAAAGGACTTGTTATAACCCTGGTATTCAAATTTTATGATTGGAGACGTTTGTGGTGATCAACTAAGTTGCAAAATTTTGGAGAAGAAGATATTGAGGCAATATTATTTGGAGTTAACAAGGCCGGGCAGTGACGTAGCAAAAACTTCACCTCGCAGCATTGTCTACCAGATAAGTGCCCTAATTTTCCATCCCACATCTTCCACAATCTACTAAACTATATTTAACACTAATATTGTAGCATTTTAACCTCAAATTCCGTAAAATTTCACTTCGCTTGTGCAGTAATTTTTTTTATCTATTACCCGTACAATCGTAACTTATAACAAAAATTGATATAAATCCAAAGATATTTTCATTTTTTATTATTAATTGAGTAATCTTTTCGTAAAATTAATATTTGCATCATATAAAGTGTTTCGAATCAGTTTTTAACGATATTTCTTGGTCAAGACGTCCTTGGCCGAAAATTTCCAGTGCATTGCAAAAATCATCCTTACTCGGTGTTTTGGAGCTGGTGGGTACTACCATCACGTCGATCCTGAGTTGCCGCCGATTGAGGAACGTGAGCTTAAATAATTTTTTATATTTTTTGAACGTTTATACGGCTTGCTTTGAGATTTTAGATAATACATTTCATATTGGTATAAGGTAAAAACATTTTATAATATAATATAAATATTTAGTAAATGCTTATTTATTTTATTAATTGAGCTAAAAAGGTTTTAATAATTTACTTAAAAAATGGCAAATAAACAGGAAAATATGGGTTTGACTACCAATATGAAAATGCTAATTACTAGGCGTAGTTCTATTAAAGGCCAAATAACCAAATTTAAAAATTATTTGGACAAGGTCACAAAGCAACCACAATTATCAACTGTTGAATTTGCTGAGTTGACATTAAAACTGAGCAGGTTTGAGAGTTTGTCGTCAAAATTTGATGAGTTGCAGACTCAGATTGAATTATTAAATTCTGATAATTTGGAAAGCGAAATCGACGATCGCGATAGCATTGAGCAAGAGTTTATTTTGTGTACTGCAATTGCAACCAGCTTAATTGAATCTCAAAATGAGATAAAAACTTTCGAAAAGGATCGAAAACGGCGAGAGTCTTTATTTCAGGAAGCTCAATGTTCTTTCGATCAAGGCGACATAGGTGTAAAATTGCCACAAATTCACATCGCAAAGTTCGATGGGTCATTCTTTCGGTGGCTCGAATTTCGTGACACATTTTCTAATTTAATTCATAACAACGCTCGCATCCCTTCTATACAAAAATTTCATTATCTATTATCTTATCTTGAGGGCGAGGCAGCACGCATAGTTTCGAATATTGAAATTTCTTCTAATAATTATATAAATGCTTGGAAATTACTTTATGACAGATATAATAACAAAAAATTATTAATAAATTATCACCTAAAATCGCTCTTTAATATTCAACAATCGAATAGAGAATCTGAGGCTTCATTGCGATTTTTTGTAGATCATGTGACAAAAAATCTTCGCGCTCTTTCCAACCTTGGTCAACCGACCGACCATTGGGACACTTTAATAATTTTTATGTTAACATCGAAGCTTGATAATATTACTGCCATGAAGTGGGAAGAGTATCGCAACAGCCTCGACGATATACCAACTTTAGAACAGTTTAATAAATTTTTAATCGATCGTGCACATGTTCTCGAATCTATAAATCGTAACAAGTTCGATAGTAATTTTAGTTTTCAACAAAATAAAAAACATATGCCTTATTCTAATAATAAACAAAATGTAACAAAATTACTTACCACAATTACTCATGATAAAGATGCAGTTTTTTTGTGTGTAATTTGCAATAAAAATCATAGAATTTATGATTGCTTAGTTTTTAAATCAAAAGGTCACAAAGATAAATTATCTGACATTGCTAAATACAAATTATGTTCTAATTGCTTAAGACAAGGGCATCCTGTTAGTGAATGCCGTATGGGTCCCTGTAGGGTGTGCAAAAAACGCCATAATACACTCCTACATGACAGTCCTCGTGACACAAATGTCAATACTGTCGAAATTACCGAACCAGAGTCATTAGTCAATTTTTCCAAAGAAATTAATAGCCAAATTATTTTGTCAACTGCCCTAATTAGTGTAGTGAATCCGGTAACTAAAGAGGCGATTCAAGTGCGCGCCTTACTGGATTCAGGCAGTCAGTCTACTTTCATTAGCAAATCTTTACAACAAAAATTATCACTAAATACAATTTCAATTTCACTTAATGTACTGGGAATCAGTAATTGTCATGCAAGCACAGTCAACGAAAGCTGTGTCGTGCAGTTGCGTTCCCGATTCCAAAATAGTAGTTTTAATACAACAGTTTCATGTTTTGTGTTGGATGTACTCACGGGTATACTACCCACCTCACAACTAGACAAAATTCAGTTGAATATACCTAAACATATTCAATTACAATTAGCTGATCCTTATTTTGACCGACCGGCACCAATCGATATGTTAATCGGAGCCGATTGTTTTTGGGACATCATCCGATCCGACGAAAAATCGTTAGGTGTAAACAATCCAGTTTTACATAATTCTCAATTAGGTTGGTTAATCGGGGGTAAAATAAATAAGCAATATTTAAACAAAAAATCAATAAATTTTAATACAAAAAATACGTCAAATAATATTTCAAAAAATTCATTACAAAAAATTCATTCAAATTGCACAATATTATCATGCCAGGATTTAGCTAAAGAATCTCAAATTGAAATATTGCTTCCAAAGTTCTGGGAACTAGAAGAGCTCCCCAAAAAAATAATTTTATCTAAAAGTGATGAAATATGTGAAGACCATTACTCCACAAACACTATACGTTTAACAAGCGGTAGGTTTTGTGTGAGATTGCCTTTACGGGATTCTCCCGATTGTTTAGGCGATTCATATTCACTTGCTAAAAAGAGATTTCTAAACTTAGAAAAAAGGTTTAAAAAAAATCCTAATTTAAAATCGCAATATGTACAGTTTATGACAGAATATAAATCATTAGGCCATTTATCTGAGTCGAGCGTTGATATACCAAATCCTTCTTATTTTTTATGTCATCACGCCGTCTTCAAAGATTCCAGTGAGTCAACCAAGATTCGAGTGGTGTTTGACGGTTCCGCTCCAACGTCTTCAGGTTACTCGCTTAACGACTTGCAGATGGTAGGTCCTAACATACAAAACAGTCTATTTGCTGTTTTAATAAGGGCTAGACAAGGTAAATTTTTACTTACTGGTGACGTAGAAAAAATGTACCGCCAGGTCGATGTTCATCCAGATGATCGAAACTTACAACTCATTTTGTGGCGGGAAAATGAAAATGAGCCTCTCAAAACAATGCGTCTCAACACTGTTACATATGGCACAGCCAGCGCAAGTTATTTAAGCACTCGAAGTTTGTGGCAAATTGGCGAGGAAGCAAATAGCAATTTTATAAAAACAATAATACAAAATGATTTTTTTGTAGACGATCTCATAACCGCCACAAACGACGAATGTGAGTTAATTTATATAAAAAATTCTGTGAGTGCTGAATTGAATAAGGCTTGTTTTAATTTAAGAAAATTCAAAACTAATTCAAAATCACTTTTTAAGGATTGCACTGATACACAAGATAATTTAATTGTTAGCGAGTCCTCGAGCACCCTCGGTCTTGGTTGGAATCCAAACAATGATACTCTTCATTTCCCAATTAATTGTCCTTCTGAAACAAACAATATTACGAAAAGATATATAATGTCTAATTCTTTCAAAATTTTCGACCCCTTAGGTCTTTTAAGTCCATGTATAATGCAACCCAAATTAATGTTACAGAGACTGTGGCAAAACAAAATTGATTGGGATGAAGCTGTTCCCAGTGATATTGCTGAGTCATGGAATGCCTTTACTAAAGATATCCCTTATCTGGCTTCTCTTCATATTCCAAGATATGTACTCTGTGACTCACCAGTATCCATCGAACTTCATTCTTTTAGTGATGCTTCCGAAGTCGGCTATGGAGCATGCATTTACCTCAGGTCAGTTGATGGTCACGGTAAAGTGACTGTTAATTTATTGTGTTCTAAATCTAAAGTTGCGCCCATATACTCTTACAAATAAAAATGAGTTATACCACATTTATTCCACCCTTATACTAGGTATAGTTATATTTAGTATAAAACGAGAATAACGCTAGAATATTTTTTGACAAATAAACGAGGTTTATCTTCGGTATAGCTATTCTTCCGATCTATCAAAATGCACAAAATGGCAACAGCGCAATCAAAGAGAAATGTACAAAAAAGTAACATCTTATCTATGAAAGCTGTCAGTTTTTCGACCGGGCGACCGTTTTGTTGATTGGTTTCATTTCTATATTAGTATATTTGGTGATACTTTCGTGTAAATAATTATATTAATTTGAATATAGTTAAATTTCGATAAAGAACTTTGATTTTTTTTAAAAATGCTGAATAAATCAATAAATAAATTTCGTCTCGGGCGGGGATCGAACCCGTGTCTCCAACGTACCGTATTGACGCTTTGACCACTTCGACCACCGAGCTCTTATCAGCTCCGACGAAATCCTTAACTGTATTGATCTCATTAATTTGGGGGAGGAGGGGTGGGGGGTGGAGATGGCTATGCTCGGAGTTCCTTTACGTGAACACATCAGTACCTAATGATGAGATCCGTAAGAGACGCCGCGTTGGTAAGCCCCCCAAAAGGTGGACCGACGACCTGATGAAGGTCGCGGGAAGCCGCTGGATGCGGGAGACGCAGGAGCGATCGGTGTGGAGATCCTTGGGGGACGGCTATGACCATCAGTGGGCGTCTCTTGGCTGAAACGATGATGATGATTGATCTCATTTGAACTTTGTTAATTTTTAACAGTGAATAAAGACTATTTTAGTGTATTCATTAACTATATTTAAATATTATAACCTCAAATGACCATAGCAAACAAGTACAAATCGAGTTATACTAGGTTTATACAAGGGTGCAGGCTGGTATAACTTCGGAATAACGTTTGTATCAATAGAAATGTCAATGTTATACTCAGTATAAGTTATTCTTGGTTTATTTGTAGACATTTTGCTTATTCTTAATTTATTCTCGAGTTTAACTTTATGCCACGTTTATTTGTAAGGCTGCTAAAGTTTACTTCTATACCACGTTTGGAGCTCTGCGCAGCCTTACTCGCTGCTCGTTTAAGTAAGACATTTTTAGAATCCGTTCGTTATACACCTGATCGAATTTTTCACTGGTGTGACTCGACAGTTGTTCTAGGATGGTTGTCAAGTAATTCTACAAAATTAAAAACCTTTGTGGCCAATAGAGTTGGTGAAATATTGGAAACAACCAACACTTCATCGTGGAGATACATACCCACTGCTGAGAATCCCGCAGATCTGATTTCTCGAAGTGTCAAACCAAGTCAGCTAGTCAGTAATAAATTATGGTGGCATGGTCCCCAATTTTTACAAAATGAAGAGCTCACGTGGCCCACCTTAAATAAAAATCCGTCGTTAGATGATTTGTCTGAAATAAAGAAAACAAAAATATTAACTGCAGTAATTAATGAATCTATAATTGACTTTACAAGATTTTCGAAATTAAATAGATTAATAAGAACGTTGTGTTACGTAAAACGCTTTATTTTTAATCTTAAAAATAAAAATAATAAAATAAAGGGAATTTTAACACTTGAAGAACTTAATGAATCTTTTACTTACCTTTGTTCCATTGCCCAACAGCAAACATTTTCAAAAGAATATAGGGATTTATCAAATGATATTACATTGAATTCGAAGAGTAAGATTTTATCTCTTTCTCCATTTATTGATAAAAATAATGTTATTAGAGTTGGTGGTAGAATCGAGGCTTCGCCTTACTCTTACGAAAAGAAGCATCCTATTTTGTTAGACTCGTCCCATCATCTATGCAAATTAATTTTTGAACATGAGCATATACGCAACCTACATGCTGGCCCTCAATTGTTATTAGCCAGTGTTCGCGAAACAGTATGGCCTCTTAATGGTAGACGTCTCGCCAGACGTGTAGTCAAAAACTGTGTGCGCTGCCGTCGTGCTCAAGGTAAAGTACTTAATCCTAAAATGGGTGATTTACCAGCTCAAAGAGTAACCTTAGATTTTCCATTCAGTTCTGTGGGCATAGATTATGCGGGTCCATTTTTTATTTTAAATAGAAAGGGTCGCGGTGCTAAATTAACGAAATGTTACCTATGTATATTCGTTTGCTTGCGTTTTAAGTGCGTTCAACTTGAAGCTGTAAGCGATTTATCTAAAGAAGCCTTTATAATGACCTTACGTAGATTTGTGTCGCGTCGTGGGCTACCGATAGAACTATTTTCAGATAACGGTAGAAATTTTGTTGCCGCTTCTAAAGAATTGAGCGAGTTTTTAAAAAATAATTCTGAGTCACTTTCTGAGTTTGCAGCTCAGAATGCATTTAAATTCATTTTTATACCTTCTTACGCTCCTCATTTCGGCGGCATTTGGGAGGCTGGTGTTAAGTCAGCCAAGTATCATATCAAACGCGTTATGGGTAATTCACACCTGACATTTGAGGAAATTTTAACTTTATTTGCACAAGTGGAATCCGTCCTCAACAGTCGACCCTTGTGTCCTCTATCCTCATCGCCCGACGATTTCCTGTTCCTTACTCCTGGGCACTTTTTGATCGGAAGACCGCTCAATGCATTGCCATCATCCACTTTGGATCACAAGAGTCCAAATAATTTATCTCGCTTCGAACGCCTAGAGCAGATATACCAACATTTCTGGCAAAGATGGCAAAAAGAATACATTGGTGAACTACAACTGCGAACTAAGTGGAAGAAAAACACATCTACCCTAAGAATTGGAGACTTAGTACTTCTTAAAGAAGAGTCGCTACCACCCCTGTGTTGGCGGGTTGGTCGAGTAATCAGATTGTTTCCTGGACCAGACAATGTTACGAGAGTTGCTGATGTCAAGACTTCCAAAGGATGTTACCGACGCCCTCTCGTCCGTTTATGTCCCCTACTCCCAGAAGAGAGCCAAGACAAATAACCAGTTGAAGAACTGACGTCTTCAACGGCGGGGAACTTATGTTAACGCCTGCTCATTTACACGTTAACTTTTGCTAGTGCGTCTCATCAGGCACTGAGCTACTGCACTTATAAACTAGTTACCCTCTATAAAATTGTCATTCACTTTCCATCTTTTTACGCTACGACACGTACGCGGTGAATTATTGTAATTACTCAAAATTAAACTAAATTCTAATCAAAAAAAGAGTTTGATTCAAGCTCCACTGTGTCTACTAAAGACACCATGTCATACGATAAAAGACCTATAATAGGCTTGTTGCTCAGATGCCGTCTATACACCTCCGCGTTTGATTCGCCGTTTTGTTTCTGACTATGCGTCGCGGTTTCGCATTGTTAGTTTGGCACTGGTATTATAAGGTGTAATGGCATTATAAGCATTGAACTCAATCACCTCCCTTGTCATCCAACTCAGAAACTGTCACTTTCACTATCGATTTCAGTTTTAGTAATTTAGGGCATCAATACAAGAACTACTGTTTTTAGTGTGACCCAAATTCTGCTTGGGTACCACCGTCATACCTATTTCTGCTGCAAAGCAGCAGTGCTTGCATTGCTGTGTTCCGGTTTGAAAGTTAAGATATGGCGGTGAAATTACTGGGTACCATGACTTTACATCTGATGTCACAGTTTGGCAACGTACACTGTTCTTGTGGGGGCTGCAGTTTTGCTGCGAATCTCACAAGAACCACATGTACTATAGGTGACTGTTACCACTCACCACTAGGTGGGTAGTTTGCTTGGTTACCAACTTAGTTGCATTAAAAAATGAGACTTTGGATTTTCACTAAATGACATAGAGTATGAACTCCAGTTTTACGCATTTTGGAAACTGCAAAGGATGGGCCTGGGCCACTAGTATAGTTAAAGAGGATATTTTAGTGTAGTAGCGTAGTCTTAGGTATTAAGAATAGAAATAAGCTTGACATTGGTAGTGATTTACGCTGTGCCATTTCTGTGGTTAAGCTGAAAATCGAAAACATGTCGAAAACGTGTAAACATTTTTGGGTAATTATTAGACTTTTGCATAAAAATAAGGAATAAATTCATATTCAAATTTTTTATTCAACATAGGCCTTTACATGCACTTATTGACGTCAAAACAAATCAAAACATTCTAATTTAAAGGAAACATATTAACCTTATATTATGTGCATACTCAAGATATCTGTAAATACAAGTAGGAATGAAAAAAAGTTGACTTTACACCAATAGATATATCTACTTTGATTTTGAGCTGTATTTGTCTTTATATTCTGAGAAACCTTAAACTGAAGTTATGTATCTGGGCAAGGGGGCGAGGATATTAATCCTTTTAGAAAGGGGGCGCATAATAAATAAGTTAGGTAAGTGAGGGAATTTCTAAGTTTGCTTTATTCTTAGCCAATTTTCGAGAAATCTGTAAATTAAATGTTCCTACTAATTTCTAAATTAAATGTTGATACGTAGTTATTTGTAAATAAAGACTTTCTCTTAACAAAGAACGAATCGGATCAATACAATTTTTCAATTTATTCAGGGAGCCCCTGTTTTAGATGCTTCACATTCATGGCCCTAACCACGGCAAACGTTGCTTTACTTTTGCAATCGTAACGCCGAGCGCACGCGCCACTACGCTTGCTACAGCAGTAGGTGCGTGATCGCTCTACATTCCGTAAACTTTTGCAACGTGTAGAGCATTCGTGCCCTCGTGATAGAGATGACCTCAAGATACTGTCTTAGTATTGTCTCTACGTTAATTGAAGGCTCTATGTATGATCAATACCAAAGACTTTCGTATAAACTCCTTTACAGGTACTTATTGACGTCAAAAAAACAAAAATCTTCAACCAAGAATCTAATTAACTAAATTATTTAATCCTTGTATGTACACACACCCTAACCATTATTAAGATGTGTGCAAATACAAGTCAAATGAAAAAAAAAGTTGACTCCACACCTGTTCGGAAGTTGGGAGAGCCTTCTCGAGAAGAACAGGCAAGAAACTCGGAAGGTCTTGTATTTTTTTGTCTCCTATTTTAAAATGCCAATATTACAATATTATATCTAACAAACATTTTCATTTTTTAAATAATATAGAACGCGCATTTTCGCGTGCACTCAGCGAACGATTGCTAAGGTTAGGCAACGTTGGCTGTGGTCAGCCATGTGATGGGTGACCAAAATACGAAACATCTCGAGCTCCTCCGTGTTTCGGAAGGCACGTCAAACAGTGGGTCCTGCGCCTGATCTCGCCCCGATCGGGTCGGCTAACCGTCCCATCGGACTGGGCGAGTGAAGGAACAGAGAGTGCACTTGCGTTTGCGCAGTCACTTGTGCACTATTTTCAAAGCAGTCTGCCCGCGGCTTAGCTTGTAAACAATTTTAAATTTTCCTTCGGGAACTACTTAAGGAATCGGGATAAAAGGTAGCCTATGTTCTTTTCCATGTCAAAGGCTACATGCATGACAAATTTCATCCAAATCCGTTCAGCCGTTTTTGAGTAACAAACTTCCAAACTTCCACACTTTCACATTTATAATATTAGGAGGATTTTCGTAGGTACCACAAACAAGCTTACACTTTTGTTTTGGTATTACATTTTAATTAGGTATCATACAATTGTTATTGTAAACCTAGTGATGTCAGTTACATTACTGACATGTACATCCTAATACATTTACATATATTTAACCGTCAAATAAGAGCATCGGTGGCGCTGTGGCCTCAGCACTGGACTGTACTCCGAGTAGAATCGGGAGGCCCGCGATCGATCCTGCCATGTTCCAATGTGTTTTTCGTTTCACGAATTTCATCTCTGTCGCTCCTACGGTGAATGAAAATATCGTGAGGAAACCTGCATACACCTGCAAAGTAATTCAAAGGTGTATGTGAAGTCAACCAATCCGCACTGGGCCAGCGTGGTTTGATTAAGACCTAATCGTCCTACCATAACTGTTGTGGTAGTTGTGGTAGCGTAGGCGTGTATATGAGCTGTGATGATGATGATGATGAAGAACCGTCAAATATTCTTTTCACCCAGACTCTATCTCCGGATTAATAGTTTTTTTTTTAATTTAGATAATTCTTGATAATAAGTCTTTGTCCAAGATGACCAAACTCTCGCGAAGGATACATTAATCTTGTATTACGGCTGCGATCGGGTTTCGCGGCGCGTTCGTTCGGTGTAAGCAAACCCGTCGATGGAATGCAAATGGCCCGATGAATATTGAAGTATCGAGTCGTGGACGCCGACAAGGCCGCCTGAGAATCGGCCCGCGCGCTGCATCGAAATGTATCGATTATTGGAATCGAAACCTATCGCTTTGGCCGAGCTAGGTATCGTTAGGCGTTCGTTGGAATACGAAATCTGTGAATCACACAGGGTTTCTAATGTGTGGAAATTAATGTAACACGTTTGTGAAACTCTACATTTAATTAGAGAGGGATTTTTTTTAAAAAACGTCGCCCCACACTAAGATTTTCTCCTGTGTCGTGGGTGCAGTTACAAACATAGACTATCACATGCACGTGTATCCCGTACGGGATACGAACCCGCGACCTGTTGCGGAGTATGTGATCACTCTACCTCTGCGCTAACCGTGTCGTCAGAGTTAAATTAGTTTTTTATATTGGAAAACATTAAGCTGGTGTTCCATCATCAGAACTTTACTTTAGTAACAAAATCCCCTCAGGAGTATAATCTTTCGAATACAAAACGTAACGTACACACCATGCACTTAGAAAAAAGGCATAACACACAGGCCTGTGTTCCTTTTTTTCTAAGTCCATGGTACACACAAAAAAAAATGTGAGTCGTCGCGGGACGCCTGGCAGATGTGAAACATCGAAATAATTTGCTATGGCTTTCCGCTCGCGACTTCGCCCGCTTTTTTTTTGTTTTCCCGTGGGATTTTTCTTGGAAGCTGGTACTTGGCAGCTTTTTTAACCGACTTCAAAAAAGGAGGAAGTTCTCAATTCGATGCGTATGTTTTTTTTGTGTATATGTAACGTGATTACGAGAATTTTAGAGTATACTTCTGGGGTGGTCCCGAGGTTACCAATGTCAGGGTCTGATGATGGGATCCCATAAAAATCGAGAATAAACCTTAAATTTTTAGGTGTCTAACGTGTTTTCTGTGTATGTTGCGCGATAACTCCTCCAATGGTGGACCGATTTTCAAAATTCTTTTTGTATTCGATAGATGAGTATACTCCTGGGGTGGTCCCAAGGTCGCCAATGTCAGGGTCTAATGATGGGATCCCATGAAAATAGAGGGAAACGCTAATTTAATACCAGCTCACCGAAGATGAGCTGGTATTAAATTAGAGTTTCTCTCACTAAAAACTTTCTCTCAATAAAAAGTTAAAAATAAAAAATTTTGAAGTCGGTGACAAATTTTAAGACTTTCTAGGGGATCATCGCTTAGCACCGACTTCAATATAGAAGTGTGATGTTGTCTGCACCTATTCTTATTAACCGACTTCAAAAAAGGAGGAGGTTCTCAATTCGATGCGTATATGTTTTTTTTTGTGTGTATGTTACGCGATTACGCCGCCAGTTGTGGACCGATTTTCAAAATTCTTTTTGTATTCGATAGAGTATACTCGAAGGGTGGTCCCATGGTCACCGAAGTCAGGATTTGATAATGGGATCCCATAAAAAGTGAGGGAAACACTAATTAATTAGGGTTTCTTTCACTCTATAGATTTCATTCACTAAAAAGTTAAAAATAAAAAATATTTTACAAAAAATAAAAACCGGCTTCAAAAACACTTAAAAGTTAAAAATAATATAAGAATAGGTACGGACAACATCACACTTTTATATTGAAGTCGGTGCCAAATTTTAAGACTCTCTAGGAGATCATCGTTGGGTTTTTATTTTTTGTAAAATATTTTTTATTATTTTTAACTTTTCAGTGTTTATGAAATCGGTTTTTATTTCCTGTAAAATATTTTTATTCAGTATGAAACCCGTTCATTTTCGTTCGCTCCACTCGCATTGAAGACGCACTAATCATTATCAACCTCCGATCGCGCAACAGTTGCGCAACTTTCTAATTGGTCCACATGACGCCTAGATGGAGATATTCACTGATAACGTTTTTGCGATAGTTATGCAACCTCGTTACCTCTGTCCGTTTTTGTTAGGCGAGCTTATCAAATCTTTGGTGTTAATTTTCTCGCTTGACCGATTACTAGGTCCGATGCGATTTCTGATTGTGTCTTTTGAACGTGATACAAATCGTTCACGGATGAAAAAAAGAATTCATTTATTTATTGAATAATGCACAAAAAAACAGAACATTACATAACATAAACCAATTAAAGGAACACATTATGCTATAAAAACATGAACAATCGGGTATATACTTAGTTTGGTGGGTAGGTGCTTGGCTAGGTTGGTGCTAGGTCTGCCTCGCTAACTTCCACCGTCCTACCTTCTTATTCATCAGACATAATTTGTATGCAATAAAATGTAACAAATTGGTACCTACTTTAGCGAAAACCATGAAATAACAAAGCAATAAATTGCGCTCATCTCTAACTTAATATTATAAAGTCGGAAGTAAATCTATCTGTATTTCTGTCTGTTATCTGCCACACTTTTACACCTAATCCATTAAACCGATTAAAATGAAATTTGGTATGGAGACAAATTAAACCCTAAACAGCCATATGCTTCTTTTTAATGACTTCCCCCTAAAGAGGGTTGGCGCACTCGACCCTAAAAATAATATTTTGAAGCTAAATACTTCGCAAACGGTAACTTTCAGTGAAAATAGTTTTAGGACGCCCACAACATTCTTTAAGACCCATCTCACAATATCTCACACGATCCGGTAGACAAGAAAATAAAATGTTCGTCCCCACTTTTAGGTTTAGGGGGGGTACCCTAAAATATGTCTCATCATCACAGCTCATATACGTCCCCACCGAGGGGCTCGAGCCTACCCTATGTTAGGGTGATTAGGCCTTAGTCAACCACGCTGGCCCAGTGCGGATTGGTCGACTTCACATACACCATTGAATTTCTTCGCAGATGTATGCAGGTTGCCTCACGATGTTTTCCTTCACCGTAGGAGCGTCAGACAAATGTACATATGAAATTCTAAACGAAAAACACAGTGGTACATGGCGGTCTCGAACTTCGACCTCTCGATTGGAAGGCAAGTGCCGAGTCCACAGCGCCACCGACTCAATAATGTCTATTTAAAAATTTTATATGACCACATTCTCGGCATGTTTAATATGTAGGCACAACCGTTCTAAATTTCAGCTTTCTAACTCATTTAATATCGGAGCTAGGCCGTGAACAGATGGACAGATAGATATGGCGGAACTATAAGGGTCCCTTGTTGGTGTTTACTACGAAACCCTAAAGAATCTTTAACGGCGGAAACGTTTGATAGCCCCGGAACCATTTATATCAATAGAGCACTATAAGTCACCGTTAAAAGATTAACAGCAGTTATTAAACTCTATCCGAAACATGTAATCAAAAACACTACTTAGAACGCACTAAATTAAGTCACTTTTCCTCTGAACTGAACGCGGGTAGTTGGCGAACCGCACCAGTGCTCATGAATAAGTTAGCGAGGCCGCGAGTTTGTTACTCTGCGTGTGTTGAACGCGAGTCCCAAACTCGCGTTTTTCCTCGTCAGCTTAATTAATGTTTGGCCGATTAAGATTTTAATGGGTCCGGTGAAACGCGCCCGGGATTGAGGAACAGTGCAGAACTATGGGTAGTTCACGCGATGTGTATTATCGATTATGATCATTTAATTAATTTTTTAACCGACTTCAAAAAAGGAGGAGGTTCTCAATTCGAAGCGTATGTTTTTTTTTGTGTGTGTATGTTACGCGATTACGCCGCCAGTTGTGGACCGATTTTCAAAATTCTTTTTGTGTTCGATAGAGTATACTCCTAGGGTGGTCTCAAGGTCACCAAAGTCAGGATTTGATGATGGGATCCCATGAAAATTGAGGGAAACGCTAATTTAATAACAGCTCATCTATTAAATTAGGGTTTCTTTCACTTAAAAGATTTCATTCACTAAAAAGTTAAAAATAAAAAATATTTTACAAAAAATAAAAACCGACTTCAAAAAAACTGAAAAGTTCAAAATAATATAAGAATAGATACACAGACAACATCACACTTCTATATTGAAGTCGGTGCCAAATTTTAAGACTTTCTAGGAGATCATCGTTTGGCATCGACTTCAATATAGAAGTGTGATGTTGTCTGTGTATCTATTCTTATATTATTTTTAACTTTTCAGTTTTTTTGAAGTCGGTTTTTATTTTTAGTAAAATATTTTTATCACATCTATCCCACCATAAACATTTTCGTGTAAAATGTTTCCAAGACGAGATCATATGCCTCGTACTGTGAAAAAGTTATCAGTAGACGCCGTAACTCTATAAGCCCTAACTTCACAACCTCTACACCTCAGTCAAGTGGCTTCGCTGTTTCGTTATTACAAGAACTGTTGTATAACAGACTAGCTTTCCGCTCGCGACTTCGCCCGCGTTATTTTTGTTCTCCCATATTTTTTTTTTTTTTTCGGGGGGAAATGCGTTATCCCACCGTACCCGCCGTTGGCTGGACGGCGGGCGTGTGTGGGGCTCTACCGGCAGAGTGCCAGGCCGACCCACTAAAACCCCCCGGTGTTCTCCGTGCCCTTATGGGCGCGCATGGTAAGGTCCACACTGCGACTACCACTACCAGCGCGCCCGGATTTTTGTTCTCCCATGGGATTTTTTTTCGCGTAGGAAAATTAGGTACTTTATGAAAGAAAGAAAGAAAGAAAAGACTCTGCTAATGTAACTATTGCGAGATTACTTTACGCAGCTTCACCCGCGTTGTTTTTGTTGTCCCGTGGGAAATTTTATATTTTCCCGTAGAAAAAATAATTTCGTAGCCTGCTCATGTTAATCCGGGATAATGTAACATTGTAATGGTGAATTTTTTTTTGAAATCGGTCCAGTAGTTTTTGATTTTACTTGTTACATACATACATACAAATTTTCCCTGTTTATAATAACAGTGTAGATTTTCAATAATAAAACTTTACACTACGAAGAGCAACTGTAAGAGCGTAAAGTTTGAAATTTTACACTGTGAAGAGCAAACATAGGTGTACTTCATGTTCCGTCACTATTGTATAATTTTATGTTATAATTCATTTAACTTTCGCACATACTTAAGGATAATAAAAGCAGAGCTCGCGAAATAATAAAGTTAATAACCCCGTAACGAGCTGCGCAACTCACCGGCTTTACTATGAACCGCTCAAGTTTACAACGATGTGTGAAAGAGACAACATAGCATCCGTCCCGCTCTGTCTCCCTATTTTAGTTACGGCCCGTTCCAGATAAGCATTTTTAGCCATAAATACCAACATTTTTAGCATCTCTGCGTTCCATTAGCCGGTGATGCTAGTTTTTCTTGCTGGTACTCATGCGTTTCATTTAAGCATTTTTAACACGAAATACTAGCATCAAATACCCATACTAATAGATGGGTCCCCTTATACCACTTTTTGACAGCTTTCAAATTTGACATTTGGAATCTTTTTTTCATGAATCAAAAAAGATTTTCAGCGGCTTTAAAAAATTTATTGAAAGATAGGTATTTGTAGTATTAGCCAATTCTGCTTTATATTATAAAAAAATTTAAGTGGCTGGACTAATTAAGTGAGGTGTCAAAATTCAGCACGAAAAATCAGTACCTTGCGTTTCATTTGTAACAATTAGCGCGGCTAAAAATGTCAACATTTCTTAAAAGAAACGCAAAACGAGGCTAACATCAGATGTTAGCCTCAGAAAGTAGCAGTGCTTTATCTGGAACGCAGGGTTATATTCACATAAAATTAGTAGTATAGGGTATAGTAATAAATGAAAATGAATGATATATCACTAATCAGAGAACCAACATCACATTTTTGTACAACTTTGCAATGTGAACGAGTTATTGTATAGTTTATAATATTATCACATTTTTGTACAACTTTGCAATGTGAACGAGTTAGTGTATAGTTTATAATATTATAGAAAATATTCTTGTCGCCCTTTTTATGCGGTATTCCATGGCTTCACTTTTGTCAACATTAAGTATAACATTAAGCATAACAATGTTGTAGTTTTGAACCAGTTTTTTTTTTGTTTAAGGATTTATATCATAAAGATTATGGTAATGTAAAAAAATGTAATCCGTCATGTGTGTTTATTGGTGATGTTTATAAAAATAAATAAATTTAATCAAGAAAGGCCCTTATTAATATACTTTTTAACCTATCTCAGTGACCGACACAACGCACACGTCTGTCACTTTGTCGGTAGCTATCGAGAGAAGTGCACTTTATGAATTTAACAGGTTTGAAAGGTGTTTGGTACATCAATTTGAGATTTTGAGATAAGAGCACATGTATGTAACCTGGAAACAGCTAGCTCCTGCAGCTGCCTCTCTATTGTTAGATCTCCATCTGTTAAGTATTTGGGTGTGATTTTGGATGAGAAACTTAGATGGCTTCCGCATATTGAGTTATTAACATCTCGTACTCGGAAACTGATATGGATATTTAAGAAACTTCGGTATGTTGCTGACTTAGATCTTCTCCGTAAAGTGTACTATGCATTAGTGCAATCAATCTTGGGATACTGTATCGTGATTTGGGGAGGAACGTGTAAATCTTATATGATCCAAATTGAAAGAGCACAAAGATCATTACTAAAGACAATGACATTCAGCCCATTTAGGTTCCCCACCGTATCTTTGTATAATAAAACTTCTGTCCTTACAGTTAGACAATTATTTATTTTACGTAGTATAATTCGGCAACATCAACATACTCCATATAACTCCAATGTAACTTGTGGAATGCGTGTAATAAAAAATGTTATTGATCAACCAATATTTCGTACCGCACTAGCTAGACGACAGAGCTGCCACCTATCCATTTTTTTATATAACCGAGTTAATAAAAAACTTAACTTTTATTCTTTCCCTATACGGGAATGTAAATCTGAAATTACCAGCTGGCTATCTACCCTAGATTACCATGACACAGAGGAGCTGCTCCTGGCATTTACTTAATTTACAGACATGTTTGGGTATTCGCACATACATAGTTTTTATCAATTATACTAAAACCAGACTTTTTCTATCTACTTAATTATTTGGACTACAAAAAATTGTTATTTTGTAAAACTATCTGGGAGTGGGCACTGATTTCCTGAGATACAGGTATATATATACCTAGTTCAGGAATCAGAGACCTTATATGTTTCAATGTTTGTATGTTTTCTCTATTAATAAAGATTATTATTATAAAGATTATTATCCATCGCCGAGCAGTGACACGTCTTTTTTTCAGTAATCCTTTGGCTCCATATGCGCCTATCGTCCCGAATCAATTCGTGCCGAAGCTTCGGACGTTTTGTACGCTAAAAAGTTATCGCGTATATACTGTGGTCCCATTAGCGGCTTCGTCATTTTGCACGAACTATCGTCCAATGATCGTGCAATAATCCAAGATGGCCGAAATTTCTAGACGCTTAATTATAGACGACGAATTTCTTTACTTCTACGTGCGTGTGCTAATAATTATATGATGCATTTATCCATCCTCCATTTTATCTCATTTACTAGAGTCATTCGCATACATCTTTAACAAATGAAAGCAACCACCGAAATGAACAACGCTAGTGTGACCACGCAGCGCGAATAGTTAGTGCGCTAAAACCCTTTGATGCCACACGTCCGATAACGCATACGAAGTCCGAATATTCGCGACGATAGCCGAATATGACTGGTCCCATCTGCGTGTATTGCGTCATAGCACGAAGCTTCGGGACGATAGGCGCATGTGGAGCCACGACATAAGTGCAAGCGGCCAACTTAACTGTCAGTCGGTGATTAACGTATTTAACGTCGACGTATGTAACGTAACGTTATGTTATACATTTAAAAATGTGCCATTTTCAACGATAATCCGGTCGGCTGGGATTCACCGATTTTTCGACGGACTTTTTATAAATCCTGTACGTTGAAACGTGGAACTCCATTATGCTTCATTTTCCACCGTCAAAAATAGGTCACTGAAGTCGATCGTGTGCGTTCGCACTAAGAATGCGCGCGTGCCGCCCGCGCGTCTGAGGGGAAAGTTCCGAATATTCGCGGTTTAGTCCGGGTGGCATTTTCGTGAAATAACATGTGCCCTGTCAGTTCCTTAACATATGTTCTTAATCAAATATGATTGTGCTGTATAAATAACAAAACTTTGTCTAAGTGCAATAAAGTTTTAAATACAATTGACTCGGGTCTATTTCGCGGTTAACAATAACTATATTGACTTACTGTTTCCCGACGTTTCGGCCGAATTACATCAGGCCGTGGTCACGGGATGACTGCCGAGGCTCAGCGACGTCTTCGCAAAGCGCGGGTTTCACGACTACCCTCCGCTTGATCTTCAGAATTTTTATCAGTATCGTCGGTACCTCGACATACCACACTCACGACATCTACACACTGACGTTTTTTACAAGTACCGCACTGCCTAAACTTGCTAATAACAGGGTTCCAGGTAGTTGATAAACGGTATCCATCTTCCCGGTTGAAGTTTTTATGTTTTTTAATTTCAACCGCTTCTCGTGCTATTCTGGAATAATAGTGACGATCGGTGGAGAGGACCTGAGGTTTGTGCAGTTCTATCCAGTGGTTGGTTCCTGAATCCAGCAAATGTTCAGCAATGGCAGACTTACCCTTTTGCAGGTTTTTGACAGCTGCGATATGTTCCTTGACCCTTTCAGCTATTGTCCTTTTGGTCTGCCCGATGTAGGAACTACCACAACTGCAATCAACCTTGTATACGCCAGGGGTTTGCAAGGGAACGATATCTTTTGGTGTCCGCAATGAGAGAGGACGGAACATTGGGACACACGGTGTATCGAAAACCCACACACACTGACCGCTACCTCAATGCCAACTCGCATCACCACCCACGGCAACTGCAATCCGTAGTGACATCGCTGTCTAATCGAGCATATGACCTCTGTGACCCTGAACATTTGAATAGTGAGCTCGCACACGTTCAGGAAGTACTTCAGCGGAACGGATACAAGGGAAGCATACGACGTCTGAAGAACAAAAGGCAAAGGCAAGTGGACGTTTGCAGAGTTCCCGCCTTTTTGCCTTATCTTAAAGGTGTTACGGACAAAATTGGAACAGTACTGAAGCATTACTCCATTAAGACTGTATATAGTCCGTTCTCCAAAGTATCCCAACTATTGCGGACACCAAAAGATATCGTTCCCTTGCAAACCCCTGGCGTATACAAGGTTGATTGCAGTTGTGGTAGTTCCTACATCGGGCAGACCAAAAGGACAATAGCTGAAAGGGTCAAGGAACATATCGCAGCTGTCAAAAACCTGCAAAAGGGTAAGTCTGCCATTGCTGAACATTTGCTGGATTCAGGAACCAACCACTGGATAGAACTGCACAAACCTCAGGTCCTCTCCACCGATCGTCACTATTATTCCAGAATAGCACGAGAAGCGGTTGAAATTAAAAAACATAAAAACTTCAACCGGGAAGATGGATACCGTTTATCAACTACCTGGAACCCTGTTATTAGCAAGTTTAGGCAGTGCGGTACTTGTAAAAAACGTCAGTGTGTAGATGTCGTGAGTGTGGTATGTCGAGGTACCGACGATACTGATAAAAATTCTGAAGATCAAGCGGAGGGTAGTCGTGAAACCCGCGCTTTGCGAAGACGTCGCTGAGCCTCGGCAGTCATCCCGTGACCACGGCCTGATGTAATTCGGCCGAAACGTCGGGAAACAGTAAGTCAATATAGTTATTGTTAACCGCGAAATAGACCCGAGTCAATTGTATTTAAAATGTGTACAAATCGCGGAAGTCTAAAAACTTTGATGCAATAAAGTTGTATCGCGAGATCGGTCATGCGTTTCTTAAGGAATACATTGAAATTCGGGAAAAAAAAGAAGGAACGACATAGGTGTAAAGGAAGACTAAAGAAAGCTTAGGGCTTAAGCTAGCTCTATAAAATAAAATAAAAAATCTCTGTACCTACATAATTTTGATTAAAATTGGATCAAAAATGCAAAGTCATGAATACAAACTTATTCTGGCAAAACGAATTATAAAACTAAAAACTTAATCATAATTATTGGAATCATAGACTTCAAACATTAACACTATTAATAAACTAAATAAAACTTGAAGTCCATGACCAAGATTCAGCAACAGTGTAACAAAATACATTCCATCACGTCTCAGGACAGGTAGTTTCGACTGCCAATCAAATGCTACCTGGAACTGTGCTCGGAGCCACGCAGTCTGTTACGCGAGCTTTCCACTTAAATATTTAGTCTACCTTTTGCAGAGGCATCATCTTATTTGCAAGAAATTACAAATTGTTAAAGGAGTCTTGTTAAAAAATCTGGTTGAACTCGCAGATCTGGTTGGATTGACTGGGAATAATCTTCTAATATATAAAAATCTTGTACCACAGTGTTTTAAAATCAAACTCCTCCGAAATGGCTTGACCGATTTTATGAAATTTTTTGTGTAATTTTTTTTTTAGGAAATCCTACAGGAACCACACGTACTATTGACGACTGTAGCCACTTACAATTAGGGTAGCTTGCTTGTTAGCCAACGTAGTTGTATGAAATAAGAACCACCTTTAAAAGAACCACGGGTCTTCAGAGCTATTAAAACCCAAATCGGTTGAGTTATGAGCCAATTGTCACCAGCGAAGTGGCGGTTCGAGTTCCGCGGTGAAAGTATTGAAGTATCGAGTACGGATCGCGCCCGAGGATGCGGTTCCGTATCCGTACCGTAATTATCGAAACTTATAAGTGTTATTATCGCGCATGCTCGGAAGGTTCAGGGTTGTCAAACTTATTACTCGCTCATAATTTTAGGTAATAAAATTGACTCGTGATAACGGGAGTTGTAAAATGCGTTGTATATTTTTCATATATAATCAAATCAAATCAAATCAAATCAAATCATTTATTTGCTATAAATAGGGTTACATTGTGTTCTTAGTTATATAATGAGTTCTAACCTATTTAGCAGATAACAATATCAGCATGCAAATGTAGGACATTTTATTAAATTAATCAGTGACCCATCGATTATAAAGTATCGCAATTAGCTCTAACAATTTACTTATAATTTCTGTTTCATGTAGGTACCTTAATTTATCTTGTCTTATCAAATTAAATTAAGTCCGTATAAATTGATTAACTTGTTTAGCTCAATCTAGCCTAGTCTATCTAGTTAGATTAGGATTTATATAACTAAAAAATCTAATTTGTTTCATTAATTTATTTAAAATCTAACCAATGTTATTTTGATTATTTTATTTTAATTCGATGCGATAAAAAACAGCAATATTTCGCATATATCTAGATTTACAATATAAAAACTACAGTGCATTTAAACCCAAACAGATAATGCCGCATATGCTTATACAGTTGTAATATTTATAGGTATGTTTTTTATTTTGTTATTAAACTGAATCGAATTCCTTTTAAAAATTACTTGTAACACAAAAACAAGTTAAATTAAATTAGATTGATAACCTGAATTAAACATTTTTTTTTCAAAATCGAGGTAGACATTAAACAGTTGGGAGCATTAGCGTGTCTATTGCTAAATTAAAAGCAACAATAGATGTATTCAACGAAGAAAGCTAGGTAATAGATACAAATGATTCGAAACACCAAGATCAAAGTTACTCTACATAAGTCAAATTGCCAATTTTACACACACAGACTATAGTTTGAAGCTAAGGCTAAAACTCCACTCTGGATGCGTTTTACCAGCAAGAAGTACAATGCTAGTACTAGTTACCCGATCTTGTATCACTTAGTACTGCCAGTCGGGAAATCGACTAAGAATTGCAATTGGTAGTACTACTGAGCGATGGCAGCGCTATCGACCTCTACAAACCTATATAATATATAGATTGGTCTAAAAAGTACTACCCTAGCCAATAGTTCATTAGAATTTTGCCAGTAAGGCGTGTCAGCTAATTCTTTGATATCTCCAGCGGCAGCCCTAGCGATGAGGTCGTGGCAAGAATTGGGCACACAACTAGCCTCGGTATCGGCAATCAGCCGATAATCGGCGCCGTATGATATAACGCGGATTACTCGCCCGTCGTCCACACAATAAAAGAAAAGCTTTGTTAAGTCAAGTTACATAGAGAATTGCGAGTTGGAAACGAGAAGATACATTTTGTCATGTTCGACTATGATAAGAATATTTTGGACTCTGCTAATGTAACTATTGCGAGATTACATAATTTTAGCAGACTATTCATTCGTTAAGTTGCTATTATCTTCTCCTTCTTAGACCCATTCATCGTCACCCTGTTCTTAACCTACCCTCAGTCCCTCATGCTTCTTCTTGTTTGCAACATGTTTTCGACTCCAATATTTAATCCATACGTCATCTCAGCACTAATTTTATTCGCATGTACATCCTTCTTCACACAATCCATCCATATTTCCTTAGGTCTACCTTTACATTCACGCCTATAACTCTTTTGGTAATACGACCCTTATTCCTTCTCAGTTACGTCTTATCTCTGTCACTAGTGTTACTTTCAAACTTCTTATATGTTTATTCATTACTAATCTTATTCTGGTTACATCACACATCTATCTTGAAATTCTCGTCTCCGCCATGTGAATTCTTCTTTATACTTTGAATGCATGTTATTCTCAAAATATCACGACTAAAAATAATAATCATAAAAACAGCCCTTTGTTAATGTTAGATGTTACAAATTTAACCCAGTAATGAGTTATAAAAATAAACATCGCGTTTATCACCGTTCCCTGAAACGTGAGAACCCCTCAGAGGCATCCATCATTACCTACCGGAAAAATGCGAATCGACCCAATAACACACAAAGCTCGATATCAAAAGCTCGGGCTCGAGCTGAGCTTTGTGCTTTTTATAGACGCTCTCCAACATCAGCAGTATTGTTTTTATGTGGTCTTTTTTAATATTCTTGCTTTTTGAGTGCCGTAGATACCTTCCAACTATTGATATCGTTTAAGCCAATTATGTTTATATTCTTTCTTGTTGATCAAACTGAGATAATTATTTTTAATATTTTGTTAAATCCTTATTTAAATGAGTGTTTGGTTGACTTGACAAATGTTATATTATAGCCAGCCAGTGTATAAAATGGGAACAAAACAGTCTAATATTCTTGAAAAGTTGTGGACGACAAAAATTAAATATTTTTGCAATCATTATAAGACGTTACAGCGGAAAATAACATCGATACATAATCAGCCAATTTCTGCCAGCAAAATAATCACTGAAAGTATTGTTACTGATCCATCTACTACGTCAATGCCCGCAGCCGACGAGATTCGCACGCCCGCACAACCATTAGTACAAATTAATTACATGACAATTTGTTAAACAGTCAGGATATAACTTGGGTTAAACTTTCCGGCTTTGAACCGGGGTATCGTCTTACCTATTTCTGCAGCAAAGCAGCAGTGCTTGCATTGCTGTGTTCCGGTTTGAAGGGTAAGGTATGGCAGTGAAGTTACTGGGTGCCGTGACTTTACATCTGATGTCACAAGTTGGCAACGTACACTGTGGTTCATGTGGGGGTTACAGTTATGCTGCGAATCTCACAAGAGCCACATGTATTATAGGTGACTGTTACCTGTGCTGTTACCACTTACCATCAGGTGGGCAGTTTGCTTGTTTGCCAACTTAGTTGTATAAAAAAAATATATTTCATACGTAGATAACATCATCATCATCCTCGCTCCATCCCATTATTAGGGGTCGGCTCTCCTGATATGTTTTCGCCATTCAAGACGTTGTTTTGTCATTTCAGGCATAAGGCCCGTCGTCTGAAGGTCGTCGTTAACGGTCTTCATCCAGGTCATAGGTGGGCGTCCTCGGCTTCTCTTGCCCTCATCAATGCGCATTACCGTCCGTGTTAAGTGGTCCTCTTCGCGGCGCATTACGTGCCCATACCAGCGCAGGCGACTCTCCTGTAATTTGGTGGTAATATCGGCAACCTTAAATGTACCCCTTATATCACAGTATATGTTCTTCAGTTCTTCACTTTATCCATCCGGGTGACACCGCCCGACCAGCGCAGCATCCTCATCTCCGTTACGTGAAGCTTTTGTTCGTCTGCTTTTCTCATTGCCCAGCACTCCGACCCGTAGAGTAAGGCTGGTCTTACTGCCCGTTTGTAAACTGTGCCCTTTGTTCTAATTGGGATTTTCTGGTCACACAGAACGCCAGTGAGTGCACGCTACTTCATCCACTCTGTTCTCTATGTCCTTCACAGTGTCACCATTTGAGTCCAGCACTGAGCCAAGATATTTAAATTCGGAGACTTGATTTAGTTTCGTGCCGTCTATTGTTGGTGTCCAGTTTAGATTGCGGCCTGAGAAATTGCACCGCATATATTCGGTCTTCGTCCGGCTTACCCTGAGTTCCATGCATTCAGATCTTGTTGGATTTCTGATGGCTCTTCCGCGATCAGGACTACATCATCGGCAACATTTATCAGCGATAACATTTAAACTAAATAACAATCTACCAAAAAAACATTTAGATTTTTAGTTTTTATTGCTTTATCTAAACTTGTTAATTTCGCTAAGCTTAGCATTGCTTTACTTTACATTAATATAGGAATGGAATTATTTAATTATTTAAAACACATTTAAGCAAACTATTTGTAAGACCATCAATTTTCATGTTTTCTTCGAAATATAGATAGATTTCTAAACAAAAACTGTAGAGACTAATTCAATAGAATAGAGTGGAATGTGCAAAAACTGAGCAGTTTTTTTTAAATAAAAGGACAAAATAGTGATTTTTCTTCTAGCCATCAACCTCTGGAGACATATCTAATTGGAGTTTAAGTTATAGATACGTAAAAACGCTACAAAATGAATAAGATTCCATGAGTACTATTAAAGAACTAATAAACGGCTGCAGTAAATTATAAGCTCGTTTAATGTATAAATTACTTCGATTATATTCATTGATCAGAAAATAATGATCAGCGACCAACACGCTGATCTTCCTAATGAATAGTAATTGGCCAAACAACAGCTCGAGCGCAGTGCTTAGGTAGTGATTCACTAAGATAGTTCGCGAATGTTTATCGTCACGCAACCCCCGAGATCATGAAACAAACATAATTGGACCCGGAGAAAGTCGGGGCTCGCACAAAACTTACGACCGCTGTGATTGTGACAAATGGCTCCTAAATCGTCCGTTTTGATTTCTATTAGGCTCATGATTTAAACGCGTTCTGAAATATAAATTCCTTTCTTTATTAACGTCAGTATCTTGTGAAATGGCTTTAAAGATTGTCTCTTTCAAGTAGAATTTTTCAAAATACTAAAATGTATCTACTCAAAAGTGTAAAATAATCTTCATTAAAATGACGAGAATAATAGGCAGAAATATACCCTGACCTAAATGAAATCGATGTCCGAGCACTTTACAAGCAAAAGGATCTATTTTGAATAGGACTTTTGTTTCTAATTTTGTTAATCCCCTAAACCAAAACTTGCTAAACACTTAATACCTTCTTAACATTAGTTTTTTCAAGAGCTCGACTATTCAGTGGCCTTTCGTTGCTTCGATCAACCGTAAAAAGATCAAAGGACCAGAATTTTTCTTAGTAGCGTTTATTCACGCTGTATTCCATACAAGGTTTGTATCATGATAAATCTCTTGGATATTTTGCGTGTCACCACGTCGGTCGGTGTCGGTCGCCGGCATATAATTTCCTTTCCTCGATTAATTGCCGAACGTTTGCTTTCACATCGTTGATAGCCCTTAATGATGATGCATTGTTGTAATATTGCTGGCAGGTGTCAGCTTTTTGGGTGTTCCCCAAAGGCGTGTGTTCGATTCCAGCCGTAGTGGCCTGTTTATGGGAAACTGGTTTCTGATTTGTCAACAGACATTTGTTATTTTATTTAAAAATAATGTATTCATTTTATTTATTCTAATATTTTGTCATCAGGCATGGTTGTCACTTCATCGATTTCCACAATCCAATCTTTTTAATGTGGAACGTTCGCGAGCATTCGTGTGTAAAAACTTTTCATATTTTGCGCTTTCAAGATTCCCCGTACAATCTTTTCCACTTGACATGATTAATGTTCAAGACTTTTTCGCGGCTTTGATTTTTATCAACATATATTCTGTTGGTTTGGTTTACGTGTACATCTTACTAACTGAAAGTTGATTGCATTTAGTCCGCCCTTTCACACATTGTAAATAAAGTATTAAATCTAATATATACAATTCTCGTGTCACAGTGTTTGTTACCGAACTCCTCCGAAACGGCTCGACCGATCTTTATGTAATTTTTTGTGTTAAGTGGATCTGAGAATAGGTCGTAAACTATTTTTTATTATGGCGAAACGTAGTTCGCAGGCACAACTCCGAAACGGCTTGATCGATTTTTATGAAATTTTTTGTGTATGTTCGGTAGGTCTGAGAATAGGTCGTAAACGATTTTTTATTATGGCGAAACGTAGTTCGCCTGCACAGCTAGTCTAATATATAAAATTCTCGTGACACAGTGTTTGTTACCAAACTCCTCCGAAACGGCTTGACCGATCTTTATGAAATTTTTTGTGTGAACATACACAGGTCGTAGGTCTGAGAATAGGTCGTAAACTATTTTTTATTATGGCGAAACGTAGTTCGCTGGTACAGCTAGCTATAAATAAAATATACATTATATCACTTTAAAATTATATTGCGAGAAGCGCTCACTCAAGTATTTGTGTCAATCTGGGTGGTATTCCAGTATTAAGACAGGTGAATGTATGACTGATTTACTGCCTTGCCATGAAATCCAACAAAAATGGCGGCAGGTCCTTGAACGGTCTTCGATACCTCAAGTTTCTAGTTATTCTCTTGATTCGCATTGTGCCAATCAAGTGTTGTTTTGTTTAACTATCAACTGGCCGCGTATTTCCATCAAATGTGTCTGTTCCTCGATTAAGACGAGTTAATGCATCCGCTTGTTGGGATTCTTGCGAGTATCGGTAATTGGCGAGATTGCCTGTGTCATGCTGCTGCTTTGATGTGGCCGCCCTGCACATAACTGAGCTGCTTGTTAACTTGTTGATGATGTTGCACATGTTTAACGTTTTTCTGTAATTTTATTGCCTCATTAGTCAGACCTGAAATATTTGTTACCAGTTCCAATAAAGTAGTCGTAATTCTATTACCAATAAATAAACACTTATCATAATTAAAAACCTTATATAGATGATTATTGAAGAAGGCTTGTGTTTTAATCATTCTTTTTATAAATTGTAAAATTAATTTGAGCGGTTTAATTGAGGTACATTTATAGATCCTAACGTAATATTCAGAAAGGAACATCTTTAGAGCAGCTTTCTCTGTTTCCTCTAAAATTATAGGCTCAATCAACCAATCATGATGCGAGACAAAAAGCATTAAAAAATAGTACCAAATGAATTAAACCGTACATTTCAATTCGTAACGGATCCCTGAAGAAATCCGAAAGCGATGCAATGCAAAACAAACTTAATGACGAAGCGGTAAGAGATGTAATTCCGGAGCAGTGTCAGCGCGTGGCCGGTGTGCATTCATTACCATATCAACTTCATTTGCATTGGTTAATAACTTAATTCTGCTTGTTTTAAGCTTCGGAAAGCCAAAGGGAGGACCACACACAGGATGCCCTTATAAAGTTCTTATAAACTTTTCCCTTCACAATTATTCTTTGTTTGGTGATTTGGCCCCTTACATGGTGCGCTGTGTAGTTTTTATGTGGATAATTATCATAATGTTCGGTGGTCGTGAAAATATTAATAAATTAACGACGCTGTAACTGTTGCAGGTTATCTTAATTGTTATTTATTTTTGCTATCTCTTTCTGTTTTATTGTCGATTGTTAAACTCTCTCGTTTTAAGTTAACACACAGTAAATAATTATAATTTTTTCGTTCACGCGTTAGCAAGTAATTATAATTTTACCATTTTACTAAACAATGGGCAAGAGAAACAGTTTGCAAAGCAATTCCACAAGGTGTTTCTGATTTTGAAGTGCCTCTTCTAATTCAAGATATTGAAAACCTCCCTATTACTAAATTCAAAAAATAATGAAACAAACGTTATGGGCTAAAGCTCACTACAAAGTAACGGATTATCTTAGTGATAATACTTCGTGGATATAACTTGCTTGGTTTGCATGAGAGATTGTTTTCTTATTTTTAAGGGTTTCCGTACCTCAAAAGGAAAAACGGAACCCTTCAATCAAACCTCAAATCAAAATCGGTTCAGTGGTTATTGATTCCCCATACAAACTTCCACCCCCCCCCCCCTTTCTCCCCTTTAAGGGGTGATTTCTGCGATAAAAGCTATTATATGTCCGTCTCCTGATTCTAAGCTACCTCTCCACCAATTTTCAGCCAAATCGGTTCAACCGTTTTTGAGTGATATATAATGTAACTAACACTTTCTTTTATATATAAAGATATTCGGGTCTACGGTCTTTTTCAGCTGTAAAAAATTATACTTGTAAGAAAACGCGATCAAAAAATATGACCTATGCATGTAGCATTTTTCGCAAATTTTGCGATTGCACAAGATAATCTAAACCTATAGGGGAACTTTCCGTTGACCTAGAATCAGGAAATTTGTCACAAAACAAGTTTGGGAAAATGTCTAAAAACTTGTTTACTTAAAAATAAGCTATCCAGTTACACTTTTAAAGTAATGGAAAACAAACCAACTGATAACAGATTTTTAAGGCATACACACAACAAATGTCCTTTTTCTTATCGGCAGAATAAACGTATCTCAGGAATCAACTGTGTACAGCAAAAAGCCGGTGGATTTCGAAGATACAATCAACGCTCCTTTGAAGCGCCGTGGCTTGGCTGATCTAGGCATTGTTCTGGAAATATTTGATTCGATAGAAAGTACCTTGTCAGCTGCTTGTGAAATCTTAGATTGGAAGCGTTAAAGTGTACTCACGTATTGATCCAATAATCCGTTAAAATCTGTGACAGTTACTTTTTGGGGTTCCGCACCTCAAAAGGAAAAAACGGAACCCTTAAGATCACTTTGTTGTCTGTCTGTACGTCTGTCAGTCGAGAACTTTTTCTCGGGAACGCGTAGAGATATCAAATTGAAATGTATATCAAATACTCATGTCTATAATCTCTTTTAGCTGTAATAAAATCAAACTTGTTAGTCAATGCGATCAAAAGATATGACCGTTTCATCAAAACCTATAGGTTACTTTCCGTTGACCCAGACTTGTCAATACATGTATCTTATTTACGTGTCAATCAAATCAAATCAAAATATTCCATATTTAAATGTGACCTGATAGAAAACTCATTTGAACAATTTTACTAATTTGAACCTACCACTCATTCAGGACATCTTCTAGCTGATAAGAAGAATGGCCGCAAGAAACTTATCAGCTTTATCAGAAGACATTTACAGAAAAAATGTCGTCACCAAACACAGCAATATTTGTTTACATAAATAATTACATACACAACAACACGATTATTTACATTATGACGAGTAATATCATCAAATTAACACCAAGCGTTCTTCACTGAAATAATCATTGACTTTTACCCTTTACTCCTAAGAATCTTTTTACATTGCGCTTTGAACATATAAAATGGCAAATTAGAAACATTTTATGAAACTTATTATAAAAAGTTATACATTACACACATAAATGAGCCCCTAGTTTTTTGAAGCCTGTAAGTTGGAACGACAAGTTTATTTGTATTTTGTGTGTTTAAATGGTCAATTTGGAAATTGGTATCAAATGTATTATAAATTTTATAGATATTAATCAAATTTTCTTAAATGTACTCTCCTGCTACAGTCAAAATATTAATTTCTCGAAACAAATCTCTTAGCGAATCCCTTGTCCTTAAATTAAAAATCGCGCGAACTGCTCTTTTTCGAAGTATGTACAAAAATATTTCCTGTATCAGCAGCCGAATCAAAAGCACATATAATTGTATGTTAGTATACAGATATTTTCACTTTGGTACAATGACCGTTTGATCACAGTATCAGCGTCTATATTCCCCGGAATCGAGTCCAGATTTCTCAATACAGTTGCACAACGGCCGCGTTGCGTCCGCGCACAATGGGAGTTATGACGCGAAAAATAAATAGGATCAGGGGATAGATATTCCTTTGTAGCGATCGCAAACAGCGCATAAATATACTGTATTGGTGTGCGGCGGCAGCCCAAAGCATAGGAGGTGGCGGGTTTGTAATTACATTATTATCCGATATTTAGCCAAGTGCGCGGGAGATATTATGGTGCACATTGTCACAATGTGACATGTATGCACATTAACACAGCGGGTTTAGTCCCATAGCGCGATGCGACGATTAACCGACAAGAGCGGATTGAGATCAAGTGTCTATACAGCGTTTTCTGAAGCAGAGGGGAGCTCGAGATGTTTCACATTTTTGGTCACCCACTATAGGCCTAAGCACAGCCAACGTTAAGGTCCAGATAAGCACAATATTTTTAGACACAAAATAAGTAAGATTTCAAATTCAAATTCAAATTCATTATCTTTTATTCAAATTGGATTGTTACAATCTCTTTTGAACGTCAAAGCAGCTACGCCATTGGTTCACAAGTCTACGGCGGGAGACCTTGTACTGGAAAGAACCAGCAAGAAAACCAGCAAGGGCTATTTTTTTCTCCCTGTATTGTTACAGAGTCGTCAATTGGAAGCTGACCTCACAGCAGAAGTTTGAGCTCAACTTCCATTACAAGATTAGATGTGTCAGTTCTCTTCTTACTACTTATTACCAAAAATAATAATATTTGTTTATACAAATGGTTATACATAACAACACGATTCATTATCTGAAAAATTAACACCAGGCATTGGCATCATTCAAATAATCGTTGACTTTATAATATCCTTTACTCATAAGAGTCTTTTTTACATGCGCTTTAAACTTATGAAAAGGCAAGTCGGTAACACTTTGTGGAAGCTTATTATAAAAGGTTATACATTTCCCCATAAACGAGCCTCTAGTTTTTTGAAGCCTGAATGTTGGAACGGCAAGTTTATTTTTGTATCTTGTGTTTAGATGATGAATTTGGAAATTGGTTTCAAATGTATTGTAATTCTTATAGACATAAATCAAATTTTCATAAATGTACTGTCCTGCTAAAGTAAATATATAAATTTCTCTAAATAAGTCCCTTAAAGAATCTCTTGCTCGTAAATTATAAATAGCGCGAACCGCTCTTTTTTGAAGTACAAAAATACTTTCAATACTAGCAGCCGATCCCCACAGTAGTATTCCATATGACATATAGACATATAAGAATAGACAATAATGAATTTCATGTGATTATTCCAATCAGTAAATGCATAAAACACATGTTTTATATACATTCATCGGGTCCAATTCACGTATAAGTTTTGATTTTGCTTCTAGTTTTCGTCTTCTCCTTCGCTTGTTCCCATCATCTGGAGTCAGCTTTTCTTGTCTGTTGTTTCCATCTTCCTCTGACTTCGCTGTTGCTTCGTCTATCTCCAATTCTTTCAGGTCCTTTCGGACCGTCGTCAACCAGGTGGCGAGGTCTTCCGCGATGTCGCGTCATCGTTGTCGGTATGTTTAGGGCTACCCTAACCATGTGGTCTTCAGGGCGGCGTAGTATATGGCCATACCATCGCAGGCGGCGCTCTTTCACCTTGTCAATGATGGGAGCAACTTAATAGCTGCCTCTGATGTGGACATTTCGTTCTTGTTCAGGAGTGTGACATGCGCTGACCAGCGTAACATGCGCATTTCTGTCGTGTGAAGTTTTGACAGGTGCTGCTTTGTACTTGTCCAACACTCAGTACCGTAGAGAATAGCAGGTCTTATTGCTATTTTGTACAGTTTTCCTTTTAGTGTGATAGGCATTCTTTTGTCGCACAATACATATTTTTAATTTTTTTTCTATATTCCGCTAGCGCCAATACCCAGGGCTGTAGTCCAAAAGTGACTCACGGGTATTGATGTCGCTCCTCGTGTTACCCGGTACTTCCTATTTCGCAACGCAGCAGACGGTAATCTCCGAGCCATTTCTGCGAGTGCAGAAGTGACCGCTTCACTGCAGCTGCTTTGATACGTGGGTATTTGTAACTATTTGTTACATCTGCATTGCGTTGCGTTAACAAGAATATTAGCCTTGTCCTCTCGACACGTCTGCCTGTTCTAAGCAATTCGATTGCTAACGTGAACTCAATAATAAACCCTCAACAATGATTGTTTCATTGTGAAAACTGGACCTGAACGAGGTGAGTATTTTTTGCTCCTTTTACCAGTTTCTATTCCATACTCGTATTCTACCGCAAGTGAAATTTTCACCACTTTAGCACGCAAAGATAAACTCGCTGCAAAATAGCTCAAAATTTGCAGTGCGCAAAATTGATGACGAACTTGTAACACCTCATTCTGCATTTACTTGTTGTCGTAAGGAAATGTTCAACTATTTTTAACCTACTTCAAAAAAGGAGGAGGTTCTTAATTCGATGCGTATGTTTTTTTTGGGTGTATATAGAATATATTCCTGGGATGGTCCCATTGTCACCATAGTCAGGGTCTGATGCTGGGATCCCATGAAAATCGAGGAAAACCCTTAAAATTTGTATGTCCAAAGTGTTTCATGTTTTTTCCGAAACTGTTCACGTATTTGCTGGTAGTCATAGCCGAGCTCATGATAGAAGGATCCTTAACCTTTAGGAGTTAGAGGTAAGTATTTTAACTACAATAAGCACGTAGTATCAGAGCTAGTATTAAATTAAACGTGAGCTGGTAATACAATTACTAAAAAAATACAAATAATAAAAACCAACTTCAAAAACACTAACACTTTTTATTTTTTGTTGAAATTTTCAACTCAATTGTTTTCTTACAGTCTTACTTTTCTCGCTAGGCGTGGTGAATAGACCTTTGATGCGAGACCAAATTTTCTTCTGTCTCGTGCCTATAATTGAATCAGTAGTCTATGTGAAAATCACTCGCTCACTTATAATTAAATTTTATACTAGGTACTCAGTAAGCTCCTTAATTAAACTCAGCTATCGCAGCAAAAGCTTTGGTCTCTTTTGAATAAATAATTATTCAATTAACTATCGGTCGACTCTTTAGATAGATTTCTCAGCGAAATGTTATATTCATTCCAAACTGGATATATGACGCCACCTGGATATATGTATATTTGTATATCTATACTTCTATACTAATATTATAAAGAGGAAAGATTTTATTGTTTGTTTGTTTGAATAGGCTTCGAAACTACTGAGCCGATTTTGATGAAGGTTGGTATAGAGATAGTTCGAGACCAAGGGAAGGACATAGAGTAATTTTCATACGTGAAAAATCTACCGGAAATTTTTTTCTACGGGAAAAGTTGCTTATATTGCAAACAAAGTTGCATACGGTCAGCTAGTATAAAATACATGGTGTATAAAACCCTTTGTTTTTAGTAAGATAAAATTATAATGATAACCTTTCTATTGTTACAGGTAAGACATTTGCATCTAATCAACATCCATTCCATTTATTACATCCATTAAGGTAAGTTATGTATGTATTTGTATGTTTACAATGCTGTGAAAAGTTGGTGAGATCTGCATCGAATGATCAGTTGTCTCAAAGTCGGAGTGAAGATCGGCATTTAAAAAATTCCAAAAACTTTATACACGTACGAATCGGCGCTGTGTAAGTTACAAGTATAATACACTAAGTATATAACACATCACTTGTTTCTTTTTATAAAATATAGAATTTAAATTTATTAAATAAGTATAGAAAATTTTTTGATACGGAAATTCATATGACGAGTAAATACCCAAATAAATATGTAAAAGTTGTTTAAAACCTGTAACTAGATTAGATGTTATACTACATAATTATTCTAAGTAAAATTTATAGACCAAAAGACCGATGAATTAACATTATTAAATAGAAAAAATTACTTCACTTAAAACACGTGTCTTTGGTCGAGATTTAAAGCTCGATTCAAACCATTGCTGCATGCAAATCGCCTTAAGTCTCAATTTAATAAAATCGTACGTTGTTACTATAAAAAGCTTTTTGTCTAAGTTAGACACTGCTTAAACAGAATATCGTCTCTATCTATTCCTTAAAAAATAATGAAACGGCACCATCTTTAAATAGTATTTAACTTTAGACAGCGTTTCTAAACTAAAGTTTTTTTTACATGGCCTCAATTTTTTTCGTCCATCTATCGCATATCGCATCACACAAAAAATTAGATCTATAATAGCCTGAAAAACAACATACGTTACTTTATTGATAACATTATATTGAAAACTACGAAAACCACATCAAACAGTATTGCATTAACATAACATGTTGCCTAGCAACCCACAACGTCTCTCTGGTCAGCTCTGCCGACCGTTCTAACATGTTGCCTAGCAACCCACAACGTCTCTCTGGTCAGCTCTGCCGACCGTTCTAACATGTTGCCTAGCAACCAACAACGTCTCTCTGGTCAGCTCTGCCGACCGTTCTAACATGTTGCCTAGCAACCCACAACGTCTCTCTGGTCAGCTCTGCCGACCGTTCTAACATGTTGCCTAGCAACCCACAACGTCTCTCTGGTCAGCTCTGCCGACCGTTCTAACATGTTGCCTAGCAACCAACAACGTCCCTCTGATCAGCTCTGCCGACCGTTCTAACATGTTGCCTAGCAACCCACAACGTCTCTCTGGTCAGCTCTGCCGACCGTTCTAACATGTTGCCTAGCAACCCACAACGTCTCTCTGGTCAGCTCTGCCGACCGTTCTAACATGTTGCCTAGCAACCCACAACGTCTCTCTGGTCAGCTCTGCCGACCGTTCTAACATGTTGCCGAGCAACCAACAACGTCTCTCTGGTCAGCTCTGCCGACCGTTCTACGTGAGCTTTCAAATATTGGGTACCTATAGGGAAGGCGACGAGGCCGTGTTACAGATCTTTTATTTCACTATTTCACATAGTAGGTCAGGATTAGTCCATGTGTTAGGTCATCGTCTTTGTGTGCAGTGTTTCGATCCTGATGTAGTGCGTTTTTCTTTTTCGTAAATTTGTTTTTTTTTATTATTGTCTGTTGTTAATTTTTCTATTACTTTTTTTTGTTAATCAATTAGTTTTTTTTATAATTTATAACTATAATATAACTTTTCAGAAAAAAAATATTTAGGTTAAGATTAAAAAAACGATTTTAATACTCTAGATCGAATAATTTTCCGTAAATTATCAGTTAAATGCCTACGATCCGTAAAAAAAGTTTCACTTGCTTCGTGGCTTGATAAAACCACACAACAATTTTTCAAACTATCTGTAGTAACACCGGAAATGTTTATAAGTAATTTTACTGCAAGTCTCCAAGAATTTAATGTAGATGAAGCGTTTATGAAGTCCGGGAAAAATAATGGGCGCGAATCCTTCTCACGAAAAGGACACGTTTACGATTCACAGGGCGGGAGGAAGCCGAGGTAATATAAAAGTGTAAAATGTATCCTCCCTCAGTTCGTTACGAGCCGGTTCCACGAAGTAGTCCTTTGTTGGGTGCATCCCGCACGAACTCACATAAACGTGGCGTTCTATCCTTTGTGTCTACTGCTTTCCAAACGTTGTTAGCTTTTATGTAAGTTTTTATTGCGTTGCGTTTTCGAGTTACATACTTACTTTGGTTTGAAACGTTTCCGATCTTGCACTTTGTGCTAGGGTTGCCAGGTCTTAAGAGGGAAATTTTGGGATTCCGTCCCAAAATTTCCCTCTTAAGAGTAAAAATCGGGATTATCACTTTTAAGTCCGGATAGCAAAAAACTAGGCTTGAAAGCGAAATTTCGTATTTCAGGTCGGGACAGTAAAAAAAACCTTTTTTTATCTTATAAAAAATCGCATCGTACGCATTTGACTGAAAATTTTCAGAAAACTATTCAATTTAGTGTATTAAAATCGCGCTATTAATCTTAACTTAAATCTTTTTCTTCTGAAAAGAAAATTATAAATAAAAAAAGGAAAAAAAAATCAAATTAATAAAATATACAAAAAAGAAATAAACAAAATAAGCAATAAAAAAAAACAAATTTAAACGTCCTACGCCGGGATCGAACCGCCGCCACACGGATTTCGATGGAAGATCTGACGCATAGACCAATCCTGACCTATACGAAGTAGTGAAATTAAACATCTCATGTTTTTGTGTAATGCGACATGCGATAGATGGCCGAAAAAAATTTAAGCGATGTTATTAAGTATCACTTTGAAAAGTTAGAAGAAGAATATTTTAAATCTTATTCAACTCTCATACAGCCTAGTCTTATAGTATTTGTTCCAATTAGATAAGTATTCCACTAAATAAATAAAAATAAATACATAAATAAATCAGCCATAGTATTTGTGATTATGCTAAATTGTCAAATTGTTGTGCTTTGGTCGAAAATCTGGACATATTGCGTCCCGCTCATAGTTAAAGTGGGACGTGTCCGTATACCTCTCAAATCAGGACACCTGGGGGCTACCGCATAACTCATAGCGATCACTCGCTATCGCTTTCGTGACATTAGAACAATAGCTCAAATGTCACCTGAGACATTAAAACTATTGTTCTAATGTTACGATAGCGATAGCGAGTGGCCGCTACGAGTAGGGCGGTACGGCCGCTGACAACCCTATTTGTATACCGGACGTAACTGTACTCCGAAATAATATTCAAGGGGCGTATATGTAGGTCAAATATTAGATGGACCCCAGGTTCTTGTCTTAGATCTGTAAACCTTATACTTTCCAAGTTAATCGACTTCAAAAACTGAAAACAGAAACTTTGAAGTGACAACTATAGTCCGGCTGACTATGAAATTAATACAAAAGAAATGTCAAAACTGCATGAAGAAACAAGGTAGGTACGCTGATGTAGGGCTGTTGACACACAGGATCAAAAAATAATTTATTTAGTTTATATGGGAAAAATAAAAACCCTGATTAGCCCCAATATTATTCCTATCGAATCTCCGCTTCTGATGAATATTTTCCGCTTATATATTATTACGATATTCCATTACAGCCTGTTAAAATACAGAAAGACTAGTAGAAATAACCTCATACACCTAATCGTCCAATTAAGTTCGACGCAGGCACAAACACAGCGAATCATGGCCGCTCCTCACACTTGCGCGATCGCATTGCGTTATCACAAGAGCTACTTGATTATTTTTAAGCCTCACAATACATTGCGCGCTTCTCGGGCACTCAAGTGAACAATGGCCATAATTAGAACGCAATGTATGTCGATGTTTATGATCCTATCTTATAAATACGGATATCGTAATCGTATCGACAAAATTAAATTTAAGCCTTGACTTCAAATTCTTCTCAATAAATTCGCTGTCATTACGCCATCAACAGAAAACTCTGAGCCACCTGACATTTATAGAGCAGCGATTGATGCACTTTGAATGTCAGTGTTAAATCTTTCGTGATATATTTGAGCTGCATAGACAAGGGGCTTGTCTTAGTGGAAGTTCCAATTTTTCGACACTGCTAGGAGCGTTACGCTGAAACTGAGTCCTGCCCCTTGTCTTATCTAAAAAAGCCGGACCGAACCGAACCGGAAAAAATACTTAACAAAAATCGTTACTCGGAGAGACTCTGTACCAGGGTCGCGTGCTGCGGTACCTCCGTCTTACCTATTTTAGCTTGCACTGCTGTGTTCAGGTTTGAAGGGTAAGATATGGCAGTGAAATTACTGGGTACAGCGACTTTACATCTTATGTCACAAGTTGGCAACGTACGCTGTGGCTCTTGTGGGGATGCAGATTTGCTGCGAATCTTACAAGAGCCACATATATTGTGTCTGTTACCACTTACTATAACGTGGGCAGTATTCTTGTTTGCCACCTACGTGTATAAAAAATATCGCAGGCAGTCAGGTGTCGCTTTAAAACACTCCTATGTATCGAAGATTCTTACCTCCAGGCTTACGATTTCCCTTCTTCAGCTGGGAGTAAAACACTGCTTTAGGTAGCCTGGAGTCATCCGCACAAAATGCACACATCATCGTAGCTGCCCCCCAATAACAAACACTCAATGCAATCTGATTTGGTACCTCTAAGTATTTTATTTATTTTTATTTACACACTTTATTGCACAATTTCAAAATTTTATGTTTTTTGAACATTGAATCGTAGGCAAATGGTGGACTTATCTACAGGAGATGTCTTCCAGTCAACCCATGGCAGTGGAATTAACAAAGTGTAGTATTTCACTATTAGGAACTCGGTCCTGCCAACCTAACCTACGCAAAGTTTTTCGTAAGCATCTTATATGAAAGACGTCTAGACGCCTAATGTCGCTCTTATAGAGACACCACGTTTTAGTAGAAGCGTAGAGGAGTATTGGAAATACGATGGTTCTGTGACCATTTCTATGTAACATACCGACTTTTGTGTCATTATCAAATATGAAATGTTGTAAAATTTTTCTACTTTTACTATACCTCATTTTTATTAGGGCTCCGTACCACAACAGGAAAAACGGACCCTTACAAGTGATCCACTTCGTTGTCTGTCTGTCAAAAATCATACTTGTAAGTCAAAACTTAAGTCGAATAGTTTCAATTTTACGATCCCACAAGGGAATCAAAACCTGCAAAGTACTTCCCGTTGACATAGAATCATGAAATTTGGCAAGAAGCAAAGTCTTATAGAACATGTTAAGGGAAAATCCCTTAAATATGTACAAACTTAGGAAATTATATACAAAGATAAGTTTCTACGAAACCTCGGTGCGCGAGTCCACCTCGCACTTGCTCGTTTTTTTTAATTGAACTAACATAAGAGCGTCGGTGGCGCTGTGGACTTGGCACTTGCCTTCCAATCGGGAGGTCGGGGTTCGAGACCCGCCATGTACCAATGTGTTTTTCGTTTCGAATTTCATATGTACATTTGTCTGACGCTCCTACGGTGAAGGAAAACATCGTGAGGCAACCTGCATACATCTGCGGAGAAATTCAATGGTGTATGTGAAGTCGACCAATCCGCACTGGGCCAGCGTGGTTGACTAAGGCCTAATCACCCTAACATAGGGTAGGCTCGAACTCCTCGGTGGGGATGTATATGAGCTGTGATGATGATGATGATGATGAACATAAGCTAAACAAGAAGTTGAATCGTAAAACTCACATTCCATTACCAAAGGTTAAAAATTTACCACAATCCACAGGCGTTAGACTAGCTAGTTGTAATCTGGAATCTAGCTCGATGAAGGATCTCTTTATGCTTCCCAACACTAAACAGCCCTTAAAGGTGCGTAAGTATTCACGAAATGTATTAATTTAACGTGTGACAGTGTACATATGTCGAATGTGAATTTCCGGCGCTCGTAAAACCCGTCGCTGACGAATGACTGTTCGTGCAAATATTACGCGCTTTTATACGTTTCTAACACCTCTTGCGTCTAGTGCTGTGAATGGTTGTGAACTCATCTTTCGATGTTTGCTCAATCAATAATACAAAGTTACCATAATATGATCTTTTCTTTATTGTACTTGTACAAGATAGGTTTACGCTTGACCTAGAATCACCTAATGGTAAGTCAGACTAGGCAGTATATTATGCACCATTGAATTTGGATTTGGTAACTAAGTAATACGCCCCACACCAGTTCTGGCTCAGCACTCATCACCTAATGGGATTCAAATTTCAGAATTAATACATTAAAATTTAATTAATTGAAATGAATAAATAACATTTGAATCTACCCACTCGCCCGGAACGCTGACCTTCCCGAGGAGAGTGAGCCGTGAACTTGGGGGTTGCTTTTTTCAAAAAAGATAGTCACCAATTACGTTTGCGATCATTCGATACTAACCCAACCCAAAAATACTTACATCTTGCTGCCTAGACAGACTTCGTTCTGTCAAAAGTTAGTTAATTTACTCTGAGACTTGTGTGGTAAAAGAAAAGTGTTGTTTTAACTATTTTCCACGCAATTTTCATGTGTTTTCTCTAGATAAGAACCTTCTATGCGGCCTAAGGGAAAAACGAAAAAAAAAAATTGCTGAATCGTTCCACCCATTCTCGAGTTTTGCGCTTAGCAACACATTGGGCGATCCATTTTTATTTATACAGAGTAAAATAAGATATATTTGAAGGCTAAATGTGCAAGAAAATATATTTACGATATAATCAGAAGATTATATCCATGAATTATTGTCTCTAAGATTTCCGTAAATTTATAGTAACCTTTAATTTTTTTTTATTATTTACTATGAGCTCCTTTTAAATATCGATAGGAATCTTGTTGTAAAAGTGAATGCCCAATGCCTTGAATGTGAGTCGAACCTGTATTCTACAGATCATGTGATATCTTTTTTATGACATCACCCTCTTCAACTCGTATATGTCCCAATGTTGGACACCGATCTCTTCGACCGGATGGGTTGTTGTAGGGTTTTGTTTCGATGTTTCCATCTCCTCCTTGAGCTATACAGATCTGGATTAAATGTTCATAATCAGTAAACCGCGAAAGGCGGTGTATATTCATTGCATTCCAATATTATGTGTAATTCAGAAGGTGAGATTGAGATTTTCAAATTAAGCCAAGGACATAAAATTCGCTTAACCCTGTGCAACGAGATCCCTTTGCTTTTTCAAATGTTGCAGTGTCCCGCGGATTACACTTTAACGGGGGCATAAAATGAGTTCGCTTCAACTAGATCCAAGTCGTTTCAACACAGAATATAGCAGAAAGTTATTGTGACATGTATTAGGGTTATCTGTTGTTTGTCCAATTTTTTACCTTTTGCGACGTAAAATGTTTCATTAAGGTTTTTTGCATTACGATTTAATTCATTTAAAGCTATTGCTGTGCCCAATTTTTTTCCAATCATCAAATTGTTATGTATCACGAATGCTGTCAATTTGATAGACACACAAACTTTTACAATATTACACGGGATGAAATATAGACTACCTCAAACCTCATTCTACCTACTAATATTATATTATAAATTATGAGTATATACGAGTATGTTTTAGATTAGATTGAATGAATGAAATCGTTTATTTGCATTTGAATAAGGTACACAGAAGATGGTCAGGTAACATTAGGTTCAGCTTATTCAGCCATATACAATTAGCATGCAAAATTATAGTTAAATTTAAAATGTCAAAACTATTAAATACAATTGCATGAAAAAATAATAATCACTAGATTATTATAAGTTTTATTTTTCTGCAATGCCTTTAAATCAAATCTTGTTTTCATGTTATTTTGTCCACGTGAACTTTTATGCAAGTTTTACAACGTTTCTACAAAATCCCAGTCTTCACTTAAATTTACCTTACATGAACGTAGATTTATCGTCATCGTAATATTCTTGAGACCGGCAAATAATCTTACAAAGTAAACACGGCTAGCAATAAAAAACATTAACAAATGAATATCAATTTGCACAAATTAATGGCGCAGTGTACACAGGCTCTTTCAGCACGTAACGCTGTGATCCATCATCTGAAGACGCTAACGACCGATCACGGGAGACGACACCTTTTGTGGAGGGATTACGGCGTGTTGTGTAATGATAATGATTATTATTAATGTTAAACGTTTAGGTTTATTCGTGGATTTGCTTAACGAAAATCATTATGGATTAGGTGCCGCCACGTGGAAACCTTTTTTGCAAATGAGGAATGTATATATTTCATGTCGCTTGAATATCATGGAGACTATCAACAAATCAGTGACTACCGCCGGTGTGGGGTTGTCTAGGGTCAAGCTTCATGTTACATTGGAAACCAAGCTTGGGTACTATTGACATAAATCATGTTATTACTGCTATACGAGATATATTCATAAGTATGATTCCATCATTACCACAATTTAAAGGAGGTGACAAAAAATTAGACCTTCGAAATTTCCCTTCTTCTTTCTTCGAAAAAAGACGGTCCACTTAATTCACTCAATAGTTTCGTAGAAGAACAACAATTGAATACGATTACCAGACCACTCAGGACGTATATAGAGTTGATCAAAATACTCGATGGCTGGATCTTTTGATCTTATTATAAATAGTTGGTCCATAAATTGATGCAGCGCTTTGATCAGCCTCGACACGTGCGTCGATATGGCCGACAGTAACGCGGCGCTGTTTCCTTTACACTTCACGAAAATGTATAAAAATTGGGTATAGTTAACCCAAAAAGCAATAGGTAAGGGATCGATCATATTATGCCACTCCTCTCCTTTTCAAAACCCCCTTTTAGGGTTCCGTACCCAAAGGGTAAAAACGGGACCCTATTACTAAGTCTTCGCTGTCTGTCCGTCCGTCTGTCCATCCGTCTGTCTGTCACCAGGCTGTTTCTCAGGAACCGCGATAGCTAGACAGTTGAAATTTTCACAAATTATGTATTTCTGTTGCCGCTATAACAACAAATACTAAAAACAAAATAAAATAAATATCAAAGGGGTCTCCCATACAACAAACACGATTTTTTGCTCTTTTTTGCTCGATATCAATAAATGGTAACACTTGAAATATTCACAAAATACTTAATTGTATATTTACTTTAATAATAAATATGAAATTTGTGTACCTACTGTTGTTTACCTAGTCAATGGTACGGAACCCTTCGTTCGCGAGTCCGACTCGCACTTGGCCGGTTATTTAGCAATAATATGTAAGGAAACATTTTGTTGAGAGTTGCATGTCTGCAAAGTTACAATTGCAACCCAAACTCAAAAATCATTATTCAATATAAACTTGTAAAGCCACTTATTGATGTCAGACAAAACGAAAAACAAATAATCAAGAAGCTAAATAACAATTTAATTTATTAAAATCTTAAACAGTTAATTATTAAATCCTTGCATGCACATACGAGTAAACCTCAACCATGTTTAAGATGTATGTTAAATAATACAACTAAAACGAAAATAAAGAATTAAATAATGTTCTGAAATTGAGGAAGCCTTCTGGAGAAGACAAGGCTAGAAACTACTAACTTTTTTGTCATCTCTTTTAAATCATCACCAAACGATGATCTCCTAGAAAGTGTTAAAATTTGTCACCGACTTCAATATAAAAGTGTGATGTTGTCTGTACCTATTTTTATATTATTTTTAAGTTTTCAGTGTTTTTGAAGTCGGTTTTTATTTTTTGTTAAAAAAAATATTTTTAACTTTTTAGTGAAAGAAACCCTAATTTAATACCAGCTCACCTTCGGTGTGCTGGTATTAAATTAGTGTTTTCCTCGATTTTCTATGGGATCCCATCATCAGATCCTGACTTTGGTGACCATGAGACCACCCTTGCAGTATACTCTATCAAGTATAAAAAGAATTTTGGAAATCGGTTTAAAAATGACGGAGTTATGAGGTAACAAACATAAAAAAATACATCCGAATTGATAATCTCCTCCTTTTTTGAAAACGGTTAAAAATAGCATTATAATATTCAATATACCAATATCATAATAATATGTTTCGTATGCTCGATTTATAGTTCTTTTTTAATTTTTACTCATATGTGTTAGCAAAATAAATCAGAAAAATATTTGACTGAGAAAATGTGGCCGCAGTTTTCAATTATAATTTAATGGAAACTGCGGCATATCCTATTGCATTCAATAAGTTTGCAATACTATTGCAAAGCAAACTATACTTTATGAAAGGTTAAAATAGACACTGTTTAAAGTAGGTAGCGACCGACGACTTTTGACCCAGAATAAGTGACTTTGAGGATTAGAGGTTACGAATTCCCCTATGAATGAAGAGTACGATTGATGATCATCAGATGGTGGTCTAGAGCCTTTTTTATAAATAGACCAAAAAAATAAGTAAGTAAAAATATTTTTTCACAAGTTGACTGCCACATGAAAAATCGAGTATTTCCGTATAGGCCACGGGGCTCATCGGTGAGCCTTACCCTACTGAACCATCATCTGCTCTCGAATTTGTCAAAGTGACATATATACATATACCTATGTGTGTTTGTTTGTGTGTGTTATATTTTGCTTATTTTAGTAGTATGATAATTGAAAAAATTCTTAAATGTACACCTCTACTTAATTTCTCACTTTCGCTAGGGTTGGCTGGAAGAGATCTCTTTAAAAGATAAGCTCGCACTTGTACAAGTTGTTCTATACTATATCTGTTTTTAAAAATGTGTGTAGAATAAAGAATTCAATCATTCAAGCCATGAGGGTCACCCGTGGACCTCATGCTAGGTCTGACGAAAACGTTTCCTAGAAGCCACAGTGTATTCTTTTCATACAAAATGCGCATAGAAGTGAGCTGAACGGCGCGGCGTGGTTTTCAAATCCAATCGAAACTTGTACGATTTTTAATGGTTCTTGTAATGATGCTAGGGGTTGTTCTTGACAATACAGTACAAATTACTATTTTGTTTATGTAGTGTAAATTAAAGCAAAGGATAATAATACATAATTTATCAAAACACTAAATAACATAACATTTTCCGCAGTAACACATAATAATCACTAAACTATGTAGTAATGGATACAAAGTTTCTTTCAAAAATGACAGTTCTAGTTACTAAACGTAGTTAATAAATACGCCTAGTAAGTATAGTATTTCAAAAATATGTGTAAGTTACAAGGTTAACAAAGTAAGGTTTAGTTGGAAACCTTTGTAATTACTTTTTTTAAGTTTGTTTTAGCTTGTTTGTTTTCGTTTTAATAGTTTGAAGAAGTCAGCTGGAGATGCGTTTTGCATGCTGAAGCTAAGTTATATTTTGCGTCTGATCAATGCCTTAGAATGATGAGAAGATTGGTGTGATCACTGGTGCCTAGGACCTACCTCATTTATTTTCAGATTTTTAGAACATTTATTTACATCGTCATTATTTTTTGTTTCAATAAAACCATTGCACTTAAAAAAAACCTGTTTATTATTGTCAAGTTTTTATTTCGATAAAAAGACCACGCAATGAAAACAAAGCAATACTATGATGAGCTGACAAATAAACTTATTACAAAGAATAGTTACACTGTAAATCTTTATGCAGTAGAAGTGGGAGCGAGAGGTACACCAGCGAAACCTCTCTGTAACCTACTGAAAGATCTTGGCCTGCACGATCCACTGTAAATTCTTTATTGCAAGGAATATCTAAAGCGGCGTTTGTAGGATCTTACCAGCCCTGCGAGTATGGAACTCTCGATAAACAAAATTTGACAGCTAAGATTGACACACTTGACAAAAATCGATAAATTTGACAGATGACTTTGAAAGATGACTAAGGAGTGAAAAGGACAGATGCTTTTGTCGATCGATATATTATGTCGATCGACAAGTACATGCTCGCAGGGCAGATATATTTAAGCAGAAGATGGAGCGAGGGTAGTGAAGTGAGCGCTAATGTAGCCCTCTAAACCTACAACGGTGAATCCATGGAATGCTAAGAAAATTGTCTCTGAATATTGTTTGCAATGTACTGTATTCTACTTAACAAGCCCTTTCATTTGATAAACATATTAAGGAGGTTGAAAAAAAAATGTAATCCGCCATTTCGTGGTTGAGGCCATTTTGGATTTACTATGATACTGAATCCTTAACTTTCATGTGAAATCCATTCATTATGATCACTGAGTTTTGAATAGTCAAAAATTCCTAAGCCTAAATTTGAAAAGGATATATAAGCGTTTCTTTACTAGTTCGTTCTCAAGCGCTTATGTGAAAACCGACTTCGTCCAACCGAGTGAATTACATTTCCGCGAATCGTATGTGCAAGCAAATATTTTCAGCTCAATCGACATCCGAGACGAGGTCACATTTATAGAAAGTGAAACGTATGCAGGCTTATAATGTGCAGCGTTAATTGAAACTGTAAACATTGATAGATACAGAATAAAATATGAGCATATATCGCGACCTTCGATCGTTGTGAAATATTCAATCACGTCTGGCACAATGCAACACTATTTGTCTGTCAATCAGCTGCTGAATGTTGAGTTATTGTGGTGAGGCCTGAATAGGTAGCTGGTTATAACTACATTTATATTCGATACGCTGCTGCTCGTGACTTCGTTTGGGAACTGATTAGGGGCAACACACGATAAAGATCCCTCGAGTGAGCTTTATTGGACAGGATAAAGTGAGCCGGAATATGTGGCGATTGAAAGCTTTCGTCGATAGAACAAATTAGATAGCTTCCGAACAATGATTGGGGATGTTAATCTTTGTTGAGCTGAAATTGTTTGGAAATTATTGCGTCATTATGAAGAATCGTATACTTATGGCAACAATTGAAGAATAAATAACATTAATTGGCCTTTGGATAATTCATTGATATATTTATTGATAGTGACATCGCCACCTCACTCTCCCTTTACTTTACATTCTTTTTTAACTTCCTCTGAGAAATAATTATAAATTCCAAAAGCATCCTTGCTAAATAAAAATATCATGAGATTGATTGAGGTTATTATTTAATCTCGAATACATTTTTTTTTTATCATTAATACTTTTTTAAGTAAAGTATATAAGGGTATTTTTATTTCCCACAAACACTATCACAGGTTGGCTGCAGGAAATCACTGTAAGAGTATCGATACCTTTATGTATAATAACTTTTTGTTCAAAAATTTAGTCCATATAACCGTTTTTTCTCGGGAGAAATGCGTAACCGCACCGTACCCGCCGTTGGCTAGGCGGCGAGCGTGTGTGAGGCTCTCCCGGCAGAGTGCCAGGCCTACCCACTAAAGCCCCCCGGTGTTCTCCCTGCCCTTATGGGTAAGGTCCACACTGCGACTCCACTACCCACGCGCCCGGTTGTCTATATAACCTATGCTTGTGTACCGGTATTAACTTTAACCTATTTTAGTAAAATATGTGCGCAATAAAGTATACTTTTAATTAACACACAAAACAATTTGATCGGTATCATCGAGAGGCAGGCAAAAACGACTCCAAGAAATAATACGGCTTAGAACAACCACGCATAAAATTCAATTATACCGATAAACTAGAAGTGAGAAACGCACTCCGTTTTCCATCAATTTCCATCGGCAAAAACCAGAGTGGCACCGCTGTCAGCACCACGCCATGTTTTATTCATTACGTCGTAATGATCGCCGGGCACGTCATTAAATCATTATCGGGCCGCGTATGCGCATTCACCGCCATTGCGTTGGCTTGTTAGCCCAGATCCAGATTGAAATGTTTCGATCAATGCGAAAAATGTCGCCAAAGTCTCTCTCGGCTTTAATTAGGCGTCGCTTTGAAATATTAGCTGCCTCGCTTTTTATGGGTCGTAATGTTCGTGCCTGTTTACATTTCACTCGACTTATGCGGTCGGGGAAGCTTCCGAAAGTGAAATACAATTATGCGTTAGTGTATTGTTCCAACACCTTTGTTGTTCATGTGTATCATTATCTGTTTCTTTTCTGGTTTTTTATTTAATTATAACCACCACAGACTCGTGGTCCGTGCCTTTGTTATTTTTATTTTCTTACTGATCTATGTGTTCTTATATAAGTCCGACTACTCTACTCTTATATCTAGAGTGAGTTCTTTTCTGGTTCGAAAGGTCTGGTTCGGAACACCTTGCGAGTAATGATCATCCGCAGGCTTCAAGGCTTGAGAACACCATATTCTAAGTCTTCATATTCTAATAAAGACCTCAACACTCATATTCTAAAAAAGACCTCCGAAGACACTGGACCGTCTGCAGCCGACAGCCATAGATCAGTACAAGAAAAAAGCAACTAATTATCTGTTTCGATGTGAAGCAAATAGGAACTTGACAAAATATTGAAAAAGAAATATCTGCTGACACTCAATACTATGTTTCTATGCGAATCAGAAATAATGAGATTTGCATAAAGGTCACCGACAAACCCCAAAGAATTGCGAGCCTTAAGTGTTAAATGGCAGAAGGCAGGGAGGAGCCGCAGGATCGATAGGAGACTGTTGTGGAGATACTCGGAAGAGATCTATGTCCAACAGAGGGAGTCTTTGTTTTATAATTATGATGATGATAACTTAAATCTAAAAAGACGGAAATAACGCAATCAACAATCGCAAGTTTAACAATAACGAGTGTATTATAATCATTTCAAGTTTAATATTACGGGCGTAACAAGACTTAATAAAAGGCGAAGATAAATAAAATAAAGAAACAGATGTTAAGAGTGTAGAGGCAATAGACGTACATCTTCTATTGTTTTTACTTTACCCACAATCAATCTTAAGATAAGGTCACAATGTTGCTGTTACCATAAAATTATTAGTCAAAGCAAACGATATGGCAGCTGACAAATAATCCCTCGTGTCCATAGACGATGCAGATTAGATAATTATTGGGAAACAATTGAAAGTGAAAGGGTACGTGTGTGTTGACATAACACAAATTATAAATGACCCCGAAATTCGAAGACCAGTAGCAAAAGATACTAATAATCTCAATACCATTGATTTTAATGTTAAAACGATAATAACATTGTGATTTGATAATAAATCTATTCACTAATAGAAAATACTGCATCTTAAAATCTTTTAGCTCAACTAACCACATCTATTATTATATTAATGTACGATTCAAGAAGTTGAGAAGAACTGAACAAATAAAACAAATTTAACCATTGTAATAAAATCCGTTGAACGAAGAGCTCTAATTTTCTAATTTTCATCTTAAACAATGCACATTTAGATTAATTCTGAATTGCACAAGGATCCTGTTACAGAGTAGGCGAGCTAATAAAGCAACTCTACCTAGACAATACAAAGATGGCTCATAATTACAGCGCAGCCTTGGGGCGAGCATGCCCTGTCTTGAGCGGATGACAGCTGATTGTGATTTACTCTACATCCCGGGAATAAAATGAGAATTAGCAATACAACTTTCATATAATAGTGCCAAGGTGTTCTTTGTGTGAAACAATAGATCATTTCATCTTTAACAAAAGTGTTTCGACGAACTTATTCTTTCATAATTTGCTAGCCAATTACACGGAAAAAATATAGAAATTTCGGTTCCTATAATAGTTTTAAGCTTTTACATATTATAACAATCATTTTATAAGTATTTCGACTTATTGTTATATATTCTTCTATACTATTTCTAATTATCGGTAATTATTTCAAAATAGATTTAGATAGAGAAATAGATCATAATATAAATCTAAACACTAGGTACAACGTCAGAAGTCTTTAAACCCTTAACTCGTAGTCTGAAGCAAGGCGAAACCATTAGTGTTCCAACAAATTTCATTTAATTTCTAACGTATCTCCAAGCACAGTATTTCACTTTGCCAGTGACTTTGTTGAAATGCAAACACGTTGCGTCAAGCACACAAATGAAAGACGACCTCAATATCAGCGCAACAGGAAAACTCCTCCAGTACCACTAAACTACAGAAATAGCTCACCCTGTTTGTGATCTTACTATTGATCTCTGTTCTAAACTTAGAATTATTAACTAAGCTTGTCAGAGCAAATCATTCGAGTTACTTGGCAACAGTCATTAAAATGTTAATGGTAACTGACCGATGCTCTTGCGTGGAACTGAAGCTTGGTCTTGTGGTTCGGAATGGATCAATTACAATAATTGATATCAAACTCTGCGGTTGGCAATACCGAAAATAATTAGCGAACGGAACAAACAATTGAGAAACGGTAAATCGTGTTTACGTTTATTTAAATGTGTGGTACTCGTGCAAATAAAGGACAGTATTATGCCAATTTGAGTTTATCGATTGCTCCAAGTCCACCCAAATCTCACAAATATCAGCTGCGGGCTCCATCGAATATTCACGGCAGTACGAAATTAAGCTGTTGAAAGCCATCTTTATTGCGTTAACCTCGAAGGCTGCGCAGAGAGCCAACGCTTGTAAGCAAATTTGTGAACCTTTGACGATATACACGGACACGCAAAATGCATTGTGCGAACAAGCTCCTTAAAGGGTGCCTGACGCATGAGCAAATCCATTTACCTTGGTGAGTCGCACAAATTTAGTTTGGCATCGATCTTGTGGATCACGCGATATATTTGGATGTGTGTGACTCTAATATTCACTGTTATATCATTGCAGATAGCGAAAAATCGCAATGCCTAATTTGTTATCATTAAAATGGAATAGGCTGACATTCACAATTTGGGTTGAACCCTTGAACCCTTTGGGTACGGAACCCTTATTAACATAAGGATTCCGTACCCAAAGGGTAAAAACGGGACCCTATTACTAAGACTTCGCTGTCTGTCCGTCCATCCGTCTGTCCGTCTGTCTGTCACCAGGCTGTATCTCAAGAACCGCGATAGCTAGATAGTTGAAATTTTCACAAGTTATGGATTTCTGTTGCCGACAGATACATAATGAAAAAAAAAAATTTAAGGGTACATACAACAAACGCGATGTTTTTGCCCTTTTCTGCTTGATATCAATAAATGGCAACAGGTAGGCACTTGAAATATTCAAAAAATACTTAATTGTATATTTACTTTAATAATAAATAATAAATTTAAAATTAAAATCATCACAATCACATCACAATCATTCTGTCATAGTTCCTTTCTTTTTTTTTTTTTTTTTTCTTTTTTTTTTATTGATTTACGGCTCTAGCTTCAAGGTCTTTCGTTCTGCTTAGACAAAGGGCTAAAAGACCCATGCAGCCAACGTTAACGTTATATTTTTGTGTTTTTCTTTTATTATTTCTTGCCACCTGTTTTTGTTACATACTTATGCTATTATTGCTTGCCTAGCTCCTTTTTTTATTTGTTACTCAATATATTTTAAGACTCGCTTTTTATTTAATATTGTGTTGTTTCTGCTTCGAGATAATCCGGTATGTGTATTTTTAGTAAATTTGCATGTAGTTGTGCTACGTTGATTAATTTTTTTATATATATATATTTTTGCTTATTATTTTGTTTAGTTTGTTTAAGTTAGCTTTAGTGTTTTTTTATTATTATTTGAGGGTTATAGTGTTGTGATAGTTTATTTTCATTTACTATGGATATATCTTTAAATGACAGCGATCTCTTCCTATCCTGCTCATCCTCTTCCTCCTCAGACTCTAGCTTTCGTAGCCTCGACATACCTCTACATGAACAGTTGCAGGATTCTTTCGCCGATGTGGCAAAAAACTTTAATGTTATCCATCTCAATGCTCAGAGCATTCCTTCTCACTATTCAGACATGCTTGCTTCTTTCGATAATAAGAATATACATGCTATTCTTATATCAGAAACATTTCTCAACCCTCGTCTACCCTCTATTTCTTACTCTCTTCCGGGCTTTAAATTAATTCGCAACGATCGTGTGAGTTCTTCACATGGAGGGGTGGCAATTTATCTTCGAGCTAATATTTCATATTCTATAATTAGTCATTCGCCTCAGCCACCTCCTTCCAATACTGCCGAACATCTATTCTTAGATATCTCTCTCTCTCACACGCGGATCCTGTTGGGCGTTTTTTATAGTCCATCCCTGAGGGTAGACTACTTCGCTTCTTTTGAGAATCTTCTCGAAACTCTTACTCCTTCTTATACGCACACCATCGTTATGGGTGACTTTAACACTTGCTTAGTTAAAAATGATTCCCGTTCGCAAAAGCTGCTTTCTTTAGTAAAGTCTTATAATCTCCATATTCTTCCTCTTCAAGAAACACATCATTTTCCCAATTGCTCACCTTCACTTTTAGATCTCATGATAGTTTCTTCTCCTGATATGGTATGTAAACATGGTCAATTCTCTGCCGACGCTTTTTCCTATCATGACTTAATTTTTCTGTCATATCGAGTTCGTCCCCCTAAAGTTAAGCCACGTGTTTTACTTCGCCGAAGTTATGGTAGGATGAAACTGGAAAAGCTACAGGAAGATGCTGCTGGCACGGATTGGTCGGACATATACAGTTCTGAGTCAGTAGATAAGCAGGTGCAACTATTTAACACACGGTTGACGGAGCTATATAATATTCATGCCCCTTTAAGGCCTGTAAAAATTAAACATCTGCCTGCACCTTGGCTGACTGATGATATTCGGAAACTGATGTGTAAGAGGAATAAAGCTAAAGCCAGGTTCAAACTTCAACCTACCGCCGAAAATCAGGTGGCGTATAATTCTGCAAGAAATCGGTGCAACACAGTGATTAGAGACGCTCAAAGACGCCACATCCATAAATCTGTAGAAAATGAAGATCCAGCTAAAGTTTGGAAGTTTCTTAAATCTCTTGGTATCGGCAAGTCTCAAATACATAATAACGACTTCAAGTTCGACATTAATTCTCTTAATTCACATTTCACTTCTACGTCGCCTTTCAATGGTGTTCGTAAAGCCGAGACCCTAAAAAATCTTTCTATGCTGCCAATGCCTGATTATCCCCCTTTCTTTTTAGAGCAACTATCGGATAGTGATGTCAAGAGAACTATTCTTTCTATAACCTCTGGTGCTGTCGGCACTGATTGTATTGGTCGTGATATGATCCTTCCCATATTAGATATCCTTGTTCCAGTTATTACTCACATCCTTAATTCCTCTTTAGCTACTGGCATATTTCCCTCCGCATGGAAGGATGCCTATGTTATACCTCTTCCCAAAAAATCCAATCCCAGTTCCTTCTCTGATTTTCGTCCTATATCAATTCTCCCATTCCTTTCCAAAGTCCTTGAAAAACTAGTTCTTCGACAGCTCCTCAAGTTCCTCAATGTCAATAATCTTTTAAACCCATTACAGTCCGGCTTTCGTATGGGTCATAGTACGGCCACTGCCTTAACTAAAATCACGCATGATATTCGCCAGGGTATGGAAAACCGACACCTCACATTACTGACACTACTGGACTTTAGTAATGCCTTTAACTCAGTGGATTACGATGTTCTTGTTAGTGTTTTACGTTCTCTTGGCATATCTCCTACCGTAGTTGACTGGTTTCGTAGTTACCTGCTAGGGCGCCGGCAACGCATACGCATTGAGGACTCCATGTCAACGTGGTGTGGTATCTCTGCAGGTGTCCCTCAGGGTGGCGTTTTATCTCCGCTTCTTTTTTCAGTATTTATTAACTCTATTACTCAGTCGCTTTCATGTCTCTATCACTTGTATGCTGATGACTTGCAGATCTACGCGCAGGCAGCCTTAACTAACCTCTCTGAAGCTGTTGCTGTAACTAACTCTGACCTTAATTTGATCGATGATTGGAGTAAATCGTATGGTCTTGTCATTAATCCTAGCAAATCTCAGACAATAATTATAGGCAGTCCATACTTTGTTTCAAGGATCGATTACAGTTTGTTGCCTCCGCTGGTATTCGGTGGTACGGTTATTCCTTTTAGCAGTAGTGTTAAAAATTTAGGGTTAGTTTTAGATCAGTGCCTGTCATGGAAACCGCAGGTTGAGGCTGTTCGCAAAAAAATTTTTGCCGTGTATGGGTCACTCAACAGATTCCGCAACTTTCTCCCAATAGGCACTAAAACAGTTTTAGCACAATCACTTTTACTGTCTTTGCTGGACTATGCTGATGTTGCTTGGGCGGATCTGTCTGAAGAGCTCCTAGATAAGTTGGAACGCCTACAGAATGTAGCCATCAGATTCATTTTTAATCTACGAAAGTTTGACCATGTTTCTTCCTATCGCTCTCAACTCAAATGGCTCCCAATTCGACAGCGTAGAGACATGCATGTTCTGTGCCTTCTTTACAATGTTTTGTTTCATCCAACGTCTCCACCATATCTTAAGTCTCATTTTTCGTTTCGGCCCACTTCTTCAAATCGCATGTTGCGATCTCATTTCAACTTAATTCTTGATATCCCGCCCCACTCGACACATGTCTTGTCATGCTCATTCCCATCCTACGCTGTCCGCTTATGGAACTCTCTCCCAGAGAGTATTCGAAGTGCGCGTACGCTGGAGTCTTTTAAAAACCATGTTCGTGATCACTTCCTATCCTTGAATCCTTAGTTGCTTTCGTGACACTGATTTCCTTTCCCTATCACACATTTATTTCCGATTCCAGTTTCTGCACCCTTCCCCCGGTTGAATCTCCTGTGTTTATATTTTCCACTTCCGAGGTTGCCTGGAAGAGATTGCTCTTTAGCAATAAGGCCGCCTATTGTAACATTTCTGTTTTTATTTCTTTTGTTCTTTTTCTGTTGTACTTTGTCTTTGTGTGCAATAAAGAGTATTATTATTATTATTATTATTATTAAAAAATATTATATAATAAATAAGTTGTGTACCTACTGTTGTTTACCTACTCAATGGTACGGAACCCTTCGTGCGCGAATCCGACTCACACTTGGCCGGTTTTTTTAATATTTTGCAGACAAGGAGAGATTGCATTAATTTGATAAAATCATCAATCTTATCTCAACATTAATTTAATTTTAAAAATTGATTCAGTTTCAGAGCCTTTGCGAAGTAATAACTCGAAATTCTGAAAGGAAAGGAGTAATATTTTATTTCCTAGGCAAAGCAAAGCATACACTTCACCCTAACATAGGATAGGCTCGAACCTCTCGGTGGGGATGTATATGAGCTGTGATAATGAAGCATACACTTGAAAATGTTAATGTTTTGTATATGTTATGTTCATTTTCATAGTTGCCACGTGGAAAACATTAACTGATATTATAAATAACGTAAATATTATAATTAACTAGCTTCTTGTTTACGATTTAGCGTCTTCACGACCAATATACACATTTAACATACAAGTTGTGAAATGTATAAAGACTCTTTCATCCTTCACTTTTTTACATTTGCTTTACATGATTTGTTACATTCAAAACCTAATTTTTATTAATTCCTTCAAACAAGACAAATTGACAAACATACTTTTAAATATTTCAAAATTACAACCACTCGAATTTTTTCGGTTGAGCTGCGTTGAATCATACAACTGAAGCATATGTTTAATATAAAGAACAAAATATCTGCATTCTAGGAATACGTTTACCTCCTAGACAAATACAAGTATTTAAAATTAAAGCAATCGCTTGAGTTCTGAATGAACGAGATCAAAACTCGTTTGACCTCAATAGCTTTTATGAATATACATCAATAAAAATAGCCCGATGACGGCGTAATTATCGTGTTTATTGCACAATTAACGTAAACATACTATGTTTGCGTTAACCTCAGCACTTGAGATAACTCTGTTGGATAACGATTGTTGAACTTGTAAAACGGCTAATGATACTGATTGGGTAACACAATGACGAGCGAAAATAATCGATCATTTGTAAAGGGAAATAGCTTCTGAAGCACAAGAGATACGACGTTGGAATATTAATCGTGTAACTGATTTCATTGTGATTCCTCAAAGATTTGATTTGATTTAAATCATAAATTTTTTACATTAAAAATTTACAAAAATATAAAATAGATAATTAAAACAAAATCCAAATGTTTTAAAAGTGTTGTAACGTTACAAAGGATTGAAATAATAACGTATTGATGTTTAATATTCTCTACCATCACTTTAAAAATGACAGCTAACAATGGGCTGCTAAAAATGGTAACATTACATTCTAAAGTTGTTTTATGTTTAGACTTGTGTAGTTTTAAAGTTATGGATGAATAAGTTGTTTGACGCACGTCAATGTATAAACGGTTTTATAATAAAAATTGTTTGCACCAACGACCCTGTATTGTGAACACTCTCATTTCTATCACTTCTCAGTGCTGTGCAACATGGCAGAGATATTGAGGTTTTAATATCTGAGGAGTTCACGGCGTGGAACGTATTAACGTGCTTAGCGTAAGCACATTTAATAACTGCTTGCTACTATAGCTTCTCCCGAGTTAATGTTTCCTTGTATTCTAATGAAATTCAATTGTTTTCCTTCAGTCTATTTTAGACATCGTTTATGATTCTGGTACAGTAAGCTCCTTGTGCTACCAATTTATAAATTGACTATAGTAAATAACAAAAAAAATATTGGCGCACTGTAAATAGTTAGTACCTACTTGCATTGCAAGTTAAACGTTGCAATGACTTTACATATATTTTTACCACATCGACGGCTAATGAATTACTGGCACAATAGATTACATTGAACGGTTTTTTTTTAATGAAACTTAAATTTGTAATTTTGCTTGTCATCAAAATTGTACATCTATCAAAAATCATAATTTCTTTGATTAATATTGTTGTGGTTTCATATTTGATCATTGTTTAAATGTTGGTATAACACAGTCGACAGTAACCCAGAGCAATCCATTTTTCGTTGCTGAATTATTAATGAAATGTTCATCTCCAATGTATCTCATTAAGACTACACATTGAAATGACGTGTTTTTGTTTCAGGTAATGTTTTATTCATCGCCTCCCACACAACAGATGCAAGTAATGCTACGGTAATATACAAGTAAAAGCATTTAAAGAGTGCGGTGCCGTTTGACCCCTGGGCCACAATTACAATGTGTTTCGTATAGTAGGTATTTCTATAAATATTAATAAGGCTACTACTACTAAATTTTCAAACAAAACAGAAGCTCAAAATATGCTTGTCTCAATTAAATTAGCATTTACAATGCTATAAAAATGACCAGTGTCGTTATAATAAATCACGTTATTAGACTTGTCAAACAAAACAATAAAAACTTTCAAGATAATTGAAAACCAAGGCACAGATGAACCGGAATGTCTTATAGCCATCTTAGAAATAATTCAGCGTGAATCCGTGAAGATAATAGTCCACTTGCGAAGGAAACTATAGCCATTAGCGCACGTGCTCAGAATGTGGAAATGAAAACTGAGAAACGACACAAAAGATTATCGCGGTGTGCGCGATACATTGGTTTTGGAGTTTCAGGTTGTTTTGACAGTAGTCTATTATAAAACAGCATTGTTACCTTGACAATAAATCAGATCAGTCAAGAAATGAGTGCTATAATATAAGGCCGCATTAGTATTCTATAAAGAGGAACCGGTTAAAGGTAGTTAAAGCCGCAAACAAGATCCTAGCATCATGTGCGATTATAAAAATGTTTTGAATAGCATCTTCGAAAGCGAACAAGTTTTGCTTCTTTCTATAACTTTTTATAGTCGCAATTATTTTTTCCGAGCCTAAAACTTTAAAATATATGGATTTTTAATATTCAAATGTCTACTTTAAAGTATCGATTAAGGTATGCTGTAATGAGAAACTAAATTCTTTGAGAGTGCACATTAGTTTCAATAGGTCGATCATGATTAAGTATTTATGGATATTATTCGAATTTTAGAAAAATATCCTATGCCTTTCACATTATCCAGATCACAAAATCCCAGATGAGGTAACCACGTAAACGACCGATTCCTGTCTTACGGTTTAAATCAACGTGAAATCAACTAAGCTCTCCATTTCAAAGAGTATAAAAAACGTTGAATACCTTTGGTCTCGGCAAGTCTCGGGCATTAAGCCCCTCGGCTTAATAAAGCGGAATTCGCGTTTAATTAAAATAAACTCTCTTTTGTTGCTAAAATATCACTTAGTGCTGTCATCTTTTTCGTTAAGTGGTCGGTCATTTCGTTCACCAGAACTGGAAGCTGTCGACGGTACATCACCTGAGTTGGCGTAATTTGTGGATATAATTTACCCTTCAATGGGCATTTTGGATCGAGTTATTGCGGTATGGTTATTACCTACACAAACGGAAGAAGACAAATTGCCTCTCCATAAAATGCGCGACCTAAATAAACATGATTTCGTCCAGTTATTTCAAGGAAAGTGTAGGTATCTTTATTCAGGGTGTTTGTATAAGTTTTAAATCTGAACTTCGAAGAGCTTGGCGACGGTGCTAATGTATTTTCTATAGTCTTTGTTATTAGGTAGGTAATTCGACCACCTTACCATAATCAAGTATTGATACCTATGTTATCTTGAAAGTGTTGTAGTTGCAACTGATAACAGTGTAAAAACTATTTCACACTGTAACAATAACAATTTCTACCTGTGTAAATCTACCTGATTAAATTTCATTTTATAACTCGACGCTCCGTAACATTGTCTTGTTCATTGTTTCGTTTTATTGCAGACTTTTGTACCGCAATATTTGCAAAGACTTCTTAAGTTATCCTATTCAAATTGTGTTGCGTACAACGTTCTACTAGTTTGAACATTTAGCTACGCCTAGAAACAGCATTCCTTTTGAATCCGTGTTAAGCGTCCAGTTAAATATTGTCCATCTTTGTCCGGCCTCACATTTTTGCTCATGGTTCTAACTTTGGAACAACATTCTTAAGTTTGCGGTCAGATTAGCTTCTATACTCTCATTTGTAAAGTTTAATCTTTGTTGGATTGGCTATCTTCATTATTGTCGGAGTTGACTACTACAAATTAGTTCAATGCAGTCGCTAACTGCTCTATAACAATTACAGAAGGTTGATTATCTTCGGTTCTGGCTTTATGTTTTCGTGGCCAGTTTTTGTTTACAGTACAGGCACGGTTCGCAAGCTTACAGACTGCATGACGCTACGCCTTGTGGTTTCTGCAACTGACCGTCGGCAAACAAATTAGTGCTGGTACAGTTTTATCGACAAACGAGAACACTTACACTATTTTTTTATAGTATGTTATTTACTTTTACAGTGGGTATGTATTTTATTTTTTTATTACATATAACAGAGAATCTCTTGGCCTTAATTACACGTGATGTTAAGTGACGATAAGGCCGAAGGTGGAGGCGAACTTTACCTGGACTCCTCAACAACTGAAGAACTGGCTATCTTATCTCTAATGCTATTAAAATTGTTATTATCGCTAGAAACTTAGGTAAGGCGGTGGTAGTTAGCCAAGCTTGCTCAGAAGCCCTACCTCAGTCTCAACCACCAGAGCAATCTGTTCATCATGGTGTTCTAAATGTACAATGTATTCAACTAAAAATTGACAATCAGCAATCAAATAACTCAAGCAAAGAGGATGTTTAAAGATGTTGTTCATTTAATAAAATATTGCGCAACTTATCTGTCGAGAATGTACCTAAGGTTTCGGGTGTTTTTGAAGTAATATCAGCCCTTCTAGCTAATAACATTACATTTGAAATATAAGAAATGCTTTATTTTTGTCATCTCAGTCAAATAAAGACGGGGCATATGTCCCTCTTGAGCTTGGGGCAGTCTCCCACAAGTTAGACCAATTCGAGTTTGTGGTGAGCGTCAGAGTCTCCGTTGGTCTGCCGGATGAACCTCACTTAGGTTGACATGAGTCCTGTTAGAGATTATTCACAACGCAATATACCACAAATTTGTCAATTTTTTATTTATCGCATGGTACATCAACCATTACTGAAATAATTTAAAATAATTTCTCACCGATGCTTTGATGGCCCCACAATCGTGTCATTATATCGATTAGAAAACACTTGTTGATAGTGTCAACACCGACACTTTACAGGCAATCTCCCGCGTAATTGGCTAAAGTCACAGACTTGATCGACGCTAGTCCGCCGTAATTAGCCTCTCGCAAGTAACACTTAATTACGAGCTTATATTTAACATTAACTACACTATGTTTTTCATTATTGATATACGTATAATAAAGATGCATAATGTCTCTTGTCCATCCTTTTAAAGAAAGCTCTCCCAATTTCTGTACAGGTATTGAGTTAAAATTCGAAATTCTTCTCAAAATGCGTAAATGCTTATCGAATTGTTTTTCGTAAAAAATTGAGCTTAGTTAGAAAAAAAAAACATATTATTTGTCATGAACTACTACTATACTAACCCTGAAAGTGTTCTAAAAATATATATGGAACATGAAGCAGAAGAAATTTTTTGTGAACCGTATGTAGTGCAAAGTAATAGCATTCTCAGATCAAGTATCAAGCGTCAATTGAGACTCAAGACCGACTGCCCACATGCAGTAATTACACGATGGAAATATACTGCACAAGAACATCTGTTCAACTAACTTGTGTAATCTAAATATCACATTCAACTTTGATTTAGATTAACTATGTATTAATGCAAATAAACAATCTAAAATTACAACAACAACAAAAATGATTCAAACTAAATTTGATTTTAATTAAGAATATAACCTCCAAAGTTTTAATATTAAACGACCACTCCAGACTTAAATTTATTTCTCTTGGGCTGATTTTTAAATCGTATGATTTTATTTTTTAAAGCTACCTCGCCTATAATTTTAATTACTGGACAATATTCATCAGCTTTTCAATATACTGTAAAAATATATTTGTTAAAATAAGAGATAAATCTCTCAGTCAGCACATAACTACTGTTGGACATACTCCTTTCCGAAGTCCGGAGTAATGGAGGAGTTGGCCCATCTCCCTAGACGTTGTATAATACTAGTAGGCTAGATGGCTTATGAAATGTATCCAACTAGATAAGTGAATTCACAGTTGTGAATGGTATTGTAAATTACATTGTATGGGACTTAGAATTCTTAAAATTTATGGATGGAGCAAGTTATTCGTGTTTTATTGATATTTTCATATTCTACAATAACATTGTAATTAAATAAAATTACAGTAATATAAACGCTTGAGACTGCTGCTTACTTGGTTTATTATTTATCTCCTTCTGAAATTATTTGTGTTAGATATTTCGAACCTCAATATTACAACTGTTGTGCTGTAAAATATTCGAAGTATAATAATGAAACGTAAACAAGTGATTTAGATACAACCAAGACAAGTAGTAATTTGACGAAGTTTTTCTAAGGCAAACGTTCATAGATTTCACTCATCACTTCAACACGAAAGAATGCTCCAATATTTTTCTCACACAATCAATGTCCATTAAATCACTTTACTCCGAACAAGTGCACTTCACACTGGTGAGGTCACCCATGATTCACGGGTCGTATCGCCGGACCAATCGGAAACGATTCGGTTTCATTTTGTTATCCTTCAAATCGCCAATCATTCGTAATAATATTTTCACGGCCACAAAATCAATTTGGCCGATCGTCAATTTGCACCAGTTGTCAATCACTGCGAAAATGGCCGCGGTCCTGGAACGAAATATAATTTGTACAAGTGATTTTATTCAACATTGATTGAGGTATTGACAGGTGTTGTAACGGAGCTCATTATTTGTGAATTTTTACTAACGACATGCCCTATTCATTACTTTGCGAAAACTTTCTGATCCGTCACGGTTATACATCAATTAATTGGAATGCTGGGAGCCACTGTATTGAATTTATGAAGACTGCTTTTTATTTCACAATGTAACGTGAGTGAGCATTTGAAATTTTAATTGTTGGACTTAATGAAACGTACTCTTTATACAACATATTGTGATGCAACATGTGCAATACCACTTGTTTAGTTTTTACGAGCGCACAAAGTTAAAACAGCTGGTCTTTGCATCTGTGCGTAAATTCTATCGTAATATTTTGTATAAACATTTTTTTATTTCGTTTTTACATCACTAACGAAAAGGTATTTTTATTTGCATTGAATATTACGTTCTTCTTGTTTAATTACCGGATATCTATCTGGAGTTCCAGGGGTCGATTATCCATGGGGGCATATGTAATTACGCTTAAATTTGTAGGCCTTCTGAGCCGACCTGGCTAACTACCAAAGTTTATCGCCATTATAACAATGTAAATAGCATTATAGTAGATGTCAGTTCCTCAATCGCCAACGGAGTTCAGATGAAGCTTGCTTCCACCTTCGGCCTTATCGTCACTTACCATCAGGTGAGATAAGGAAGTCATCGTTTGTCTGTTGTGTAAAAAAACAAGGCAAAACAGCTTAGCATCTGTGTGGTGACTTCTATTTTTTGTTTCGTTTTCACATAATAAACAAAACTGTTATGTCATTTATATTTATGACTAGCTGTGCCCGCGAACTACGTTTCGCCATAATGATTTTTTCCCGTTTTTGCAACTTTTTCATTAATGCTCAGCTCCTAATAGTCGTAGCATGATGTTATATAGCCTAAAGCCTTCCTCGATAAATGGACTATCCAACACAATAATTTTTCAATTTGAATCAGTAGTTCATGAGATTAGCGCATTCAACCAAACAAACAAACAGATAAACTCTTCAGCTTTATAATATTAGTATATGTATATGAATTTTTATCGTAATCAATTAATCATTTATTTCTCGATAAATTTTTTGTTAACATTTTCAGTGACTCCTCGTGGTTAGATATATTTAAAGTCGATACAAAATCTGTTAAAACTGATTCTATCGACATTGGTTATACTTGCAAATCACAGGACACCACTATCGTTCAGAAATGGCGATGTGTCGAGGTCGCTTACTTAGGACAAATAAAACGGTATGAGAAAAAGGTTTTACTTTTTCCTTCACATCCTCTGACTGAGCCTACTTGTTTAACACTCGAACCTACTTGTGATGTACCTACTAGTCAAGTAACTGGTTGTCGTGAGCACAGACTACCCTTTATTATGCAACTATTTTAATGCCATCGGTAATTGTGTGTGGTTTTTGCCCGCGAAATATGCGCATGCGTTGCTTCTCTGCAGAAGACTATCCAAGGAATGTTTACTAATGGACTCTGAAATGTAGACGTGTTCTGGTAATTCTCAAAAGAATTCAATGCATTTTGAAGATCGCATCTTATTAAGGAACGTGTAACTACTTTGCTACCTCTATAATACCAACAAGAATGTGCGATAGACATACTCGTAGAATTGTTTGTTTGTATGTAGTTATTTCCTAATTATGTTTTAAAATTAAAACCGGTATTATGTAATAATTAAACCCTAAAGTCAATATATTCACGATTAACTCCCTTACAACAAAAATTTTTATTTAATGCTTGATAAAGATACTCTACTAACGTTATGTATGAACGATTGGTACCTGATATTTATGTGGTTTTATACAAAATATTTACAGCTAGCTTTCCAGTCGCAGTTTTGCCCGCGTTATCTTCGTTTTTCCCGTGGGAATTCCATATTTTCCCGTAGGAAATTATTCTATAGCCTATGTTACTCAGTGATATTGTAGCATTCTATTAGTGAAAGAATTTTTCAAATCGGTCCAGTAGTGTCGGAGCCTATTCAATACAAACATACAAAAATACAAATCTTTTCTCTTTATAATATAAGTAAGTAAGTATTATAATATTAGTATAGACAAATCTTTCCTCTTTATAATATTAGATGATGACGATAGAATAATAAAATAAAGAACGAACAAAGGATAATGAAACGAATGAAGCTCTACAAAAAAATACCCTTTAATTTGAACTTACCTATATGTTCTAACGCATTTTGTATTAAAAAAGATGTTTGATGATTATTTAGTTTGGGTTGATTATTATTCCAGGCGGAACAATCTTTAATTTTATTTGCGTATTTTCGTATTTGTAAAACATTAGATTCTTAATCGACTGAAATCACAATTCTGTTTGACTTAATTTTTGTTGACTGTTTATTAAAGCTAATTATTATAGAAGTGATTTAACGTCTAGTCTAGTCTTATCGTGTACGTGCCCATGACTAAACAGTTCGAAACTAAACAATAAATAGACATCAGTGCTATCTGTTTTATGATCGATCCGAGTTTCGCGTCGAAAGCGGCGGCTTATAAAGTTATGTCGATTTTACGAGAGAAGTTGTCGAAACAATAAAGCTAGGTGGTTCTGGGAATGTTGGGTGGATTGAATGTGATATTGTGCTGCGGCCGAACGGCGTGAGAAAGAGGCTGAAGGATATCATGTTACGGTGATGATGCGTTTTATCACGAGACGTACACTTGTTGCTTCTCTGGGAATGTTTTAACCGTAAACACTAAAGCGAAAGAACTACGGTTGTGTTTAGAAGTATGCTAAATATGTGAAATAGTTTTAAATTTTTAGAGTTGATGGTTTAGCATAGAGTCATACTTTTAACTTGAGATAACACTTAATAAACTTTACCATAAACAATATAATAATCTTTCAGTAATTCGTTTTAACCGTTATATTAAATATTTATTAATTTTACTTAAATGAAAATAATATTTTAAAAGTTAACTATTTTGTTTCGAGAAGATTTTATAACAGCGTTTAGACTACAGTTAGATGTAAAATAAAGTAGATACAGCAAAACGCCTGAAAAAGCAAAAGAAAAGTGTTTCTCCCGTGTCTATATAAAAGGTCCTCGGAGATTCCTGAACGGAACAAGCGCGAGATACTTGAATTGTATAAACTCCATTCGGCTTAGAATAGCGCAGGGTACCTCTATAGGTAGTTGCGGGAATAAAAGCTTTGTTTATTAATTCAAGTACACAACTCACGCCTAAGGATCATTTGATTCTGTAAATGATGGTACATTATCATAATCACTGTTTACAGTGACAACAAAAATGTTGAACATAATTAAAAACTCTTCGGTATGACAAGGTACTACAGCGATAAAATTTATAGGAACGGATTCTGCAATGCAAAAGCAGATGCTTCTGATCATCAGATAATCCTATAGCCGAGAGATGATGAAGCTACAAGGCCGCATCACTCGGCTCCCTTACTATGTAAAACAAAAAAATTTCACAAGGGCTTTCAAATCGACACTTTTTATATAATCCACCACGACTTTATGAAAGCATTCGTCACAAATTGTTTTAGACACAACAGCGAAGCTCTGAGCCTTCATCTCACCTGAAAGTAGGTGATGATAAGACGGGCAGAAGATGTAAGAAAATTTTATCTGGACTCCTCAACAATTGAGGAAATGGCCTCTAATTGCCGCAACACAACAGTGTTTTAGAACTTTAATAGCGACAAACCTAGGTAAGACGGTGGTAGCCAGCGAGACAGGTTTAGAAGCTAAACCAAGAAGAAACACTTAGCCATACGGAATAAAATCCCTAAACCTTAGATCTACACCGCATGGTATCCACTTAACAACGGAAGTAGAATCGAAAGCGATAGTAAATGACAATGACAACGATGACTTACACAATACGGGGATGATTCTTTTTGTTCATCGTCCCTGCCACAATGTCTACTGCTGGAGAAAGCATTCTTCAGAAAGAGGGATTTGTTCCGCTTCCCGCCACGTCTGGCCCTGAGAGGGTTAGTTAGTAAGGAGTACCAGAGCCTCATTTGTTGGTCAGCAAGGTACACGAGCAGGTGGCTGGCTAATGTTTTTTTATTAGTATACAGGGTCAATTTTGAGGTACCGGCAACCTCGCAGGATTAGATAGATAGACATCATAAACTACAACGTTTGTTTTATGTGTTTTAAAATAACTCAATAAATTGAACAAAAATCAATTTTTAAGTTTTTTATTGCACTGTCATGACATTGACAAGTCTGTTTCATTTATAGTTAATAATGAGCTATCTAATCCTGCGAGGTTGCCGGTACCTCAAAATTGAACCTGTATAGTTAAAAGACATTGCTCCGCGCCCATACATTGTTCGCACCAATATCAACTTATAAAAATTATACACGGTTATTTTTTTATCACCCTGGTTATTTTAAGGGTGGCTTCAGGACACGGTAGAAGAATTATTTAACCATTAATAATAAAATTTACTCACCTGTTTAATTAGATATTTATTATCTAAAATATCCAAAAAATACTGCACTGGTATGGACACTGAGTGAAGTTGTAGGCAAAACATTGAATGAACGCGAACTGGCAACAACGTCGCCGATTCAATCAAAGTCATCACTGAGTTGATCACAATTTCACCTTCCTACTTTACGGGCTTACTTAGGACTGGCAAAATAAAGTTTTCAAAGAAAACAAACAGTACTAGGTAGGTATTACGGTTATGGTAGGTTGTTTTGGCGTAGTTAAAAAATTGGAATCAACTTTAAATACTTACCTACCTAGGAAACAATTTAAATCAACTTTAGTTCTAATAACAAAAGAGTTCTAAATTTAAAGGAAGTCCTCTAACTCATACATAGTCGTGCACGTTTAAAACTATACATGACCACAACAACATATCACTTTGGTTAGTGTTTAACGTCCCGAAATGCAGTTTTCGCTTCCAAGTCTTACGTTTGTGGGTTCACTTTCTTACACCAAACACTTAATTTCACTTCACAAGTAAAAGTCTACGGTCTACCGGAGTAAGGTCTGTGTATCTCGCGATTCGAGATGTGTTAACTTGAAACTAAAATTCCGAATGCGCCCGATTGCCGCGCGTCAGGCGCGGGCGCGATATCACGATACGTTCACACGCGCCGGGGTCAAAGGCGAACTAAAGCCGGCCGGCTCGTGCCGACAAGCGACAGCAAACAACAAAACGCCGCCGCCGGCGCTCGGCGCCGGCGCCGACTGTCTCTGTCTTTCACTATTGTAGTGTCTAGTGCAATAATAACTCTTATTTCAAACGAGTTGTAGATTGATCTTGCTTGAATTAATAATGCGACGTTGCCGCATTTTCCTAAGCCCGTAGTAGTAAATGCTTTATTCATTCATAATCTTACCTTATCTTGTAGTAAACAAGAACAATGTCTATAATTTAATATTATTGGCGGATAAAATTTAAAAAATATAACCACATGTTTTTTTTATTGATATGAGTCGTCTAGCGTCTACCGAGCTGCCTCTAAAATTTTCCAGTATGATAAAAAAATAACCGTGTATATCAAAATGAATCAAATTTTGAGATTAGTTGAAGTAACACTTTATTTCGTTAGAGCAATACACATAGTCCATACCTATCCTCATCATCACAGCCCATATACGTCCCCACCGAGGGGCTCGAGCCTACCCTATGTTAGGGTGATTAGGCCTTAGTCAACCACGCTGGCCCAGTGCGGATTGGTCGACTTCACATACATCATTGAATTTCTTCGCAAATGTATGCAGGTTGCCTCACGATGTTTTCCTTCACCGTAGGAGCGTCAGACAAATGTACATATGAAATTCGAAACGAAAAACACATTGGTACATGGCGGGTCTCGAACCCCGACCCCCCGATTGGAAGGCAAGTGCCGAGTCCACTGCGCCACCGACGCACCGAGTCCATACCTATACAGTTATTAAAATAATAATTATTGCAATCAATCAAAGAACGTTATTATAGCCACGTAGTTAAGAACAAGAAATCTGGAAATTATAAAGCAAGCACAACAAACTAACAAGCGACAGCGCGTGAGTAGTCAATTGACGTGTGTTAAAGTTGTAAATTGTGAAAGAAGTTATGAAAAACATAATTTATACAAATAAAAAAAAGTCCATACCTACATAAAATCGACTCAATTCCATCCAATCAAGCAAAGGTAACAATAATCATTCGTTTATTTTACTTCTTTTGGTTTTGTTTCTGAAAGTACTTTTAAATATTTTTCATTTGTCCGTCGAATACATATTATTTGTAATGAGTGTTGTAAAATATGCATATAATTAGGACGTAAATCAAATCTTTGTTGATCTTGGAGTGATTTTCGACATTGTCCTTTTACCCTTTCACATCCTTTAATTTGTTCTAACAAAAATTTGTAATTTTCGAGAAATTGTGCACAATTTTATAGCTTAAGAACATCAACTGTACGGCAAAGTTCGGGACGGAAGTGGAGAGAGATGTAAATAATGTACAGTAAAAGTCAAGTTTCTGGAAGTGAAGATTGCAGGGACCCCGTCTCTTAATCCCTTATTTTACTTTCGCATTCCGCCAGAATGAAAATGAGAATTGCGTTTCCTAAATTTTCCCGTTCAATTATTCAAGTCGTGTCGTCGCAATTTCGAAAATATGAAGTTTGGTTTATTATTGGCTTAGTCCTTGTGGGGTAAATTATTGCTTCCAGTATAGTAATGCTAATTGCTTTGAGTATATCGAGTATAGTAAGTTCTTAAAATATTTTATTTCATACAAGCTAAGGCTTCAGGTTTGCGCAGCGTGCGCGAGTGCATCGATGCACATGGCTGAATCACGTCTGTATATGCATTTTTAGTATCGATTAATACCGACAAATATAGCAGCGCCCTCAAATACGGTGCCCTTTCTTAGCAATCGCACTTTGAGTGCTCAAGATATTATGCCAATGAGCTAGCATTTCTGTATGAGCTATTAATACGCTCTTAACTGATATACGGTCACGGCGGCCAATCTTAACAGAGACTAATCTTATCTGCGCAGGAGATATTGTAGTGCACAAGTGACTGCTCAAACGTAAGTGCACTCTCTGTTTCTTCGCTCGCATAGTCCGATGGCACGGTTAGCCGACACGACCGGGGCCAGATCAGGCGCAGGACCCACTGTTTAACGTGCCTTCCAAAGCACCTAGGACCTCGAGATGTTTCGTATTTTAGTCACCCATCATAGGGACTGACCACAGCCAACGTTGCTTAACCTTAGCAATCGTTCGCTGAACGCACGTGCCAATGCGCCACCAAGATCCAAAGCTATTAGTGCTCTCAACAAACATATCCTAACTAAACAATCTCATATATTGTTTTATAATATTTCTCATATATATTATGTAAGAGACATGGGCTTACAATTTATTATATTATTTTGTATGGATAAACTTCAAAGAGTAACTGCGCAGCAAAGGCTCTATAAATGATAGTCAAAAGCCCCGAAGGGTCATGTTTTGGCTATATTAAGTCCTCTTCAAATATTGGTGTAAAGTTCACGTAGGACGTCAATTTAGGACCTGCCAGCTCTCAGCGGTTCTATTGTTCTGCGAACCGAAAAGTAATATAAAATATTTTATTTTGGACGAATATTTGCCTCTGCTTTTCTGGTACAATACATTTCTGAATACCCTTAATTTAAATTAACTTGGCTCATATGAATTTGGAGACTGTTTTCTTTGACAAACATTTTTAATTTCCATGCATATCTTACACTAACAATCTATACATATACTAATATACTAATACTATAGATTATACTAATATTATGAAGAGGAAAGATTTGATTGTTTGTTTGTTTGTATTAAATAGGCTTCGAAAAAATTCCCACACAAAAATAACGCGGGCGAAGTCGCGAGCGGAAAGCTAGTTAGGTACATAGCTATATCTTGTTAGATCACATGGGGGTAGCCATCATCTCTGTCACAGAGAAGCCACTGCTGGGGTAGAGTAGGGTTACCATCCGTCCGCTTCGGATATGTTCGGCCTCTGAATTTTTTCGGCTTTTTGATTTGGTTAATCTGAATAAAAAACGAGCAGAGGCCCCCACCTCTGCTTGTTTTCCCTTAACTGCCGCACTCAGAGAATTCTTCATTAAAGTAAGTCTATCTCTTTCTATCCGACAATAATAGTATAAGGCGACAAGTCACTTAATGATGCATTAAAATTATTGACGTCTCTGAGTGCGGCAGTAAGACCTTTATTCAGATTAACCAAATTAATCTCCGTACTCAGTAATACGCTGAAATAAAAAAGAATATATTTTGTGACTAAAACGGCCGAAGTTTTCTGAAATGTCGAGATGTTTTTATACCTGTATTTTGTATCAGACAGTACCTCTGGAGGTTGCTAGGCTAGGGACTTCATGAGCTGGTCCCGCTTTCGCCTTTTTACTATCGGGAATCTAGACGGCTGGTGAGGATGGTACATCTGATTGTTCCTCCCGCTGCCTGGTCGCACAAAGCGCTACACCTCGTCTTTTATAGCGCGCACAGCCAAGTCTGGATTTCTCTGCCGGCGTCTATATTCCTAAATTTTACAACCCAAAAATCTTAAGAGTGAGGGTGAATAGGTATTTCCGGACAAGCTTGTCCCACGGTAGATCTCATCCTTGCCCCAGGCTGGATTGAGATCAAGGGCAAGCCTATATTAAGTAGAGAAATCTAACTGCCCGGACTTTTCAAATTGTTTAATGATTAGGCCGATAGACCTAAAAGCAGGCTGTCAGACAGTTAAAATACCATTGAGAATGAAACATAATATTAACATTTGCAAACGCATTCACAAGAATCTGCCTTTATGCTATATGGATATGGATACGGATGTCTTTAGTTCTTCTACGGATTTCATTATTTCAAAGTAATCGATGGCCGATGAAGCAGACGCGTGTAAGCGCGGAGACCATGGTTGGGCAAACGCAGGGGTGTTGCAAAACGGTGGACTGAGGTACTCATTATGGTGACTGACTGAGGATGGACGGGATGGTTGGCGCTCTTTGGGGGAGATATATAGGCTGATTACGATGTTAGATTGACAATGATAGTAGAATACTAGTATTAAGAAATTCGATTTAGCTTTTTTATATTCGTACTTGTAGTACGAATTCAAAACTTGAGCTTAGAGAGTATCCTTAGCGCTCTCTATCCGCCAACCTGCGCGTCCGCATCTTCGTCGCAAAGATTGTATCTCGCGCCAGATACCGTCGGCTACGCCGACACAGATAGCTGACGGTGGTATGCCACATACCGCCTCAAGGCATTCATTTGCTATTCGTGGCTACAGTCAAAACGAATGCAGAAGACTTAAGTTCATCGTTTATTCTTTTTTAGCACTTTTTTATACAACGAATTTGGCAAACAAGCAGGCTTCCCAGCTGATGGTAAGTGGCTGCAGTCACTCATATAACATGTAGTATCCGTTTTGCAAATATACAACCTACAAGAACCCAATGTACGTTGCCAACTTGGCATTAGATGTCAAGTCACAGTGCCCAGTTATTTAATTGCCTGTCTTACCCTTAAACTGGAACACCGTAATTCAAGCACGGCTGCTTGGCGGCAGAATAGATAAGATAGAGGTATCCACGCAGATGATTTTTGTATTAGACTCCCTCTGTTAAAAACTTCTGGCAATGCGTTGTGTACGACTGGGAAGACGACTACAGCTTTAGACCGCAGATAAATATGTTGGAATTCGTCTTAGAGTCCCTCCGGCTACTTGGATTAGGATTCAAGTAGCCGGAGCAACTTGGCTCCAATCCAGGAATAAGTGTGATCGAAAGAGCCCTTTGAACACCACACATGCAATTCGTCCATCGCTTGTGTTATTTTTGTTATCCTTTTTTTTACTTAAATGTAGTGTTTGTGTGTGTGTGTGTGTCAATAAATCATTTCTATTCTATTTCTATTCTAAAGACCCTAGGCAAGAATTTATTCTTCTATACCAGTGGTTCTTAACCGGTGATCCGGGGACTACTGGTAGCCCCTAGAAGCAGCCGAAGTAGTCCGCAAATCCATCTAAAAAAATAACATTACAGGCATTACAAACAACCCTTTACTCGTATATACTCTTTTTTTTTTATAATGTTTATTAATCTTATTTAATCCATTTTGTTACATAACATAGGCACGTAAACCTCTAGGGTTTATCTGTGCCTGCGGGTCGTCTTACAATATTACAACCATAAAACACAAAAAAAAAATACAAGTACATACAATAACTTTGAAAATATTTAAGTCCTTATAAAACATAATCATCTATCACAATATATTATATAAGTACTATGTGATACATCCTGGTTGATTTAATATGTAATATAATTTTAGCTTATCTTTATAGTTGCTTTCATTAGCATACATATTTTGAAGTTCCTCCGTCAATTCATTTAGAAAGTATGGTATAATGAAGTTTAACATTCTACTCCCATAAAAATTATTTATTTTAGGTAATATATATTTACTTTTGTCAGTTAAATTCCTTAAATTTTCAGGCCTTTTTCTTTCTATCAAATATTTTGGGTTGTTAACTTCTGTTAAAATATTATATTTAATTTTATCATAAACATTTATTACTCTGCAATATCTAAACAGTTCTTTGTCACTATTCTTATATCGATTCCTTATATATCTAGGCACAATATTTTTAATTATTTTACGTTGCATTTTATATATGTCGTGAATGTATGTTGGAAAAGTTCTTCCGTAGCTACTGAGTCCGTAATTGATAACAGAGTCTGCTAGGGCCATATATAGAAGTCTAAGCGTTTTATACGGTAATTTATATTTTAAGACCATTAACTTACTCATAACTGAACGTAGCTTGGAACAGACATGATCCTTGTGTGGTCTCCAGCATAATCTGTTATCAATAATAAGCCCAACATAAGTATGACTATCCACAGCCTCTATCTGCTGACATGTACATGGAGATGTCATTTTATGCAGGCAGCTGTGGCTATGGGACACGATCGTCGGTCTGGTGAGGGCCATGTTGTGAGAAGAGTGCATATGAATAAGCTTTGTTTTTTGTGCATTCACCACCAGTCCGACGTCGTGCGCCAATTTTCACAACATGTCGTAACTACTCTGGATATCAGCTTGCGCTTCCTCTACGTTATTGCGAGCAACAACTAGGCAGGTGTCATCAGCGAACTGATAAACAGTGCCTTTAGTTATAACATTTGCCATGTCATTAACATACAACAGGTATTCTGTAGGTCCTATTATCGAACCTTGAGCCGTACCTCTGACTGTTTCAATCATATTTCCGACCGTATTGGCAATCTTAACAGCCGTAAATCGGTTTGTATGATAATTTTTTAATAATTCTAAAAAGGGCCCTTGTATACCACATCGCCACAGTTTGTCATATAAGGTGTCAAAATTCAAAACATCGAATGCTTTGCTGAAATCAATGCAAATAACTAATACATGTTTTTTGATATTTAAATGATAATTGATTTCGTCTGTGAACATTTGCAAAAGCTGTGTGGTACTTTTTTTTTCTGGAAGCCAAATTGTGTTTTATTTATTAATTGATTATGATTGAGATAGTTATTTAACTCGTTACTAATATATCGTTCCATTATTTTGTCAAGACATGATAGTATAGTAATTGGACGGTAGTTATTATAGTCAGAGTGTTTTCCCTTTTTATAAATTGGTCGGATTATGCCTATTTTTAACAAGTCTGGATATTTGCAAGTACTTAAACATCTGTTAATTAAGTGAGTAACTATTGGAACAAAAAATTTTGAATTTATTTTATATCACAGGCTCGAATTGCATCATAACCTGGGCTTTTGTTGTTATCTATTGCTTTTATAATTTTTTCAATGTTTTTTTCAGTTGCTTTCCTTAACCTTATAGCTGTAAGTGGTATATTTTCATAGTTTGAAGCGGTGAGTAATGGTTTATCGCAAGACATACAAATTTTTTTAACGTTGTTTTCAAATTCAATTCCAAAATTATTTGCTAAAGTTAAAGGGTCTTGATTAAATGCGTTTTGTAAATTCTCGTCGACACATTTCATAATTTTTCCCGTAAGTCTATTAATAAGTTGCCAAAGTTTTATGGGGTTCCGAAAGTTTTTGTATATTTCTTTTTTAGTATTATCATTTCTCTATATTGGTGTAGAGTTGGTGGTCCATGGCTGGACAGATATTTGTAAAATGGTCCCTCGTCACAAAACGGTTCAGAATCACTGCTCTAGACCATGCTTATTTTTATCTGATCAGATGGTAAGTGATCATAAAGCTGAAGATGGAAGCGAGCTTCACATGAATAACTGAGGAACTTGTTACCTTACCTTTTTATCGCAACACAACAATGTTTAACGTTGCTATTATGGTGACAGACATAGGTATGACGGTGAAAGCCAGCAAAGAACCTCCAACCACTAACCAAATCAAGCAGAAAACTCCTCCACCGTAGGGAGTTGAACCCTGGACCTCCAGATCAGTTTTGGGTGGTCTCAACCAATAAACCACGGAGGCGGTTACATTATTCTGTTGAACCATTCCACTATAGTCACAATTTTCAAGGATGTCAGCTATTGTCCAATCGTTTTTTTTCATTGCACAATAATTGACCTTTACTCTTAATTATAAGCACACTTGCATGTGCTCCACTCTCTTCACCTTCACTGTGACAACGATAGCATCGCGATTCGCGAGTCGTCGCGACGGCCGATACGATCGACTTCCGAGCGATACCATCGGCAGTTCATTTGAGCTAGTCGTTAGCGCGTACATAAGGGTGCGTTTCCACTAGAGGTGTGCGATGAAGCTAAGCGGAGAAAATTATCCAATAGCACACTTCATTTTCATAGTCTCCCTTAGCGAAGTTGTTGTGCAAACAACAATACGTCAAGTTATACACATGCAGAGTGAAAACAAAATAAGGGCTGTTTTAAAGTCAATAAATTAAGTCTATATGATAATTATACAATAGTCATAGAAAATAATATTATGGGTTGTCTTGAGCACTTTATTACATTATATGCTTACTATTACTATCAACAAAAACTTGTTCCTACAAATGGTTAAAAACCTTAAAATTAACAAACTAAACATTCATATTTTATAGCTGATATGCCACCTTGCAGCTATGAGCTACTTTGTACATTTCTCGTGGAGGTGCGCCCTAAGATCGCTTGCGAGCCGATCGAAAGTGATAACAAAATGACACAAAAAACAACAACTGTCCAAACTGGATCACCGCGAATAATGGAGAAAACGTGTGATTGATTAATCCGTGTATTGCGTTGTATGCCGTATGTGGTGCGTGAGGATGTAACAAGTATGTCTGTAGTTCTGGCAGAATGACAGGCTGCCGAGGAGGATCCAAATCCAAATCCAAATCCATGTTCCTATTTAAGTCAGCAATTATTTTATTGTAACTCCTACCTTTGTGAGAGAAATAAAGAAAATAAGAAATGTTTATACAGTCCTTCAACGAGTAATGGAGAGGGCTATGCTCAGGGTTTCTCTAAGTGATCGAATCAAAAATGATGAGATCCGTAGAAGAACAAAGTTACCGACATACTTCAAAGAATTGCGAAGCTTACGCGGCAATGGGCAGGGCACATAGTTTATGGGGCACTCGTCTGTTAGGGCGGAAAGGTTCTTGAGTGGCGGTTGCGTACCGGGAGACGCAGCATTAGTAGGCCCCCCTTAAGGTAGACCGATGATCTGGTGAAGGTCGCGGGAAACCGCTAGATGAGCAGGACCGATCAGTTTACAGATCCTTGAGGAAGGCCCGTTCAGCAGTAGGCGTCACTTGGAGAAGATGATGTTCTTAAGTATTTCTACATCAGGAAGAGACAGGGCATCGCTGTGATCGCGAAGACATATGCTCTAGAGATGTGGTGCTGGAGAAAGATGCTGTAGATATCATCACCAACACCCTACCCTTATCCCACTCTTATCGGTAGGCACAACACCCTCTCTTCTTATAGCTTTGATGAAAGAGAGACTCTGTACCAGGTTCATCTGCTTGGTTACCTCCGTTTTAACTTCTTCTGCCGCAAAACAGCAATGCTTGCATTGCTGTGCTCCGGTTTGAATGGTAAGATATGGCAGTGAAATTACTGGGTACCGTGACTTGACTGTGATGTCACAAGAAGGCAACGTGCACTGTGGTTCTTGTGGGAGTTGCAGTTTTGCTGCGAATCTCACAGGAGCCACATATTATAGGTGACTGTTACCACATACCATCAGGTGGGTAGTTTGCTTGTTTGCCAACCTAGTTGCAATAAAAAAATACCTGCCTTTTGTTAGACATAGATATACCACGGTAACTTGGTACTTTCAGACCAGGAGAGACGCTTTACTATAGTCGTCTGCATGGATACCACCAAGCAGCGGTGCTTGCATTGCTGTGTTCCGGTTTGAAGGGTAAAACAGGCAGTGAAATGACTGGGTACTGTGACTTGACATCTTATGTCACAAGTTGGCAACGTAGGGGTTGTAGATTTGCAAGAGTCACAGGAACCACATGAACTTTAGGCGACTGTACCCAATTGCCATGAGGTGGACAGTCTGCTTGTTTGCCAATATAGTTGTATAAAAAAATATAATATGTATTAGCAAAGAAAAGATAATCGCTGCAGTAAATTGAGAATCAAACTATGCTGAGTATTCATAATCGTCATCTTTAAAATATTGAGTCAAGAGAGCAATATACAACACTAGCTTTCCGCTCGCGACTTCGCCCGCGTTATTTTTGTTTTCCCGTGGGATTTTTTTTTCTGTAGGAAAATTACCCTATGTCCTTCCCCTCGAACTATCCCTATACCTACTTTTCTTCAAAATCGGTTCAGTAGTTTCGTTCGAAGCCTATTCAATACAAACAAACGAACAATGAAATCTTTCCTCTTTATAATATTAGTATAGATAGTGTGATGTATAGATAGTGTGATTAGAAAACTTCAATCGGTACAACAATCATACTTTAACAATTCCCAATGAACATACTCAATGTTCATTTTATTAAGGTAGGTACACCAAAGTATCATTCAGAATGTTATGTAAAAGTGTGAAGCTAGTAGTTATGGCAACAGTAGCCGTGCTCGGAGTTCGGAGTCTATGAGATGATCGGTTGCCCTGCAAACCTGTCCTGCTGACGCCTAGGGCGCATGATCAAATAATCATACAGAATGAAAATGTATAAAATTTAGTGCTAATAATAATAGCTAATAAGCATTTTAATATTCGTTGTTTAGGAGCTAATGTAAAATAAAACTCTATTTTGTGATATTACTTTGCCACGTATGCCAGTCGCTCATCAGACTAAGTTGTTGTCTTTCATGTCACTGACGGTAGGTAATGACAATTAGTGTTGATAAGAAATGATAAAAGAGAGATTCTTCTGGATTTATTCACCACAAAATATTTATGTTATTATGCCTTTAGTCCCCTCCAAGCGCTACTCGATTCAATGAGTTTTACTAAGTATATTATTATGATCTTCTTGACAACATAATATCACAAGGAACCTAAGCTAACTTTTAGTTGGCTAGATGGCGGGCGTGTGTGGGGCTCTTTCAGCAGAGTGCCAGGCCTACCCACTAAAACCCCCTGGTGTTCTCCCTGCCCTTTACGGCGCGTGTAGTAGGGTCCACGATCCCTCGTGGAGGATTCCCTGCAAGGCAGGTCCATCGAGGGGCTGGATGGGCGCGTCTATACGTAGGCAATGGCGGCAAGTGTGCCCCAGGGTTCCGTACTAGGTCTTCTACTATGGAACCTGGGGTGCAACTGGGTCCTGCAAGGTGACCGCTAGCCCGATCGACTGGTCGGACTATCGTCGTGAACACCAGGGCAATCCTCAGACTGAATTAACTTACTATTGTAAAACCCTTTTTTTTTTGTTAGCTATCAGAACTAAATTTCTTCCTGTCTATTTCTCGTTTGCGGAATTCAATAAAACGGCGGAACGTTATTAGACGGGCATCGCTTGCGCGAATGCTCGCCTTCCCCTGCCTATCCGTCTGCGGCGGAGGGGAGCGGCATGGAATTCTGTTACCTGTCAAATGTAACCTGTTTATCGATGTGCTATGCTTCTCACTACCCCAAAAACGGCTCCAATCCACACTGAGGAAAGCTTATACATAGAAGTGGATTAATTATGACAGGTATGAACTATCCGACTATGGAGGCGTTAAAAAGGAAAAATGTATACGATCGCGACATCAGTACTAACCTTTCATTCTGTACGTTATCTCATCCATGTGACTTGGGCGTGGAAGGTGGCAATCGACGCGGATGCAGATCAAGATAGCGACGCGAATCGTGAATAGAACCCATGACAGACAGACCGACGCCGAGATTGCATGTACCTATTAAAACTCGGCTAACCTAATTTATATTCATTGCTGAAATTATAATGTTTGAGAGATTCTTTAGTGGCTCTTTCTTCTCAATTTCTTATGGCGAGAAATTCTGTTACTTTATTTATTATATAGATATAGCGCAATTTAGTACGTTTGTACGAGTATTTAAAATGTATACTAATATACCTATGTAAAATATTAGGAATACTTATAAAGCATACTGAATATTTTATATTTGCAATAATTATAATGGCGATTTAAGGGAGGAGATAAAAAAAATTGACCTTCTGAGTTTCTTATCTGTTGTTATCGAAAAGGCTCTCCGAATTTCCGAACAGATGTAGAGACAACTTAATTTTATTCTTTCTCCTACTTTAATTTTTAGACATCTTGATTTTATTATTCAGAATGTATGCAAATACAAGGCTAAATATGTTTCCTACCTTTAAATCAGAATATTTTGCTTTGTATTGTCGTTAATAAGTGCCTGTAAATGCCTATGCTGAATAAAGATTATTTTGAATTTATTTGTTTTTTTTTATCGTAAAACAACCGATATATTTCAGATTATTAATTATTGGGCTGAAATAACAATCTCTAAAATAATGCTCTTAAAGCTACATCTTGAAAATGTTAATTTCTTCTGAAAAGGTCTTCACAGCATATGTTGTAGAATCTGCAATGCTGGCAGAGAAGCTCTTATCTAATGGTAAGTGAGATAAGGCCCAAAGTGGAAGCGAGCTTTACCTGGACTCCTCAACAACTGAGGAACTGGCTATCTTATACCGGCTCCAGACTCACGCGAGAACCGAGAAGGTATCCACACTCAGCGATCTTCTCATTTACATTCTCGGTCGTGATCCGGAATGGACGACAGTGCTTCTGCCTTGGTATTGTGTACGTTAGCACATTATACCCTGCGTTCCAGATAAAGCACTGTTACTTTCTGAGGCTAACATCTGATGTTAGCCTTGTTTTGCGTTTCTTATAAGAAATATTGACATTTTTAGCCGCGCTAATTGTTACAAATGAAACGCAAATTACTGATTTTTCGTGCTGAATTTTGACACCTCACCTACTTAGTCCAGCTACTTAAAATTTTTAATAATACAAATCAGAATTGGCTAATACTTTAAATATCTTTCAATATGTTTTTTTAAATCCGCTGTAAATCCTTTTTGATTCATGAAAAAAGGATTCCAAATGTCAAATTTGAAAGCTGTCAAAAAGTGGTATCAGAGGACCCATCTATTAGCATGGGTATTTGATGCTAGCATTTCGTGTTAAAAATGCTTAAATGAAACGCATGACAACCAGCAAGAAAAACTAGCATCACCGGCTAATGAAACGCAGAGATGCTAAAAATGTTGATATTTATGGCTAAAAATGCTTATCTGGAACGCAGGGATAATCTCGTTAACACGAAAATTAAAAATAATATTAAGAAAAAAGGCTCAAACGATGGTGGTTATTGACAAAGTACTTTTTTATACAAAACGTTTTGCTTCCCACAAAATGGGCTGTGTGTGAAAATATTATTTAAACTTTAACTCTGTTTCATTTTTCGACATTTTTTAGTCGTATGTCTAAAATTACTGAACTAAAAAGACTAATGAAATATCTCAAAACAATTAAAATCTTCGTGAATTTAAATTATTTTCTTAATGTTATTTATCACAAATTATTTTGTTAAACACTGATAGCACAGATGAGAGACTATGTTAAATGAAAGAGTATACAATAACTGTGAAGTTATCTAAATGATACTGATATGCATCAGACACCACAAAGTATTTTTTTAATAAAATAATTGGCACGAGATAACATGCGATCTACGCCACGGTCGCAGTCGCACTGAGAACAAACGAGAATGTGATAGTGTTCTCTTTTCTCGCCCGAGAAACCCTTTGAAGCGGGCAAAAAAACCGACACCGATCGGAGAACAGGCGAGCCCGAGAACGAGAAGCCGAGAAACCCATCACATTCACGCTTCTCGGGTGTTCTCGGGGGTTCTCGGCGTGAGTCTGGAGGCGCCTTTACCTCCATTATTATTCCTGCGACAAACTTAGGTAAGCCGGTGGTAACTAACAAGGTGGGCTCAGAAGCCCTACCACCAACCAAACCGAGTTGAAAAACTGCCACCCCCATGGGGAACCGAACCCAGAACCTCCAAATCCACACTCAGTGGCCTCAATCACTAGCACCACGCGGTAGTTAAGTTCGTATATATGAAACGTATTTAATAAAAGTTATGTATGTATAATGACAGTGAGTGTAAGAATATGATATGTCTGTTTTTAATCAGACTCAGTATAGGATAGTTTTCATCCGTAAACTCTGGAAATAACAGTGCAAATCATGTTATCATTATATTACTTAATTATGCAGAATATTACAAATATGATACTAAACCTGCTGTTTATATTATAGTCAATATACCATTTTGATTTAATAAAATACACACTTCTCTTCAATATGAATTAAATCTTAACATAATAAGTTTAAAGCCGACTCAAGACACGAAGTCGTATAGAGAATTCATCGAGAAATATCTAGCTTTACTGCAACAGCCATAAACCAACGAATGTATCGACTATTTTCGGAACAATCGGTACAGGGCATGCCAGTAATAAAGTTATGCATAGCTACAGTATACGATTTAACTTCAATCAAGTAACTGAGTCATTATTCCATCAGAGCTGAAGCATTACCGGGATAGATAGGGGCATTGGCTTCCGCATTCTTAGATTTCTTGAGCATTCAAACGTCCACTGGTCAATTGGCATTCAATCCGCAGCGTCGTCGCCTGAACCAGCTCAGCTAATGATACTTAAGTGATAGCTGTCGCTGGATCTTGAACGCTTATTACATCTGCTTTAGTATTATTAAGTTCGAAGACCTTTAAAAAATATTATCGTTGTAATGTTGTATGTTTACAAGACATAATTACTAAATATTTATTTTCGAGATGAATATTGAGTAAATATGTTTTGTTTCTAAACATTGTTGTCTAAAATGTATTAAGTGTTACTGTTCTACCAATAATGTTTTTTTGTTTTGTCTTTTTAAAGGCATTTCAAAACCATATCCAACGTAGGTAACTGGCAATATATTGACGGATATCCAAAACCTGAGGTCTTAACGGCTGTCCCACCTGGACAAATTGTAATGCGTAAACTCAATTGGTTCAACAGTTGTTATAGCAACAGCTAGTAATAGAAAGGTACAGGGGCTACACATAAGATTCTAATGATTCTACCACCCGCACCTACTCACAAGGAACCCTTCATATAAGATAATACCCAAAAAAGAAATTGTCTTTCTCTCCATTTATAAGCGTCATTTATACTCGTATGTTATCTAGCAATAAATTCAACATGGAGGCATAAAACAAACATTAAAACTTTTTAAGTGTAAACGCAGCTGCTGACATTACCGCTAAAGCCCCATTACCAGCCGCACGCGTGGTGCGATCACATAATAATTCTTCGCTTCGAAATAACAAGTTTAATTGAAAAGCTCCTAAAAGGGGAGACAAACGCTGCACCGGGAAGTCGAAAAGTGGGTCTTCATTAAAATTAATGTTAGTTTATGGCGATGCTAATTCGTAGAAATTGTTGGCAATTGCGATGGGAGATAGTGGAGGAAGAGTGTGGTCTAATTACGCTAATTGAGCCATAATTGTTAGCTTTAGTTGAACACTCGAACTGTTTTGACTCGACCCAATTTTATATGTTATTATTATTTAAATTAAAAGTAATTAAAAAACAGCTGAGCTAGACAGTAATATCTATAAAAATCTACTTTTGTTTGAAATCACGACCGGTTGCACCAAATTTACGTTTTAATGATTTCGTAAAAGTAACAATATAAGTATGTAAGAATTGTCTCCTAATCTAGTTTGAATTGTAGTTTTATTTTATCCTTTACGTTTAAAAAGGTTGAATGTACGGCGCAATCCATATATTTAATAGTAAAACGACCCATTTTTAGATATTAAGTTGTTACTTTTTACGAAATCGTAAAACGTAAAACTTGGTGCAACCGGCTGATCTTTATATTTTCTTTGCTATCCTAGACAATAATTCTGCTTTTTTGCTTCGGATGATCTCAAAGGTTGGTCTTCATTGCGTCGATGGTCTATTTTATCAAATTGATTGCCCATAAACAAAACAGTGCAATGGTAGTGGCAAGTATCATCATGATGAGTGGGTGCTAAATAGATGACGACATATGATTTATTAGAAACTTGACTAACAATGACGATATATTTCTGAAGACAATTTTATTGATCGGTATCATTTTAATAATTCAGATTGAATTTTATTGTGTCATTTTTAATAGGTACTCACTAAATTGTATTTGATATACTGGTTATTATCGTAGATGATAGCTGTGATAAAACTAGCAGTGCTACACTTTACGTAAATCCATAATCAAAATTTTGAGTGTCGAAAGCACCGATCATTTCTGCGTGCTGTCAGAGTTTATCAGAATCGAATTGATGAAACTTTACCTGGACTGCTCAACGACTGACAAAATGTCCATCTTACCTCTAATATTCGGAACACAATATTGTTAATACAATAAACATTGTGATTGTAACGAGAAACTAACGATGGTGATAGCGGGTGGGCTCAGAAGCTTTACCATCAACTAAACCAAGCAGAAAACCTCCACCATTACAAATTGAACTCCTAACCTCCAGATTAATACCTACCGTGTGGTCTCATTAGACGATGGCGGTTATTTTTTAAATTAATTTAAGCCGATTCTACGTCGTAATAATTGATAATACCCTAAGTGATACCCTAACCAAGATATCATGACCTTACTGAAGATCGCAACCAAACAACGTTATGCTATGATCTTGTGTGTAACTGAGTTCGTCAGAACTCAGTGGGAGGACAACATCAGTACATTTGTCGGCAAAGGCAAACGTAGTGCGACCTAAAATAGTCCGTCATAAGTTACCACTTATAGTTTTGATTCATACGCATGCACCATATTAGGTGGCGTGCCTACAAAACTTACATGACCACGTTCACTGCATATGAGCATCTGACTTATTGTAATTTGTAGCCTTTGTCGCTTTTTAAGCTCGTCACACTTAAATCAAGAAGAGTTGAGATCTTTTTAGTAAAAAAAAGAAACGTGTTTTGTAAATCGGTGTTCTAATTTATCCATGCTTACCATAAAGAACAATGTAATATATTTAATTCTTAGAACCGCGTCTGATCATTGTGTTTTTGTTTACTTTGATATTTTATTGCATTTCATTATTAACGATGCAATTATCTATGCTCAAGTTATTATGGTTGAATGCATCATTATTACTATCCGCTGCTGTTACTGAGAACATTACTACTTCTTATAACATACAAGCTTTTGCGACTTCGCACGCATGTAGTTTGTACGACTAAAAATCGCCAAACAAAAGAGAGTATTGCGAATCACTCCAGATACGCTTGAAGAATTGATGAACTAGCTAAATTTAAAATTAAAAAACAATCCTAGCCATATACATACTATCCTTAGAAAAGTAGGAAATAATTCATGGTTTTATTTTATCCAAACAAAAAAATACATGAGTAAACAAATTGGTTGTATGAAATTGATTCTTTTGCATTACCACGGTAGATATATTTAAAAAAATGTCACGGGAATTTTCCATTCATATGACATGTGACTTTTACGCCCGCTATGTTGTTTTACTTCATTTGCTTCGTCGGTTTTTCCGTATTTTTTGGATGGGGATTTCTCAGCTTCCTGTGGGAATTTAAATAGTTCTCGTCCTTCCTTGTACTTACCAAATTAAATGCGTATAGCTCCAGTAGTTTAGGCTCTACGTTAATACCTCAGCCAGTCACCAATGCCTTTTATAAATACAAACTAAACACTCGAAGTTATCAAAGAATAAAAGTCCTGTAACTCAAAGCAGAAGTCGGCAAAAAACGTGTACAAGGGTCAACTCTCTACAGTTAGTCGCTCGAATGCTGCTCGAATTCATTAGCAACAATAACGACATCGTCTAAATTAAAAAGGTCAGCTCTGTGACCCGTTTTTTGCAACAAGAGCAATTCATTAAATCGTCGCATTGTAAATGGGTCAGCTGTTAATCTTGTTTGGAAACGATTAGTATCAGATCGTCGGCTCTTTGTTGAATTTAAATGTGGGACAAGATTCACTGATCATCGTTTCCTAACTTACACGTGATGTCACCAATGGCCGTTTTCACAGATGCTCTATTTTCAATGATTAAGACTACGTCATATTTAAAATCTCGTCACTAAGTCATTAGCATGAGTTTGTTCATCTGATGGCGCATGTCGTCAACATACGACATAAGAAGTCAAGTAAAAGTGCCCAGTAATTTCACTGTTTCTCTTACTCTTACCCTTCAAACCAGAACACAGCAATGCAAACTCCGCTGATTTAGGGCAGGAATAAATAAATACTCTCTAGTGATCGAAACATGATCTGATCATTGAGATATTATCTGATGAGTAACATAAAATCGACAATATTTCTGAAATACTGTATAAAACCTTACATATAATGATAATAATAATAATAATAAGAGAGACTCTCGCTAGGCGGATGGATCAAGGGCCTGATACAGAAGGCGGCAATCCTTGGCACGGCAAGAATTGTCAGGAGGTTCCTTACCCTGCAGCCCTAACCACCGGTAGTTTGGGTACTGTCTCGCTGCCGATGGACCCGCTAAGTGTAGGTTTTTTTATAATATTTATATCTTTTATATTTATGTTATAAAATAAATTATATTTAAGAACTATTTAAAATAAAGGATAATAATAATATTTATTCCAGATAGGCATCCATAGGAATGAATCCATATGCTGAATTGTAAATTAATATAAGCTTCTGAAAGTAAAATGGCTACCAGAGAAACTTTTTACAATGTTTTGTTTAATTAAATGATATTGAGACCTGGTGGTTGCCAGGGCTTCATTCCGCATGGGGGCAAAAGTTTTTCTGCTTGGTTTGGTTGGTTGTGGGACTTCTGAACCTGCCTAGCTAGCTACCACCATGTTTCCTAAGTTTGTCACCATAATAACAATGTTAATAACATTGTTGAGTTCTAACAATTAGTGGTAAGAAAGCCAGTTCCTCAGTTATTGGGGAGTTCGTATTTTCCTTTTGAGTTACGGTATCCTAAAAACAGGAAATTCCGTCAAAATGTGCAATTAACCTTCATTGGCACCGCAGATACACTTAATAACGGCTAAACAAAAAGTCAATAAAAATAGTATCGACTTAATGCTGTATTGATTGATTTATAATAGTAAATTGCAACTATAATGTAGATAAATTAGAATGTGCAAGAAAGCAAAATTAAACCTACGTGCACTACTAAAGTTTCGCTACAGTTAAAATTAATCTCACTATCATTACGAGAGATGTAAATAACAATGAAAAAGCAACATGCCCGTGATAAAAGAGCTCCGCTCTGTACGGGCGGCGATGCGGGGGAGCGCTATATCCACCGATGAGAGACTAGTGGCGTACTGTACGTACATTGAAGTCGATATCGATAAACACAATTTAAACTTTTTGAAAGTTGATTTCGTTTAATGCCTTATTTTAAATGTCAACCTACATTGGATGTTCAAGGATAGTAAGATAGGAAATGCGGTTGGGTCAAATACTGTTAAATTAAATAAATAAATAAATAAATAAATAGATACTTTACTAGTCCCAAGTCGAAAGTAATGTCACCTGTAAAAAAATGACGTATGCATCTCGTTTTGTTTTTTTTTTAAAAAACGTCGCCCCACACTAGGATTTTCTCCTGTGTCGTGGGTGCAGTTACAAACATAGAATATCACATGCACATACGCCCAGACCGGAACAAATTTCTGTAGGCCATACAAAATATCTGTCCCATGCGGGAATCGAACTCGCGACCCGTTACACATTAGGCGATCACTCGACCTCTGCGTTAACCGTGTCGTCGACGATCTCGTTGACGATCCTATAATTACATGCGTTACATTAAGCGAGCCCATTACTATCGGATGAGATTTCACCATTTAAATTATTCTACTGCTTGTATTGTGGCATCTAATTCAAGGAGTGGTTTGACATGTACCTTGGCCACAGATTAACATAGTTGCGGTTATTATTGGCAACGAACTGATTTATACCCTAGAACCAAAATTTTCGCGTTCTGTAAGCTTTCGAAGGTATTTCTCTCAACGCACGTTTAGGATGTGAAATGAACTTCCTGTTGAGGTTTTCTTCGGAGACGATAGCTTAGGATTTTTCGAGATGTGTATATAAAGGTTTTTAAAGATCGGTAATATCTCCGATATTCCATGCGTTCATAGGCCTCCTACATAAATTATAAAAATGAGGTACCTATTAGTAAACTGACCTATAAAAACAATCTTACTAAAAACATTAAGTATACAAAATTAAATCACAATACAGTCTTCTTTAACAGCCTATTTTTGTGAAAATATATATCTATAGATTTTGCTCTAGAACTAAGGAAGTAATATTAATTCCAAATGTCAATCGTTGACATTTCTAATTTGTTTGATTTGACATTTAATATTGTTCGAAGAGGTATATAACAACTACTTACTCATTATTATTAGGATATACTGTTAATGAATATATGAAGGTGGCTAGTGACATAATTTATTTGCTTCTTTATCAGGTAAAAACGCATTACAGAGTTTGGGTGATCCACACTTTGGAGTGCACAAACTCACTAATAATATTCAGACCCAATGGTTAACTGCTAGAGACTCGTAGTAGTGTTTGTCGCTAAGTGCGTCAAATATACAAATTGTTTTTCAATATAAGCATTAAACATCAGGAACCGCACTGACGATAAAATTTCAGAGATTATTGTGAAAATTTTAGTTATCTTTGTGTGCTTTGGATAAGAAGTAGTTACTACAGCTAGCAGTAAGGATTTACCCAATAGCTGTTGCAAATAAATTTTTGGTAGGACTACGACCTTTAAATGCACAAAGCAATTCTATCGTCACAACACTACACCCGTAAACAACGCGGGCACAGTGGGAACCACCTAGTGGCACTATAAATAAAATAATCGAGCAGCAGATAAAATTGTGAAATAATTATTGCAGAACGCCTCGCAGACTATGAAACATTGCCGAGCCTATCTGCTGGGGTTTAATTTAGATTTATGGCTCGCCAATGAGCGGCGATGCCTCAGATTATTATCTGTGCTCCAAGTAATTTGTAGTAATAAATTAGAGAAGTATTAATATTATATTCTAATAACCTTTGGTATTATGATCGAAATCACTTCAAGAAAATAGAATTCTTTTTCCCGAAGCAACACAGGGCTAGTGGAAACATATTCGGTCATTCCATAACTGCCGTAGAGAAAAAAAAATATCACAGTTTATTGTATTGACACCGCAACTGTGTTATGTTACACAACTGTTTCGCATTTTTTGGTTTGTAGAAAACTCATTTTAATTTCGGTCAATTGCTGTTTCCGACTTTTTTAGCGGTTCAATGAAGATTAACAGTATGATAAAATAATTGATAGTCCTGTGAACGATTCTGCAAAATATACATTTGTTATTGTAGAGTTACAAAATTATCATCCTCATGCATAAAATAAAGCTGCCAACAAACTACTTATATTGCATTTTGTTATAAACTATTTTTTTATCAATAATGCGTCCTCATTTCATAAATCTTTGCTTTTTCTATACACAGAGCATTTTATTCATTGAAGAATTTTGTGCGTACAGCAATTTCATTGTCTGATGTTCCGATCACTGTCTATTCTCACTATTCATCTCTATTAGTCTGAATGAATCGATACATCACATCCTAGTCAATAGCGCTGAGGCAATCCGATTGATCGGCGAATCGTCGTGGCTTAGTAATGGCTAAATTTATGTTCCTCCATTCAGAACTCCTACCATGATCGCTGGGCTATTGCAGTGTATAGTGCTATCTCGTTCTTACTCAATGGCGAATTTCACCAATCTTATCTTAGCTCAGGATACTCTTAGGTGGCATGATGTCACATTCTTTTCATGAAAGACAATCATTTTTTTTAAATCGTTATAGATTCTTAATGGTCATTCTAAATGGGAAATGATAAAAGAAACCTAAAAATGATTTTGAAATACCTATTTAAAGGGTTATCGTTAAATAGGTATTTCAAAATAATTTTTAGGTTTCTTTTATCATATGACATAGTTTTCAAACTTCGTTTTTTTTTTGTTTTTCACAATATGGCGGCTGGTAGTCGCCATATTGAATTTTAATTAATGTCATGTCTTCAATGACACTCGCAAGATTAAGACGAATTGATAGACGTAAGAACCATCAAAATCGGTCGACGCGTTTGGTCTCTAGAGAGCCACATACATACATACATAGGGCTAATAAACACATTACCACTCCTTTGCGTCGCGCAGTCGGGTAAAAAGTGACAGCACACGTCTTAGGAGTTTCCTAAGCTATGATAGGGTTGGTAAAATTGGCCTTAATACTATCATTGTAATGTAAGGGGTCAACCCTCCCCTCCTATTACGTAACTCAAGTTGCTAAATCAAAGCTGTAATTTGAAATACACAATATATTCATGACTGCCTAAACTAACCTCCATACTAAACTTGTAATTGATATATTTTTTTATGTATAAACAATCATAAATCTATCTGAGTCTGTCTGAGAAAAATCATGTCTATCTACAAGGTCTACTACATTGGGTTAACGTACTTGCAACAAAACCTACGAATATTCTGCTTTATTTCGGACTATAGTGATTTCGGAGAAACGTCCCTTCGGCGAAGAGTGTTTCGGTAAACCGTTTAGCTCATTCAGTGTTATGTCAGTGACTAATTGTGGGAGAGCAGTTGATAGCTACACCGACGTTGCTGTACCTGGGCTGCGACCCCTTCATGAAACATGATTGATTGTTGAGTCAGAACAGCGTTCATTAGCTCCTGTTTGAATTCAATTTTCCAGTCTAGTTCATTTTACCGTGCGATAATGTTGCTATTTTCTACCAATTATATACGTGCTGTAGATTTTTTGGTTTAGGGGAGTCTTTATTGTTTCGGTAATAGTACTAAATAATAAATTTTTGGTCCCTTAATATGATCTCGATTTACGGAAAAGATCATTTCCTTGTTCAGTTAAAGATCTTCCTAACAAAAAATATTCCGAAACTTTTATTACTTTGTTTGTTATTATTATATCTTCCATAGAAACAATTGTATTATAATATCGTCTATACTACATAATTTAATAAAGAGGAAAGATTTGTATTTTGTATGTATGTATTGAATAGGCTCCGAAAGTACTGTACCGATTTCAAAAATTCTCTCACCATTACAATGCTACTTTATCTCTGATTAACATAGGCTTCAAAATTATTGTATGAAATATAAATTTCATACGGGAAAATAAAAACTTCTTGACGGGATAACTTCTTTAACGGGAAAACAGTAACGCGGGCAAAACCGCGAGCGGTAGGCTATTTTTACTGAGCGAAAATATAATATTCCCACGGTAAAACAAAAATAACGCGGGCGATGCCGCGAGCGGAAAGCTTGTGTGATATTTTGCACGTAATATTTCGGTTAATGACCCAACCTGCAAGAGAGATCCATCATAGAAATGTCACATTACAATTGCTTACATTGTTCAGACACTGTTTTAATTAAATACCTGTTTGTTGATCACAGTCTATGTCATTGGCAATAAGTTACTGTTTATTAAAAAAATAGTGAAGTTTGTGATTTTTCAAATTCTCTGTTCTTTTTACTGTCCAATATGAGAAGGATTAAAATAGCCGCTAGCTTTCTATACAATATTGCAGATTTAATAGTTTTGATTTTGAAAGTTCTGCTCATATCTGATTAAAAGTACCATAAATCAATCGCAGGCCGATATTATTTGCAAATTATAAGCCATCAATATCGCTGTTTGGCTATCATCACAGTTGTACTATAAGACGTATATAACTGTTTTAAAAACTGTAATTTCAGTGCTTATGAATAGTTACGAGTATTATTATTATGAATTATTGTAACGATAGTTATGTTGTATATTGCTCGGGGGAGCCTTACCCCTAGAGGACGCGTCCCCAGGTGGCGGATAGGGGAATGCTCGCCACTGGCGGGTAGGGGGGAAATAAAATACCCCCCGCGGACCAAACAGGCCGGAGAAGGCAACTCCGTTATCAAACCCCTGCTGTAGACTTCTCCGACATATTTGGAGCCGAGGTTGCAGTGGTGCTGAGTGGTTAGGCTGGAGTACTCAGTAGAGCTGGCGGCGGAAGAGCCGGGGACGGCCAACGGCGGCGCTCACGTCTTCCAAGAAGGCGACAGCCTTGGCGTCAGGTGGCAACCGGCCGTAAAAAGTAAATGCCAAAAAAAAAAAAAAATCTCCTCGTACAGTATGACAAAGCGAAATAAGGAACAGAGTGTAACAGTTAGGGCGTCCCCCTCAAGCGACGTCTTAAGATCAAATGCGAATAATGCGAATCTCCAGTTGAAAAATACTAGGGCGTTCCCCCGAAGCGACGGACTAGACAAGAACCTTCGTTCGCAACTATCTTCGACTACGAATAGGCTGAGATTAGCCACTTGGAACCTAGGTACCATGACTGGACGCAGCCACGAGCTCAGTGAGATACTTAAGAATAGGGACATCAACGCATGCTGCATCCAGGAAACTCGGTGGAAAGGCTCAAAATCAAGGGACATAGGAAATGGATACCAACTCATATACCACGGGTTAGATAACGCAAGAAACGGAGTGGCGGTTGCCCTAGATAAGGACTTAAAACAAAGAATTATTAACATAGAACGTAAAAACGATCGCCTCATCTCTGTCAAACTGGCCATGGATAACCAACCAGTTCTCAATATCATATCAGCCTATGCCCCGCAGACAGGCTGCCCGAAGTTGGAGAGAGAGACCTTCTGGGAGGATTTTGATGAGCTGATACAGAACATGCCACAAGACGAAAAAATACATATTGGTGGCGACTTGAACGGACACGTGGGTGGGTCCTGCGGCTCTTATAGGGATGTACATGGTGGTTTTGGATACGGCAGCCTAAACGATCAGGGATATGATATTCTAAATTTTGCCACCAGAAATAATTTAAAAATTATAAACACATATTTTCAGAAACGACCAGAACACCTAATTACATATAAATGTGCGAAACATTCAACGCAAATTGACTACATACTTTCATCTAGCAGCACTTTTCAAGGCTACAAAGACTGCAAAGTTATACCTGGAGAACCAATAACCACACAGCACAGGTTACTTGTCGCTATACTAAACCTGCCAAAGCCAATTAAAACCTATGTAGACCGCACCATACGTATAAAATGGAAAGAAATCCATACCTCTAAGGGAGATATCTTTACACAAGCTATAGAGGAATACCTACATCAGGACATGGAAACTGAAAAGTCGGCCGACAAAATGTGGTCAGATTTCGAAAAGGAATGCGTGTCAAACGCTAAACAGATTCTGGGCATTTCTAAGGGGAGGTTAAATATTAATAAAGATACGTCATGGTGGACAGGGGATGTCAAAGAAATTATAAAAGCTAAGAGGGAAAAATTTAAGATTTGGCAGAAATTTAAATTGGAAGAAGATTTCAAGGATTATAAGAAGTTTAAATTGTTAGCTAAAGCTGCTGTTGCACAAGCTAGAGCCGCGTCGAGACAAAAATTTTACGACGAACTAGAAAGTGCAGATAATGAAAACACAATATTTAAAATAGCGAAACAGAGGCATAGAGCATCGCAGGATACGAAGTTTAACAAATATATCAAAAACGCGCAAGGCGTCCTGCTCACTTCAAACAACCACATAAGTAGCCGGTGGAAAGAGTATTATGAGGGTCTGCTGAACGAAGAGTTCCCAAGCAATGAACTTCCAGAAGTCCTGCCAGTCCTAGGGCCTATAAACTGTATATACCCAGATGAAATCAAGAAAGCCCTGGCAAAAATGAACAACCATAAAGCTATAGGACCGGACAGCATACCAGCAGACCTATGGAGGAAACTAGGTCATAAAGGTCTACCGTGGCTTATGAAACTTTTCAATATTATTCTCAAAGAAGGCAGGATCCCAGAATCATGGCGCTCATGTTTCTTATCCCCGATTTATAAGGGCAAAGGTGACATATCGCAATGCAATAACTACAGGGGCATTAAATTAACATCGCACACCCTAAAGCTCTGGGAGCGAGTGATAGGAGCTCGAATCGCAAAAAAAGTTAGAATAACTGAAAATCAGTTTGGTTTTACTTCTGGTAAATCCACCACTGATGCCATCCAAACAATCCGTATACTGATGGAAAAGTACCGCCTAAATAGAGATAATTTATACTTTGCCTTCATAGACTTAGAAAAGGCGTTCGATAGAGTGCCCAGAAAATTAGTATGGCAGTCTCTTAGAGCCCAGGGAGTCCCAGAAACATACATCAGAATAGTCCAAGATATGTACAGTGATATAACTACAAAAATCAAGAGCCCAGCCGGCCTTAGTGAATCCTTCCAGGTAAAAGTGGGAGTGCACCAGGGATCGGCTCTGAGTCCACTGCTCTTCAATCTATCTATGGACTATATTACTCGGGATATACAAAAACCAACTCCTTGGTGTATACTATACGCCGATGACATAGCACTTATCTCACAAAGCGCACACGAACTGCAGGAATGTCTAGACCTATGGCTGGAAAAGCTCGAGTCGCATGGGCTACGGATAAGTAGATCGAAAACGGAATTCATGGAATGTGATTACGGCGGCGAAACAGAAGTAGGATGCAAAATATTGATAGACGACAATCCCCTGCCTAAAGTATCACGTTTCAAATATCTGGGTTCTGTACTTACTGCTGATGCGCATATTGAGGAAGATGTCACCCACCGAGTGAATACAGCCTGGCTCAAGTGGAGATCGCTATCTGGTGTGCTCTGCGACCCGCGAATGCCTGTAAGAACTAAGGGAAAGGTATACAAGACAGTCGTAAGACCTGCCCTCATGTATGGGTCGGAGTGCTGGACCACTAAGAAAACCCACGAGCAAAGTGTCCATGCCGCGGAGATGAGAATGTTGAGATGGGCCGGTGGTGTGACGCGCTTAGATAGAGTCCGCAATGAGTACATCCGGGGTTCGTTCAAGGTCGCGCCAATAGTTGACAAATTAAAAGAGTCAAGATTACGGTGGTATGGGCATGTAATGAGGAGGGATGATGACTATGCCGTGAAAAAAGCTCTGAACATCCCTGAGAAACCCAGAGGCAGAGGGAGACCCCCAGCTACGTGGTGGTCCAATGTCCTGAAAGACCTTAAAAGTATCACCGAACCTGTGACAACCCAGGACCGTTTGGCCTGGCGCCGCTGTACGAGGAGGCCCGACCCCGGATGAACTGGGAACATGGGCAGGAAGAAGAAGAAGAGTTATGTTGTATATTATTTTTTAGAATAACATTCTCATTTGGTATTTTTACATGCATGCCAAGACAATTTACATTTACTCAATGATCATGATATAGTGAGCAATCAGCACTTCAACTTTTTTAATTGTTGTAATGATATTAATATTTTGTGACTTTTATACCTTAAAATAAATATTTGTATTCCAATAGGGAAAACAAATATGCAGCTTGTGAAATTCGTGTAGAGGAAGTCGCTGTCAAAGATGATTTGAACAATGGCGTCCGCATTAGTCGAGATGCATCATCATCAGCGCCCATGGCAATAAAACAATGGACAGGCTGAACGCCAAATGGATTATCTACGCGCGGAGATACTCGTAGCTGCGTTGCCGAAGCCCCGGCGCTTGTTCGACAAGCACGATTAGTATCACCGATCTTTATTATAACTGAGCTTGCTTTTAGATCTCCAAGTGTTTGTGTACTTGCTATGTTCGTATTGCTTTGTGGAGAAAATAACACATCGTCTATTTCTTTGTGGACGGTATCCGCCCCTTTAATGTGTAAGTCAATGTCAGTGCAAAAGTCGGTGATAACAGAATTTTAAAAAGGCGTGATGGATGTATTCAACCCAATCGCGGTAGTAATTGATTTTAAGTTACCCAATAAGAAAGTCAATTGTATCGTTTTGTCAATTTTATAGATTTAGCTATACAATAGCTATTTTGTGAATGTCATTAAAATAGCTTCTCATACATATATGGCCTTATTAATAAAAATTTTACTCCTTGGATCATCTTTGGATTAGTAACTCCGTGTTTTGTCTTATTTTGACATATTATTATGACAGCCGACATGCGCGGAAACAAGACAAAACACGGAGTAACTAATCCAAAGATGATCCAAGGAGTAAAATTTTTATTAATAAGGCCGTATGACAAATTTATTGCTGTTAAGTTTGCGTAAATAGACTTTGATGTTAGATGGTATTCAATTGTGAGGATTGCAATGAAGTCGTATTATAAAATAATAATTTATTAGTAAGTATTAAAAAAACGGCATAAATTACAGTTCCACTTTCGTTTGGTATCAATAAAATCACATCAACACCTTATGTTCGTATATAATCTACGTGTTATTTAGTTAAACCAAAAAATACCTTAAAACGTAAAATACAAATTAATAGGAAAGATTTATCACAGAGTTTATTTTGATGATAGTTTTTTATCTAGGTCAAACATGTAAGTCGCACACTGGGAGTTGTGTGTGCCGTTGTAGGCACCTCTAAACCCCTTTTTATTATGATTGACAAATGTCAATAAAACCTTTTTACCTTCATCCAACTCTCGAGAAGACGGATGCAAATGATGCCCAACAAAAACGTGAACATATCAACCACGGCCCTGGTACGGATGTAAGCCAGCTAAAAAACTGACGCACCATTCTAATAGGAGACCTTTCAAATTTCCATAATCCAAAGGGCATTATGGAAATGAGGGATTCTTTACGGATATTAAAACTGAACAAACACGATAGGTCTGTTGTAAACTTTTGACATGAAGACGTCGCTTCGCTTGAACTCTTGACCCCGTGACCGTGACCGGCAGAAATGAAATGTTGGATATTAAATGTACCGATTGATAAACAAATACGCCCACTGAACCATGAACTTCAAAGAACTATAAGAGGTTGGGAATCAAAGGCTATAGAAAGATGAAAAGGATTGAAGCTTATTGAACTTTTTATTAACATTTAAATGTACATAAATGCAAACGACGTTCGCGAAAAACAGTAATATGTACAAAGGCGGTCTTATCTCCCAAAGCGATTTCTTCCAAGCAACCCTAATTTATGTAAGAAATAAAACAATATAGCCATCTGTTATGTAAATATAGTGATAATAAAATATCAATAAATAAAATTAAAAATGCCTATTCTCTCGCATTATATGCCTAGCCGTACAAAATACACAAACGTTTCAGTATAACAAGCAGAGTTCAATCAGAACCGACTGTATCAATTAAAGAGGCGTCGATAATCTGGAAATTATTCGTGTCGCTGCTCGTGTACGGCGTTGGCCATTTTGTTGGAGTAGTCACGGCAGCTCGCGGTGCAGCAGCAATAAGACATGGTTGCTATCAGAATCATCGAGTTATAAATTTGTTGAGAACTTTGATTATAACATAAAAATGGGCAACAGTTTTTTTATTGTCAGTCAAACATAGGTCTCAATCACTTTCAACTTGACAGCCATATCTACCTAGCCATAGATATCACGTTTTTATAAATATTAAAATAAAAACAAAGCCTTGTCTTTTATATAAAATGCTTCCATCTTACCCATCATCATCATCATCATTTCAGCCAAGAGACGCCCACTGCTGGACATAGGCCTCCCCCAGGGATCTCCAAACCGATCGGTCCTGCGCCTCCCGCATCCAGCGGCTTCCCGCGACCTTCACCAGATCGTCGGTCCACCTTGTGGGGGGCCTACCAACGCTGCGTCTCCCGGTACGCGGCCGCCACTCGAGGACCTTTCCGCCCCAACGGCCGTCAGTCCTGCGAGCTATGTGTCCTGCCCACTGCCACTTAAGGTTTGCAATTCTTTGGGCTATGTCGGCGACTCTAGTTCTTCTACGGATCTCTTCATTTCTGATGCGATCGCGTAGAGAAACCCCGAGCATAGCCCTCTCCATTGCCCTTTGAGTGACATTGAGCCTTCTGATGAGACTCATTGTAAACGGCCACGTCTCAGTTCCGTACGTCATCACTGGCAACACGCACGAATTGAAGACTTTCGTCTTAAGACACTGCGGTAGATTGGCCGAGAATATGCTGCGTAGCTTCCCGAACGCTGCCCAGCCGAGTTGGATTCGTCGATTTACCTCTTTCTGGAAGTTGGACTTACCGAGCTGGACTATTTGTCCCAGGTAAACATATTCGTCAACAACTTCCAGTGTAGAGCCGCCAACCTTCACAGGAGTGGGTACTACATGGGAATTCACCATAATTTTGGTCTTGTCCATGTTCATTTTAAGGCCCACTTGTTGGGAAACTCTACAGAGGTCTTCGAGCATTGTGCCTAGATCTTCCACGGTCTCAGCCATGACCACGATATCATCGGCAAAACGAAGGTGAGTCATGTACTCGCCGTTTATGTTGATGCCGAGTCCTCTCCAGTCCAAAAGCTTAAATACATCCTCCAGCGCAGCTGTGAACAGCTTCGGCGATATAACGTCACCTTGTCTCACACCTCGCTGAAGTCGTATTGGTTTCGAGTTCTGGTCCTGAAGGCGGACTGACATAGTGGCGTTTCCGTACAATGACTTCAACACTTGGATGTACCGGTAGTCTATTTGGCACCTCTGGAGTGACCTAAGCACGGCCCAGGTCTCGACAGAATCGAAGGCTTTCTCATAGTCCACAAACGCCAAGCATAGTGGCAGATTATACTCCTCGGTCTTCTGTATAACCTGCCGCAGCGTATGAATGTGGTCTATGGTACTATAGCCTTTACGGAATCCGGCTTGTTCGGGAGGCTGGAAGTCGTCAAACCTGCGCGCGAGACGATTCATGATGACTCTCGAGAACAGCTTGTATACATGACTCAGGAGTGTGATGGGTCTGTAGTTCTTCAACTGGGCCCTGTCGCCCTTTTTGAAGAAAAGTGCCACCACACCCCCGTGCCATGCTTTAGGCGTAATGCCCTCGAGTATGATGGAGTTAAATAGCCTCTGCAGCGCTTTCCGGACTGGTAGTCCGCCCGCTTTCAAAAGCTCAGCTGTAACTCCATCATCACCCGGTGCCTTGTTGTTTTTTAGCTGTTTGAGAGCCACACTAATCTCGTACAGGCTGACGTCCGGGATGTCTTCGGTGTAATGCCGGATCAATTTGGCTCTAGGGTCTGTAGCCTGAATGACAGGTGCCTGCGATGTTGTGTAAAGCTGTCCATAAAAGCGTTCAATCTCAGCCATAAGTTCAGGTCGAGACGTGACGACTCTGCCGTCCTCTGTCTTCAGCTTCGTCAGCAGACTCTGACCGAGTGACAGATCTCTTGCGAACACTTTGGAGCCCTTGTTCCGCTCGATGGCTTCCTTAATACGTTCTGTATTAAATCGGCGTATGTCGCGAGTCAGAGACTTCGAGATCTGTTTGTTGAGTCGCCGACGAGCATCTTCAGAGGACTGCAGACCCATCCCACGTCTTTCTTCCATCAGCTTAATTGTCGGCTCTGAGATCTTGCTCCTTTGCTTGGTACGGCTGGGTTTGAAAAACTTCGAACCCACCGTAAGGACAGTTTCCACAAACCTGTCATTATATGTGTCCACATCCGTGCAATCCTCCAGGCAAGCGAACCGATTCTGTAATTTGAGTTGAAAGCGCTCGGGGTTTTGGATCTGGATGGCTCCAGGACGGAGCGTTGACTTCATCAGTCGATACCTCTTAGCTTTTACATTAAGATTCAATGCGCCTCTCACCATTCGGTGATCGCTTCCCGTGTTGAACGTATTGATCACTGAGACGTCATTGAATAAGCGAGTCTTAGTCGACATGATGAAGTCAATCTCATTTTTTATCACGCCATCCGGACTTTTCCAGGTCCATTTTCGATGCAGCCGTTTTTTGAAGAAAGAGTTCATCATATAGAGTCCCTCTCTCTCCATGTAATCGGCTAGCATTTGACCACGGTAATTCCGGATTCCAGCTCCAAATTGCCCCACTTTCAACTCACTATCGCCGCGCTTGCCTAGCTTTGCGTTGAAGTCTCCCATGACAACGGTGTAATGAGTCTTGGAAGCATGTATTGCCCGAGAAATGTCCTCATACATAGCTTCCACTTCCTCGTCGGAGTGTTTCGAGGTCGGAGCGTATACCTGTATGACCTTCAGCGAATACCGTTTGGTAATTCTGAGTATAAGGTACGCCACCCTATTCGACACACTTCCGATCTGTACAACGTTGTTCACAAGAGACTTGTGGACGATAAATCCGACACCACCTTGGGACAGGTCTTCGCCCTCCCGGAAATAGAGCAGGTTGCCGGATTTGAGAACCATCGTGTCCTCACCCTCTCTTCGGACTTCGGACAGTCCCACTATACTCCAGCGAATCCTGCTCAACTCCCTCTCGAGCTCCAGCAGCTTCTCCTCGGTCCGCAGTGTGCGCGCGTTATATGTGGCCAGGGCCAAGGTCGTCTGACGGGGGATCTCCGCCGCCCGGGGATTCTTTGCACCCCAGGTCCCAGTACCGCGCCGACGTCCGTCACCGCCGGCACGGCCTCCAGAACCGCCGGGCACTTGGGGCCTTTGTTTAATGTTTGGGTTCATGGGGGGTTTTGGGCCATTTCCCACCACGCTGGCCCAGTGCGGGTTGGTGGGGAGCGCCAGAGCCTCGTCCGTTATAGAGCAGGGTGCACCGCGTGCAGGTGAGGTTGGCTTGGGTCCCGATAGGTGGTATTTGGGACCCCTTGCACCCCATCTTACCCAATGCTAAGTAATAATCATACTGAATTCGGAGGCGAACTTAATCTGGAATCATTTAACGTAGAAGAATCAGAAGATAATTAATTTACTACAAAAGAAGAATGGTTCATTCTTTCCACCACCACAAACAATGTGCTAAGTAGCTAAGGTTTTGCCAAAAGACACAATACACTTTATCATAGTAATAAATAATCCTACTCGTGAAAAACTGCCGATGGCAGCTCAACATACATCATGCGTTATTCGCCTCGTGGTATAAAAAAACCGGCCAAGTGCGAGTCTGACTCGCGCACCGAGGGTTCCGTACAAACCTTTAGGTATAAAAGTAAAAATTTACGGTTTTCGCAATTTTTCCTTTATCTGTCCTATAAGACGTTACTTCGTACCAAATTTCAAGAGTCTGAGTTCACGGGAAGTACCCTGTAGGTTTTGATTCCCTTGCGAGTGTCGAAAATTTGGGGAAATTTGCGGCATAAACGGCTGTATCTTTTGATTGCGTTGGCTTAGAAATTTAATTTTTTCACAACCTAAAGGGACAGTAGACCTGAGTATTTGATATAAATTTCAGCTTGATACCTCCACGCGCTTACAATACAATAAAGTGATTCTATAAGGGTTCCGTTTTTTCCTGTCGAGGTACGGAACCCTAAAAAACTGGCCAAATGCGAGTAGATATTTAAATTCCTAACTATGTACATATTTAAGGTTTTCAGAATTTTTCCTTATACCTTGCTTCTAGGCGAATTACATGATTATAGGTCAACCTGAACGACCCTATTGCCCTGTGAAATCGCAAATTTGTGAAAATATATGACACAAACAGTCATAATATCTTTCGATTGCGTTGATTTGATATAGATATCACTTTGACACCTAAAAGCGTTCCCGAGAAAAGGGATCTCCACAGACAGACTTTTGAGGTACGGAATCCTAAAAATGACGCGCATGATCCACGCGAGCAAGAACACATTTCGCTCATCAGCGTAATTGATTTTCTTATACGTCAATATGAATTATGTATCGATCAAACATCGCGTGTGCTGCAAGATGGAAGAGAAATGAATTGTTATAATGACATTCAACTCCACAAAATATTAACTTGTACAATCTAGAAATCGATAAAAAATCACAACAATATAAGAACCTCACTCAAAAAAAGTGTAATTTATTTAGTAGTTTAAATTTATTTTTAATATTTTGTTATTGTTAATTAAGTTTATTTAATAGTTCATGACCTAATCACCCCAACATAGGGTAGGCTCGAGCCCCTCGGTGGGGACGTATATGAGCTGTGATGATGATGATGATGAATAGTTCACGTGAATAAAGTTCATTTATGTTTTTTGTTTCCTTTATAAAAAATACATAATTATATTCTAATAAATTTGTCAACCATAACTATCATTTGGCATTTATTAACCGATTTGGAAAATTCTTGTTTTCTTTCAGAGAGTATGCTTACCAATTGCTCCCCTTGTCACTAAAGATGAGGGTTGAAGTCACGTCCAACGTATTTCATGTGTCCCGTGTAATTTTTTTTACATCGCACCTGAGATAGAGATGTCTTGTGTAACTTTTATTGGCTTCGGCTGTCAATAAAAAAGAAAAATAACAAAGAAACCACAGGAGGCCATGACTCGCACCACGCGTCAATATTTGCATAGAGCGCCGTACAATGGATATGTTCCCTCGCTGCTCCATTACTGTGTCCTGATTGTGGACGATCAATCCACTTAATTGACTTTCGACTGCTCGAAAAGTCGCATGCAAAATTATTATTCTGATCAAAGGCGTTCGCTCGCTCCTATCGTGGCAATATTTTCGGGGAATATTAATTGGGTGCAGGCTTATACTTATATGCCTTCAATGCGTCGCTATGTGAGCTTAACTACAAAATCCATGCTTATATTATAAAGGCGAAAGTGTGACCGCTGAACCGATTTGGATGAAATTTGGCGTAGAGATTAGTTTTTATCGCAGAAATCGTAATTAAGGGGGTGAAAAGAGAGGCGGGGGGTGGGGATGTGATTATTTATTAATGATGATGAGAATTAGTAATTATCTTGTTAAATTATGTACAACACAACACTTAAGAATATTTATTTACTACTAGCTGCCGGCCCCGGTCTCGCACGGGTACCTATATTAAAAACCTTGTGACAATACAACAATGTAAGAAACAATAGATATAATAGAATAACCTGAATGTCAATCTGTCAATTTCGATACTTTTTATATGATTTTTTAAATTCATTATTTTCACTTTTTCGTATAATCTTTCGAACATTTTCTTTTATACAAACCTTGTATTGACAATAAAGAACACAACAAAATAAGAATTAATCAATTTGGTACAATCGTTTTGAAGTTATGCGCGTGCACACATTTTGATGATTCATTTTTATTTATAGAGATTATAAATATTCTTAATTATTCTTGTAATATTACTCTATAACTATATATAAAAAATATGTAATCTGTTATGTGATTATAAATAAATAAATAAATCACATGTTTGTTGGTAAAATAATGAATAGAAACAATAAAAAAAATGTTCGTCTCGGGCGGGATTTGAACCCGTGTCTCCAACATCGCCTTGACCACTTCGGCCACCGAGCTCTTACCAGCCCCGACGAAATTCTTAGCTGAATTGATCTCCTTGATTCTTTGTTAAGCCAAGGTAGTCTTTATTAACTGTTAATAACTAAAATATAGAGTATTTTCTTGAAACATTACACTGAAAAAAAAACTTGTTAACATACATCAAAAAAATGTTTACGGCTATCAAATCACTTGTTTATATACGAGCGCACAAAGTTTTGTGATTCTGGAAATCAAGTCTTCTTGATTGAGAAACGGAACAAGCAGACATAGTTTGGGATGATGACTGAATTCTCATTTTTACGTCTCGTCATTAAATATTAAAATACCGTGGAAAAGATGCAGTCCTGTGAAATTAGAATTAAAATCGGCTAAGAAATACATTAGATACAAGCATTTTAAGTTGTTAATTTGAAGGCGAATAGACAGAGAGATCCGACATCAACCGTGACGTCATAGTTGAGTACGGCCATATTAAACTCCTTGTAAATTTTGCTAGAAAGAGATGGAGAAAAATCTTTAATACCTTATATCTTGGTTTTTTTTATAGTTATTCGAAAACCGATTTCTTCTTTCTGTTTATTATATGAATGAGCTTCTATTAAAGCAAAGATTTTTTTTTAGTCATCTAGCCTATTGTCGGCTTAATCAAGTCTGGTCATTATTGGTATCCATTGCCCTTTGTCCATGTAACCAACACTTGATAATCTTAATGAAGTTGTTGATATCCTTAATATTGTCACTGATTTACTTATTTCAGCTTTATTGTGACAATAAACCGTCAATTGTTGTTTTTGATATTTTCTTGAATGACTCAGTCATATTTTTTTCGATCAAGCGAGATTGCAACTTGTTTAGCCCAACAGCTCCAACAAATAAATTCCATTGAGATCACCCCGGTTTTCCCAACACCAGCAGGCCTATTACCGATCTCATGGTTTTCAAATAATATCATTACGAAATCATAGTGCAAACCGAAAAATCAGATTTTCGGTTAGACGAGACGTCAAACTGTCACAACCTGTACACTATACTTTCGCGTTATTATTATAATTTAAAATAAATATAAAGTAATAAAACATTACCCGTTAATTATTCAGTGACTGGAGATTCAGTGCAAGTGTTAGTGTAGCTTATCGCTATTGTTTTGATCACATTACAAGCGAACATCGTCAGCTGATTTTCAATATTTTTATTGGAGCGCAGGTATCTGCTACAATATTTTGACAGTGTTCATTATAATAAATCTGTGGGTAGTACGAAGCCCATTTACACGTCACGATCCTGTTACGATCCCACCACGATTGACATCAGTGGCGCCACCCCGTGTACCCGCGCTAGTTTCTTTGGGCAGTGTTCGAGATGGTGAATTGCGGAGCTTGCGGGAAGTTTTTGTCGTCGGCTGGGGCTGCTGTTTGTGGTGCGTGCTCATTGAAATTTCACCGGGCATGTTTGGCTTTGCCAGAGAAAACCCAGCTGAGTAAAGACTGGGCATGTCCAAACTGCAAGAGAACAACGCGACGAGGTGACAACAGTCTTACACCAGTAAGAAGTATATACGAGGACGGATACAGTGCGGACACGTTGCAATCGTCTAACGATGAGGGTGCTGCTTCAGTCCGACCTAAAAATTCCAGTGTGGCGAGCTCATCGGTGGAGGATGGCATTGCGGACCAAGTTACACTCTTAGAAATGAGAGAGCTGCGGAACGAAATCCTGGAATGCGTCAAGGGAATGCGTGAATTTCGGTCAGAGATGGCGCTTCTCCGCGATTCCTTCTCAGCAGTTTCCTTGCGCTTAGATGGAGTCGAGAAAAGACTGGAGTTGCTTGAACAGAAGGGACCCACCGCCAACGATAGCAAAGTTGCTGAATTAGAGCAAACAATAGCAGGCCTCAAACTGGAGCTAAACGACCGTGACCAGGAGATGCTTCTCACAGATTTGGACATTGGACTAATGCCCGAGGAAAAGGGCGAAAACGCTTTTCACACCGTATGTGTGCTAGCTACTCGTCTAGGGGTGCAGCTGGAAGAGCGCGACGTGGTGTTCGCGGAGCGTGTTGGCCCGCGGCCCGAGGAGGCAGACGGGCGACCTCGTCGCTTGGTGGTGCGGCTGGCGAGGCGTCACCTGCGCGATGAACTATTGCGCGCAGCCCGCGTGCGCCGCGCCGGGCTTACTACTGAGGCAGGGCAGCGCGTTTACGTGAACGAGCGGCTGACGCGGTTCAGCCGCCAGCTTTTTCTCCGTGTCCGCCAGGAGTGCCGCGGGCGTCAGTGGAGGTATTGTTGGACGAAACGGGGTCGCATTTTCGCTCGACAGGGTGAGGGCCTTCCAGTTTACCAGTTCCGTGCAGATACTGACATCGTACAAGTTTTTGGTTCTGGTTCAGAAACGCCAGGTAGATCTTCTGTTGATTTATAGATTCAGCTGCAATTATTTATTCTTTATCATAATCATAAATTACAATTATTTCTATTGTAAGCTATCGCTTTTACTATTTTTATTTAGTGTAAGGTCATACTGCATCTTTATGAAAAGAACATCAAAATCAATTTTATGTTGGTTACTGCTTCTGCGTAGCTTAGAACCACTTTTTGTCGGATCCTGTAAAGGGGCACTTTGCTGTTGTACCGCCTTAATGCACTTATTCGTAATAGCTAATAAATATCTAAATAAATATATTAGTTTGTGCACAAGAATGTTCAGCTTGCATGTCTGGCTCAATCAGTATCATACTCATGAAATCAATAGCTCCAGCTTGATATCAAAATTAATTTTCCTTGCTTACATTCCGCTTATTGTTGTCTGTTTTCAAATAATACCTGCATACTTATACGAATTTATTGCGTATGTTTCATGTAGCGTGATGATTGGTTATTACATAAATGTAAGTACAATTACAACACTGGATAAGTATAAACATTTTGATCACCTATGACTGCAAAAAAACTCAAAGTTGGGTTATTTAACGCTGGTTCTCTATGTACAAAACATGACGAACTGACTGTGGCTGTTGAGGAATCGTCCCCAGATATACTGGCAATAAATGAAACCTGGCTGAGGGCGGGACAGGACGAAAGAGCAGCTAAACTTTCTGCGTACCAACTTGTCCACACACCAAGACCTAATCATATTAGGGGAGGGCGTGGTGGCGGGGTAGGTTTTTATATTCATAGACACATTAAGTTTCGCATATGCCAACACCCTTCCTCAACACAAGTGGAGCAAATGTGGATAAGAGTCTCATTACATAATAAAAAAATTATCATCGGAACAGCCTACAAACCTCCTTGGCTAGACGCAAATATTTTTCTAGATGCCTTGACTGTCTCAGTCACCTCCTTTAAAAGGGTTGATGGGTTGATTTTACTAGGTGATTTTAACATTAATCTTTTTGACAGTGGTAGTGGTAAATATAAATTATTTATGCAGTTCCTGCATAGTTTGGGATTGATTCAAATAGTAAAGGATGCTACACATTTCACAGAACGCAGTGAGAGTTTGATTGATGTGATCTGCACTGACATATCAATAACAAAAATCTAGACTAAACAGTCTCCTGAGCTCGGGGGACATGCTGTTGTGGTGGCGGAATTTAAGCTTAAAACTAGTAAGCCTATTCCTCGGTATATTAGTTTCAGGTCTCTTAAAGATATTGACTTGGGAGAATTCAATAAAGATCTTGACACCATTGATTTTGACTACATATGTAGTTTGAACAATATCAATGCTATGGCCGAATATTTCTCTGATTGTCTTCTCACATTATTTGATTTGCACGCTCCCCTAAAACATAAAAAATTCAAACTCCCACCTCATCCATGGATTACAGACACCATCAAGTCAATGATGCACATACGTGATGGCTACCATAAAAAATATAAAATCTACAGGAGGGACGTTCACAAGGAATGTTACAAAGAAATGAAACGCTTGGTAATAACTGCTATAGAAAAAGAAAAACAATGTTATTTTAATAAAGAAATAAACTCGAATATTAACAATTCAAAAAAACTTTGGAATAACCTAAAAAATACAATTTTACAAAATAGCACAAAGGAAATTAAATTACCTCAATCTTTTAATGATCCAGACCAAATAAACTCACACTTTCTAAACATTCCTGGGGCAAATTCAGTGTCGATATCACAACTTACTTACCTAGAGTATCACAGATATTCTTCTGCTACTTTCTCATTACACACTGTTTCAGAGGATGAAGTTCTAAAGGCCATAAGGGGACTAAAATCAAATGCTTTGGGTTCCGACGGAGTGAATCTGGACATGTTATTACTGTCACTGCCACAGTCATTAAGCACAATCACCACTCTAGTCAACAAATCAATAACTGAGGGTATTTTTCCTGAAAGCTGGAAAACTGCAATCGTGAAGCCCCTTCCTAAAATCAATCAACCTTTAGCTATGCAGGATCTGAGACCCATTAGTCTTTTGTCTTGTGTATCAAAGATCTTGGAGAGAATAGTGTGCAATCAGTTTACTGAGTACCTTGAGACTGCTGGAATACTACCTAGTCTTCAATCAGGCTTTCGTAAGGGTTACAGTACTGCCACAGCCCTATCTGATGTTGTCGACCACATTCTTCAAGCCCAGGACACAGGTAATTTGGTAGCAATGGTTCTATTAGATTTTTCACGTGCATTTGATTCGATAAACATTACACTTTTACTTTCCAAGTTAAGATACTATGGAGTGGACAACAAAGCCGTTAAATGGTTTGATAGCTATCTATCTCAAAGACATCAAATTGTTGAAATAACAGTAAATGGAAGGAAACAGCGCTCCGGCCCTCAACCTGTTGCCAGAGGTGTTCCCCAGGGTTCAATGCTTGGACCAATATTGTATATTTTGTATAGTGGTGATATTACCCAAGCCATAACGAATTGCAATTATCATTTATATGCAGATGATATGCAGCTCTACCTGCCGTTTTTACCATCAGATAGTGCAACTGCAGTAACTAAGATCAATAATGACCTCGCATGCATATATGATTGGTGTGTATCAAACAATCTTACATTGAACCCTGCAAAATCCAAGTTCATATTGTTCGGAACTAAAAATAACCTAAACAGACTACACAGTACTGGTGTCTCAGTTAATTTACATATTAATGGGACTAAAATACAACAAGTAGAAACCATCAAAAATCTTGGAATGGTCTTCGATAGTCACTTAAAGTTTGAAAGTCATGTCACTGAGTGTGTACGCAACTGCTTTTATCGGCTTAAAATACTGTATAACATACGAGACTATTTGAGTGAGCCACTTCGAATGAGGCTGTGCGAGGCATTGATTTTATCGAGGTTGAACTACTGTGACACAGTCTATGGCCCATGCCTCTTGGCAAGAACAGCGAAACTTATACAGCGAGTGCAGAATGCATGTGCACGATTCTGTTTCCATATCCCTCCAAGGTCACATGTCACTCCATTTCATAATGCTGCTAAATTGTTGAGGATGGAGGCTCGTAGAAAGCTGCACCTTGCAACTATGATGTTCGGTATAGTTCATTCGAAGAGGCCCAAATATTTGTATAATAAGCTGATGTGGGCTCAGTCGCACTGCAGATACCAGAGGAGGGCTTGTGCTCCTGCTCCTGTACTGATATCTCCCAAATATCGCACGACTGCTTTTCGTGGGTCATTTAAGTTTGCCGCCTCACGCTGCTGGAATGACCTTCCACCACCGCTACGAGACCTAAAAAGCAAGAATGGTTTCAAAAATCATTACAAGCGATTGCTCTTGGAACAACAGAAAAGCACGGAAAATATTCGCTTACCATTTCACGATTTAATTTCATGCTAGCTAGTCTCTTTTCTGATGCAGCTGAGTCGGGCATATGGCCGAATACATAGATATTTTGTACAATAATAATTGCATTTGCAGTTGCCACAGGCTCCAAATGTCGCAGTTTGTATTGTTTGTTGTAATACTTTTTTTTATCCACATTACTATTGTTTAGTTTTAACAGTTTTAGTAATTAAGGAAATAGTTCAAATTATTGTACATTTTATAAGAATAGGTATAATATAGATCTCTGGTTAATTTTTGGTTGTAATGTGGTTGTTGTAATCACAAACTAATTATATTGTGTAATTGTAAATCTAATTTCACAGATTACTTATTATGATGACATCATTGATATTATGCCATAGTGATGATAACGTTAGAGATCGGTTATACGAAATGAAGCATTTAATGACTTCTATATCTCAAAATTTATACCATGTCATACGATGAAAGATCCATAATAGGCCTGCGGTTTCGTGTTAATATTTCTTGATCTTGCTCCCTCTTCGGATATACGCGTCACGCTTAGTTCGGATATACGCGTCACGCTTAGTTCGGATATACGCGTCACGCTTATAAGTTGACTTCACAAGTTCACAGTGTGATGTGGATATGATAAAACTGTGTCAATGGGCTGCCGAGGTGCCGCCAACAAAGGAGCACTATCAATTGTGTATTAAAATTTGCTCAGTGAACAGGGCGAAATAATATTCGGGGCGGGCGCGCTCCACTGGTCCGGAGCCGGAGCGGTCTCTCGACGCGTCAACGTTTTCATCCAGAATTCCAGATTATTGGGAAATGTTGTTTGTTCGTTAACATTCGTTGCATCATGTTTCTGACTGAAATATCTTTATAGTTGAATACGCTGACTGGGATAAGGGATTTTGGGTGAAAAAAAAACTATCTTTGTAGACTAGGTCAGGATGAACGCGGAATTAATTTTGTTTATGCACAAGTTGAATAATGACCAAAGATACTTGCAAATGTCACTGACGTGACGTGAAATGACGTTAACGTTGACAATTGACATTGACACTGCAAAATTAATTGACAGAGTTGTTGTAATTATGATTTTACTTGTGAATTGTGTATTAAAACAACAGTGAAACCAAAGTGTTATTGCAAAATTTGTATTTTATGATTTTTTAAGAAAAGCCGGTGTTACAAAACTCAGACGAATTTAAGAAGTTTGGCTCCCCATAAGATCTTTATGAGATCATGGGACTTATTCACACTCAAAATCAAAGTCAACATTCTTTATCGAAGTTCTTGATACAAACTCTCTTAAATAGTAGATTTTTTTACGTGCCACACATTCAGGACGTCGTTTAGCTGATAAAAAGTATTGGCAAAGAAGTTTATGAACTAAAAGTAGGTAACGACATTCACGATAATATTTGTTAACATAAATAATTATATAAAATACCATTTCTTTGTATTGTAAAAAGTAATGTTTAAAAATTAACACCAAGCATTAGTAAAAATCATTCCAATAATCAACGACTTTATAATTACCTTCACTAATAAGAAATCTTTCTTACGTGCGCTATAAAGTTTTTTTTATTGCAAAAAGTTGGCAAACAAGCAAACTGCCCACCTGATGGTATGTGGTAACAGTTAGGTAGTAGGTACATGTTGCTCCTGTGAGATCCCCAGCAAAACTGCAACCCCCACAAGAACCACAGTGTACGTTGCCAACTTGTGACTTAAGATGCAAAGTCACGGTACCCAGTAATTTCAGTATCATATACCAAATTTTCAAATTCAAATTCAAATTCAATATCTTTTATTCAAATTGGATTGTTACAATCTCTTTTGAACGTCAAAGCAGCTACGCCATTGGTTCACAAGTCTACGGCGGGAGACCTTGTACTGGAAAGAACCAGCAAGAAAACCAGCAAGGGCTATTTTTTTCTCCCTGTATTGTTACAGAGTCGTCAATTGGAAGCTGACCTCACAGCAGAAGTTTGAGCTCAACTTCCATTACAAGATTAGATGTGTCAGTTCTCTTCTTACTACTTATTACCAAAAATAATTTTTGTTTAAACAAATGTTTATACATAACAAGACGATTCATTATCTGAAAAATTAACACCAGGCATTGGCATCATTCAAATAATCGTTGACTTTATAATATCCTTTACTCATAAGAGTCTTTTTTACATGCGCTTTAAACTTATGAAAAGGCAAGTCGGTAAGACTTTGTGGAAGCTTATTATAAAAGGTTATACATTTCCCCATAAACGAGCCTCTAGTTTTTTGAAGCCTGAATGTTGGAACGGCAAGTTTATTTTTGTATCTTGTGTTTAGATGATGAATTTGGAAATTGGTTTCAAATGTATTATAATTCTTATAGACATAAATCAAATTTTCATAAATGTACTGTCCTGCTAAAGTCAATATATTAATTTCTCTAAATAAGTCCCTTAAAGAATCTCTTGCTCGTAAATTATAAATAGCGCGAACCGCTCTTTTTTGAAGTACAAAAATACTTTCAATACTAGCAGCCGATCCCCACAGTAGTATTCCATATGACATGACACTATGAAAATAACTAAAGTAAATCAATCTTGCCGTTTCAACATCAGTAAGTTGTCTTATTTTTTTAACTGCATATGCTGCAGAACTAAGTTTGTTAGCCAAGGACTCAATATGTGGATCCCACTGCAATCTAGAATCTAGTGTTATACCCAAAAATTTAGTAAAGTCGATGAATTCAACAATTTCATTATTCATTTCCACTATGGTATCCACTTTTCTTACATTTGGCAATGAGAATTTAATACATTTAGTTTTACGTGAATTTAAAGATAAATTATTTATAGTGAACCAATGCAATACTTTAGAGAGAGTACTATTTACCCTACCCTTACATACCCTTCAAACCGGAACACAGCAATGCAAGCACTGCTGCTTTGCGGCAGTAATAGGTAAGACGGAGGTACCCAAGCACACGACCCTGGTACAGAGTCTCCCTCCGGTATGAAAGGGCAAATCAACAACATATTTATGTGGAACTTTATTGTACGTTTCCCCATTAACGAGCCTGTAGTTTTTGAAGCCTGCGCTGTCGAACGGCAAATTTATATTAATTTCTTATGTTAAAATTGTGAACATTACCAATATTACATAAGCAATATTGTAAATTTTGTACCCTTCTTGGCAATATTTATGAAACTAATTTTAGCGAGATATTAAATTCGCAAAATTAGTACTTACTGCGAACTGGTCGCTGGCGTTCATCTTCTAGATCACGCATTAACTTAATGTTATTACATGGATGTTGTACAAAGAATAATTACTATTAATAAATAACCCGTTGTTGCCCCAGTAAAATGTATAACACTTGATTATTCAGAAGATCAGCATCCTCAATACTCTGACATCACGAATTAGGTTTTACGATCACAAAGTTATCATTTCACATGAGTCCAGTAGTTATAACTGGACTTCACAAGCATCGAATACTTTTTGACCTCCTACTCAAATTTTAAAACTAAGAGTCCAAGAACAAACATGATTACCATCCATGTTCGGCTGCGCGTGGGCTCTAACTAGCACAGCAATTTAGCACTAGACCTCTATCTGATCCCATAAACGAGAGTTAAGTAGCTCATCTAAGTTTTTATTGTAAGATGGTGCTCGTAAATCGTGAATACGCGGCTTGATGGCTGGGAGCCTATTAGTCTAATGGCATGAGAATGACACGTCCGAGACCCTAAACTAATCCTAACATGTGGTTACTCGGAGTCTAAAAGTTTTTAATACATTCGCTAGGGATGCCCTTTGATCGTTAACTTGGCAATCGCCGTAATTTCTGAATTTTCTCTAAATTAATGTCATTTTTGGTACACCGATTTGGCCTTACGATTTGTAGTTAAAGTTTTGTTAGCCATTTTCTAAAATGCTCTGAATATATTCGTCCTGTAACCTTATGATGTCTGGTATAATCTGGGCTTCGAACAATTGTTATAACCATGACAGTAAATTCTTTACTTTATTCTATGAAACCAGACATTAAATAAAAAGTGAATAATTTAAACATAAATTAATCGCAGTAAAAATAGGCAAGGCAATGCCACATGAAGCAAAATAATATTGACTCTGATGCTATGTGAGAAGAGGGCGTAAACAGCAAATATACTTGTGATGAATAAGAAAGCATAATAAATTCAACTGACGCATGATAGAATAAGAATAAATAATTTTCGTTTGACGAATTTCATGTGTACATTTATCTGTCGCTCCTACGGTGAAGGAAAACATCGTGAGGAAACCAGCATACACCTGCGAAGTGAACTCAAAGGTGTATGTGAAGTCAACCAACCCGCACTGGGCCAGCGTGGTTTGACTAAGGCCCAATCGCTCTAACTAATTAGGGTAGGCTCGTGCCCCTCGGTGGGGACGTATATGAGCTGTGATGATGATGATGATAGAATAAAATAAAAGAAAGTTTAGCCGAGCCGTTCAAATCCTAGGCATAACAAGATTCCGGGCGTGTTGGTAGTGATAGTCGCATTGTAGAGTCTACCACGCGCACCCATAAGGGCAGGGAGAACACTGAAGGGCTTAGTGGATAGGCCCGGCACTCTGACGGGACGGCTCGTCGTCTAGCCAACGGCGGGAACGGTACGGTTAAGCATTCCCCTTGAAAAAAAAGGGACAACAAGATTGATTTGCATTGTTATATTCTAGCCAAAGAGACGGTCACCCATCCACACCTAACCATGGCGAGCGCTCCTTGACTTGAGCGCTCTATAGCCGAACACGCGCGACTGCGCACCCCAATAGTGGCATTGTGCGCGCGCGCGCTCGACCGTGCGTCATTACACGGCCGGCCGCTCCCCTCTGCTGGTGCCTCTATGGCTCTCAGTGACTCGGCGAAACGGCCATTTCAATTAATGTCCACTAAAGCAATCAAGTCGGGTCACCCTTTATCAGTTTTACGTGAGCATGGTCAATTTCCGACACTTGTTAAGCTGGGAGCTCATTGTATAATTTAGAAACTTAGGATCGCTTTAGATTTGATAGTTATTACGGCGGTAATACGGGACTGTGATGGCTTTCTTTTTGTAGAGCAGCGATGGATGTGAACTTAACTATTGCAGTTGAAATCGTTAAAAGATTCGAAGTCACACAATAAAATTCTCTGTAAAAGTCTGCCAATTGTATGTACATATTTGTTAGTAATGTTAAAAATAGCTCAAAGATCTAAACTATTTACATCAATGAGTTATTTTTAGTCTTACAAATGAACCCTCCAAGTTTCATGCCTGTTCTTCGCGAGAAGGCTCTCTATTTCTGAATAGGTGATGGTATAACCATTTGCGTTTGACGTCAACAAGTGTCGATAGGTCTATTGTTGAATATTTTGGATTCTAGTCAACCCCATGGTTGACTTGACCAAGTATACTGCCACACCTTCATAGGCAGGAGGGATATTGTAAGACGGTGTATGCACCAACAATTAAAATAAACGTAAATAATGCGTAAGTACGAGTAAGTAAAATAAACGTAAATAATGAATAAGTAAGTAGATTATAAATCCGTTTTTAGGTTAAAAAAAAGTTAAAAAAAATATATGTTTAAGTTTAAAAATATTATTGGTCTTGCTTCCGTGTGAATTCCTATGACAATCATAAACGATGTTGATTGTGACTGTTAATTCCCTTGGCGATATTCTCGACATCCGAAGGAAAGATGCATTTTTAATCAGGCCATCAGTATGCAAACACTGTACGCGTCAGTTGTGATGTGTGACGCGTCGCGTCGACGTCGTGACTTTTCTACGTGTTTACAAAATAAATATTGTAATCTTTCAACAGGTTAGGTTCTACCATTCTATACTCTGATATCCGAGTCGGCATCGCTGGTTTGATTCTTACCTAATTATTTTCTTTTTAGGGTTCCTTATACCTCAAAATGAATAAACGAAACCCTTTTAGGATCACTTTCGTCGTTGGTCGTCTGTCTGTCAATACCCTTTTTCTAGGGAACGCGTAGAGATATCAAACTGAAATTTATATCAAACTAGCTTTTGCCCGCGGCTTCGTCCGCGTGAAATTAGTAATTTGGGTAGGTTATTTTTTATCCAATCTACTTTTATCCTTCCCCTCAACTCAAAGGCGAGGGCTGATAGGAATGTCGAGGATAAAATGGTTTTGTGGACGAGTTTCTCTGCTTTTCACTTCGATTGCAAGGAAATAAAACAGTAGTATAACATAACATTTCTTCACGTCTTAAAAAACACATAAGGCAAATAAATTTAAGTAAATATAATAAAATAACAAATTCCATCTATGAACTTCTTATTGTATTTGGCTGTTATGGCTCATTTTCGTTGCCTTAATATAGATACGTTTTATGTATGAGTAAATTTTGTGCACAAAATTCGATTTTGTGCAGCCTATATCCTGCACAAATAAGCACTTGCAGAGCATGAGAAGTCAAAAACTAATTAGTTAAACAACATAATATTGAAAACAAAATAAGAAATGACAATCTCAGCTCACATTTGCTTATTTCAATTTTATGTCGGGTCGCCCTCCATGTTTTCATATTCCATTCATCACCATCGGTGTGGCACTTGCTTTCCAATCGGGAGGTCCGGGTTTGAGACCGCCGTGTACCAATGTGTTTTTCGTTTTTCGAATTTCATACGTACATTTGTCTGATGCTCCTACAGTGAAGGAAACCATCGTGAGGCAACCTGCATACATCTGGGAAGAAATTCAATGGTGTATGTGAAGTCAACCAATCCGCACTGGGCCAGCGTGGTTGACTAAGGCCTAAACACCCTAACTTAGGGTAGGCTCGAGCCCCTCAGTGGGGACGTATCGTATATGAGCTGTTATGATGATGATTCATCATCATACGTCATCTTAGCGCTGCTATTCCTCGAATGCTTATTCTTCTTCACTCAATCCATCCCTATTTTCTTATTTCTTTCTTCTACACTTTTGTATTTTTTATATTAATAAAGGTAAGTATCTCGCCTTCTTCATAGGCCTTAACTGTTGTGTATTTACATTTATCGTGGGTTTGATGCCTGCAACTGCATCATTATAATGTTTTTCCCAATCTATATAAATAAAAATGAATCTTCGAAATGTATGTACGTACGCGCATAACTTCAAAACGACTACACCAAATTAGATTATTGTTATTTTATTCTGTTCGTTATTGTCAGGACTAGGTTTGTATAAAAGAAAATGTGTCGTAATTGACAGATAGACAGTCATTTTATTCCATGTCTACGGTTTCATAAATTGTTGTATTGTCAGAAGGATTTTAGTATACCCGTACGAGGCCGGGGCGGGCAGCTAGTAATAAATATAAAAACACAAGCGCCCATTTAGCGTTCAAAATCTGTCACGATTGTTGAAATTCGACAGTCAATCCATCACTGCTTAATGCGCTTGCTATTATGTTATGTATAATCCAAGGAAGACGTTCCAAATCGTAATTAATATTTTATGAATCATAATGATCTACGTTACTAACAAAATTGTTTTTTGTTGTTACAGGTAATTATCATTGTTGGCTACATTCTGGTTTGGCACACGTTTCTGAGTAAGGGTGAGTCTGGTACTGCCATTTGTACATTTAACACTAAAAAAAGTAAGTTAAAAAACTCAATTCCAATAGCTGAAAAATCACGCTGTAAAAAGTATAAAACAATAATATATTTTCATTTGAAATATTTCAACACCTTGCTCGTATAGTGGATCTAATTTCACCGGTTTTAAATACATAAAGCAGGTCATAAAACACGCGTGTGTTATAGCCGAGGCACACATCACAGAGTCCGGCAATGCTGCACTATTTTTTAAAGCTAGATATAATATAGAAGACATCAACGAACTACATTGATTTTTCAAACTATTATTTTCATACTATTTTTACGTTTTGTCTTTAAAAATAATAATGACTTGTGTTATGTACTAGCTAGCTACGTACAACGCATTTTCCCCCATCATCACATTTTTGTATTGACCTCATTTTGCACTACTGCACGAAATTATATTGCACAATTCAGTTCGCATTCATCAACCATACCAGTCGCGCGTTCTCATAATATATATTTTTAGATAAATAGTTAATTTCAGGTATTACGAAATATACCAATTTTACCAAATTACCACACTTTCATTACTCGGGACAGCCCGATTACCCGAAGATGTTATTTTATCCAAAAATTCAGCTAATGAGTATTTTTCCTTACAAGTGTGTTGAAAAACGTCGTACGATACGTGCGTATATTAGTTATACACACTCGGCTCTATTACACCCTCGCCTTCACACACACACACACACACCACAGCTCATATACGTCCCCACCGAGGGGTTCGAGCCTACCCTATGTTAGGGTGATTAGGCCTTAGTCAACCACGCTGGCCCAGTGCGGATTGGTCGACTTCACATACATCATTAAATTTCTTCGCAGATGTATGCAGGTTGCCTCACGATATTTTCCTTCACCGTAGGAGCGTCAGATAAATGTACATATGAAATTCGAAACGAAAAACACATTGGTACATGGCGGGTCTCGAACCCTGACCCCCCGATTGGAAGGCAAGTGCCGAGTCCACAGCGCCACCGACGCCTTCGGTTCGGGCTAATTCCGCCTTGAGAGTTATATCCACCATAACGCACTTATATCGTAATGTACTATAATAAGACGTCACATAGCCTATAAACAGAAGAGAAGACGCTTCCGTCGATACCTCAATTGCCAAATTGCATACGCATTTCACGCGATTTTTTGTTCTATTTTTAAATAATCAGCAACTTGCCACGATCATTTAACAATGCTCAAAATAACAATACCAATATCCAAAACATACTCAAAACATGAAGATACTCGTAACTAAAAAATATAACCTTTTTAACAGTTTATATCGATATATCATTTTATCATATCCTGTTTCGGTGATCATGCTACGGGGGCAGATGACAAAGTGTGATCATGCTACGGGGGCAGATGACAAAGTATTATGCACAATTAGTGTCGTTGTAAATCCAAAATGGCCGCTGCAACACAATGGCGGATTACATTATTTTTGTACAGCACCTGCAATATAGGTACCAAATAGGCGAGATGGGTATACAATACGGTACACCATGAAAAAAAATTAAGTAAATCCAAGATGGCCCCGAAAAAAATATATAAATTAAAAAACAATTTTTTATTTTAATGCTCTTAAAAGTAGTAAAAATACTTTATTACACAATGGCACAGGTTTTTATGATAATATAAAAGCTGGTCGCGAGATTCACTTATTTAGAGCATTAAAATAAAACCCTTTTTTAAAATGTTTATTTATCACGACACGAGAATTAATAGCCATCCTATGTACCTTACAAATACAACAACTATTAATAGGAACTGTTTCCATGGAAGGAAGTGCACAAGGAAGCGGTCGTGCACTCTCAGCGCAGGCATGCATAAGTCATGAGGTCCTAGCATTGTTAGCTGACGGCTTCACCACGAGTCCGGTGTTAACGCATGACTATATTAACGCGTATTTAATAACTGACCATTAAGTGGAACCAGAACCTTATATAGCTGACCAATAACTTGTTAACGTTTGATCTCTAAGACCTATTCTCGATCTAGAATGTTATAGATCAGTTCAATAAGATTGTTAAAGGTAGATGCAATTGTATTAAGCTTATGTCAATGCAACTTTAATCTAATTTAATGTTCTTAAGTACTAGCATGTACTAATATTTAAGTATTTTCACCACCTCCTAACAACAAACATATTGTACCTCTTCTTTCAGTTGTACAATGTGTACAAAGGCGGACTTAATGATATAGGCAATCTCTACCAGCCAACCTTAAGGTGATGAAGAGAGCAGGTGCGAAACAGTACTAGATATAATATCCTAATACACAAATACCAATAATTAAATAAACTAATATATTATATTATAGTAACAATAAATTATTAAATAATAGTCACTAGTTACGAGCTTGGTTTTTGGAACTCAGCCTGGAAGCAGAATTTAGCACTTAGAATTTTGCCTTGTATAATTTTTGCGCCATAGGAAATTTTGAACAATATTTTTTTCTGTACTCTGTTATTTTCCCTCTTTTTTTTTTACCTTTCATTTTTGAAAGGAACTTAACATCCATTACTGCTATCATGAACGCTGCCGTAACACAAAAGATCACTAAACCGGTAATGGATATAAAGTGGCTTTCAAAAATGACAGTTCTAGTTACCAACCGTAGTTAGCGAATAGGCCTGCAGATTAGCTTCGAAAGAGACATGAAACAAATTGGACGTATCTATAAAATTTAGGGGATTCCCTCGATTTTGGGATTCCATCATCAGATCCTGACTTTGGTGGCAACGGGACTACCGCAGAAGTATATACTCTGTCGAATACAAAAAGAATTTTAGCAAATCGGTCCACAATTTGCGGAGTAATCGCGTAACATATACATACACATAAAAAAACTTACGCGTCGAATTGAGAACCTCCCTCCTTTTTTGAAGTCGATTAAAAATTGTCTGTAACTTTATGCGTGTTTCATAGACGAAAGATTTTCTACGTCAACAACCGCTAATAATACCGATCTTGTAGCTCATATCGGTTTAAATAAATACGTTAAAGAACCGCCCACGCCCAATAAGGCCGCGAGGGCGACAGACGGTAAATTAATGTGTAACCTTTGCAACAATAGATAACGAAACGTGATTTATACTACATCAGAGAGCGACACCTGACATTTCGATAGCTTCGCTCAAGTTATACAAGCGCTATATACTACATGGGTGTACTTTGAGGGTGAATGCCGTCTTGTCCCTGGCTGATTTATGACCAACAGAGGGAGTTTTCAGCTAAAATGTTGTCGATGCGTGTATTTTTTAACCGACTCCAAAAAAGGAGAAGGTTCTCTATTCGATGCGTGTTTTTTGTGTATGTTACGCGACTACGCCGCCAATTGTGAACCGATTTTCAAAATTATTTCTGTATTCAATAGAGTATACTCCTGGGGTGGTCCCAAGGTCATCAAAGTCAGGATCTGATGATGGGATCCCATGAAAACCGAGGGAAACGCTAATTTATTACCAGTTCACCGAAGGCGAGCTGGTATTTAATTAGGGTTTCTTTTTATTTGATAGGGTTTCATAGGGTTTATTTCATTTTAATACACTAAAAAGTTAAAAATAAAATATGTTTTACAAAAAATAAAAACCTACTTCAAAAACACTGAAAAGCTAGAAATAATATAAGAATAGGTACAGACAATATCACATTGAAGTCGATGACAAATTTAAGACTTTCTATGAGATCATCGTTTGGCACCGACTTCAATATAGAAGCGTGATGTTGTCTGTACATGACGCTTCTATATTGAAGTCGGTGCCAGACGATGATCAAATATTCTTTATTTTTATCATCAATTCAAAATGCTGTAAAACGACCATAATTGTCAATCAGCTCGGGAGGTGCTCATTTGAACATTTCCAATAAAACGGTAATATGATGAAATTACTTTTGCACCACTTCGTCATTTAACTGCAATTTATTGTCCGGTTTCTAAATTCAAAAAACGATCTGGTTTTGCTAGTTCAATTTCCGGTTTTGACAGCTAATTTTGACATATTTTCAATAATTGAATAAATGTCAAAATTTAACTGTCTGTAACAAAAACGATTCGATTTTTGAATATAGAAACCGGACATAAGTGCCTCAAGTCACAACTCATCAAGCTCTTAATACTTTGACAGTTCGTTTGCTTTGACCGTTTCACTCTAATATAATCGAAGCTTATTATCGTGCAGTGTACAATACTGCAAAAACACACACTCCTTAGTATCCCCAGAACAGCACGCAGCAATGAACCATAAACAGCAGGCTCCAAATATCGGTTGTCGATGAGAATAGCCTCCGTGAGCGCGGAGTGAGACGGCGGGTCTCCGTGACCCGACGCCCACGGCAGTACAATCGTTGCGCTATATGAACCAAATAACTGTTGCCATACAAGATAAAGCACTTGGCTCGGAGCGAATTATGTCATATAATCAATAAACTATTGCCAAATGAGAGTGCACTTCGTTTGTTGTAAAAAGAAGCCTTGTCGAATGCATCCGCAGAGTCATGATGTGATCCTACGTGAGGTTTGCCAGACATCAGTGCGAGTCAATGCTAGTAGCCTGCTTATGTAAAACTACTATTTAATTAACTAAATAATTTAATCCTTGTATGTACATGTACACACGCCCTAACCATTATTAACATGTTTGCAAATACAAGTCAAATGAGAAAAAAAAGTAGACTCTACACCTGATTTATTATGAACTATGATTAATTATGCTTTCAAGTAGATAATATGAGTAGTTCTGTAATTGAAGAATGCAGGTGAAGCTAACATAAACTATCGGCCTTATTAGAATTAATCATCAAGTGAGATGAAATAACGTTCGTTTTTTTTCGGCAAACGCAGTTTGCCAACCACTATGCGGAGTGGAGGTGGAGAATCCTCATGGAGGCCGGCCGCACGGGCTATGCCGGACTCTTACCGGCTAAACTCCACCTAGTCTTGCTATTAAATACCGCGTACCATTTTACCGGAGGGAGACTCTGTACTAGGGTCGTCTGCTTGGGTAGCTCCGCCTTACCTACTCGTATTTCTGCCGCAAAGCAGCAGTGCTTGCATTGCTGTGTTCCGGTTTGAAGGGTAAGATATAAGGTAAACGCTGGTGTACTCGTCAGTGTCCCAATACTCGTCAGGTACACTTTAAAAGGGGCTTATAAAATTTCTACCAACCGTAAATGATAGAATTGTGAATGAAATACAATCACAGTACTATAATGTTTTATTATATTTGCAACACTGCATTAAAATTGTAATTGTGTCAAAAATTCGAGGTGCTAAAAGTGTGCGCTCAGAAAAAAATCTGTAATAGGTATAGTTTGGCAACTAAACTGAGCAACAACCGGCTCCTATTTTTTACATAATATACCGCTTCAGATATTTATACGGTAAATGTGTTTGTTTTTTAATAATAGTATAATACATTTTCTAACACTATACCTATTAATTAGTGCTAAATCTTGAGAATTTATTTTTTTATTGCATGTGACATTCATTGGTGCTCGCTTATGCCTGTTTTGCCCAATACTCGTCAAAATTTATGTAGTTCTGACGGATACTGGGGCGAGCATTAACAAAAGTACCTTAACCCGTCATTGTTACCTTATTTCTCGGTATTAAGTTTAATTTTCCTTTGACATTATAAAAATCTTATACTTAGATAACGACGGATATGAGGACGTTCGTTACAATTGTACCTGAGCCCATCATAGAGTACGATATTCGTTTGAATCAATTTATTTTATTATTGGATAAAAAGTAGGTATCTCTATATGTACAGTTTTTTTTAATTCAAATAATTTCTTGAAATTTTATATTAGTAATAGTTATATCAGTATAATAGTTTCATTATTATGATTACATTTTTATATGGTTCAGTAACATTTATAGACTACGTTTTTATGGGACCTACTTTTACAAAAAATTTAACTGTTCTATGCACTTTGGTCGAGCAGGTATTGAACTTTTCAATGACTCGTGAGATAGGCAGTTTGCTTCATCATTATCATCATTTCAGCCACGAGAAGCCCACTGTTGGACATAGGCCTCTTCCAATGATCTCCATACCGATTGGTCCTGCGCCTCCCGCATCCAGCGGCTTCCCACGACCTTCACCAGATCGTTTCCCGGTATGCGGCCGCCACTCGAGGACCTTTCGGCCCAACGGCCGTCAGTTCTACGAGCAATGTGTCCTGCCCACTGCCACTTAAGGTTTGCAATTCTTTGGGCTATGTCGGTAACTCTAGTTCTTCTACGGATTTCATCATTTGTGATGTGATCACGTAGAGAAACCCCGAGCATAGCCCTCTCCATTGCCCTTGGAGTGACTTGTAACTCTAGTTCTTAGCCAAGCATAGTGGCAGATTATACTCCTCGGTCTTCTGTATAACCTGCCATAGTGGCAGATTATACTCCTCGGTCTTCTGTATAACCTGCCGCAGCGTATGAATGTGGTCTTTTTTTTTTTCTTTTTTTTTTTTTTCTCGGGGGGAAATGCGTAACCGCACCGTACCCGCCGTTGGCTACACGGCGAGCGTGTGTGGGGCTCTCCGGGCAGAGGCCTACCCACTAAAACCCCCCGGTGTTCTCCCTGCCCTTTTGGGCGCGCTAGGTAAGGTCCACACTGCGACTCCACTACCCAATGGTGCAGTGAAAAACGCAGATTATTTGTTGAAAATTATATTTGAGGAAGAGTCTCATTGGATAAATATACACGAGCTATCAAAATTCAGAGTAGAAGTATGAAATACATGTCAGATTCAAAATTCATATTAGAAATGTAAATAAGTATAAAACTGCCAGTGTCCTTATTAATGTCATAAGTTTTAATATATGGTACTATAGCCTTTCGGAATCCCGTACAGGCTGACGTTCGGGATGTCTTCGGTGTAGTGCCGAGTCAATTTGGCTCTAGGATCTGTGGCCAGAATAACAGGTGCCTGTGATGATGCGTAAAGCTGTCCATAGAAGCGTTCGATCTCGACCATAAGTTCAGGTCGGGGTGTAATGACTCTGCCGTCCTCTGTCTTCAGCAGACTCTGACCGGGTGACAGATCTCTTGCGAACACTTTGGAGCCTTTGTTCTGCTCGATGGCCTCTTTAATACGTTTCGTATTAAATCAGAGTATGTGGCGAGTCAGACATTAAGGCCCGTATTACAGAACGCAATAGTCCACTGCTGGACAATCTTTCCCAGCACCAGCCCACTGCTGAACAATCTTACCCAGCACCAGCTCACTACTGGACAATCTTGTCCAGCACCATCCCACTGCTAGGAATCATGCCAAGCACCAGCCCACAGCTGAACAATTTTGCCCAGCACCATCCCATTGCTGGAAATCTTTCCCAGCACCAGCCCCATTGATGGACACACTCATCCAGCACCAGCCTACAGCTGGACACTTGCCCAGCATCAGATTTTGGCGTAAATATCAACCTTATTTGGTAACATAATATGAATTTATTTTCTCAAGAGTGGTTTCGACCATACTTAAGTAATCAAAGATCAAATCTTTACTTGAGCGTACAAGGCACTTCTATAATAAGCAATTACTCAGATGAACAACGATCAATGAATCTCGTTTTAAGAAACTTTAATAATTAAAGCTCATGTTAAAACTACATAGTTTTAAAACTAGATTCATTACTGAGAATCGTTTTATAATACGGGCCTAAGAGATCTGGGGGGTGATTTTATAACTCATCGGCAACTGGCTATCGTATAGATTTCAAAATTCTGTTTGATTAATACTGCTTTTTAATATGTTTAACATTTTGAAATGTCGTCGTCTTAGTAGTCTTGCTATATTTGTTGAATAAATCAACCAATACTTATAGCAAATATACATAATTCCGCTTTTCTCCATTAAGTCATACAGTTTGATAGCGATTGCCGATCAATCGATGAGTTACAAAATCACCACCCTGTTTGTTGAGTCACCGACGAGCATTTTCATAAGACTGTAGACCCATTACACGCCATTCCTCCCTCAGCTTAGCTCTCGGCTCCGAGATCTTACTTCTTTGCTAAGTACGGCTGGGTTTTCAAAACTTTGCACCCGCCGTAAAGACAGCTTCCAGAATCCTGTCATGTTAAATGTCAACGTCCGTGCAGTCCTCTAGACAATCAAAGCGATTTTGCAATTCGAGTTGAAAGCGCTCGGGGTTTTGGATCTGGATGGCTTCGGCACGGAGCGATACCTTTCCGCTTTTATGTTAAGATTCAATGCGCCTCTTACCGTTCGGTGATCGCTCCCCATGTTAAACGAATTGATTACTGAGACGTCATTGAATATACTGGTCTTAATCAACATGATTAAGTCAATCTCTTTTTTTTTTATACTACGATGCTGGCAAACAAACTTACGGCCCGCCTGATGGCAAGCAGTTACCGTAGTCTATGGACGCCTGCAACACCAGGGGCATCACAAATGCGTTGCCGACCCTTTAAGAACCTATTTACTCCCTTCTTGAAGAACCCCATACTGTATTCCCCGGGGAAAACCTCGGCAGGGAGCTCGTTCCACAACCGGAGCGTGCGTGGGAGGAAATTTCTCTCAAACCGCACTGTGCGTGACCACTTAGGCTCCAGCGTGTGAGGATGAACACCCTGCCGATGGCGAGCGGTGCGATGATAAAAAGTGGCCGTTGGCATCATGTCGAACAATTCTTCAGAACACAACCCGTTGTACAAGCGGTAGAACACACATAATGAGGCAAAGTCTCTCCTCAGACTTAGAGGCTCAATACCGCTTGTGAGTTTGGGATTGTCAACAATTCGCTCAGCTCGTCTTTGGACCGAATCAAAAGGTCCAAGTTGGTATCGAGGTGCTCTCGCCCACAGATGACAGCAGTACTCCATATGAGGCCTGACCTGTGATTTATACAGCAACAGTCTTTGCCTTGAAGAGAAGTACCGCTTGGCTAAAATCTCATTTTTGTCACGCCATCCAGACTTTTCCAGGTACACTTTCGATGCAGCCGTTTTTTGAAGAAAGATTTCATGATATAGAGTCCCTCTCTATCCATGTAATCGGCTAGCATTTGACCTTGGTATTTCCGGATTCCAGCTCGAAATTGCCCCACTTTCAACTCATTATCGCCCCGCTTGCCTAGCCTTGCGTTGAAGTCTCCCATGACAACGGTGTAGTGAGTCTTGGAAGCATGTACCTATTGCTCGAGACATGTTCTCATATATAGCTTTCACTTCCTCGTCGGGGTGGGTTGAGGTCAGGGCGTAGACTTGTACCTTCAGCGAATACCGTTTGGTGATTCTGAGTATAAGGTATGCCATCCTATTCGACACACTTTCGATCTGTACCTCGTTGTTCACGAGAGACTTATGGACAATGAACCCGACACAACCTTAGGACAGGTCTTCGCCCTCCCGGAAATAGAGCAGGTTGCCAGATTTAAGGACCATCGTGTTATCACCATCTCATCGGACTACGAATAGTCCCACAATACTCCAACAAATCCTGCCCAATTCCTCCTGTAATTCCAGCAGCTGCTCCTCGGTCCGCAGTGTACGCGCGTTATACGTTGCCAGGGCCAAGGTCGTTTGATTGGGGGTTTTCGCCGCCCGGGGATCCTTCGCACCCCAGGTCCCAGCCCTGGGTCGACGATCGTCACTGCCGACACGGCCTCCGGGACCGCCGGGCACTTGGGGCACTTGGGGCCTTTGGCTAGTCCGATCCATTTGGGGGGGGGGGGGAGTTGGACCTTCTGAGGCCGTTTGACGTGTGCTGTTCGATCCACTAGTGGAGCATTAAAAAGAATAAGTATCATAGGATCCAGCAAGATCAATGTTGGATCTTAATGAACTTCAGCGTGCTATTTGATCAACTGGTGGATCGAGATGGTGGATTCTACTGGACAGAAGGTTTTTTTTGAATATGTAACGAATGCTTTTTTACCCATGGGTAAAAAATAACATCTCTTGGATGGCCACTGCTCTCATAGGCAACCACTGAGCAATTTTGCCGGGAAAAAACATCACCCTGATCTCTATATCTTAATGGGCGCTTCTATCCTAATGCGACACACTTTTTTAGGACGAGAGAATCTCTTTACAATTCACAAGGGACTGTAGCTGACAAGGCTGTCCTTTGGATATGCCGTAGGACTTGGGTAACAACCCTATACCTGGCGAAACCACCCTGCGGTACCTCTCTACCCCCGGTGAAGGCATGTTCGGGATCGAACTAGCCATTTCCCGAACACACCCCTTGGGAACAGGCCCAGTGGTATAAACGAGCTGGGACTTGCCAAGGAAGGGGTTACTCGGTTGTGACCCCCCAGACGGGCAACCAGGAAGGTGATGTAATATCTCCCAGCCGGTTGTGGGTTGGTTGGACCTGAATCCTTCCTGGCTGCTTAGGGTAGTAGGTGCGCACCTTAGAAGGCGCGACTCTTCCTACCTAACCGCCTACGACGGAGCGGGGCGGCTTGAGAGTCCTCCTCCCGCGCCCGCTCCGCTGCAAATACTCCAACCGATAGATGTGGCAGTTTTCCGGCCTTTAAAACAAATATGGAGGAAGGCCGTATATGATTCATCATAATGATAATCAGTTTGTCATACTTAAAAAAGAAAATTTCTATTAATACTTTTATATTGAATATACTCTTTGGTTTTCGCAAACCCTTTAAAGAAATTTATTTAAAGTAAATTATTAGTCTGGGATCTGCTTTCTTTATGACTATAATATGTATAAAATACAAATAAATATTACATTATTTTATTATAACGTAAGTACCTATATGAAAAATAAAACGAATATAATTATATATTTTTTTTGTAATGATTATAATGTAATCTTTAACGTATAGCAATAAAGTTCAAGGTAGCGTGAAAAATCGACCACTTTTGGGTCAACATGACGGTTACTAGGACAAACTTGCCGACTACTGGTACAATTGGCTCCTTTTTACTTTTTTATATTACAATAAATTATTTATTTAGTTTATCTAAAAACCACTTTTACCTCTGAAAACTACAATAAATATTTTAGCAAGCTATCGAAGTTTTAGATTATTAAGTCTACAAGGTTTACTGTAACACAGCTCCAAAGTCAGCAAAGTTCAAAACCTGACGAGTACTGGGCCTTCTACCTTAGCAGTGAACTTACCCGGCACCGTGACTACATCTGATGTCACAAGTTGGGAACGTACACTTTGGTTTTGTAGGGGTTGCAGTTTGTAGGCGATGGCAAAGGAAACTCGTAAATATTTATTGAATCGGTATATTTTGCATATTTTTATACAAAATATTTATAAAAAACCATAAAAAACTGATAAAGAAAAATCCACCAAAAAATCTAACAAAAATCTCTTAGCGACCAATAATGACAACATCTGTCAAGTCCCTTCCAAATATATTTATTGCGTATGAGTCAACAAGAGTCGTTTACAGAAGAGTTACATGCATTACGTTCTGGATGTAAGCTTTCAAAGCAGAGCAAGTGCAAGAATATTGACATCAAAATTGATGGCGACGGCTTACTTCGATTGCGGGGAAGAATTGGAGCTGCTACAGATATTAGCACTCCTACTAAAGAGCCTGTTCTTCTGGATGGTCGACATCATCTTGTTAAGCTTCTCATTAGAGATTTTCATGTTTGGGCTAACCATACCAGCAATGAGACCGTTGTCAATGAAGTCAAGCAACGTTACTGGGTTCTGAGACTTCGGCCAACAGTAAGAGTCATTGCCAGAGACTGTCAATTTTGTAAGGTGAGAAAAACTTCTGCCATGGTTCCACAAATTGGAGATTTGCCTGACATACGTTTGGAACACCATGTTCGACCTTTCTCAAACGTGGGACTCGACTATTTTGGTCCAGTGGAAGTCACGGTGAAGCGGTCTAAAGAAAAACGCTACGTGGCGCTTTTCACATGTTTAGTCGTCAGAGCTGTGCATCTCGAAATAGTTGGTAGCTTGACTTCAGATGCTGCAATAATGGCACTTCGTCGATTTATGGCACGTCGCGGCTGTCCGTCTGTTATGCTCTCAGATAACGGAACCGCTTTTGTGGGAGCAGACAGAGAACTGCGCAAATCTTGGGAGGAAATGGACCATACCCAGATTTATGACTTCGCGGCTTCAAAAAGGATAACATGGAAGTTTATTCCACCTGCGTCTCCTTTTATGGGTGGGGCGTGGGAGCGCCTCGTGAAGAGTGTCAAACTAGCGTTATCAGCCACATTAAAATCTAGATCACCTCGAGAAGAAGTCCTTGTAACGTTGTTGTACGAAGCTGAGCACATAGTCAATTCACGCCCTTTAACTCACGTGGCGGTAGATGTCGGCACAGCTGAAGCCCTGACTCCCAATCATTTTCTCATTGGTTCCTCATCCATGCTCCAGAGAACTCCAACCTTGGACGACCGGGATTTATTAAGACGATCAGATTGGAAGAAAGCATGTCGACTTGCAGACCATTTTTGGACTCGATGGGTCCGTGAATACTTGCCGTGTTTAGTGCCTAGACGTTGCGCTGCTAATGGAAATCCTTTGCCAAACCAAATTTCCGTTGGGGACGTTGTGCTAATATGTGATAGCAATTTACCTAGAGGGTTGTGGCCCCGTGGTAAAATTATTCGAGTTTATTTCGGTAAAGACAACATTATTAGAGTCGCAGACGTTGAGACAGCTGGTGGTGTCCTCAAACGTCCCATACGGAAATTAGTTAAGATAAGTTAGTGGTAGTTAGTGGTTTTTTGTTTTTTTTTTAATTTGCAGTTAATGAGTAGTTATGTTTTGCTTTCAAATGTACGGTGTAATCGCCTTTTATGTTTTTTGTAAGACTGTTGCCTTACGGAGAGGGCTATGTCGGCGATAGAACCGTACTACTGGCTGAATTTATGTTAGAAGGGACTTGACAGATGTTGTCATTATTGGTCGCTAAGAGATTTTTGTTAGATTTTTCGTGGATTTTTCTTTATCAGTTTTTTATGGTTTTTTATAAATATTTTGTATAAAAATATGCAAAATATACCGATTCAATAATTATTTACGAGTTTCCTTTGCCATCGCCTACATGTTTGGTCCTTCGTTGCCATAAAATTGAACGGCGAGATATTTAAATCGTAACATATAATTTTTTTTCGAAATGATGATCACGCGATCAAAGAGTGCAATGACGAAGGAAATTCAGATTAGATTTCATTTGGGTGACGCATTCTGGTAATTTTTGTTGAGGCTCAACTGGCCAATGCGTTTCCGAAAGCAATAAAAAATCTGGCCCTTTTAGCCATGTTTTGAGAGAGTCTAACTTAAACGTAACCCGAGTGGCATCGTCAGCAACATTGAATTCGGACGGAACCCAATGCCATTCATGTGGTTGTGTTAACTCCGAAATCTCTCCCACGCGATTCGCAACGAAAGGTTTATAGTTTCGCGCATCGCTTCGAATCCACGCTAAAACAGTTCTGGAATCACTCCAAAAGAATCTACTAGCTACAACACGTTGATGTTCTTCCACAACTGTTTGTGCGTATCTCGAACCGAGCAAAGCTGCTTGCAGTTCTAATCGAGGAATCGATACAGGTTTTAAAGGAGATACGCGAGTTTTACCACCCAACAATGATAAAGTCACTGAACCATCAGGATAAATACATCTCCAATATGCTACACATGAATATGCAAGTTCACTAGAGTCTGTAAAAACATGTAGCTCCATAACTAGGTCCATATCAGACTTTGAAAAATAGCAACGTGGAATTTCTAGATCCTGAATACCCTCTAGGTCTCTATACCAAGCCTTCCACTGATCCTGATCTACTTTAGGCAATATAGTATCCCAATTAGATACAGTTCTCCAAGTCCGTTGAAAAAGAATCTTACCACATGTAATTATTGGGGCTAAAAGACCTAGTGGGTCATAAACTGACATGAGGTCACGCAAGACCTGACGCTTTGTAAGATTATTTAAATCTTTACATTTAAAATCAAAAACAAAACTGAAAATATCTTTTACAGGATTCCATATCATACCTAAAACTCTAATATTTACACTAGCTTCTTTATTTTCTAAATTAGATAAATCCATATTTACATTAGACACATTGACTTTAATTAGGTCTGCAGGCAATAATTTCAACGCATCTGGGTTATTTGACACCCATCCCCGCATCTCAAAACCACATTTGTCATGAACTTGAACTATGTCTGATGCCAATTGAGCTGCGGCTTCGACGTCATCAACACTACCTAAATAATCGTCGACATAATGATCTTGAATAATCGACTTGGCGGCATTTGGGAACAAATGTTGATAATCTTTTGCATTTTTATTTTTAACAAATATAGCCGAACAAGGTGATGAAACTGAACCAAAAATCAGAGATGTCATTTTATATTCACAAATCTCACTATCAGGGCCATCAGGTCTCCACAAATAGCGTTGACAGTCTTGATCAATAGGTCTAATTTTGACCTGGGGAAACATTTCGCGTATATCCGCTGTCATCGCAATTTGTCCCAGCCTAAATCTATATAAAATTCCTAATAATGATTGTATCAGGTCAGGCCCAGATAATAAAAATGAATTTAAGCTTCTACCACAAGACTTAGAAGCCGCGTCATGCACTATTCTAAGCTTGCCAGGTTTGTACGTATGGGTAACCCCGAAGTGAGGTAAATACCAACGGCGTAAATTTGTAGCATCATTATGAGTACTGTCACAACGCACCGCATAATTCTTATTGACATAAGCTTCAATATTTGTTTTGTAAGCGTCAAAATAATTCGGGTCTTTTTTAAAACGCCTATCTAAACTATTTAGTCTAGTAACAGCCTGCTGGTAACTATGAGGTATTTGAGGATTGTCGTCTCGCCAGAGCAGTCCTACTTCAAAACGACCATTAGGTAAACGACGAGTCGTTTCTTCTAAAATTCTAAAGGCTCTCAATTCATCTTTATTATAAGATTCGCGTGATTTAATACCAATCGAATCAAGCTTGTAATTATTTTTAATGAGATCTTCGAGTGATTCCGAATCCCCATTCTCCTCAAAATGTGTAAAATAATTAATAAAATTTATTGGTATTACATCACGTGAAAATGGACCATAGACAACCCAACCTAATGTTGTATGCATAGCAGGAGGCTGTGATGATGAGCCAACTCTATTTTCTTTACTTATTAAAAGATGCCAGTCACTCAACCCTATTAAAATCTTGGGCGATGCGTCCTCATATGTTAGCTCCTTAAAAATATCTTTAAGATAATCGTACTGCTTAACATCATCAAAGTGAACGCTCTGTGATGTAAGAGACAAATTCTGTAGAGTTCTCGCGCCACGAATATCATGAAATTGTAAACCATCTTTACCACTTATTTGAAAATCAACTAACTTAGATGTTACACCGTGTTTGCAGCCGTTTATACTGTTCAATGAAACCTTTATTTCTTTGCCGATAAGACCTAGCATATCTGCAACGTCGGCATCAATAAGTGTGGTCGTAGTCCCATCGTCCAACAAGGCAAATGTATTAAATATTCCTTTAGGTCCACGTAAAACAACTGGTAATATTTTTAATAAAATCTTTAAATTATTATTATTCTTGACAGCCAATGAATCGATACTGCTATTAAGAATGGATAAAGGCTGTTCATTTTTTGATTGTAATAATATGGGCGTATCCATGTTATTACAACTTTCCAAATTTTTTGTATTGTCAGATTCATTATTTCTATATGACGGTTTATTGTCAGTTGAACTTTGACAGCTAATACTATGAATATTTTGTGGTGATGAATTGTGAAGAAGTGTATTGTGATCTAACTTACATATGCTACAGGATTTCTTACATCTATTCCAGTTGTGATAGCCTTTTTTCATACATCTCCGGCATATTTTTGCTTGCTGGACCCACGCCACCCGTTCATCAATCGATAGCGCAATGAATTTGTCGCAATCTTTAATACTATGATTTGATGAACAAAATATACAATTAAGGGATGCGCTTTTAACATTAGATGGAGATGAAACTACATGATATGATGTATTCGGCGGTCTAAACGTAACAGTTTTATTATATTGATTAGATGACTGAAACTGCGGCTTTACAGTCTGTACATCTGATTTTACTGCTACATGAGATGAAATACCACCACCAAATAAAGCGTTGCCACCAAAACGACTCTGCTTGCTGGATTCTTCTTCAAGAAAATCTGCCAATAATTCCAGCTGCGGTTGTCCTTGGACATGGTGAAAGGCGGCATAATCACACCATTTGCTCTGTAATAGCGGAGTAAATTTTAGAATGATACTATGTAACATTTCTGGTGAATAAATATGTTGAACTTGGTCCACCATTTTAATTACAGATATACAGTTTCGTACAGTTGTCGCAAATAAATGCAAATCTTCGACATTCTTACCGAGTTTCGGTAAGTCGCGTATAGTCGAAACCTGGTAATAAACGATTTGCTCTGGTCTAGCAAACCGTAACTCAAGAGCTTTCAAAACCGTATCAGGCTCAGACGTGGTCGATAATAGAGGCATCACAGCTTTCCGAGCCTCTCCGCGTAAAGCCGACCTTAATCTAGCTACATTCTCGATATTCGAAAATTTTGCTTTAGTTTCATTATAACTTCTCTTAAAAAGAAACCACTCAATGACGTCACCGTTATACGACGGCAGTTCTAAAGCTGGTGTTGAAACGCTGTTCTTAGCGGCCAAATGATTAATCGCAACGGCAAGCTGTTGAATATCGCTACTGGATTGTTCGTTTGCTCCAGGAACGCAATGCGTAGCACGCGAAGTGCTGCACAATCCTAGCCCGGTAGGGTTCAGTGATGCGCCCTGATCAATATTAACAGACTCACTTACCTGCGTTTGTTTGACTACCTCGTCAACCCACGCTTTAGTAGCAATACTACCATTTGAGCGCCGACTTCTCGTTACGGAACGTCGACTACTCGCCTCCGCCCTTGCAACCGTAATCTCAGCTTCAAGTTCCGATTTAGCTATAGCCTCTTTTATGGCGATAGCCTCCAACTTAAGGTCTGCCATCTTCCTCTGGTATTCGAGCTCTGCACTTTTTTCTTGCACTAAAATAGAAGCTCTTGAAGACCTAGAACTAAATGACTTCGTGGAAATATTTTCGTGACCGTTCTGTGCAGTTTCCGATATTTCATCCTTGCTGTTACTGGAGCAAGGCTGAATTTCCTTCGTCATTGCGCTCTTTGATCGCGTGATCATCATTTCGAAAAAATTTTATATGTTACGATTTAAATATCTCGCCGTTCAATTTTATGGCAACGAAGGACCAAACATGTAGGCGATGGCAAAGGAAACTCGTAAATAATTATTGAATCGGTATATTTTGCATATTTTTATACAAAATATTTATAAAAAACCATAAAAAACTGATAAAGAAAAATCCACCAAAAAATCTAACAAAAATCTCTTAGCGACCAATAATGACAACATCTGTCAAGTCCCTTCCAACATAAATTCAGCCAGTACGGTTCTATCGCCGACACAGTTTTTTGCGAATTTCACAGCAGCCACATGTATTATAGATGACTGTCACTACTTACTATCAGGTGGGCAGTTTTCTTGTTTGTCAACTTAGTTGCAATAAAAAAACGCGTCAATTAAAACCGCAGACACCTCAACTTATTTGTATTAATAAATTAAATTTTCGAGGATTATTAACGAAGATATTATTATGTTCATCTTTCTGTTTTGTTGCATATGTTGCAAATTTGAAACTCTATGGTCGCGCGCCTGCGAATACGAAGTAGCCGTCGGTCGCGCCGACCGGTACGACAGAGTTAAGTAAATTTTAAAAACGGCGTAGTAAAAATTTTAATTTTGGGTAAAGTCTGACCCATTTTTTTATTAGTGGAATCGATTCTTCTCTGGATTCTGAACCAACCATATACAGGTTTTGCGCAATTTAATTAACACGTTATATATGACTGCATAAGTAACAATAATTGAACAATAAAATTAATAAAAGTACTTGTGAATTACTTCAAGCTCATCGACAATGCACCTACCTCGTTTACAATTCAAATCGCTCGAGCGTTCGTAACGTGATACCTCTCTGAGTTCCCGCATAAAACTGTCAAATGAAAATGCATACAAGCGTTTTTACGACTCGCATTAACTTTATTCGAAGGCGTAAGTTATGACGCGGCGTGCACATTAAAAATATTTTGGTGAGTATTGACACGTTATCGGAAATATTTGTATCTATCGAGTGCCGTTACGGCGTGCGTACGTTTTGTGTTACCGAAACGCGGCAACAGTAGCGAGCGCGGTCGGGTTGCGCAAGCGCATGTCGCGTGCTAATGCTGGAGTCGATAGAATATTTTCGAGCGGTTTATTTATACTCTGCTATCACCAAGCTTCTTTGTAACGAAAATAGTGAAATTATTTATTCATAAAATGATTAGATCATTTCACTATATCACTACACTTTCAATTTTTTTATGATTTTTGAAAGTACTTTGCTGTAAGTGTATTTAAATTTATTTTTTACTAGCTGTGCCCGCGAACTACGTTTCGCCATCAAAATACTTAACACAGTGTTTAGTTTTTTCCTCCATTTTATTCCATAAAGATTCAACTTTATTCTGCCTTTCTTGAACATCGGCCATTTCGAAATTAGGACAATTTTCGTAGGTTCGTAATGCTCTTTTTCTAACAGTCCACAAAATTAAATACATTTCATATTACTATAAACACTAAGTATTATTATTGTTTTAGTGACATTACTGATTATTAAATTCTTCTTCAGTAGAAAGAACTACACAGTTGCAAGAATAATCTTTATCGTATTCATGTTTCGAATTAAAATAAACAATTGTTAATAAATTAGAACTGTATACGAATAAAGTTTAGATTTTATAATGGGTGTTGGTAACACCAACAAAATATATTTTTTGGATATGACAACTTGGCCAATTTTGACTGGTCGTACAGTAAGCTCCTTGTCAAGCTATACTGTTTGAACTTTGAACCGTTCTTATGTTGCTCGTAATACTGGCGGTTTTCGTAGAGTTAATGTATAGCATGAATGGGGGGGGGGGGGTTACTGTACAAATACGTTTTCCGTATTCGATATCCGATCACGGAATACAGACACGGAGTTTCGTGAACGTAGCGCAGACGTTCGTTTCTTCTCATTCGGGATTTCTACCATTCTACCTAAACGTACGTACAGAACGTGTTCCGTTCGTAATAAAAACGAACGTGTGCGGCAGTCAATGAGTATTTTGTATAGATTTGATGCATTCGGATGCCCGCATTCAGAAAACGAATGCGAAAAAACGTATTTATGCGGTTAGCCTTAAAATGTATTGAGACTTCCGTTTTTGTAACGTGTACTGTGCGATATAGTGTTGCTGGCATAGTTCGGTTAGCAAACTCGCCGTGATGACTAACATCCAACACACCAACTTGGAGTTATCGTTAGTTAGTTCACGATCGTTGCATTATCACGGTCTCGAAGGACACTAAACACAGGTAACATCTAACATCGAACATCCAATAGGCCCCGAAGCGGTTCTCAAATTTTTTTGGTGACGGAACCCTTTTGGAAAGCGTAATACTTGAAAGTTTTTAAAAGTGTATTCTTTATTAATAAGCATAATGAAAGTACGACCAGAGAGGGTGTTTTGATTTGCAAAATTATTGCGAAACCCCTTATAGGGTTAGTGTGGAGCCCTAGGGTTCCGCGGAACACACTTAGAGCATGGCTGCTCTAGGTACCCTTCAGGGCCTACTTTCATTTAACACCCCTATTGCTGGGTTTGAAAAGCAACTGTTATCCGTCTTTTTTTAGCGGCGGCCATGTTGAATTTACGTCAATGTTGCTACGTTCATAGTGCTCTACTGATCAAGGCCTTTCATATGATACCCATATTGCTGGGCTTAGAAACGAACTTTTATCAGTTTTTATTTGAGCAGCGGCCATATTGAATTTTGTGCTATTTTCCTAGGTTCATAGTGCTCTACTCTTCAAGGCCTTTCATTTGATACCTATATTGCTAGGTTTGGAAACGAACTTTTATCCATCTTTTTTGAGCGGTGGCCATGTCGAATTTACGTCAATATTGCTAGGTCCATAGTGCTCTACTCTTGAAGACCTTTCATTTGATACCTATATTGCTAGATTAGAAAACGAACTTTTATCCACCTTTATTGAGCGGCGGCCATGTTGAATTTATTTATGTGTTGCTAGGTTCATAGTGCTCTACTCATCAAGGCCTTTCATTTGATACCCATATTGCTAAGTTTGGCAACGAATTTTTATCTATCTTTTTTGACCGGCGGCCATGTTGAATTTATGTCAATGTTGCTAGGTTCATAGTGCTCTACTTATCAAAGCCTTTTATTTGATACCCATATTGCTGGGTTTGAAAACGAACTTTTATCCATTTTTTGAGCGGCGGCCATTTTTAATTTAGGGCAATTTTCCTTAGTTCATAATGCTCTACTCTTTTAGGCCTTTCAGTTGATACCCATATTGCTAGGTTTGGAAACGAACTATTATTCTTCTTTTTAGAGCGGCGGCTATGTTGAATTTATGTCAATGTTGCTAGGTTCATAGTGCTCTACTCATCAGGGCCTTTCATTTGATACCCATATTGCTGGGTTTGAAAACGAACTTTTATCCTTTTAATTAAGGTCGATTTTCCTAGGTACCTAATGCTCTACTCTTCAAGACTTTTCATTTGATACCCATATTGCTAGGCTTGGAAACTAACTTTTATCCACCTTTTTTGAGCGGCGGCCATGTTAAATTTATGTCAATGTTGCTAGGTTCATAGTGCTCTACTCTTCAAGGCCTTTCATTTGATACCCATATTGCTAGGTTTGGAAACTAACTTTTATCCACCTTTTTTGAGTGGCGGCCATGTTGAATTTATGTCAATGTTGCTAGGTTCATAGTGCTCTACTCATCAATGCCTTTCATTTGATACCCATATTGCTAGGTTTGGAAACTAACTTTTATCCACCTTTTTTGAACGGCGGCCATGTTGAATTTATGTCAATGTTGCTAGGTTCATAGTGCTCTACTCATCAATGCCTTTCATTTGATACCCATATTGTTGGGTTTGGAAACGAACTTTTATCCGTTTTATTTGAGCGGCGGCCATGTTGAATTTAGGGCGATTTTCCTATGTTCATAGTGCTCTACTCATCAAGGCCTTTCATTTGATATGCATATCGCTGGGTTTGGAAACGAACTTTATCGGCAGTCATGTCAAATTAAGTCAACGTGGCTAGGTTCAATGTGTTCTACTCTTTAGGTTCTTCGTTCGATATCCATGTTCCTTGGGTGGATCCAAAAAAATGTGATCCGTCATTTTAGACATTAGGATCAAGAGTCCCGTTCCGTCCCTCTACGCGTAACCCAGAACATTGCAGTCAGATATTTTTTTTAATTATCAATATTAATCTATTACTTTTAATAGTTTTAAATGGATGAAAGAGTTTGATTCCTTAGTCCTAATGTTAAAACATATAACACCTTTCAAAATACCTTGAAAAGAGTATCTTAATTTTTTAACATTTCAAATATTTCAAAAATTGTACCGATTTTGTGAAAATTAGTCAAGAATTAAACCAATCTACAAATTTTATGGTCACTCGATAAGTATTATCATAAAAAATGCTTTATACATTGGTTGTATGGCTTGATCTTTTTGCCTTACCACCACGGTACGACATAAGAAAAAGACAATTTGGTTGGCGAAATCCAGTTGGGCACAGCCATTAACAGAAAATATTAAATTTTATTTGTACTATGTGAAACACTTCATTCCTGCCTTAATTTTCGAAATCCAATTACTTAAGATCAGGCTGTATGGCGTAGTTCCATTGCCTTTCCTTCGTGGAAGAAAATACCTTCTCTCTGTACTATGTGACAGACTTGTCAAAATAATTTCCCGTGCGCCATGTTGTTTTTCTACCTAAAGCCAATTCGAAAATTTTATATGGTATTTTTTCACTAAAAATAAAAAGTGAATTTAAACAAACGAAATTAGGCCTAAATGTTCTTCCGGAAAATTCTAAGCATTGTGGTGTAAGCCATATCAAATTCTGTCCAGTAGTTTCGGAGATCTTTCCGGACAAACAGACAAACAAACAAACAAACAAACAAACAAACAAACCAACAAACAAACAATTTTTTTAAAAACTATTCTATCGTGTTCTGCTAATGATTTTAAGGCGACCTGTGTATTTTTTTTCTTAATATTTCGCAATTACAGATTTTTGTACCCCTACGATTTTATTATATATAGAGATAACTTTTATGAATACCATGTTCTATTTTATCGGTGCTTTGGTAGTAGGATACAAAATTATTTATTTTAAGTCAGATTTAGATAAAAGTATTTCATAAACAACAACTTAAGAAGATATTTAAAACACCTAGCTGAGTAGTTTGTAAGTATAGTTTACACATTCACTAACGCTTGCCGCACACCACCATTAGTTATAGAAAGAAAGAAAGAAAAGAAAGAAAAGAAAGAAAAGATATTTATTCATTTAACAACATACAAAAAGACACAACTTACATACAACTTACATAAATTAAAAAACAATAATACGTGAGAAAAAAAAAACATATATTTAGTCGTTAAATGAAAAGGTCCCTGCTCAGCAAAAAGCTGGTTTTATTTTTTTAGAATTATAAAATCGCGCGCTGATCTTCCGCAGGGCCAATGGTGATTATAGTGTAGGATGATATTAAAAAAATGTTAACTGGCTCTTGGGACAATTTATTTTGGTTATTTCGATTTCCTTAATGTTAAGAATAATGATGCACAACAGCAAAATGCATAGAGTACTAACGAACAAAATTGTAATTATGAGAGAACATAAATTTAACCTTGCTATGTGCATACATAGTAAATAATTTATATGTCCGATAAGAATCAAAATAAAAGTAGCGAAAATAACACTAGTAGGACAGGCAATAAATTCGGAAGATCTAATTTTTTGGCCGAGAAAAATGATTGATTTTCATATTCGAATCACAAATCCTATTGTGAAGTAAGTCACAGACAAATTCAATCCATTACACATTCGACCGATGCCATTATAAGGCTCAACGGTGTACATTCACGTTCACGGTCACCCTATCACCTGGATCTCGATGCGCGGGAGTGCAACCGTTATTTAGTAACGCGGACAAACTCGACCTTGGCTCTGTCATAATACGACCTAAATTTCCATAACAACAAATCTTTGTACACCTTTACCCGTCAAAAGCAAACATCGATATAATATACAGATCTGTACGTAGTTGCATTAGGCACTATTATCGATTGAATGCTTTCATAATAATCATGTTTTCACAGTACTTGCAACAAACAGTTTTATGAGATGTTGCGTTAAGATTAAGTTGATTTTTTATACGAGACCCAACAATAGTTTTAATACCTTTTAATGTTTATATTAAAGATAAAATTGCCGATACAAAAGCTATTTACGATTTATAAAGGGATTTCGTAAAGTTTCCTCGCTGATAAAGCGGCGTTTCGTTTCGCAACAGACAAACAGAAATGCTTTGAAGTAATTTACGTTATTATTGAACTAATGGCGATGTTCCGATAAAACTGAAATGAGATGTTTATCTGACACTTTGTTGTTCGCCTCACAAGTTTACTACTTAAGATTTTCTGATAAAAATCTGTTTGGATGTTTAAGTTCAAAGTCAAATTTGTTGTTTGGTTTTGTAAATTATGGTTCAACAATGCAAGTTAAGGTTACGTCACAATATCTAATTATGTTTTTAATGTAAGAACTTCTGAATGATATCTGTTGGGATGCGATTACCAGAGCTTTACCACAGAGCAACTAATAGTACTGTTATACTGAGTTGTTTGCACGAATGTCTTCAAAATCTCCATCTTACGTATTTGTGACGGAAAGCAGCGGTGTTTGCTATGCTGTGTTAGGTCTGAAAGGTGTGGTAGAATCAAAATCATAATGATAACGATAATTTATTTGCCAAAAAACTTTATAAATAAAAGTCTAATTAGTTATGATTATTATTGAAACTTGTATGTACATACATACATATTTTTTTACATCAGGTTTTTGTATACCACAAAGGTGGCAAACGAGCATGTGGGTCACCTGATGGTAAGTGATCACCACCGCATATGGACACTTACCAACATCCAAAATGGCCGCTGCAACAAAATGACGGATTACAAATTTTTGGACAACTCCCCCAATATGGTTATCTATTGAAAGGGCTCGACGTACACTCGACTCGACTCGACTCGAATATGGCCGTTGTCACAAAGTGCAAAAATATAATATAAAGATAATTGTCTCTTAATCAAAAATACTAATATCGCTATTAATAAATGTAAGTTGGTGGAAGAAGGGTGAAATTTGACGTTATAAATATTTTTTGATGCCAAATCGTGGAAAAATCATAAAAATAATAAAAAAGAGTTGTCAAAAAAAAAAACAAATTTTGAAGAAGGCCACCCTTATCACCTAGGGGTATAAAAAATTGCCTACAACTTATTTTCAGGCCCACCATACATAAAAATTTCATAAAAATCGGTCAAGCCGTTTCGGAGGAGTTCGATAAAACACCGTGGCACGAGATTTTTATATACAAGAAGAATTTATTACAATAGTTATTTTTTAAGGTTATCATTGCTTGGCTTATGTACCTTGGTCTTATTCTTCTCCTTTTTTTCATCATTTTTTTCTGTTATCATGTTAATATGACTTTGTATCGTATCCTTTTGCACACATCACGTACGTACATACGAACAAAATGCCAGGAATGTCATGCGATATTATGACTATGAGTGAATACTGCAGGGAAGCAGGGTCTCAATTTTGAATCGCTCGTCTGGCCTCGGAAACTCCATTTCTCATACTTTTCATTGGACGTTACAAATTCTCTATTTTTCGTGTGTTGTCGTGCTATGAAAATTTTGAAAACTATAGGAAACTTATGACTTTTTACAATAAAGTTCCACTAAGTGAGTTTTACTGATTTGCTTTTTCATAAATTTAAAGCGCATGTTAAATTATTTTTTGGATTTTTTTTCAATCGTTTTAGTTTAGTTAAAAAATGCGTATTAAAATTTTAAGCCAAGGCAAACACAAGAATAATTTAATATAAAACCTCTTCACTTACTTGTCATACTTAAAAATTATGTTAGATTGTCATACTTAAAGATTATGTTAGATTATGTTAGATGATGTTAGATTATTTTTATTTATATAGATGTCGTTACTTCTGATAAAGATTATAAATTTCTTGTCGCTATTCCAGCTAAAAGATCCTCTGAATGGGAGGTAGGTGAAAAAATTGAATGATTCAAAAGAGCTTTCTATTAAGTCATATTTGAATTAAGAATATTTCGATTTTGATTTGATTTGCGAAGTCGCACGCGACTCCAGAACGTGCAGTTCAAAATAAGGCCCGGGAAACCGGAAGCCGGCAAAGCTCAAAGCGGTCACTTCAAAAGCGGGTCAAAGCGGCCCCCGCGCCAATTACCGCACAGCTCGTGTCCGATAAATGGGCTATTTTTGAACGCGATCGTGAGAATACCAACTGTAACAGGATTCGTAAAGATTATTCGTATTTTTTTTATACAACAAAGCTGGCAAACGAGCATACTGCCCACCTGATGGTAAGCGGTAACAGTCTATAATACATGTGGCTCCTGTGACACTCGCAACAAATCTGTAACCACAAGAACCACAGTGTACGTTGCCAGCTGTGACGTAAGTTGTAAAGTCACGGTACCCAGTAATTTCACTGCCATATCTTACCCTTCAAACCGGAACGCAGCAATGCAAGCACTGCTGCTTTGCGGCAGAAATAAATAGGTAAGACGGAGGTACCCAAGCAGGCGACCCTGGTGCAGAGTCTCCCCTACTATAAAGTTTTCATCGCATCTACCACTCGCAAGAGCGATGCGGACTGTACGAGTATATGAAAAACCGGTCAAAAGCGAGTTGGACTGGCGCTCCGAGGGTTGCGTACAAACTTATCTAAATACATAAAAAATGCCGACTGCATATTTACGGTTTTCATATTTTTTCCTCAACATGGGCTGTAAGACCTTGCTTCTTTTAATTTACGGTTTTAAGGCAACGGGAAGCACCCTGTTGGTTTTGATTCCCATGTGAAATCATAAAATGGATCGCGTTGGCTTACAGGTTTGGTTTTTTTACAGCTGAAAAATATCGTAGACACGAGTATTTGATACACATTTCAGTTTGATATCTCTACGTGTTCACAAGGAAAAGGGTCCCGACACACAGACGACAGACGGACAGACGGACTACAAAATCATTTTGATTCTATATAAGGGTTCGGTTTTTATTCTTTTTTGACGTACGGAACCCTTAAAATACTATACATGTATTTTTTTGCTTTGCCAAATAACACACATAGTTAAACACGTGCGTAGGCTCTAAGGTACGTAGTGACGTAGAAAATGTAAGGTCTACGAGTACATTTCTGTTCACAATAGAAATTTTGCGATTTTACAAGGGAATCAAAACATGCTTCCTGTTGACCTAGAACCGTAAAATTTGACAAGAAGCGATCGCATCAGAAATGAAGAGATCCGTAGAAGAACTAGAGTCACCGACATAGCCCAAAGAATTGCAAACCTTAAGTGGCAGTGGGCAGGACACATCGCTCGTAGGACTGACGGCCGTTGGGGCGGAAAAGTCCTTTAGTGGCGGCCGCGTACCGGGAGACGCAGCTTTGGTAGGCCCCCCACAAGGTAGACCGACGATCTGGTAAAGGTCGCGGGAAGCCGCTGGATGCGGGAGATCCCTGGGGGAGGTCCAACAGTGGGCGTCTCTTGGCTGAAACGAATGAATGAATGAATGAAGATCTTATAGACTAGCTATGCCCGCGACCTCGTCCGCGTGGATGTCGGAAAATAACAACAACGTGATATTATATAGCCTATAGCCTTAGATAAATGGAGTATCCAACACAAAAATAATTTTTCAATTTGAATCCGTACTTCCCGAGATTAGCGCGTTCAACCAAACAAACAAACAAACTCTTCAGCTTTACAATATTAGTATAGATGCTAAGGGAAAATCGTAATATTTTCGCTTTTTATTACCCAATCGATGGACTAAATCTTTACTTTCATACCCAATCATGCGTGTTGTATAAACACATAAATAAAAGGTGCTCCAGGTAAAGTGTGCCCTTCATGTGAATGTTGATGTATTATCATTAAAACAGAGTTTAACTCACGCCACATTTAATTTTGATATTCATTCCAGTAAACGTTTTGATTTATTTAATTCCGGATTAAAATGCGCGCGAAAGGTCAAATGAATTACTTTTATATGAAAATTCCGCTGAAAAAATGTATGTTTAGGAAACGCTGCGTTCCCCGTCAAAAGCAAATATGGATTTACTGTGGCTGATGTAAAAAAAAGCTTTTTATAACGCGTTTTACGATATTGTTTTTTAAATGTCAAGCGAATATAATTGATGGACTTAAATAGATGTAATTTCGGCCCTGCGTCGTATTCTTTGTCTATTTCTGATTATTTTAATTACATTGTCGTTTTTCAACAATTAGAAGTAAGTAAGTAAGCCTGTTCCTCACTTACCATCAGGGCAGATGAAGGCCGAAAGTGTAAAAACTCAGGCGAGCGTGTGAACTCGAAGATAGTTTAATTATCGATGTGTCTGGTCAGAATGTAATGCTCACTAATTATTGAACACAAATAACGGGCCTGTGGGAATCCGATCAGTGCCTGAGCTGAGACGATATTCGATCCCATTCAATAATTACTACTTACAGAATTGGATTTAATTATTGACACCTTCCTGGGTGGGACAAGTCATAGGCGATGGCGGAGTAGTAGGTTAATCAAAATATATATAGGTAAGGTAACGTTCTGCAGACCTGATTTAAGCACACTTCTATAGCCTGCCTAGTTTAGCCTTTTCAGACAATTTTCTAGATAATTATTTTACTGTTTACGCTTTTAGACTGTGAACTCATTACTGTCTTCGGTACGAAAGGGCATTATTATATCATGAACATAGAGCTGTTTCCATTTACAGTGGTATAATGTAACATAATATTACTTACACTATACGATATTTATCTATGAAGTTTTAAACGATTTCTTTTATTTTGGGCGTGGATATTTTATATCCATGCACTTCTTTCAATACGGTTGTGCGGGAAGTATTTCTTAGAAAACTAATCCCACCTATTTGAACTTTTTTCACTTTGTATAATTTTTGTGTACTATACTAGTAAATTATAACATAAATAAATTGATTTAGTAATATGAAGTTTAAATAATCAAAAAATATATTTATTCGTAATAACATAATTTACGTAAATTGACTTAAACGTTTGTCTGTTTAAACATGTAATGCCTGCCTCACTCGTAATGAAACAGAGTTGCACTACGGTTCCGTCAACTATCGTCGCGTCTCAGTGTGGTTCCAAATAGTCCGCGCTCCTCTTATGCCTTGGGTCGACCCGTTCGGGACGTGGTCAAACGCGGCACTTTTCCCGCGATCTGTCACTAAGACTGGTGACAGCGTGGAAGGAAACGAATCTATTTGTACGTCAGCGCAAGCTTCCTAATGCAGTGATGTATTTTTCCTTTACTGACTAGCAGGCTGTGCCCGCGAACAACGTTTCACCTTATAAAAGACTTTAACGCGTTCTTAGTTATATCTTGTATATTTTTCCCGTTTTGGCAACATTTTTCATTGATTCTTCTCTCCTATTGGTTGTAGCGTGATATTACATAGCCCAAAGCCTTCCTCAATAAATGGACTATCCAACACAAAAATTATTTATCAATTTGGACCAGTAGTTCCAGAGATTAGCGCGTTCAACCAAACAAACAAACAATCAAACAAACAAACTCTTCAGCTTTATAATATTAAGTAAGTAAGTAATAGATACTTTGAACTCAATCGTAAACATCAGTTCTTGAGCATCGACTTTCCACCCAATCCAATACGGATCTAATTTGGCACTAGTATTGCTAACACTGGCGCCAATTTGATGCGTGTTTCCTCTTGCGCATATCAAACATTTTGAGTATATCAAACAGCACTGAGATTGGTTTATAGTCCGGTGGGCTGTAAAAATATTACTTCACTGATACCTCGAGTATTTATTGTTGTTACTAAATGAGACTTCTGATGGCTAAAGAGCTGGGTAGTGGGCGTCTTTTTGGTACAACCCCCTCCACTTTGAGGCGCCGAACAGCCAAGTTGACCACAAAAGTTTGACGGACATGGTTATCACTTTGTTAAGTATGTCTAAAATATGCGATTTTGCAAAAAATTGCAGCAAGGTAATAATTTTTTTGATGGCATGCTGGCCCGAACTTTGCCTTGTTCGGAATGTCAAAACGTCTTAACATATATGACGGAAAAAATATAATTCGTTTCAATAAAAAAAATCGATTAAAATTTATGAGTGAAGCAATAATTTCTCCTGGCTCCAAATTTTTGACTTTGGAGAGATGTCAATAAAAACACCTCGCTACCAGCTCACTCGCTATCAGAAAAACGACGTATGTCCCACTCAGCAAATAAGTAACAATGGTGAGATAATATTTATTTTTCAGGCATGAACTCGTGGTTAAATTACAGTACAAATTGTTACTATTATTGGGGGGGCTACCAACACTGCGTCTGGTACGCGGCCGCCACTCGAGGACCTTTCCGTCCCAACGGCGCTAGTATTTTCAACACAAATCCAATATGGCGCTAGTATTTCCAACACTAGCACCAAATTAGATCCGTATTGCGCTCAAGAGTACGAAATATCAATTTCGATCGGTCGTAATTGGTTTCATGAGAAGCCTACTGATAACACAGAACGACAAATAAATTTAACAACTCATTTTGTCCGCCCCGTCACTCGGGGAGACATTCCGTTAGTACTGTCTGTGAAGGCTTTTTCCAAATATTTCGCTCGTAATAACAAATTGATTCCTGAAATTACTGTGTTATTGTTTCATCTCGATGTTATATTTGCTAGTCGTTTCCAATTCTTGTAACTATTAAAATATATTCGTCCCATTTAAGGTTCGTCACGGGCGATGGATTAAGACTACGAGTTTCAAATTCAAATTCTTTATTCGGTAGTTAAATCACAATAATGGTCTTATAACTAGAATTTCGCTCCGTCTCTTCCTGTGAATGTCGTACAACCGTCAAAGGGACTTCACGGGACTTAAAGGGACTTTTTTCCATTGCAAATAGGTAGAAAATTGCGTGAAAGCAAACCAATTACTCCTCTTCTGGAGAAACCAGAGGTAACCTCTGTGCCAGAGTAGTCTGCATGGATACTTAATTATTCTTACCTATTCTGCTGCCAAGCAGCGGTGCTTGCAGTGCTATGTTCCGGTTCGAATTTTTCTGCTTGTTGGTATGACGACTTTTTTCACTAGAATATGGTTTGAAGTAATATTACTATTATACCATCGCAGTAAAACGAAGTTCTAATGAACTGAAACCTCTTGTTTATTTATATGTGAGTTGCTACATAATTTTGTGGTTATGAATATGTATCTCATATAGATCCCTTAGCGTTATTATTCTAAGATAGAGCCACGAAATAAATCAACACAGAACATAATTACTCGTCCCTTCTCTTAAAGTGTCAACTTTACACAAGCAAAGGGCTACGACCATACATGTTTTTCTATCGGTGGTGTTCGCTACAGTGGCTTCTCTCTCCGATTGGCTAGCTACCACCGTCGTCCCACCTATGTCAATAACATTGTTGTGTTGCTACAGTTAGAGGTAAGATAGCCAGTTACTCGGTTGTTTAGGTTTTATTTGGATCGTTATCTTTTGTCGATAAGTTGTAGTGTCTTTTCTAGCTAATCTATCAAAATATGGAAAGAATTTAAAATTGGGAAATGAAAACAAAATTATTCCTTATATTAGTACAATATGCTTCATTCAGTAACACGGTTGGAGATGGAGAGGATTTTGCCGACTACGCCGATTTCTAGCGACTGTTCGTCGTCGGACTTAATACCATGTTCGGTGCTCAAGAGCAAACAGATTCCAAGCTAAATGCTTCCGCCATCACAAAAAATATTAAATTTTATAAGTTAATGTTATTAATGGCATGAGCTTTTGTTGTACAACTCGTACAGCCTATGCCAGTTAGCGACGAACATTGTAATGCTTTGCGAGATATCAAAAAGGCTCGCTATGAAATCGTTAATTTGACAGTTTTTTCGATAAGTTAGCGACAAAAATCGATAGGTTTGCGTTAATTTTCATATCGAGAATTGCATTTATGGCTAAGTAAGTGTCGTTATATGTAACTGAATAAAGCATATTGTTGTACTAATATAAGAAATAATTTTGTTATCTTTTCCCAATTTTAAATTTTGATAAATTAGCTAGAAAAGACACTACAACTTATCGACAAAAATCGCAAACTTTACGATAGTTATATATGTCGAGACTTCTGCCCCAGGTAAAGCTCGCTTCTACCTTCTTCTACGTGAGATGGAGGCCAACAGCATCCCTGTCGTACCTGAAAATAACCTTCACCTTTATTATTTTCACAAAGTAACTCTAATGCCTCCCACCTGATGATAAGAGACGATAAGGCGGATGATGGAAACGAGCTTTATCTAAATTCCTCAGCCACAGGCTCTTAATATGTATGGCTTCTATCATAATAGCTTCCAAACTACTATCTGATGATTTAAGTAAAAAGAATCGACGCCTCGATAACTGCCGCAGTCGAGATAAAGCAATCGAGTTAAGTTTACTGAATCGGCCGCGATCTCCCGCTCAGATAGTGACGCGATATTATACGACTCGAATATTCGACACACGACTTTATATAAGGGCCAGCGTATACGACAGTTAAAATTTATCGGCGGTTTTATCTATACAAAAAAAAAATAAAATTGAAGTGTCTGTTTGTAATGTCAAAATAACAAGTTTTTACTAAATGGGTGATGGCGCCTAAAGTAGACGCCACCACGTCGGCGATTCGCCGATTAATGTTTTGTTTGGTTGCTGATGTCTAGGACTACAATCTAATGAAGTACAATATTTACCTTTAGGATGGTCCGGTCTCCGTGTGTAGCCGGTGGACTTCCTGAGCTAGCTCGAAGGAAGTCGCGGCTCCTGAAGGGCTGCTATCAATCCACCGATGGAGACTGGATCACTACATAGGCCTATTAGGCCACCGCTACTCACTTTGGTACACTCTCACAAGCGGACGTTCGCAACCAACATTATTTGGTGCGCCGCGCAAAAACACAATCAATTATATATTTTCTCGAAACGCGCCGCCCGGTAACCTCTTTCAATGTCATTACGTATTCGACTCGACTGACATGTCACATGCGGCCGGCCGCCACAGGCTCTCACATGCACAGACTATATGCAGTGTTGCCACTGCTCTTCCTCGAGCGTAAACAATGGGTGAACAAGTACCTACTTGGCACTTGTTGGTGGTGAACATAAAGCACCCAAAAAACTGATCTGATGACTAGGAGATTCAATGAAACCACTTAGTCTGTACTAATGTGTCTATATTCACAATAACAACAAAAGTTTATTGTCCTTATATATTCGTGCTGTGACACAAACGTTAGCGCGTTTTAGCTTTTTCCAGTGGCGCCATCTCTTGAGAAGACCTTACAACGATCATTTACAGTGCTTAGTTCATTTGCTACACTTGTTACATTTGCTTGGAAAATCAAGTAATACAACTACACGTACTAGATGGAGCTCCAATTAGTAGATGTTTATAATTGATTACAAAACAATAAATTAAATTAGAACGATCATTAACATACCGCCCACCAAGGACATTTAGTGACAAATGTCCTTTTTGGACTACAGTATCAATAGGTATTTAAAATGACATAAAAATTCATCAATAGCTCACAATGCGCTTAGATCAACTTAAACATAACATAAACATAACTATAGGTACTCAAATCTTAACTCTTAATGTATATAACCATTTTAACAACATGTAAATAGCTCATTTCATACATATTTTAATTGTAAACAAATAATTTGAATAAAAAATGTAAATAGACAAACTTAATCAGTAACAATTGGCAAAATACATAATTTCGATGTAGGTCTCTTTAAAATATTTGATTTGGTGCGTACAGTGACTACACGGGTAACATTATCGTCACCGGGATGTTTTTGTTCTACACAGCCTAACAACCACCTACTGGGGGGCAAATCATCCTCCTTAATTAAGACTATATCGCCCACTTTGGGCTCTGGTACTTGTACTGCCCACTTGTAACGATTCATCAGAGTCGTTAAGTACTCGGATGACCATCTTTTCCAAAAATTTTGTACCATTCTTTGGATTAACTGCCAGCGGGGTAGGAGGCCTACATTAGTGCTTGCGTGGTTGTAATCGGGTACAGCTATGAGAGGCTCGCCTATCAAGAAATGTCCTGGTGTCAAAGGTAACGGATCACCTGGATCATTCGTACTAATGACGCTTATTGGTCGCGAATTCAGACAAGCTTCTACTTGCTTTAACAGAGTACTCATTTCCTCATATGTAAGAGTCGATTCACCAATAACGCGTTTGAGATGAAATTTGGTCGATTTCACCCCGGCTTCCCATAAGCCACCGAAATTCGGGCTACGGGGGGGAATGAAATGCCATTCTGTACTAACCGCCTCTAAATGTTCAGCTATCGTGGATTGGAAAGAAGCCAATTGCTGCAGCTCTCTATCGGCACCGACGAATGTAGTGGCATTGTCACTCCACAGCTTTGCACAATGACCTCTGCAAGAGACAAACCGGCGAAATGCTGCAAGAAACGCTGGAGTGCTCATGTCACTGACTACCTCTAGATGAATGGCTCTTGTGGACATACACACGAATAAACATATATAGCCTTTATATGACTTATAACCCCGTCCCTTTGTAGTTCTTATATTAATGGGACCAGCATAATCAACTGCACTGTGCAGGAAAGGGCGTGCAGGAGTACAACGAACAGATGGTAAAGATCCCATAAATTGGTTTTTGGTATCTGCTCTCTGCCTGGCACAAATTACACATCTGCGTACATAGTACTTAACTAGATTTCTGGCTCCAACTATCCAATACGCTGTTCTTATATAATTTAGCATTAGCTGCGGACCTCCATGCAGTGTTTTATTATGTGCTTCTGCTATAATGAGGTTTGTCAAATGACTCTTTGGCAAAATTATAGGATGCTTAGTTTGATCCTCTAATTGAGATTTCTCTAGCCTACCTCTAACTCTCATGATACCCTTATGATCGAGATAAGGGCATAAGGAAGTTAGACTGCTTTTTCTACCCTGCAAGAATCCCTTGTCTTTTAGTTGATTGTATTCCCTTGTAAATATATTTCTTTGAACTATTTTTATGCACGTGTCCTTTGCTTCCTCTATTTCTTTGTTTTGTAAATACCCTTTTTCATTCTTTCCTTTGCCCAAAAATCTACGACAGTATGCTATTACTCGAAATAGTCTGGACAAAGACGAAAATCGCTCTAAAATTGAATCGGGTGGGACTAATGCTACGCATGTTTTAACAGATTCCTCTAAGTTAACTTTTAAATCTTTTGGTTTGCCATAAATGATTTCTTTTTTTAGAAATTTAGGTCCAGTAAACCATGTTTCATGTTCTATGAATGAACTTGGTAGCAATCCTCGTGACGCGCAGTCCGCTGGGTTGTTAGCAGTGGAGACGTGAAACTACTGAGCGGCGTTCATTATGTTTAAAATTTCAGACGTACGATTGGCTACAAAGGTCTTCCATCGACTTGGGTGACTATAAAGCCACGCCAAGACGACAGTTGAATCAGTCCACGCTCTAACATTCTGTATTGGTACGCTCAAGACTTCTGCGGTTTCGCGTAATAATTTCGCCAACAGTACTGCCCCACACAGTTCTAACCGAGGAATGCTAACTTGTTTTACCGGTGCCACTCTAGTTTTGGCCACCAGCAGTGAGACGTGTATATGGTTTGTTACATCTCTTCTTCGCAGATAAACTACGGCCGAATATGCTACCTTGGACGCATCGCTAAACCCATGAAGCTCTATTTCGTCATTTGGTTTAGTTCCAAGCCAGCGAGGAATTCTAACCTTGGAAACCAGCGTAAGTTCTGCACGGTAGGTATTCCACTCTGTAATAAGATCTGCAGGTAATGCCTCATCCCATCCTATGCCTGCGAGCCATAATTTCTGAATAAAGACTTTCGACAGTACTACACATGGAGCTAACCAACCTAAAGGGTCGAATAGTCGTGCGATATCAGAAATTACAGCTCTCTTGGTTAACGGATGTGATTGCTCTGATGGAAGCTTCACCGAGTATTGGAACGTATCGTCGCTGCGATTCCAGGTGAGTCCTAAGATTTTGATTGTGCTATCTAACTTAACATCTATGTTCCTTTGCTCTTGAATTTTTGTACTATTTTGTTCTATATTAGTTTCTTCTATGTTTGTAATCTTTGCACTTATTTGTTCTCTAATTTTATCGTTTTCTATTGCACTAATTGCCTGTAACATCTGCTTATCATTGCTGTTCCATTTTTGTAAAGTAAACCCTCCTTTTTGTAATAATTGTGTTATCTGCTTGTAAATTTCAGATCCAGCCTCAACAGTGTCGCAGCCTGTCATCAAATCATCCATGAAGAATGAGTTCAACACCTCAGTTGCAGCTATTGAATATTGTTCGCCCTCATCGTATGCAATTTGGTGCAACGTTCTTACTGCCTGATATGGTGCAGAGGCGGTTCCGAAGGTGATGGTCAACAATTCGTAATCCTTAATTGCTGTTTCAGGTGTATCACGCCAGAGAATGCGCTGATACATAGTATCTTCTTCGGCTATTCTTACCTGACGATACATTTTTACAACATCAGCTACAAGACCTATAGCATGACGTCGCCACTTCAGTACAGTGTGTCGCAGATCTGCTTGCAACGTTGGCCCGACCATCAGGGTATCGTTTAAAGATACGCCTTTGTTGTTCTTTTCAGAAGCATTGAATACAACGCGTACTTTCGTTGTTGTTTTGTCCTCTCTTATGACAGCATGATGAGGAAGATATACAGCTTCTTGACGTTTATCATCCTTTCCTTTAACAGCTCGCATATGTCCTAACTCTAAATACTCCTTTATCACCTTTGTGTACTCTTCTTTTAATACTGTATTCTTCTCAAATCTCTTCTCTAGTGCCCTAAATCTTGCTTCTGCTATGCCCCTCGAGTTGCCAGCCTTACATGGCGGATCTGCTACTCGAAAGGGCAGATTGACAATATATCTACCATCTCGTTCTCTTTTAGTTGTTTGTTTGTATAATTCTTCACATTTTTCTTCCTCTGGTGTAAATATTTTCTTATTACTACTTGATTCTTCTATCTCCCAAAACCTTCTAAGAATATCGTCTTCTTTGATATGCGTATGTAGGACACTAATCTTTCTTGCATTTTCCTTATTCTCAGGATGTACTGTACCCGAAAGGATCCATCCAAGCGTAGTGTTCTGTGCCATTAAGGTGCCTGTGTGGTTTTTAATTAAGCCCTCCTTCATTATCTTACTGAACACATCAGCCCCTAGAAGCACATCAATTTTGTTGGGTATATTGAAGTCTGGATCGGCGAGATAAAGACCTTTAGATGCCATCCAATCAAAGTTTTCTAAATTCATGTGCTGATCGGGCAAGTAAGAAGTAATTTTTTTGAGTACATAGGCCTTACATTTAAGTTTAAAACTCTCATCTATTCTTGACTGAATCGACAAATGTACTACATGCTTTGCTATCGTTGATCTGTCATTACCTAGGCCTGATATAATTCCTTGTACAGGCATTTTCTTCAGGTTAAGCAATTGTACTGTGGCTTCCGTAACAAAACATGCTTGTGAGCCTTGGTCTAGCAAGGCGCGGACTACCTGGCAATTACCCATTTTCGACTCGGCCTTTATTAACGCAGTCGCTAATAAAACCTGCCTGGGTTTGGGTACTGTATTGGTCGACAGACAGGACACTATTTGACTATCGCTCTTATCAGTAGAACAGGATTGAACGGGGGTTGAAATCGACGAATTTTTACTATTCTTATTGGCGGTTTCATCCATATGAAGCAAGGAGTGATGACGTCTCTTACATATTTTGCAAGTACTAGGGTTTTTGCAATTGTATTTAGTATGATTGCTGCCTAAACAGTTAAAACATATTTTATTTTTTGCGACAAATTCACGCCTACTTGCAATGGATTCGTTAGCAAACTTCTTGCAAAAGCAAAGTTTATGAACCTCTGAACAGTACTCACAAGGTCTTGCTGATGAATTCGTGACCAACATCGCCTTTGTACTGGAAACCTTTGAACTAGAGACCTGGTGAACCGTACTCCTTTTAGGTTCTATGAACTCTAACGCGCGGAAACGTGTTTCAAGAAACGATCTAAACTGCTGAAGAGTGGGCAACTGATTGCTATCACTTGAGCTGATACTCAATTCCCACTGTTTGCGGGTTTCTAAATCTAATTTATAGGCGACAATATGGATAATAATAATGTCCCATGTAGTCACATCTACGTTTATATTTTTAAGTGCGTTTAAACAGTCGTTGGTTGTATCCAACAGTTCTTTCAAAGCTGAACCGGATTCAGCATAAATACGTTTTTGACCGAACAATCGCTTAAGTATACAGTCTGCTTGATACTTTTTATTATTGTATCGATTAGCCAATATAGCCCAACATTGTGCATAATTAGCGTCACTGATAGGTGTGTGCCTGATTAATTGTTCGGCTTCACCGGTCAAATGATTTTTCAAATAGTGTAACCTTTGACAGTCATTTAAAGATTCATTTTTATGCACTAAAGCGGTAAACAGATCATTAAAAGTAATCCATTCACTATATTTACCAGAGAAAGTTGGAATGGTAATTTTTGGAAGTTTAACAAAATTTCCTGATGAATTTTTACATGGATTGTCACTAGGCTCATTCTGCCCTGCTGCTGTATTACTATGCAAAAGTTTATTTATCATAGTTTTAAGCAACGTTTTGTATGTTATATAGTTGTCCTCGGTATTGTCATAAATATCGCCTACTGACTTCTCAACTTCCATCAAGCTATGATCTTCATAAATCTTAGAGTGCAACTTATCAAATTTGTTCCAATGCTGTTCTAAAAGCTCTTTTCTTGATTCTAAATATTCTAATGTAAGCCTATCCTTTGGACTCTTTTTTAAATTAACTAATCCTTTATGTATTGTACTTTGTATACTGATTAAAACGTTGATGATTCCTTCCATTATTATTTAAATTAAACGCTCTTTTTTAATTAAATTAAAATCTAGCAATAAGCGCTACAGTAAAGCAACTATAAGTACTACAACTTCTACACACAAACAATGCTAAAAAACAATAAAGCAAATAGCCAATCTAAAAAGCCGTACGCTTAACAAAACACAAAACAAAAAATACAAACAAATAAAATATTGTAAGCTAAGCTCTAACAAAAGACCTATTTAAGTTTAAGCATACACAAAAAGGAACGACTATTCTTTCTTAAGTTTAAACTGTACTCAAGTCTACAATTAAAACGAATACATAGAACCGAGCAAACTACAAAGCAAAAATTTAAATTTTTTTTCTAAGTCCCAAATCAATGAAAATATTCTAAGTGTAGTGTAGGGAGCAGATTCTAAAAAATTTACAAGTGTTTTAAACTTAGTTTACTCTCGGTGGTAATCGGGCATAGAGTCCCCGTTCCCCCGTTTTCTATAAAACTATTCTAAGTCTAAACATGCAACAAATTACAAACTAAATTTAACACAAGTTACTTAACTACTGTAATGTCCATATAAACTACTCCAAATCTCAAAGTTATTTTCTTGATAGCAATAAGGTTCAAAATAGCACTTTACTATTTGCTTGAAAACTCAACTCTTGAATGAACTAGTAATCAGATTGTACTCACAATTTGTACTTCACACTCACTGACGAACGAATTGCTCTGCCTGATGCGCCCTCTGTGTTGTACTGTCCGCAACTGCCTGACAGCTGTCAAGTGTCAGAGCTGTTACTGTCCCGTCACGCCGCGTAATCCGTCGTCCTCGTTCTCTCTCTTGGTCTAGTCGTAGGTCTTTCGTCAGACCACGCACTTGTACTGCACTGTGCCCGGTGTACACCTCAGTATGCGACTGTACCGTAGTCACAGAAAGATCATCGATCTACTGTGCGAGCTTCAAAAATATGATCCAGCTCGATGGACCAATGAACAAGTACCTACTTGGCACTTGTTGGTGGTGAACATAAAGCACCCAAAAAACTGATCTGATGACTAGGAGATTCAATGAAACCACTTAGTCTGTACTAATGTGTCTATATTCACAATAACAACAAAAGTTTATTGTCCTTATATATTCGTGCTGTGACACAAACGTTAGCGCGTTTTAGCTTTTTCCAGTAGCGCCATCTCTTGAGAAGACCTTACAACGATCATTTACAGTGCTTAGTTCATTTGCTACACTTGTTACATTTGCTTGGAAAATCAAGTAATACAACTACACGTACTAGATGGAGCTCCAATTAGTAGATGTTTATAATTGATTACAAAACAATAAATTAAATTAGAACGATCATTAACAATGGGTATGAATGTATATCGGGTACCAATAACAAAAACACAATTTATTTTTTTTTGTTTATCTGTTTGTTCCCGCTAATTTCCGGAACGGCTGGGCCGATTTTGATGGGACTTTCACTAATAGATAGCTAATTATATAAGGTATACTTTTTATCAAATTCAACAAAAGTTACTATTTCACGCAGACGAAGTCGCGGGCACACCTAGTTTAATGATAAAATTTGATTCAAAATTTCAAACTTCAACTCAAAATCTTTATCCGATAATATAGACCTTTACAGGCACTTATTGATGTCAAACAAAATACAAAAATCTAATCAACCAAGCATCCTATTAAACTACTAGCTGTGCCCGCGAATTCGTCCGCGTGGAATAGTAATTTTTGGCAGCATCTTGATTTTTGTAGGCATTTTTGTAAAGATCTTAACAAAAAATAGCCTATGTTAAACCTTATAATTAGCTATCTATTAGTGAAAGTCCTGTCGAAATCGGTCCAGCCATTCCGTAGATTAGCGGAAACAAACAGACAGACAAAAAAAAATGTGTTTTTGTTTTAACATTCATACCCATTTAGTAAAAACTTGTTATTTTGACATTACAAACAGACACTTTAATTTTATTTATTTGTATAGAGTAAGTATAGATTTAGGATATTTAACAATCAATTTATTAATCCTTAATTGTAGATACATTCACCACAACCATAATCAAAAAGTATGCCGGCCAATTATGGATCTTTCGTCGTATGACATGGTATAAATTTGTGAAAAAGAAGTCATAAAATGCCGCATTTTGTATTACCGATCTCCAATGATATCATCACTATGGCATAATTACAATGATGTCATCATTAAATAATTAACAAATGATCAAAAATCTGACCCGAAATCGTATTTTTCGTTTTGCACTATGATATCATATGATATCATTTGCAAAACCATAAGATCGGTAATAGGCCCTCTGTTCGGAAAGGAGAATGCCGAAACCTGTACTCATTGCTTAAAAATGATTTTGATTCCATAAATATCTTAACATTTTTATACTACTTTTAGCAAATTATGAATAATTATTAAATCCGGGTTATAATTATAAATTTAAAAAAAATAACCCAAATTCCTGACTTCCGGCAGTTAAGAATTTGATAAAGTATGTGCATTGCCATAAATAAAAATGGAATCGTAGCCACGAAAAATCGACTCCAGAATAACAATAATTAATTGGACGACGATCGAAATAATTTTTCTTTTGATATATGTTAATATTATGACAAAAAACCCGTGCGATTAGGTATTATAAGTTTAAACATGTAGTGATCTAGCTGCTCATAACTTTTATCGGTTTTCGGACCGCAGCCTAAAGCTGAACTTTATACTCTGTGATTTCCGGTCGTCGCTTAGCTACGCATATGCATCTTTTGTGTTTTGTTTGGTTTTGTTATATTTTGCTGTTATTTCCGTATATAATAAACTAAACTGATGCTAAAAATGTTAATAATTGTGGCTAAAAATGCTTATCTGGAACACGGTGGGTATATTTGCTGTATTGCTTATTTTAGGTGGGCTTTCTTGAAAATAGTTTTCCGAAAAAATCTCAGCACTGCGGATTCGAAAAGAAAAATCTTTGATGACGGTGGTAATATTAAACGATACCCTGACCAGTAAAGGTTATTTCATCTAAAAGTAATGAGTACAGGTTTCCATACAAAAACCGGCATTCTCCTTTGGAGAGCCTCCGAAAGAAGAACAAACAAGAAACCCTGAAAATGACTTCATTGAATCATTCTTGAATTTCTTAATTAGTAAGATTTGATCGCCTCCGTGGTCTTGTGGTTAAGACCACACAGTTTGATCATTGATCTGGAAGTCCATGGCCAAAAAGGCAGTAAGTAGTTCTTTTGCTTAGTAAGCTACCACCATCATACCTAAGTTTGTCGCCATAATGTTAATTGCATTGTTGTGTTCCGACAATTAGAGGTAGGATAGCCAGTTCTTCAGTTGTTGACGAGCCGAGGTGAAGCTCGTTTTCATCTTCGGCCCCCAGCAGGCGTAGCACGGGCTGCCAAGACTGGACTCGAGTCACGCATTTTCTCACAATTTCAGTGACATAATCTCTATGTCTTAAAGAGTAGCCAGGTGGCGCGTATTTAGTGTGACTGACGCGATAAATTTTCTTGACGCTCGTCAAGGAACACGTGTGACTGAGTTTAATCACAAATTTCATGGCGTACCTGTGCGCCGACTAATATGGTTGTAGCAAGGGCTTTATTACTTTAGAAGATGTAGCAGCAGTAGGAGAGCAAAAAATGTGTGATAAAACTCAGTCACACGTGTCCCTTGACGAGCGTCAAGAAATTTTTTCACGTCAGGCCCACTTAATACGCGCCACCGTGCTACTCTTTAAGCCATAGATATTATTGTTTACGCTCGAGGAAGAGCGAGTGGCAACACTGCTAATAGTCTGTGCATGTGCTGTGTGGCGGCCGGCCGCTGTGACATGACAGTCGAGTCGAATTTGTATTGTCATTAAATTAACTTACCACGCGGCGCGCTATTTCGAGTAAAATTGTTATTGTGGCGAATGCCCGTTTATTGGTGAGTGTTGATTGTCGGCGAAGATGCTGGTGACCTAATAGGCAAGTGTAGTGGTCCGGTTTTGGTCGGTGGATTGACAGCAGCCCTTCAGGAGCCGCTACCTCCTTCGAGCTAGCTCAGGAAGTCCACCGACTACATACGGAGACCGGACCAGTTGGTCACAAAATCGGCAACGGATTAATCGGCGAATTGGTTGCGTCGACTTTAGGCGCCATCAATTATGTCACTGAAATTGTGAGATAATGCGTAACTCGAGTCCAGTCTTGGCAGCCCGTGCTACACCTGCTCTTGTGTGTAATGTTTAAGTAGCTTTGTCACTACTCCCCCTCCCTCCCTCTTTGTGATGTTTCGTGATTTTCCAAACCCCTTTGTTACGAAGTGCCATATCTTTCTAGATATAGCAACTGGTTCCATTCTCGCCTAATCTGGTTGCATTTAAAAAATTTTATGTTTGTCATAATTTCATTCTTTACCGCCCCTCACTCAATTGCCGTCGCCGGGACGCTAAGAAGTCGCGATGCCATAATTGAATCCTACTAATATTATAAATGTGAAAGTGTGGATGTTTGGATGTTTGTATGTTTGGATGTTTGTTACTCAATCACGCAACAACGGCTGAACGGATTTGGATGAAATTTGGCATGCATGTAGCCTTTGACATGGAAAAGAACATAGGCTACCTTTTATCCCGATTACTGAAGTAGTTCCCGAGGGAAAATTGAAAATTGTTTACGAGCTAAGCCGCGGGCAGACAGCTTTGAAATTTGGTATGCATGTCACCTAAGCTATGGAAAAGGACATGTAATAGTTCCCGTGGGAAGATTAAACATTGTTAACGAGCGAAGCTTTAGAAGAAGCCAATTCTGAAGTCCACGCAGACGAAGTCGCGGGCAGAAGCTAGTATCAAATATTTTTTTAGTATTACAATACTGTCTAATGATTAAAGAGAATATAGTCGGCATGCCGTGACATTCTTGAGAAAATTATAGGCACATAAGTGTAAGTTTTGTATTTTACTAAATTTTATATGTTTGCATTACACTCTTTACAACAGTCATTATATCTGTCACAGAGTGCGTTTTAACTAAACTATTGGTGAACGCAAATATAAAAATTGTACCCAACTCACCAATTTTTAAAATTTGTACACCTAACGAGGTAAAACGAGGTATGTTTACAAATAAATAACTTTGATTTTGATTTTTGATTCATTTATCTGCCCTACTGACCCACTGCACTAACCATCACCCCGTCACATCCTTCCCGCATTGAGCCTCACATGATTAATGGACGACTGGTGTGTACAATTTTGTCTCTGACGTGTGTCAGTAAATAAACGGCGTGTCTATAAAAATGTGTTTGAATTCTGGATAATTGATCCTCGTCGCCAGTTGATATGTACTAGGATGCGGGGAAAAATCAAGAGATAATAATCCAGAATTCAAACACACATTTCTATAGCAACGCTGTTTACTAACTGACATACGCCAAAGATAACATAGAATACATCAACGACACCTTACTGTATCAGTTGGGCTGTCTGCTTGCTTAACAAAGTTGCATTATGGTGTGCGGCGAGCCTTACCTCATATTTATAAACGCACCGTAAGCCCGACGCAGCAATGGTCATACTGGTATCTTGGAAACAGTAAATTTTATTAAACGATAGCTGATAAGCTCGTGTGAGCCGAGGGCTGGATATCTCGCATTAATTTGTCGGGGGCTTTGAGGCGCCCGTGAACACTCGGAGTGGTTACTCTCTGCATCAGTGAAGCTGCGTCAGGAATCGGTCGTCATTAGCCGTGGAAGAAAAGTGCGCATGTGAATGCGTAGACACAGAGAAACAAAATACCCGGAGCAAAGGCATCTCTTTGGAAACTTACGAGTAGTACTGCCAAAGCTTGGGTCGACCGTCCCGTACTAATCAGTGAAGTGAGAGCGTGAGCGCATGAGTGTATTTTGTGGGAAAATATGAAAGTACGCACGTGAGCTGAAATATAAGAAACAAAAGTGAATGTGAAAAATCTAAAATAAACTCCACCTTGAGTATTGCTTCATGTTATTATTAAGAGGTAAATTGCATAATTTGACTCAAAATTCATCAATAGATTTTGTTTCAATTATGACACTTTGGAGTCACTTGAAAGTCACACGTAGTTGAAAAAAATTTTCAAAAAACGAAAACAGCTACAACCTTAACATGTCTTGAAAGTTATTTTCACCTCACCAGCTCGGAAAGGCATTCTTTATTCTTCGAAATCTGCGTGGAAAAGCTTATTGTAACCACTAGCGTGGCAAAGTGATAAAATTCAAACGTTGATGCCGATGGTCAAAAACTATTTCGTTTAAAAAATAAGAATCTACATGCCAAAAATGATAACATGATAAATTCGTCACGTCGCAATGTTCGAATTTCAAATTTTTGTAATTTTCGTTACGTCGTTTTGTATTCGATGTTGTATTCGATGTTGAATTGTTGTATAACAGTAGTACTCGTAGATATTTTCCTTGCTGAGGTGAGGCGAAAAGTTGTGTTGCACTCGCATAACAATAGTACATTGTTCACCGCGGGACGAAAGTGACCGATTGCCAGCGAGGGAGCAGTTAGCAGCACAATACTCCCGAGCTCGGTTCCGTTCGGTTCGGTTCTGGTGTAGTATAAATAACTATTTATTGACTCTGCAACAATACAGGGAGAGAAAACTACGCGACGGATTCGCCTTTACACTGAGCCTTGAGATAGGAAAATTACTTTCCCGTGGATGGGTAACACAATAGTGTCATCGTTGGGAATAAGAAATAGGATACTTACTAAAAAAATAAGAAACACACATTTATAACTACTAATAAAATATTAATTAAAAACGATTTTGAATTTGAATAAATGATAAGTATAGGATTTTAAATATATAACATAATTTATTTGACATTTTCGAATTACATTTTTATAGAAAAGCGGTGTCTTCTAAAGCGATTTTCTTTAACCGTGCTTCGAAGCGCGGAGAAATTCAACGTATTTTTGATCACCCATCCGAGTCCTTACCAATTCGTACCAATTTCACAAAAAATAAAAATAAAATTAAGCGTGCTGCCGTTGTTTCGCACTTACTACATTTACAACGAAAAATTTATTTTAGAGTTTGATTAAGGGCTTAGAGAGTAAGCCTTCAGTTCCAGAAAATCCTCCACATACGTGACCTGTTGCACGAGCAACATTTTCGGGGTTAATGGGAGCATTCAAGTCCGATGTTGTCATATTAAATGGAAATACTGAGTAAAAGTAAAGTGCGATCTTTGTTGTAGATTCCTTTATCAAAATAAAAATAATGAAGCGAAAAATAAATCAACCGAATCTGCATTCTGATATTTAGTCAATAGTGTACAGGTTCAGTTCCCTGTAGTAATTTTTAACCGACTTCAAAAAAGGAGGAGGTTCTCAATTCGATGCGTATGTTTTTTTTTTTCTTTTTTTGTGTATGTTACGCGATTACGCCGCCAGTTGTGGACCGATTTTCAAAATTCTTTTTGTGTTCCATAGAGTATACTCCAAGGGTATCCCATGGTCACCAAAGTCAGGATCTGACGATGGGATCCCATGAAAATCGAGGAAAACCCTTAAATTTTAAGGTGTTTCCAACGTGTTTTGTGTGTATGTTACGCGATTACTCCGCCAATTGTGGACCGATTTTCAATTTTTTTTTTGTATTCGATAGAGTATACTCCTAGGGTGGTCCCAAGGTCACCAATGTCAGGATTTGATGATGGGATCCCATGAAAATCGAGGGAAACGCTAATAGCAGTTCCATGGCCACTTGGAGGGTAAGGCTAAATTAGCCTCTAAGAAGCTTGGTGTGCTCAATAGATCGAGACGGTATTTCAGTCCAGCGTACCGCCTACAGCTTTACAAGGTGCAGGTTCGACCTCATATGGAATACTGTTCTCATCTTTGGGCAGGGGCACCCCAATACCAGCTTCTCCCACTGGACCGCATTCAGCGGAGAGCGACTCGAATCGTCGACTGCCAATAAATTTCGATTCGGCTTGATACCTTGGCGCTGCGTAGAGATGTCGCCTCACTATGCATCTTCTATCGCATATATTACGGGGAATGCTCCGAGGAATTGTTCGGTCTCATACCTGCCGCCTCTTTCCGCCATCGTTCCACGCGACAAAAAATCCATGCCCATCACTTATAGATGGTTGGCAGTCCACAACTGTGCGTTTTTCTCGCAGTTTCCTGCCTCGTACAGTCAAACTTTGGAATGAATTGTCGCCTTCGGTATTTCCGGACCGATACGACCTTCAAACTTTCCAGAAAGAGCATATTCCTACCTTAAAGGCCGGCAACGCACTTGTAACTCCTCTGGGGTTGCGGGTGTCCATGGGCGACGGTAATCACTTACCATCAGGTGATACGTTTGCTCGTTTGCCCCCTATCCCATAAAAAAAAAACCTACAAACATCCAGTAAGCATTTACTTATGAACTCTTGCAACACCGGGAGTATCGCTTGCTTTACCGACCCTTAAGTCACATCACTGGTGCGACTTAAGAGTAGGTACTCCATTCAAACGAGGAATCTTTGAGCACTTGTCGCCATTCAAATAAATAAGCTTTAATTACACCCAAACAGCGCGCCACACATAAATTAGTCGAATCGGGATCTTAATGATCTTGAGTATTCTTTAGAAAGCCCCTGGACAATTATCGCGGCGTAAGGTCCGGTTTTAGGACTATAAATCAGAATGAATTGATTGTTTGAGAATTGTAGTTTGGTGCCCTTATTTAGTGTTAATATATTGCTGTCGTTTAAACGCTGTTAAAGGGCTTTTAAGTACGTAACAAACTACTTTACTCTGTTTTTTAAAAGGCGTGTTAAATTCAGTAAGTACGGATTGGTGTCATTAGAGACCACAGATTATGTAAATACTAAATAAGACTATGTCAGAGAGAACACAAATAGGGCTTTATCTTTTAAGCTGTGTTAGTTTGTCTCTGATGAGATTGGCCATTAGTCAAGCAAGCCACAGAATAGATAATAATAAACTACGTAGTCAAGATTCGATCTTCAGGATTATACACTTACATGCAATGAAATTGACCCACCTCATAGATTTCGATTCGGAAATATCGGCACCTATATAAAAAATAAGATTAGACAAACAAAAACTGTAAAAAAAATTGAAAGTATGTTTCGAATGCTTTATTTTAACATACTCTTAACATGAATGAACGAAGTGTTGCTGACAACAGACTTCAGAAAACCCTCTTTTTCATTTTTACGTTATAGGCAATCTCTATGACTGTTAATACGATACGGTGATACGGTGTCGGTATAATGGTCGAACTGACGGCCAATAAATATTATGAAGCTTCCATTCTGTATGGTTCTTTACTCACGCGAGCATGCTGCGCGCGCGCATTTCCGCGACACTTTGATGTTGACCCACAATTTTCGCGATGAAACTCGAATCATCCTCGCGTTTATCGTGCTGTATAACGTCTGTGTGCTGAGAGTTGGCAAACACTTGATTATATCATCTTTATTTGAATATTTTATTATACACTCAGGGATAATTAGAGGAACGATAAAAATTCACTTCTAGTATAACGCTGTGTATTTCAGCATACGAAACCATATTTAGTTTTACCAGCTTTCTAGCCATCGGATTCGCTACAAAAAAAACATTTACAGCGGAAACCAGTTGTACGATTGTGATAAAAAAGACCACCATTAAAAGTTACCGTTCTTCTCCAGGTCACAAATAGGGAAATATTGTCATTATCCGTTATGGACTTGGTCATGAATCCTGGATAACAATCAAACAAACGCATTAAAGGTCAATCACACATCGATATAATGTTGTAAAAGTAGCTTGAATCTATGTAAAAAGTGTAGTGTTCCTCTAAATTTGTCCCTGAGTGTATTTTCTTCAGCGATTGCCATGGCGACTTTTGGAGTACGTACGTATATAAGCACAATAAGTAGTCGTGTATTCTTTTGTCTTTTATTATTATGACTGTATCTCACATCACTGTATTATTATGACTGTATCTCACATCACTATTAAGTTTGGCGAATAAATATAATAATGTATTAATTGTGTAAAAAATCGTAAAAAAAAAATCAAACATCTGCTTTTATTTATTGTAATTAGGAAGTAATAGTGTTCGACTCTTGTGATTAATTTCAAATACCATCAACTAACTGAGCATCTATCCACCATCCAAGTTATATTACATGACAATTTACAAGTTATAGAGGTTTACTTCGTAACTCAAACTATTTGTTAGCTATTTATCTAAACTTTAATGCTACAAAAACAATTTAGTTAGTGGTAGGGCTTCTCTCAGCTCGCTTTGCTCTTACCCAAGTTTTCGTTTAAAGTTTTAAAATCTAGGCATGTTTGGTTTACTATCTGGTGATTCTGAAATAAAATTATTAAAAACACAACCACAACCTAAAGAATAAAAGTTTTTTAGAAGTAAAACATGTATATGTGCGGTGCGAGTGGTTTTGTCATTAAGGCGACTAGACGCGTAGAATTAATGCGAGGCTTAGAACTGTCATAACTAAAATTAATGTTATACTGAACCAGGTGTCCTCTTCTTCACCGCAACACTAGAAATTCCATTACTTTTTTAAACAGTTCATTACATTTCATAGCCGCGGGTGTCGGCTATCATTATTTATTTTAAAATTAAAACAACCCTTCAAATGTGATGAGTCAACACGGAACGGGAAATGGCGGGGCTTCTGCAGGATGTGACCCGCGGGTCGCGCAAACAGTCGCCCTCGGATGTAACAATGACTCATTATGAGGGCGCATATCGGTTGGAATCATGACAAATAGCTTTAAAAAAATAACGTCCCTTACCAATGCTGCCAACTGTACGGCCCATATTTTTATCGTTCAATATAAATAAGCTTAGCATTGCTGCCAACCGCATGCATGATTTGTTTTACTTGTTGTTCAGTGCTCTTCATTTTGACGAACGTTAGATATATGAAGTTAATGTGCTCTTAATTGATTTCTATAAAAAAATCATTATTATAAACAAAGATTTAGGTATTGACTTTTATATCAGTTGATTGTTATACTAAACTTTCTCTTGTATATGAACTGACTATCGATTATTGAATTTTATACCTTTTGATGATTATATGAAGAGAATATTATTTTAGGCAATTGTTAAGTTAAAGAATTTTATACTTACGAATAGTTTGTTAGGCGTTATAAGGTTACTTATATCATTTGAAATTAAACGATCTGATTATGATTGATATATTAAATAATTATATATTATAGATGACTATTATACTAATCGTTGTTATATCATACACTACACACATACCCTTAACTAACATTTAAGGATGTTGGCTATATCCAACTGTAAGTTAACATTGTGACAAATGAAAAAATAAATTAATGTGATTATCATTGTGTGTATTGTGAAAACGTTTTATCTATACATTGTTTGGGTATCGGTGTAAATTACGTATTGTTTGGTTAAAAAAAAACATTGTATAGATATAAAAAGGTCCAAAAATTATCGACTTACAACATGATACGTTTGCTTAGGCTCTCACCACCACAATCCCCATTGTGAGGAGCGGGTGTATGGGCGCAAAAAATAAATCTATTTAAACAGCTTTTGACGATAATATCTTTGTAATTGGTCGACTGTTGGGGCTTTGTGAGGCTGAGGTGGGGCGTGGATGATGATGTATCCCTTTACGTGATATATTGTGGGTTCTTAGTTCTCTCACTCTCTCTCTATGGTTTAGGGTTCGATGGCGGATTGTGGTATGAATAAAATTGGATTTAAGTCAATGAATAGTAAGCAAACGTTTTTTGGTGACATACAAATGTAGCAATAGCTTAATACAATAAATATAATATTTAACGTTTAAGGACTTCGATTCATATAGAAAATATTTACAATTTAGTAATTCTAACATTATTCTATATGTACAGAAATTCAAAATGTAGTAAAAATATGTGGAGTGGGTGGGGCGGGGTCGAAAAGGTCGGGCTCTGAGGTCATTGTGGCAAGAATGCTGGCTGCATTTCCTCGCTGTATTGTGATGCTGATCTTTTGAGCGAGGAAGGAGCCAGCCTTCTTGTCACCAGTCGATGAAATTACTTTTGGGATGATTTTCTTGAGGAAGTTTTGAGTGGATTGGCCCCATGGTCCTAGAGTTTCGAAACCAAGCGGAGCAAATATGTAATTTCCGGAGAGAGCTTCATATTTGCGTCGCTTGGCCTGTTCGGCGGAGTCTGCCGCAGCACCCGCTCTCACAGCCGTGACCTTTAAATGAGAGGCTGCCAGCGTATCGACACAAGTGGCATCCCATATAAGAGGACGGCCACGGTCCCAAGGAATGAGAGTTAGGCCATCTGGCCTCTTACCGTCATCGCGGGCAATGCCATTTGGTTCTAGGATCGACGGAATGTCGATGGTAGCCAAAGACCTTTTAATGAGGTCGTTAAGTCCTTAACAGAATTCATATAGGCATTTACATAAATAAAAATTGTTGCACACCACTTACTAGAGTTGAAAGTCCGAGGCATGTGTTTTAAACCTTTACGAAATGAAACAATTTTTTGATGCATTTTACCTTAATCTGGTATTTTTTTAGTAATTTAGTTTAGTTCATTATAATAAAAAATACAGGAAATGAAAACCGGCTTCAAAAACAATATAAGTTATAAGTTCTTAAAGTTGCTAAGAATTGAGAAACTCCTTTTTTGAAGGCAGTTTTTTTTAAATATAAATACTCAAGTAAGTATTCATTACTCAACTCAAAATTATAGTTAATTACTCGTATATGTTTATAACTATTATCTCAAGCAATACTTATTTGAAATAAACACGCCACGGACCTATTTTATTTCATGTGGAACTGAAATAAATTTGATTTACAGTGTAGTATTCCCCTTTCGTTAGGTAAGTTCGTCCAATTTCAAAGTTTTTCATTATTATGAAAATTTGACTATGTTATCGGAGGAAAAACGTAATCGCTTTTTGTATAAAAACTGACAGCTTCACAATCGGACGACACGGTTAGCGCAGAGGTCGAGTGATCGCCTGCTGTGCAACGGGTCGCGGGTTCGATTTCCGCACGGGACAGATATTTGGAATGGCCTACAGAAATTTGTTCCGGTCTGGGCGTATGTGCATGTGGTATTCTATGTTTGTAACTGCACCCACGACACAGGAGAAAATCATGTGGGGCGACGTTTTTTTTTTTTAAAAAAAACCTCTTACCTGTTAACATAATGTCTGCCGTCAAGCAGTGCTTCTTGTATCGCCGTGTTCAATACTCAATACTCAATATTTTTATTGCGTTCCATAAGTACATTTAGATGGTAATTGAATGATCAGAAACAATTATGGACCCTGGCGGGCACAACACAAATTAATAGAAGAGAGGACGAGTGCTATATAATATTTTTTTTCTTTTTGTCGAGTTGTACGAGTACGAGTTTGTACGAGTATATATATATTTTTTCTTTTTGTCATTACGATTATAAAAATATTAAGTACTTTTAGGCGGATTATACTGAATTCTTTATTTTTATTTATTTCTTAAAATGTAAATTTGTCTATTATATTAATTATCATTATTTTTATGTAGCTTTTAGAACTTAAGATTATTATTAAAAATCAAACAACAATAAATTTAAAACACAAATTAAATAAAAATTGATACATCACAGAAATTTTTGTTTACATTTTCTCAAATAATCTTATTGATTTCATTTCTATTATTTATTTATTTACTATTTGATATATACTTATGTCTAAAAGATATTTGTGACTAGGGTGTTATAATTTTACTTTTGGGTGTTATTTAGTATAGTTAGGATTTATCATCAAGATATTCTTTTATACTGTAATAACTTTTGTTAATTAAAAAATGTTTTAGTTCATTAATAAATGTATTGAGTCTATTGTGATTTTTTATATATTCTGGTAGCTTATTATATATTTTTATGGACATGACTAAAGGACCGGATGAGTGCATTTTCAGTCGGGAATCTGGCAAGTTTAATTTATTTTTATGTCTAAGTAGATATCTTGTTTGTATATTCTCTCGTTCTGTATAAAATTCCGGATGTTTTCGAACAAATTTACATGTTTCTAGTATATAGATGGAAGGAAAAGTTAAAAGTTTTTGTTCTTGGAAATGTGGTTTACAAGTATCTGTTTGTTCTATGTTTACCAATATTCTAATCAATTTTTTCTGTAAAGTGAAAACTGTTAGTGCGTCCGTGCTATTTCCCCATAAGATTACGTCATAAGTGAGCCATGAATATGCATAAGCGTAATAGGTGACCAAAGCAGTAGAAAAATCTGTGGTTTTTTTGACTTCGCGTAAGGCGTATGAGAAACTAGACAATTTTGCCCTCACTCTCTTTATGTGTGGTTTCCAATTTAAATTGTTGTCTATTAGTAGTCCAAGTAGGTTGAACTCATTTACTACTTGTAACTGTATGCCTTCAAAAGTGAAATTTATATTTATAGATGCCTTTTGGTGTGGATGAAAGGTCATTAATTTAGTTTTATGGAAATTTATTTCTAGGTTGTGTTTATTCATCCAGTCTACTATTTTGGTAAGTATAGAGTTTAGATTTTCTTTTATATTTAAGTTAGTTTTACATGGGACAAGCAGGGATATATCATCCGCAAACAAAACACTTTGTTCCTCTATAATTTTAGGCAGGTCGTTTATATATATAAGGAAAAGAAGGCATCCTATTACACTACCTTGCGGTATAGAGGCATTTAAATTGTGACTGTTTGATCGGATGTTTTCTATTATATTTCTATTATTATTAAAATATTCTATTTCTACTACTTGATTTCTACCTGTTAAGTAAGATGTTAGCCATTTGTGTGATTTTCCGCGTATACCTATCCCATATAATTTATTTAATAAAATTTTAAATATTACCTTATCGTAAGCTTTGGTCATGTCTAGAAGAATTCCTATTGCGTATTGTTTTGTGTCGATAATATTAAGAGCTTCTTGGATATATTTAAAAACAGCTAAGGTAGTGGATTTATTTTTTCTAAAGCCATTTTGTCTTTCATCAAGTATTTTATATTTTTCGCAAAAGGTGTATACTCTTTCACACATAGCTTTTTCAAAAATTTTTGAGGCGGTGGGTAAGAGAGCTATGGGCCGATAGTTGCTTGGGTCTAATTTAGAGTTCTTTTTGTGGATCGGTTTTATTAAAGACTGTTTCAGTTGATATGGCACAACACCTTCTTCAAAAGACTGATTTATTAAAATATAAAAAGGGAAAGTTAATTCATTAGCGCAGTGTCTAAACAAAATAGGCGGCAGCTCGTCGATCCCGTGACTCTTTTTATTTTTGAGGTTTTTCAGTATTTTATTGACTTCCTGAGGATCTACGGAGCTAAGGTACATTGTATTTTCGGTAGGGTGAATCACCGGAACACCGGTAGGTTCACCACCGAATGACTGAGTGGTTTTTTCTCCAATAGAAGCAAAAAAGGTATTGAAATAGTTAGCTATCTGCCTTGGATCAGTGATGAGATTATTGTCTATTTGTAGCGTTGTGTTTTGTTTATCCTTTTTTAATTTTTTATTCGTACGTTCATTTATAACATTCCACATGGTTTTAGTTTTATTGTTAGATTTTAGTATTTTATTTTTGTAGTAAAGTCTTTTTGCCATAGCTACAGTCTTTTTTAATATTTTTTCGTAATGTTTGTAATGTTGTCTAATAATCGGGTTATTCGTTTTTTGTGAAATAATTTTTAACAGCCTTTTGTTTTTACAAGACACCTTAATACCAACTGTTAACCAGTATTTTTTATACAGTGTTTTTAATTTAATTTTCCGCTTCGGTATACATTCGTTCAGAATACTTAATAATGTTTTATGGAATGCATTATAATTTTCTTCTATATTTTGATTAGTTAGTAGAATTTCTTGCCAATTAATTGCCTTAAGCTTAGTTTGAAAGTATTGCATATTTTTTTGATTAAACATTCTTTTATTCGTGAACCAGGTTTTTTGCTTAGATGCGCTGGGTATTTCTAGATGAATTACTGTTCCACTATGATCCGAAAACCCTAGTTCTTCGACTGTTGTTAAAAGCTTGTAATGGTTAAAGTTGGTGAAAATTAAATCTAAACATGTTGATGTGGTAGGTGAGATTCGAGTGGGATGTTTTATATATTGTGTAAATTTATATTCCAGCATTAAATCCAAAAATATATTATTTTTCAAATTGTTTTCTAATATGTTTATATTAAAATCGCCTCCTATTATTACATTTGTTTTTGAGTACTTGGTATTTATGAATTTTAAAATTAGTTTTAATTGGTTAAGAAATACTTCCTCCTCTCTTCTATTCCAATACATAGTCACTAGTAAAATGTTTTCGTTAATTAATTCACATGCACACAATTCCAACACATATTCGATAGACATATCAGTAAGTGCGTTTATTTCTTTGAAGTCTATATATTCTTGTAGTAGAATGCACACTCCGCCGCCTGTTCGATGACTTCGGGAATAGGAAGATGCTATCTTGTAGCCAGCAACTTGTATATTGTTCAACTTTTCAGGTGAAAGCCAGGTTTCGGACAGGCATATAGCTTTGTATTTTGTATTTATTTCTATGAAGGCTTCTAGGATATGCTGCTTATTGAAGAGGCTTTGTATGTTCTGAAATAATATCTTAAATTGTAGGTCTGTATTTTCGAAATGTACGGTTTTGAAAATTTTGGTTTGCTTCTGATTGGTTGGCTTCAGTGTTGTTATGGCTTATTCTCTGGTTCTCTTTAGGTTCGTTTGTATTGCTGAGGTTACGTTGGTTACTGTCAAGATCATTTTTGGTGTTAGCTCTTTTTCCATCGATAAACAATTCCTGGTTGCGGATTATTGCGAACAACCCCTGCTTCCGCGCTTTGATCATTTTTTCTCGCAGTAGTTGTCTTTCCTTACGTCCTTTTTCATCTAAGAATATTGATACAGATAATCTGGTTCCTCGGAGACATTGACTGACATTAGTTATGTATTTAGCCATACGTTTACTTAGTAGCTCAATAACAAGTGGTCTATTATTATTTTGGGTGTATTTTCCAATCCTGTACATGTTTTCTATGTAGCCCATTAGATCTATTTGCATGGCATCGCGGAACACGTCAATAAGTCTAGTATGCAATTCGTATTCAGGCTCTCTATAATACTCATCAAATCCATACAGTACAATTTTTTTGTCATTTAATTCAGTGCATTGAATTTCGGATGGCATTCCCTTACTTGATAAGTCTTTTATTTCTTGTTGCAGTCTTTCATTTTCTATTTTTAATTTTTTTATTTCAGTATTTATCTCTATTATGTCTGCCTTTGTTTGTTCATTTTGTTGTAATAGGGCGTCCGTTTTTCTGTCTATTTCCTCTCTTAATTGTGTAATTGCTTTTTGTATCTCAGTCTGAATTGTATTTCTTAACTCGGTGATTATAAGGTTGTTGTTTTCTTTCAGGTGCTGTACTATTGATTCATTAATATTTTTCAATAAGGTTTTTTCTCTGTCGTCTGTGTTTAGTGTATCTCCTAGCAAACTTAAGTTATCTGAGCTTGCGGTATCATTTTTAGTGTTTGTAGTTCTTTTTCTAATAGTAATATTGCTGTTATTATGAGGTGAATGTATTATTTGGGTAGGTACCTTGTCCTTGTTGTTTGTTAGTTCGGTCAAATTTATGTTAGCCAAAGTATTTTCTTCTCCGGATACACATCCGGGCCCTCGCACGGGTGTGTTTTGGTTATCACACTTAGGCAACCGATTTTTACATGCCTGGCATGCCCATTTGGATTTTCTGTCTTTATCCATCAGGTGAAATCGTTTTTCGCAGATGTTTATACATTCTATGTCATATTTTTCGTGACATAAACAGCAGGACATGAAAAGTCTATTCGTTAACTTATTGTGGCATCCCGCACACTCTCCATACGACGACATTATTATTTTATTTATTTATCGGTAGCAGTAGTTAACAAAATCAGCAAGTCACGTACCGTGCGCGTGCGAAATCCAGCGCTAAGGCGCTTCAAAACGATCGACTGTGTCTGCAAGCGTATAACATGTAACACTTTAAGGTGCTTAAGCGCTTAGCGGGTCTACAGCGAGCGCTCTGCGGTCATGGACAGCGGCCGTCAATCGTGGTTCACGAAAAAATTTTCTCAAATATTTGTTTATATCTGCAGAGATATCTTTCACTGTTGCACTATTTTTATTCAATATTTCACGCACTAAGTATTGATGATAATCACTTATAGAATTAGTAACTTTATCTTTGTGTAAACTGATTTCAAACGCGGAGCAAAACAATTCGTGTGTTTACTGTCCGAGGTGCACTCTCGACTCCCGTTCCGTTGTGAAGGGTAAGACAGGCAGTGAAATTACTGGGTACCTACTGTGACTTGACATCTTTTGTCACAAGTTGGCAACGTACATTTGCGTCCTTGTGGGAGTTGTGGAAACATACAGGAATCATATATAGGTACTATAGACAACGACATCTTATTACGCAAACTGGCAATAATAGGCTTTGCACCAAAACTTGTTAAGTTCTTTTCAAATTACCTACGTGATCGCCGGCAATTCGTTAGGGTTGGGGAATTCATATCAAGAGACTATTATACTAGATCAGGGGTTAGTCAAGGAAGTACGCTGGGGCCACTACTCTTCGTAATTTTTATTAATGACCTTCCTGAAAGCGTCGCTACTTCCAAATGCCTGTTATTTGCGGATGATCTCAAATTGAGTCATGGTGTTGCTGTAGAATCCGATTGTATAGCATTGCAACGAGATATTGACGCGGTTATGGAATGGAGTAAGTTAAACCAACTACCGTTCAACAGTAAGAAATGTAAAATCATCACATTTACACGAAAACGTTTTCCACAAAACGTAATTTATAAATTATCTGACGCACCCTTAATGAGGGTAAGTGAAATTCGGGACTTAGGATTAATATTAGATGCTAGATTGGACTTTCACAGCCATGTGACTACTTTATGTAAAAAAGCCAGTAAATTGCTTGGCTTTGTTATACGTACTTCATCTCAGTTTGCCAAGTCAGAGGTAGCTTTGGTCCTTTATAATGCATATGTTCGAAGTAAACTTGAATATGCAGCCGTTGTTTGGGATCCTTACGAAGAAAAATATATTCTTATGATCGAAAAAATACAACGCAAATTTGCACGTTGGCTGTATAAGAGGGAATATGGGTACTACCCATACCTATATCCGTCCGTATTTGTATCGGGCATGTTGGGGCTAGATACACTTAAGCTCAGGAGGGCCATGCAGTTGATACTGCACTATTTGTCTGTTTTACACAATAAGGTCGATAGCCCATTGATAATTAGTAAGGTAGGACTACTAGTTCCAAATCGTTTGAGTTGGAATGGAGGGGGGACGGTGGCACCGCGACGGCACCCACGTCTTCTTTGTCGGCCGCAGACGCGCACAAAGTACGCCGGGCACGCGCCCACCAACCATGCTATACGCCTTATTGGGGATATGCTCGCTCACGACTACGATATCGATATATTTGCCGACAGCTTTGCCCAGTTCTGTTACAGAGCTCTCATATATATCACTAAAATGTATTCTTAGTATAATTACAGAATGATTAATTCCACGAAATAAAATAAAATTTGACCGTGTTATGACATTTTTTTATCTTATAAGATAAAATTTAATTTTTGATTTAAATATTTATTCTTTTTTTATTGTGACATAATTATTCGCATGTGTATTTTTAACCGACTTCGATCTCGACATTGTAATTTTTGACATAAAACGATGAAGACATTGTAATCTTTGACATAAAACTTTGTGAATGTAATGTAAATGTAATTTGTAATCTTTGACATAAATAAAGCTTGTATATGACATGATAATTCTGCATTCCTTAAATTCAAATTATTGACATTATAATCAATCTATTTAATTATTATTATTTTGATAATTTTTATTGACATTTGTTTATTTGACGATGTAAGTACCTGTCTGAAATGTTAGCTAATTATAATTGCATATATTGTGTATTGGATAGTAATTTAATTTAATTTTTGAAATTTTTTGTAAACCATTGACTGTTGTTAATACGTACATTATTTTTGTGGTTATGTCCTTGACTAGCATGTTGGCAATTTGGGAAACTGTAAGTCAACATGTACACTGAATAAATAAATAAAAATAAATAAAAAAATAGGCGACTGTTACAACTTAACATGATGAACAGCTTGACTGTTTGCCAACATAGCTGTATAAAAACTTTAATGTGCTGTCTGTAATGTTAGATTAAATTTTTATTTGAAACTATCTTTACTTTGCGCAGCTTCGTCTGCGTTGTTTTTGTTTTCCCCTGGGAATGTTATATTTTATCGTAGGAAAAATATTTTTGTAGCCTTTTTTTAATCAGGGATAATGTATCATTTTAATGGTGGAAGAATTTTTGAAATTGGTCTAGTAGCTTTTGAGTTTATTTGTTACATACAACTTTTTCCTCTTTATTAAATAAGTGTAGATATTTTGAGATGAGATAATAGCACAAATTAACCTAAACCCTTTTTGTTTCAGGTAAGCGGACAGACGTCAAAATTGCAGACTTCAAAAATTGTCTGTAAGGGTCAATGTTGAATAATTTTTTAGTCATTCTTGTACCACTCTTGTACATACCTGATTAGTAGGTAAAGCTAATAAACTTTCTTATGTAAATCGTAGATTATTGGTACAGTAAGCTCCCATTCAAGCTATATATTTACACTACGAAAACCGCCACCATTACGAGCGGCATAAGAACGGTCCAAAGGTCAATCAGTATAGCTTGATAAGGAGCTTACTGTACATACGAAGAAAATTTTATTGAGATTGGCAACAAAATAGAGGGTCAAACGAAACTACCTGTAAGTGACGTTCGACGACTATTATACGATGTGATTCGCCCGAGTGCTACTACAAGGTAATAATGTAAGCTCAAAGACGAATCACGGAAGTATAGTAAGGTAGCAACTGGCAAAATGCAATTGTAAGATAAAATTATGAAAACGCTAATGGATGCACACGCACCTTAAGGCCAACAAACCGTGTCATGTTGATTGAGCCGACAATGAACACACGAAGGCGAGAAAACAATTCATCAATCAAATTATTCCTTCGCGGATCAACGTCACCAACATTTGCATGCCACTTTCCCCCAATCAATGGTGGTGTTTGCAAGTGTACCGACGACGGTAACACTTCTCGTTCTTCAAGTATTCAATTCATGTAAATGGTAAATACATACGTCAAAAAACCGGCCAAGCGCGAGTTGAACTCGCGTGAAGAGGGTTCCGTACGATGTTACCTATATTGAGTGATGTACCATGTTATTTTAATATCATGGACTTCTTATAGGTTAGGTTTTCCTATAATCTATAAGTAGAAAATTAATTTCTGTATTTTTTCAAAATTTTAGGTTCAGTAGTTTCGGAGATAAGGGTAAATTTTCGTCTATTTTCTTGAATAACTTGGAAACTATTTATTTTAAAATTAGAAAAAAAAAACATTTAAGATCTTCACAACAAGACCTTTCATTTGATATGTCACACGATGCAGATTTCAAATATTTTTTTTAAATTTTCCACCATCCCCCCAATAATGACCTCCCATATACAGATTTAATCTATTCACATCACACCTCTGCGTTTGGGTCACAGAAATTGATATGTGTACCAAATTTCAATTTAATCGGTCTAGTAGATTCGGAGATAATTGACTGTGACCGACAGACAGACGGACACACGAGTGATCCTATAAGGGTGCCCTTTTTTTATTCGGACGTACGGAACCCTAAAAATTAATCGGTAAATAATATTAAGCAAAATTTCGACGCGGGTGTGACTTGAAGCCACGTCTTTAACATACTCGGTGACGCCTTGACCACTTGGGCCACCGAGCACTTACCCGCCCTGACAAACGGAAATTGTCCATTTTTCATAAGACTGGCTAATCATGCACAGTCATTTACACGTCAGTATATTTTTATAATAATCAATTAGTTAGCAGTGTTATGTAAAGGAATTTGAGTTTTATTAGCATCAAAGTATTTAAAAATAGCTGATATTGCTACAGGTTGTAATGATGTAAGATATACAGGGTATAAGTGACGGTGTCCCTTTTCTTTTAACAGTGAGTTCAGACCAGGACCCTAATTTGAAAATCACTGAAATTTTCTCCCGGAAAATTCATAAATTTTCCGATTTTTTAAATATTTTTTTTCTAAAATTTGTGGTATAATATAACTAAGTTAACGTTTACAAATCATATTCTGTCAAAAAACCATAATAAATACACAAAAAATTAACTTCGCAATGTAAATCGTATACCATTTCCATCATACTGCGTGCGGAATTAGCTGTTGGGGTCATCGAATGTCAACACACGAGAACAAAAATGATGCCGGCGCGCCATACATTGCGTAACATAAATTAAAATTAAAAATGAAAACTCCTTTTTTCGCTTTAAAAGCTTTTCCGGGAAAAATAAACATCGGTTAACAAATATTGACATTGCTCTGAACTCACTGTTTAAAGAAAAGAAACACCGTCACTTATTCGTATACCCAATCTATACTTTCTAATATTATAAAGCTGAAGAGTTTGTTTGTTTGTTTGTTTGCTTGAACGCGCTAATCTCAGGAACTACTGATTCAAATTGAAAAATTCTTTTTGTGTTGGATAGTCCATTTATCGAGGAAGGCTTTAGGCTATATAACATCACGCTACGACTAATAGGAGCTGAGCATCAATGACAAATGTTGCAAAAACGGGTAAAAACATACGGCGAAACGTAGTTCGCTGGCACAGCTAGTATTAAATAAAACGAATAATCTTCTGAATATCTCGTATTTTATTTTAGTCTGAATGGTACATTAACAGTAATATCTTTTTGTGCCTTGATAAGCAAAAATAGACTTAATTCACTGTTAATGGCTACGTATTAACATCCAACTTTACAATCTTTACAGATTAAAATTTTGAAAATATGCTCATGAGAACATTCCTAGCACTAAGTACAGCCGTAGAATTTTAACCAACTTCATGAAAGATGAGGTTCTCAATTTCAATGTGTATGTTACGCGATTACTCCGCTTATTGTGGGCCGATTTTCAAAATTATTCTGGCATTACAAAGAGTATACTCCTGAGGTGTTCCCATTATCACCAGTCAAGATCTAATGCTGAAATCCCTGGTTAATCGAAGGAAACTCGATTAACCAGGCGCAGGCGTTACATAGGCGCGTACCACGTTTTTTCATTTTATCTGAAGCTGTCCAGGTATTTGCGACTGGTTGTCATCATCTCTGATGATGATACTGTGCTGATGATGGAAGGTACCTTTCATATTAGGAGTTAGTCCAACAGTCGGCATCTCTTGGCTGAGAGGATAATGATGATGATTAGTAATAAATTATAAAATTATAAATACTAATCAAGATGACTAAACCGTCAAATCGTTTTGCAATCATCTCTTTTTTGCCACATTTTCGTTAGCAAGTTTCCAAGTCTTTAGGTAATAGTGGAAATTAATGGAAAACCCAATCAGACTGTTAAACAGTTCCAGAATCCCACATCCGCCACGATTATGCGTGTGCTCCGAATTCGAAGATCGTTGCTTTAATGTAATGTGTTTTATGAGGATTCTTATCCGGAAGACGCGTCTTGTTTCATTTTAATTATGCGGGACTGAGCCATCTTCACTTCATAAATTATTCTTTATGTGCTGGTGCGTTTCCGTCAACTTTCACCAGTATGAGTATTAACAATATTTCTTTTAATATAATAAAATAATTGTTACTAATTATGTATCATCTAAATTGTCTGAAACCCTTCAATGCTATAAGTACACACTCTTATTCCTGAGAGATTTTGTGTCAATAAAATATGTAAATTATAAATTAGTTTGTAAGCCGTAGTACCTGTTGATACAATTGTTGATTATAGGTGGATACCATAAATTCTATATTTTTTTTGTATAAACATAATATTAAGATAATTTAATATTTTTAGTATTAACTAGTTATTGTTTTATATTTGGGACTTGCCATTTACATTTAAAATGCTAAATATTTTGAAAAAATTTTGAAAATAAGTCAAAGATTTTTTTTCTTGTATTTGATTTATTTTCATTGTTTGTGATTTACAGGAGTAAATTAGTACATGCTTTTGTTTAGAGATTGTTCATAATATTATTTAGTTACGTTATTATCGTGCAATTACTTCATCCTTTGTACATTTTTTGACCATTGCTGCAAATGTACCAACTAAATAAAAATAGATTGGTGGCAGGTAAAAATTTTGAACGATTCAAAAGAGCTTTCTATCAAGTCATATTTAAATAAATAATATTTTGATTTTGAGTTATTTTTTATGGTAGACTTCCAATATGGTGACTTAGAATATGGTGACTTTACACGCTTTTATTCAACTCACACTGTTCGTATGCGTCAAATCCTGCAGGTTAAATTTGACCCACTTGCTAGTGATTGATTGAGCCGAAATCTGGTATACACCTTTATTTCAGATGACAATGCAATTATGCATAATTATTATTCTTGTAAATCCAAAATGGCCGCTGCAATAAAATGGTGTATTACTAATTTTTGTACAAACCCCGCAATACTTTTTTTTTTCTTTTTTTTTAAAAACGTCGCCCCACACTAGGATTTTCTCCTGTGTCGTGGGTGCAGTTACAAACATAGAATATTACATGCACATACGCCCAGACCGAAACAAATTTCTGTAGGCCATACAAAACATTTGTCCCGGGAATCGAACCCGCGACCCGTTGCGCAGTAGGTGATCACTCGACCTCTGCGCTAAACGTGTCGTCAAATATGGACATCGAATGAAAGGGCTTGACTTGAAAGGGCTTCGCGGTTCGTGGCAGTGAATGCTGGTGTTCCACAAGGCTCCGTTCTATCCCCAACATTGTTTCTTCTGCATATCAATGACATGCTTTCCTTGGGAAGTATACATTGCTATGCAGACGACAGTACAGTGCATGGGGGATATCACGGAAGCTCAGGGGCTGCTCGTGGCAATATTGATAGGGAGAGGCAGAATCTTATCATTGAGCTCAACAAGACGCTGGACCTCATCTCCGAATGGGGTTCCAACAATCTTGTCGAGTTCAATGCTAAGAAAACACAGGTGTGCGCGTTCTCGGCGAAAAGGTTACCTTTCCTCCCACCTCCTTCTCTTCAGGGCACAACCCTTCACACACAGAGTAACATCACCTTTCTCGGAATGAACATTCGCTGCGATCTGAACCCCAGCGACTACATCGAATCCGTTATAACTGCTGCCTCACGGAAACTCGGTGTCCTAAACAAGGTACGTAGGTATTTTGCGCCGGACCAACTATGCCTGTTGTATAAAACTCAGGTTAGGTCTTGCGTGGAATATTGCTCGCACCTTTGGGACGGCTCCGCTCAGTACCTCCTCGATGCTCTGGACAGATTGCAGCGTCGCGCTATTCGAATAATTGGCGATGTAGAGGCAACTAACACCCTCGAGCCTCTACAACTTCGTCGTGACATCGCCTCTCTTAGCGCCTTTTACCGAATGTTCCATGGGGAATGCTCTGAGGAGCTCTTTAACCTTATCCCTCCCTCTCCATTCCTTAACAGAAATACGCGTAAGGGCCTTCGGAGTCATCCTTACACTGTATCTTCCTTTTCACACCGTACCAAGAAATTCCAAGATTCCTTCTTCTGTCGTTCATCCCACACTTGGAATTCTCTACCTGCGCACGTGTTTCCTTCATCCTACAACATGGGTTCCTTCAAAAGAGGTGTGAAAAAGCATCTTTTAGGCCGGCAAGGGGCGGGCAGGTAGGATAGTGGATGTCGTCCCTACTCTATCTGTCAACTCATTTGGGCCTCTTTCACCGCTTAACATCAGGCGGTAGGAGGTCATTTGCCGGGCCTTACATAAAAAAAATAAAAAAAAACTTGCAAAATACAATTGTTTATGAAAAAATCAAATCCAAGATGGCTGCCACACCAAAAACGACAGATTATATATTTTTGTACAACCCCCGCAATATGGGTATCAAATGAAAGGACTTGACTTGTAGAATACTGTATTTGAAAAGACTAAAAAGTAGAAATAATAGTAAGTACCTATATAAAAAAACGTTTCAAAAAGCACGTGTAGTCATTGAAAAGTTTTTCTTTATATAGTATTATTAGATAAAAAATATAGAACGTCAATATTTAAAAAAAAATATTTTGAGTGAACAATATGACTACGTAACGGTAACGTACCAGAGCGGTTTGAAGATCTACAAAATAAGATGTTTAGAGTCGAACTGCGAATGAAAGTGATAGCGACGCCTACATCGCGCGATAGCAGTGAAACGCAGCTCTTTAGTTATAATCTTTATTGGTTACGATTAGGTTGAACCTTGACGTCAATGTAGTTTGTAGGTAGTTTTAACATTGATTTATCGAACTCACAAACTACAATGTCGAAAGAAATGTTACTCAGTTTTGGGCTGTATGGTGTAAGTATGCTTTTGCCTTTTCTAATATCAAAATAAAAAAATTGGAATATCCTGGGTTCCTCCGTGCTTCGGAAGGTGCGTTGAACGCCTGGATTTTAACCCCCGGCGCAAAAACTACGGGTGTTATAAGTTTGACGTATCGTGTGTGTATATGTGTGTGTGTGTGTGTGTCTGTGGCATCGTAGCTCCCGAAGGGATGAACCGATTTTGATTTTGTTTTTGTTCTGGGGCTCTTCCATTATCGCTTGTAGCAAGGTTAAACTATATTGAAACAGAGACCACGCTCTTGCTGCGTATAGCGCCATCCCGCTCTCAGGGCGGTTTTAATATTGTTTTGAGAGATCATGGTTAGGGGGCTAGTTAAAAGTCCCACCGGACTATACGAGAGAAGGAACAGAGAGTGCATTTGCGTTGGCGCAAACACTTGTACACTATAAATCAAACCAAAGTCGGTTAGGAATATTAACAACAGTTACTTCTTGTATTTATTTGGTGAGGTATTTATTAGCTTTGGTGAGTGCAATTTTTGTATTTATAAAAGGCGTTGAAGAAGCGTCGACGGCGTAGTACGTAAGGACATCGCCTTTCAATCGAGTGGTTGAGGATCAAACCCCGCCACGTACAGTAAGCTCCTCATCAAGCTATACTGTTTGACCATTGGACCGTTCTTATGTCTCTCGTAATAGTGGCGTTATTGCAGTGTAAATGCATAGCTTGAATGTGAGCTTGAACGGTACCAATGTGTTTTCAAATTTTGAATTTATACTTACGTTTATTCGACGCTTTTACGGTAAAGGAAGACAACGTGAGGAAACCTGCACACATCTGTGAAGTCAACCAACCCGCACTTGGCCAGCGTGATGAACTAAGGCCTAGTATAGGCACGGTAATAGTATTATATTTGTGTGTGTGTAAGTATTTATGTATTGTGTTATTGTACAATATTTATAGTGACTGCTCACACCGTGGTATAGGGCAGGCTCGAGTCTCTTGGTCGGGACTTAGGTATATGAGCTGTTGATGATTGGTGAGTGACTGACTAAGGTACCCACGTAGAGCCAAAACTACTAGAGCCAGAAGCATGAAATTAGGCACAGGGTTTCGTTGACTTATGTAGGCGCCAACTAAGGAAGGATTTTTCAAAATTCCTACACAAAGCTGAGGAAACTATTGTATTGAGCATTATTAAACCGAAACGTAGTTCAGGGGCATAGCTAGTTTATTATATGTTATCGTTATAAGACAAAGAACTTAATGTAAGTTTACAAACAACCGATTTCAATATCCTATCTATCTCCGGACTTGTTTATTGTAGATAGAATTTTGACGTATATTTTGTATAAAGCTTATGTCAAATATATATCGCTAGTTCCAAATTCAATATCGTTTATTCAAATTGGATTTCACTTTTGCACGTCAAAGAAACTACGCTAATGGTTCACAGGTCTACGACGGGAACCAAATCAACCAAGGCAACCAAACCCACAGATACCTAGATAGAATCGGTCAAGGTATACTTACGTTTAGTCTGGTAATCTCGGCTACTTAATGTAGAGCCTTCTTAGCCTTACATCCATATCCGTACATCACATAACAACTACCACACCATAAAAGAAGTTATTAAAGCATCGCTTGACCCTTGAGAGGTTTTTTATGTAAAACATTAAAATATCACCTCTGCGGCTAATCCTTGTGAGATCGGAGCATCAAATACCAGAGGTAGATGCCGACAATATGCAGTTACCTGTGGACAAATGCTTTTCATAAACCTGCCACTGGGTTTTAAACATACTCCACTAAAGGGTTGTGTCTAACGAAAAGCGATGATATAGCTTTAATTGCATTGCATAATAACTTATTTCACAAATCTCAATTTGATACGCTTTGTCATCATATCAGTCAGTAGTTGTGTTACTTTCATATTTTTTCAGATTTTGGCAAATGGTTAACTTAAGTTTTATGACAGTCGCTTTCAAATTTGTGCTCATCATCATCACTGCTTGATAAAAGACAGTTAGCATCTAGACATTCACGAATCATTTACACAATAGTTACAATTTCTGATATGCTTCACAATAAAGGCGTAAATACTTGTAGCACTCAATGTGTCAATATAAACATTAAGCAATGATTATTAGTAAAAACAATCACACACAACATTAAAACAACTATTATTAGTATAATATATATTATATTACTAGCTTTCCGCTCGCGACTTTGCCCGTGTTATTTTTGTTTTCCCGTAGGAGTTTTATATTTTCACGGAGGAAAAATAATTTTGTAGCCTATGTTACTCAGGGATAATGTAGCATTCCAATTGTGAAAGAATGTTTCAAATCGGTTTAGTAGTTTCGGAGTATGTTCAATACAAACATACAAAAATACAGATTTTTCCTCTTTATAATATTGGTATACGAGTAGATTACTATAGATGAAACAAAGTTGTTTCAGATAGCTTTTATCGTTAAACAATAAAGAAAATTAATTATTTCAGAAAATTGCTGTAAAAATCTCTCGAGAGTTGCTTGCTTGTCGTATATCTCTCACTGGACGTTTAGCACTGCCTTTAGAAAAGTTATGGGATTAAAAAAATCATATCACTTTCTACAGGATGCTCTAAGCTTAAAAATGTATTATTATTTGTATTGCACTTATTAATGTATTTGTATTTTATTTAACAATTTTATACCAAGATGTTTCTTTATAAATAATAATAAAGAAATATTTGTTCAACAAAGCTCAATGCTTAAATCTGAATACCTATTTCAATTGAAATCAGATTTTTATCTAAAACACAAATGACCTATCCATTTGTGTATTCAATAAAAAATCCCGATCATACCCAACAATGATCGTAACTGTCAAAATACTCTTTTCTATTTATTTACGCTTTTGCGATAGGCTGAAGTGTCGTTTACGTAAGCGCATGTTTTGAGGTTTGACAGGGGACTGATCTGGGTCCATGCGGTACTATTAGCCCAGCAACATCCCAGCACGTGTACAAAACAATGAGAGACTGTATCATACCTGTCAATGAAACGTCACAATGATTTATATACAAAGTCCCAGTGAGTTTTGAAGGAGGTGTGTTGCGTGTAATATTGTCAATTGTAAATGCATAATGATAAATAAAATCTTAATTTTCATTTATTTCTTTTTTCTAAAACTGAGTTATATCTTATCTTATATTGGGGATACCCTTGCGGGCCCTGCACTTCGATTACAGCGGTTCTTTTGTGCTGCCCCTATTCCCTTCTTTATAAGATGCTATCATGGAATTGAGTTCAATCATAGGTTTCTTAAGTGGTCCGGGTGGCTTAACCCTGAAGTCCTCAGGTTTTGAATATCCAATACCGAAGAGATGCACTCTCCTGCGAGCTAGACAGCCGCAGTGGCATGTGCTTATGTGTGCCATGCTCTCTTCTTCCTCTTTACAGGTCCTGCTGGTCTCTGTATTACTTAAATCCATTTTTGCTAAAATGCGATTAGTGCCAAAGTGGCCAGTTGCACCCAACAGGAGTCGAGTTTACGTTCTTAGTTTTAAACTTTCTAAACTTAGCAGACAAATATGTTAAAAGTGTTGATTATTAATTATGATAACGCATTTAATTTAATTATTTTAGCAAATGGCAACGTTTTTGCAATACATTAAACGTAAAAAAATCGCTCGAATTACTGAAGATAGCTTTACGGAATAGAAACAGTATTGAACTACAAATAGTAAGGAACAGATCAAAGTTATTTAAAAAAATTACGATCTCATCAATACTAAACTAAAAACCATTTTTAGAAGATAAGTATTATTATTATTTAATACTGAGCCGTTTTCTTTGCAATCCAATATATTTATTTCATTCAGTCCGAAACGAGTCATCATTACACTCACCCCGTAGATACAGACAAATCTTAAAGTCACCGCACTTGTCGAAAGGGATTATTTAAATGAATATAACCGACAGAACCCGCGTCGCGCTTTCCTTACTAGGCGGTACACACTTTTTATTGGGCCTGCATTTGTTCTCCCGCACAGACTCAGTGAATTACGGATTACATTTAAGGCTAGTGTACTACAAAAAATGTACATTTCAAAAAAAATATACAGGATTATGTTTAAGGCCTGAGGCTAATTGTGTGTGCTGGATCAGTCAAGCATACTGAACAACTTTTACAATGAGACCGATCTTGAAATTACGAAAAAAATCAGTTGTTGCTTACGAATGTTCAATACCCATTGAACCTAGATGTATTGAACAATTTTTTTACCGATTTCTAGATTGGTCTCATAATAAAAGTTGTTCAGTATGCTTGGCTGAAGTTACGAGCCTAATTGTGTGTACCTGACACACAATTAGGCTCGTAACTAGAGGAGGCCTTAATGGTTGAAAAAAAATTCGATCGAAAGTTAATAGTTGAATAAAAATATTAGATAATTTTAACGGTTGAAAGTATCAGTTAATATTTTTATTCAAACACAACATATTGATATTTTTATTAGCACCGTCGTGGCAATCAATATTTTTATTAGTTCAGTCTGTGATTGAAATTATTCATTACTACAATTTTACATTTATCTATACGTATTAATATAACTATCGCGTTAAAATCAACTTGAATTTAATGAATATTTTTATTTGATGTGCTTGAAAATATTTATGGAATATGTTTTAATGTCTTTATTAGATAAATTTAACGATTGATAAATTCAAAAACACTACTCGTGCCTATAAAAAAGTCTATAAAATATGTTATAGATTGATATACTGTTTACTATCATATTCGTCTTACAGAAATGTTTTACTTGAAGCTCGTGAAAATGTTGCAAGTCGATTTTAAATTTCAATCGCCACTGTCAGCTAGTGGCTGAGGCCACTTGGAGGTTTGGGTTTTGATACTCCATGGGAGAAGAAGTTTTTCCGCTTGGTTTGGTTGGCGGTAGGTCTTCTGAGCCCGCCTAGCTAACTACCGATGGTGGTTTTGAAGATGATCGCCATAATAACTATGTTAATAACATTGTTGTGTTCCAACAATGAGAAGCGAGATAGCTCAGTTGCTAAAGATTCCGGGTCCGGGTGAAGACACTTTCAGAAAAAAATCCTTTGGTTCCCAAGATAAAAAAGTTCAGCTTTTAATAATGAGCTGCTGAGTATAGTACTCGCCTTAAATCTACATGGCTTTAAAATCACGAATGCTTATACAAATTTTATTTTGAGAGACTAATTCCCTTGTGTCGCCGCGTGTCAGTGAATGAGTTATGGTCCCTTACCGAACATTCTCACAATAGATCACACATTGAATTTATATACATAAATTGTGATCATATCAAATATGTTAGGTATGTACATCCATAAATTAATCTATACTTATATACTTAATATTATAAAGCTGAAGTTTGTTTGATTGTTTGTTTGTTTGGTTTAACGCGCTAATCTCAGGAACTACTGGTCCGAATTGAAAAATTATTTTTGTGTTGGATAGTCCATTTATCGAGGAAGGCTTTAGGCTATATAATATCACACTACGACTAATAGGAGCTGAGCATCAACGAAAAATGTTGCAAAAACAAAAATGTTATTTTCCGACTACCACGCGAACGAAGTCGCGGGCACAGCTAGTCCATTATAAATGCGAAAGTAAGTCTGTCAGTTTGTCTGTTACGCTTTTCGTCTAAGCCGCTAATGCAATTTAGTTAAGTTCAATTGGTACCGGAATAGTTTAAGTACTGAGGAAGGAGATAGACTTCTTTCTATCCAGAACTTTAATGGGTTCCCTAGGGGTCGCTTAAAATAACGTTACTCGCGATTTCATCGACCGCAGACGAAATCGCGGGCGACTGCTAGTCTATACTAATATTATACCTAAAGCTGAAGAGTTACACTTATATTATACGTAAAGTTTTTTTGGTTGGTTGGTTTATAAAGTTTATACTACAAAAAATATTTTTTCATTACTCATACTCTGAAAGTAGGTCTGAAGTTGCCTGAGGAGCGGGTTGACAGTAATACTTTTCAGCCCTAGGGAGAATCACTTTCAACTGACGGCTGCTGTCAAATTTTTATTTATTTAGGGATTTTTATCTCAAAGATATGACAATCCCATCGTATCTTATTCTGATCAATTAACACAACAAGGTAAACAACAGAAAGAATTATTTTTTACACTCGAAAAGGTCGGCTGGCAGAAAACGCCTACGATATTAAGTTCGCCTTGTACACAAGTGTACTAAAGATTTAATAAATAAATAAATTCATTAATATTCCTATCTATGAGCAAGTAGTGTTCCGAATGCATATGAACTTAGAACTCTTAACTGCCTACAGTACAACCACTTTTATAAGTCGCATCAGCGAAATTCGACTGCGCAGTGGAAAGCAACTTAAAGGCGATTGAATACGAGTGCCGACACCGTAACATATAGACTTTATTGCGTACGTCAAGATTTCAAGTCGCCAAAATCAGAATTTCATTATATCTTGCTCAGAAACAGAAATTAATAAGACTTCTACCCAGGTACATCGATGTAACTTATAAACGTGGTACTACTATAACTGCCTTATTACAAAATGGTCTAAGCTCAGTCTTGGTTTAAACCTGACATGTCAGACCTCGTTTTGTAATGAGCCCGCTAAAATAAAACCTTTGGTTGTGCACGAAGTACACTGCATTGATTTATTGAGAACATCGTGATGTCGATTGTCATCTTTCAGAGCCAAATTATATGTCAATAACCCATAATTCCACCGATAAAATCGAATAAAAGGCGCACGGTTACAATGACACCGTCGCGGATTCCAGGGTGTTGATTCTCACGGATTCGAATTTTTTTTCCTCAAGCGGTACCCACAGCTCAGCCAATCAGAACACTGGACATGTCGAAGAATTTATTGAGGGAACGTCGCTTGACTTACCTCGAGTAGTAACGACGACACGTCACGCAACGGGTCGCGGGTTCGATTCCCGTACGGGACAAATGTTTTGTATGGCCTACAGAAATTTGTTCCGGTCTGGGCGTATGTGCATGTGATATTCTATGTTTGTAACTGCACCCACGACACAGGAGAAAATCCTAGTGTGGAGCGACGTTTTTTTTTTTAAAAAAAAAGTAGGATTGATTTTTCACCTTTTAATCGTTCTATTAAATATTTAATTATTTTAGATAAATAAACCTTCAATCAAATTATTTTTATTGGCATAACTAATAGTTTTAAATGTTTATTTAAGACCAACGAAATGCCAAGCGAAATTATATAATAAATATTTTATTTATTTATTTATTTAACAATTTATGCACGCAGAATTCAACATTATAAACAACACAGAAGAAAAGATGTACAAAGGTACTGCTTATTTCAAAAATGAAATTTCTTCCAGCAGACCCGCGAGAGAAATATATAATGTAATTAAAAATAATTTAAAAAATATGCAATAGGATAATCAAAAATGAAAGAAAAATAAATAAACACCATACCATAAATTTGCAATCGACGACATCTCGACTACTCCCGAGCACTAAACAATAGAAGCGACTTTCCATAAAGAAATGGCGGAGCTCGACAAATCCTGTGTTCCGATTGGCTCAACTCTGATTACCGTACGAGAAAAATCTCGAATTCGAACTTTTTGACGGATTGTGCGAGAATCAGCCCCCTGGCCAGGCCGTAATCCGTCAGGAGCGTGACTTCGCCCGATGCTCTCAATCAATTATGTTCCCTGAACAATGTGATTGTCGGTCGGCTTCTCGGAAACTTCGGAAATATGAACCTGTCCGGTGTCACGGTGCACGTTGGATGTTTGCATAGCCGACGGACTTTTGACATTAAAAGGTAATTGATTTCGTGATGTGAATCGTACAAATGAAACATAAAAAATTTACAGTAACATGGTTCTTAATGAAATACCTGTATTGTTGAGTACCATATTATATGTAATCTCATTGAAGCCATTTTTTAAATTAAATGCATAGTTAATTATTAACCAAGGAGATAAAGCAGTGTCTTATATCACGGATGTAAACTTGAATAGCAAGCGTAACGAAGGACGCTCCCGAACGCCACGAGGGTATTAAATTAGATAATTTAATATATTTAAGAGTAGATTCCTGAGTGCCGCAAGAGATTTTAGCTCACTTGAGACTAAGACTACGTTATCCACGAGGAAAGTACTCTACTTTTCGCACCACCTGCAAGAAAAAAAAAACAAGTACGTAAGAAATGTAGCATTTATTCAAAATCATATTAATTTAATATTAAATCATACATTATTAAATTAATAAAGTCACGAAACTTCTGTATTAGAAAAACTGTAAAAAAAAACATCTACAAATGTAAATAAACAAAATTTTAATCTACCACTCGCTCAGAATGCCGACCTGTCTGAGAAGAGCGGGCCAGTAACTCGGGGGTTGCTCTTTTCAAATAATTTACAGTGGTTATAAAAGTTAAAAATAAGTTACTCACATATTTCAAGTGTTAATTTACAGAAAAAAAATATAATTAATAAAGTCAATATTTTTTTTGTATCGGGCGGGATTTGAACTAGCGTTTCCATCATACCGTGTTGACGCCTAGACCTCTCGGCCACCTTGCTCTTACCAGCCCCGACGAAATCTTTAACCTATTCATCTCTTTTTTGAACTTTGTTAAGCCAAAGTAATCTTTCTTCACAGTTAATAACTACGTATCTTTAACCAAATTAGAAATCTTTACAGATTTCTTAAAAATTGTGAATAAAGAACCACAAGTACTATAGGTGACAGTCTGTCCAATAATGTTGAATAAGAAAAATAAAAAACTTTGTTGAAATGATGAAAATTCATGAAAGTGAAAAAATAGTACTGGTTTCAGAAAAGGACTTCAGGTAGCTCTGAATAACGAAACAAAATCAGTTGATGAATCCGATTGAACAGTTCCTGGTATCAAAGAAGTCAATGTTAATGAACCCTTGTCAATGAATTATTGAAGTGCGGTCCAGGGTTCATTCAAGATGCGGGCAGCAGGGCTTTATATGGAATCGTTTTTATCCCTTGGCAACTCGATTTAATTGGACTACCGTCGTGAGGTGCACGACGCACAAACCAAGAGTTTTAAGAGGTTATTTTTTTAACGAAACATACAGTACGCTCCTATTCAAGCTTTACACATACACTACCAAAGAATAAATAATAGTACTAAAGTACAGAAGGATCACTCTCGAAGAAAAGTCAAGTTTAGGTATGAAAATTTGCCTACTCTTACGACCTTCATCTGACTGCACGGGAAATTGAAATTTATTACATAACACAAGTATTCTAATTCCGTTACGCGTCGCTGATCCGATACCGATTTAGCGATAAGAGCGCAGGGTTACCGATATGCAGTTATCGTTACAGAAATTACCGAGAAAAATCTAAATGCGTGGTCAGCGTGCGAGCCGAGCGGCAACCTTTGCCATACACCACCGGCCGTACCTAACACTATTACGAGAGACATAAGAACGGTCCAAAGGTCAAACAGCTATAGCTTGACGAGGAGCTCACTGTACATATTCCGCTGGGCATAGAAGTCGAGGTAGGAAGGGTTTGGGCCATCTCTCAGTACCATCATTAGTTTTAGATAACGTATTGGTTATTTGTTGGTTGTTGTGAAACACCGTGTATATATATACTATCACATTTATAAATTACCACAGAATACCTACAACTTTTTAAAAAGTCTATTGATTTTACCTCATTTTACCTTCGTCCGTGTGTCACTGCGGGGTGCCAACTGAAAACTAGCGCTGGGTGTCTAACGCCCAGCAAATGCTGAGTTGGCAACCCTTTCGGTGCGGGCACGCTCAGCGCAATTATGTCATTTTTTATATACTTACCTGTAATTTGTTGTGTACCTACATCCTGTATGTTGCTGTTGTATTGTGTCTGTACTGAATAAATGTTTTTCTATTTCTATTTCATCAAAAATCAAGCAAATTTCAGTTCAATTTATCTTATCCATTGTGAATAATCACACGTTTTTTTAAGACCCTTAAAGAGCCTAAATCTCGTTGGACTCGCGCACCCGAAAACTCTGATGTTGACATAATATACACATTTTCATTTCATTTTATTTCATGGTGGTCCAAATAAATAAATGACGACGATCAAGATACCGCAGACAGGGTCTTTGTTCTTGTCCAAACATAACTGTACGGTTTTTCCGTTTAAAATTTCAGTAGCGTCGCCATTCAACCCGCCAGCGGACGGCATTCCAAAATAAACGCTCGCTCAATAAATACTTAAACACCATTCATCCGAAAAAGGCGCTGTTTTAAACGCCCAGCAAAAACCAATTGGAAATGTCGTTTAATGGTTATGTACGATTGTCGATGCGCGGGCGCACCGGTCGATCAAGGGGGCTTTCCTGTAGGCGAGTGTACTCCTAGACGTTACCACCGAGTGGCATAATAAGCCACATTGATTAACCTTTTTATATCCACGCTATTTTTTGTAAGACCTATACCCGCGTACGGTCTCAGGGACCGAAATTAAGTAACCCTTTTTATGTGTATTTATCAATAAATTCAAATACATACTCGTATGTTCAATAGTCTTAAAACTTTAGGATTCTTATTTAACCTAACCTAACTTATTATAAAGAACAAAAAAAATAATGTATGAATATGATGCTTCATTATTTCACTTACTGTAGAAAACTGGAGGGAGACTCTGTACCAGGGTCGTGTGCTTGGGTACCTCCGTCTTACTTCTGCCGCAAAGCAGCACTGCTTGCATTGCTGTGTTCCGGTTTGAAGGGTAAGATATGGCACTGAAATTACTGTGCACCGTTACTTTACATCTTAAGTCACAAATTGGCAACGTACTCTGTGGCCTTTGTAGAGGTTGCAGTTTTACTGCGAATCTCACAGGACATGTATTATAGGTGACTATAACCACTTACCATCAGGTGGGCAGTTTGCTTGTTTGCAACTTAGTAGCAATAAAAAAAACGGCAATCTTCTATATCTGCCATATCACTGACGTTTTATTTTCATAGCGAAAGCCAAAACATCTTTGTTCCGAAGCAATAGTAATCAAATTTTATCATCATACACTTCAAAATAAAATCAATTCTAATAATAGCGTTGATCAAAATGATACATACATACAATTAAAAGTACATAAAAATACCCATACTTAATTTAATTAATTTATAGATATGTATTAAAAACTTGTATCTATACTAGCGTCTGTTTCACGGACCAATTGGTGTCAAAAGTTTATGAACTAGCACTCAATTGAAGCTACCAATAAATCTAGCAGCTACCAAATATTTGAAGGTCATCAGTATTTCAGAGAAAAGTAATAACTGCAAAAATGATTTTGTCGGTCTCACAGACCAATATGCGGGTGTAAGTAGTTTAAATACAATTTGGTCGTAAACAAGAATAGAAATGATAAATTAAGGGTGTTTAAGGTGCCAAGTTAAGACCTTTCCACGCATCAATGGACAAGTAACATTTCTACTGCTGGGCAAATGGATCAGCAGCGAGAGTATAAGAAAGGCGTATGAGATACGCGCACCACCGCGGCACTGTCTCCCAGCTATGGACTGTCCCAGCCCGCAACCGTCAAGCACGTCGCTATAGGGGTGTGTTCAAAGACACATGGTGCTTGTGAGAAACTTATAGAGGGCAGGTCGTCTTGGCGCACTACCATTCACAAGATGCAATTTTAAATAAATTCGACTTGAAATCATTGACAATAGAATCATAATCAAACGTTCAATAACTACTATTACATAATATAATACCCAGGAGGGCAGCTGTATTGCTTGCTATAGAATTTTCCAAACTAAGGTTCGTCTAGCAAGCCATAAAGGCTCAACAAAGGAACTCCGGTATAAATTAGAATTGGAGTAGCCATTACCGAAATGGTGTGGAGGACTATCATCTTCGTTATCCCACTGTTATGTGGGGTTGGCGCAATATATTTTCTTCAGCCATTCATTTTCATACGTCATCTCAGCACTAACATTCTTTGCATGCATATTCTTCTTCATACAATACATACATTCGCCGTATGTTTTGAAAAGGTATAATATATGTTTTTTATTTTACAATAGCCACTAAAGTGGTAACACCAGCCTTAAAGCATTAATTATTTATCATTCGCCAGTAAAAAATCACTCCCAATTGTTATACAGTCCATCTGAATCGGGTCTTGCAATGTTTAATGTAATTTCATTAAAACAGAATTCGTTGTAAAAACACAAGTCCAGTGAGCCACATTATCCTTTATTTTTACTAATTTTCTGGTGCTAATTTTTATTCTACGCGTGTTGAGATATTAATCACTATTATAATGCTTCGCCTTGTTTGTTAAGTAATTAACGGTGTCCTGTGCTGAATACAAAGTGACGGATTAAATTTTTTTTCAGGCTTTATTAGTTTGAATTTGAATTATTCTTAATATTTTTTATTGCTTAGACTAAAGTGGCCTATTGTAATCATAAAACAGAAAGATGATTATTAGATATCGAATGGATAATATTCAAATATGCGAGAAATTTATTTAACACTAGTTGTAGCTGTTCACTTCGCTTGTCACGAGTACTGTTACATCACGAGATCCCAAGACTCATAAAAATTCCGGATAAAATGTATCCTATGTCTTATGCATATAATTTTATTATATTTTTTATTGCAACTAAGTTGGCAATCAAGCAAACTGCCCACCTGATGGTAAGTGGTAACAGTAATAATACATGTGGCTCTTGTGAGATTCGCATTGCAGTAAAACTTCAATGCCTACAAGAACCACAGTGTACGTTGCCAACTTGTGACATCAGATGTAAAGTCACGGTACCCAGTAATTTCACTGCCATATCTTAACCCTTCAAACCGGAACAGAGTAATGCAAGCTCTGCTGCTTTGCGACAAGCAGACGACCCTGGTACAGAGTCTCCCTCCGGTAATTATATTAACATTAGTTAAGCGGTTGAGGCGTGAAATTTTAACAGGTCTGTCTGTTCTTCGGGATCTAAAGGTATTATGGTAAGAATGTTCACTTGAACTGACGAGTACTTTTTAGGGTTCCGTAGCCAAATGGCAAAAAACGGAACCCTTATGGATTCGTCATGTCTGCCTGTCTGTCCGTCCGTATGTCACAGCCACTTTTTTTCGAAACTATAGGAACTATACTGTTGAAACTTGGTAAGTAGATGTATTCTGTGAACCGCAGTAAGATTTTCACACAAAAATAGAAAAAAAAACAATAAATTTTGGTGGTTCCCCATACTTAGAACTGAAACTCAAAATTTTTTTTCATCAAACCCATATGTGTGTGGTATCTATGGATAGGTCTTTAAAAATTATATTGAGGTTTCTAATATCATTTTTTCTAAACTGAATAGTTTGCGCGAGAGACACTTCCAAAGTAGTAAAACGTGTGCCCCCCCCCCCCTGTAACTTCTAAAATAAGAGATTGAGAAAACTAAAAAAAAAATATATGATGTACATTACCATGCAAATTTCTATCGAAAATTGAACGAGATCTAGTAAGTAGTTTTTTTAATACGTCATAAATCGTACGGAACCCTTCATGGGCGAGTCCGACTTGCACTTGGTCGGTTTTTTATAAACACATGTCAAAAACACACGTGGCATTACACTTTATGTATACATAAAGCAACCAAACGGTTCTTACCAGGAAAGAAATGTTTATCGCAAACCCGAAATTCCAAGTCTTCAGTATTCCTCCCGAGCAAAAAGCCCAAAGAGAATCCTGTCATTATACAGCGAATTATAATCTGATTACATTCCGAATCGATTCAAAAGCAAGAAGAGTGGTTTTGAATCGGGGCCCTACTGTGAAACTAAAAATGTTTTGACGATCGCCCGCGATTCGACGGCCACTGCGGAGTCAATACAGTACGCTGTGCTGTCTGTCTTTATAAAGCAGTAATGGTTACGCATCGCTGTTAAAGTTGGAAGTGATAGCGATAGAGTAAGGTGCTGGGTTCCGGTCGCTGGTTCGTTGGGCTAAGAGAAAAATCCGAAACGTATTTTTCATTGAGCCACTTAAATTTAACGAGCCGGGACGTTTTTCGGCGTCCATTCAGAAGTGCACTCGCGTTGTCAACGAACTTACTGGTTTTTTAGGTAATTCATGTTTCATTGTTTGTTGCGATGCATCGTTCTTTTGAGAAAGTTGAAATGTATTGCTACAGACAGACACGAGGACAATGACTTTTGAACAATTCCGAAGATATAAATTTTATCTTATGTGAATGAATGAATGAAAATTTTATTTACATGCAGGAACAAGACCCACAACACATACCTACAGAATCCAATCCAGAAAAATCCAATAAAATAATCCAGAAAAAGCCAATAAAATAATCAGACACACTGAGGGGATTACAGAATCATCATCACAGCTCATATACGTCCCCCACCGAGGGGTTCGAGCCTACCCTATGTTAGGGTGATTAGGCCTTAGCCACATACATCATTGAATTTCTTCGCAGATGTATGCAGGTTACCTCACGATGTTTTCCTTCACCGTAGGACCGTCAGACAAATGTACATATGAAATTCGAAACGAAAAACCTATTCAACAACTTTCGAAGAGACATAGTAAAACCCCTATATAGACTGCACAGCTATCTTAGGACAGAGTCCATTCCACATCCTGAGCGTGCGCGTAAGGAAATTCCTTCGCAAACGTGAGAGGGTGAATTCCCTTCCCAATGATGAGCTGTGGGTTGGTAATTGATTGATGATTTGAAAAAGGAACTAGAGACGCATTCTTAACTGACTTCAAAAAAGGAGGAGGTTATCAATTCGACCCGTATGTTGTTTTTTTTTGTGTGTATGTTACGGGATTACGCCGCCAATTGGGATGATGACTGAATTCTAATTTTTACGTCTCGTCATTAAATATTAAAATACGGTGGAAAAAGCTGCAGTCCTGTGAAATTAAAATTAAAATCGGCTTAGAAATACATTAGATACAAGCATTTTAAGTTGTTAATTTGAAGGCGATTAGACAGAGCGATCCGACATCAACCGTGACGTCATTGTTGAGTACGACCATATAAACTCCTTGTAAATTGCCGTTTTGCTAGAAAGAGATGGAGAAAAATCTTTAATACCTTATATCTTGGTTGTTTTTATAGTTATTCGAAAACCGATTTTTTCTTTCTGTTTATTATATAAATGAGCTTCTATTAAAACAAAAAAAATTTTTTAGTCATCTAGCCCATTGTGGACCGATTTTCAAAATTCTCTTTGTATTCGATAGAGTATACTCCTCGGGTGGTCCCAAGGTCACCAAAGTCAGTCTCTAATGATGGGATCCCATGAAAATCGAGGGATACCCTTAAGGCGCATAGTAACGTCAATCATAAAAAATCACTACAGAAAAAACCGATTCTCTTCATTAATATTGAATAAAAAAATCTTTAAAAAAGATATGTTATTATTCAACGCATTCATTAGAGGATGGTCTTCTTAATTTTTTGATAAATTACTTAAAACTTGGTTAAAATGTGACCCAAACATGCCTCGATTTTAAAACTGTAAACCTAATCGCTTCGTAAATATTAGGTTAAAACATATACTTTTTTTTTCAATAAATAAAGTGAACAATATTCTAGGGGATGGTCTTTTTAGATTTTTCTTATTCGCCTTTATAAATTTTTTATTGAAATAATTCATCTTACGCGTAAAGGTTTGCTTAAATATTCCCCTCGCTCTCACTCACTCACTCCTATGTAATCAGTGCGGGACGATCGACGCAAGGTCATTGGGAGCACTATGCGCCTTAAATTTTATAATTACGTCAAACGTGTTTCATGTTTTTTACGAAGTTCGATTCATACCTACCATACGCAAATACGTGAAGTATTTACGTATGATAGTCATGAACCGAGCTGTTGGTGGAAGGATCCTTAACTTTGAACTTGGCCTGACCTGACCTTGGACCTGAATATTTTACAAAAAATTAAATGTGTGTCTTTTGTGCCGTGAATAAATGTCTTCTTTCTTTCTTCTTTCAAAAAATAAAAACCTACTTCAAAAGTTAAAAATAATACTATAAAAATAGGTACAGACAACATCACACTTGACACATCTGAATGAAATACATAGCATATAAATAAGACTGTATAAAAATATAATTCAAATTCGCCTTCGAATCGTGAGATCTGAAAAATTCGCTATTTTTGAATATTCATTCCGTGAATTTTGCAAAGAGTGGTCCTACCCGCTCGTTTTTGGTTCTTACTGGTAGAATAATAATATACGCAACGTATAACGTTCGTACGTACGTTCCGTTTTACGTGCGATTCATCGCTGGCCTTTTAAATTAACGAGTTATTGCGTATAGTTGTACAAGAATCGGCAAATGTAGAGTTCAGCTCTATAATAAAAACAAAGTTTTCTTCTTGTAAGATTATTAATAGACAATATTTAGAATTAATAATATTTAGATTTAGATTAACAATAAAATGACAAATGATTTCCTATATACTCGTATTTACAGTTGAATTGTTTATCGAATATGTTTTAGCTCTACAGTTGCTCTGTAGAGATTCTGGTACAACTGTACCCACCAGTTTTTATTTTTTCTGCATATATAGAATTGCTTTCATAGAATTTATTTTTAATGTTAACACTGAATTTGAGTGATTCAAAAATCTTTAAAATTGGGAACAATAGAAAATAATTTTTCATTCCTCATGCTCGGAAAGGAGCGTTTCCTTGATCTGAGTATTGGGAGGAAAACGCTAGTTCCCACCAGCGGGCGGGAAATTCTCATACTATTTACTTCCCTCCTTAGGGCGGAAAGTAAAATTTTAAAAATAGAACTGAATTAGGTTACGTACATACAATCTTTGGTACAATGATAATAAAAGTATTTGGCTGAATGGCCAGTAACAGGTAACGCGATGTGTTCCAAATTTAAAAATACCTGTGAAAAAGATAATTTTGGCGGGAATCTGTTACGCTGTACCGAAATCTTGATTGTGTGATTTAGGTATTTAAGAAAAACAATGAATTCAAGCGATTCTGAAATTTCGGCTCCAGATTCAGTCACGAACGAAGCAAATACAATACTCGAAAATCTTTTGCCAAAAATTTCAAAGGCAAGATATTTAAATACATATTCCGACTTTATGAAGTGGCGAGATGCAAGGAATATAAAATCATTTTCTGAAAATGTATTTCTTATATACTTTAATGAACTATCTCATAAAGTGCAGGCGTCTACGCTATGGAGCAGATATTCAATGCTTAAAAGTACACTAAGTGAAAAACACGATGTCGATATGTCATGTTAGGAGTATTTTTATTAATAAATTTTATTAGAAAAGCTATTTTTTATTTTCCTTGCATTCGAAATGAAAAGTAGAGTGTTACACACGGGTAAAAGGAATCAAACCCTACTCGGACTATAGCCGCCCTCGCTGCGCTCGGGTGTCTAACAACCTCGTAGGGATTGATTCCTTTCCACCCTTATAAAGCAATCTACTATAGCACTTATTCTGTATTCATGTTCAAATTCAAGATTCACTCCTAATGATTAATAAATGCGTATCCTTATTGAACTAATTAATGATTGAAGGAGCTTAACGATGAATGAAATTCTCAAAATTACCTTTTAATAACTTGGCAAAGTATAAATAGCTCACAGTTAATGACTCAGAGTTCAAACATAAATATCTCTCAGAAGATTTCATGTTTTATGAGCAGCACATTAAATTAACATAAGTCGCTCAATCAAATAATGAATTGAATAAGCAATCAATTCGAGTTCTCGCGGACGTGATGAGAAGCCGCGATCAGTCGCTGCATCTGAGGCATTGGCATTCATACAACGGCCTAAACTATAACAATAGGGACTTGGAGTTACGATGAATTATGTTTACCAAGTTCTGGGTAATGGAGTGTATATGGAAATGCCTTTAGAGCAGATATCTTTAAAGGTGACGTGCAGTTATTCATATTAGACAAGGATTTTTTCTATACGACTAAGTCGCCAAACAAGCAAAATGCCCGTCTGATGGTAGCTGGCTAAGGTCACTTTATAGTAGACTAGCTTTCCGCTCGCGACTTCGTCCGCGTTATTTTTGTTTGAAGCAATATCATCAATTTTATCGACAAATCCACCATAATAAGGCATTTTGCCCCTACTGTTTTGAAATAGCAGCAATTTTAATTTATTTGTTACTGAGTACGGTTGGGTTCATTTATTTTGCCATATCTACCGATGTAGAGATCTTACAGGCATAAAAGTGGTTTCGTTCGATAGCTACAAAAGTAGGCAATAACTTCACACTAAAAAACTCCCATTAAAACCTTAAACAATATTTGAAACTTAAAAAGTGTGAAAAAATTTGGTTGTTTTTTAACTTTTTAGTTGTTTTCCAAGAAACTAGCATGATAACATACCTTTTTTTTTCTTTTTAGATGCGCTAAGGTATTACCTAAAAACTGATGTCTAGAAACCTAAGATCTAAGTCAAATAGTTTAGGAGTTGTGATTATAATCATACGAGATTTCCGCTCGCGACTTCGCCCGCGTTATTTTTGTTTTCCCGTACATTTTTTCTTTTCTTTGAATTACTTCGCAGTGTATGCAGGTTTCCTCACGATGTTTTCCTTCACTGTAGAAGCCTTATGCCCGTACAAATATCCGCGTGCACTCCACGTTGTATCGTCTACCAGATGCTTACAATAAATGCTCAAGAGAAGCTGATCTTCTGACATATGTTCTCTTCCCCTTTGCCAGTTCCGGAGTAGACTTACCGAGTTTTTGAGGGATGTTTAATGTTCCTAAGCATAGACAATGGATTTGGGTAAGTTGTGCTGGTTTTTATGTGTAATGTGTATGTTAGTGTGTGAGTGTATGGATTATATTGTTTTTTTAAGTTTTTTTAAGTGCTTTTTTGTTGTTATTATTATTATGTTCTTTATTTGCCTTCTTTCTTAAATATACATTTTTTTACAATATAAATATAAAAAATATAAATATTATAAAAAAACCTACATCTAGCAGGTCCATCGGCAGCGAGATAATGCCCAAACTACCGGTGGTTAGGGCTGCAGGGTGAGGAACCTCCTGACAATTCGTGCCGTGCCAAGAATTACCGCCTTCTGTATCAGGCCCTTGATCCATCCGCCTAGCGAGAGTCTCTCAAGATGTTGGTCAAGACTCTTCGCTATTAGACCATTCACAGACACTACTATCGGGACAATAAAAGTCGAGTCCACATCCCACATGGCGGTAACCTCGTGGGCCAAGTCAAGGTACTTGCTGAGCTTGTCCTTCTCAGCTTTCACGAGGTTCGCGTCATGGGGGATGGTGACATCGACTATCATTACCCGGCGTTGGGTCCGGTCTATTAGCACGATATCAGGCTTATTGGCTGCAATAAACCTGTCCGTGATGATTATTATTATTATTATCCATTTATTCAAAAATATCCTTAAATTTAAGTTTTTTACAATATATATATATAAAACAAAATACTATAAAAAACTTAAACCTAGTATGCCGCCAACAGCGAGGCAAGGCCCAAGCTGCCGGTGGTTAGGGCTGCAGAGAGAGGAATCTCCGGACAATACGTGCCGTGTCGAGAATCACTGCTTTCTGTATCCGACTCTTGATCCATTCCTCAAGCGAGAGCCTCTTAAGATGTCGGTCGAGACTCTTCGCTATCAAGCCATTCGCCGAAACTATTATTATTATTATCATCGACGTATTAAGTTACAAGGTCTGGACTCCTCACGCCATCCTCCTCATGCCATAAAGTCTAGCTAGATCGTCATTTTGATGCGCATGTTGTGGCTCCCTTAAAAAAATATAACATTAACTAGGTGAAGGATTTTTGTTAAATGTTAGTGACGATGTAACAATTCCTGGTGGTCCAAATAAATAATTAAAAATAGTACCCAGGAAATTTGCTGACTCTTGTACCTGGAACTTGGAATACAGCGGTCTTGAGGAATGTGAGTAAGATAGAGTTCCCCACGCAGACACAGTACCGATCCGCTTTTGGTACATACGTACACATGTCTAGAAATCTAAAGCCCCGTGTCGAAAGCTACCCGCATCCAGGCTCTGTCCGTGAAAGCCCTGCATCATTGTAATTGGCGAAAGCCACCGCATTTGAATACAATGAAGTGCGCATGTATATTAGCCATGAATAAAACATATCCGTTATGTCGAATGCGTTTTTATGCAACGATACGGCGTAGGCGAAAATTGGCGTTGCGTAACCCGATTTTTTCGACAGCTGCAGGCGGATTGGCTAGGTGTTATGTATGATCGGTTTTTGATTTGTGTATGTGATTTATTCGTTTTGGCATAATATGGTCACCTTATTCGTTGGCATGGCTGTACTTCTTGTTCTTACCCAATCGTTTACTATCCATCCACATAAAAGTAAGTTTGTAATTTGTTGTCTTGTTTAATGTTTAAAATTAGGCGACTTTTGAACTAAGATTAGTATTTTGGTGACACTATGCATTTTAATTCCATGCAATCGAATAATAATATAAAATGTCTCACGAAAGATTTTTTGTTAAGTATCTTATACCTATTTCAGCACAATGTTTAATCAACGTTGTCACAGAAATGGGCAGGGCGGGGGCGAGGGGGGAGATGGAGCAATATTAACGCAAACAGAGTAACCATGAATACTGCAATGCTGTGGATATTTGAGAATGAAGCTATTTTGATATTAAGTAACATGTAAAGCAAAAAAGTGCCCATCTAATTTTGAGTTTGAGTATACTCGTAAATTTAGCGCTTTGACCCTAAAATAACCCTGTTTATTTGCACCCCCATAACCATCCCGGCTTTAATCATGATTGCCTTAAGGCATTAAGTTCGTCAATTGTATGATTTTTGTTTTGCAATACAGTGTCATAATAAAACAATTAAATAATATACTTATTTCAATAGAAAATGGAACCCTATCTTTCAGGAGTCTTTCTGGTAAAGCAAACTAGTGTTGTTGAATATATTTATCAACCATTAAAATAAACTAATAAAAAAAATTAACACTTATATTCGATAAATATTTTTAACCATATCGAATAAAAATATTCATTCAATTCAAGTTAATTTTAACGCGAAAGTAATATTAAACCGTGAAGATAAATTTAACCGACTGATAAAATTATCGTTATGAATAATTTCAATCACAGACCGAACTAATAAAAATATTGAGCGCCACGGTGCTAATAAAAATATCAACATAATGTATGTGAATAAAAATATTAACTGATATTTTCAACCATTCAAATGATCTGATATTTTTATTCAATTATTAACTTTTAACTAATTATTTTTTTCAACCATTAACGCCACCTCTAAAGCAAACTGTTTGTAGTAAAATCGTTTTAACCAACTGATAGAAGAATTATCCAAAGACGAAGATAATATTATGTAAATTGTAATGATGGATGCACAGTTTGTACACAATGGGCCCTATCAGCGGTTATACAACAGAAATGCAATTGTGATAGCGGCTACGTCGTCATTGATATCAGGAGAAAGTATTATTGATCTCAGTCATCTAATTTAAAAATAAATGCAACTTAAGCAGGGACAATAGCTTGCATAGATATCTTAATGTTTTCGTTTGAACTAGAATGCTGTTTAAAAATCACATCTGTTTCCTCCGAATGGTAAAGCACAGGGTTAAAAACGCCCACACTTCAAAAACTGCTATAAGTTCCATGTAAGGTTATTGAAAATTTACTAATCAGAAAAATACTAAATAAACCCTCAGCATTTTCAAATAATAGCGAGCGTCGGTGGCGCTGTGGACTCGGCACTTGCCTTCCAATCGGGGGGTCGGGGTTCGAGACCTGCCATGTACCAATGTGTTTTTCGTTTCGAATTTCATATGTACATTTGTCTGACGCTCCTACGGTGAAGGAAAACATCGTGAGGAAACCTGCATACATCAGCGAAGAAATTCAATGGTGTATGTGAAGTCGACCAATCCGCACTGGGCCAGCGTGGTTGACTAAGGCCTAATCACCCTAACATAGGGTAGGCTCGAACCCCTCGGTGGGGACGTATACGAGCTGTGATGATGATGATGATTTTCAAATAAAGTAAAGATAATAATTGCTTCGCCTTCAATTTTGCCGACGATGTCGCAGTCATGGCTGAGACCGTAAAAGATCTAGGCAGAACGCACGAAGACCCCTATAGAATTTCCCAACAAGTGGGTCTTAAAATGAACATGCACGAGACCAAAATTATGCCGAATTCTAGTACCCACTCCTGTGAAGGTTGGAGGCTCTACACGAAGTTGTTGACGAATATGTTTACCTGTGGCAAGTAGTCCAGGGCGTCTATTATGACATCATAATTCCAGATAATTTTCTGAATTGCTATTAGTGCCTTTCTTTTACTCACTATACAAAGAGAAGAAATGGCATTATAACAATTTAGAAAACTGCCTGGAATTACTCATAATACACCCCCAGCTCGGTGAGTCCAACTTCCAGAAAGAGGCAGCGTTCGAGTAGCTACGAAGCATATTCTTGGCGTATCTACCGCAGTCTCTCAAGACGAAAGAACTGAGACGTGACTGCTTACAATGGGTCTCATAAGAAGGCTCAAGGTCACTCAAAAATGACTACGTGATCGCATCAGAAACGATAGGATCTTCCCACCACCACCCATGGCCATTCCAACCTCGCGGTTTTTATGGCCGAAACACGGGAAACGATAGGATCTGTAGAAAAACTAGAGTCACTGACATAGCCCAAAGAAGTGGCAGTAGGCAGGACACGGCTAGTAGGTCTGGCGGCCTGGAGCGGGGCGGCCCTCGGGTGACAACCGCGTATCGGGAGACGCAGCGTTGGTAGGCCCCCACAAGGTGGATCGACGATCGACATGGATGATGGTGGATCGAGGACCGATCGTTGTGGAGATTCCTGAGGCAGACCAATGTCCAATTGTGGGTGTCTCTTGACTGAAATTATGATGAAGCTTATTAAATATTTATCTGGTAAGTTTATAAGATTTATAATAATAAAATGTAATAATTGTTTGCTTGCTCTTGTACAATAAAGGGTTTATGATAGGGTAGCTGATGTTATAAGAGGAAAACATTTATTTTATAACTTCCTGTCAACTCCCTTTTATGCAAGAACAAGATTCGGACCCCGTAATTGTTTCATTATTAACCTTGTTACCTGAAATTGGTCGAGGCTTCGCAGCAAATATTTTCTTTATACCACTCCGGGGACACTTTGTTTGAGATCAAAAAAATACCGGCTCAAATTACTTGGGGTTTTGCGAGTCGGCATAAGGTGTCGCGCAAGGCTCTTTCATTTCTTATTAAATGTTTTTTGACTAGCTTCTGTGGCCGAGTTTGTCGGTGTCGAGTTCAGAATAGGTTTTTCTAGCGGGAATTCTACGTATATAATGTAACTTATATAGCAGAGGTGGCCAAATTTTTCACCTCTGAGGACTACTTGAGTTGACAAATATTTAACTTAACCTTCTGCAGGGTGTCGTCAGGTTGAGTATTAAGAACTTACTGGTGAATGATGTTTCTAGATTTTTTTTCGGATTGGATTCATATTAGATTTACGTCTGCTTGTAGAATACCTATCTTACTTGTGTGTTACTCTATACATAGATCATAAACAAAATATGTGAAAAAAAAACAAGCAAACCACGGTCCCGGTACGAATTAATCTAAACTAAACTAAACTACGTCTACTAGCATGATATTGCTTAAACAGAAGTTTTAATCTAGAATTTTGTATAGATTTTTTCAAGTTCATACATAAATATTTTTATTCAATGGCATGAAGGGCGAACAGAATAACCAAGACAACCAAGACAGGACTACGGTTAAAAGTGATTGTCTTTTTTCTAATGTAATCCAACAAAAAAATATATCTATGAATTTACTCTAGTTTTGCAGCTATCTACGTACCATAAATTCAGTAGTTTTTTTATTGAACTGCAATAAACATACATACACTGTTCGCATTACAAGTATACCTAAGTTGGATCGGCGTATTTACAATACTAACAATTTCATTTATTTGTTATTTTTATTCTAACATAAGATTTTCAGAAACTTTTGACTAAATAAAACCCAAAATAAAACTACGAATTATTTGATAATAATTTATAGTTAAAATTTGAGGTCAAATTGAGGTCGTGTTTAAAGAACTAATTAATTATTTACCCTCAGAATGAAAACGCAATCGTCAGAGAACCGTTATGGTTTGGTTTAATTTCTCTTGCACTGTTTCTGGAGAGTTCAACATTGTAATCAATAAGTTCTTGACGACAATATTATATACTAATCAATGTACAGTTACACTGGCGAGCTAAATTATGTAGTCACTCCAAATAGGTAGCTCGAAACCAAATTTGTAATACAAAATCTATACATCCATACATTACTGTATTCGTAATGGAAAATACAATCAATACAAAAAAAAATCACCTCGCGCAGGATTTGAACTTGCGTCTTCAATACCGTGTTGACGTCATGACCATTAAGCCATAGAGGATTTATCAATGCCGAACGAAATTTCAACTGTTTATTCCTCTTTTTCGTTTATTAAACCAGCTCATAGAACACAGGTAGAGCAATTTGTAAATAGAGCAAAGCAGAAAAAAGAAGAGCTAACATCATCGATATATAAAACGCAGTAGGATACAAATTTCGAAATGGAATAGTTTTATAGTTATTTTTTTCAGATATAGTCATAAAAATATAGCAGCAGCAGTCATTTTCTTTATTATGTTTAATCATTCAGATAATAGTATATGCATATAAATAATGATATAATGTGTATATACACGGTGTTTGAAAATAACCAATAAAAATCAATTATGTATCGAAAACTCAGTATTAAAATGTGTTTACACGTAATGTCATTCAACCCAAAATGTTCATATAAATCATAGACATAATGATGATACTATGATTGTATAATATTTATTGATAATCCTAAGTAATAAAGATAACAGACGTAAATAACCTACTCTAAACTAAACTACACATATAAAACTAATGTAAACTAATACTATGGGTTGAATGACATTATGTGTAAACATATTTTAATAATGAGTTTTTGATAAAGAATTTATTATTTATTGGTTATTTTGAAACACCGCGTATATACATATAATGTATGTAGATTTCCCGCTAAATAATCTTTCTAAACATCCACTGAGGTTGGCTGGAAGCGATCTCTTTTAGAGATAACTCAATTTTTTATGTAATGTTTTATTCTAATTATATTTATTTATTTTTATTAAAAAAATATAAATAAAATACGAGTAATACGAGTAATTGCGAAATTTCCCTTTTTTTAATGATTTTTCTGTTAAGTATAAAGGGTCTTTTTTCGAGTGAATACTTACATTTGAACGTAATTGTAACCAAAACTAATTCAAGTTTTGATTTACTCGCCGAAATTGCTTAGAACTATGACACCCGTTTGAATTTTGGGAGATATTGACTTGTTTCCAACCAAATTTATTTGAGTCTAATGACAATTACAATAAAATATATAATATTAATTTGAATTCAAAGCTTCCTCGGGAGCTTTGAATTCAAATTCAATATTGAACCCAAGTTGTATGTACACAAAAGTTTATTTTTGTTTAAACGTGATAAAACTTCGTTGGTGGCATCACAAAAATTTACGTGGCTAATTAGTATTAAATCAGTATTCCAAATGACTCGAGGCTTGTTTTGTCTCATTATTAATGTCTAACTCTCTACGTCATTTGTTTGCGTCTCCGGGTTTGAAGATTCGAATTTATTTAATGAAGTAGCCAAGACAACACAGCCACGATGTTCCTATTATTTTTGTTTGTTCCACTGGTTCGGATTCTGCGATTTGATAAAAATTTATTGTGGTTGTCTTAATTTGCTTAGTGAAATATATTTTAGGTGAAGTATATTTTAATGGGAGGAGGAGCACATTCTTCATATATCAGAACTAGTGATTCCGAATTTTGGATAGTTCGTAAAAGAATTCCATCTCTATAAAAAGAAATTTAATGTAGAGTCTTTTCGGAATGAAAACCGTTTTAAGAATTTAGGGTGCTTCTTTAACTCTATTTTTCGTTGAGCAGCCTAGACATTAGTGCATATTATTCACCTCCGTGGTCTAGTGGTTCAAACCACCGGGAGTTGGTGATCTGAAGACCCGGGGATCGATTCCCAACGGGAGCAGAAGATTTTCTTCTCAGTTGCATTGGTGATAGGATTTCCGATCCCGCCTGTCTAGCCATCACCGTCTTACCTAAGTTTGTCGCCATAATAACAATGTTAATAGCATTGTCGTGTTCCAATAATTAGAGGTAAGATAGCCAGCTCCTCAGCTGATGAGGAGTCCAGTCGAAGCTCGCTTCCACCTTCGGCGTTATCGTCCTCATCCATCAGGCGAGATGAAGGCCAAGAGCTTCCGTGCCATGTGCTAAAAAAATATTGGCATTTTGAGACAACACATTATATTTATTTCGTATGGTTTTAGTTTTGCGGGATTTTAAATTGATCACAGTTTATATCTGTGCTTTTACATCGTTTTATGTGTGCCATTTTGACATTTCCTTCGAATTCAAATTCAAAAATCTGTGTGCCTATACAGGCACTTATTGACGTCAAAACAAAGCAAAACATTCTAATTTAAAGAAAACATATTTAACCTTGTATGTGCATACATCCTGAATATACTCAATATGTCTGCAAATACAAGTAAGAATGAAACAAAAAAGGTTGAATCTACACCTGTTCGGAAATTGGGAGAGTCTTCTCGAGAAGAACAGGCAAGAAACTAGAAAGGTCAATATTTTTTATCTCCCCTTTTAAAAGTTATATTTGTGACTTTGCATTCTCTTTAAAAATGCTAAAAAGATAAGATGAATTACCTGTGGGCCTACACAAAAGCCACGCGCTTATTTTTTTGCAGTCGTCCCGCAGATGTATGGAGATGACATTAGCTGCGGAAAAAATAGCGTGAGGCTGTCAATTCCATACAAGCTAATGTCATTTCCATACATTTTTTTCTACAGAACGACTGCGGAAATTGATAGATACATAACCTGAACCTAAGGTCCTTTTGGTGGTGGTACATTTGGAAATGTAACAAGAACCAAATCGTTATGTACTAATACGCGGTCGTCGCCACTTACTGAAGTGAATAGTCATCTAAATTTAATAGGAAAACTGTTAAATCATTTCTCTTTCGGTTTCAACGGCTCTCCTTCGCACAGCGCTTATGTAACAAAGCTGTATCGATGTTGGAGCTAGGTAAACCCACGTCCATAATCAGCGCCAGCTTGAGCTAATTAAGCAATATCGGTGGGCGAGCATCCGTCGGAACAACACATTAGCATAATTGCGCGGTCGAGCAAGGCGCATTGTCTATGTAACTAGTGATCGACGCAAATTCGATGAGTAAGCAATGTTTCATAGCTTAAAGGCTTAACCATAGTATACAGCTATATCATACATCATAGTAATAGAATCGTTTATTTGCAAGAATATGGTGCTTACTGCTTTTACAATTTTGACTGTCTCACATTTTCTGTTGAATTAAGTCAATGCGCTAATGTTTGAATAGTACATTTCAAATTGCTAATATCACATGTCAACATAATTAGTCATCATTAATATCGTATTATCATTATGTCTGTATAATAGTTAATTGTCATGATTATGGTATTAGACATAATCAGTTTTATTTACGTCTAGTTCATTAATAATAGTGCTAATTTCTATTTTGTTTATCATAATATTTTTTTTATTATTTATGAATTAAAAAATTCACGAGTAAAGGTGAGGGTTAGTTCTTGTTTGAAAGATTACACGGCATGAGATTTGACACGGCATGACTTATGTTTGGTTTTATATTAAAAAAAATAACAACGTCATTTACTTTACGCACAATATTCGTAACTTTTTATATTCAAAGTGTATGAAAGTAATTTTAACAGTTGTGAATATTTTACTATCCATACTCATGTTATAAATGCGAAAGTGTGTGTTGCCTCTCCACGCCTAAGCCGCTGAAACGATTCAAATGAAATTTGGTATACAGATAGTTTGAGTCTCGGAAAAGGAAATAGGATAGTTTTTATCGCAGAAATCATCCTTTAAGTGGGTGAAAAGGGGTGTGGAAGTTTGATTATGGAATCAATAGCCGCTCAACCTATTTAGATGAAATTCGGTATATAGATACTTTCAGTTATGAAGAAGTATATAAGTGGACTTGAAAAAAAATAGGCTACCTAAATTAATAATTCCACGCGGACGAAGTCGCGGGCAAAAGCTAGTTATTAATAAATATTACAATATTAAAAGTAATATTACAAATGTAATATTAATAATAATATAGAAATACAGATAATCATAATAGGATTTATTCCTGTTTAGTGTGTAGTGCAACACGAACCCACGTGCCACCTCATCACTAGCTGCCAATAAGTAATCCTTTCGCAACCACTTAACGTTAACGCAGACGTGCAATCAACTAAAGTTATAGGCGTCTATTGTTATTGTTAGTTATTGTTTACGAACGTCGAATGTTCGTGAGAAATGGCTTCGAGTTGACGAAATATTCGATCATCCATCATTTTGTTAAAATCTATTGTATTGTCTTGTTTTTACGTTGCCTTCATAATACAATGTTAAAATTGTGCAAGTTAGTTAATTTTTAATCTATATTTAAAATAACACGAAGATTTAATTTGTAAACATATTATTCTTCGTCCATGTATCTACGTCAGATTTTAGAAGTTATTCTTAACAGACTTCAAAAAAGGAGGAGGTCTTCAATTCGATGCGTGTTTTTTTTGTGAGTATGTTACGCGATTACGCCGCCAATTGTGGAGCGATTTTCAAAATTATTTTTGTATTCGATAGAGTATAACCCAAGGGTGGTCCCATGGTTACCAAAGTTAGGATCTGATGATAGTATCCCATAAAAATCGAGGAAAACCCTTAGATTTTTAGGTGTGTCCAACGTGTTTTCTGTGTATGTTACGCGATTACTCCGTCAATTGTGAACCGATTTTCAAAATTCTGTATGTATTCGATAGAGTATACTCCAGGGATGGTCCCAAGGTCACCAAAGTCAGGATATGATGATGGAATCCTATGAAAATCCAGGGAAACCCGTATTATATTAGGGATTCTTTCACTAAAATGATTTCATTCACTAAAAAGTTAAAAATAAAACATATTTTACAAAAAATAAAAACCGACTTCAAAAACATTGAAAAGTTAAAAATAATATAAGAATAGGTACAGACAACATCACACTTCTATATTGAAGTCGGCGACAAATTTTAAGACTTTCTAAGAGATCATCGTTTGACACCGACTTCAAAATAGAAGTGTGATGTTGTCTGTACCTATTCTTATATTATTTTTAACTTTTCAGTGTTTTTGAAGTCGGTTTTTATTTTTTTTAGAATCTATCCAATACTTGTTTGAGTTACCTATGGCTTTTCTGACGGTTCCCTGAAGATCTTCCAATGTATTAGAGACTGCAATACCTTTTCAGTACTAAAGAAATGTTAAATAGAGATCAAGAACATTGGTGCCTAAAGGAAGTTAAAATAACTAAGTAATAATTAATCTTAGAACTAGAACTCCGCCTATGTTAATGTTAATGTTAACGCCAGCGTCGTTAGACGTCATTGAACGCGTTAAAATTAACGTCTATTAACAGTGGCTACATCTACATAGTTTACTACAAATGTTATTAACGTCTATTAACGCCACTAACAATGCCATATACTTACCAAGAAACGCGCTGAGCTATTGGCCACTTAAATGTGGTGTCAAAATTATTGCGTTCAATAGCGCGTTACGACACAGATGAAGCCCAAGCATAAAGTAGTAAGTACAGTCATATTTCATATCGCACTAAGAATATAATTAAAAGGTCGTATTTTGGTCAATAACAGGCGTGAAGGGACAAAGATTTGGTCAGAAAGCATCTCTGTTTGTCATCTGTCAACAAACGATTCTCGCGCCACCTTGACACTTTGCGGTTTGTAAAAAACGAACACGACATACTCGTAATATAACCAAGAATGAAGATGTTTTATTAAAAATATTTTAAATCTTATTTAAATAATTCTTATTTAAATTCCTAATTAAATATGTTTATGGTGTCGTGCCATTATCTACTAAAACGACTATAGTATATCTATAAGCTCAAAATGCAATAAGGCTCATAATGAATTATTTTTCACAGACACAACTATTTGTATGGGGGTTTTCCCAATTAATTTTACAATCCGGTTTGAAGGAGTAAGATATGGCAGTGAAATCACGGTACTCAGTAGAGTTCACATCTGATGTCACAAGTTGGCAACGTACACTGTGGTTTTTGTGGGAGTTGCAGTTTTGCTGCGAATCTCACAGGAGAGACATGTATTATGTGTGACTGTTACCACTTCCCATCAGGTGGGCAGTTTGCTTGTTTGCCAACTTAGTAGCAATAAAAAAATGCACTAACCTTGTCTTAGCTTAGCACAATCCTAAGAAGTATGCTGTCACTTCTTGTCTTTAATGAAAAGAATGTGACATCATTTCACTTAAGATTTTCCTAAGATAAGATAAATTTAGTGGAATTGGCCATAACTGTTATACGTACATGCGACTGCGAATAGTATCGAAGAACATTGAGGGTGATTTAAAACGCATTTACCGCAAATCACATAAGAATATTATATAGATTGCATTGATCGATTAATTATCAATTTGTGACCCATGCTATTAAAACGTTTATTTTGTGTATCCGAATACACTAAAAATCATTCGTTTATTCACTTCGAACGGTTCCCAAATACGGATCCAGGCAGTAAAGTCGTCTGTGCGCGCGTCGTAAACTTACCGATTATTGCTGTCACCACGCCACTTCCTCTGTTCAAGCTTTGGTCGCGTAACCGGAGGACAGAGCGACCTACCGCATCGGCGGGAACGCTTGTTACAAATTACCGACAAATAACCACCTGACATGGAAAATTCGAACGATTGAAATCAGAGACTCTACGTCTAACGATACTTAGTTATTTCCTAAGTCAAAACCTAAACCTGAATTTTTTTCATTATCGTCCCAGCTCAAATACGTCCCCACCGAGAGCTCGAGCCTACCCTACGTCACTACCTATCTTCCTTTTTAGATTAGAACATAGCAAGGAAAACAATGCAGCTGTGCAACAGAAACAGATCAGTTAGTGCGTAGACCAGTCATCACCACAGTTCATACACGTCCCCACCGAGGGTACCTTAAGTTAGGGTGATTAGGCCTAAGTCGACTACGCTGGCCCAGTGTGATTTAACGACCTCACATACACCTTTGAATTTATTTCGCAGATGTATGCAGGCTACCTCACGATGTTTTCCTTCACCGTAGGTGCGTCGCACAAATGTACATACGACATTCGCAAAACGAAAAATACATTGGTACACGGCGGGACTAAACCCGATTAGAAGGTCAGTGCCGAGTCCACAGCAAGACCGACGCTCCCCTATTAATATTTTACGTTCGACTAATCCGAAAACCGAGGCAGTCCCCCAAACGTTTGGAGATGTGATAATGGGACATTCTGATTGGTTGAATACAGCGATCCAGCTTTTTTGTTATTTTAAAGTTATCAAAAATGAGCTGCCCACCTGAATGGTAAGTGACTACACTTGCCTATAGTACACGTGGTTCCTGTAACACTTGGCAAATCTACTATGCCTACCACGCCAATGTACGTTGACAACTTGTGACATTAGACGTCAAGTCACGGTACCCAGTAATTTCACTGCCATATCTTACTCCTTCAAACCGGAACACAGCAATGCAAGCACTGATGCTTGGCGGGAGAAATTAGTAAAATAGAGGTGCCTACCCATGCAGTCAACTCCGGTACAGAGTTTCCCTCTGGTTTTGATTCCTTTGATATTTTGTGGAATCAGCCCTCTGTACCTAAAGCACAGACAACTTATCTTAGGCTCGTATAAATAGTCGTGTCTCAAGTACGAGATCGATCTTGAGCTGTTGTTTTTGACAGATGTGCCATACATTAAACGTCAAAACTGCAACTCAAGATCGAGCTCTGACTTGAGATGCGACTATTAATACGAGCCTAAGAGACCGTAAAATGACACTTTGAATTGTCACATTTTTTAAGTTCTTTTATATGACTGATAAGAGAAATGGAGCATTAAACTTATCAGATGAAGTTTTACGTTGAATACTAAAAGCTATATCTTCACCAGAACTTTTCAAACGTATATTTTCTTTATGCCACTGAAGTGGCAATTACGAGTAGCCGGCGGATAAATGCCCTTTTTAAAAAAGCCAATTCTGCAATGATTCAATATTGTAATACAAAAATCTTCATTCAACATTACGCTCACTTATTGACGTCAGATACAAAAAGTCTATGAATTTATATATTACATTTACTGTTATTATTATGTAGTATGTTTTAGTATTTTATATATCAGTATTAAAGTATATATTTTGTACCAGTGTATTATTGAAAAATACCCACTTGATCATATGTTTTGTCCTATCTAAAGGTTGTCTGGTAGAGATAGCCTATGGCGATAAGGTCGCCTTTTTTGCTTTTTGTGTATGTATTGTCATTGTTTGTGTTATTTTATTTAAGCAAAATAAAGAGTTTCTATCTATGTGTCTATCCTACTGTTATGTTCCGCAATTGGGTCAGCCTTCTCGAAAAAAACAGGATACAGAATTAGACATTTCGAAGGTTCAATTATTTATCACCTTTTTCAAATTAATGCCAACATTACAATAAATATGTCGGATTCATTAGACATTGTGTATTTCTTGACTTTTTAATTGCTACTGTTTCGAGGAAGCGTTTGACTTGACACTTGGTTTGGAGATTACAAACGAACAACTGGGTTGAGTTGGTCTGAGAGTGTTCGTTCTGCTAATTTGGCCTACTTTTGTATGCCGAAGGACCCCGTCCAACCAGCGGCTGGTCCTCTGATTATTAGTTTTGTGTAGTTCGCGAACAAACTACGCTCAAACAAAACACTCTCAAAGATATACTACGCAAACATAAAATCTGAAGACACGGTACTTAGTAATTTCACTGTCTATCATATCCTTCAATCCGTCCCGGTAAGTAAGATGTTCCTGTGCAGACGAATCCAGTACTGAGACACTAACTTGGAGGTCTATGTTCAGTAGTGGCTGTGTTGGGATAAGTTTAATATGACCCTGATGACCTTCAGCTAAGTCGAAAGTAGAGAATTGTGGTGAATAAAATAATTTAATGTAAGTCCCCATTTACCACAGTAACAACAATAATACGTCATGTTTGCGAAGCACGTCCCCATGAATGTGTATGAGAGCGCGCAGACGCAGACCCCTTATTGTGAGAAAACATTACAACTTTGCTAGTTGCGACGGCTGCGTTTTCACTGTTGTGCCGGATAAACAAATGCACATTATAACAACTCCATATATAAAACAGCAGACCTCTCGTATATAACGTAGCATCCGCTAGGTATTGACAAATTCTTCAGACATTTCGCACGCAAATCCGATGACAAGGTTGATTAGTGAGCGGGAAGATCGACAGTAAGAGATCTGGAGGCACGTTTCTGATGTGCTGGTCAGAGCTATGGAGCGAGCTATATTAGGAGTTTCTTTGAAGAATAAAATCCGATACGAGATTATCCGGAAAAGAACTGGAGTCACCGACATAGCTCGCAGGATAAGTAAACTGAAGTGGCAGTGGGCTAGCCACATCTGTCGAAGGACCCATGGCCGTTGGAGCAGACGTGTTCTAGAGTGGAGACCGCGAATCGGCAAACGTAGTGTAGGACGTCCTGCAGCTAGGTGGACCGATGACCTGAGGAAGGCAGCAGAGATGGACTGGATGCGGAAGGCGGAGGACAGAGTGTTGTGGCGCAGCTTGGGAGAGACCTATGTTCAGCAGTGGACTACGATAGGCTGATTGATTGATTGGTAAATTTTTTTTAATGGACCTACTCTTTTGGCCCGATGGCCTTTTCAGTTTCACCTTAATCATTTTAATGAAGGTGAGAACTTTGGTTGGCCTTAAGCCTTGTTGACAATCCTTACCTGGTAGATTTCTATCGGGCAGGCATTCGACAGAGTCCCCAGGAGATTCTGGATAGAACGGCATATGTGATATATTTTGACAATTATCACACTTGTCAGAGATGATCACAAAGGGGCCGGGTACATGTCTGTATATCGCATAGTATGTGGACCGTGTCATTATGTAATCTGTGACCGGGTCTTTGCAGACTTATTCTACGAGTGCGGCGTGTGGGACTAGTGTGTGGGTGTGTAGTGGTTGATCCAATCCGCACCGCATCTCACGTGTTTAGAGTTCACCTGTTAGCATGTACAATAGCCAACTGACAGTCCAGACCACCGAAGGCTTATTTTAATTCTTTTAGGCCAATAAAACGTGTTATTTCTGACACAGTTTTTATAATTGTCACTTTGAATTTTCTTTTAAAATGCTGAATTAGAAGGAAAATTAATAAAGGCCTGTTCACACAGATCAGTTAAGTCACAGTTCCGGCACAGTACCGCCACTGCGATTATTGTTCTTTCATACATTCTCTGTGAATGTCACCATCACACCTGTCAGTGCCCATGACGACACAGGAGCCTACACAAAGTAACAATTAAATAACGATAACGAAGTTAGAAAACGAACAAAATGTATGGGATTGACACATGTCACAGGGAAATCACGTGGCAAATCGATCAAAGTGTTCGATATGTAAATTGGTAGACGATGTATTGGTTTGCAACGAATCGTTAAAGAAGCGAATTGTTTTTTCGTTACTTTCATATAGTACTCAAAATAACTAAATTTCATTTAAAATAAAGTGAAAAACTTAACGTAACGTTCGTAGGGAACGTATGAAGAATTTATCCCTTCTTAAGAAACCCTTCCGGAACTGTGACGTCACTAATCTGTGTGAATCAGCCTTAATCAAATACAAGAAATTTCGGGCTGTTCCCAGTAGTCTTTCCAGTCTACTGGGAGTTTCCTTCTCAATAGTCTTACTCAGAGTAAGACTTCACTGGTGTGATATTTTGCCCATTAGGTGTACTATTTGCACATAAAAAAATAAAACATAGACCTCACAATTAATAGACAGAGGCAATTATTTTTTATACGAAAAATAAATCAAAACAATCGCATAACAAAATAAAATTGAAAGTACTTAGTTCAAGCCGAGTCGAAATTTTATTTTTATTAAAAAAAACAATCAAACGATAGTAGCAGTTGTGGAGTCACACAGTACGGGGCTGGGCTCGACGCTCGATGTTTGCCTTCGAGCTGACTTCGCACATAATTGAATGTTAAACTGTTGACTCGCTTTGTCTCCCTCGTGTTTGTCTCGATCTTTCAAGGTTTGATCGTTAACTTCAACATGTATAATATACACACATGTATTATTACCAAAACTGTTCTAATATTATTCTTGGCATAAACTTGACGCTGTATCTCTACATTGACGTACCTACGAGTATATCGTCGTCAATGTATTCATCAATGTGTCTCTAATGTACCCTCGTAAATAAAAATAAATAGCTTCAGGCTTAACCCAATTCTTACTTTAGACTATGTTAAGTAAGAAGACATATTACGGGAGGTTCCAAAAGTCTTAGAGACAGGTCACCTTTAGTAAAGGATAAACGTGATTTACCTAAGGCTTTAGATAGATAGAAATTTATGTTGCTTAATACATAACACTAACTAGGACAGCACATACACAAACAGCAAAAAGGCAGCCTTATCGCCATAGCCCATCTTTACCAGATAACTTTTAGGTAGGGCAAACATGATCGGGTGATGATCAAGATTTAAAAGAAGTTATGTCGTAATCAAACACAATAACATTATATTCTATGGCTTTTGCTCTGGAGTTACTCTAGGAGACTCTGAAATGATGCTGGGTGACCTCCGATGACATCTTCGAGTCATCATTGTGGCTGCAGTTTCAGCTTCACTGGTATTTTATATTGAAGTGCAAACAGAACTTTTTCCATACTCATAACCTTTTTTTTAAGCTTGTTGGCGCATTGGCGCGTGCTCTCAGCGAACGATTGCTAAAGTTAAACAACGTTCGTTGTGGTCAGTCCTAGGATGGGTGACCAAAATAATAAACATGTCAAGCTCCTCCGTGCTTCGGATGGCACGTTAAACAGTGGGTCCTGCGCCTGATCTCGCCCCGGTCGTGTCGGCCAACCATCCCATCGGACTAGGCGAGTGAAGAAACAGAGAGTGCACTTGCGTTTGCGCAGTCACTTGTGCACTATAATATCAGCCGCGCAGGTGGCTGTCTCTGTTGAGATTGGCCGCCGTGACTGAATATCGGTTAGGAGGACTTTTTTTAAAATTTTCCAACATCACCGTCAGGCTCGCGTCTACACTAAGTGAGGGTGTGTAGGCCTTAATCAACCACGCTGGCCCAGTGCAGATTAGTCTACTTCACATACACCATTGAATTTCTTCGCGGTATGCAGGTTGCCTCACGATGTTTTCCTTCACCGTAGAGCAAATGTACATATGAAATTTTAAAAACGAAAAACTCCCATACAATTAAAGTGGGAGTATTTTTTTTCTCGACTAACCCATCGTGTGTGGTATTGTTGAATAGGTCTTTAAAAAATAATGTAAGGTTAAGAACACCATTTTTCGATTTAGGGATCCGTTTCTGAAATATTTGGTTCATACATGGCAGAATCGAACCCCAGACCTCCCGATAAGAAGGCCGACATCAATTTTCCAAGCTAATTAATAATTACTCTTAAAAAATAAACAAACCACAGCTCCGTCAAGAATCAAACGCACATTGTATCATGAATGTTTCATGTGCTGCGTTTGGAAAAAGCCGTGAATCACCATACCTAGAAACGATAATCAGATTAACAGCTCTCCGAAGCACCATGAGTCGGAGTTGCAGGAACAACGTGTTTATTGGATGCGCCTGCGTATACTGTACGCGAAAGTAAAATGGTGCATTTATATCATTGTGGCTAAATAGCGCCAAGACGACCGGTTCATATTCAGCGGTTTCCGTAATCTGGAGACGCTTGCCACCAGTACCTGGGCGGTACTGATCAAAACCTGGCAAGAGTACTGACAGCGACCCCCATGAAGTCAGGCGAACTCACTCCCGTAGGAAGACGACGTGACCTCATTTGACTGTGGTCTTCCGTGAAGTGAGGGTACGGTATAAAAATAATCGTCTTCATTTATCATGTGAACCGACTTCACTATAAGGAGGAAGCTATCAATTCGATTGTATGTTCTTTTAGGGTTCCGTAGTAAACAAGGAACCCTTATAGTTTCGCCATGTCTGTCTGTCTGTCTGTCCGCGGTTTTACTCAGAAACTATTAGTACTAGAAAGCTGTAATATGGTATGGGTGAATATAATCATCATGCCAAAAAAGTGGTAGAAAAAAAATTAAGGGTAGCTCCCATACAATTAAAGTGGGAGTATTTTTTTTTCTCGACTAACCCATCGTGTGTGGTATTGTTGAATAGGTCTTTAAAAAATAATGTAAGGTTAAGAACACCATTTTTCGATTTAGGGATCCGTTTCTGAAATATTTGGTTTTAAAGTGCAAATTTTGAGATGTGAATGTGAACTCAAAATTGGCATTTGCAATTACGGAACCCTACACTGCGCGTGGCCCGACACGCACTTGGCCGGTTTTTTTTGTTTCTTACCTAATAACTCCGTCATTATTAACTGATTTGGAAAATTCTTTTTTTATTTGAGAGGGTGTACTTCCTTGGTCCCATTGTCAACAAAGTCAGGATCTGGTGATGGAATCCCACGAAAATCGAGAGAAACCCTTAAATTTTTATAGGCACGTTTCATTTCTTTTTCCTGAAGCTTTCAGGTATATGCGTCTGCTTGTCATGAGACGAGCTTCGGTGAGTTAGTTTTAGGTAAATTTATTACTTTTTTTTAAGGTAGTCAAGTGGAAATTTTGCTTGATTTCCTTATAGGTCCTGAAATAAATACTGAAAAGGGTCAAAAGCGCTCCACATGAAGTGAATTGAAAATCATTTAAAACAATCTATATGAACACATTAATTTGAAAGTTTTAGGGAAACCTTTATTTATATTTGTTCTTTTGTATGAGACCTTTGCCCTTCCTAGAAGGGCTAGAACGTATTTTAACGTAACGTAGGAAAATATACAAATAAAAAGTTATATAGGTCGTTATTCCATATATCATTATATTATTTTTCGGAATTAATAATTGAGACAACTATGAAAAAAGACATGTAGATATCAGTATCATTAACTGACTTCTTTACGAGTAGACTTGGGCGTTTCAAGACGATCGACAAAAAATAGTTAAAACCACTGTTTTACGCATTATCAACGCTTAATTACACGATGGCCCCAATAAACAACAACACACGTTACGACACAACATGCGACTGGGCATTAGCCGACGACACAGATAACATTAAAATTATATCACTTTGAATGACAGCACAGATAACAAAATATTTCCTTAATTTTCAAACTCATCCGTGTTTCGGGGTCTGGGAGCTATGAAAAGGTGATGTGGTGTTTATGCAGAGAATGGCTTGTAGCTATTGGCGAAGTCTATGGGCGGCGGTTGCCGTACGTATCGCCGGCCGCTTGCTGATCTAGCTCTCGCTGCAAAAAACAATACACTCATTTACATGTCACAGTAAATAAACAGAATCTTTAAGATAGAAAGAAAGATCCTAAGAATCATTGTACATTTGGTGATTTTATGTATGCAAAATAGCACGTAGTTTATCTAATATGTATTTAAAAATCTCGTGTTTGGTATCCAACTTCCCTGAAACGGCTTGACCGATCGTTATGAAATTTTTCGTGTATAGATAGGTCTAAGAATAATTATGTCGTCCAGTCTCCAGATTTTTTGCGCAACGTAGTTCGCGTGCACGGCTAATATTCTTATAATAATTTTTGATTCCTGGAATTGTACAGTACATTGTTTGACTGTACAATTCCAAGACTTGACTGTGAATGGCCTTCTTGATTTGATTATCAATAATAAAATAAAATTAACAGTTTTTAATACAACATGTTTATGTGTCTCTGATCGGTGTCGGTGTCGGCGGCGTCGCATGCATAAGAAGGTCATACCAATTCTTTATGCTGTATGAAAAAATGGCATTGGCGTAGGTGGGGGACACCCCCCATACACTAGGAAAATTGAAATCATAATCTGCATCTCCCCCCCATCGAAAAGAAAATTTATACCTACGCCTATGAAAGAAGCAAATGCTAAAGCTATAATAGCTTTAGCATTAGCAATTGTTGTAATATTGACACAGTTATCAGTAAGATTACTAAAAATCACAAATAATTATGTAACTGTTAATAATAATGTACCTGTAATTATGTAACCTATATTGTAACTGTTGAACACTTAGATGTGTTCTTAGGTTGAACACGATAAAAATAAATTCAATAGTTTCCATGCCACATCCACATGACATAATACATACATGCATCCACACACCAGACTTCCTATCGCAAGTCTGGCGATTAAAGGGCGTAACTAACGACCATGCGATAACAGCGATAAGTAATCCCATTCCGTGCGCGCACCTTGAGAGCACACCCGTTTCTTACATCCATGTTCCTGGCGATTGAAAATTGATTTTGAAGTGACGTTACTCGGATTTCAAAATTGCGATGTTGAATGGAGAGGTGATTGAAAACGTGAATTTCAATTTAGAAGTGATTTTCTGCAAATAATTTTTAAAACAGTGAAGTGATTCCGATTTTAATTACCGATTATTTATTTTAGACGATTGGCGAAAATAAATTTAAATTTAATAGTGATGTGACTAATTTGAATGTAAACTTTTTCGCATAGAATATTTTTTCAAAATTAATTGTGTATTTAGAAATGAGGTACGGTCAAAGTAATGGTGTGTGAAACTTTGCTGCTGAAGCCGTTCTAGTTCGGTGATTATTGAAGGGGACTTCCTAAATGGCTCTCTTAAGGCAAACATTGCTGTTTAGTGCCGAAATTGTGTGCAGTATGAGTGTACCTAACCTCAGTGTTGATCAATTGACAGGTATTTTTTACACGTTTCATTGATTGTATTGTATAGTATGAGAACTTTATCGAATACAACAATATACAAACAAACAAAACACTAATTAAAAACATTATACATACACTAAATATAAAACGTTTATACAAAGAGTGGACCTATCCCATACAGGGATCTCTTCCAACCAACCTTTGAAAGGTGTAGATGATGACAGTGTGAACAGTGTGACTTGAAAACATTTTGTTTTTTAGATAAAAATAGATAAGGCGTATAAACAGGCTTGTATGTTAAGCGGTTACCGAGGAGCTCAGTGACGCATGGGCGTGTGCGCTTGACTCACGATTGCTAAAGCTAAGCAATGTTGTCCGTGATCAGGTCTATGATGGGTGACCAAAAATGTGAAACATCGCGAGCCACTCCGTGCTTCAGAAGGGGCGTTAAACAGTGGTGGCGTAGTTGTTTACCTACCGTGCACCAATGTGTTTTTCGAATTTCATATGTACATTTGTCTGACGCTCCTACGGTGTAGGAAAACATCTTGAGGCAACCTGCATACATCTGCGAAGAAATTCAAAGTTGTATGTGAAATCCACCAAATCGCACAGGGCCAGCGTAGTTGACTTAGGCCTAAACACCCTAACTTAGGGTAGGCTTGAGTCCCTCGTTGGGGACGTATATGAGCTGTGGTGATGTGACTGAGTCTCTCTCTGGTCCGACCGAGACCGAGATTCAATATCGTACTAATATAGGACTGTATATTCCTTGGTAACCTACTGCGTGAGATAGAGCACATCCGCTCGCACGAATCATTCAAGTAAAGCAAATATAGACCGGCTCTTGACTGATAGTAGGCAATCATTTCAAACTTCCCAAGGAATTTAGTTTAATATCCATTGCTGTGTCTATTCTTGCTAACAGCTGCACTCAGTCATAAATTTTATTCTTCACTAGCTGTGCCCGAACTACGTTAGGCTTTAATAAAGCTCAATAATGCAGTCTCCTTATTTTAAGATGGGGATTTCTGAGCTTCCTGTGGGAATTTTGTAAAATCCTTCCTTAGTGAATGCCTACATAAGCCAACGAACCCGAACCGAATTTAATGCTCCTAGCTCCAGTTACTTAGTCTCTACGTTGATACCTCAGTCACTCGCTCACCAAAGCTTTTTATAAATGCAGATTAAAGTTACACTATCTTGTTCTATTACATGAAATTAGTATAAGGCGATATTTCATATAATGATGTATTAAAATTAACCGATTTCTCCGAGTATGATAGTGAGTGAGTACCACTCACTAAATGTTGAACGCCAACAGTGTTATATTTTTTGGCGTGATCCTAACTTTGTCTGATTTGTCTGATGATGGAAGACGAAATTGATGGATGAACGAAATGAAATGGAGACGCAAAAGAGAGATTTTGGTTCTCTCTGCGTGCTCTATCGGCTCTTTAACGGGGAGTGCTCTGAGGAACTATTTGCAATGCTGCCTTCATCGTCTTTTTACCATCGCACCACCCGCCACCGCAGTAGAGTTCATCCATATCACCTGGAACCGATCTGGTCTAGTACAGTTCGGTTTCAGCGTTCATTTCTTACAAGTACGTGCAAACTCTGGAACGAACTCCCGCAGCTGCGGTATTTCCTGAGCGCTGCGATATGTTCAACTTCAAACGAGGTTAATGAATAACTGAGCTATGCCCCTAGCATTGCAGCTGTTATGAGCGGTGGTTACCACTTACCATCAGGTGGATTACTAGCTCATCTGCCACCGATAGCAATATAAAAAAATAACGCTTTGTCCTCATATTCTCTCCATCCGTATGTTTGTCTGTCCCTCCTGGTCACATCGATACTTCGGGTTTCATTAGATGATAGGGTACTTATTCTAGTTTTGTTTATTTTGGAAATGTTTTAAGTCCGACCTCATTGCTTTAACATATAAGCGTTAATCGTACTTAGTGCTGCGAAGTTGTAAAGTAAAATCTCTTAAAAAAATTCAATCGAATTTCACATCTTTCAAACATCTGACAGGCCTCGCAAAAAATCGACCATAACAAAAGCGTGTCAGCGCGGATATTATAATTTGGCTGTCACTGAATGTCATTCGGCTGTCAGAGTGACAGGTCGCACGGCGTTTTCCCAACTGCACCGAGCGTTTGTCGTCAATTAAATGTGTACGGTAATTAGAATCTTGTGCGCTTTTTACTGATAACTTGTCGTTCGCATGGGCTTGCGATGGTGCGCATGGATTTGTTAAACTGACATGCGTCAAATGCAAAAAAAATAGAGTCGCTCTCAGGAATAATAATAATAATAATACACTTTATTGCAAATAATAGAACACACAGACAAATAAATAGTACAAACACAGCAAAGGGCGGCCTTATTGCTACACAGCAATCTCTTCATTCAGCAAATTTCATATTCATATTCATTTCATATTCAGCAAAAGAATGTGAGATACAAACATCGTGTTTGTATTTTGTTAATCATTGTTTGTCAAAAAAATTACCAGGCTCGTGGAGTTATCCGTCTGTTTGTTTGTCGGTTTGTCCGTGTGTCTGTCAAGACCATATTTCACCAATCAAAAGATATGGCCGTTTTTGGAGCATATTTTGCAATTTCACAAGGGAATCAAGACAACTACAGCGTACTTTCCATTGATAAATGATTGAGCTAGAATCTTGAAATTTTTCAAGAAGCAATCATCATCATCATCATAATTTCAGCCGAGAGACGCCCACTGTTGGACATAGGCCTCCCGTTGGACATAGGACATAGGACAAGAAGCAATATCTTATATTATTATCAATTGTTAAGGAAAGATTCTAAAAACCGTAAAAATGTACATGGGAACTTATAACCTATTAAGAGATAGGTTTATATCTTGTTTGTACAGGAGGTCGTTTTTTTTGTTATTTAGTTTGTTCGAATTTTTTTATGATTTTGGATTTCAGGTTAATTTTGATAATTTCTATATGTTTTAATTATATAATGTGATTTCATTACTTACTTTGCAACAAACATTAGGTATTTTAACATGATTATGGAAAGCGCTTATAAATTCTAAGTGTTTCCGTTAAAGCCTGTTCGCACGAGCGCTTTTCTAATGTGCGTTAAAAAGCGTTCAAACAGAACAAATGCATTCCCATGTATTATGTAATCTTCACACGGCAGCGCTTTTAAAGCGCGACGCTTTTTACTGAGCAGCGTTGTATTTTAACGCTGGGCGTTGAGCGTAGAGTATCGTATCCGTATCGTATCGTATAGCGAACGTTATAAAAGCGCTAATGTCGGGATTTAAAGCGAGGCTATAAACGCTCGTGCAAATGAGGGCTAGTAACAGAAGTTCATTAAACCGTCGGCCGCTTGTCGTATTTTAGTGTAAAGGCTGTTCCACGCCGAGGCAACAACATGCACCAGTGCCTCATGCTTCATTTTTTTTTTTAAAAAAAACGTCGCCCCACACTAGGATTTTCTCCTGTGTCGTGGGTGCAGTTACAAACATAGAATATCACATGCACATACGCCCAGACCGGAACAAATTTCTGTAGGCCATACAAAACATTTGTCCCGTACGGGAATCGAACCCGCGATCCGTTGCGCAGTAGGTGATCATTCGACCTCTGCGCTAAACGTGTTTGGTGCTATGCTTACAAATAGAAACATTTTGCGGCATATGCGACATGCGTCAGCCTATTTTACGCCAAGCCAACGTCGTGCCTAGATCATTTTCAAAGCATTGTGCTGCAAAATATTAAATTATTAAAGTGTTTTTTTTTGTATATAATCCCCAATGAAGTCTAAATATTTTTCATTACAACACTCCATGACCGATAAATCTCACTTTCCAAAACAAATACAAGCACCGTTTTTATCGCGCCCGAAAAAGATGCATAAAATCCATCATGCTCGGATACAAGCTACAACAATCTGCCACATAACGCACAGTGTTGCCATGTCGCACGATTCTTGCCACAATTTGCAACATTTTTAATTGTTGTTATATACATGCAGCCTTGTGGCATATCGCGGTGCCGCACAGTGTTGCCCCGGCGTAAAACAGCCTTTACGCACATTTGCCCGCCTACCCTATTTCACTTCAACAACGAACGTGCCGTACACTTCACAGAAAGTATTACAACCCCTCATGATATATTCGACAAATCAGCAAAATAACTCGTCTCGAAATGAACGAGAATTTTCGCCTTACAAATAGAACAATCGTGGAACGCAAACAATCGCTTAAAGAGTCCATTGTTGACTAAATTTAATTCTGATAGCGTTGCCTACTTAGTGACAACATAAACAATTTATCTGTATCGCAACATAAATCGTTTTTGTCACAAAATAAATTTACTGTGCCGAGGCGCCGTTTCTGTCGTATTGCACCGACACTTCTCGTGCATTAGTATATTTATAGACGCAGAAAGGTGGTTTGACTATATACAACTAGGTTGGAAACCATAGTGTTGCCAACTCGGACTATAAAAATGCTTTGGTTGAATTATAAAATTGCGTAGAAAAAGTAATACTTTGATATAAAAAAAAATTCGGGGAAAATGATAAGGGTAGGGTTGACTAAAACGACACAAAAACTCTTTTTTCATTTATGTAGCCAAGTAAGTTTAAAAATCACATTTAAAAATCTACTACTGCGTTCGGAATGAAGTTTCTACAGAGAAAAAGAAACTATGCAGTTACTTTTTCAAAAAAATATGTGCACAGCGTTTCTTATAATTAAAAGTATCCTTTACTAAAGAATCCATTTTCTGAAAAAAAAATGACATTAAATTCTTCAAATTCGTAGGTCTACGAAAAAGGTTTTCAGTTAAGACCTAAAAATACCCACTTTCCTCTGGTAATATATTGGCCGCATTTGCCCCTATTCCCAGGGACTACTGGGAGTTTCCTTCCCTTAGACTAGGTAGACTTACTAGGTAGATTAAAGGGAACCTTAATCCCTATAGATTTACCAGTATACAATGCTCTCGTGTAGTAGACCTTATTGAGTAGGTAAACGTACATCCGGTTACACCAAAATGACTTACATTTTACAATTAATGAGGATAATATAAACTATGGTCATTTTTTGGAAAAGTTACGTTAGTCAAAAAAGCAACTACAGTACATAAAGATAAATAATAGGCATCGGAAAACATCGAAAACAATCGTCTAACTTATCAAAGACAATTAGCAAAAAGTACTTTGGCCCTAAAAATCATTTACAATCACAAGAGCAACTCTATATCATCATGCTGCCTAGATGTCGGTCATCTATGCATTATATTCTTTAGACAGTTGTTCTAATGGGAAAAATATAACACCAGCGAAGTCTTACTATGAGTAAGTCTTTTGGGAAGGATACTGCCAGTAGTACTACTGGTAAGACTAATCAGTAAAACTACTGGGAACAGGGGTGCATTTGTATCCTTATGAGGATCTCGTGTCTTTTACTGTAAAATCCCATGTAATAGTAAGAAAATTAAAATAGACTAGGCTGCGAATTCATTTTAAGGTTCAGGTCATTCTAAAAAAATAATAAAGTAACGTTTTTTTCTATCCAGTTCTAATAACTCTAACAATTTGCTTGATATACCAAATGTATTATCTATTATGAATGTAAATAGTGTAAACGAGTTCTAATAGGCATTTAATTTTTTTTAATCCGTTACATGTAAACGTATCCTAACCTAGTCTTTAAACAATAATTAAAAATGTTTTATTTAAAATGGTGAAACTAATGCTTATAGCTTTACACTCTCTCTAACTTATCATCTGAGTTATGACCATCAAATGTTTAATAATTCCAGATAATATTACATCGGCTACTCGTCTAGGAGCAATTTTTATTTAAAAATGTAATCTGGTTTAATAAACATAATCCATTAGTTATGGCAAGCGGACTTACTGCTCTGGTCTGTTGCCCTGGTAACTGTGGCAGAACTGGTGGCAGTGGGCACCGTCCAATCGTCCATTAACTGTTCAGATTTTGATGAAAAATTACTATTTTGTACTCAATTTAAAAATTAACAAGTGAGCTTAGAAAATTATACGCTCATTGGATGTGGTATTTTATTATTTCACGGCATTTATTTATAGTTGTCCCCTTTGTCACGCTAAAGAACGTTAGTTTTTAAATTTAATTTTATTGTAAAGTAAAATTGCTTCATATGGACTAAATAACGTTATTACGAACAAATTATTTTGAGAGTGCTGATTATTAATGTCCTTTATATTTTTAAATGACTCCAAATCACTGTATTTATTAGAACTCGTAGGAATGGCAATGTCTCTCTTCATGTTTATTCCAAAAACATATTTGAATTATTTCACATTTAGAATCCTACATTGTCCTTGATGAGCATAGGCTATAGATTTTTTCCTACGAGAAAATGTAGAATTCCCACGGGAAAAACGAAAATACGCCAAAGAAAGCCAGTATTGAATAAATAAATAACAATAAATCGATTTATTTTCGGTACCAATATATAGGTATTACAACCTTATTCCTTAAAATAGAGTTACTAATAGTGTAATGCTTTTTCTTGCTAAATTGTGGAAATATAGGGAGATCGTAAAGTTGAAAGAAGAAAAACAAACTTATTCCTTTAGTCCGATACAAAATGAAAAGCTTTATTCTTGTAGGTACATAATTCACTTATTCATATGGTACTTAAGTAAATAAACTCCCTTAATGCAAAGCACTTAACTAATTGTTTAATCAATACAAGCCAAGGGCAGGATGGTTCAGGTTTGTTTGATCAATCTCGGCAGGTAAAAATCAGGTACAAATTGGGTACAAAACTACAAAATGAGGGGCAATAAATTACACGAACAAATAGTTATAGGTTTCTTTTTTTTTAAATTAGTAGCCTTCCCCGGAGCGGTTGTTAGTGGATCATACCTTCTATGCTAAGTCTTGCAATCACGGGTCAGAGATATAATATTCCTGTTTTATATTAATATATTTAGCTCCACAGAATTCCTCCTTGATAATAGGTTAGTTCATCTGGCTCTAAAGTCAAGCAGCGGAGCCCTACGGCCTCCGGGAACTGCCCTGGAGATTCATAGCACAGTGTTAGGTTAAAAATATAATTAAATATGCCTATGATCTTGAGGTCAGTGGGTCTAACACTGAGTTCTGAAGGAATCCCAGTCAATACATCTGAATTTCAGGTAATAAACATTGCAAGTTAATTTCAAACATAATTTTCAATGAATTGTCAAAGTTTCTTATTGGTTAGTTAATAAAAAAGACATATGGAGGGAAGAGCACCTATTTTGTGTATAATTACTGCTATTAATAAAAAGAAAACAGCTTAATTTGTGAGTTATTTGCCAAAGTATGATGTGAAACTCAATATAGCGAAAATCTAGAATTTAACATGAAATTCACAAGTGTCACTCAATATATGCACTAATCCCACTAAGATGCCGCTTACTATCAGGTTTTTTTAATGAAATAGGGGATGAAAAAGGCGAATTTTGGAAATGTAACATGTTTGATTTAATAATCAATTTACCCACAAATAAAAATAAAATTAACAAAATCTGCTTTAAATCAAGAAATATAATAAGTTAATTAGATACCTTATTGATTTTTTGCACTTATTGATACAATAAATCCATTTAATTTAATGAATCGCGTGCCGGCGAGTAAATATATAGTATTTTTTTTCCTTAGCTTTACTCTTCAAGCTGAAAACAAAAAGAACTGAATTTTGTAGTTTCACTGTGGTTTTTCAAATCAAATTCACACGGAAAACGGGAGAAATACCTATTGGTTTTATTAGCAGAAATAAATATATAAAAACTTTATGATCTTCAAATCAATAACAAATCCCTTCGGTCGATGTCTCACAGACTACTCATAACATAGACGATAGACGCGTTCTAAAAACCAACGCTCCACCTGCGCACAGATTTGCGTTTATGTGGAAGCGACGGAGCCGAGGTCCGTTTGCTGAATGTTAAGCGCCGTATTGGCGACGGAACCTCTCCTAAAACCAAATTCATTTCATAACACTCGTAAGACTCTTAACTTGCTTCAAGATGTGTCAAGTCAACATACGGATCTTTCGAAATTCTACAATACCTATGCAATAAGTATTTCCAGCTAAAGTTATAAGTTTAGTTGAAAAACAAAACGTAATGAAAAATTAACCTTAAACAAATTGTGAATGCTTTCCAAATTCTATTCGACGAAACTATAATTATATGATCTATAAGTTTAAGTGTATTTTATTAAAATATGTCTATAGAAATGATCAAAACAAACGGTCTAAATGTCAAATTCCGAATTTTGAGAAAATCAACCCACCTAAATGGAAGCACGGGATTTTGGGCGAAAAAAAACTATCTTTGTAAATAAGGCCAGGATAAACGCGAGATTTATTTTGTTTATGCAAAAAGTGAATAATGACCAAAGATAATTGCAAATGTCACTGACGTGACGTGAAACGACGTTGACGTTGACACTTGACATTGATATTGTGAAATTAATTGACAAAGTTATTGTAATTATGATTTTAGTTGTGAAATTTGTGTTAAAACCACAGTGAAACCAAAATGTTTTTGCAAAATTAGTGTTTTATGAAATTTTAAGAAAAAACGGTGTTACAATAGTGAGAAAGTTATTTTTAATTATTTCTTAAAATCAATCAATGTTACAATTTAGAGAATGCTGTGTACCCTATAATGGGACACTTATGTGAACAAGTCCTAAACACTATGTACAATACGAATATGGTAATAAGTGTTCTGCTGGTTACCTTTAATAATAAATAAATAAAAAGATACACAATAATAGATGCCGTAACATTAATTAACCAGCTATGACAGCAATAGCCATACATAGCCCAGTAAATCTACCGCATCCAAACGCTTTCACACATTCGCTTCGCACATCAAATAACAGGCCCTATCAGCTTTCTTCGCTATTATTTAGACATTTGTCCACGTCAGACCTACAATGCCACTGATTGGCCCTTCGGCCTACTACTAACCACCAGTATAAGGAGACCCTTCCGTCCTCGAGCGACAAGAACAAACCTTCACCGACCGATGGATCTGTAACGTTTGTCGAGCCCATCAATATTTATTAGGAGAAAGCCCTGCTTAATTTCATTTGTCTAAGTTAACAAACACTTTTGTTTTAAAATTTCCAATTTTATTTCTCACCTTTCTTGAATTCTAACCCGTTACTCAACGTGTAATTTCTGCCTTAGTGTGAACGCACACGACCGACTTATAGATGATAGCTTCTGCCCGCGACTTCGTCTGCGTGGACTTCAGAATTGGGTCTAAGTGTTCGCTCGTTAACAATTTTTAATCTTCCCACGGGAACTATTTGAGAGATCATTAAGGAATATAAAGTACATGTTCTTTTCCATAGCATAGGTGACATGCATATCAAATTTCAAAGCTGTCTGCCCGCGGCTTAGCTCGTAAGCAATTCTCAATTTTCCCTCGGGAACTACCTAAGGAATCGAGATAAAAGGTAGCTGTTCACGCTCGAGGAAGAGCGAGTGGCGGCACTGCATTCTAGTCTGTGCAGTGACAGCTTTTTTGGCGGCCGGCCGCATGTGATATGTCAGTTGAGTCGAGTCGAAATGTTATAATTTGTGGTTAGGATGATGTCCGGGCATCCATAAAATATAATACACAATATTCAAGCAAATAGTGATTTGCGCGGCGCACCTAATATCGGGGTGCGAAAGCCCGCTTTGTGTTGTGCAAAAGAGTGCCCGCTTTGTGTCAGAATCGCGTGTGAGTCGTGGTGGCCTAATAGGCATTTGTAGTGCTCCGGTCTCCACCGGTGGATCCACTGCAGATCTTCAGGAGCCGCGACTTCCTTCGAGCTAGCTCAGGAAGTCCACCGGCTACGGAGGAGACGGAAGGAGACAATTGGAGCCAAGGTAAGTAATACCAGCTTTCTATGAGTTGGTAGTCAAATAAAATTCAGCAATACAAGTCGGTGAAACGCCGACGTGGTGGAGTCTACTTGGGGCACCACCATCTCTTGGTAGCAGAGCGTGGTTCTTAGATTTGAGCATTTGATTAGTATTGTACAATTAATATTGTAATCTTGTTGGTTGTCCAAACGGGCAATACATATTAATTGGTTTTGATTGCTGATTTTAAACCGACTACCAGCTCATTTGTGGACCGATCTCCTTAACTAATTGTCATTGTATATGAAAAATTGAGGTTAAATGTCTTTTGTTGTTCTAGTTAAGTTCTAGCATTTACCTATATTTAAATTTTGGTTTGTTTTTTCATATCTTTGTTTTGCCCTTGACTATTTTGTTTGTTAAGTTGTAAACTTATACTTGAATTTAATTTGTGTAAAAGATTTTGCTGCTAAATGACTTTGCTGTTGTTGTAATACACTATTTTGCTGTGTTAAGTTTTAGCATTTACATTTGATTTTGTTTTGTTTGCCTTTGAATATTGTGTTTGTTAAGTTATTGACTTAATGCTTGAATTTAATTTGTTTGAAAAATTCTGTTGTTAAATGCCTTTGTTGTTCTAGTTAAGTTCTAGCATTTACACTTGATTTTGGTTTGTTTATATATTTTGTTCTGCCTTTGAAGTTCCTCCCGATCTGTTTTATTGTCTGCGGCTGTCGGTCTGTTTGTCCGTGTATTATTATAGTGTTTATTAATTTTGGTGCAAAATGGTCCCGCCAGTCAGCCCGCTTAGTGGTGCCCGCGCGGGTGCACAAAAGATTTTGAGATGGTTTGCTAGTGCCGTCGCTTTGGTAGACCGACCAGACCGAGAACAGGCCTTGTTAATTCGGCATGAGGGAGTACCGGCTCGCTTGAAGGAATTGGAGCAGCTTTTCGTTGCTCATCAACAATATCTGCTCGACCACCCAGCCGAGGGTGCCGCTGAGTTGCGGGCAGTCGACCAATTTAATGCCGATTATGATCAGTGTTTTGAACAGGCGGATGTGATTATAAACAAGGCTCAGGCAATCCTATCCGTCCGGAGGGGTGAGTCGTGCACGCCCGGGGAGGTCAAGCCTACCCCGGCCGGCTTGCTGGGCAGACTGCCCACTTTAGACATCCCAACCTTTGATGGGAACTTGGCTTCTTGGATGGGGTTCATTAACCTCTTTGATAGCCTGGTTCACTCGAGGGACGACCTGTTCCCTAGCCAGAAATTGGCCTATTTGCTCTCTGCCTTACGGGGAGAGGCTGGTGTACTTGTCCAGCATCTACCTGTCAATGATGACAGTTATGATATTGCAAGGGCGTTGTTGACCGCCCGGTATCAGAATGTTCGCTTGCTAGCGGACACACATGTGGCTGCCATTTTAGGGCTGCCACGAGTATCGCGGGTCTCCTCATTGAGGAAGGAGATTTTGAACCCGCTGCTAAGCGCTATTAACGCGCTCAAACGCCTTGATCTACCGGTGGACCAGTGGTCCTTTATTTTGCTCCACCTCATCCTCGATAAGCTTCCCATGGAGATGAAAGGGCGCTTTGAACAAAGGTATGGGGGCAATAGTGCCTCGTACCTCCCCCCCTTCTCGGATCTCCTCAGATTTTTGGAGGATGAGTGTCGGATGACCGACCACTTGGATCTGGTTCCTATACCGGGACCGAGTACAGGCCGCTTTGAGGCGACCCGGGCAGCGCCACGGAGAGAGCGCCGCCCGCACAAGCAGTATACTGCAGTGCGGCAGAACTCTCCACACGGGGAGAGGCCGAGGCCTTGCAAGTGTTGCAAGCGGGATGGCCATCGTTTGCCGGCCTGTCCCAAATTTGTTGGCCTACGCACCGAGGGGCGTAGGAATATGGCCAAGCAGCGGAATTGGTGCTACCGCTGCCTGGGGGCCCATATGGCATCGGCTTGCCCCCACCCACGAGATTGCCACTGTTGTGGAGGGGCCCATCACCCCCTTTTGTGCTTCAACAATAGAGACACTCGTGAGGTGGTGAGAGAGAGGGACTCGCACACGGGCGGGGGCCCTCCTAGGTCACCCACCTCTCCGAGGAGATCGGAGGGGCGTGCCACCCCTCCGCGGAGATTGGACAGGCGCCCCCCCTCCAGTGAGAGGATTGGGCGCCCCACCCCCCCTACGGGCGGGGGGGATCGACGCGCCGCTTATGAGGCGCCACCGCGGGATTGGGCCGCGGTTATTAGGGAGCCACGTCGGGAGACAATACGCTTCTCTCCCCCTCTGATGGAGAGACCCCGGTTGTCACGGGCTCCCCCAACTTTCGCCCATCATGGGCACCGCCCGGCCCCCCGATGCAGCTTTGGTCGGGGTGTGTACGTGCCGGATTGGGACCCGCTCGAGCGCCTTGAGCGCCCTATTCCTCCGCCGCGCACGCATTTTTCTTCGGACCCCCCTTACCCCCCGTTGCGGGGAATGCGGGAGGATTTTCACTAAACCAACTGTCGGCTGCAACCCCCCCACAGGAGCAGGTGCTGTTACCAACAGCCTCCGTACAGGTGTGGGGCCCGAGGGGCACCTTTGTTTTAGTTCGCGCCCTTTTGGATACGGGAGCTCAGGGTTGCATTGCCTCCAGCTGGCTGGTCCGGCAGTTGAGTTTGAACACATCTCCATACCTTGAATCGGTACGAGGAATCGGAGACCTGCGGATCCCGGATCCGATCGGTCAGGTTTTGTTCTCCTTCTCCCCCCACTTCTCTTCAGCGCCCAAAATTGGCGCTACCGCGATTGTTTATGAGAAGGTTGTTGGTCAGCTTCCGCAACAGCACGTTTCGCGCGCTGTCGTTGATGCGACATCAGGATTGACCTTGGCTGACCCTTCCTTCCACCGAACCGGTCCGATTCACTTATTGCTCGGTGCCGATGTTCTAGGCCGCGTGTATTGTGGGAAGAGGAGAGAGTTACAGAAGGGTGGGCTGGTAGCCTTATCTACATCGCTTGGGTTTGTAGTGATGGGACCAGTTAGGCATAACCCACCATCTCCATCGGTGGACAGTTACATAACTGTTAGCTCCACCTTATCGGATGTCCTGCAACGGTTTTGGGAGGTGGAAGAGCCACCTACCGTGAAGCGAGTGAACCCCTTAGACGAGGAGTGTGAGTTGTTCTACCAGAACAATACAGGTCGCCTTCACTCGGGACGGCTGATCACTCGTTTGCCCTTTTGTCAGTTCGCCCCTCACTTGGCAGCTCCCGGCCGTTGGCCGAGAAGCGGCTGCTGTCCATGGAGCGTCGTATGAGTAGGAACTCCGACCTCAAACAGAAGTATGTCGACTTCATGCGAGAATATGAGCAACTGGGGCACATGTCGGTCTCGCGACTGGACTGGCGAAACGAGAAACATAATTTTCTTCCTCACCACGCGGTTTTGAAACCTTCCACTGGGAAGATACGCGTTGTTTTTGATGGGTCAGCTCCTACGTCTACCGGAGTTTCGCTGAATCAATGTCTGCATGCTGGACCGAAGTTGCACCACGAGGTGGGCGATGTATTGACCAACTTCCGTCGCCATGCCGTCGTCTTTGTGACCGATATCCGGATGATGTTTCGGCAGACTGTGATTCACCCGGATGATAGACGATATCAGCTCATATTATGGAGGGAGGATCCCAGGGATCCCATGCTGGTCTACGAGCTGAACACCAATACATACGGTTTGCGTTCGAGCCCCTTTGTGGCAATTCGCTCACTTGTGGAACTCGCTGAACGTGAACGATTACGATACCCTCGCGCATCCTTGGTTCTCAAGGAGGATGCATTTGTTGATGATATTTGTACGGGCTCCTCTAGTGTCGAGGAAGCCTTGATTTTGCGAGATGAACTAATTGCTCTTCTCGGGGCTGGTGGTTATGAACTGAGGAAGTGGATGTCCAACTCACCTCAGCTTTTGTGTGACTTGCCAGACGACCACCAGCAGGAGCCTCATATTTTTGAGAATGCCAACACTCCAGATTTACTGTCTGTTTTGGGAGTGCAATACAGACCTGTCCAGGACACGTTCACCTATCGATTGGAGCTGCCAAGCCCCAAGGTCTGGACGAAACGGTTGGTTTTGTCTACAGTAGCTCGTACCTTTGACCCAAATGGCTGGATTAGTCCCGTAGTGTTTTGGATGAAGTGCTTCCTACAGGAACTTTGGTCAGCTGAAGTGTCGTGGGATGAGCCCCTCTCGGGCCGTTTGCTGCGAGATTGGGAGTCCTTCATGTCGTCTCTCCCCGACATTAACCGTGTTAGTATCCCTAGACATATACTGCCTAAGGGAAGGTTTACGGCCAGCCTTCATGGCTTTTGTGACGCGTCTGAGAGTGGATACGCAGCCGTCGTATATATCCGGACGGTCGATGATAGAGGAGCTGTTAAGCTCCACTTGCTAATTGCTAAGAGTAAGGTTGCTCCACTTCGGACTCGATTAACGATTCCGAAGTTAGAATTGTCTGGAGCTACTCTTCTGGTTCGGTTGATGAACCACGTTGTTGACACCCTGGGACGTAGTGTGGACTTTGAGTCGCTCTTTGCTTGGTCCGACAGTCAGGTTGTCCTGTGTTGGATTAAGAACTCCGTCCACTCCCTGGAAGTATTTGTGGCCAATCGGGTATCCCAAATACAGGCCTCGAAGGCCACGTTGATTTGGCGCCACGTGCCAGGTGAAATAAACCCTGCTGACTGTGCATCACGTGGCAGCGAAGCCCCTCAGCTTATTGACCACACTCTGTGGTGGGGTCCCGACTGGTTGTTACAACCGTCTTGGCCTTCCACACCAGCTGTGGTGAAGGTACCAAATCCGGGCTTGCGTGTTCACGCTGTCGAGACTATGGCGGCTCCAGAGCGGGAATTTTTATTAGACCGCTACAGTTCTCTGGACAAGTTGCTCGGCGTGACCGCTTGGATAAGAAGATTTATACGAAATTGTCGCCGGCCTCAGGACAAAGATTTGTGTCCGGTCCTCTCACCGCAGGAGCGCCAAGATGCTCTTGTGCATTGGGTGCGTATGACCCAGTCTAGAGCGTTTGAACCGGAACTTAAGATTTTCCGTACCGGGACGTCCAAACTGAAGGGACCCTTGGTGCGTTTGACTCCCTTTCTGGATGATAAAGGATTGTTGCGTGTAGGAGGCCGATTGAGGCACGCTAACTTGCCTTATAGATCACGTCATCCCCTGTTGCTCCCCAAGGACGGACCATTGGTGCGATTGTTGATCATTGATCGCCATGTGAAGAATGCTCATGCCGGATGTAATGCATTGACCGCGCTCCTCCAACGGGAGTTTTGGATTTTGTCAGCGCGAAGAATAATCCGATCTGTTATATTTCGATGTCTGCCCTGCTATCGTTTACGCCCCGAGACGATGCAGCCCCAAATGGGTGATTTGCCTGCTGATCGTGTGAATGAATCGATGACCTTCTTAGGAGTTGGAACTGATTTTGCGGGACCATTCACTATAAAAACGTCGCGACTCCGTAATGCTAAGACTGAAAAGGCTTACTTGTGTGTGTTTGTTTGTTTGGCCACTAAAGCCGTTCATTTGGAGGTGGTGAGTGCGCTCACCATGGACGCTTTCTTAGCAGCGTTAGGCAGATTTGTCTCCCGCCGGGGACTGCCTTCTCTAATTCGGTCCGATTGTGGGACGAACTTCAAGGGCACTGATAGACATATAAGAGAAGTTTGTGAATTTTTAGATAAAAATAATATTGAGATCGGATCCACACTCTCCCGTAGGGGGGTAACATGGCGATACTCCCCGCCGTCTTGCCCTCACTGGGGAGGGATTTTTGAATCTGTTGTAAAGGCCGCCAAGACTCACCTTCGCCGCGTTATTGGGGAGACTATTCTCACGTTTGAGGAACTCGCGACGGTGTTTCATAAGATTGAGGCGGTTCTCAACTCGCGTCCGTTATGTCCGTTGTCTACCGACGCGAACGATTTGCAGGCCCTCACGCCGGGCCATTTCTTGATAGGCAGACCACTTAACGCCCTGCCCGAGTATCCTTATAGAGATATCAATCCCGGACGCCTTTCGCGGTTTGAGTTGCTCCAGCAGCTTACCCAGAGCTTCTGGCGCCGCTGGCACCTTGAATATTTACACATTTTGCAACAGCGCGTTAAGTGGTCAGATAAGACAAACCCACCGAGGGTTGGAGACCTCGTGTTAGTGAAGGACCCAAACCTGCCACCCTTACGTTGGCGTCGCGGACGCATTGTCCAACTTACTCTAGGGTCTGATGGTGTGCCCAGGTTTGCCGAGGTCCTAGTTGGGGATTCTGTTTTGAAGCGCGCGGTCGCTACTCTTTCTCGCCTCCCCTTAGACTGATTTGGCGGACAGTCCGGGACTGTCCGGAGCGGGGGGATGTTCACGCTCGAGGAAGAGCGAGTGGCGGCACTGCATTCTAGTCTGTGCAGTGACAGCTTTTTTGGCGGCCGGCCGCATGTGATATGTCAGTTGAGTCGAGTCGAAATGTTATAATTTGTGGTTAGGATGATGTCCGGGCATCCATAAAATATAATACACAATATTCAAGCAAATAGTGATTTGCGCGGCGCACCTAATATCGGGGTGCGAAAGCCCGCTTTGTGTTGTGCAAAAGAGTGCCCGCTTTGTGTCAGAATCGCGTGTGAGTCGTGGTGGCCTAATAGGCATTTGTAGTGCTCCGGTCTCCACCGGTGGATCCACTGCAGATCTTCAGGAGCCGCGACTTCCTTCGAGCTAGCTCAGGAAGTCCACCGGCTACGGAGGAGACGGAAGGAGACAATTGGAGCCAAGGTAAGTAATACCAGCTTTCTATGAGTTGGTAGTCAAATAAAATTCAGCAATACAAGTCGGTGAAACGCCGACGTGGTGGAGTCTACTTGGGGCACCACCAGTAGCCTATGTTCTTTAACATGTCAAAGGCTACATGCATGCCATATTCCATCCAAATCCGTTCAGCCGTTTTTGTGTGATTGAGTAACAAGCATCCAAACATAATATATAGTAGGATTGATTTTTTGACGCTGGAAAATGAAACATGGAGATTTACGTTACAACGCACAGAAACTACAAAACGTTGGCCAAAAAATCGGTGAATCCTGGTCTACCGGATTATTGGTAAAAAAAAAGGAACATTCGTGAATGTTTACGTTAACGCACACTAACCGACAGTTGGCCGCATGCACTAGCTTACGAGCGTCAGTGAGGCTGTGGACTCTGGACTGTGGACTGGCCTTCCACTGGTCCGGGGTTTGATCCTGCCATGGTGTACCAATGTGTTTTCGCTTATTGAATTTCATATGTACATATGCGGACGCTCCAGTGAAGGAAAACATCGTGAGGCAACCTGCATACATTTGTGAAGAAATTCAAAGGTGTGTGAAGTCGACTAATCCGCACTGTGCCAGCGTGGTTGACTAAGGCCTAAACACCCTAACTTAGGGTAGGCTCGAGCGAACATAATGAGCTGTGATAATGACTAGCCTACTAAGAATGGACGTGTCACTGCTCGGTGATGGATGTACCAATGACGTACACTTCTCTCGGCAGCCATCGACAAAGTAACAAACGTCGTGCGTTGAGTCGGTCACAAGAGTCGGATCAAAAATCGAACCGATAATTGGGCCTACAAAAAGTCTGTCGTCTGCGTTTGCCGTCATGCGTCGATGTGAAATTAATTTCATAAAAGTCTCGCGTTTTATGACACTGACCTTTACACTGCATTAGCGTTCGTTTGAAACTTGTCGTTTATGTCTATACGCATAGAGATTGGATTTTTAACTTTATTTTATGGCGATACCGATAAAAGATCGTAGATACGATCGAAGTTATATCGTCTTTATCTTGTTACGAGCTATTTGATGTCTACTTATTTTCAAATTTTATTAACCGCATTAAAACTTTTGTAATTTCACATTTTTTTTAATTTAGCAATCCACCTAAGTTAGAGGTTAATTTGCTTCGGCTAAATAAAATATGAAATTCAAAACACTATTTTGCTTTCATTTCGTGTTGTGATACAATATTTTCCATCTCCCAGGACGTGTGGTGTGACTATATGTGTATAATCTGGTACATGAAACATGTACTTGTAACATAGTAACCATAATGTCCTCCTAACCGATATTCGATCACGGCGGCCAATCTCCACAGAGACTAGCCATCTGCGCAGGAGATATTATAGTGCACAAGTGACTGCGCAAATGCAAGTGCACTCCCTGCTTCTTTACTCGCCTAGTCCGATGGCACGGTTAGCCGACACGACCGGGGCGAGATCCGGCGCAGGACCCACTGTTTAACGTGCCTTCCGAAGCACGGAGAAGCTTGAGGTGTTTCGTATTTTCGTCACCCATGATAAGACTGACCACAGCCAACGTTGTTTAATCTTAGCAATCATTCGCTTAGCGCATGCGCCAATGCGCCACCAAGCTCCACAAACTGTCAGTAACCATTCTCATGTACCAATGTGGTACGCAGGTAATCCGTGAGGCAACCCCATATTAACCGAGTACTTATGGATAATTTATGAACACTTGCACAAGCATACCATTAACATCCCCCCCTCCCCCCCTTTCTCAATGAGCTGTAGCGACGTCACTCGCACGCACAGACTACATATAACACGAATTTTTCTAATTAAGTATAAAAGTAAATATTTAAAATATTTAATTTTCTCTATGTTGTTTCAGAAATCGAAGCGGCGGAGGCATGCAAATGGCTGAGAGCGGCTGGATTCCCGCAGTATGCGCAGATGTACGAAGGTGAGTTAAATGGTATTGTCACAGATTACTTATACTAGTACAGATGTCCAATCTCAGACTATAATGCAAATCTGCCAAGAAAACTATTTCGAGTGACTATTTTGTTTCCATAGTTTTCCCGCTGGCGGCAGCACTAACTAATGTGGGCAGAGTAAAGTTCTAAGAGAGTACCCATTCGAAAAGCGGAAATTAAATGTATTATACATATTTAAAAAATCGAAAACATGTAGTAGATAATTAACAGTATTATGTGTGACTGTTATCACTTACCATCCTGGTGGGCAGTTTGTTTGTCAACTTAGTTGCAATTTAAAAAAAGCGGAGGTGGAGGTGCGGTAGTGCTATTCAATTAGTGCAAAACATAAAAAAATAGGTTAAAATCAAAAATACGAATATTACTGAATATTACAAAAACTTACTACATACTTACGTATGAATAACATGATGATACTTACGTATGAATCACATGATTTACATCATATTTGAATTTGTCAACATCTAGTATGTGCGGTGCGGTTACCTCCGACTTCACTGCTTCAACAAAAGGAATTTTTATTTAATCCAAAAACAATGAATCACTCCGCCTTTTTCCATCCCATAAAAGCGTCTAATCTTTAAAAGTCTTTTAGGTAGGTAATTAAGTTTCGACAGTCTGAAGTAAATTTGAAATACAATTGAATTTTTTTTCTCAAGATAAGCGTGAGAACCAGTACTTACAAGTTTTGATTCATCTATTTAAGTTTCTACTTGTGTTTGAATAGTTCACAACGGAAATTAACACTGCAATATCGTCAGACTGCAGGAATGATCTTTTGTTCTGTCTGTCTGATCTTTGTAGTCAACCAAATCTGTCCTTGGTAGTCAGATAGATACATACTTTTGTCAAGACATAAATAAATGTGTAACTGTGAATATTATGTGAATAAAGAAATTGGAAGTTACTTTCCATTTCATTGGAGCTATATAAGTATCAATAATTTGACATGAAACTATGGATGAAATGCTACCGGCAAGCATTATACAAGCTTCAACAAATAATCTAATCCTAAACAAATAACATTACGAGTAACTTGACAACTTTACACACAGGTCTATAATCATTAACATTAGCTTGATTATGACTCATAATATTAACTTTTTGAGATTCAGGAAACCACTAGCTATATACACTTTTAAACTTTCGCGTTGCATTTTATGACCAACCACTAGCTATGACGTCAAATCGTGATAGCTTTCCCAGAAAATGATTACTCTGTAGTAATAGTGTGACGCATTCGCATCTAAGAAGTGAAGGCCGAAACTGGTTTATCTGCTGATAGATACGCTGTGATAAGATAGGTCACAATATTTACATTGCCAATAGTATTACCCGCAGTGCCAATATTGATTGTAGCCGGACAGCGGGTGGATTCGATCTTCTGTTTAATGTGATTATAGTGCGTATAGTGGACTGTGCAAAGTGACTCCGCATTGGATTTAAATTTGATTATTATGTAAGGATTAATCAGTTCAAGCATGCGTTTTATATTGATTATAGTGCTTATAGTGGACTGTGAGATAAGTGACTCTATATTGGATTTAAAAAGATTAGTCAGTACAGGCATGCGTTTTATTTTGATTATAGTGCCTATTATGGTGGACTGTGCATAGTGACTCCACATTGAATTTAAATTTGATTGTTCTGTGAGGATTAATCAGTTCAAGCATACGGTTTATTTTGATTAAAGTACTTATAGTGGACTAAGCCAAGTGACTCTGCATTGGATTTAAAATTGATAATCATGTGAGTATTATCAGTTCAAGCATGCGTTTGATTTCCTTCAAAGATCAGCTGTTATAAATTCTATTTTTGTAGATGTGGCTTAAAGTTTTGCTATTCACTCGCGTGCTATGCTATTTTTAATATGAGTATATTTGTAAATGATAGATCAGTTACTAATAAAACACTTTCTATAAATTTGAAAAATGAAATTTAATATAAGCATAGTAATATTTGATTTGTTCATAAAGTTTTCACTAAGTTTAATTATTTTATAACTATTATATGGGCGCAGGACCGATCGGTATGAAGATCCTTTGGGAAGGCCTATGTCCAACAGTGGGCGTCTATCGGCTGATATGATGAAGTATTATATTACATTATAGAGGCTGTACAGGTTTTTTGTCATTGCCCAAAATATTTTTTTTATACAGATGTTGCTGTATTGTACTCAAATTAGTACTTTGCCAATGCCGCTTTTGACAAACAGTGAAATTCTTTTTTTGAATTATTTGTCGGTCGCGATCTAGGTATAATTTTCAGACCTTAGGGTACTTACGTAAACCCTGACCTACTTTCAGAATATGAGAAATGAAAAATGTATTTATTTATTACAACTGGGAAGGTCTTCTAACAACGATGACAGAATTACTATATCATTTATTGCGTCATGTACCTAGTAACAAGGTTGTTAGGGTTAATAAAGTAGGTACATTACACGAGTCCCGTAAGGGCCTGCAATAGTCACTGTAAAAAAATAAAGGGAAATATTAACATTAGATGAAAACATTAACATTAAAATTGGCATCATACCTGTTAAAACATTAAATTTCGCTTTCAAATTTCAAAAATTATCATGTAAATAAAATGTTCCATGCAAAAATATAAACGAATTCTCAAAATGTTTGAATAAACCGATAAAATCTTCGTTTAAATGAAAATTATTTATTACGTATTTGTAAATTTCTATATCTATCATAATAAATGCGATAAAGCAATAACACCACATGTATTATCATCATTTAGCCTTAGAGCGAAAACAAATTGTTGCAAATGCAACCTATTGTTATATTGTTTATGTTTTTATATTTTATTTATTGTATTTTTGATAGAACCCATTTTGATTATACTTGTCAGTTTACCTTGGAACGATTCCTTTGGGTCCATATTTAATTTTCCTTAATTCTCCTTGTAAATCGTATTTCTGCTACTAGCTATCCCTAACACAAATATTTTCAGCGTCGTTTCACTAGTCCAGCGTTTAAAATTTTTGCGTGACCTCAATTTCTGTTACAAATAGTGCCGTTACTCAACAAATCGGTCTACGTGACGAGTTCCACGTCCATTAACCATAGTTTGCATGTATTTTTAAAACAATACTCTGCATTGTCCATCGTCAATAAAGAGTCATTGTCATTTAGAACTATTCGCCGTAGGAAGCTGAATGAAAGATAGCAAATAATACTACCGAAGTCGGCCCAAGAGCACTTAATGATGGGTTGTAAATCTTCGGAGCAATAAAATCTTCATTGTCATTACTAATGGTTTTTTTATTGAGGCAAATACATTAACTGAATTTAAGTACCATAACGCACTTCAAATCGTAATAAGACAAATATATTAGATCGCTTATGAAATAAACAGTACTGATTCAAATGAAAATGTAACATATTATGCAGGGTCCATAAATAACTCCGACTATTTTGATAATATTTAAAGGAAGACGCAACAAAAACTAGTCCACTGGTCTCGGACAACATTATTAATGGTTGTTTAATATTTAAACGAAAAAAACCTTTTGAGTGAAGTGTCCAGGGCAAGATTGCGCCTACTGACTACTCCTACAACAATAAACTATCGTTTACGTCACCCTGAGGCAAACAAAACATAACCGATTAGCGTTATCTCGAACAGGTATGATACCGAATTCCTCACCAAATTCTTCGTGTGGCAAACAATTGTCATCTCTAACAGCTATTGTTGGTATCAGAAATCGAATAACAACTTTTTGCGAAGCTCAAGCATGCACACACGGTGATGATTCTACGCTTGAAATATAATGCATTATTAAAATAGATGTAACGTTGTGTAATTTAGAGTCAAAATTGCTTGTGGTGTTGAGGGCGGCAGGGGGTTGTCTCGGTCTGACAAAGGGCTCGTGTCTGTCAAAATATTTTTTGTAGACCCCGATAAGGTCAGGTACCACGTCCAGTCGGGCCCCGTGAGTTGCCGTGGCAGGACTCTAATTTTGTGGTTTATTAAGTGATTTGTGATATTAATATATTAAAGGGACTGTAACGGATCCAGCTATTTTAGATTAAGTGTGAAATTTATTCGGGCAGTGATTGTTTAGGGCAGCATTGGTGAGTTTTTGTTTTTTTTATGTTTAGAATATTTACATGGATTGTTTGCTGTGATATATTCAACCAACTTATAAGTTGTAAACATTAATAGCTCTGGTGATGTATTATAAAGTTCAGAAATACCACATATATTTTAATTGAACACTGAAAATGTGTTTCTTTTAACTGATTTAGTGGCTGAGAATCTGAGATATATTAAATATCTGATAAGATTTTAAAAAGTCTAATCTGTAAATAACGAAAGTCATCTGTATAATACTATTGACGACGTTATATAATTGTATGAATCACCATAGTTTTTATTTTTAACTAAATTTTGCCCGCGACTTCATACGACTACGTATCAGCTCCAGATACGTTAAAAAAACTAATCGTATAGCTAAATGAAAAAAATGACCCCGATATAATATACACTGCTCTTTGAAAAACAGAAAATAATAATTATTTTTATTTTATCCCTTGCGCCGGGAAACACTTTCCAACAGCTGAACAGATTTTCAACAAATAAAGGTTAACCCCGCCGAGGACTTATGCAACCCCAACGAAATGTTACCTCTTTTGATTTCTCTTTACTTTATTATACCAAAGTAGACTTTACTCGCTGTTAATAATAGCTACATAATCAATATCAAATAATGTTCAGGAAATAAAAAAGATACATGTTGATGATGTGCAATAAAATGAGAACTTTCAACAAATAAACATTGAAATAACATTAAATGGTTGTATGGACTTGATTCTTTTGCCGTACCAGCAATTTGAATTTTGACGGGATTTTTTCATTGATGTGACATGTGGCACTAAAGTATGTAGCAGATCTGACAGGAGAGTTTCACGCCCGCCACGTTGCTTTAGTTTATAGGCTTCTTGTGAGTAGTGATGGTATCGCATTGTGGACCCTACCACACGCGCCCAAAAGGGCAGGGAGAACACCGGGGGGTTTTAGTGGGTAGGCCTGGCACTCTGCCAGGAGAGCCCACACACAACCACACACGCTCGCCGTCTAGCCAACGGTGGGTACGGTGCTGTTGTGCATTTCCCCCCCAGAAAAGGCTTCGTCGGCTTTTCCTTATTTTTTGGTTGGGGATTTCTCAACTTCCTGTGGGAATTTGAAAAATATTTTCTTAGTACTTAATAGCCTGCATAAGTCGACTAGGTCTTGTTCCGAATTTCATGCTTCTAGTCTAGCTCCAGCCCCCGTAGCGTGAACACCGAAACACGATTTGATAACTCGACATGAACTGTCAAAACATATTGCACAGAGATTTGAAAATTTGGCCACATTGAAATTTTATCGACATTAATATATATCAAAATGCCGAAAATAACAATACCAATATCCAAAACACACTCAAAACATCAAGATAACTAAAAAATCCAAGTTTTTAAACAGCTTATATTGATATATTGTTTTATCATATCGTGTTTCGGTGGTCATGCTAGAGGGGCAGTAGTTTGGGCTCTACGTTGATCTCAGTCAGTCAGTCACATAAATGCAGATTTTAAAAATGCCAAAATTGACTCCTAATAAAATTTACAAGGGACAATAATGTTCGATTCGATTTCAAAGGGTAATATTTTTATCCACACATATTCATCTCGAGATTTCTGCCCTAAAGTGATATTTTCAAAAGTTTAATTAACCCTTAATTAGGCGCGCCTAAAAAGTTGCGTATATATGGTCGCGCGGGGTGTGTGTGTAGCACCCCACAGTCAGTTAACTAAATACAAAATAAACTCAATTTTCAATTTTATTGGCGATCATATTTGAACATGAATATTAATAAACTTTTGAAGTTGTTTTTAAAATAATTAAGAAATTTAAACTAGAAACCGAAATAAATGTAAATAAGTACTAGCAGCTATCTACGCTATAATTTTGACGGACTACAATCATACGGTCACTGCGTACATTATCGCGGTACTTAAAGCATTCAGTCTTAGTTTTTCTGCCCTTGGTGCCCAAATGACGTACACAAATGAACGATTATCGCGACTACATTCTAAACGTAACACTTGTTACGTTTAGAACCTACTTATATATTAAGTTATAAGTCTGGAAACTTACTTTGGGGTGTATGACACCTCACGTGCCTAATTAAGGGTTAATTGGTATATCTATGCAAAACAATAAATCTTCATGACCACCATTCGGGGAGACGTCATTATTAACCGCTAATAATACTTCATCAATAAAAAAAACTGTGTAAAGTACTTACAAACAAACAACAATATGCCTTGTTCTCCTGAAGCGTGTAGGGTCAGCCTCATGTGGAGCGTATGTGTTTTATCAGTGCGCACTGATTCTTGTAATGTACTTACGGTGCCGACAACAACGGATATGACCTTGGCCGAGCTTATCCGAGCAGGCTTACAGCTGAAGCGGTTCATTTTGAAGTATGAAAGCGAAACAAAGCAGATATTGTGAATGAGCGATCTTTTGTTTCAAACATTGAAGGAAAGGTTGTTCGAAATTTATGGGGCAGTCAATGATACTGCGAAAATAGTAGTCACATGAATAGAAATTTGTTTGAATGAACACAGGACATAAAATTCAACACTTTGTTGTTGAGCAACAGAAGTGGCAATTATATCAATACATTAAGCGGAAAATATTTCGACATCCTCCTTTTTTTACTCCACGATTTATTTACTCCAAGAGCTGTGGATTTTGTAATAAACAAACAAATAAAATATTTTTTATTTTATTCCTCTTATTCCACCTTTTTGTATCATCACTATATATTTTACAAATATGTAAAATCCAGGTCCAGCCAGGGTTTCTTTGATATAATGGTTTTCTTGTAGCATCCACAATCGAATTGATTTAACTTGGTCACATGAATTTAGACGCTTTTTACTTGAATTGTACTGCTTATGTAAAAAGTAAATTGTTTTGATATAAAGTAAATTGATGTACTTTTTGCCTGTTTGCGTGATTTAAAGGAGAGTACATCTGCACTGGATTATATCTCCCAAAAGTTGGTTCCGACTGTTTGTTTAAACTAGCTAGGCTTGTTTTATTATTCGTCAATCGGGTTTTTGATTTTTCAACTTTAATTAATGTAGTCTATATCTTTTAACTTCAAATCATATGGGTCTCATTGTAGGGCATGGGAACTCTATTTTGACGAGGCGATTTGACCTTCCACATCACGCTGACCAGTGAGCTTAATTGAGAGTTTCCCAATTTTACCCATAGGTATAATTACTGTGAACTACTTTAGTAGGCTCTTGCGACATCCGCAGGTACAATACGTACAGGGCTCTTTTTGAACACTCCGCCAAAACTTTACATTATGTAAAGAAAGTAATATAAACGGTCTGGATTTAACTCTTTTGTTTAAATACGCATATTTAGACCACTTTTTAAATCCTAAATTTCTGAGCGCATACGCTTTTCATTCCCTTGCACCTTAGAACATTTAACCTATGCCTGGTCCAAAACTGGCGAAGAATTTATCTAGCGGAAACGAACACCTAACCTTGAGCTGGGCGTAGTGCGCAATAAACAAACAAATGACCATCATTTTATTTTACGGACGGAAAATTTAAAACAAAATCTAAAAGAGATATTCTTGCTATTTTATAAATTGATTGCATTACCGCTATATAATGCCGAGAAGAAATTTGGCGGGGCGTCTAAAACTTATCCTGTATCCGATACCGCACATACTTTTTGTTGTAGACAATTTATTTACGCTCTCAACTCGCACCACACCACACTGTGATGTATGTGGTGTCCAGTAGCGTGGTGACCTCCGCGGGAACATATGGCTCCAATTGAGCTATGCTCCAGCGCAGCATCACCCGTGATCGTTCTTTTAAAGGCTGTCGTTCATACAAGTGCTATTGCCATGTGTATTATATGTGCTTGTTGTTTTATTTATTTACTAGTACTATGCTGGTAGTTTTTACAAGCTTTTATTTAACTTGCAATGTATGTATGTTCGGGTGGAATCTTGCAACTCAATTTTGAAGCAGATATCTTTAACCGATTGAGCTGAAATTTTGTATACACGTTCAGTTTGGATGACAATGCATGGTTAACTGTGTGACGTCATTTTAAATCCAAGATGGCGGCATACCCAAGATGGCGGATCAATTATTTTTAATGCACCCCTACAATATGGGTATTAAATAAAAGGTCTTGCTAAGAGTAACTCGAAAAATAATGTGACGTCACTATTTATCCAATATGGCGGACTTCTAAAGCTTGAAAATCAATTTTGAAGTAGATATCTTTAACATTGAGCTGAAATTTTGTATACACACAGTTTGGATGAAAATGCACGGTTAACTGTGTGACGTCATTCTAAATCCAAGATGGTTGCATACCCAAGATGGCGGACCAATTATTTTTAATGCACTCCTACAATATGGGTATCAAATAAAAGGTCTTGCTAAGAATAACTTGAAAAATTAAGCGATGTCACTATTAATCCAATATGTCGTACTTCTAAAGCTAAAAATCAATTTTGAAGTAGATATCTTAAACCGATTGACCTGAAATTCTGTATAGACGTTCCGGCAAACGACCTTGCAACAATGATGCGTTGAATGAGATGAACAGACTGAGAAATCTCGTGACAAGGTTTTATGTCATATAAATTGTGTCAAATGTAAAATGACGTTATAAGTAAAAGTTTTAGTGTAAAAGTTTATTTATTCTTTTTAGCCCATTTAAATAAAAGCTTGTTTTTAAAAAGGTTTTTTACATTTAATTTTTTTCACTATAATTCCGGTTGCGTTAGAATTTTAAGATAAATTGTAGCCTGTGTTTTAACTCAGACATCCTTGGTGGTGTGGTGTGTTTACCTTCACACAAATTTTTTTAAGACTGGTTCATTATTTTTTGCATAAATGAAGATCAAACATCCATTTATCCAGCATTACTTTCGAACCTTTAATTGATTAGTTAATATATCAGTGATTTATTAATAGTTGTACTACCTAATATATCGGAGAGAAAACATTTAAATAACATTTTTGTTAATTTCAGTCGCACCACCATCTTCATTTTCGTTAAACAGCGCCACCTATAATTCGTTGATTTCTCTTCTAACCACTACATAAAATATATGTTACAATTACTAAACAGTTAACCTATTAATTACATACACGTTACAGCGGCCACTGACTGAGCGACCACAAATTGTGGCTGAGCCGTCTCAATCCACCTGTAGCCGCTGTCGGAATGCTTTCTTGATTAAATTGCCATTACCTATACAATTCTGGCGGCATAAACACGGCCCACGTGGTGTTCGGTGGTTAAATAGCCTTTAGATATTTAGAGAGGTCACTTGAGCTTTGATAGCCCTCTGCCAGCACCTGGTGGGTAGCGTTGCCATCTCTAAAAAACCGGCCAAGTGCGAGTTGAACTCGCGTGGAGAGGGTTACGTACGATGTTACCTATATTGAGTGATTTAATATGTTATTTTAATATCATGGGCTTCTTATAGGTTTTCCTATAATCTATAAGTAGAAAACTAATTTCTGTATTTTTTCAAAATTTTAGGTTCAGTAGTTTCGGAGATAAGGGGGGGGGGGTCAATTATTGTCTATTTTCTTGAATAACTTGTTTCATATGAATAATTTATTTTAAAATTACATCGAAGTACATTTAAGATCTTCACAATGAGACCTTTCATTTGATATGTCACACGATGCAGTTTTCAAAAAAAAACAAATTTCCACCTTTCCCCCACAAATGACCTCCCATATACAGATTTCATCTATTCACGTCACACCTCTGCGTTTTGGTCACAGAAATGGATATGTGTACCAAATTTCAACTCTATTCACTCATTTCTTATATTCTGAGATAATTGACTGTGACCGACAGACAGACGGATGCATGAGTGATCCTATAAGGGTGCCGTTTTTTTATTCCGACGTACGGAAGCCTAAAAATGAAAAAGCCGGACTTACCCGTCAAAAAAGCCGGACTTCTGGGTCCCACTCCCGATTCCTAAAGTCGGACATTAAGATTTTTTTTTAAATTAACAAAATTATCGAATAAAAAATCACATATTTAAAAGCCGGACTTTTGAATACCAAAACCGGGCACTAAAAGGTATTAATGAAACACTTAGGCACAGTAATACCAATATACGTCACGTTGCTTCGCACAGGTCTCTTCTTATATGAAGAGTAATAGGACTCCTTTTTTTGCGTAGTGGAATGCTGTTGCGCACCGAACCTGTCGATTGCCACAAGCGTGTGTGGGACTCTTCCAGCTAAGTGTCGTCGAGTTTGGTTGAGTGGGCATACCCACTCAACCAAACTCGACGTCCATCTTTTGCAATCCTGGGCAGGGAAAATTCAATTGTCCCTATATGAATAGGCCAATACTTCATCATACTGGCATTAAAGCTCCTTACCTTAAATGTAAGATAAATTGATTATTCTTCATAATCTCTTTTTTCCTTAATGTTTCCGATGGTTTACTATTTATTCTGCGATTCGGAATTATTACAAATCAAAGATCATAAAAATCCGTAAAGCCGTTATTGAGTTACAAATTGTGTAGCAACCCGATTTTGTTTTGTATACATAGATATTCCTCTTTGGCGAAGAAAAGAACGCTTATCAGTCAATACTGGTGTTTGGTTTTGAAACAACCATAAACTAAAACTAAATCTTATAAAAAAGAATACCGTTGATTAGCTGTGTATTGTTCCTCGTATAATATCAGATGCATATCATCTAGATTCGTTTGATTGCACCTTAAATTTAAGCTTTAATAAACGTCAATTCCCGAACCTGAGAGTTTCCGTTTCTAGAGACTGCACTATCAAAGTTAATATAACAATCACATCAAATAAATCGTAGAGGACTTAAAGTCTCCGTAGAAATTCAACACCAAACGAACACACGTGCAGTATAATTTTATTTATCGATAATTGCGCTCTCGTAACTATTATCGAACACATTTGTATCGGCCGCCCTGCCCCCGTAGCACGTCCACCAAAACACGATATGATAAAGCGATATATCGCGGTGAACTGTCAAAATACGACGAAATCCTATTGTATTTTGACAGTTCACCGCGATAAACCGCTTTATCATATCGTGTTTTGGTGGACGTGCTAGGGGGACATGATGGAGTATCGATACAATAACAAGTTATCGCGATCCAATTACTGCACTCAGCCAGTGTGACTGAGCGACAATGGCGTCTCATCGAATTCACGCGACAGGCAGGGTTGCCAATCGATTGCAATATTTAAAGAATAACTTATTTCAATGACAATGGCATGATTGTGTTCGAGACCGGGTCCACGTAATTATGACGTCCATGTTACTACTATTTATAATAACGACAAAATAAAATTGTAATATATTTATGCATTAGACCAGTGCAACTAATTAACTTCTGCCATGTACCAATGTGTTTTTCGTTTCACGAACTTCATATGTAAATTTATCTGACGCTCCTACGGTGAAGGAAAACATCGTGAGGAAACCTGCATTCACTGCTATCTTCGCATTTGGACCACACTTCCACTTACTCGTACCAATAGGTGGAATGGAATCATTTGCTAGCCTGCCCCCATGGGGAATCGAACCCCGGACCTCCCGGTCTCAACCACTAGACCACAAATATTTTCATATTTGTCTGCAATATTAACTACACAGATTAAGATAGGCTAGACACAAATAAATAAATAAAATCGTTTTTTTGTTGGACAATATGGTGTTATGTTCAGTTTTCTGAAATATCCTATCGATAGATCGATGTGCAAATACATTTGTTTATTTTAAATTTCTCGAAATGATCTACGTAATCTTCAATGACACCTAGTTATACAGTCTAAGCAGCAGTCTAAGTAGCTTGTTTAAAGTATGAGCTTTTTTACAATGTGACAAAAACCATTGTCAAGGTTGTCATTCAACATCAAAAGGAAGGCGCTTAAAAGGAGATTCCTACCACTTGTCATGAGTCGCAAAAGAAAAGATAGGTACTGAATAAAGATTTTCACATTTAATAAACATCGAAATAGCTCTGTTATCAATCTAACTGATAATCATAATATGTATAACAAAACAACATAAGCTACTAACATATAAATATAAACACTAGCTTTCCGCTTGCAGCTTCGCTCGCGCAGCTGTTTTTCCCGTGGTAATTCTATATTTTCCCGTAGTAAAATATTCTATTGCCTATGTTACTCAGTGATATTGTAGCATTTTATTAGTGAAAGATTTTTTCAAATCGGTCCAGTAGTTTCGGGGCCTATTCAATACAAACATACAAATCTTTCCTCTTTATAATATTAGTAAGTATAGATAACCAATTTCCTGTATAGTATTTTAAATGCAAAATTCAGCTAAAAGACCAACAAGCACGTAGGCTATGAAAAATCCTCGTCATTCCCAAAAATACAATGTTTTTTATATTATTTCACCATTACTAATGATGATAAAGGGCTGAAACGTTTATAATTAGGGCAAAATTAAAAGAGGAAACGAAATTTCGACGTTTAAATACGCGTTTAGATATTCTGTGACCGTAGCCCGTACCTCCGGCCATTAAACTTCTATAGCCCTCCTGACGAAAATTAAACAGCTATTAGATTCTCAATTCGACGAAATTTTAGATTATTTTTTAAACGCTCGAGACGACATTTTATTGTTGGCAACCTTGATTTAACTACTCTCCACTTTTTATGCTCACAGTGTTCACTGACATATACTCGTACAGTATTGAAAGTCGGTGACAGTGTTAGGAAGAATATATCTTTGATAATATATTTAATATATACAGTGGTTTTCATGTTCCCAAAAGAATTAGTTTTATGTGGTGTAAAATTATTATACAAATAGTGACCAGATCAATTGTACTCAAAAATGCCTATTTGAGATTTCTCACCCGGTGTCGCAGTCACTCGCAGTGCGAGGACAGAATGGGCACTCACTAGACTCTATAGTGACTCCCTTTTCACGTTGCTAAGAAGACGTTACTCATTGTTAATACGTGTCAACATCTAATTTGGAAAACTTTACTAATGTGGGGATCGGCTGCTAGAATAGAAAGTACTTCAAAAAAGAGACTTGTGAACCAATGGCGTAGCTTCATTGACGTGCAAAAGTGGTTATGTAATCCAACTTGATTAAAATATTTTGAATTTGAATTTACAGATATCATGAAACCGGTTTCGATTAAAACAAATGTACAAATGTCATATTATCGACATACCATTTAGGCCATTGATCACTTAAATCTTCGCACTTAGCAATTAGAAGACACAGGCTCGAATACTGAGGTAAAAAAATCATGTCTAATTTGTAAAAGAGCAATTTTTACAACAACTTACGAGTAAATTAGACGTAGCTATTAATTAATATTGAGGAAAGTCTACTTTGGTTTAGCGAAGTAAACAATCTTTGTTTACTTCGCTAAACCAAAGTACAATACAGTTAAAATGTCGCTTGGAATGGATAAGCCCTATTTCGATTTATTTACTTATTAATTTTTTTACCATTTTTAATGAAAATTCGAAGTCACAAATAAAAATTTACTCAAAGTAATTGAGCCTTTGAACAAATAATCAAATAAAATCAGATTAGTTAATTGCGCCCCTTTTTTCATAATTGCACGATTCAAACGAGCGTTTTACCGGGAAGCTCATGGCCTCCATCTCACCTGACGATTTAACAACTGAGGCACTGGCTATCATACCTCTAACTGTCGGCACACAACAATGCTATTAACATTGTTATTATGGCGACAAACTTAGGTAACTGGAGGGAAACTCTGTACCAGGGTCGTCTGCTTGGGGTGCGATGTCAGAACACCTCCTCGTGGTGCACCCTGGGCAACCCGGCAGATTTTCTGCCGCGGGCTAAGAGTCTGACAGCTGCCCCGTGGAGGGGGCGTGGTGTGGCCGGGCTTAACCCGGCGGGCCACTTCACGTGGCCATGTGGGGCGTCACCTCCCCTTCTTTTTGAAGCTGGGGTTGTGTGTCGCCTGGGGACCCGCTCGCGGGTCATGGCGCGTTGCGCCTTGTGCCGTTGCCCCTTTGATCGGGTTGGTGCGGGTCCTTATTGAGCTTCGGCATGTCGTTGTTCCGAGTCGGTGCAAGCTCGTTGAGCTTCGGCGTGTCGTTGTTCCAAGGACTGAGGCTGACCCGATCAACGTGTGGCTTCGGCACACTTGTGCGGCTCCCATGAGGGGGGCGTGGGATGGCCGAGTGCTACTCGGCGGGTCACCTCGTGTGGCCACCGTGGCCGCTTTTTGCGGTGGGTCGGCGCTTTGGCGCCGCTGAGCTACGGCTCGTGTGCGCGGCGGTGGATCCAGTGGGGTCTGCCGTCGGGCAAGCCCGTTACCCCGCACTGAGCGGGGCCGGGGGCCTGGCGCACTGAGCGTCGGGCCGCGTGGAAGAAAACCACAGTAAAAAATTACCACCCGGAGTATGCCCCGGGAACTCCTCTCCATCTCCATCTTGGAGAGGGCGTGAGGGGCCCGCCATTGGTGGGCAGGTGCCGCGGACGGGGTTATGGTCGGTCTGTAAGGGTTCCCACGACCTCGTTCGGCAGCGGCGCGTCCTTTGGACGTGGCTGCGCTAGGCGCCAAAGAGGGCATATCGAGGGGTTTAGTGGGTAGTCGCTCGCTGCGGAGTCCCACACACCCTTGCCCCTGCGGGGGCTTGGACGGTGCGCAAACGCATTCCCCTCGTAAAAAAAAAAAAAAAAAAAAAAAGGGTCGTCTGCTTGGGTACCTCCGTCTTACCTATTCCTGCTGCAAAGCAGCAGTGCTTGCATTGCTGTGTTCCGGTTTGAAGGGTAAGATATGGCATTGAAATTACTGGGTACCGTGACTTTACATCTGATGTCACAAGTTGGCAACGTACACGGTGGTTCTTGTGGGGGTTGCAGTTTTACAACGAATCTCACAGAAGTCACATGTATTATAGGTGACTGTTACCACTTACCATCAGGTAGGGCAGTTTACTTGTTTGCTAACTTAGTAGCAATAAAAAAAGGTAAAACGGTGGTAGCTAGCCAGGCGGGCTCAGAAGCCAAACCAAGCAGAAATACTTCTGCCTCATGGGAAATTGAACCATATACCTTTAGATCAGAACCAGGTGGTTTTAACCACTAGACCACGGAGGCGGAGGTGGAAATTATAGATTAAAAGCATTTAATCGAGTCATATTTGAAAAAATTTTTTTTTTCTAAAATGTAGTAGACGCTTAAATAACGAGCACTGTGTCCAACAAACACAAAATGCTTACGTTGAAAATGAAATCTGTGTTCTCTATCAACTGAACCGGGTTCCAATTACTTTTTCACCTGCTCCTAATAGAGTTTCCAGCGGCTTTGCAGAAACAAAAGCGTCTAGTTTAAAAATAGACGCCTGAGAACCAGCGTCCATTCACTGGCTAATCGAGTGCGGGCTTTGTGGGCTAGCTGGCATATTGAGGCGAAGCTTACGTGGACTGAACAGTGACTCATAAACTGCTTAATCACGGGAATGAAACAGGACAAAGCCAAGTCCACCAAGATATCGGTTCTTCTCCTTTCTGTAAAGCTGATTTTATTTTGCCCATTCTTGGTTATAAAAGAAAAAGAAAGAAAATGGTTTATTCAATGGCACTAATATGGCACACACATAAAGAGGGAAAACAGATAGATGTGCCACTCAGGATAACACCGAGGCGTCGCATCAGATTCTCCGGCGCTGCTCTTCCCTAGATACCCTGAATTCAAATTCAAATTATTTATTTGCCATAAATACGGTTACATTTCACAATTTTTTGGGATATTTAGCTATTGAGTTATAGCATGCAAATATTGCAGCAATTTCTATGACTCTAGAAGCTCTAAGAGGCACTGCTATGGCAGAAATGACATATTCTGTAAACCCATGTAAGCCCATGTCATGTAAACCCATTATAAAGTAAGTCATTTAAAGCCTCTTAAAAACAGGGGATGAATATTCTACTCTTCCTTGAGATTTATTTAATTTTGAGATGAAATAAGAACGCCAAAAGTAATTTAATTTTGTAAGAAGTCCATCTTATATTATAATATGAAAAAAAATCTGAATCGACAACATAATCATTAAAAAATTCGTTAAGACAATAAAATTATGTACTTATAACAAAATCAAACAACAATTAATTTGTTTACATTTGTAGGTTTTAGTTTTCCAAGCTAAAAAAGCAAAGGGACTCATTATTTGGGAACATTTAAGCTTATCTAGATTAATGGGTCACGACTGCAAGAATGTTGTACTACTGGGCTTGTTTTTTCTTTTCAGTTTTTATTCCATGTTTAGGCTTTTATGCAAACTAAAAAGTTTAAAATTATTTTTTAAGCTGTTATAAGCGATCATTGCACGGGCTTGTAAGATACACAAAGTTTGGGAACCTCTGTTTAATAAAACAATGGAGGGACACGTGGGGCAGGCAAACTGTCCGGGCACGTGACTTATTAGCCTCGAGCCTAACCTCAATCCTACCCTTTGACCGTATAAAGCAGTCTCGAATAGGTACACACTTCGATGTACGTTACTGCGGGCCGGTGTCACGTCAATGAAAAACGCGAACTGTCGCAGCATTATACAAGGAACTTTGTAATCCAAGCTTCGTTTACTGGCTTATAGAGTAGGCTTATTGCAATCGCTAAGCTTCTGGGGATGTTTGATTACCCTCTGTATGTAGCTTATATTGTTGCGCAATTTGTAGGTTAGGTGTACACAAAATGGGTTTATTAGCAGTCTTGTAATACTAAAGTCTTAAGTTAATTAATATTTCCAGATTTCTAGAATGTCAGTGTCGTCCGCATTCTAGAAATCTGTCAGGTTACCTCTATCTTACCTATTTCTGCCACCAAGCAGGCAGTGGAATTACTGGGCACTGTGACTTGACATCTTATGTCACAAGTTGGCAACGGGAATTGGCGTCCTTGTAGGGGATGTAGATTTGCATTATCAGATAGGCAGCCTGCTTATTTGACACCTAAGTTGTATAAAAAATATAATAAAATTTATACATCTTGCTTTAAAAGCTCAAGCTCGAAGATAACGTATCAATCATTCAGTCAGGCAGAACATTTATTTTATACAGATTTATATGTTCTATATAATTTTTTTAGTCGTCTAAGTTTCCATTATTTTATTTGTTTTCGAGAGTTCACTATCATCATCATTACAACTCATATACGTCCCCACCGCGGGGCTCGAGCCTACCTTAAGTCAGGGTGTTTAGGCCTTAGTCAACCAAGCTGGCCCAGTTCGAATTGATCGTCTTCACATACACCTTGGAATTTCTTCGCAGGTGTATGCAGATTGCCTCACGATGTTTTCCTTCACCATTGCAGCATCGGGCAAATGTATATATGAAATTCGAAACAAAAAACACGTTGGTACATGGCAGGATTGGACCTCAGGCCACCCGATATAAGGCTGGTGCCGAGTCCACAGCGCCATTGAGAGTTATTTTGACAATAATTTAACTAAGGCCCACCTTAGTATTGTTTTATCTTCAAGATATACCATTGAGACGTTCACCTGCTCTCCATAATATAAAGTAAATTATCCCGCAACGCAACCACCTGATACATGTAAGCGATGACACGAGACGACGTGACATTTCAATCTTTATCAACAAAGAATGATCCCTCACTAATTGCAGCGAGCATTGGAGCGTTCAGCTTGATGTACAAGCTTAAAGCGATATAATTAATGCCTTCAAATTGTTAAGCGGAAGAACAACTTCGGACCGTTGCGCTCGAAGTAAGCGTGAAATCAAGCACAGGTCTCTGTAGATCATGTAAGTGTCCCAAATTGAAGATCTTCATTATCTTATTCTGTGGGAAGATCTGTTGGTTACGTTTTTGGGAATATTGTCTTCTAGTTCCAACGAGCATGAGTTTTAAAAACAAATATGTCTTTATGAATAAATTAAATGTTAACTTCAATAATTTAACATTATAGTGTGAGCCTGAACTAGGATTAAGCTGAGTTTCAGACAGTTAAAATACAGATTAAAACTAGGGACAATCTAAATGCAATTATACGATAAATGAAAATGATTGTAAAATACACACACAAAAACAGATGAAAAATCAAGCAATACATGTTATTTGGAAGCTTTATATTTTTTTCTGTATCTTCATAGGGCATATTATTATCTTGAACTGCTTCTTGGAGTAGGTAGTCTCTTAGTTCACTTAGTATTATAGGTACAAGTATATATTATTGCCATAGATGTAACGTTTATGTCAATGACATATACAGAAAGTTTAGCGTTTAAGCTATTACTGAGAAATGGTCCCAAAACGCATATAGTTTCTTGCTATATTTTGAGTTACTTTATTTTATCAAAAACCTTACTTTATCAAAATCACAGATCAAATTGAGTATTTTTTCCGTAGAAAACCTGAGTCAGGAATCTATGAACGATATCTTCGTACAGATGGACATGGCAAATTTATTATTGTTATAGACAGCTGCGCCTCCGCCAATGATTGTAGGGCTCCACCTGGTCGACAGATGTATGAAGCTGAATGTGTTGGTACTACTCGTATGGTCTTTATATTTGTATTTGATTTTTGTGAAACATAGAACTAAAGATTTCTGATCACATCTTGGTTATTGCTGACGCCTATTTTTTTAAATACCGGTGTTTGTTAAATTGTGCGTGTGTGTTTGTCAGTTATCGGCACTAAAAGTGGTAGCATTTCTAGTTTTTTTAATTCCCCGCAGTTATGCGGGATGAAACGCTATCTAGATACAGAGTTTCATTAAAATCCATGCAATAGTTTCACGACAGATAAAGCTGCGTTAAGACAATAACTTCCACAGTTTAACGGGAGAAAAGGCTATCTACATACCGAGTTTCATTAAAATCCATGCAAAAGTTTTGCTTCTTCAAGGCATACCGTGGACTTATACCAATCCTCGATATCCACGATATGCTGAAGACGAGGATTCAAATCCTGGAGCGCGTTCAGTACCTTGGCGTGTACTTCTTCGGTTGTTTTTAACTCGCTCTGATATGTTCAAAGCATTGCAGCAATCTTTTATCTCCCTCTTTTTTTAAACTATTTATTTATCTAGCAGTTGACGTAATAACGTAATAGATTATGGCCCCTGAATCATACAACCAACCATCGAAGAGTTTGACAGTTATAAACGACAGAGCATTGTTGAAATTTAAAATTCAACGGAGGTTCGGTTGTAACTTGCCTTGACAGTCTAAGGTCTCGAACGGGCCGGTTGCTTCACCGAAACGTCACACTAGTAAAACCAAAGCCAATTTGGAAAAAATCGGAATCACTGCCAAGGTTAATGGCATAGGAAATCAAGAACTTAGCCCAACACGTTGATCAGTCAGACCAAACTTAGAATAACGTATGAAATCACTTGGGAAGGGAACTAAATGGAAGGATGTTGTTCAAAGTAGACTTATGTCTGGAAGAGTCCGCGACTCATAGTCATCGAGGATAGCGAAGCAATCAAAAGAAAGAAGAATTACAAGCTGCCTACGCCATTCAAATTCATTTTTATCATTAACAAGACTTCGAATGTAATTGAGATATTGGTCAAGAGAAGAAAACTAGTAATAACCTAAGCGTTACCTTTTTATGTTATTCCTATAGGTGTCTATATTATTTAAGCTTTTATTTTATTTTTTTACGTTCACCTGTCGCGGCGTCTGTAATGAAATCTTGCAAGTTAAATTAGTTAACGGTTAGCACAGAGGTCGAGTGATCGCCTACTGCGCAACCGGTCGCGGGTTCGATTCCCGTACGGGACAAATATTTTGTATGGCCTACAGAAATTTGTTACGGTCTGGGCGTATGTGCATGTGATATTCCATGTTTGTAACTGCACCCACGACACAGGAGAAAATCCTAATGTGGAGCGAAATATAAAAAAAAAAAATTACCCATTTCCCGGTTTCCGATTGAACTCAAATTTTGTATGCATACTCGTATGTGTATCGCGTGATAATGCAATATTATAATGGCATGAAGCTGATCTGATATTGGAGCTGGAAGGTGGCCATAGGAATTCCACGTTAAAACGCCACAACCCCATCGAGTTTGGGCTCGTTTGATTCGTATTGACGAGTACTAAAAGCTTGTATTTAAAATAGTTTTTTTATAATTTATCTTATTTAAAACAAGTATTGAATTCACTAAAATTAGCCCATTATTAAGACAATTTAACAATCGATGAAAAAGACTGGATTTACTAGAATTATCTTCCCAAAACATTGCTTGAATCACAGACGAAACTAACAGATACTAATTAAAATTTATCTGCGCGTCCCCGACTGATTTTAGATATTTGAGATTGAAGGAAACATCGAGAATCTAGATTTCAATCAAAACATTCCAAGAAGGCTCTGTTGCTAGGTGATGAATCTTCAATACCGCTTTGGGCGAGGTATTGTGACTTCAGAATTGGGAATCACTGGAACTGTGTGCCTATATTCTACTTTTTTATAGTGCGTCAATTCAAGTATTGAAATAAACTGTGTTTTCTGTGCACATAATTTCACATTTCTTTCATCTGGCACACAAATTTTAATTGTAATTTTTACATGGCTTTTAAATTCTTCCAAATTTGATAAAATATGGAACTTAATTCTTTATTTTAACGTTAAGATCTTGTGTTGTGGATACTAAATAAAAGTTAGAAAAATATACTTATAATAATAATATAACCGTTGTTCAAACCAAGATATTTCTTCAAGCATTCTTTTGGAGATGTTTCCGTTTTGATAGATCCTCCGTGCATCTTCACTATAAAAGAAGTGAAATAATTCTGACTGATTTGATTGATTTTGTAACATAAAGCAAATATTACCTAATTGTTGATACCTTTATTCTTTTGTGGTTGTAATACTACGGTATATAGAATGCATAATGTGGAATAACAAGTAGTAATTTATTGAAAAATAACACACAAATATTACAATGCAAAAAATTCAGAATATGGGAATTAATACAAACTAGTACAAATTCGAAATCCAAATCACTCGTCGGTACAAATTTAGAACTATAACGCATTTAATTTATAACTAACTGACCGTATGCAACTTTGTTTGTATTATAACTAACTTTTCTAGTAGGAAAATTACCCTATGTCCTTCCCCTGGTCTCGAACTATCCCTATACCAACTTCCATCAAAATCGGTTCAGTAGTTTTGAAGCCTATTCAATACAAACAAACAAACAATCTAATCCTTCCTCTTTATAATATTAGTATAGATATAGATTATTCCGTTATGTACAGTAGGCGCCACGTCACGCTTTACATTTGCATTTCGAAAATCGACTCTATAACAAGCGATATACCTATAAGACGTCTAAAGTTCAAATAGTATAGGTATAACTTGATGTGTCGGTTTCTGTACACGTTGCAGCTTTCGTGTTCAGAATTTTGTTTGACAAATTTACTTCTTAATGTCGATGATTCACCCTTACTTCTTCTTCACTTCTTTCTCATCAGTGGATATCCCAATTTACCATACTGAACATTTTGGTGATTATTTTCCGTTTCGTGGTGCTAAGGAATGTAACTCTCTACCTTCCTTGGCAGTCTCGATTTTTTTTCTGCTACATTTGTAATCTGACTTTGAAACTATTTAACTGATTTTAATGAAATTTGATTTACTGTATATTATTTAGTCCATCTTATCAGATAAGATAGTTTTTATGTCGATTATTGATGTCAGTATTTATTATTGCGAATTTATTTATTTATTTATTTAATCTTTATCGTACGTAAAACAAAAGATGTACAAAAGGCGGACTTAATGCCTGAGGCATTCTCTACCAGTCAACCAGTAAAAATGTGGGAGAAATTGTAGACGGTGTACGAATTAAAGTCGCAAACGACATAAGTAGGTATATTTAAATTAGGATGAAATAAGTAAACATAGATATAATAGAATATAAATATTAAAAATATATAAAACTACATATATGATATATAATAAATATATATAAATAATGCTAATATTATGATGAAATACTGTCAAATAAAACTAAACAGATTCCAAAAAGAGTCTTCGTATCTGACGTTTGAATGAAGCCTTACTACAGGCTGATCTATAGTTAGGGGGTAAGCTATTCCAGAAGCGTATAGCTGAAAGTGTGAAAGAGTCCGAAGCGAACCCGGATCTATGACTTGGAAACTCAAGTGTGAGTTTTGCAGCAGAACGTAAGTTGAGTGTATGCGAATTAAATGGTTTCTAATTATTTGTGAGCTACATAAGTTTCCACCAGATGGCGCTGTGAGTTAATTTATCGACACAACACTTTATCTAAGTTGGGTAAGCATCCAGTAGATGGCGTTGTATACCATAACTACTGAGCCACAGCACCACGTGGCAGGTTCAAGTAGTATTATATTCTTGAATGAGGTGGTAGGAGTTCTATAAGCAACCTTATGAGACCCAAGCCAACTCGATTTGCTCTCGAAAGATACCGCCGATTAGCTTGACTCTTCCCGCTGACCTGCCTTGAGCCAGCATGATGGTAGCTTACTCAATACAGCTTTATTAAATACCAACGCGAACCAGAGGATATATAGGCGAGACGATGGTTAATTCACTGCAGTTAAATACGAGTATGCAATCTCTACAAGTACTACAGTGTACGTTATCAACTCGTGACAGGAGGTATAGTCGTAACCGGAGCACGGAAATGCAAGGATCGCCGCTGCTCTATGACAGAAAAGATATGATAAACCCGTGCACATTCTCCCACTGGTACTGAAATGACTGACTCAGAAAAGATAACAGGAGATTTAAGTCCCAATCAAACTTAGCAAGAAGTTCTTAGTGATTTTAATTTACCGCGATTGAGGAATTGCACTAGACCTGCAACACGCCTTAGGCAAAATACAATCACGACATATTTCCATTTGTGATCAGGAACAACGCGTACGTTTGATATTCCATGTCACCAATGGACGCCCTGTAAATATAGCGCCGGTTCAGCAGGGGTTGAACCGTTTAGGATGAAAGCGGGGTCGCCCAAGCGAACTCTCACGGTCGGCTGCGCGGCTAAAATTAAACCTGGCGCTTTTAACGTTGCTGTGTTTTGGTACGGGAACGTGCATGCAAAGCATGGACATCTGTGATATCATAGCGCTATAATGAGCGTCACTGGTGTAGGTATATGTCATGGGTATTTGCCATTGTGCAAAGAAGGCAAGGTCGTCTGCATTATGAGCTGCTAACAGATCGAGGGGATATATGGAGGCGGCACATGAATTAATTATTAGCCACCAAGGTTCCTTAAACTTAGTACTTATCTGCCATACCTTGGCTGACTGAGAGGGAGGACTAATGTATATGTCATAGGATGACATTGTCTAGATAAACAATTAAATAAATAAGTACTGAAGTGCAAAGATGTATTAATTTCATAATTGTTTGGGTAGAATACAATAGACACATTTCGTAATTATGTATGTCATCTATTCTTTTTAGCAAGGGGCTATTTAAACTTACTTGGGCACCTATGCCGTAGCGCTCAGGTCCATCAGCATCGATTCTACTGCTTCTAGTATTATGTTATCTGTGCTACTGCCTTCCCTATGTCCGGCTTAACCTTTGTTACTAACGGACCACTCAATCCATCCACTTAAGTTATTGGTTGGGTACTTAATTCCTATCAGACCACCTGATGTCCACCTAGGTAGTTCGTTAGGAATAGTTTAGACCTATCAGTATAATGTTTGATTTAGTCCTATCAAGCTGCATAACGTACACTTAAGTAACATTAAATTCAAACTCAAACTTCAGCTTGAGTTTTTCACGTTACAGACATTTTTGCAAAGCAGTTAAGAATGTCAACTGGTTTTTCAACTAGTTGATCGTTTATAGAAAAACGTTTTCGTTTCAATAACGCAAAAACCGTCAACGACACGCTGTAAAATATTACAAGACTTAACAATTTCAAAAGTAAATCAGTGTTTATTATTATTGAGAAATTACTCAAAACAATTCAAGAAACTTCTATAAAGTAAAGAGGGATGTTCATTTTGACTTTTGCAAACATTTTGAAAATATTAAAACGACTGAATATTGTTATCTATCACAAATTTGAAAGCAAATTCGACAAGCGAAGTACTCTTTAACTGGCATGAGTTTGATTGCTCGGCCAATAATAAATCTAATTAAAATATCCCAGCGGAATTTTGTGTCCCTTTTAGAGTTTACAAACGATAACAATCAAATTTGCCACGGATAAAATGGAATCTTTTTCGAATTTAAACAAACTTTACACAGTTGCGACAACTGCCAATCGAAGAAACTTAAAATGGGTGGGAAAACAAAATAGCTTTGACACTTATAATTACACTGTAACCTATTGATACAAGGTTACGTCCCTCGGGTATAAAGGGCGGAATAAAGGGGTCGACGATAACCTGACTGAAATAAATGTTAGTGAAAAATAAAATGGCGCCAGTTATAAAAAACTTACTATCTGACATTTTAAATAATAAAGTGTTATATTATGTCTTATAGCTGATTTTATTTAGCTTATTTAGCTTAGGAAGCTCCTAAGACGAATGCTGTCACCTTTTGTCCTTAATGAAAAGAATGTGACAGCATGCCACCTTAAAGTACCCTAAGCTAAAAAGAGGTTGGTGAAAATGGCCATTAGTATCACATTGCATTACTTTAGTACGGGACCGTTGTATAAGAATGCATATTATTAGGTACTTAATCACTTTACTTTAACCTTTGATTTAATTAGTATTAAAGACAAGATTGTACAAGATGGTTGCCATAACCCAATAGTCCCCACATTTATGGCGACCCTGCCATGATTCGAACCTGGAATCTTCCAAATCGAAAACACACTAACAAGTAGTAGACGAAATAGTTTAAAGATTCGTTAAACGTATTGAGCGGGCAATACAAGTCATTTTGCCTGAAAACCGCGAATTCTTTCGAATCGACTGTTGACTCTATTGTACAAGAATATAAAGCTCGGAATTGATCGAATAATTAAGTGCCAAAAGTGCTGTTAGATTTTTTGTCTCTACTGGGATGTTTAGTTTCTACCTTATAACAAAAGCGCGCGCGGCGCCGGCGGCGGCCGCAGTGTCGCGCTACGCGTCTCGCTCGACGACGGCGACAGCACCGCCGATACCACCTTCTCTTCACCTCCTCCGGCACCTCGTTTATGCCCGCTGCGGAATGTTAACATTACCAGTTCCTACCACGATCCCACGATAAGTTTTGTTCATTAACTGCCTTCAAGGTAAAGATTGTTAAAAAAACATTTCACTCCACTGTGTTGATGTTTTCGGCGGGAAAACGGGCTGTTCGCAGTAGTCTTACCAGAAGGCGTAGCACGGGCTGCCAAGACTGGACTTAAGTCACGCATTATCTCACAATTTCCCTATAGTTATTTTACCCTATTCCCTATAGTTATTTTACCCTCTTAAGGGTAAAATTTTTAGAAACGTTGAATTTCATATTTATTTATATCTAATCAACAGCCTAAAATGTTATAAAAATGACAATACTTCCTTTCATCCCCCCTTTCAACTTTTTATAACCCTTTTTTCGCATTAAAAAGTAGCCTATGTCCTTTCTCTAGGCTATCTGTGTACCAAATTTCATTTAAATCGCTTCAGTGGTTTTGACGTGAAAGCGCGACAGACAGACAGAGTTACTTTCGCATTTATAATATTAAGTATGGAGGTATGGATAATCCTACTATAAGCATACCTAAAAGGAAGTAAAGTGAATTCGTTAATGTTGACTTTGATTATAATTTTGAGTAGGGACTAAAATAATTTGCCAAAGTTAAGGGAGATGGCCTTTGTATTGTTGTATCTTGGGCCTTCTTTGTAAGTATTATCTCAACGACGTCGCAATTAATTAGATTTTTGATTCATTCTATTCCGTCGTGTGGGATCAAGTTAAAAGTCTTAACTCGACATTAAATTCCGACAAACTCGCGGCCGTCACTTTGCAAGAAGTGCCGGCGAAGATTACATTGTGAATAGGTCGTATCGTGTAGGTAAGGTCCAATTATGAAGGTCCAGTGGGTACAAGACCTAACTTTGTAGCACAGTTGGCTGGGATGTGCTTGATTACAAAAAGTTTGTTTGAAGAATTGAGGCAATGTTGTTTCAATGAATGCAATACATTAAATTGTTATTGCTACCTACTACCACAAAATAAAAATTGAATCAGATCAAAATGCAGATTAAAATTAAGAATACAGTTGGAATCTTTGTTGTGCACATATTAAAATAAAAAAACTATGCTCTTAATTTTATTGACAAATAACTTAAGAAAAAAATCTTATTTATATAAAAAGGTTGTTGAAGGTAAAACTTTTGTTCTCTACCTTTCCTACGAGTAGTTCTCTACAAGTTATCACGACGCGACAAACGCAATAATATTCGGAAGTACCTGAGCGTTTGCATAAAATAAAAATTAAAGCGTTATTGTCAAAAAAATCTGCTTGTTTTTTCGTACTACACAAACTGTATCTTTATAAGATGCCCCCTTTATCTTTATTTTCTATTATGTTTCGTATATGCGGTAAATATGTATGTAGCCTTTTTTTTCCCCAGTAAAAACGGTTTTAAATCTACCGCAGACGGAGTGGGGTCCGCCTGCGGTTATGTGAGACTCACCCCGCCAATCGAGACATACTCACTAAAAATACTGGGGGGTTCCATCTAATCGCATTTTCGACACACAAAGGGTACTTTTTGCAATAGCTTTGTGTGTCGAGCGCGATGCTGCCCGGAAATATGTATATAGCCTAACCAATGTTGAGGCGCCAATGAACTTGGATCGGTCATCCCGCACTAATAATTAAGTCCGCCATTGTACACATTGTACATAAAGAATTAATATATAAAATAAATAAATAAAATAATTTCAATGTGAGTGAGCAAATGAGGGAATTTGTAAGAAAATACTCGCACGTAAGTTGAAACATTCAATAAAAAAGATGTTACAGCGAATATGATAAAACTAAAACAACGACAACCTTGAATATTTTTTATTTCACCACGTGATTTGGTTTCAAGAGTTAAAGAATTTGAGTGATTTCTCTTAATTTTTGATAAAGTTAGTTAATTAATGAAATAAATATAGCAACGACACAAGACACAATTAGACTTTGAACACAGGATATTGAAAAGCCGAATCAACGTTTAGAAAAAATTACAAAATAATCTTAAACTTAAAAGCACTTTTGCTCATGAAAAAAAACATTAATATATATTTTTATGTCGCATTATAATAAATGCCTCAGTTCGAACATTCAACTACAAGCTTACATAAACGAGAACATTCGAAATTTAATTTCAAGCGTTGACAGGAAACACTATTTGAAATGTTCCATTTTTGAAATCCCACAACTATGACCGCAAGAATCGCCGAGCAAAACGTGACCTACATGCGGAGCGGGCGCAGCGACACTACCGGAAATACCCCTAGTGATGTGTAACTTAAGTTATCACATCGAGTAGTCGATGCCCGAATCGAGTTGCCACAACTCAACGTGACTCGAACTAGATTTTTGCAGAAATGAAAGCGAACATGTGCGCGATTCGGATTTGTTGTATTTTATCCTAAGAGCATCAACTGAATGCCAATATTAATGTTCAAAGCTTTGAGTGAGATAGAAAGCTATGTTAAGCTTATTGGTGGTTTGTTAAAATAAATATATAATTAAATACTTATCTTTTATACAAGAAATTTAACGAACAAGCAGGCTGCCCACCTGATGGTAAGTGGCTAGGCTACAGACAGTAGATAGAGGTACCCGCGCAGCCGACTCCGGTACTTTGTCTGCCTCTATTAAAATAAACGATGAGCCTAGTTTTAGTATAGTTTGAACATAAATTATATTTAAAAAAGTAGGATATAGCTTGAAGGACCTCAACTCAAGGAAGGCCGCAGCCAAATAAATAAGCTTATTGGTCTCTGATGCTAGCAAGCGATATGGAGCTTTGCTTCGGCAAAGCGTAAATGACTCATTTACGAGTAATATACATGTTGAAATGAAATAAAATCAAAGTATTGCAGCATTGAATAACATGTAGTTGAAAATGTCATAATTAATTTTAAAAAATGCTGATCTGTCGGAGAAAAAATAGTCAAAAACTCGAGGGTTACTCTTCTCAAATAAGTTACAGTCTCAATGTATAGTCTTAATGTATAGGAAAGAAATTATCAATAAACAGCTTCAGAACCAAGCAGATATCATCGATAAATTATTTATCATCGCTAAGATAACCTGTTACGTTGTACTTGCATTTCATGTCGTGTGACTCGTGTTTCATTGTCTTCGATTTAACTCGAGTGGCATTTTTCTATAGTCGGCACATCCCTAGCTCGCGCCGGAACCGCCTCACCGGAAGCCACGTCACGAGATACGCCCGATAACTTCTGCTCCAGACACTTTATCAACAAAGCCTCCGTACCATATTGTTCTGTTTCCATGTTCTCCACGCCTTTAAGGCTTTGTTCGTTTGCAAGTTTTAAATGATTTCGTGTTTGATTTTTAAGGTATTAATATTGTTGACAAGCACAAGTTAGACGTTTCGTACGACGTTCATGAGACGATTAGAATACTTAATGAATCTCGCTCTATAAGTAGTCAGGCAGAAACTCGTGTTTTTACGATAAAACTGCTTATTCATGATTTACTAATCGTATTTGTAAAGAATTAGATTTAGCTAGAGTTATATGTATATACTGAAGGAAAGAATGCTTTATTTGGACACACACATACTGGTTCTATGAAAAAGAAACTAATATTCGTTAAGGGCTATTTCGTTTTTTCCTGTTTTTCTCTGGGATATTATCGAATACTTCTCTATCAATAATTCCCCTTATTACGCTAAACCAAATTTCATAATAATTATTATAAAGAAGGCTTAATAAAGAAAGCTTATACATCATAAAGAAGGCTTAGTAGCTTCGGAGTTAATCCAGGACAAATATCAAATTTTATATGGTATACGAGATGTAAATTTGTAGGTTATGTAGGTATGTCATATCCATCCAGAGATTAGAAAATTATAATGTGTATATATTTACTACGATGTATGTGGGAGGCCTTTGCCCTGCAGTGGGACATTACGGGCTAGTATCGATAGATAGATAGATGTATATATCTTACTTTTTATGACTAGTGTAGGTACTATCGCGGACATGCTTCCTAAGGTTCTGTGGAAGACATTTCAACAAGAAATCGCATAAACTATTCTCAGTAAGTACTTTGAATTCTCGAGAATATTGTTTCCGTAAGGTGCACTATGTATATGTTGATTGATACTTGTATTATGTTACTTGTTTCTGTTATCGTTCTTGTCATATGAAAAAGCGTTTAGAGCATTTATTTTAGCTACACGCATAGCAATAAGCACAGTTCTTTCAATCGCATAGTCCGATGGGACGGTTAGCCGACATGACCGGGGCGAGACCAGCAGAACCTACTGCTTAACGTGTCTTCGGAACCACGGAGGAGCTCTAGATGTTTCGTATTTTTGTCACCCATCAAAGTACTGACCACAGCCAACGTTGCTTAGTTTTGGCAATCGTTCGCCGAGTGCTCGCGCCAATACGCCACCAAGCTCCTCATGGCTTATTTACACACAACAGATAAGCTCTTGGCCTTCATTTCACCTGATGGTAAGTGACGATAAGGCTGAGATGGAATTGATGGAAGCGTGCTTCACCTGGACTCCTCAACAATCGAGGAACTGGCTATCTCACATCTAAGGAATAAACATTGTTATTATGGCGACAAATATAGATAAGACGGTGATAGCCAGCCAGGTGGGCTCAGAAGTTCTACTACCAACCAAGCAGACCAACTTCTACACTCATAAGGATGCGAACTTTGGTTCTCCAGATCAATTGTGGTCTCAACCCAGATAGCAATGGCTTGTCGTGCAAGTTTGAATCAAACTTTCTAGTTCCCATTGACAAACTTGCGTAAGTTTTGTTTTTTTCGGCAGTATACAATGTTGCAATGTACAATACATACAATATTGCCCCAACAAACTTTAAAAAGCGTCTAGTTTGCTAGGGCAATATTGTATGTACTATCGCGCGCAGTTCCGCCTGATCACCGCTACGCTCATTTTCGTTTGCACTAGCGCTCTCTAGCGCCACCCCGTCAACCTCGAATAGACATGGAATAATGAAATAAAAGATTCTTCTTCAGCCTGCCGCCGAGCCGCCGAGGAACCCCCCAACGCCGATTAGAGAGAGAAAGAGTATTTCTTTTCTAATAAGCCAAAACTTAAGGGGGCGTAGCCCGGCGCTTCCGCACGATTCAAGCGAATAATTTTTTAAATGGTCAGGCGGAAGTGCTCGCGATAGTACATTGTGTTATTGAAAAAAACAAACATCGTGCAAGCTTAAAACAAACATGACGCAAGCTTGTTGTTGGGAAACTAGAAAGTTTGATTCAAACTTGCCTCAAGTTTGGCAAGTTTGCATACTATGTGGGAACCAATAGACCACGGAGACAGTTATAATAACGATGAAAGACAACTGTAAAGTTTTGTTTTCAAAAGGAATGCGGTATACCTGTGGTGAAATCTTTGAAGATGACAAATCCAAGTGCACCATTTTGTTGCAGACCTCCAGTTCCCCATAGATGTGTCGGGCGTGCAGAACGACCACCCGTTCCTAGACGCGGACTCGCTGCAGTCGCTGTTCCGGCGGCTCACGGCGCTCAACCGCTGCGCCAACATGAAGCTGGAGCACCACCATCATCAGAAAAGATCGGTGAGTACCGCTCATCGTGCCATCTCATCGTATCATTACCGAAGGGAAACTCTGTACCAAGGTCGTCTGCTTGGTTACCTCCGGCTTACCTATTTCTACCGCAAAGCAGCAGTGCTTGCATTGCTGTGTTCCGGTTTGAAGGGTAAGATATGGCAGTGAAATTACTGGGTGCCGTGACTTTACATCAGATGTCACAAGTTGGCAACGTACACTGTGGTTCTTGTGGAGGATACAGTTTTGCTGCGAATCTCGCAGGAGCCACATGTATTATAGGTGACTGTTACCACTTACCATCAGGTGGGCAGTTTGCTTGTTTGCCAACTTATCGCAATAAAAAAAGCTATACCGATTGACATTTGGATAGTTCTTATGTCGCTCGTGCAAGTGGCGGTTTTCATAATGCAAATGTACATCTTGAATGGGAGCTTACTGTACCTACTTATTTATATCGGTTACTTTTTGTTTGGGTTCAATATGGTGCGCGAGAGTTTGAAATTTTAGTCTTCCCAATAATTGACTGAACTTCTGAAAAAGTATCTTGTAAGTGGTAGTTAAAGCACTGAAGCTGTAACAATTCAAAGTTTTCCGTTTGCTGTATATCATTTTAAGTATGCTCAATACACTTCAGATGCGAAATCGTTTATTTACTGCTTGCACGACCAAATTGACTCGCAAACTTTCTGGAACAATAACGTCTCGACTATTTTTAATAAAAACTTTCACATCCCTCGAACTTGTTACGGAGTTGGCTGGCGAGCAAATTGCTGTACCCCAATTTGTACTGAATAATAAAAATTCTCCGACTATTTTGGCTTTGATGAAAAAAGTTTATTACCTATATCTCAGAAGTCTTACTTATTTTATTGTTTCGTATCAAATTGAATTTTATACTCAAAATCAAAATATTACTTCTTAGAATCTCTCCTTTGAATCGTAATTTTTTTTTACCTACCACTTACTGACTTACTTACATTCACCACATTGTCATAATGTATTTTTAGCTTTCATATCGTCGACGAAGAAAAGAGTTATCGTGTCATCATCATCATCATTTCAGCAAACTGCTCCGTATGGGACTCTCCCACTAGGTGGAGCAGTATTTTTTAAAGATTGACTTTCAAATATCCGATAAAGTGATAATGTGGCGTTCTGATTGGTCGAAAGCAACGACTCAATTTTGTCTGAGTGCTGATTTACTAGTAGTATCGGCCACCTTGCCTACTACACCGTGCTAACCAGATGGATTGATAGAGGTTTGTTTCCAGTTTTCCATCTAGGTTTTTTACCGCAGTTACACTAATGCGATCCATTAGTGTAACTCCGGTAAAAAACCGGCCAATCGCGAGATGGGCTCGCGCACCGAGGGTAACTTATAAACTTATCTAAGTTCATAAGTTCCTAACCACATATTTAGGGCTTTCAGATTTTTTATTCTATGATGCTACGATCTTACCAATGATATCACAAAAAACAGATATTATGTTCACTTATATGCGGTAGAAGTAGGCGCGGGAGGTATTCCGGCAAAATCCTTATACACATTACTAAAAGGCTTATCGAAAACGTCCGTGAGCTCAATATTAAACCCTGTAACAAAGGCTGACAGAATCTTATCAAATATGGTTAGGCAAAAGAGGAGCCGAGGTGGTGAAGGTGAATGTTGATGCATTGTAAAGTAGCTACGTAAACCTGCACCTGGGTCGTAACCCCAGGCACTGCTCTTGGCTCTTTTCTCTGCAACGCGATGGACCCGGCACCCGCACGGTGAATCCATGGAATGCTAAGTTATCGCCTCACGTGCTGTAAGACCTTGCTTCTTACCAAATTGCATGATTCTAGGTCAACTGGAAATACTCTATAGGTTTTGATAACCTTACAACTGGTTAGGTACTTCATTTCCCTATATTAAGAATTGTGTCCTAATAATATAGAAGATGGTTGTATACTATGAATTGTTTATTGTGGTTGTCGTCCAATAAATATCTTTTATTTCTTTCTAAAAACGCAAAATATGCGACACAAATGGTCACAACTCTTGATCGCATTGACTAACGCTAATGACTAAGGTACAGAGTTTCTCTGGTGGCGAAAACTGGAATGTTTTCTTCTTAATACAAAAATGAAATTTCGGCTGGCGCCGAAATCGCGTAACATACACACAAAAAAAACACTCACCGAATTGAGAACCTCCTCCTTTTTTGAAGTCGGTTAAAAATTATTGCCTATTTATTAGCGTCATAACAAAAACCAACTCTGCTCCATTATTATGCAGCTCAAAATCTATCACGATCGCGATAAATGTTGACAAGGTACACCTATCACTGCCTCACAAAAGACAGTCAGCGCACAGTTTTGTTTTGACGCCGCAATGATTGATCAAAATCCAAAACTATCAAAACTCATACTAGACGTACAGTACGTCTAGTATAGTATGAGTTTTGATAGTTTCTGATTCGAACGATCGAATAGTTTTGTTTCCATACATTTCACACCAGCGCAGCGCCTCTATCGGAAACTATAATGAACTAGAATTGACAGTATGAGTTACAAAGTAATAAACTACTCGATCAATAAGTACGTATCAGTACAGATTCTTTTTATTTATTTCAAACTCAGCCGAGTTTGAGAACTTCTTTAATGCTACGTAATCGTTTTGAGAAATCCATCATTATAGATTTTCCTTGCTTTTAAATCTACATTAATGAAAGCTGTACATTAAGCGCTCTCTTTGAAATATTGATCGACGCCCACACACACAGAAATCATTTAAGATCAACTCAGTGAATGAAGTTCCTAAATAAGTAGTGGAAGAAAACTTCTCAAAAATAATAGGCCCCTATTATCAAAAGCCGATATTCTCGCGAGACAAGGATCGGAATCCGACTTTGTGGGTCCGGAACAGAGTTGACTGAACAGTCTGGCACACTGTTCAGTCAACTCTGTTTCAGAGAGTAAGCGAAGAGAAGACATCAAAATGAATGGATCTCTCAGAAAGGAATGGCGCATACGAAGCCATTCATGGGCCTGAATAACTTTAAGAAATTCTCAATGAATGCATGCAGGACGCAATCCGACTCTTGTTGGGGGCTATGACGAGCCATTTTGGCACTAATCGTATGTTTACAAAAATGGGTTTGAGCAGCACAGAGGAAGAGGAGAGCATGGAACACATATTGTGCCACTGCGATTCTCTAACTCGCAGGAGAAAAAGTCTCTTCGGGGTTGGATATCCAAAACCCGAACACTTCAAGGCTATCCCACCCGGACCAATAGAGAGACTTATGAGTGAGCTCAATTGGTCCATAAGTGGTGATAGCAACAAATAAACATAGAAACTGGGACAGCACAAAAGATCCTCAGGGATCGAAGTGCAGGGCCCTCAAGGGCCCCCCTACTATAAGATAAGATCATAAGTACTTTCTACGCTCATTGTCTTTCCGAGATGAATATTTATAAAGCTCGCTTGATTGGAGTCCAATTTTATTATAATTTTGTTAGGAAATTGGTATACTTTGAACTGACCTTTTAGTATTTTTCGAATCTTATTAAAATCGTTTTATGTGATGATATCTTCAGTTATTTTAATATTCTAATATCTCTTAATTTTATCAGAAGATAATTATTACTTTACTTAATGAAAACCTAAAATCGTTTTGACATTTAGAACTTTTTTGAAAAATGAAGAATCAGAATAATAGTCCTAGTCATAAGACACGATAATCGACAGTTGTTCTCTATCCTGGTGTAACCACGAGAAACGTACCATTATTCTTCGGTGGCTCACAAGTATGACGGAGAATCCCTTACTTTTAAAATCTAGCCCTATACAGACTAACGATTGAAAAGTCCTATTTCTTGGTACCTTTAACACATGGCAACTCGTTAGAACTCTACAAATAAACACAACATATTAATTATTAAGCGAAAATATAATTTGAAGGTCTTATTTGTATAAAATTATAGGTCTTATTCCTATCAATGTTGATTGTTAAGACGTTGTCATAAATATTGAACTTAATCGAAAAGCAAAGTCGTGAAAAAAGAATCAGTACTTGTTATGACATTAGTGCTCGTTATATTGATTAAAACATTGCAATTACGCGTAACACAGCTGTGGATGTGAAGTGGCATGCCTCAGGGGACATGCTTGGGTCCCTTACTTCCTGGAATAGACTGATATATTTCCAGTTTGTGCGACACCACTCCACCTTATTCCAAGCCAATCAGTTGCCGCATAACTACTATTACCACGCCCGCCCTCTACAGCCTGCTTATTATATAACGGAACATCTATCACAATTGCATTTAAATCGACAGACAAAGCGGCGACAAAACAAGTAACTATCTATGTCGATACTGTGTTTTGCATTTACATTGATTTTTAAACTGAGATCAATCTAGTAGATATTGAATGACACAATAAGGAGGATTATAGAGCTAGAACTCTTTCAAGCTTTACATCGCAAATTATGTGCAATCATTACAATTGTAAGTTGGAAAACTTAAAAGCTTGTGATTTCTACTGGCACATTAGGGTGCTGTTTGTGGAATTGAAAATCATTTTCAACGACAGGTGTTGTAAGTTCACCGGTTTTATGATAACGTTCAGCGTGAAACGTAGTTTTAATGGAGTCTGGGGCCGGTTTGATGGCGCTGTCTCGGAGTTACTACGCTATAGTGTTAGAAGACCAATTTGCTGACCTCACATGGGCTCTTTGCCTTGTATAAGGTCAAGACGTGTTTATTGACATGCTGTAAATGAATGGTTTTGTTTGGTTTCAATGCACGAAATATGTATAACTATAAGTTAAGTGCATAGAAATGTGTAATTAAATTTGACAAAAACAATCTTCCCTTTCTCGTGGAACAGCTATGCTACTGGAACAGAGTTTTTATATGTGTCACTCATATATTTCCCTTTTTTAATTTCAACTGGTAATGTATCTAGTGATACGCCAAAAGATTAACAACTAAACAATAAAAATCCAACAAACTCATTTCACAATTCCATCCCAACATTATCCGCGACATTGCAATAAAAATCATTATTATCAGATACTCATTTGAACTGGTCTCGAATTAAAAGCCATAACTTGTTGCTTATTTTATTTCGAAGCAGTTTTACAACGACATTAACAGAAGGGTTTTATGAAGCATTAAATAGATAGACCTGAGTACGCAGAACGGTTCGCATCGTAAGCTGCGTCTGCTTATTAAACTGTTATTTATTTTAAACTAATAATAGTGCATTTACCGTTAGCTAGACAGAAGAAAGCAGGACTAATGATACTTTTATGATTATAGATTTTTATCTTTCCATCTAAAGTTTTGCTATTTTTCTCATTGCCAAAGTAACGTTTTCTTCTTTAAGATAAGAGTTAAGTACTAGTGTTTGTTTGGGTATATTTTTCACCCATCCAAGACACGCCGCATTCAGGATGCTTTCATTGAAGTTATAACTAAGTGTTTCAGATGCGTCCATAATCCGATCGAGTCATCGAAGCGCGAAATTACGTGGGTATTGTGCAATGTAGCCGTAACGAGATAGCGGGTGATGAACGAAATCTCATTTGAGGAGGCATTATGTGACGCGGTGATGTGACACTGTCAATCAATGTTATCAATACATACTTCAATAAGTCAAGGTTTGAATTTTCCTATATTGACTCATCTCATTTTCATATACAATATGGACAAAGCATTATTATGTGGAGCAGTTGCCGTAGCTTACAGGTGCTAAAACCCAAACCGAAGCTCGCCAGGCTGTCCGAATTATTGACAAAATGAAGTCGAGGCTGGTTTATGGGGCATTAATACAGATAACATTACTCGTACATTTATATTAAAGTCTGTGCCAAATTTTAAGACTTTCTGGGAGATCATCATTTGTCACCGACTTCAATATAGAAATGTAATGTTAAAAATAATATAAGAATACAGATAATTCTTATAATATTACTTTTAACATTGAAGTCGGTTTTTATTTTTTGTGTTTTCTTTTATTCTTATCTTTTAAGGAAATTTAATACCAGCTCACCGAAGTAAATTGAAAGAAAACAACAAGGGGTCAATACGTGCCTATTGTATTTAAAAATGTGACCAATAACTCTTATAAATTAGGAATCCTTCCATCATCAACTCGGTTCATGACTACCAAACGCAAATACCTGAATAACTTCGAAAAAACATGAAACACGTTGGACGTACCTAGAAAATTTAGGAGATTCCCTTGATTTTCCTCATCCGGATCATGAGATCCTGACTTTGGTGCAGGAGTAAACTCAATAGAGTATACTCGATAGAGTATTCGATAGAGTATACTCCTTGGAGTATACTCTATCGAATACAAAATAATGTTAAAAATCGGTCCACAGTTGGCAGAGCAATCGCGTAACATACACACAAAAATACGCATCGAATTGAGAACCTCCTCCTTTTTGAAGTCGGCTGAAAAGACATAATATGCCTCGAATACACGAGGATAATCAGTATTCTGGCTTCGTGTGTCCTATAGAACTAGGTTAATTTCTAGGCTAGTAAAATATGAGCCAATTGTGTAAAAACCAAGATATAGTTATTTACTAACACTTATAGCGTTACATTTAAGTAGTGCCAAGCACTTTAGCTTGATCGTTCCGCACTCAACGGTGGTGTGCGAGTTAGAGCGAATGAGAGGAATTCGTAAGAAAATACTCGCGTGACAGCCGAAATATTTTATGTAAAAAATATCACAGTTTATTTTATTAGTTGAGAAAGAAGGTGCATAATTTAACTCAAAATTGACTAAACAATGTGGTTTTATGTATGTAGGTATGTATGTAACGTTTATTGAAAAACAAACAATTTGGCAGAGTACTGCCAAACTGTTTAACAGTTTGTTGGCAAATGGCACTCTCACTTCCTTATGGTTATTATAAACTTACTTATGTTTTAATAGCATGCAAATGTAATTAAACATTTATTTAGTTATTTTATGTTTTATTTTATTGGAAAATTAAAACAACAACTACCTCAAATATGTTAAAAAAAACGGTTTCATTTGGAGATTTCCCGAGATCGACCCAACTGGGCACCGCCGTATGTATCCAGTCAGCGTATTACTTCAGATGAGATATATCTAAAACCAAATCAAGAAGCCATTTTTGCGCCTGACTCATCACAACGCCTTCCATTAAATAATCACCAATCAAATGCGAAACGGGGAGAAATTAAGAAAATGTCGAGTGTTCGGCGAGGCGCTTTGTCACCCTTAGTTTTAAATTGGGATTTGTAGGCAATAAGTGGGAAGCGGGCACAATCGTTGTTTGCTTGTTGCGCAAACAGAACACTGTCTCATTATTATTTTTTAATTGGACGGAGGACAAGCTATTTTGGAATATTCATTTGGAGTTCCTCGATTCGCGACTTTCGTGTTAATTAAACAGCTGCTATCGAAGCCGGTCTATTCGTTCGGTTATGGTTAAAAATATGTAACATTACAGAGTAATCCTATTATAATAAACCCCTCGCCTAAGTTTGTGAAAGTACGATCATTGGACATAGCAATGGCAGTTTCAGTGAATTGCAAATTCTAAACGTCAAAAGTGTAATTACGAAATATCATAAAATAATAAAAAGCGACTTCAAAAACACTGAAAAGTTAAAAATTATATAAGAAATAGGTACAGATAACATCACAGTTCTATATTGAAGTCGGTGCCAAACGATGATCTCCTAGAAAGTCTTAAAATTTGTCACCTACTTCTATATAAAAGTGTGATGTTGTGTGTACCTATTATTATATTATTTTCAACTTTTTAGTGAATGAAATCTTTTTAGTGAAAGAAACCCTAATTTCTACTAACCCTAATTCCTCGATTTTTATAGTCCCATCATCACATCCTAATTTTGGTGACCATGATACCTCCCTTGGAGTACCTATACTCTATCGAATACAAAAAGAATTTTGAAAATCGGTCCACAATTGGCGGCGTAATCGCGTAACATACACACAAAAATAAATCATACGCATTGAATTGAGAACCTCCTCCTTTTTTGAAGTCGGTTAAAAAGATAAAGAAAACGTAAGGCTTAAACATTTACAAAATTTTAACAACTGCTAAGCGAAGCTTTGTAGTTATAAAACTATAGTTTGTCGGGATGTATTAAAAATCGTGGGGAAAACAAAATTTTGATGCAGTATTTGCACCCAAATTCATCTGATATAGGAGTTTTCCAAGGAATTCTGGCGAACTCTATGTCAGAGATTGCAAGGCTAGTCTGTGACATATTGCAATAAACACTGTTTCATGTAAATGTATGTTTTTAGGGTGCAATGGGACTACAATGGCATATACTGTTAAACGCCGAGAATCTGCCGGGTTGCCCAGGGTGCACCACAAGGAGGTTGTCTGACATCGCACCCCTTTGCGATGGTTCCTTTTTTTTTTTGGGAGTGGAGAAAATGCATTAACGCATTCCTCGTGGTCGAGCCAAACCACGAGGATATGTGGGACTCCCCAGACCGTACACAGCCTGGGCCTACCCACTAAAAACCCCCCCAGCAGCTCTCCGTCCGTCACAAGACAGGGGGAAGGGGATAACAGCCAGGCCTTATTCCCTCACCCCCTGCCTGTGACACGTCCGTTACCGGACTCCCCATCTGGCTCTGCTACTTTGTGGAGCGGCACAGTATTGCGCCGCTCTACACCCCGAAATTGGTTTTTTATTGTGGTAGTCTTCCACGCGGTCCGACGCTCAGTGCGCCGGGCCCCTGGCCCGCTCAGTGCGGGTAACGGGTTGCCCGACGGTAGATCCCACTGGACCCACCGCCGCGCGGGTGAACCGAAGCTCGGGGAAATCCCCAACAGGCGCGAAGCGCCACGGCGAGAAGCTCGCCCTCATCCTCCCTACCACCAGAGGTAGCCGCCGGAATCGGCTTCCAGCGAGAGCCACACCTGTTCTTAACATAAGAAGAGGGGACTTCGCCCTTCTCCGCATGAAGCGGGTGGCCACTCGAAGTGGCCCGCCGGGCTAAGCCCGGCCATCCCACGCCCCCCCCCCCCTCCATGGGGGTCCTCTCGTCAGACAATTAGCCCGCGGCAGAGAATCTGCCGGGTTGCCCAGGGTGCACTACGTGGAGGTGTCTGACATCGCACCCCTTTGCGATGGTTCCTGGGGCAAAATTACTCAAGTAGTTATGAGAAAGAATGAAACACTATATGTCATCGGCACAGTTGACGTATATTATATGAATTACCACATTTTTTCATCTTTTTTCTTCCTTATTCATTTTTGTAGTCCTCGCTCCTAGCTCCTTGTTGGCATCATTTCGTTCTCCGGTAACTTCAACAGTCATCACCACACTAAAGACATTATACGCAAAACCTAAAAAAATGTTTTCCCTTATGAGTCATCATCCCATCTAGGGAATGCAAATCTCGCGAGATTGGGGCTCAAGCGAGATCCCGCGAGTTTATGAATAAAAATACTGCGAGATCTCGCCAATTTCGAGATCTCGCGAGATTAGCAGTTTGGTGTGTTTTTTTTTGCAAATAATCACAATATTTGAATAAATTAGGAAAAAAATTATAAGTATTATAAGATAAACGTTTATTTTCACGAATTTTTTCAATAGACTTTTATGCATCAAACATTGTTTGACGTATCTGTCTAGAATTTTATAATAAACTTCTAAAAAGTAGTAAACTTTGGTATACGTATCTATCAAATAACAAATGAAAGAAACAACCAGTCTTGTCTTCTAATATCAAACAAAAATCTTTTAGTAATAAAACAGTTTATAACAAACAAAACAACGAGAAGTTAAAAAAAATGAAACTCATTATCTAAGTTGAGTTGACTATTAAACTCAGATATTATTATCAATTAAATAAAAGTAATGAAACTATATCTACTCAGTAGATCCATTAGATAATTAGAAATTACAAACTAATAGAAAGAGACTATTAGAAATTACAGACAAATTAACAAAATATACCAATCAAATGAAAGATTTATTCAGTTCAAATCACAAGCCATTATTACGAATTATTTTGAAAGTAGCTCCTTAAGAAGCACAAAATGTTAAACGGCTTCTTATTTTGTTTTTATGCTCAAGTGCAATCTCGTTAAACTCGCGAGATCTCGCCTTTTTTTCGTCCGAGATCAATCTCGCTAAAAAAGGCCGAGATCTCGCGAGAACGAGATTGCATTCCCTAATCACATCAATCATTCGTGACTATCAACCCAGTATAGCAACTTGAGGTGTGATCAAAAATATATAATATTCCAAGCACCACGTGTAACAGAAGAAACGTTATGCCCCCCCCCCCCCCCTCTTCTTCACCCCACAGTATTCACCAAATACGATCAATTTGCTACTTTAATGAACGCGGTATATCACAATTGTTCATTAGACAAAAAATGCATATAAGATGTATTTAAAAAAACCGGCTAAGTGCGAGTCGGACTCGCCCATGATGGGTTCCGTACGATTTATGACGTATTAAAAAACTACTTACTAGATCTCGTTCAAACCAATTTTCGGTGGAAGTTTACATGGTAATGTACATCATATATGTTTTTTAGTTTGCCAAACGATGATCTCCTAGAAAGTGTTAAAATTTGTTACCGACTTCAATATAGAAGTGTGATGTTGACTGTACCTATTCTTATATTATTTTTAATTTTTCAGTGTTTTTGAAGTCGCTTCTATTTTTTTTTTTAATATTTTTAACTTTTTAGTGAATGAAATATTTTTAGTGGAAGAAACCCTAATTTAATACCAGCTCACCTTCGGTGTTTGGTATTAAATTGGTGTTTTCCTCGATTTTCGATGAGATCCTATCATCAGATCCTGACTTTGGTGACCATGGGACCACCCTTGCAGTATACTCTATCAAATACAAAAAAAAATTTGGAAATCGGTTTAAAAATGACGGAGTTATGAGGTAACAAGTTTTTTGAAGTCGGTTAAAAATCGAGGAAAACCCTTAAATGTCATAGGCACGTCCAACGTGTTTCATGTGTTTTTATTATATTTGTTTGCATCTGGTATGAACATCATATATTATGATGTTTTTGGTAGATTAGGAGTTCGGGAATAATGCTTCCAATACTGTTTAGTGCGAAAGACGATTTATTTTTTAAGTTATTCTTGTGTTTGCCTATGAGCCAAAGCCTATTAAATTTACTTAAAAGAATTTTAAAAAATGTACAAAATTAAAACGGACTAGAAGTCCAACTTCAATATTAACTGTGACGTATGTATTGTTATATTAATAATGACTTTTTGGTGTTTTTGAAGTCGGTTTTATTTTATTTTTTTTACTTTAAGAGACTACTATAACCACTTACTTTTTTTAATGAAAGCAAAATAAATCCCGGACGGTTCATTTACGGTTAGCCTGAAGCGAGTAACCGGATCTCGAATTAAGGGTGTTCGCATACAAACGACACGGCTCGGGTCCAGTCGCCCTGGCCGTATTAATAAAAGCTTTTACGATACGCAGTTAAAAATGTGCGCGTATTAGAACATAAAACAGTGATGGGAAATATTAACATACGAGTAGGTACGTCTTAAAAATGATTATGTTGAATATAATTTTGTATAATATTTTCATGGTTGTAAAATAAACTAGGTAAGGGGAATATTAAGGCCCTCCATCTGGGGATTGCCCTGGTGTTCTCGGGCAATCCCCCCTTGGCGATAGCCCGACCGGTTGGTCGGGCTTGCCCGGGCGCGTGGGTAGTGGAGTCGCAGTATGGACCTTACCTAGCGCACCCCTAAGGGCAGGGAGAACACCGGGGGGTTTTAGTGGGTAGGCCGGGCACGCTGCCGGGAGAGCCCCAAACACGCTCGTCGTCTAGCCAACGGCGGGTACGGTGAGGTTACGCATTTCCCCCCGAGAAAAAAAAAGGTAAGGGGAATACTGGTATCCCGTGCAATCACCACATTTTTTATTGTCATCAGTGGCAGACGAGACTGGTAGTCTACCTGATGGTAAGTGGTTCCCACCGCTCATGGTCATCTGCAATGCCAGGGGTACCGCTCAGTTATGTCTAGCTGGAGAGAAGTGCTGTTTTAGCCTTGTCTGAAGTAGGACATATCGTAGCGCTTGGGAAACACCACAGCTGGAAGATCGTTCGTTCGTTGGAAGAAATAAACGCTGAAACCGAACTGTAATAAACTAGATCGATTCCAGGAGATACGGGTGACCATAAACAAAATATATGAGACCGTTTCGTCTGAATATAAAAAATCATTCATAAAATATTGGATAATCCGCTAAGTGCTCCATTTTGCAGTCTACGTAATTCGATTCCCTGTGGGAGCAGAAGACTTTCTGCTTGGTTTGGTTGGTGGTAGAACTTCGGACTCCGGCTCGCTCGCTATCGCCGCCTAAGCTTGACGCCATAGTTACAATATCAGAATGACATGTGTTCCGACAATTAGATGTAAGATAACCGGTTCCTCAGTCGTTGAGGAGTCCAGGTGAAGGTCGCTTCCACCTTCGGCCTTATCGTCACTTACCATCAGGTGAGGTGAATTCCAAGAGCTTCCTTGCTGTGATTAAAATTGTTTTTAATTCACGTTATGAATACAATTGATTTGATTCATGTACAAAAAAGAATTCAATAAAATAGTATCGATACTCGGAATCGTTCACTTTATAATATGACATATTCTCAGAAACAACTAGTGTTTACCAGAGTAGAAGCAATAAAGATACATATATTGTTACCCGGCAGAAAATTTGCCAATATTAATCAGCCTTCCTGGGATTCTACAATCACACAAAGCAATGGACAATATCGCTTTCATATTTTTTTATAATGCGCGAAGACCTTGAAGATGTATAATGTAAAAGTAACTTCAATAATTTCTAACGGTCACAAAATAATTTGTTACTTATTAAAACCATTTTAAGAAGATAGCTTCGCCTTACTGAAGGATTCCAAGTAATGTCCTCTTAACTAATGATGTTTTATAAATTGTATGACATATGGCGGCATCCATTAATTATGTAAGGACTTCAAGGGGAGGGGGGCCCTTATCTAATCTTACTTTGAGGAGACTTACTTACTCAGCTAATGTCACGTAATTTTTTCCGCAAGAAACAGTGTAAAATTTGCGAGAAAATTTGCTTAAATTAATTAAAACATATTCCTTCACGAATGTGTTTTTCGTTTCACAAATCTCATATGTACATTTATCTGACGCTCCTACGATGAAGGAAAACATCGTGAGAAAACCTGCATACACCTGCGAAGTAATTCAAAGGTGTATGTGAAGTCAACCAATCCGCACTGGGCCAGCGTGGTTTGACTAAGGCCTAATCGTCCTAACTAGTTAGGGTAGGCTCGTGCCCCTCGGTGGGGACGTATATGAGTCGTGATGATGATGATATTCCTTCACCAAAATATGACAAAATCTTACATAATAATATTTGTCGCTGTTCTACAAATGCCGCAAAGTCTCACAGTAGCTCTTATTACGTTAAAAGCAACTGGGGGGGGCTGCCGCCTATCTCAAAGCGATAGCGAGTTATCGCAATGAGTTAGGCGGTAGCCCCCCTGGTTGCAAATTTTATAGTAATAGCAACGCGATCAACAAAGTGTACATAGATCTAAGTGGTCTTCGCTGCGTCGCTGTCACATTAAGCGTTGACGAGTTTCTTGCCTGTTCTTCTACTTGTTTTTGCAGATATCTTGAATATATTCAGGATGTATGCACATACAAGGTTAATATGATTTCTTTAAATTAGATTGTTTTGCTTTGTTTTGACGTCAATAAGTGCCTGTAAAGGCCTATGTTGAATAAAGATTTTTGAATTTGAATTTGACGTACATTTTTAGTTCGTCAGTCGCTCGAATGTCCCGCTGACATAGCGCAATCCAACGTTCCATGACACGAATTTGAGATTTATAAGCAATAATTGTAAAATCGCAGCAATTGCGACTGACTCTAAAGACCGATAATAAGTCTGCCGTCCGTTGCTTAGGCGAAACCAAACGTGCGACTCGACGAACGATGTCCAAAAACGTCGACGAAAAATCATATGGACATGTCGGTTCCAATGGTTACTCTTGAAACCGTGTATATGAGTCTTCGTGGATTGAATTGGGTTGAATATTCTTTTAACAATAGTTACGATTTCAGTATTTTATATTGTTCAATCCTCATTATGATTTTAGCCTACTTTCTAAGAAAAGTAGTATTTATTTTTTCAAGATTTTTGATATCTCTTCAGTATGTTAACAGTACGTATCACTAGGTACGTTTTGTAATCGCCTGGATACACTTAACGATTACATCCTGTATAAAGGATGATACCTGACCACTGACAGATGTCACCAGGCCCTTAACAACTGGATGCACAGGTGTTTTTTGGAGTAGGTACCCCTGATGACAAAGGTGGTAAATCAGGCAAGAATTTTTTTTAATATACAGAATGCATTTCAATGTTTATATGAAACTTTTTTCGGTTAGGGTTAAGTAATTGAAGCTTGGCTGTGTTTTCTTATAAAAACGTTTGTAAGACTTGGAACTCATGATGTAAACTGTAATTGAGAAGTTGCAGGGTGTAAAAGTTTGTATTGTTATAGGTAATTTTCGTCAAAAAATGGATGAACTTTGACAGGAATGTCGTTTATATTAGGTTGTTTAATAATAAATGTCGGTTTTCAACCTTAAAATTTTAATGTCAACAATCTCGATGCTTACAATAAAATAATGAATAAATGATAACAGCTAACCAAGGAGAAATTCGAGCACTTTAAAATGACATACAACATTCAATAGGCAAAGAGTCACAAATGTTCAAATTTTAGCAGAACTGTTCTTAAACCTTGGGTTGAAATTGTTACCGTAGCTGTTAATGAAATTAATGAAAGTACACAACGTGCTAATAACATAACGCAAAACCTCAGACACTTCAACTTATTTTTATTATAAAAAAATCATTGTGTGGTTTTATGCAACCACAATACAAGTGAAACTTTTTTTGTAACAACCTGAAAATTTTCGAAAAATTAAGTACCTTTTTGATTTAAGGTGTTAAAATTTATAAATAAAAGACTTATTATTAAAAAAACAAAAACATTACGATAAAATAAACAAAAAATTAATAAAAATTAAACAAAAACTAACGCTCTACACCAGGATTGAACCACTTCGCCAGCGCGGCCATCACTGCCAGCAACCAACATACAAATCACATACAATATAAACTCATATTGCTATGGAAAATTAGCAATACAGACACCTAATCTTAATGTGTTTCTCTATGTGTTAAGCATTCTCAATAATGTTTTACATACAATAAAGTATTCAATCAATCAACGAACATTACCCTAAAACAATTGCCCTCTCACTCTCAATAACTCGTCTGATTATCCAACCGCAGACGTTATACGAGATTCAGCATTCTAATGAAAACCCTTCACCAGCATCTAATGAACGGCTTGGCTCGAGTGCTGTTTTCTTTCAAGCAAATGAATAAACCGATATTACCTCGGAGGCAATCCTGCTCGGGGAATCCATTACCTTTAGCGTAGATAAGTAATTTTTCAAAAAGGATTCTATTGAAAACCTTTTTTTTAATAGCGTTTCATGTGAAAAATGTATAAATCAATACAATTTTTTTGTATTAATTTTCAATTTATATAGCACTAGCTGCAGCTCGCGACTTCGTCTGCGTCCCCGGGGAACCCATTCAAATTCGGGATAAATAGTTGCCTATGTCCTTCCTAAGCTTAAGCTATCCCTGTACCAAATATCATTAAAATTATTGTAAAAATGATTCTTTTTACAATAAAAATAAGTTGGAGTGTCTGTAGTTTTGCGTCATGTTATTGGCACGTTGTGTGCTTTCATTAAATTGCTGCTTAATTTCATTAACAGCTACGGTAACAATTTTAACCTCAGGGTTAAGGACAGTCCTACTAAAATTTGAACATTTGTGACTCTTTGCCCATTGACGAGGCCGTTTATTGTCCTAGTTTTTTGTGATTAATTTTTCAGGATAAATTATTTCCATTTCTCTATCTATGTTTTTGTTATTTGTAAATTTTAAACTTTTTAAAATGGCGGATCAATAGAATTGTTCTTGAAGACTAATGAAAAGTCATGGCAAAATAAAAGGCTACAATATACCTACTCGTAATTTCGAGTTTTTACCGTAAAAAGTATCTCGGTTCACACGCAGTGTTATTGCTATATTTCATAACAATGTAACGAAACTTTAAAGTGCCCATTATGTTAAATAAAATTAAGCCGTTTCATTACCTCGTGTTTGAAAATATTTCCGCTAACTTTCTCATATGCTCGGGTTGAGTATTCGAGGCGTCGTAAAACGAAGCTAGCAGCTTCGTTGCTGAGCTCATATTATCTAAGTATATGACGAAGTTTTATCATGTAGGTACATTATAATAATATATTTGCCGTAGGGTATGATACATAAATTTACCGAAACATTTCTGTTGTAAAATTCTCGAATAATGGTTGCGAAATTGTTATATTTAGGAATTGCCATAGCAATGACTATATTATATTACAGTACTAGCTTTCCGCTCGCGGCTTCGCCCGCGTTATTATTGTTTTCCCGTGGGAATTTTATTTGAAATTGTAATGTATTTACTTAAAATTGTAATGTATAAAATTATTCACATCAAATTATTTAATTTACTTGTTTACCTTCAAAAGTAAATCTCGCGACAAGCTTTTATGTCATATAAATTGTGTCAAATGTGAAATGACGTTATAAGTAAAAGTTTGTATCAATAGAAATGTCAATGTTATACTCAGTATAAGTTATTCTTGGTTTATTTGTAGACATTTTGCTTATTCTTAATTTATTCTCGAGTTTAACTTTATGCCACGTTTATTTGTAAGGCTGTTAGTGTAAAAGTTTATTTTTTCTTTTTAGCACATTTAAATAAAAGCTTGTTTTTAAAAAGGTTTTTTTATTTCTGTTTGTACATTCTAATATAGTGCGTGTGCATATAAAAGGTAATATATCCGAATGCATCGGAAGCACGAGATACAGCCAAACCGTAATTTGCGTCACAAGTTGGCAAACAAGCAAACTGCCCACCTGATGGTAAGTGGTGCCAGCATTGTTATATAAAAAAAACTAAGTCACTTGCTAAGCTTGTTGAGTTTGTCTATCTCAGCTTTCACCGAGTTCTGGTCATCATAGATGATGTATGCTAGGCTAGTTAAAGATGTAAAAAATTTGACATCCGCGGATGCGGACTTCAGTATTTTTTCTTATATATATCAATTTTATGTACACAAATATATGAAAACCGATTTAATTCTAATATGTTTTATTTTATCATATTTTGAGAACAAAATTAAAATAGTTTTTACAATAACAAGCACGCGCGAGGCACGTGCCGCTCTGGTCCCGCCCACTTTACATGTCGTTACTTGTTGCATGCAGATATGAATCCGCATCCGTAAAAGCTCCGCATTAATTGATGCGGATGCGATTGCGGATGCAGATGTCTGAATTAATGCAAATTCTCCGCATTTTCGGATGCGGATGCGAATATCCGTAACACCTCTCATGTAGGCTATAATTGCGTTGTTGGCTATAAATATGTTGGTTATTATTTTTATATGAATTCTTCTGGTTTGTACGCAGAACGACTCTGATGACGAGCAGTGCGCGCTGAGCGACAAATGGCAGTACGAGCGCAAGTCGCGGCGGTGGTCGCGCGTCGTCGAGATCACGCCGCAGGCGCAGCGGAGGCTGCAGGTAACTTGTGTAATGGAGATGGAAATGCTGGAAACTTTAGGCATGGAGATGAAGTGGTACTTAAAAGTGGCACATAAAACATACACTAGAAAAATAAAAAGGAAGTGAGTACGTGATTAAGACACAATAGTAGGGTTACATTATCAAGTCTTGAAAGAATCCAGCATGTTCATAAATATTAAAACAACACTCTAATATACTTGATGACTGTTTCAAATTGAAATTTACTTTAGGTGATAGCAGCACGAGCTCTAGCGGAGAGACAGGCGAGAGAAGCCAAAGGGGAGGTGGAGGACGATGAAGATGATTCACTACCCACGATCAGAGTTGGGCTGGTGGACTCGGAAGGCCATTACACCGATGTTGAGCCAGATTTGTGAGTACATCCAAAACACAAAGACTGCCTTTGTGATTATAAATTTTAAACATTACATTTTTCGATGAAAATAGCACAAAAGAATGACCTTTGCTGCTCTGAAAAGAAATAAAACTGTAGGAAGAAGTAAAGGAAAACATGAATGAATCGAAATAGAAATTGCTCTAACAAACCTAGTTTGTAACAAGCCAAACTTTTAACGAGACCTAGCTTTATTTTGATAGCGAACAGTTTCCGTTGGTGGAGTTCGTCGCTTAATTATTAATTGAGGTGAAATCTTCACTTTTTCCTCATTTCGTTCCCTACTGTAATATGACTTTAAAATAAAGCAAGAATTCCGTTCAAAGGTTGATCAGTACAACAATCCCTGTGAACTATTTATTGAAAAATAATACAAATCATTTTGCTCCTAATTTAATATTTACAAGTCATCGTTTTCATTAACAACTATTCATTCATCCAACTCGTACGCCGCGTCCCGTCTTATTAAATACCCTTTTGGAGTCTGTAATCTTTTGAATTAAAATTCAATCCGATCCGTCCTATCAATCATTATCCCCGACAATGAAATTAATAAGGCAGCTCACAACGTAGCTAGGCATCAAAACCAGTGTGTTAATCAACTGTACGAAGGGTTTCACGCCGAGTAATTGGGCTTCGATTGCGCAAACGATTGGAACGATCGATAAAGAAACTTGTCTTTGTTATTCACCAACCTCAAGTAGAGCTTCAGCGTTCCCAGCGTCAGTGTCGTCATCAATGGCAGGCGCTTCAACAAAAGCTCCATCTATACTGGTTGCAGCTGATCAATAATTATCAGAAGTGGTATATAATGGTTCCTCGACATCTGACGCTAGTTGACCGGCACTGTCGGTGTTTGAGTGCTTAAATATGTTCATTGTGCGGATGTTAGCTGTTATACAATTTAATGGGCTTACTGTGAGCCCTCCGTTTGCTTTTAGAGAAGCTGTCATGTTTATATGTTATGACTAATTTTTTTTGTACTGTTTGAAAAGTCACGATTTATGTACTGGGTGTTGTTTCTGGTAATAATTCTGTCCCAACTCAACATATAATAAGTATTGTTGTATTTATACAATAATACTTATGTTGAGTTGCTGACATGTTCATCATCACAGCTCATATACGTCCCCCACCGAGGGGTTCGAGCCTACCCTATGTTAGGGTGATTAGGCCTTAGTCAACCACGCTGGCCCAGTGCGGATTGGTCGACTTCACATACATCATTGAATTTCTTCGCAGATGTATGCAGGTTGCCTCACGATGTTTTCCTTCACCGTAGGAGCGTCAGACAAATGTACATATGAAATTCGAAACGAAAAACATATTGGTACATGGCGGGTCTCGATCCCCGACCCCCCGATTGGAAGGCATGTGCCGAGTCCACAGCGCCACCGACGCTGACATGTTATTGGGACAGAATTATTACCCGAATCTACACAATTTACTGAAATATTATTGTGTTTTTCGTACAATCATCACAACTCATATACGTCCCCGCCGAGGGGTTCGAACCTACCCTAAGTTAGGGTTGCTTAGATATAGTCAACCACGCTGGCTCAGTGCGGATTGGACTTCACATACACCTTTTTTATCTCTTTGCAGATGTCCGGTAATTTTCGGTTATTTCTGGTAATTTTCCGGATTAACCGGAAAATTACCAGAAATAACCGAAAATTACATATAATATAAAATTACCGGAAAAAAGAAATGACAAATAGTTGTATGTGGAATAAAAGAATACCTGTATAATTTTTAAAAAATCGTATTTTTTTTTCGTACATTAACAGATATGACGCCTCAAAAATCCGGATGTACATTTTAATTATATTAATGAAATTTATAAAATTCCTAAATTTTAAGACTAAATTTAATTCTAACCTCAATTACAGGGAACTATGTAAAAAATATGACTTAATCACTTTATGCGACAGACGTCGTATTCAGGACATGTCTGTTCTTCATGATATAAGTTCTGGGAAAATTGAATGTTCTGAACTGTTTAACAGGATCATAAGAATAAACGTTCCTCAAAGAAGAACACGACACACTCAGCCTTTACACGTACCTGTAGTGCGCACAAATTATGAGGCCAATGACATGACTGTAAGATTGCCAAAAACTTTTAACAAATATTTTTCAGACATTGAACTATTTTCCTCCTCAAAAAATGTATTTAAATCTGCTATCTATAGAATTGTTAAATCTTGACATCATTACATAATAATAATTAATTTAATTAATACACAAATAATAATTAGAACATAAATAATAATTATAACTCAATATTGACCACATCCTATTCTATTCTATTTATTTAATGGACATAACTTTAATTTTAATCATAATGGAAATTTTAAAATTGTAAGTATTTTTATTACAATAATAATTTTCCATTATAAGTTGCCATGTAAGCTAACGCTAATTTCCTTATCTATAGTGGGTTTTAAACTCCTGTGTATGCGTAGCTGAGTTGTTCTCTAACACTCAAACAACTAACACATTCTTACACAGACACACACACACACACACATACACATACATGCACACACACGCGAAAATGGCACATTAATTTGTTTTTATTTGTTTTTTTTTTCTGTTTTCAAATCTATACCTTTTTAAATTGTTATATATCTACTCTCATGCCTGTATATATTTCTAGTGAACAAAGTAAGTTTCCGTAATTGGCTTGTGTACAGGAATAATTTCTTTATTAATAATATTTGAATAAATTTACGCTGTGGAAACTGTGTTTATTATAAATAAATAAATAAATAATTTAAATAACACTACTTATTTATTTGCCTGCAATATACTTAGATATGTCATCCAATAAGGCGGTGCTTAAAAAAACTTATACATATTATTATTTTCACAGTGTCCTTTTAAGTTAGATATATGTAGATTTAGAGAGAACTGGATAATAGATTCTTACAATAAACACTATTGCTACAGAAGTTTTCTTGTAGCCAATCAGACTTAGGAATTATTGGCAATTTGTTTTTCCAATTGGTTTTTTATATTTGCTTAATAGCTATACTATTACGTAGCTTGCGAGCAAATGAAAGATGTAGGAAAGGTGCATTTCCAACTCGTCAGATATATTGATCTCACATGCCTCAAATAATTATAATACTTGTATGCTTCTGTATGCGCGTAATATTTTTGTTAACTAAGGTTGTTTTCGGCAGACTTTTGTTAAATATACAGTTTTGTTATTAATCAAAACATAATTTGACATAATATAACTAATTTTATATTTTGGGCTTTGCACTTGCTTAAAATGCTAAGTAAATGTACAACAACATTAAAATTAATTTGGTGAATTTTTTCTTGGATTAATTTCGATGTCATTATTCCAATCACAACGCCTAATTGCATTTACATTGATGCAATTGCAACAGCATTCGGTGAAGCCGACGAGATTGAGCCACAGGCCATTGTAAACAAAGCGAGACTCACAAAGCAGTACAGTTACGGCCCTTGGCACAATGCCTGTAATCACCCGACTATTTGTTCTACTTACAATTCGGATACTTATCCCTTCACCTATCACGTTTCCATTTCGGATTGCTAAACCATAAGATATAATGATAGGCTATTAGAACATGTGCGGTGTGCATGCCAGCGGGAGCGTGCGTGGGAGCGAGCGGCACGATAAGTGCTATTTGCTTTATAGAAAACATTGAAAGTACATATTAAGTGTTTGAACCTCAAAAATGGTTCAGAGTTCTAAACAAAATCACAGCAATTTACCTATTTAACTTAAAGTGCTATGGCATTATGAACTACCAAACTTTTGGTGATGATTATTGTGATGTTTTTTATTCGTCGACAGTTCTAGAGTTTTCTTCTGCATCCTTTTATAGATTACTAGCTGCTGCCCGTGACTTCGTCCGCGTGGAATTCGGTTATTATAAGCAAGTCGCTAATTTAACTACATATTTCGATGAAACAAAAACTGTATTCATATAAACCCTACATATCTCCATACAAACTTTCATCACCTATTTCCTATAGTTATTTTAAGAGTGAAATTTTTACAAACTTTGAATGTCATATTTATTTATATCTAATCAACAGCCTAAAAAATAAGTTTTAAGCTTCTAGCTCTAAAAATGACAATACTTCCATACAACCTTTCATCCCCCCCTTTCAACCCGTTACAACCTCTTTTTCGCATTAAAAAATAGCCTTTATCCTTTCTCAGGCTCTTGACTGTCTGTGTACCAAATTTCATTTAAATCGGTTCAGTAGTTTTGGCGTGACAGCGCGATAGACAGACAGACAGAGTTACTTTCGCATTTATAATATTATAGTATAGTGTAATAGTATATTATATAGTATGGATTGTCTTGCTTTCAATGAACAATCTAAATATCAATGTAAGTAGCAGTTTATACAATTAGCCTCAATGTTTTTAATTTTAAGCAAGGAAGGGTTAGCCTTATTATGCACCTGATATTGATCATCGAACATCCCTGCGTTAGATAAGTACGAAACTGAGTATTCTGTGTTAGTTGTCATTCTGAGGCGTTACTTGTTATTTCTTAACAGGACTTGAGTATTTAACTGAAAATCGCCTACCTAGTTGATGACGGATCATTGTTATAGGTAATTATTGGTTAAAATGTTTTCCTTGCAATGTAATGTCCTTGAATTTTCTGCGAAATCATAAAATAATAGCTATTTAAAACCCTTTTATTAATTTATTATTTGTAAACATTAAACACCAGTTGTAACGTTTAATGTGTGCACATGCTCTCAAAGGCGCCACGCCTCGTCACGAATTGCGTCAATCCCAATAACCTAGATAAGGTCCGTAGTTTTTTTTAGAGCGGAAAGCTCAATAGCATTAATCAATGATAACGCAAATAGCACTCAACGTACTGCATAATTAGTTACAATTTGAGAATTGAATAAGCCCTTTTAATGGGTAGAATAGGAAAATATTTTAATTAATGTCTTGGTAATCGTCTGGCGTCCAATTTCTCTTGATTGGGGGAAATTTTCTTAAACAGTTTCCAGGAGAAAGGGCGACCTTTACGCTTTTTTTAAAAAAATATTTTTAAACGAATTCAGATTGTACTTGTTTCTATGTCTACTTCTAATTGAAGCAACGACATGACATTGCGAATAAATCTAAATGTAAAGGGCATTAGACTTTTCTGTGACTTTCGTGAAATATTTCAAAGAATAAAATATGTCATTTTAATTACATTCTCTTTTTAAACCGTATTCAAAATTCAATTAATTCATTGTAAATCTGTTAATAATAATATGTATATGAATTCTTTTAGAATTTGCAAAATAAAATCTAATGAAATGGGTTCTCAATTGTTGCTAAAGTATTAAAACCTTAGCAACAATTGAGAATAAATTCTTTGTTCGTCCATGCGATGTCAGACTTAGAACACAATATGTATCGCTGCTCCCTTCTTTGCCCTTAGATGTCGTCAAAGCCGACTTCTTGGGGAGTTTACCGCTATTATATTTTTCCGAACAGGTGAAACAAAATATTCACCAACCCGTCTAGGCAGCGTGGTCTCGAGGTCAATTCTTCTGTATCTACGGAGAGACTTGTGCCCAGCAATGATGTAGATGATGATATGTATCTACACAAAACAGTAGCATCAACACATTTCAATAGCAGGATACTATGAACTTGGGCTCTCTATTTAAAGGCATAAAATTTATTGTCATAAAATCGCATTCCATGATTTCAATTGAAATAATCATCAAGACGCATAATAATCAAGAAGCAGAATGTTAATAAGAATAATAATGTGTGACAGAAAATCGTTTGTCGTAAGTATTAAAATCCATAAACTTGAAATACAGAACAACTTGACGCATTATTTTTCAAAGCATAGTTCATGTATAGCATATTAATCACAGCGAACAATACGTTTACGCAGAATTTCTCAAGGCATAAACTTGCACGCAAGCATGCAGCATGCAAGCAAGCATGCACTTGCATGGTTTCTGTCACAGCTCCGACGCTGCGGGGCTCCGGCGGTCCCACGCGAGCTTATCGTCGCAGATGGTTTTCGCTCACCACCGCAGCTTCGGCTTGCTGGACGGCCTAGCCGGCCAGCCTCAGCCACGGCAGCGGTCTTTAAAACCACCTGCTCCTCAACTCGCAGGCCGCCTCACCCTTCCGCGTCTACGCGGGTTTGAATTACACTCTAGGGCAATTTTAGGGCTAGGGCAGTTTTGCAGCAATTCGTTTCTGTCACTAGTAGCATGAATGAATTACTTTGTCAAATAATAAATCAATATATCATTTCAGCCAAGAGAGAGACGCCCACTGCTGGACATAGGCCTAATCAATATATACTATTAAAAATTAATATCAAATGGAAATATAGAATTTTCGAGTATCATATTTGAATAAAGCAATATACGAAATATTATTATAAAAAGTTTTGTAAAACAGAGTAAACATTACATCCAATAAACATTATATTCTTTGAAATAAGATCATTTGTAATTATAAGAAATTAAAGGCACCCGATAAAAATACTTCAGATTTTTATGCCCAAAAATATTATTGGTTTCATTAATTATGAGATTATGACACTTAAGATTATGGTACAACATTCAATGACTACCAATATCATGTGAAAAGAAACCAGGGATTTCATTAATTATGCTTAATAATATTATGCTTTTGGATAACTATGCCTTATACAAATTATGCAAAGAAAAAATTATGAGACGTTAATGTTATGCTTGTCGATGATTATGCTTAGTGATTTATGCCAAGCGTCTTTATGACAAACAACATTATGCCAATTGAAAGGTCCCCATGAACTTGTAATGAGTAATCACGGACCTGAAAAAAAGAATACTTTTTGTAGGTCCATGTGAGTAATATAACCTTTCCATTATTGCCAGGTTATTTAGGTTCTACGGGTCCATATTGGCTCACATAATATTCTAAATCCTATTCTTTGTCTTACTACCGATTTGTGTTCATAATAATCACTCTTCATAATTTTATTTTTTATACTTTTTTATTCATACATTTTTATTACTATCAACGGAGCTCATAACAGTTAGTGATCATAATTTTTTTATTAATACTGTTACTACCAAGAACCATTTTAAATACATATTTTTTTTCAGATCTTTTTTCTTCATAACATTCAATGATCATATTGCTTTAATTAATAATGTTGTTACTAAGAACGTTTCCACGAGCAATAAGTATGCATAAAGTCGAGAATACACATAATGTCGTTTCCGGCGCTTCGCCGGCCGCTGCCGCGGCACGCTCGCTTCGCTCGCTCGGCTCGCGCGCTTGGTTCATGTTCAAACCTGCGCTCGTCGCTTCACTCCTCGCTACCTATTTTTGACCCGCCTACAGTTTCTACATCGCCAAAATATTCTGTATTGTTATATGAATATTATAGTTATTTATTCGAATGATTATGAGTAGCGATCATGAGTATAGAAAAATATATGAAAACAAATATTAGTAAAAACTAAGTGTATGATTAATGATATTATGAATTTCAATGATTATGTTTTTAAATATGTAGTTTTTAATTTTTTTATGAAGAATGATCATTATGGTTTTAAATGGTATGAGAAATATTTTCGGACCTCCAATGATAGGAATTGAAAATTTATGTAAGAAAATGCGCACCCAGGTTCTACATATAGACAGAATATACTGGTGTATCGACGTACTGACAGTTAATTAGAATGTGACTCAAAATTAATGTCAAAATGTATGTGGCTGAACTCCCATATATTAATGTAGCTGATTACTTGTCATTCAAAGTCGGTTACAAAGTAGCTAAATGCACCGTCTCTTTCAAACTTTTTAAACCTTCATAAGGCTATATATTTTTGCTCGCACTGTCAGTTGGTCTATACGCCACTATATTCTAAGACTATGGTTGTACACTATTCTAACTGCCCAATCAACGTAATGTATATCTGAAACAGTTGACATCACAGCTGGGAGCTGAATAATGTAAGCCAAGAAATTTGACGGCGCGGCCCCAATTAACTTGTCAAGTTATTCCAAACTTGCTACTTCGCTGGATAGAGGCGGCGACATAGACGAGGCACCGCGAGGGTATCTTGCCAATATGAGATAATTGTTTAAAATGGCAATTTGTAGGTTCAGTTTGAGGAGGCCTTCAAAATGTATAAATAGGCTTCTCATTAAAGTGGGGAGCGGTAGCAACATTATTCATTAGTTCAGTAAAAGCTTGCTGATTAACTTCGCGTAACTTAGTAGAAAACATCGTGAGGCAACCTGCATACATCTGCGAAGAAATTCAATGATGTATGTGAAGTCGACCAATCCGCACTGGGCCAGCGTGGTTGACTAAGGCCTAATCACCCTAATATAGGGTAGGCTCGAGCCCCTCGGTGGGGACGTATATGGGCTGTGATGATGAACTTAGTAGAAATATCATTAGAACCTAATTCTAGTATAGAAAAGACAACCAGGGATTCTTTAGAGACATATTTTAAGAAATAAAGTAGAATTTGTGCTTTTTTTGTTGTATAATTGACCAGTTGCATATTTCACAAGCGTGGGATGTTATGTATGTCCATTTAAGAAATATAACTTGTTTCAGATTAACCGTTCCCGGCCAACATATGATGCTACAAAGTGATAAGGAAGATGAAGAAGACACTGGCACTAGGTTCAGAAGAACAGGATCTGAACGCTTGCGGGACGGTGCTAAGGCACTCTTGCGCAGAGTGGAGTCCCTCAAAACCAGGAGAAGAAAGCGCCAGAATAGAACAGAAGTTATCGTCTCCTCGCCACATTTTTTAGATGCTCAAACCGATAGATATGCAGATCTGAATTATATTGACATGACACCTACGACGCCTACAGCATTCCCGTTCCCAGACTTCAATAGTTCCCCAGTTCACACCATTCCTCCAGCAATAAGAACACAACCTCCTTCGCCCATGACTATAATGCCTCCCTCGCCAATAGCTCCTTTAGAACAATCGTTCGTATTAAATCCTCCTTTTGGGGACGACAGCTCAAGTTACGCTTCGGACGGGAGTATGAGCTCGAGTAATAAGAGCTCGAAGTCCAAGTTGGGCCGAGCGAAGAGAATATTCCATAGAAGTGTGAAGAATGAAGATTCTAGTGCGCTAAGTGACTCAGAATGCCAACCTGCGAGTTGGAGACACAATTATTATAGGGACCACAATACTCATCACAACACAGAGGTAAGGCTTATATTATTTTTAGTCATTTTGCTAAGTTATTTTGGCTGAATAAATCAGAGACAAAATATATTTTTTATTAAGAGGGTGTAACATTTAACGCCGCAAATGAGAATGCTTAATTTGTTAACTTAAAAAATTCTACGATTCAAATCAAAATCTTTTGTTGTATAAAACAATTTTTTTTAATCTCTTCTTGTTTTTTAAATATATAAGTACCTACAATTCAATTTTTTCTAAAGAATGACTGTTGTTCACCAAATTGTGTTTATTTGCATATTTCGACATTTACATACCTACGCAGGCAATTTTAATTTCATATTAAATAAGCTCATAGAAAATTATACTCAAACTCAAACTCAAAAATCTTTATTCAATATAGACCTTTACAGGCACTTATTGACGTCAAAATAAAAACATAAAAATCTTCAACCAAGAATCTAATTAACTAAATTATTTAATCTAATGAATCTAATTAACTAAATAATATGTTTCAATTTCCTTCCTACAGGTGTACGTAGAGCCGCCGTCACCAGTGGAGCTGAAGCCGGACCCCGCGGTGCTGCGCGAGGTGCAGAAGTCGCCGGGCCACACGCCGCACCGGCGGCAGGCCATCAGGACGAGCTCCCTCAACCTGGGGAAGGATGGGCAGAAGTACGTTTCACTTTTTCACTTTTGGCTGGGTTTATATTGCCGTTGTGGTGTGAGCGGTTCCAAATAGCACCCTGTGAAATCCACCCGCTCGGAGTGTATCCTACCAACTGACGCGCCACACCAACGTATGCCTAGCACTACAAGCAGTGGCCGTATTAAGAGCTGAGATGAGAGTTCGTATTTTAGACTTTATTTGACATCATTTCAAACTTAAAGTAGTGTGTAACAGTGATATGTTCGATAGTTTAGTATTGAGTAAGGATTTTCAGAATCCACATAAATATTCATAGGTGTGTGTGTGATGTGCATGTAGGAAAAGTGAAATCACCACACCCATGATACGCCAATAAAACAAACATCCATGCTTACAACACACACACACACACATTACGTAACATTAAATAATTTTGATATGGGATACGCTTCCTTGTCACGCATATGAATTTTTGCTTACTTTGCTAAGCTTTCTAAAATCATTGATCTCAAAAATCAAAAAAAAAATAAAAATTATTTGGTTTACCACATTTATAAATCCTTATAAGCTAGGGATTGGGACCACCTAGTAAGCATTAATAATGCTTGTGTCAGGCAGCCCCGAAAATTTGGCCATAACCACTTACTTGTAATGATAAGATAATGCAACCAAACAATATGTCTACAAAGTCTTTTTATTATTTATTACAACATTTTGTGGTGTCAGAACAAACAATTTCACTTCTTAATTCATAGGTACGTTTGTAGTTCTTACAATGTTTACATTTGACCGTCCATAAATTAACACTTTGTTATCATCTGTCGGCAGGTTTTGAAACTGATGAAAATAAACTACAGCGGAAAGATCACGTTCTGCTGCACTATAATTTTCTACGTTCACTTTCATTTTCTAATCTTTAGTAAATTGCTTGTGAAGCAACTCAGTAGGTTAGGAGTGTCGGCGGGGTCACAACTAATGTGTTATAATAGTGGGATGTTTTAAAACCATAATTTATTGTTCAAATCTGAAGAGAGCCGGTCTATAGTAGATTTGTATAGCATTAATTTTACTTTATTAATTTGTTTCATTTTATAATTTGTGTACCTACTTATATTACGAAATCTTAGGCTTTGCTAGTAAATCTCAACATGAGTTGGTAAATGTAAGGATTTTATAAAGAATAGACGATTTTTCTGACTTTACCATTTGAGTTTGGGACATGCTAGATTTCACCAATGACGGTTGGTAAATGTTGGTTTTGGTAGTAAAACAATGTGTATTTCCTTATCATTTTTTTTTAATTTACTTATCAGTCAGAGCCTTTCAAATTTTTGATTTTCGTAATGATAATACATTTGTAATTGCCATTAGTTTTTTAATATGTGAGAATTTCTTAATCATTTATTACTTTAATGTACTTGATTACCTATCAGTTTACTTCTATTAATTAATTTTATAGTAACTTACAAAACACCTTCAAAATGAAAACAGTCAGTGGTATCGATATCGGTTCAATACTTTTGACAATAATAACGCTAATGAACCCATTCCTACGTTTCCGAATAGCTTCTAACAATCGCGCGTGCACTATTGTCTTAAATTAAATGAGCGAAATCAAAAGATAATATCGTTATCTATCGTCTATGGCTGAAGCGCCAATTCAATCTGGCTAATGTACACACTTTGATGGAGCGACCCCGAGCCTGGGGGCCCCTAATTTAATCGTAATAACGACTGTGTACGCAACTTCGACAATTTGCTTTGACATATATAACAATACCTAGGCAAATAGAGTTTTAATTGCTCTACGATATTGATGCTTCGATTTGTAACGGTGAACTGTGTGATTTTATCTAGTATTTCCTGTTTAATGCTTTTATGATCACCATCGTTGCTTAAGTTACTACGATCATAATAATATTTAAACTTGTTTTCTTTTACTGTTGATTCCTTTCACTAATACGCTATGTACTTATATAAATCTCTAAGTTTTATGTCAAAAATTGCATCGTCATGTATACTTAATTCTAGGTTCTGTAGTGTGTCATCGTCTCAGTATTTCTTATATTAAATGGTGTTTGTGTAATTTGTTAATCATTTACGTTCAACATCTTTACTTCAATTTGTTATTTTTAATTTCAAATTATGATATTATTCCTCTTTAGGTACTTCTGTGATCTGCTTTTTACATATCAATCCATAATGCTTGATACTCATCAATTGTATCTCATGGTAAATTCACGTAAATATACTTCTATTATAATGGCCTAACCACATCAATCCATCACAGGATTATGATGTTGTATATTAATTAATATTGTCTTAAACACGAGTAGGCAACAAGCTTAGAACAGTTGTAACCGTGTTCAACAACTCAACTTAGGTAGTTAGTAACTTTGAAGCTTTCAGCTACTGAGTAAGTCTGACGGGCATAGTTTCGGTCCTGAATATGTAATTGTTTAGGAAAGTTTCGCTAAAGCTTAAAAGCTTAACTAGTATCATACATAGTTACTAAGTTTTTGACTGCACCTGTAGTTCAGCTTCAAATTCATTATTTCATTTGCTAATATACGGGAAAATATACATTTTATTGTTTACTAGCTGCCCGCCACGGCCTCACACGGGTATACTAAAAACCTTTTGACAATAGAACAATTTATGAAACCATAAATTTGGAATATCCTGAATGTCAATCTGTTAATTTCGTTACATTTTATATGATTTTTTTAAATTATTAATTTTTACTTTATATATACTTTTCCAAACATTTTCTTCTGTACAATCCTTGTCCCGACAATAACGAACATTACATAACAAAATAATAAGGAACCAATTTAGTGCAGTCGTTTTGAAGTTATGCGCGTACATACATTTTGACGATTCATTTTTATTTATATAGATAATTTTCATTTGAAATCCCTATATGACTACATTAAAAGCAGATTAACGAGTCAATTTATCAACATTAATAAAAAAAGACTTAGGAAATATCGTGACAGCTGGCCCAAAGAAGTTAGAGGAAATTGCATACCCTCAACCAATCTAGTAGTTATGGGCGTTATAAACCGTAAACAGTTATTGAAACTATTTATTAGCAGCAATACCGAAAACTATGTATTGACTTCTTCAGAAACTATTTATCGGGAGTAACTATTTATTGTGTGGAACGGACGGTTCACGGTTTCGTGGTACCCGAGCGAGAGCCGATACTAGGCGCCAGGCTGACGGAACCGACGGCAAACGATTCGCGCCAAATTGTAAAATAGGAATTGTAAATACAAAACTTCGTAACATAGTGTAAATAAAAACGTGTAAAATATAAAATAGGTTTATAGTAAAGGTTAAATATTGTGGATATGTACAGAATAACAATGTACATAAAATCAAATGAACTTTTAATTTAAATACGCCTGCCGCCTGGCAGCCAGTCCTAAGCCTGGTCAAAGTATGAAGGAAAGTTCATTTTCATTTATCAAAATAATACTGGTGATTACTATCGAACACCCAATACTCAGTCACGTCAATAGATAGTTGCCAAATAAAATCATTTATTCAATAAAACATGATTTTCCTTCGAACCGAAACCGAGCCCTCGGTCGACACTTACGATACCCGATACCCATTCAATAACTAGTTATTAAAATAAATAGTTTCAAAAACCGTTATTACAAACTAAACCAATACATAGTTTCGGTATTGCAAAAACGCGTACCGACCCACCACTACAATCTAGTAGCTAATTAGCTTCTGACCTGTTAAAAGAATTCCTTATACAAAACCAGAGCTTAGATGATAATCCAAAAAAACAAACCACTATAATGTATCTTCTAGTAAAAACAAATATAGTTAATAAAGTTTTCGATATATAACAACTTTTCCTCTACAAACCTGACTGGAATGTACAACCAGCAACACATCAGACTTTACATGTTGACATTGAGACCGCTCTTATGTCGCTCGTGATAGCGACGACTTTCATAATGCAAATGTAAACTGACCGTACAAAACCGGACCATTTACTAATGTAGTAGTTAATAAATTAACAAAAATACGATCATCATTCCCAAACAAGTGCTCGGTGGCAAATGAAACCGAATAATTAACTTAAAATGTTTGTGTCATTTTTAATTTTATGTATTCATTCGCGCGCGCAGTGTTAGATAGAGGTTTTAGTGTAAGCCTGTGTTTTATAAAGGAAACTTTCGTGATTCAGTGGTTAAGTGAAAATATGGTAAAACTGGACGATTTCGAGAGTGATTTGTGCTTGCAGAAGAGTGAAATGTTAGTGTTTCAACGCTAGTTGTAAAACTTAAGAATAAGGATTTAAACACTTACATAGATAAACCAATTATTTTATTAATGCTTCTTGGTAACTTAATGACGAATTGTAACATTCACTTAATATGTTTGAATAAATCGCGTTAAGCGCGTTTAGCGTTAACTATATTTAGAGAAAATTGATCTAAATATATTAAATGCAGCGTCAATAAGGAGAAACAGAGTTCAAATTGTACCCTTGTGAGAAGTACTAGCATCGAACCGTTGTCGATTAGTTCTTCCAGACTCTGTATTAGAATCATCTGCATGGGTACCTCTATCTGACCTACTTCTGCCACCAATCAGCAGTGCTTGCATCGCTGTATTCCGGTTTGAGGGGTAAGATAGGCAGTGAAATTATTGGATACTATTTTCCTAATAAATGTGTAATTTTATGTCTACGAATATGTCACAAGTTGGAAACGTACATTGGCGTCCTTGTAGGTGTTGTAGAATTTGCAAGTGTAACAGGAATCACACGTACTATATAGGAGACTGTAGCCACTTACAGGACAGCCTGCTTGCTTGCCAACTTAATTGTATAAAAAAACAATTGTACAAAACAACAATTGTTCCAGATTCAGAGATCGAAGTCTGAAAAGGGACAAGTCTGCATCAAGGAGCTCTGAGCTGGAAGGTAGTCCGAACTCAGCCGGCTCCAGGTCCCACGACGGAGACCAGGACGACGACGACGACAGCCTCGACATCAAGACCAGAAAGTGAGGCTCTTAATTTCATACCAGCGTTCTTTCTATCTTGGGAAATGTGAAGTCCCATTAGGAGCATTGTTGTCAATCCTACTACTATTAATAAACGCGAATTATTAATAATTTGCTTGATTTTTTACAAAATAAAGTTTATCGCGCTTTGTGTCGCTAAAATTTAAGTCGAAATTAAGGAATTCCTGGGCCATTTAGGGGGGATAGCCCCCCAGTATCCGCCAATGTTGCTCCAACCCATCTAGCCAGCGTGATGTAGATCAATTCCTCCTGGCCTTAGAGACCGGCGCCTAGCAGTATTACGTTTGGGTGAGAGTAAAGTGATGAAGTGATTCTTTGTGTAACTATTCCAGAAACAACATCCAAAGGTGGTATTCGTTTCGCACCGGCGCCCTCAACGGCGGGCCAAAGGCCAACAACACGCTACAGGCGACGGCGCCCAGTCAAAAGGATCCTGAAGCTTACGGTAAGTTTTTTTTTCACATACAACGCTCTTGGCCTTCATCTCACCTGATGGTAAGTGACGATAAGGCCGAAGGTGGAACCGACCTTAACCTGGACTCCTCAACAACTGAGGAACTGGCTATCTTAACCTCTAATTGTCGGAACACAGCATTGCTATCAACATTGATATTATGGTATCTAAATTGTTATGTTAATATAACACCTTCGTGGTCTATTGGTTGAGACCACCCGGTGTTGATCTGGAAGGCCGGGGCTATATAATATTCCCGATGGGAGCACAAATTTTCTGATTGATTCGGTTGGTGGTAAGGCTTCTGAACACGCCTGGCCAGCTGCGTGATATTATGCGAATGAGACGTTCTGCGCGCAGACCCCCAATGTTGTAATCTAACATTGTGTTCCGACAATTGAGAAAAGATAGCGAGTTCATCAGTTATTGAGGTGTCCAGGTAAGATAAAGGCCAAAAGCTTCTCTGTAAGATAAAAAATTAGAGTTAAGATAGCCAATTCCTCAGTCGGGTATCCAGGTGAGGCTCTTTCTATCATCGGATATACCGTCACTTACCATCAAGGGAAACGAAGTCTTCCCAGTAAAAAAATCTGTGCTTTGGTTACCTGCTCTCAGAGCTGGTTTCCGCGGCATAGATAAAGCAGAATAAGGAGAATTTTTGATCATGGATTGAAAATATAGAAAGCAACCCCTTTGTCTCAACAAAGGGATAAAAACGACTGAAATTTTGCTAACAATTTGAGCGTGACAATTGTAACGCAAACGATAAGGCGCTTAACTTTTCAACAAAGCGCCAAGAATGCTCCGGCTTAAATTCAAGATATAAACGTCCCTTTGCCTCTAAAGATTCCTTTGATTTGTACAAAATTATGTTTAAGTTGTTTAACGCGTACCTTACAATAGAATTTAATTCATTATCGAAAATATAGAAGTTACTTTCATAATGGGTACTGTAGTACGAACAAAAACCTTGATTCCAGAAATCAATGTGAAATTGTTAGAAATCAGAGTCTAATAGAGTATTTGAATAGTTGTCTGTAATGTAGTACAATTTTATCACCTTTGCTTAGAGATATTGTACTATTGTCTGCTACTTCTATATTTAACACAAATGAACATTCACTGCTCTTACCAAAGAACGGGTTTTAACTGTCTACCAAATCTATTTCACTTTAACTCAGATGTTGACCTAAATCATCATTGGCTTGCAGTGGCCAGGCCGTTGTCATCCTTGTCCTGCGGTCAGCTACACATCCTGAGGAAGCTTGCCCTACTGAGGCTTACCGCGTGTATGGAGCGGTACTGCCCTTCGCACAAGTCTGGCTGGAACTGGGAGCTGCCAAAGATCATTAGGAAAATCAAGACGCCTGACTATAAAGGTAAAATCGTTGAGGAATAAATTTGCGAAGTTAAATTGAACCCTTATATCGGTGCAGATCAATGATAAAGCTTTGAATACGTATGCCACGGTGTAAATAAACTTAATATCGGTGTAGATGATACAAATTATGATTTTTTGTTTGCAGATAAGACGGTTTTCGGGGTGCCTCTGACTGTATCCCTGCAAAGAACGGGCCATGCGTTACCAAAACCTATACAAAGTGCGTTACATTGGCTGAAGAACAATGCTCTAGACCAGGTCAGACAACAATTTTTTTTAAATCTTTTGTTTGACAATAAAGTATTTATAATTTCTTTCTTCAATAATAGAAAATGGCTACCTAATCACGAAGGCGAGAATCACTGTTTGATAGCACAGTATATGAAAGAATACTGGAATTGTTTGGTATGGTGGAGGCATTTTCATATGTGCACATTATGAAGACTCACGCTTACGGGATGCCCTATGATTGTACACGTGCTAACTGACGTTATACTACAACTATGCTATTACTACTATTTTGTGTAATTTTAAGGGTTCCGCACCTCCAAAGAAGAAATACGGAACCTTTATAGGATCACTTCATTCTTTACAAATCTAAGAATTATATCAAATACTCGGGTCTACGTAACGGTCTATTTCAGCTGTGAAGAAGGCAAACGTGTAAGTCGACGCGATCGAAAGATATAACCGTTTATGTCGCATATTATTGCATATTTTGCATTTCACAAGGGAATTAGATAGGGTCTTCCCGTTGAACTAGAATCATGAACTTTGGCAAGAAGCAATCTACAGCACGGCAAGCAAGCAAGAAAAAAAAACAAAATTAAAATATAAAATAATTCTTCAATTATGACTTGATAGAAGCTCTTTTGAATCGTCCAATTTGTTCACCTACAGAAAACCGTAAATACGTAGTTACGAACTCATATAATACAATGGCTCAATTTTTTTTTTTTTTTTTTTTTATGTAAGGCCCGGCAAATGACCTCCTCCCGCCTGATGTAAAGCGGTGAAAGAGGCCCAAATGAGTTGACAGATAGAGTAGGGACGACATCCACTATCCTACCTGCCCGCCCCTTGCCGGCCTAAAAGATGCTTTTTCACACCTCTTTTGAAGGAACCCATGTTGTAGGATGGAGGAAACACGTGCGCAGGTAGAGAATTCCAAGTGTGGGATGAACGACAGAAGAAGGAATCTTGGAATTTCTTGGTACGGTGTGAAAAGGAGGACACAGTGTACGGATGACTCCGAAGGCCCTTACGCGTGTTTCTGTTAAGGAATGGAGAGGGAGGGATAAGGTTAAAGAGCTCCTCAGAGCATTCCCCATGGAACATTCGGTAAAAGGCGCTAAGAGAGGCGATGTCACGACGAAGTTGCAGAGGCTCGAGGGTGTTAGTTGCCTCTACATCGCCAATTATTCGAATAGCGCGACGCTGCAATCTGTCCAGAGCATCGAGGAGGTACTGAGCGGAGCCGTCCCAAAGGTGCGAGCAATATTCCACGCAAGACCTAACCTGAGTTTTATACAACAGGCATAGTTGGTCCGGCGCAAAATACCTACGCACCTTGTTTAGGACACCGAGTTTCCGTGAGGCAGCAGTTATAACGGATTCGATGTAGTCTCTGGGGTTCAGATCGCAGCGAATGTTCATTCCGAGCAAGGTGATGTTACTCTGTGTGTGAAGGGTTGTGCCCTGAAGAGAAGGAGGGGGGAGGAAAGGTGACCTTTTCGCCGAGAACGCGCACACCTGTGTTTTCTTAGCATTGAATTTCAGTAAAGAAATTTAAAGCGCTCGTTAAGAATTACTATCTGTCGCTATCAGTTGGGAATAGAGTTGCCAACCGTCCCGCGTCAGGCGGGACGTCCCGTTTCCAGCCCCCGTAGCACGTCCACCAAAACACGATATGATAAAGCGATTTATCACGGGGAACTGTCAAAATACGACGAAACCCTATTGTATTTTGACAGTTCACCGCGATAAACCGCTTTATCATATCGTGTTTTGGTGGACGTGCTAGGGGGGCTGGGCTCAAATAATGCGTCCCGCAACGCACCTGTGTGGGACGCTAATTGTCCCGCTTTATGGTAAAGGCAGCCCGGTTAGACAAAAATTTAGCAGATAATAAGTAGGTACTCTTTCATAAATCACAAAATAAGTAGGTGTACTCTTTCATAAATAAAAGTAATCGTGATTTTGCTCAGTTGATCGAGAAAAGTGCTTTAATTACTGATTAATATTCCTTATTTACTTATTATATATGTGGTGTTATAATTATCATTTTGTAATAGCAGAAAGTTTATTTAGTTAATTTGATCTATACATCTATACAAACAAATAAAATTGAAGTGTCTGTTTGTAATGTCAAAATAAGTTTTTACTTAATGGGTATGAATGTATATCGGGTATCAATAACAAAAACACAATTTAAAATTTTTTTGTCTGTCTGTCCCGGATGGCTGTGAATGGGAGTTGGCAACTCTAGTTGGGAACTCGTATAGGTTAGGTATTTAGCTAATTTCTTACGAAACAAAGTATTTCCGCGTACTTTATCGATGGCGTAAAGTATACAGTACCATCACCCGAAATAACGTACCTATAATACTTTATGATAAAGTACGAGTGGCAACCCACTTCGAATCGCACTCGCTCACCCGCGGCCCTACTCGATCACTCGCTATCGTTATCGGAGGGAGACTTTGTACCAGGGTCGTGTGCTTGGGTACTATTGTCTTACCTATTTCTGCCGCAAAGCAGCAGTGCTTGCATTGCTGTGTTCCGGTTTGAAGGGTAAATGGCATTGAAATTACTGGGTACCGTGACTTTACATCTGATGTCAGAAGTTGGCAACGTATACTGTGGTTCTTGTGGGGGTTGCAGTTTTACTGCGAATCTCACAGGAGCCGCATAGCACATGCTTGTTTACCAACTTAAAAAAAAAACTATTGTTCTAATGTCCCGATAACGATAGCGGGTGATCGCTATGAGATAGGCGGGAGGGCCGCCGGTTCTTCGACGAAAAACCGATGTCGTCAAAGTGGAATGTCACCCCGGGCGGATTGCAGATGGGCATATTCCGGAAGGCGGGCGTGAAGTCGCGCATCGCGAAGCTGCGCGGCGCCGTGGAGGCGGCGGGCGCGGCGGCCGGGGAGGGCGGCGGTACTGGCGACATCAGCTTCGAGGGGGCGCAAGCGCACGACGTCGCCGACATGGTGAAGCAGTACTTCCGCGAGCTGCCCGACGCTCTACTCACCAATAAGCTCAGCGAGACCTTCATCGCCATCTTCCAACGTGAGTGCACTCACGCGCCGTTATTGTTTTATTTTTCTGGGGGGCTTACAGGTCTTACCGCAGGTCAGGCTTATTACCGCAGGTCTTGCCAGAATACCAGCGCCGCAGTGTAGTTTTTTGCTGTAGCATTATGCTGGGGCAATGACCTTTTGGCCTTTTATTGTTATGTGAACGTCAATAAATGCTTTCTATTCTATTCTATACAGTGTACCCAAATAAATCTCTTAAAATCTCTTAAAACCAGGGTGATCCTGGAGTTCCTGGTAGCGGCCAGGCTAAAGAAGATACCTACTGTAATTTGGCGGCGAGTCACAATATATCTTTTAAGTCACAGTGACTACAGCTTCATTGAAGCTGCATAGCCCCAACAGAACAAAAATAATAATACAGAGTAAATAAGTCTTAACACTTAATCTATATACTTACATAAAACAAAGTCGGGTTAGTTACACCATTTATATCTCAAGGACGGCTGGACCGATTTATAGTGGTGTATGATTTGTTGGATTCCTCTCCGCCAAATTCGCAAAAAAATATACAAGAAAAAAATTTTACTTACTTAATTAATTTTAGAACTCCGTGATCTTCCGTAATTGACGCATCACAGTGTCCGATAATGCTCAGTTGTGGCCAAGGTTTGTATAGTGCCTTGTATAGCGGCCGATATGATGAAAAAGCACCAGTGTGAACTGCTCCTTACTTATTAACAACGATATGTAGCAATTAGATATTTTTTTCTTGCTTTTGCAGATGTACCAGAGCCACTAAGGGAAGACGCAGTCCAGTGCGCGCTGCTGCTACTCCCCGAAGAGCATTTAGAAGCGTTACATTCCCTACTTATATTTTTATCTGAGGTAAGCATCGTTATAACGAACTTGTTTCTTTGTCCTACTTCAATTATGACTTTTTATTGTTGTTGTTCTTGAATGAGGTCAACCTACGTGGAACAGGGACTCATAAAAAGTTCTACGGTGTACATAAAAACCCTAAAAAATGTCTTTGATATTCATTTTTTGAAACAGTTAGCTGCATCTTTCTTGTTTTGGAATGATTATTTTGAAAATTTAAATTAAAATACCTATTATATGTAGAAACACTTTTATAATTAAATGGCTTTATGGATTGTCTGCATCGACCTCGTAGATCGTGAAAATTAGTCTTAGTTGACCATTATGATCGAGTTAGTCCGGGCGCATATTGGACGGCGCAGTGCGCAGTGGTATCGCATTTTGGACCCTACCACGCGCGAGCTCATAAGGGCGGGTACGCTGTGGTCATGCATTCTTTAGGATTATTGTAAGATAGTTCGGAATCGACCCTTCCTGAAAGTCTAGTGCGAGTTTTACCGAGTTAATTTCACTTGGACGCGTAAACGCGAATTCGTATGGGATTGGGGCAGCGCCATCTAGTATCTACTAGATGACACTGCCTCTTTCTATAGTAGCTACTAGATGGCGCTGCCTCAATCTCATACAAATTCGCGTTTACGCATTCGATGCGTGCATCAACCTTAGACATTCGAGGCAAGGTTCACGCATTCGTGTCGGCAAAAGGGAGATATAAATGTGAGGTTGTCGATCAGGTGGCGGAGATGTCGGCGGTGAACCAGATGACGGCGTCCAACCTGGCCGTGTGCCTCGCGCCCACGCTGCTGCGGCTGCACCACGCGCCGCCGCCCGCCGCCGGCTCCGCGCGCGACGGGCACTCCCACCGGTGGGTATACACACACACACACAGAGAGAGAGAGAGAGAGAGACATACACATACACTGCACAGACACTACGACTCACTCTGTTCCGGTACTCACACTCACACTGACACTGCACTGGCACTCACTTACACTCCCTCTGCACCGGCACTCACACTCCCATTTACTCGGCACTGCACCGGTACTCATACTTACAGCGATACTGCACCGGCACTCACTTATACTGACATTGTACCCACACTCCATATTGACACTGCAACGAAACTCACACTGCGACTTACTCGGCACTGCACAGGTACTCACATTGATACTGCGTCAGTACTCATATTAACAATGCGCTGGCACTCAAATTGATACTGCATCAGCATTCACACTAACACTGCAGCGGTACTCACACTTATGCTGCCGGAACTGCATCTACACTTACATTGGTACTGCATGGACACTTACTAGAACACTGCTGTACTTCCGCCCTAATTGCACCTGTATACACTGACACTGCATCGGCAATCATTTTTATACTATTTACTTTTGCAATACTGAGTCTTGCCGTATGAGTGATAGTCGTACTGCTACTTATATTGCATTGCGACATAAAAGATTAGACAACTACTTATATTGCAAGTAAATTTTGATCATTCTTATTAACAACACTTTGACATTACATATTATGAAATGGTCTGACCTAAAAAAGGCTACATAGGGAAATGAAAGTTCGTTTTTGCATGAAACCTCAGTACCTGAGTGCGTAGTGCGGGCTTAACAGAGTTTTACTCGTTGATACGCATCATCGAGCGCGTAAATGGGATTTCGTATGGGACTGAAGCGGCGCTCTCTAGTATCTAGTAGATGGCGCTGCCTCATTCCATAGTAGCTATTATTTGTCGCTAACTCATTCCATCGTAACTATATACTAGATGACGCCCGACAATCGATTTCTATAGGGATTCGGGTTCAAATAGCTACTCCGTTACGCGTCTGTTGCGTGTAATCGAGTAATTTATTTATTCAATGTAGCGGCTCAACTACAGAATTCAATTGACTACATCGACAACGAGGTAACCTAATCAGTCTCACATTAAAATTGAATTCCGGTGATCGTCGCGCACGGCGTTCAAATGAAATAGTCATTTATAAAAAAGGAAAAGAAACAGTGCTCGACTTTACAATAAATCTAGGCTATATTCTTAGACTGTTGTCAATTATGCTCGATAAAAGTCGCCCTAGGTACTCTGTATGCGCTAGTGGAACGTGTCTGTTATCGCGGCGGCGTGTGTTACGTTACAGCGCGGCGCCGGAGGGCGCGGACCGGCGGCAGGTGGGGGAGAGCCGCGCGGCGCACGCCTGCCTGCTGCTGCTGCTGTCGGCGCGGCCGCGGCTGCTGCTGGCGCCGCGGGACATGCTGGCGCGCTGCAAGTTCACATACTTCGAGGAGAGCGTGCCGGTCGGTGACCCCCCGCCACAGAATATATAATAGTACTCCGCACGGCCGCACTCACCTCCCCGCACTCATTTCGAATACCTCACCCCACCCCGCACTCTGTTCACCCGCATCACTCAAACTCAAAAATCTTTATTCGATATACACCTTTACGAGCACTTATTGACGTCAAAAAACATAAAAATCTTCAACCAAGAATCTAATTAACTAAATCATTTAATCCTTGTGTGTACGTACACACGCCCTAACCGTTATTAAGATGTGTGCAAATACAAGTCAAATGAAAAAAAAGTTGACTCTACACCTGTTCGGAAATTGGTAGAGCCTTCTCGAGAAGAACAGGCCAGAAACTCGGAAGGTCTTGTACTGTCACTGAACACTTAAACGAGGGCGCGCGCGTTCGCTCGGGCGCGGCGAGACTTCACGTTCACCGAGTAGACGAGCGCCGGCCGATAACAAAGATAGCGCTATGCGGGTGAAAGAGAAAGCGGACGCTGCACTTCTCGCGTCAATACGATTGAAAACCGCACACTCAGCCCTCCTAGATTCCACGCACACATTTACGCGTGTACGAACGTCATTTTCTTAAGTAGTAGTAATAGATAATTGATTTGCGAAAGTTCTATGTAGTGTCCGGGATGTGCCCCCGCTCCCGGTGCTGCTACTGCTGTCCGCTCGCTACTCACTCACTCACTAGACGTTTTTTGTGACTTGTCCGAGGCGTTTGATTGCATTCATTCTGAAACTTTGATCAGGAAATTACATAATTATGGATTTCGCGATACTGTTCTGCGTCTATCCGTCTCCTATCTGACTGAGAAAATTCAGAAAATAGGTTTCAACGGGAAGAGATCTCGGGGCTCCTCGGTTAAAATGGGAGTTCCGCAGGGTTCAATTCTTGGTCATTGAGTTTATTTAAAAGAGTCTGGTAACCAACGCAGTCAAAAGCCTTCGATAAATCCCAAATATACCAATCACATCCTGTTTATGCTCCCAAACAGCAAAAATGTGTTTAAAAAGTGCAACTCCATCGTCTGTACTGCAACCTTTAGTAAGACCACGTTGGTTCCTTAATATGTTGTTACTTGTAAAATGATCAGTTAACTGATAAAACAAAATTTTTCTTAAATACTTAACTAAGAGCTGGTAGAATCGAAAGTAGTCGATAATTTATAAGATCATTTTTATTTTCCGATTTAAATGAAGGTATTAACTAACTATTCTATATTCGTAATGACTTGCCTGGTTGCAAGACATAAAAATATTACATTTTACTTCTACCAGGAAGGTAACAACTTAAAGCTTTTTTTTTATCATTATTATATACCTCTTTTGCTTTCTAAGCTCAGGTATTATGGCGTGGATGATAATGCGATGAAATTCTTTGAAAGTTATTTTTGTAACCGTAGCCAGTCAGTAAAATTGAATAGCTCTGATGGTACTCAATTTACATCCACTCCAAAGCCATTAACTCGCGGTGTGCCACAGGGTTCCATTCTAGGGCCCCTTTTATTCATTATTTATAGTGCTGACCTAGTGGAAACAATAAGGCATTGCAGGTATCATCTTTACGCTTATGATGTCCAGCTTTACCTTTCTGACAAACCAGCCAACATCCAGGATGTAGCAATAAAGATGAACGATGATCTTAACCGAATTGCAAAATGGTCGGTTGAAAACGGATTGTTGCTGAACCCATCTAAGTCAAAGAGTATGTTTCTGGGTTCAAAGAATCAGGTCGAAAAAATGACTTTACTTAAACCGGTCATAAATATTAATGGTTGTAGTATTGAGCTCGTTGATGAAGCCAAAAATCTTGGTATAATCTTTGATGCTCAATTGCGCTTTGAGTCCCATATTTCAAAACTTGCTAAGATGTGTATGTATCGCTTGAAAGTCCTTTACAAAATTAGGCGTTATTTATGTGAAAAGGCTCGTATTACTCTTTGCGAGTCCCTGGTTCTCTCAATGCTTAATTATGGTGACGTGGTGTATGGCCCTCGTCTATTGTCACGTTCGAAGAGGCTAATTCAGCGGGTCCAAAACGCTTGTTGTAGGTTCTGTTTTGACGTGCCGCCAAGAAGTCATATCTCGCCGTTTCTGGATTCGGCCTGTATGTTGCGGATGGAAATACGAAGACGCCTGCACTTGTTGTGCCTTGTGTTTGATGTTATAAAATATCAGAAACCCGAATACCTCTTTAAAAAACTCGTGTTTACATCCGCATCTATCAGATATGGCCCTAGAATTGCGCGGAATCTCCTTGCGGGGCATAACCGTAGCTTTTAGAGGTAGTTTTCGATTTCAGGCAACTAAATGTTGGAATGATCTACCGCCGCCTATAAGAAATCATATATGTAGGATATCGTTTAAAAATAAATTAAAACTTTATCTATTCGAGCGTCAAAAGCTGAATTTAATATTATAGGAACGGAGTTGCTGCTTATAATAGGACCTGGGTATAGTATTATTTTATTATTATTGGTTATATATTATTATTGTACTCTTATAATTATTGACAATTACTATTATTTATTTAATTTCTGTTTTACACTTTTTAGGTTTATTTTTAGTTGTATTTACCACACTTCTGTATTTTAAAATTACTTTTCTTCGTCGTCTTCAACTTGTAGTACTCGCTCTTTCTTGTAATTCTGATGTATTGCAATTTCATGCCTAGCCCTCGTCTCTCTCCTTATGGTGATGGCTGAAAATCAGTGTTTTGTCCTTTTAGGGCAAAAATCCCCACTGAGCCTTGACCCTTTTAGGCACTGCAGCACACATGTACGTACATTCTACTCAATTTTTGTTATTGTTCTTAATTATTGTTGATTTTTATATTGTGTGCTATGTGTGTGTTTTTGCGTCTAAATAAACGATCTATCTATCTATCTTATCGACAACGACGACTTTTTACTCCCAGCAAAACACGATTTGCTTGCGAGTAACAAACTCGCTGCAAAATCGATTTTGCTGCGAGTTTTCTCATCATCCCAATCATGGACTCAAATACGAGTATCTAATATGCATAATTGTAAGCTTATTCTGATCGAGATTAGTCTAAAGTCTATAATAATATATCAATGGTTTAAAAGTTCTACGAATTCCTATCTCACGAAGTAGTACATAAAATAGAATCTTTATTATTTACTTCCAACTATAAAAGATAAAAAATAAGCGTTTTTTTGTGTTATAGGTGGCGCTCGAAGAGCTAGGAGCTGATTTCAACCAAGACTGGAAGGGCTTCCAGCAAGCATGCATCAAAGCTTTACTCAAAGAGGCCAAAGAGAAGTAAGTATGACTATCCATCAACTATCAAACAATCACTCTCTGTAAACTTACTAGCTTTGAAACTGAATGTCTATATTGTCCGGTCAAACTAATTAGTCCGTTTGCCATTTTTCTTTTTACTTGAACTAGGTATCGAATTCGTTAATTGACTGATTGGTTTATTTGGGTTAAAATTGCCGCGTAAAATATACCTACACCTTTTTAAAAAAAGAATATTCTTCTTTCTGGATTCAGGATTCTCAGAAACATAAAAGTTTTCCGTTTAATCCCTAAAAAGACTAAATTAAATATTCAGGCCTAACTACACCTTTAGATGTTGTCATTACAAGAGGAACATTATTTTAAATTTAATATTTTCTGCAATTAAGCTACAAAATAGCACTGTCATAATGTCAATATACAATATAATAAATTACAATAGAATTAAAATTATGTACTTAGTAGGTATCTAAAGAAAATACAGTAAATACTTACCTACATATTAACAGTGGCGTGTCGTCACAAAATGGCAGACTTTTTATTTTGATCAGGTAATACTTAACCAGTGTTATCATTTTCCTTTTGTTCTCTAACTTTGTCTTATAGCGACTAACTTGTTTCATGCTTTTTAGAGTCTGTGGCCGTTCAGGAAAGAGGTGAGATTCGGTGTTAGCGCGTCACTCATTGACCTAACTAACCTTAGATTGGGATATTCTGGCCTTCATCTTGCTATATGTGGGAAATCATGATTTTATCTCTTTTTAGCTTTTGCATTTCCTGATTTATGTTATTCTTTTCGATTTCGAGTGGTCGAAATTAATTAATATTTTTAAATCTAATATTTTTTAAACTTTTAAAAATGTAAAACAATTTGGATTGATATGGAATTCTGTAATCTATGCGTGGCCAATCTATTATAAACACAAAATACAACGAAGTATATGTTACTTATAGGTGAGTGTAAACCAAGACATTAAATTAAGTATCTGATTTGTATTTTATCGAGATGAAAACCAGAATGGATATCTTCCTATTCATTAAAACACCTATTTTCACTTCATTATCATTTTAGTGGCCACTTCTTTAGATGTTCAGTTTATTTGTAGAATTTCAATTCTAGCGTGTTTTAAATTATAATGGTTTAATGGTTTCGAAACTGAAAATGTTTTGGAATAAAATTTCTTCATCTTTAAGAAGTTACAATAGTTAATTAACGCTCTCTATAAATATTAAACCAATTCTAAACTATATAATTAAAACTAAAATAACGACAAAATAAACTAAATATACTCTTACAAATTAAAAACTATAATAAAACATGAATCGATAAGTAAGTACTTAGCTATTTGAAAATCTTAAATGCAAAAATAGTTTTTTTGTCGTGCAAATAATCCATTTTAAATAAACTATGTATATTGAATTTGAATTCTATTTCAAACTTTTTATTACTCGTCCAAATTAGAATGCATGCATTGACATTTTAAGCGCTCTGATATTTAACATTTAATTTTTAACTCATAAACAATTATAAAAATACTGTTTTTACGAGTATAATAAGATTGTTGAGTTCACTTTGATAAATAGTCATTCTGAACATAACTTTGTAACTAAACCAACTAAAAGACTACTACATATACTTTACCTGAGGATATGCATTATGTTAGCCTGTTGTTACTAAGACCATCAAGTTGAACAAATTTCACTATGGTGCTAATTCTGAAATACCGAAAAAAAAAACTACTATGTCATATATTTCGGTTTTGAACGTTTCTATGAAGTAGCTGTTTTTTTTTTCGCGATTTTAGTATTGGTCTCATAGTGAAAGTTACTCAGTTTGATGGTCTGAATATTACGTCCAAGTTAATGCATATCCTCAGGAACACGGTTCATAATACAATTTGGCGGCTGCAAAATGATTCAATACTTGCGTAGGACTCAAGTCCAATAAGCAAATGGGAACAAATATTATCTGTCGATATAGCGTATTGAACGATCGGCCCTTTGTGTTTGGTAGGAGCCGCGGGTGGATGACCGTGGCGGGCGCGGCGCCGCACGTGGAGCTCTGCTGCAAGAAGGTCGGCGACGGCCACCCGCTGCGGCTGTGGCGCGCCACCACCTACGTCGAGGCCCCGCCGCAGATCATCATGCACAGGTACTGCGCACTGCACACTGCACAGGCACTACGCACACCGCACAGGCTGTGCACACTACACAGGTACTGCATAGTACACAGATACTGCACACTACACAGGTACTGCATAGTACACAGGTACTGCACACACACTGCGCAAGTACCGCACACTACACAGGTATTACACACTCTGCACTGGTACCGCACACACTCTACACGGCAAAAGTACTGCACAAAATATTTTAAACCTTTAAAAACCTAAAAAATCGACCTAATTTTCTGATGTATTCAAACGTCCAGTAAACAAATTGAAGAAGATGATATGAAAAAAGCAAAACATAGAAACGCAGAAAAAGCCTTGCTTTAATTTTTTACGCAAAAAGTCATTAAATCGGTCAATTTTTCGCGGAGAAATCAGGGGACTATGTAACGTATATTTTGTGTACTTTTCATAGGTATTTTCGGTCCCAGCTGCAGTTGTCCCTATCGATCTTGGTTCAGTTGTTCGGACACACATTATTGAATGGTGTAATTATACAGCATGTGCTGCTATTACACCATTCAATAATGTAAATGCAATTTAAGTTTTTACTATTAAAAACACATATTTAATGATAAACTTTAATGAAAGTCAGATATTAGAGACACTTATAAATCTTTGTTATAAAAAAATAGTATTTGATCACAGAACACAGTATGTATTCGATACTCGTAACTCTGTCCACAGTCACTGCGCGAGTGCGCGCCGTATGATCTCACGTCACAGACTAAAAAGAAATCATAGGCACGGACACATAGTCCCAAACCACAGATGATGATTTTCCGCTTAACAGTTCGGCCATCCTGCCATCCTTCGTCCCCGAAGGATCTCCCACAAATCTTCTATAGTCCTTCCAAATGACGACCCGTTCCCGAGCAGCAGCTGTAGTTTTCACGACCCCTAGCGGCAATGTTGACAATGAGAACATTGACAACCCTGTATGAGATATAAGAAGAGTAGCCCCAAAATTACAGGACAGGCCCCACACGGCGTACACTTTAGCCCCTGGCGGCAAGTACACTTTCAGCCCTCGACAGGCAGTTATTTTGTAAGCCCCTGACGGCAAGTACACCTTTTAGCCCCCGACAGGCAGATATTTTATAAGCCCCTGACGGCAGTAATTACATGAGCCCCTCACGGCAAGTATAACTAGCAGTCCCTTCTGGTAGCTAGAGACAACTATTTGCCCCTAACGGCAGTTATCATAGGCATGAGCCCCTCACGGCCATTGTAAGTAAATGCCCTATCAAGGCACAATCACTCCTTACCAATACTACCTTCATCAGACGAACTTACACATCGGGCGTGCCACAACTTTAATTTATCACGGGCGACAATGTTTCTATAAGCCCTTTTGCCTCTCTCGGCCGAAGTGACTTCATAACGTTCATTAGGCAATACAGCCGTAACTTTGTAAGGGCCTGCAAATCGAGGCACCAACTTACCACTGGTCAAACCAGGTCTCAAAATCCTTCTCTCCATCATAACTAATGAGCCAAGCGCAATCGGCTTAGATACCCGTCGACCCTTATCAAATCGGCCCTTCATCTGAGATGCATTAACTTCAATTTTCTTTGCTGCATCTGCTCTCAATTTTTCTAACTCAGTGGTATGAACTGCACCCTGAAATTCTCCAGACAGTCGAGGTCTCATACCACACAGCAGTTCTAATGGCGATTTGCCAGTACCTTGACTAATAGTTGAGTTAACCCCCAACTGTACCCTGGGAAGAAACACATCCCATCCTTTTTGATCGTTACCCATGCAGGCGGTAAGCGAACTTAAGATGGTGCGATTTAGGCGCTCAACTTGCCCATTCGCTCTTGGGGAAGCTACCGCATTCAACACATGCTTGATGCCGTGTTTTTCGCAATACTCTTTAAATTCTTTTCCAGTGAAAGCAGTGCCTCTGTCACTCACCACTCGTACCGGATAACCGAACACTTGACTTAACTTATTGAGTGCCGTAATAACGCCCTTAGAATTCGCCTTTGCCACCGCCTCCAGCCAGACAAATTTTGTGAACCCGTCAATAATGGCGAAAACATAAGTCTTGCCATTGCTTTTACAAAAGGGTCCCAGATGGTCAACATGTAGCGTGTCAAACGGAACAGAGACCCTAGGAATAGGATGCATTAACCCTGGTTGCTTTCCAGTGGGTTTTTTTGTAAACTGGCACCCAATACAGCTGTTCACATACTTACCAACAGTTTTCCTCAATTTTGGAAACCAATATTTAGCCCGTATGGCTTCTACACACTTTTCAAGCCCCAAATGCCCATTGTCATCATGATAAATTTTCATGATATGCCATCTAGCATCCTTAGGTAATACTGGCCTTGTTCCCTCCTCAGTAATTCGGCAAAGTACACCATTTACCACCTTGAAAATCTTAGCCAGTCCATTTTTCTTATTTTTATTAGCATCAACTTCTAACTTTAAATTCTCAATTAACTCTTGAATCCCTTCATCACCATCTTGGAGAGCATTAATGAAATCCATCTCTTCAATATGATTAACTAGTAGTGGATTTCGACTTAGCGCATCTACATGCGTCATTGACGTCCCAGGTCTATGTTCTACGTCGAAGTCAAACTCTTGGAGATCAAGCCACCATCTAGCTATTCGAGGAGACAAGTCTCGTTTAGACCATGCGAGCCGTAACGCAGAACAATCTGTAACTACACTGAACTTGACCCCTGATATGTACACCTTAAACTTTTCTATGCTAAACACAACCGCCAATGCCTCAAGCTCAAAACTGTGGTACTTAGCTTCAGTCGCTGATGTTTGCCTGCTTGCGTATGCTACGACTTTCCACTCACCGCTATCTTGCCTTTGAAGAAGTATTCCACCAAGACCTACTTTAGAAGCGTCTGTATGAATTTGTGTTTCACGTTTTGGGCTATATATTGTTAGGACAGGATCAGAAGTTAACAAGCTCTTTAAATGTGTCATAGCCTCACTTTGATCTGGTCCCCAACACCAGACAATACCTTTCTTGGTCAACAAGGTTAAGGGTCTAGCTATGGTCGCAAAACCATTTATAAATTTGCGAAAATAGCTTGCCAAGCCTAGGAACTGTCTGAGTTCATGGACATTCCGTGGAGTATTGAAGTCTGCTACAGCACTTAATTTACGCGGAGCTGGGCGAATTTCCCCCCCAGATATCATGTGACCAAGATATTCAACAGTCTTAGTTAGAAAGAAGCATTTATTACGCTTTAACTTTACACCTGCTGCATCAATTAATTTAAGCACCTTACCTAAATTTGCTAGGCATTCATCAGTATCATCACCCCACACGATGACGTCATCGATATACACTTCAGCACATTCGTGAATGACAGGAGCCAGTATCTCATTCATGGCCCTTTGGAAAACGGCTGGTGCATTACATAGTCCAAAGCTCATCATGCGGTATTGATAATGACCATCGGGTGTGACAAACCCTGTGTATGGTCTGGAGCATTCTGCAATTTTTATTTGATGGTACCCATTTGCCAGATCTAAGCAACAAAACACAGACTTATCAACAAGTCTGTCCAATAAATCCTGAATAACAGGTAATGGGTATCTCTCTTTTTCGGTTATTTTATTCAAGCCTCTATAATCGACACACATACGATGACCACCTTCTTTTTTTTTAACTAATAGCACAGGACTTGCATATGGTGAAGAAGATTTTTCAATTATTCCAGCTTTTAACAAATCATCAACAATTTGTTTAACAATCTCTCTTTCATGGAACGATATCCTATATGGCTTATAATTTATGACTTTATCTTGAGTTAGTTTAATCGTCATTTCAATTTTGCAGTCTCCAAGCTCCATGCCTTCACCTGAAAAACAACCTTTATATTTTCCAAGTAGAGATTCCAATGCCAGTCTTTGCTCATTTGATAATTCTTCGCCTGTTATAGGCTTGTCAACACTCTTCGACAGGTCCATTAAATTAGCACGAGCAATACATTTTTCACCTTGCAGTTGAATGACTTCACTCGTCATATTAACCAGTTTTATAACCGCCAGGCCATATTCACTTTCTACTTCTTCACCCAAAATGATCTTCTCACACCTAGGCTGGCTTTGCTCACTGTGTCTAATTTTTAAAACACCGCTGGTCATTGGCTCAGTTCGCACCATAACCTTGTTAACCCCAGGATTTAGACTTATATCAGTATCAGGAATCAGGCGTATTTTCTCTAAATTTTCACATAACTCTGCAATTCCTAGAACCATTCCTTTATCAAAAATGTTTAAGTGTGTAGACGTCTTGACTACTACAATTTCTGGTGCTTCCGTATATGGTTGCCCTACTAAAATATCAAAATATTGTAAATCATCAGCCACAATAAAAAATTCTGTCTCCTTCTTAATACCATCCACGATTAAATGTGCAATAGCAACGCCTTTTGGCACGGTCAATGCATCACCATATCCTTTAATCACAACATTGTCATTACCAGTAATCTCCAAATTTAATTTATTACAAACACTCTGCTTTAGAATGTTACACGAACTGCCAAAGTCAATAAAAGCACTTGCTGGAGTCTCATTAATTAGCACTCTCTTAAAATATTTTTCATTTGATAAATCAGAACTGATTGTTTGAACCTTTTTAACAGTTTCCTGTAACCTCACAAGACGTCTTCGACACTCTTCTTTTATGTGCCCTTTAGTTTTGCAAAAAGAACAATATTTCTCCAAATTTTTCTTTTTATAGCAATTTGCTTCGACATGCCCCAGCTTGTCACAAGTGAACATTTTTTTCTGTCATCTCTTTGTTTCGTTGAGCGAGGGCAAACAAAGGCCTTATGCCCATCTTTTCCACATGTGAAACATTTGACAACCCTATTTGTGCTACTCTTGCTAATGTGTGTCTTTATATCAGTACTACTGTTATCTGAATTCATAAAACTAGCTAAGTATTTCAGCAATGAGGTGGTATCTTGACAACCTGCTGACAGAGCTCCCACTTCTAGGAGTTTATCACCCAATGTACCAATAATAGCCTGAGTAATTACATCATCACTGAGCTGACATGACATGCCGATATTAAGTTTGTTGTAGTAGAATTCAATTGGGTTCTCCAAAGGTAGCCGTATTTTGTTAACAAGTTCTCTTATTTGAGACAACTTGTTCTTTGTAAATGGAAATGCCTGGATTAGTTTATCTTTCCATTCACTCCAGCTCATCTCATATACTGTCTGCCGTTCATACCAGCCTTTGGCGTAGCCACACAACTTTGAGGTGCAATTACAAATTAATGTTCGTTCGTCCCAGCCATGCATCTTTGAAATGCCTTCTAAATTATGAATCCAGTGCTCTATAGAAACTGTAGATGTTTGAGGATCAAACTCCGGAATAAAATCATTTCGACCGACATAACGAACAACTGGTGCAGGAACTTCTACAACTTCAGAGCTTTCTCGGTGATAATTATTTTTCTTCCGCAGCTCTCGGACTAAACCTTCCAATGCTTCAATACGATCATTATTTCTTTTTAACTTTTTCTTATACTTCTTTTTCAAGTCTACCTTCCGTTCACTCCCAGAACTTGAACTACTGCTACTTTCTGATCTATGTCTCCTCTTATAACGCCCCATATTAAGTTATTTTATTTGAAAGTATGTTTATTTGAACGACACCACAAGTGAACCACCCAGGGTTGAGTTATAATATAAAAAAGTGTCCTTTCACTTTCACAACCAAATTAAAACCATTAAAGTTCAAATTAAAATATCAGTCTTATAATCAAATTGAATTATCACAAATTCACAATGTATGATACCACAACGAAAATAACTACAAGCTTTACCATACCCACTTTAAAATGTAAGTGCAATTTAAGTAAGATTAGTGTTCTTTTCCATCATGTATAGCACTTTCAAACAAAAGTCAATAGGAAAAATAATATGGACTGAGCTCCCCAAGTTCACCAAGAACGGAACACACTGTAGGTTTCAAGTTGCACTACGCATGCGAATGTTTACACAACGCCTGTGATGTTTACATAACGCATTCCAGGGCTTATCACTTAGGATCAAAATCTACGACCTCGACTACAACCAAGACATTTGACCGTAAAAAAACTTGCGTCACTTAAAAAAAATAACATATAACGACATGACCAGTTCTTATTTTCACTCATATAATATTAAAACGCACGGCGCCAACGGTTCAGTGTTCATATTCTAAAATTTTCAAATTAGTTAACTCGCCACATACAATAGTTTGTGATAGTAAGTTCAATGTTATATCCCACTTCTGAACTATTAAAAACACATATTTAATGATAAACTTTAATGAAAGTCAGATATTAGAGACACTTATAAATCTTTGTTATAAAAAAATAGTATTTGATCACAGAACACAGTATGTATTCGATACTCGTAACTCTGTCCACAGTCACTGCGCGAGTGCGCGCCGTATGATCTCACGTCACAGACTAAAAAGAAATCATAGGCACGGACACATAGTCCCAAACCACAGATGATGATTTTCCGCTTAACATTACCAAAATCAGCCTCGAGACTTGAGCATTTTTCGCTTTTCCTTACGGTCTCGAATTTGCTCATCCACTTCAACTTAAAAAATCACTTGCATATCTTTAAGACTTATGACTCAAAAGGAATCTCGATAGAAAATACTGTGGACTTTATCAAACGCTCACTGAACAATACCCTGGCGTTCCAGGATACTGGAAGAGCGTCACATATGGGACGACACGCTGGTGAAGAGTCGCGTGGTGGAGAAGCTCGGCGCCAACGCCGAGGTGTTCCACTACACCGCGGCCTCCAGCATCAACCTACCGCCCAGAGACTACTGCGTATTGAGGTGAGCGCTGATTTTCTTCAATCTTTGGATATTCATTTTACTGCTGTCAAACTAGTAGGGAACATAAAGAGATATATACCTACATAAATGGTGCTTTAATTTTTACCCTTAAGTACTGACTGACGTGATTTTAATTTTACGTTGCGACTTGAAAGGCTCGAACTTTTACATGACCATTTCTTCAAATCACGAGGCTTTACATGTTTATTTATCTTTGTATGCGTGCCTATTTCATTAAATAAATTGTCTAACTTTATGCCAGAAATTACTAGAGTTATGAACTCAGACCAATTTTTTTATTTTATTTAAAATTAAAAAGACTTCAATAGTGTCTTGTTACATAATATTATTCAATAGTGGCACTGCAAAAATAATAAAAGACTACAAATATTGATTAATTAAACATAGAGTCCAGACTATTTTTAACGCATGAAGGTATTTTTTATACATTTAACATAAATATGTATGCTATCACATAGTCTTTGTTACCAAAGTTACATAATCCCGAAACTATTTTGTCCATAAAGTTTCGGGATATATGTAACATCTGCATCTTCTGCTTCAGACCCGCTATAATACTTACAATGTATCCTAGAACATACAGCATATTCAAAATCACTATCATTAGGGTCGGACTTTATATGTTGGAAACATATGATATGATGGTTTACAGTCGTTTTTGTAGGCTGTTTTCTTATTAAAAATAAATATAATATAAATGGAACTTCTAAATATTTCAAGTTAAAATTATAAATACTAACTGAGGGTCTGAGACTGAGAGGCTTTCAAATGCTTCCAGCGCAGGAAAGGGCGGTAACTTGGTATTATTAGTTTTTTTTAATTTAATGTTCAGTACTTTAGTACTATTATTTATTCTGCGGTTCAGTTGGTGTAATTCTTTCAAAGTTGATAATATTATTAACTTTGTTTTTGGGTTCTTAATTCATAGACAAAATTAAACTTAAAATTTAATGTGCGGTTAGTTGTAAAATCTTGATTGTAGTCAATGATATTATAGAAAGAGGTGCGCGGACGGACAATTCGGATGCAGAGTATTATAATTATCTGTGGTCTTACTAATAAAAATTTGCATTTTTTTTTTTATTTATTTACGCGAGTAGGTACCGGAAGCTCGGGGGTTACTTTTTTCAAAGAAGTTACAAGTAAATTAACAATAAACAACCTATCATAGAACTAAACACATAACATCTAGGAATTAATATCGTTGAGATAATCCGTTACTCTGTAGTAAGTTTTAGCACACAATTTTTTATTACTCTCGTCTACCACGCTGACAAATAATTTAAATTTCTCTGTTTATATGCCTATTTTAATTTTAACATCTATGTTTATAGCCATGTTTTATAAAGAAATAAATTAATTATGAATTTTTGATTAATTTATTTTTGCGAATTTCGCGAATTTATTACTCGTAAGAGGTTAATTTTGAATATCGCCAGGAATCTTGTTGTAAAAGTGAATCCCCAACGCCTCGAAGAAGTTCTCTGCTCGGTCAGGCAGTCGAGAGCTGTGAGTAGTGTTGCCCAAAATCTGTCTCGGTCTTCCGAGACTCGACCCATGCAAGATTTTAGCGAGACTCGCTCAAATCTTGCATAGGTCAGTCTTGTGATCTTGGTCTTGATCCAGGTCTTGCAGCGAGAATCTCGCAAGATTGCAAGCGACCGATTTTGGCAACACTAGAAGCGGTTGCACCAAGTTTTCCGTTATACGATTTCGTATAAAGTAACAACTTAACTATGATTCGCGCCGTACATTTAACCTTTTTAAACGTAAAGGATAAAAGAAAACTACAATTGAAACTAGATTATGGTGTAATTCTTACGTATTTATATTGTTACTTTTACGAAATCGTAAAATGTAAATTTGGTGCAACCGGTCGTAGGTGTGAGTGGAGGGTAACGGGGCGATCACGTTGCCGCAGGTCGTGGCAACAGGGCGGCGGCGGCAGCTGGTGCGCGGTGGCCGAGACCTCGGTGGCGCACGCCAAGTGTCCGCCGGGGGGTGGTGCGGGGGGTGGTGCGGGGGGTGGTGCGGGGGGTGGACCGGGGGGTGGACCGGGTTCGGACGCGTCCCGCGGGGTGGTGCTGGCGGCGCGGTTCCTGGCGCAGCCCGCCGGCAAGGGCCGCAGCCGCCTCGTGCACCTCGCCAGGGTCGACACCATGTGAGCCACACGCTAATCTTTACAGTTACTTATTTTTTTTGTTGCAACGCCGCTGGCAAACAAGCAAAGTACCCACTCGATGGTAAGTGGTAACAGTCACCTTATCTATACTAATATTATAAAGCTAAAGAGTTTGTTTGGTTGAGTTGTTCCTGAGATTAGCGAAATATTTTTTGTGTAGGATAGTCCATTTATCGAGGAAGGTTCTAGGCTATATAATATCACGCTACGACTTATAGGAGCTGAGCATCAATGAAAAATGTTGCAAAAACGGGAAAATATATGGCGAAACGTAGTTCGCGGGCACAGCTACGAGTAGTAATACATGTGGCTCTTGTTTGATTCGCAGGAAAACTGCAACCCCCACAAGAACCACATCGTACGTTGCCAACTTGTGACATCAGATGTAAAGTCACGGTAATCAGTAATTTCACTGCCATATCTTACCCTTCAAACCGGAACACAACAATGCGAGCACTGCTGCTTTGCGGCAGAATTAGATAAGACGGAGGTAACCAAGCAGACGACCCTGGTACAGTCCGGATAGTTTAATGAGGTCCCGTACTCCCGTACCTTGAAGAGAATAAACGGAACCCTTGTAGAATCATTTCGCTTTCCGTCCGTCTGTCTGTCAAGACCCCTTTTCTCGGAAACTCGTAAAGATTTCAGACTTAAATTTATATGAAATACTCGGTCTCCGATATCTTCTAGCTGTAAAAAATCAAACTTCGAATCGAAACACAAGATAAGTAGATACATTCCAAGTACTTTCCGTTAACCTAGAATCATGAAATTTAGCAAAAAGTAAGGTTTTATAGTACCTACATGTTGAGGAAAAATACCTGCACATGTTATGGTAATCGCCTGCTATGTGCGCGGCGCTATAAACTTTTCAAATCTTACGAAGGACGCGTAACTCAAAACGACTGAACTCTTCCTACCTGGTTAGGCAAAGGGGATGGGAATGCGTAACAGACTTTTTTTCATAGGTGGGGCTTCGATGCAAGCCGTGCAAATGTTTTATCTATCGCAAATACCCCCCCTGCGCATCAATTCCTGTTCCGCTAACCAAAGCTACACAAAGCCAAACTAGAAAACCCAAAACAATAGGTACCAGAAACTTACGTACGTGGATTTCCTTCGCAGGGGGAGAACACCGGAATGGTACAACAAGTGCTACGGCCACATCTGCGCTCTCTACTTAGCGCGCATCCGAGCCTCCTTCAAGCACAACACCGAAGGGCCTGAATCGAATGTATGATCCAAGCATTCCACTTAAGTCGAACTCCACTGAGACGACTTAAGTTAGATGTAGTATTTATTAAAGCAGCCGCTATACCGGTGTTTAACGTCTGTAGATATTACGATTGGAAACTTGTGTTGTATGTAAATAAGAGTCATTCAACTTATGTATGACAGCTTTGATTTTAAAGAAGCATTTGAAATCATTGACCACAATTCTAATTTAAAATTAAGATGTGATCAATGATAAGTAGGGGTTAGTTGACTTACTATCAAATGTTATAGTCAACATTAAATCGTAACCAGTGGGTAGTCGAATGTTTTATCTACCGACGCAAATAAAAAAAGTTCAATTATTTATTGCATAATAAATTTTAATTACATTCAACTCGATTGTGAATACATTGATATTACTAGCACGTAAATTTATTAATGATATTAAATTGCATAATATTACTATAAATGTGAATGATATTTGATAAGTTTATTCGTTCTCCTACCTCCACATTTCAAGAGCTGTCTTGATCCTTTATTCCCGTTCGGGGCCTACCAAAAAACCTGACTGCATGTACATATTGATATTTAATTTAAGTTTCTTAGCTAGAATTTGAAATTTAATTGTTAATAATAACAAATTTTATTCTATCTTAATACTGCTCATCGAAATTAACTTCGGCAAATAATGTGCTGATACTTAGCACTCCTTAGCAATTAAGTGTAGTTACGAAATCGTTAAATTTGTTAATGTGATTTAAGAAATAATGTACATAATTAATTTCGCTTTAAATATTATGAGAGCGTTGCACAGGGTTCAATTTTAGAACCAATTTCTCTTGATAAGGCTTAGTATTAAAAATATTTCGATGAGCTCAAGGGTTTGTGCTAACTGAAAAGAAAGCTTCAAGATTAATAGATGAGCCCTAATCTTGCAAGCTTTGAAGTCGGTTTGTACTCCCGCGAAAGTATTAAGACAAGATAGTTTACTTAATTATTAGCTTAGTTAGATCCTGACTATGGTGCATTAAGTAATTTACGAAATCTCATGAGAGTAAACATAGTTGTTTATCTTACCACGTTCTATTTTAAAGTTATCTTACATATCACTAGTCATATTATAAAATAACCAACAGTTTAGCACGTATCGCTGTACCTGTCCTGTGTTCAGGAGAATAGTATTAAAATATGTCGTAGTTATTATGATATGAATTGGTATAATTCAATGATTTATTATTGTTCTTTAATGTATGTATGTCAAGAAAAATGTCGGATATTTCAAAGTGTTGAATCGTGTTTTGTAAAAAGTCTGATTGTTGTAAATAGTGATAAATTTTAAAATGAAATAAGCATCACAACTTTTCTTTTAGAATAATACTAGTTGTAGTAAAATTTGAAGTGTTTCAAATGGCGTCAAATACGCCAAAGATTGTAGCGTCTGCATATAGTATAGGTGAAATTAAATATTTTTGATGTCTAAAAATTTTATCGCCACATTTAAATTGAATTAATTGAGAGCTAGAATAAAATCGTTAAACTCTTAGATAGCTTTTATAATAATCTAAATTGTAAATCAAAATTTATTATATTTATCAATGTAAATACAAGAAAAATTTACTTAATTAAAGTAATAAAACTTCCATGATTTATGAAACACTTCAATGTTAATCTTATTTTAGAAGGAACAATTCAAGCCAAATAAAATATCACATTATGAAAATGTTGTAAATAAAAAAGTAGGCTATGTTTATTAATAATTACCTAATGGGTTCTGTAATCTCAATGTAAAGTTTATTGATTTACAAGTTACCTTTGTATCACAAAGTTTTGGTGCAAACGTGGACATTAGAGTTATTTATATAATGAATATATTAATGTATATTCGGAGAGGTATTTTGAATGTTAATGTTACCAACAACAACTCTGATGCCGTGGCTTTAAACTTTAAAAATACTATTTTGCGCCCGTGTGGAAGGATAGCCGTCGTGAGAATTGAATCGATATTCTTAGTAATATTTTTTAGCTGACAACGCAAAGTTGCACATCAAAATTTTGATCTTTTTAAACATTCCTTCAAATTCACCATATTTTAAAGCACAGACATAGAAAGAATAGACACAAAAGAATTCGTATGAAAACCGAAACTATAATTCTACTTTTGTACTGTATTCTGTACCATTCTTTTCGCACTGACGAAAAGAATGGATATTGAAAGAAAGAAAGAAAGAAAGAAAAAGTATTTATTTGGCGCTAACTTAACACATTATGACAATTAGACTAGTCAGTTAAACAAACAAAACATTTTACAAAGAAAAATGACACACAATTATTTTACAAAAAGCGACCAAAAGCGACTCCACTCAGCTCTAAGTCACAGAGAACTTGTTAACTATTGTAGTAAACTTCTGGTTTAATATCGGTTTTCAATATTAAATAGGTAATTAAAGTCACGGAAATCAATTAAATTTGTTGGCCAGTTGTCGACAGTGTGCAATTTGAAAGTAATTTAGGAAAATATTTTACTACAGCAATATTTACATAATACTTACAAATAAAGTGTGCATTTCATTAAAGAATAAGTATGTATAATAAAAAAAAGAAATGATATTAACAAAATCTCAATAATTAATAAATGATATATTTAGATATGTAATTTAAACTTTATTCGCAAATGTGAGTCTTATTATCAAAGTCTATTACAAAAAATATAAATTTAACTACAAACATAGGAATCTTTTGAAGGTAGTAAATTTACCGATTCAATAATGTTTCATATTTAAACCATAGACATTTTAAATAATATTAGCATTCCACAGATAAAGAGTATAATTTTAAACCAAATATTATAATTATATATACCTAGTTATATTTCATAGTACCAATAAAGTCTATGGATGCAGTATTCTCGAACAATTTTTAAGATACCAGATTAAAAAATTTTGATGTGTGAAATATTTGAGATATTCAATTGTTAATACTCCGTGTCTGTTATATTGTGTAAAATAAAATATACTAATGCATTGTGATTTATTCTTTATGAAAATATATGGACCATTATATTGAACTGTGCGACTTTTATTTGTGTGTGCGTTCTGACATGTAGACATGACAAAAAATGTTGACACAATTTATTGTTGATTCAAATTGTCTTATTTAGATATATTTTTTTGAAAAGCTCTTTTTAACCGCTTCAAAAACTTTTGGCCCTCCGCACCTCATGGTAAGTGACAATAAGATTCAAGTAAGTATTTCAATTTTGCTTGAATAATTACGAATCATTTTTCTTGAGAGCTGTAAAGTTTTAGCATACCACACTAAAAGTAGTTTTGCCAAGACCAAGACTGATTCTGGGCAACACTAACTAAAAGTATTTTATGTTCTCGGGGTTCGATAATAAGTACTGGAACCAGATTTTTAGTATGTTACAGACAAACACTACTTAATAGTATGTAGTAGATGTGTGTCCAAATTGCAGCATTTTGCGTACATTATTAAACAAACAAACTAAGGCCCGTATTACACAACGATACTCAGTAATGAATCTAGTTTTAAAACTAGTTTTAAGATGAGATTGAATTTTTGAATGTTTCTTGAAACGAGATTCATTGATCGTTGTTCATATGAGTAATTGCTTATCATAGAAGTGCGTTATACGCTCAAGTAAAGATTTGATCTTTGATTACTTAAGTATGGTCGAAACCACTCTTGAGAAAAGAAATTCATATTATGTTAGCAAATAAAGTTGATATTTACGCCACAATCTGATGCCGGGCGAGTGTCCAGCTGTAGGCTGGTGCTGGATGAGTATCTCCATCAATGGGGCTGGTGCTGGGAATGATTTCCAGCAGTGGGATGGTGCTGGACAAGATTGTCCAGCAGTGGGATGGCGGACAAGAATCCCAGCAGTGGACTTGTGCTGGGCAAAATTTTTCAGCTGTGGGCTGGTGCTCGGCATGATACCCAGCAGTAGGATGGTACTGGACAAGTTTGTCCAGCGGTGGGCTGGTGCTGGGCATGATTCCCAGCAGTGGGATGGCGCTGGACAAGATTGTCCAGCAGTGGACTTGTGCTGGGCAAGATTGTCTAGCAGTGGGCTGGTGCTGGGCAAGATTGTTCAGCAGTGGACTGGTGCTGGGCATGATTCCCAACAGTGGGATTGTGCTGGACAAGATTGTCCAGCAGTGGGCTGGTGCTGGACAAGATTGTCCAGCAGTGGATTTGTGCTGGGCAAGATTGTCCAACAGTGGACTGGTGCTGGGCAAGATTGTTCAGTAGTGGGCTGGTGCTGGGCATGATTCCCAAAAGTGGGATTGTGCTGGACAAGATTGTCCAGCAGTGGGCTGGTGCTGGACAAGATTGTCCAGTGGTGGATTTGTGCTGGGCAAGATTGTTCAGCTGTGGGCTGGTGCTGGGTATGATTCCCAACACTGGGATGGTGCTGGACAAGATTGTCCAGCAGTGGACGTGCTGGACAAGATTGTCCGGCAGTGGGCTGGTGCTGGGCAAGATTGTTCAGCAGTAGGCTGGTGCTGGGAAAAATTATTCAGCAGTGAAATGTTGCTGGGCATTATTCCCAGCAGTGGGCTTGTGCTGAAAAAGATTGTCCAGCAGTGGACTGATGCTAGGCAAGATTGTTCAGCAGTGGGCTGGTGTTGGGCATTGGATTGTGCTGGACAAGATTGTCCAGCAGTGGCCTGGTGCTGGTAAAGATTGTCCAGCAGTGGCCTGGTGCTAAATAAAAGTGCTAGCTAGCAGCTATGTTAGCCGACGAATATGCCGAGGCCGCACAAACGACGTTATAAAATAAAATACCAAACGTAATCGAAATCGCACCTCTGTTATTGAATCTAGTTTCAGGTGATCGACACCTAAAACGCCACTTATAATCAGATGAACACTCAAGTAGCGATCTCCACTCAAAACTAGCTTTGCGTGATTGGAGTTCAAACGCTGCTTGAGTTGCGTTCTGTAATACGGGCCTAAATCTGAGAGTGAACATAATTTGATGTCATGATGTAGCTCTAGCACCTCAATCCATAGTCCATACGCACACTGTGGTTGTGTGAGTCTCACCCCGCAGGTTGCACAGTATATGTAAATAAATGAAGTAAAAATTTATTACCTCATTTAAAAATTTTCGTTGTGTTGTTTTAAAAACAATTAAAACTACGATAGATGAAAATAAAATACCTATAAAACGGCATAAGTTATGAAGTGTTATTATAACAGTTACAAAACTCGCAGCAACGCTTAACTGCCATTACATAAAAAGAAATTTCATAATTCATAATTCATTTATTTGCTCATAATACATGGGTATAAACATAGATTTTAAGAGTAATAAGGTACAGCCATGTCTCGCCTTATCTTATAAGCATATGAGGAAAAGGAGGTGAAAATCTAAATTAATTTTAATTTACAAATTAATTATGTTATCTTAGTACTTAAACAATCATATTATATGAATTTAAAATAAATGTCAACAGAATTACAGACTATAACTACTATTCTAATGTTATTGACAATAATAATATTTCATTGAAAGGTAATACAAAATAGAAATTAGTAAAAGAAGGAAAAAGAAAAAAGGAAAAAGGAAAATTGAACATAAAATCATGACTTTTTGAATTTAGAACACAATTTATATCACGTCAAAGAAATTGAAAATTGCCTGTACATGTTTTGATTAGCTGTACATAATCGCTGCTTCATGTCACACAGTCTTGTAATTCACAGCACAGTGATTGTTAAATCAATAGCAATCATGATACATTAAATTACACAATAAGCTGATATCCTATCTCATGATAAACAAGCAAGCTCCTAAATACCTTCCAGTCTGGTTTCCGTTCTGGTTAAAGACTAGTCTGAAGCTTCCATACGACTACTGCGCTGATGCTGCTGCAATAATGTTCAACTAGGTTGCGAGAAAGCTTAGAGTCTTGACACTGCCAGACTATAGCAACGCTTTTAATGCGGTGGCCTTTGACATCCTGCTTGTCGTTTTGCGTCCCCTTAACATATCTTGGATCGTTATTAATTGGTTTCATAGTTACTTAAACGATCGTCAGCAACGGGTACGTGGTGATTGCACTAACTCGACTTGGTGGGACGTCTTAGCCAGCGTGCCACAGGGTGGCATCTTATCTCCTCTTCCCTTTTCGATCATTATAGATTCGACTAACAACTATCACTAACTTTCGACTTCCTATCACCTATATGCAGGCGATTTACAAATTTATATTCAAGCAGTATCTCCAGATTTCAGTCTTGCTATTTATGATACTAATAGAGAGCTTGGTGTTATTAATGATTGGAATAAATCTTTCGGTCTGAAAGCCAACCCAGTCAAAATACAAACCATCATTATTGGCAGTTCGTACTTCACATCGAGGGTCACCTTTCAACTGTTGCCTCTGATTGTGTAAACGGTACTGTTATACCCTACAGCCTACACCTATAATGTTATAAACCTTGGCGTCATTCTTGAGTTCAATCTGTCATGGAAATAGCACGTGGACTACTTATGTAAGCAAATAAGTATACAACTCTGTCAAGAAAGTACTGGGAAAAGATCAATAATACACAATATGTTAGTTATTCATACAAATTTATTTAATTGCCTTCAAAGTATGTTCCTTCAGAAACGATATACTCACGCCAACGAACAATCCAATCATCAAAACATTTTTTAAAACGGTTTTTCCAGGACTGAGTTCAGATCTCGCGGCGAATTTTCCCTTATGTCTATTACCTAATGAAAACGGGTGCCATGATGTGGTAATTTGAGTTAAGGAAATAGAGAAAAGTCCGCTGGAGCCATATCTGGTGAATTATGTGGTTGTTCGATGGTATTTGTTGAGTTTTTGGTCAAAAATTTGTTCGCTATGATGGCCTTGTGTGAAAGCGCAATCGTGGTGCAATATCCAAGAATTCTGGCCTATTCTAATTTACCGTTTGACCTTCTGGCAAGAATTCTGAGTACACAACACTGCGATAGTCAAAAAAACAGTCAACATGATTTTGACTTTTGATCGACTTTGGCGTGGTTTTACACAGACTTCAAAAAAGGAGGAGATACGCGATTATACGCCGCACATTGTGGACCGATTTTCAAAATTCTTTTTGTATTCGATAGAGTATACTTCTGCAGTAGTCCCATTGTCACCAAAGACAGGATCTGATGATGGGATTTCAGGAAAATCGAGGAAAACCCTTAAATTTTATAGATACGTGTTTCATGTTTCTTCCGAAACTATTCAGGTATTTAGGTCTGGTGGTGATGATGAAAAGATCCATAACTTTTAGGAGTCGAGGGGTTTTTTAAATGTAACAGGCACGCATTGACTCTTTTTTAGGGTTCCGTAGTAAACAAGGAACCCTTATATTCGCCATGTCTGTCTGTCAGCGGTTTTACTCAGAGACTTTAGTACTAGAAAGCTGTAATTTGGTATGGGTATCATGCCAAAAAAGTGGTAGAAAATATGGAAACAAAATTTTTTTCAATATTTCCGTTTCGCTTCAGTTGGAGGCGCCACTCCGAAGCTTGTTGACTAGTTTGCATATACGTCGTACTCGTAATAATGCGTGTCATGAATGTAGGGTCGGTATTGACTCGTTCTAGCATGTCCTCGGCGACCATAAGGTTCGCTGAGGACATGCTAGAACGAGTGCTAGACATGCGTTTTAGTTTTTAGGGAAAATTCAGGTCTTAGCCGAGCGGTGAGGCAACATGTTTCATACCTAAGTAATTAAGTATCTAAAATGTTAACATATTGCCTCGTGAGATACAGAAAGTTCACTTTTCCTTCACTATTGCGAGGTTAACTACAGTTGAAGACGTTGATGGCCTATCAGAGCGAAACAAACCTTCCATCACATCTTCACCGCTTTTGAACGCTTTGTACCTACCACTCATAAACAGGTGTTTTTGATAAAGTCAATTCACAGCAAGCCTTCTGAGTTCTGAAACATTTCAGTGACTCCGAACACGAAATCTATTGGCAATGCAAAATTTAAGACAAAAACTATGTTCGATGCTTTTGTCCATTACGAAAATAGAAATACACACTAGATAATATGATCTAAACAAAAACGGCACTATATTTAATCTAAACAACAGATGCAACTCAAGCTTCGTGGCAAAATGGAAAACAGTTGTGCCAATCTAACAAGGAAAAAAAGCAAAAGATTGAATTTGGAACCATGTAGGCAAATCATTAATTCCCGATACTTTTTTGACAGAATGTATACTGCGCACAGCTCAATAAATAGATTAATTTTTAGTTATTTTTTACCGACCAATAACGATAACAAACTCTTTTACCATCCACCCTTGACTAGACATGTGGATAACTGTTGCGTTCCTCTTACCGAGGAGCTTCTTAATAAGCTCAAGTGTATTCGTTTCATCTTTAATATTCGCAAGTAGGATCATGTTTCCAACTTCCGCGCCAAACTTACCTGACATCTCGTTTCTGCCACGACCATATCCTGACTATACCTACCTTCTACCTACCTTCCTCTTCAACACAATAGGCTAGAGATGAATGAAAAAAAAATATTGCTTAAATAGAAGCTCATTCATATAATAAATAGAATGAAAAAATCGGTTTTGGAATTACTATAAAAACAACCAAGATATAAGGTATTAAACAATTTTCTCCATCTCTTTCTAGCAAAACGGCAATTTACATGGAGTTTATATGGCCGTACTAAATGACGTCACGGTTGTTGTCGGATCTCTCTGTCTAATCGCATCCAAATTAACAGTTTAAAATGCTTGTATCTCACGTATTTCTAAGCCGATTTTAATTCTAATTTCACACGATTGCATCTTTTTCTACGGTATTTTAATATTTTATGACGAGACGTGAAAATTAGAATTCAGTCATCATTCCAATTCCTCTCCTACTCCCTTATCTATGCAGGCTGTCCATTTGTGGAATGCTATATGCCTGTGAACATACGGAGGGAGGGTGGGTTCATTAACATTTTTAAAAACACTGGTGAAGAAGCACAATATCTCTAACCCTTGATACTTGTATATTCCATATTGCATTATGTTTTTTAGAATTTCTATCTCTATTCCTATTTCCTGTATAAAATTTTGAGCAATATCCCACCTTTCTTTAGTTTTTCCTTTTATTATCTGTTCTCCATGGTTGCCTAAAAAAGATTGCTGTGCAGCAATAAGGCCATCTATTGCTTTTATTTCATTGTTATTCTGTAGTTGTGTAATATAGTGTTGTATACATATGAACTCCCAGGATGAATTCATAATAATCATATAAAATACCTTAATAATGTTTTATTTTAATTCGTTTCGAGATAAAAATAAAGAGATTCTACATCGGTAACCATGACCTTGCCGAATCGATTCGCCATAAATTGAATTCCGATTCCAAAACTTGTTCTACAGAAAGAACAAGCAAGTGGTTTCGAAAATTGCATCATCCAACGTAACCAATCACACGAGGGCGGCCGTCCTATTGGTCGATACGCTGACGTACGTCAGCACAGACTATATTATTTTGAAACGTTCCTTTCCACGGTTGTTACCAATAGAATATAACATGGTTAAAACTATAGGTAACCGGAATACTACACATATATGTAGCTCCAAAAGAATCACAGGTATAAAACTTAAATGTGATAGATAACTTTCTCGTATTTACCAATGTTTACGAATGACTCTCTTACGAAATGGTGTGAAAAATGCTTCACGCGCCTGCGTGAGTTGGGAAACGTTGATTCCGCCCTGTCTGGCGGTAAACAAAGCTGTATTGCAACCATTTTGATTCTTAATGTATAGGAATAAGGTCGACAATCGTATACGCGTTCTAAACATAGACTGTCTCAACCAAATGACGTCGAATTTAACTCGTTCTTGCTGTCCTGTCATTGTCAGTTCGTCAGTAGTGACCGAACCGCCACTATGGCTGGTTTTTTAAGCAGTCCCAATCGTTTGTAATTTTTATTTTTTACGGTACACGTGCTATCCATAATGAGATAAAAGTAGAATAACTTATAGTGCAAATCTGTGATATAGGACGCGGGCGTCTAATACAAATCTAGTTAATCTTTTTGAAATTTGTATGTTAAATTACGGGAAAGCTTGCAATATGGAGAGTTCTGTTAGCGAAGATGTGCAGAAGAAAGAAATGCAAGGGTCGTTGCAGAGGAATGAACCATTCTGGGTTTTTGGGTATGGTTCCCTCTGCTGGAATCCTGGATTTGATTACCAGCAGGCTGTGACAGGGTACGTGAAAGGTTTCTCGAGAAGATTCTGGCAGGGAAACACAACGCATCGCGGAACCGAAATCAAGGTAATATACTTATTATAACCTTTACTGTAAAACCCTGTTTTGTTACTTACTATTTATCACATACGTAATGTAATTGAACCATCAATTCTATAGCCAAATGATTTTTTAAAAGTAACTGGATTGGAAAGGTAATTGAATGGATACACAAAAAGATTTAGTCTGTTTTTGTTTACATAATTATAAGATTATATTTTTTATTTATATTTGTCAACGTTACAATACTTTTGTTACAAAATTTCTGAATAATATTAGGTACCTAATAAGCCACGGAAACTCGGAAATGGTTATTCTTAATAAGTACAACATACTTTTATCTTTAATAACTACTTCGTAATAATGTTACAAAATGTTAAGTTTTCTAGGGTTTACCTTTTTTAATTTTTTTGGTGTCAGTACACTCCACGCTATAGCAGGCTGATGTAACCTTGCGCGGAGCTTTCATGAAAGCGCCCTGTCGGAAACAGCTACGTGTCCCTTTTAAATCGACTTCAAACAACCTCCTTCTTATTCGAAGTCGCTTAATAAAGAGGAAGTTCGCAATTCTACTTTATATTTTTTACCTATAATTGTTGCGCGAATTCTCCGTCGATTGAGATAGGATTTTCGAGTTTTTTTTAAATGCAAAAGGGTTATTTCTAAGGTCCCATTATATCGCCAAGTCAAGAAAAGCTCAAATGTTACTGGTAATTCGTATTTTTCTTTGGCTGAGTATTCTTTTCAATATTTGCGTATGTTGCTGTGCTGATGATGGGAGGTTCCTTGTGGCTTAGGAGTTAGGGGTTAGTTCTTTGATTATTATGATACGCATTGACCTGTAGTTACTTGATTGTATTTTTTAGTGATTCAGGTGAGCTGATTAGAATAACTCAAGTTAGGTATTTTACTGTCGTGTCGGGTCGTACTCTAATACACATGAATTAAATTCACCAACAGATTTAAATATAATTCTTTAACAGTGATTAATAAAATTGAAAAGACAAAATTAACATTTTAAAATAAAAACAATTAGCTCATTTTCATGTTGAAGTCGATATACCAAAAGAAACTTGGAAAGTTTTAACAAAGTAGGGAAATGAAGTCTGTTGAAACTTTGACACCGACTTCAATATGCGAGTAGGTATTTGTAATCCAATATTATTTTTCACAATTCAGTGTGCTTTTTTTTATTTTTTCCGTGGAAAACATATAGGAGAGGGCTCTTTATTACGCCGCTGCATAAATTAAATACAGGCAAAGAAAACTACCAAATACCTATAAAGTTAATTATTGTATTGTAGTCAAACTTTTGGGAAGCAACATACTTTTCAACTCACTGGAATGGAAAAGTCTATTTTAACCGCTAGCGTGAAAAAGTGATTTGAAATTCGAATACCTACAAAACACAAGGGAATAGGTATGCACTGGGAATATGGATTCAAGATTGCAAGATAAATTCGTAACATCGCAATGTTCGAACTTCAAATTTTTGTTTTCGTTGCATTATTTTGTACCTTTTCGATGTTGAATTGTTTTATAATAGAAGGTACTTTCCTCACTGAGGTGAGGTGAAAAGTTGTGTGTTGCGCTCGGCTGCAAAGTTTTTTGCCTCTCGTGCCTTTGAATCCGTCGTAACGTTCAATATTAGAATCCTTCGCTTTCTCGGAATTCAAATTTCATTTTAAATGACCTTATAAAGTGGTCACGCTAACTATTAGCCTTGGAGTAACTTGGTGTTAAGCTCTGAAAACATTTCGTAATTTTTACTTTTCGTGACAAACTGTTACTTCAGGAACTACCGATTTGGTTGGATAACGCCAAAACCGTTTAAGATCGTAATTTCAAATTTTGAGTTAATAGCATATTACATAAATATACAAACGATATCTGTTCTAAAAACCAACCAAGTGCGAGTCGGACTCGCCCACGAAGGGTTCCGTAGCAGCAAGTACCATAATATAAAAGTTCTTGTAGTTCGTTGTAACTTTGATCGATGTTTTAACAATAGTGTATTTTTCTTAATTAAGCTATTGATAAGTAAGGTTTATGCATAATGTTTATGAAATTAAATGGTTTTTTTTTATTTTTATATTTGAGTTGATTGAATGAAAGGTAAATTGCGACTTACGATTTATGACGTATTAATAAAAAAACTACTTACTAGATCTCGTTCAAGCAAATTTTCGGTGGAGGTTTGCATGGTGATGTACGTCATATAGTTTTTTAGTTTTAGTTCTCTTATTTTAAAAGTTACGGGGGGGGAGGGGGGCACGCATTAATGATAATGATAATTTATTTGTCATAACATGGGTGTATAAACAAAGATATTACAAAAATTGTATGGTATCACCATGTTTCACCATTTGGCATACAAATATTTATAAAATTTATTTTACCACATTTTACCACATGCATTTTACCACTTTCTCTCGCGCAAACTATTCGGTTTAGAAAAAAAAAATATTAGAAACCTCAATATCATTTTTGAAGACCTACTTATCCATAAATACCCCACACGTATGGGTTTCATGAAAAAAAATTTTTGATTTTAGTTTTAAGTATGGGGAACCCCCAAAATTTATTGTTTTTTTTTTATTTTTGTGTGAAAATCTTAATGCGGTTCACAGAATACATCTACTTACCAAGTTTCAACAGTATAGTTCCTATAGTTTCGGAAAAAAGTAGCTGTGACATACGGACGGACAGACAGACAGACATGACGAATCCATAAGGGTTCCGTTTTTGCCATTTGGCTACGGAACCCTAATGATTATCTAGTTTATACTGAGATATTGTAGTAACAACGAATTTTACTTTGTACAGCTGTGCTCGCGAACTACGTTTCGCCATATATTCCCGTTTTTTGCAACATTTTTCATTGTTGCTCAGCTCCTATTAGTCGTAGCGTGATGTTATATAGCCTGAAGCCTTCCTCGATAAATGGACTATCCAACACAAAAATAATTTTTCAATTTGAATCAGTAGTTTCTGAGATTAGCGCGTTCAACCAAACAAAGAAACAAACTCTTCAGCTTTAATAATACCTATATTAGTATAGTAATATACTATATAGTATACATTCATAAAATAGTCGATTACCAACCAAGAGATAAAATATATGTTCCTTCAGTTCTTTTTTTGCATTTTTACGGGTAATAAATTTCATTATGTAGACAAGTCGAGAAGCATAACAATTATTCAGGATTTTCAATTTTTACTGTTTAATTGCATCTACGAAATCCGGGTATCTAATAATAAATATCAAGTTAACATACCAATTGGTAAACTTAAAATGTTAGTCAGCTATACGTAACATTCGTCCATTATGCTGGCGATAATTAAGTAGATCAATTCCAACCATTTCGTGACATACGCATTTCTCATCCAGCACGACATTATACTTGAGAAATCGTGAAAGAATATGAGAATAATTATTCTTTTTCAACTACATAAAAATATGTTTTTTCAACTACACAAAAACTTTATTTTATTAAGCTTCCAACTTGAAAATTTAATGAAAAAATCAATACAAAATATCATTTGCTTTGTTAAGCCAAAGTAGATTTTACTAGTTGATAATAGCTACGTATCAACATCCAATAATGACAAGGAAATAAAAAAGATTTGATATAGGTACGTCCTAGTTTGTAACTGTCGTTGTCATTCATCAGTTGACTGAGATACAGGATCTCCCTACCCTAGTTCGATTGATGGATGGTTATGATAGAACAAATTTTATTCAAGCTGTAACTATGTTCCCATAAGAAGCACTAAAATAAAGTATTATTTTATTAAGATTTCGTGAAAATTCGTGAAAAATAAAGCAAACTTACAAAGGACAATGTCGAAAATGTACTATTTATAATACTCGTAACAAATAATATATTTATACTAATATTTATTCTATTTTGATTTGCCCATATCCGATGGACAAATCAAAAATCAATCAATAATTAAAATTAGAAAAAATATTTAAGATTACTTGCAGAAATAAACCCACAAAAAATCCTTTACTCGATTGATTAATCATCGATTGATAGTATAGATGCGATTGTATTTAGGTATAGACATTTATTTCTCAGTAGTGCTTCCCAAAGAGTGGGTCTTAAAATGAACATGGATAAGACGAAAATCATGTCGAATGCCCATGTTGTACCCACTCCAGTTAATATTGGGAACACTACACTTGAAGTTGTAGACAACTACGTATACCTGGGACAGACAGTCCAGTTAGGTAAGTCCAACTTCGAGAAAGAGATCTCTCGTCGAATCCAGCTCGGATGGGCAGCTTTCGGGAAGTTACGAAAAATATTCTCGTCCAAATTACCTCAGTGTCTCAAGACGAAAGTCTTTGACCAGTGTGTGTTGCCAGTGATGACCTACGGAAGCGAAACGTGGCCATTCACTATAGGTCTCGTCCGAAGGCTCAAGGTCGCTCAGCGGGCAATGGAGAGAGCAATGCTTGGGGTGTCCCTGCGTGATCGGATCCGAAATGAGGAGATCCGCAGGAGAACTAAAGTAACCGACATTGCTCGAAGGATTGCTCAGCTGAAGTGGCAGTGGGCGGGACACATAGCTAGAAGGACCGATGGCCGTTGGGGCCGAACGGTTCTTGAGTGGCGACCACAATCCGGACGACGCTCAGTGGGTAGGCCCCCGACCAGGTGGACCGACGATCTGGCAAAGGTCGCGGGAAGCCGCTGGATGCGGGCAGCACAGGACCGATCGTTGTGGAGATCCATGGGGGAGGCCTATGCCCAGCAGTGGGCGTCGAGCGGCTGAGATGATGATGATTATAGACATTTATTTATTTGTTTAAATCGTTTTATTTACATTACTTTCTTCAACAATTATTTTTAATAAAGTGGGTTAAGGCCTTTCTAAAGCAATCAAATTTTTTCAACTTTTGGTCGTTTTACGTAGGAAATATGTGTGTCCATAACTGCACCGATGTCTACAATGATATTTTGCAAGACTTGCCAGATTTGACCCAAACAAATAAATAAAAAAACAGCGCAAGTACAATAAAATCTTACAAGAATAGATTTTCGAGTGTGTATTTGGCACTACATCGGAGTTCCTAATTGATTTACAATTCCAAATAGAAAACAAAATGTAAAAACAAACACATAAAATTTGTAGATTATCATTAACGTTAATACAGAAGATATTTAGCATTTAGCGATAATAATAATAAGTTTAATTTTTATCAATACAGTAATTCAAACTAGCATTAGCTACACAAGTGAACGATAACAAGATAAACAAAACTCGTGAATAGTCGCGAAACTGAATCGGATTCGCCTGACCTCGTTCCGCCAGATAAAAGAGAAGTAGGTAAAGTAATTGTGAGATTCAAATACAAATTATTTTGTTCTAAACAAAACTTTATTATTGTAACTTTAAACTTTCATTTATAGACATACGAGTACCTACAAAACATCGAATTACGTCTAAATAAGTTATACACAGGTTAGTCTGTCATGCATGACTGATTTGAACTTAGAAAGACAAAACAGTTTCGGCATTATTAATGAAAATTTTATTCCTTGGATCATCCTCGGATTAGTTACTCCGTGTTTTGTCTTGTTTCCGCACATGTCGCCTGTCATATGTCAAAATAAGACAAAGCACGGAGTCACTAATCCGAGGATGATCCAAGGGGTAAAATTTTTATTAATAAGGCCGATATAATAAGAAATCGGTTTACGGAATTATAAGCAACCCCTTTTTTTAAGGCGGGATAATCTTTTAATCTAGGAAAACATCGTGAGGCAACTTGCATACATCTGCGAAGAAGTTGAAAAGTGTATGTGAAGTTGACCAACCCGCACTGGGCCAGCGTGGTCGACTTAAGGCCTTAACGCTCAATTAGGGTAGACTCGAGCCCATCGGTGGGGACTTATATGAGCTGTGATGACGATGATCTTTCCCCCACCATGGTCTAATGGTTGAGGCCACCTGATATCTATCTGGAGGTCCGGAGTACGATTCCTTATGGGGGCAGAAATTTTTCTGCATGGTTTGGTTGGTGGTAGGGCTTCTGAGCCCACCTGGTTAGCTTAATAATAATTAATACACAGCAGGATTGAACCCCGGACTTCCCGATTAGAAGGCTAGGCTAAACACTAGGGCTCCCAACCATCCTGCTTTTTGCAGGACGTCCCGATCCTGAGGGCGTTTACGACACGTCCCGCTCGGAGTGCGTGCGGGACCAGGGAATAGATCCGGTTACCGTTATAGCCGGTAACCCTAGGGTTTTGATTGGGTACTTTATAACGCTGGGTTTTCAAACCTTTATACGGTTTATCAGCTTATCAGCTTACACATACTTAAATCCTTTCAATTAAATTATTCGGGTTACCGCTTACCAATACGAAAAGCCTCCAAATGGGTTACCGTTCTAAGCGCTGATTAATTGGTGCAAGTTATTTTAGACATTACGTATAACGCGTGTAGATTGCTTCCGCACCGCATAAATGGTAAGCAACATTAAATTTTAATGTCTACACAGTATATCTCGAAGGTTCGCCGCCGAACTTCAATCGCTCGTTGTGCGTAGGGGCAAAGGGTTACCCTAACCCAAACAGTAAGCGGTTGGCGCATAAACACCGGAAACCTAACCGCGGTTAAGGTAACCCCTATTTTACGGGTTATCGTTATTGTTGAGAAACCCGTTGAACGGCTTACCGAGCCCCGAGGGTTACCCTTTCGAACGGCTTATGCAAATGAACGGGATTTCCGGTCCCTGTGCGGGACATTAAAAGAATGCCGCTTAGGAATTACCAAGCTAGTCGCACGTGACGCCAAGCACATATTGTGTTGCTATGGCTCTTTGGTGGGTCAGAGCTAGGCATCATTTGACATATCTATTGAAATTTTCAACCTTAACGTATTGTCAGTGTCTCAGAACCTCCCAGAACAATATCTAAAGCTTTGTCATTAATGTCAATATGTCAACGAAACGAGGGACTTAAGTGTCTTGACCGTACAAACTCAAACTTAAAATTGTTTCTTCGATATAGACCTTTATTTACTCGTATTAGTTAGTTAGATATTGTGTTTTGTTTGTTTTAATTAAATCTAAATAAAAATTTACATCGACCGTACACGACAATCACAATAGCATAAATCAAAATGTAAATTACACTATACATATATCATCACTTTTTTTAATTAAATGTACTTATTATACGTGTATAACGTAGTATTTCACTTTACTTCTCATTCCGATTTGCGAAGAAAAACGTTTTCGTACTCTCTACAAAAGAAGTCCCGCATTTAACAACACGGTTTACCGCAAATTGGAATTTGAAGGTTGGTCAACCTACTAAAAATGTACGTGATCTGTATGTGTGTAATGTACGTTTCGATGATGAAATTGAGTTGTATGAGGTTATGTTCGATGTCGTGCTACACACTCGTAAATGTAATTGTAAATAGTCTTGCGAATTTCGAGAAAAGAATACTTAATGCGGTCGGCAATTTGGCACACATACATTCATTCTAACTTCCGTGGAGAAATTTGAAATTAACATTTCGCGAGCAACTAACAATTGTAAAGAGATTTCATGCTCGATGTACAATTGTATTGTTTTGTATCATTATCTGTAATGCAATTAATAACAACGGTACTTATAAGTGGTAACTATTTTGGCATAATATTTTCATCATAAGCTAATTACTTATTAATATTTGCTTAGGTGACATTTTTTTATTTAAGGTGTTTCGTGCATACCCTTTCAAGCCGAAATCTGCCAATGTTAACATATTTAAAATTACTGAAGGAGCTATTGGTCCATGAAAGACTTTATGAAAGGCGACTTACCTTTAAGCCTAAAACGAAAACTCATGGACATCTGCATTTTGCCAGTACCTCACCTACGGTGCTCAGTCTTGGTCTTTGACGCAACATCAGAAGCATAAACTCAGGGTTTGTCAACGGGCCATGGAGCGTAGCATAATTATTAGGTGTGAAGTTGATTGATAAAATCAGAAACGCCGACCTACGCTCCAGGACCGGAATCACAGACGTAGGGACTGCCTCGGCCAACTTGAAGTGGGACTGGGCTGGTCATAGCTTCTGCTGATTATAACCATCGCAAGAATGTTACCAGTTCCGTTACATACTAGGTAAGAAAATTAGTGAACTACGTAATTTGTGATTTTAACCGACAAATGAGAAGCGTCGGTGGCGCTGTGGACTTGCCTTCCAATCGAGAGGTCCGGAGTTCGAGACCGCCATGTACCAATGTGTTTTTTGTTTTTCGAACTTCATAATAATATATACATTTGTCTGACGCTCCTACGGCGAAGGAAAACATCGTGAGGCAACCTGCATACGGCTGCGAAGAAATTCAAAGATGTATGTGAAGTTGACCAATCCGCACTGGGCTAGCGTGATTGACTAAGGCCTAAAAACACCCTTACTTAAGGTAGGCTCGAGCCCTTCGGTGCGCGGACTTATGTGAGCTGTGATGATGACCGAAAAAATGATTGATCGTAGCTCATCTCCCATCTGTCTCCGCGCAATTGGCTACTCCTCAAGTTCACACTTTCACTCGTTGACTAGCCACGGATCTAGGCGAGGTAATTATAGCCTCGACCTTGCACGAGTCATTGCCGAACTAATCTATACATTTGATAGCAAACACTTCACGCGTATAAAAATAATAGAAGCCAAATCAGTGTTAAGATTTTCGTCTGTATGTCTGTCTAATTAAGGAGATTCGGCCAATCACATATTCGCATACCCCAAAACGGAATATAAAATAAATAACTTAATTAAATGAATCCTATGAAAATAATGAAGTTTTAATTTTCTGAAATGTTACTTTAGTTAGATGTTTACTAGCTGTGCCCGCGAACTACGTTTCGCCATATATTTTTTCCAGTTTTTGCAACATTTTTCATTGATGCTCAGCTCCTGTTAGTAGTAGCGTGATTAGCCTATAGCCTTCCTCGATAAATGGTCTATCGAACACAAAGAGAATTTTACAATTTGAATCAGTAGTTCCCTAGATAAGCGCGTTCAACCAATGAAACAATCAAACAAACTTATGATATTAGTATAGATGTCAAATCAGCTTTATGATATTAGTATAGATGTCATACGAAAAAATTGGCAATCCTTTAAAAATTATTGTAACTAATTTGAGGCTATAATGTCCAACAGTGAACATATCTTGATTTGTGTTCATCATACCTTCAGTTCAGTTAAGATGCTGTCATCCATCATGAAGTTGTGAATTCGCAGATTTAATTTCGTAAACTCTACGCAATAAAAAGACAACATCAGTTATTGAAATCGAAAAGTAAGGAAAATAATTAATTAAAACGCATTCGGTATATTGGTATATATGATTAATCCCTTTACAGTAAATTGACCAAATAACCTCATTTGTTGTTCAGTTATTGAACCGCGTCATTCGACTCGGCTGCTGCGCAGTAAAAAAAAAACAAAACATTTCGGCAACACGAAAATATTTGCGATCTACCGAAATAGATCGTGCGTAGAATGTGCGCGTGCGCATCGAACATTTCCCCGAGATCATTGTCTCCCAGCGCCCATTGGCCATCGATTGTCGCCGTGATCAGAAGTAAGGCTAGTTTCACTAAGCCGCAATGGAATCGAAACTGAAAAGATGAAACGTTACAGCTAGCTTTCAACTAATTTATACTATAAATTTTATTTATTTATTCATTGTAGGGAAACAAATAGTATACATTTGAAAATAGTCTAAAAAGTGAATTAAAATTACCAAATAGTACCTTTCGCGACCTTTTTATATGCTCCTCCCGTTGAACGAAATACTTTGTGAATCTTTGTGTGCATCTTTTTACGGCAGGTGCGCAGTAAAAAGATGTTACTAGCATAATTATTTGAAAACACCGGCACATTAAATGTCTGATGATGACACAAATGAACGAAAATCAAATGAATGTTAGTTAAAAGGAAGGGGGGGGGGGGGTCAATAACATTGTCCCCGTACGGTACAAATATTTTGTATGGCCTACAGATATTTGTTCCGGTCTGAGCATATGTACATCATGTGATATTCTATGTTTGTAACTGCACCCACGTCACTTGGGCCATGCAAAAGACCAGGAATTCCGACTTCACTGTTATTTTAACCCTAGCTCCGAATAGGAACCTTGACAGAATCAAAGAAAATAATACTTGGACAGAATGTCCCCCAAATGATATCCTGGAACCGTCCCTGCGAGAGCTAGTGTTTACACACATTCACTCTGAAGTAATAAGCAAACTTCACTCAATCCACATGTCTTTATCGCTCTCACAGTAAAATGTTATATTTTTTCTTTTTAATATTTGACATTTTAAATTTTGAGCGTCAGTGGCGCTGTGGACTCGGCACTTGCCTTCCGATCGGGTCGGGGTTTGAGACCGCTATGCACCAATGTGTTTTTTATTTCGAATTTCATATGTACATTTGTCTGACGCTCCTACGATGAAGGAAAACATCGTGAGGCAACCTGCATACATCTGGGAAGATATTCAATGGTGTATGAGTCGACCACGACCGCACTGGGCCAGCGTGGTTGACTAAGGCCTAATCGCCCTAACATAGGGTAGGCCCGAGCCCCTCGGTGGGGACGTATATGAGCAGTGATGATGATATGATGGTGATGATTTTAAATTTACAATACTATTAAATAGCACTGAAATTTTCTTATAAATCGAAATATACTAGATGCATAATTGTTACTTTGTTAGCATATCCACACCATTATTTCTTTCCCGCGTTTTGGATTCTGTCACCAGACACCCAGTAGGGTTGCCTGGAAGTCTATAATTATATTTCTCGTGAATGTGTTATGTATGTACAATAAATTAATATGAATCGTATCTATTGTTCCAGCCCGGGCGAGTGGCAACCCTGGTAGAGGACAAGGAAGTGAGTACGGCCCTTAACAGGCCCCATCACACTATTTTAAGACTCCCTATCGTATATTTAGCTACATCGATGCTACTCTGTATTTGATCTAATTCTGTTGATACTCTCGAACGATGGGAAGTTTATTTTTGCACGTATTAGTCATTGGACACGCAATAGTCCGATTTACAAAGTAGAATTGGGGGCCTAGACAAAAAAAGAATTCAGAAACGTTAACGAAGTTAGAAACGAACGAAATGTATGGGATTGACATAATCACGCTAATCAGAGATTCCAAATCAGAGAATCCAAAACCTTCTTAAAAGCATGCAAGCTCAGCCATCACATTCGAATAAGCAGATTTTTGTATAAACTTAATAAGCAATAAAAACACCTACTTTGATTTTGAACAGTTTTTGTCTTTATATATATCTATATAAATAAAAATGGATCTTCGAAATGTATGTACGCCCATAACTTTCGAACGACTGCACTAAATTGGATGATTCTTGGTTTTATGTATTCGTTGTTGTTAGGACAAGGTTTGTGTAGTAAAAAAATTACAATAATTTAAATACAAATTTCAGAAATTTAGTTAAAAAATATGGCGATACAAAGTACGCCGGGTCAGCTAGTTTTATATAAAATCGAAAAATTTGGGAAATAACCGCTAAAAAATGAATACATGAATAAATCAATAAGGAAAAAAAATCGTCTCGGGTGTGATTTGAGCCCGCGGCCCCGACATACCGTGTTTCTCAATTTATTTAGCATTTAAAAGAATGCGAAGTCACATTACCTATAGAAAAGAAACGTTTTTAACGTACGTTCGTAAGTTCGATTTTTCATAGCCGAAAAGGACCATAGTTCCGGGTATTTGATTTCAGTTTGACATCTCTACGCGTTCCCGAGATGTTCCCGAGTAAAATACTTTAGCTATTGTTCTGTGAGTAAAAGGGCCTTCCGTTTGTTTCCTTCTGAGGTACTGAACCCTAAAAAGACCAATTATCTACGCCGTTAAAATAGGTCGGCAGACGCGTTATCTGGCAAGAAGCAAGCGGCTACTGATATCAGCGCCGTTTTCGCAAAAGCCAGTCACACCACCGCTATCGCTATACGCGAACTGGATACATCCAGTTCACCCGACAACACAGATTGCTGGCACTACTGCATCAGTCAACGAACTGTTTTGTTTGCCGATGCGCTTGATATGACGCAGGTAGTACTGTTTGACGCAAGTGCGCACACCATATCTTATTTAGGGTTGCCAGGTGTCCAGATTTGACTGGGACGTCCCGATTTTAAGAAGCACCTATACACGATACGTCCCGATCTGACCACGATCGGGACACAAAATGTCCCGATTTTTGACCAGATTACAATTTTCCATAATAAAACAGTAACTAAATACAACGACTAAATTACTATCTTAACACTAAGACTATAGTAGGTATGGTAGTAGAATCTTCTAACATTCTAGTAAAAATCTAGTCCTTTTACTGTCCCGACTTGAAAGTAATAATACGAATTTTTACAAGCTTCTGTCCCGAAATTTCGCTTTTAGACCTCTTATTAAAGCAAACAGTGCAAGTCTTAAAGGAGCCCATATACTTATGCCATACCATAGGCGTCTGTAGCCATCTATTGCCTGCAGGTGGGCAGCCTGTTTGTTTGCCCAATTTGGCAAGGTCTTGAAAGGAACAAATCAGAAAACTGTAAATATGTACATAGTCAGGAGCGTGTAAACTTAGATAAGTTTGTATGGAGCTCTCATCATCATCATCATTCTCTCCATGTGGGAGTTCACCTCGCACCTAGGCAGTTTTTTGTATAATCTCCGCTCTGCCAAACATCAGCCAGTTTGCCTAAATATGATCACCGAGATTCGTAATTAGTTAGTTCGTAATTAGGTTCAGGTCACTGTGAGCAAACGCCAATATCTCCAGTTACCAAATTAATTGCCGTCAGTTGACAAACGACCGAATCGGCCGGTGTATTGTTTTACAACCGCTTTCGTCACCCCCACCCGCGGTTGCGATGCCGTCGCTTTCCTTCTTATCATTTGGTTGCGACATTGAAATTGATCAACTCTTTATGTTTTGTTATTACTGTTAATTGATGTCACTGTTATTTTTCCATTTAGATATTTAATTGTGTATATTTTGAACGCGATAATAAATAGATACGCACTTTCAAAGGAAATCAAAGTTAGTGCCTAATCATTATTGGATTTAATGTTCTATTTTATAGCTATAGATGTTTTGTTAAGTACTTACCTATACACAGATATTATTGTCATTTGCCATTAAACTAACGAGTGCCTTACAAAAGAAACGGTATTTTAATCTATATTTTTTATTTATGGTGTTTATGTTAATCGCTAAAGGAGTAGAATGATTGAATAAACTTTAATTTAGCTTAGCAACATCTTCGGTACAATGGCAATTTTAGTTCTAGTTTATACCAAGAACTTTAAATTAGTTCTATCTTAATAGTTTAGTTTAGAATACTTATTTTATTTTAGTTACATTTAATTTGGTTCTAATTTAATATTTTTTAGTAATCGTTTTTGTGTGAGATATTTCGTTTTATTTTAAAAAGCTGGCTCCGGCATGAAAGTTGATATTGGTATTTTTTGTTAGTGACCAGTTTACTTTACTGTGTAAGCTTTTAACAATTTTATACATTTTATAATATATAAAGTTATCGTCAAGTTATCGATTTTTGTCTCATTCACGCAATCTTCGCTTCCCAATTTTATCAGTCCATTCCAATGTTTCTTGCCTAAACATACTGATAATAACTATTTCTTTACGATTCAGTTGTTTTGATTCTTTAAGGAAAAAATTAATGATAAAAACATTGCATGTCATTGTTGATGCTCAGGCCAAAGGAGTTAAAGTTAAATATTATAATTTCCTTGGTTCAGAGTTCAGACTTAGTACAGACAGACATGAGTCTTTATTTTTTAATATTATTCAATGCGGATTTATGTATTATAGATTTCAAATAATCTCATTAGATAATATTTATTTTTATATGCAACAGTTAACATAAGTGCGAGCAAGTCATAGGTATGTTTAAAGGGTTACTTATCTATTACCAAGGATAAAAGCCTTGGTGAGTGGAAACATAAATTAAAGGTACATATCATTAATAATAAATAAATAAAAATAAATAAAAATGCTTTATTTCGTTTCACAATTACAATTTACAAGTCCAGTCCAGTAGGCATTCGAAATGCCTGTGGCAGGCAGCCCCGCTCTTCCATATCATATTTTAGTTGTATTTGAATAATAAACATTAACTAATTAAAAACCTGCAATTTTAATTATACATATTTTTTTAATCAAATGAAATACCTTTTATTTTCATAAGTGTGGGATTATGCTAATATGTGAGTGTGAGTTGTGCGTGTGTGTGTGTGAGAGAGAGAGAGAGTACGTTAGGACATGTATGTAAAAGTATGGTGAGTTTAATTGCCTTACAAAATGTCGTTCTAACTGTGATTAATTAATTTAATTCTGAAAGCCGTCATCTACTTGATTAAAGTGGCACATACAGGTGGTCTAAGCAGAATTAAAGAACAATAATGCTCACAATTCACCCGATGGCACACACAATTAAATTCTAACCTCAAAATATTTAATGCGTTATCAACAATGACTAACATTTGAACTCCTACTTTTTCAGAGTAGTAACATTTAACCTTTTTTGTTAGTCTAAAGGTGTTCTATGATTATCAGTAAGTTTCATTGGTGAACGCGACCTTTAAATGCAGGTCTGAAAATATATGGAAGTTTGACAATCTTCTTTGCAAATTTCTAATTTGTACATGTTTGGTAAGGTTAGAATTTCGCGTCCAATAAAGAAAGAATTACACTCGACTGTGTTTTTCTATTTTCTAAAACTCGAATAAGCTTCTTTTGAGAAATAAATAATGATGGCAGGTCTGTACTATTATCCCATAGGATGATACAGTTTAACCATGAGTATAAGGAGCGTCGGTGGCGCTGTGGACTCGGCACTTGCCTTCCAATCGGGAGGTCCGGGGTTGGAGACCTCCATGTACCACTGTGTTTTGTTTCGAATTTCATATGTACGAGTACATTTGTTTGACGCTCACACGGTGGAGGAAAACTTCGTGAGGCAACCTGATGACGAGGAGAGTGGTGTGATGACTGACGCCTAGGAGTTAGGACCCACCTTACCAATTTTTTTGTCTTTATTACATTAATGTTACAGGCTGTAACCAAGAGTTAACAATGTCAATATGTCAAAGTGCCGCAAACTCCAGTTGTGCAACCACTAACTGCTCCGAAGGTTGGTCCGTTTCCTAATTAAGAATTCGATGGAAATTTGATAAGGAACAGTTGCCGACTCGGCCGTGCAGGTTGATTGGTTCGGGGGCATTATGGGATTAATGGGTTAATGAGATAACAATTGTAGGTTTTACTGTTGCCGCCGCCGTGGTATTTGAGATTACCTGCATTTGAAAAGCAACCTGACCGCTTTGGTTGAATCATTGTTTCGAGCAAAGCAGAAAGTACCACCGCCTTACAGCAATTTGTCACCAAAAATGTCATCAGTATTATTGTAGTCCGAAATCTGCGTTTAATTTTTAGCGTGATCAAAATTTTGTTTGGTAACACTTATTTGCTTATCTTTCCGTCTGTCTGTCATGTCTGTCCGTCCGCTCCGTCGAGATCTCGGTCTCTGTGTCACCTAGACACCACGGGGTTCTATTTCATTTGTTCGCAAATAAAAATGTCAGTCACGATGTCAGTATGGGGCAGACTGGCGTCGAAATCCACTGGCGCCACTCATCATCACAGCTAATATGCGTCCCCACTAAGAGGCTCGAGTCTACCCTAAGTTAGAGTGTTTTAGGCCTTAGTCAACCACGCTGGCCTAGTGCAGATTGGTCGACTTCACTACACCATTGAATTTCTTCGCAGATGTATGCAGGTTGCGTCGTAATGTTTTCCTTCACCGTATTAGTAGAGTCGGACAAATCCTACATAATTCAAAAAACAAAAACATATTGGTACATGGCAGGCAGGATCGAGCCGCGAACCTCAAAAATAGAAGGTCAGTGCCGAGTCCACAGCGCCACCGACGACGCTCCTCACTTACCTAATGTTATTAATCAACCTTAAGAAGATGAGTTGACTCAATATTTTGGTTAGTTACACGAATATCTATCTACCCGTCAAATACTAACAATTCCAAGCTCACACACACACGTTATTATACTCTGCTTAGTTCTCAAAACATACATTGTACGATGAAGTCATCGCAAGACTGATAATTCCCTATGGAAATTCATTGTTGGGAACCTTTCAAATTATCTTACGAGTACATTGTTCCACACGTAACATTTTCACTTTAATCCATTCTTCAATTCGTATTGTGTATATTGGTGGCGCAGTGGACTCGGCACTTGCCTTCCAATCGGGGGGTCGGGGTTCGAGACCCGCCATGTACCAATGTGTTTTTCGTTTCGAATTTCATATGTACATTTGTCTGACGCTCCTACGGTGAAGGAAAATATCGTGAGGCAACCTGCATACATCTGCGAAGAAATTCAATGATGTATGTGAAGTCGACCAATCCGCACTGGGCCAGCGTGGTTGACTAAGGCCTAATCACCCTAATATAGGGTAGGCTCGAGCCCCTCGGTGGGGACGTATATGGGCTGTGATGATGATATTTATATGACAAGACCCCGATGTCTCATTTGCATCTGTCCTAATAAGAGCAGCTGATATGTAATAGTAGCCGATATGAGAAAGCGGTTAATCGCGGTGAACTGTCCAAAAAGGCGTTTTTATCGTATTTTGACAGTTTATCACGATAAACCGCTTTATAATATCCTGTTTAAGGTTACTCAGTCATGGCCGACAGATGTGGAGAAGCAGGTTCCAAGTTGCTCCATTGGATACAGTAGAAACAATACAGTCAATATTTCGTCAGGAGTCAGGGCTGATAAGTGCTCAGCGGCGGTCGAGGCGTTAACACGGTATGTTGAAGTCGCGGATTCGAATGCCGCCGCTGTATTGTGATTTATACACTTTTACGATTATCAACGATCTTGACAAGCAATGCTTATCGGCGGACCTAAAAAGGCCGCATCGCAGAATCATAATACGAATCATATTATGATTCATGTTATGAATTGAGTGCAATTCATTATGCAAATTCTATTTGACAGCTTAGTATGAATATTCGTAAAATGGTCCCAAATGACACTTAATCAATGCCCAATTTGTGGACCATTTTACGAATATTCATACAAAGCTGTCAAATAGAATAATTGCTTATGATGATTTGCACTCCATTCATAATATGATTCGTATTATGATTCTGCGATGCGGCCTTTTTAGGTCCACAGATATCACCTCCAGCACTTATGAACAGCATACTGCTGGAGACGATTATCGACGCAATCCACGACGTTGAGGTGTGACCTACTGCATACTGATACGAGGCGATGTCTAATAATGATAAGCCTTCTTCACCAACTTGATCGAATATCCTGAAAACGCAAGCGGGACTCGAAACACGGACTTAAGGCACTATAGCCCACTGAGTCTGCTATAGTGCGCATTAAGCCATCAGCTCGCTTACGTGAGCTTTCGAAATTTTGAGTTTCGAAATTAATACGACGTGAACTGTCAATTGCTAGCGACCACCGGGCTATCATTTCATTCTAATAGTAAATATTCTAAATATCTGTATCAGCGCGCTAATAGAATTAGCCATTGGTGTTTCTATTCTCATGCGATAACTGCACGTGCTGGCCTGGGGTGGAGCGTGGTAGACATTGTAATTGAACAATCAGGACGACACGTGTACGTAGAATGTGACTTATTTTTTTATTTATTTAATCAAATAATGTACACGGAAACATAAACATATTCTCGCCAAACTGACTCGCAGTTTGTTGGCGAGGACACGCTTATTATCTAACATGCATACAAATTATGTGTGCACTTATTAAAATTATACAAGTACTAGCTTTCCGCTCGCGGCATCGCCCGCGTTATTGTCATTATTGTTTTTCCGGGGGAATTTTATATTTTCCCGTAGAAAATATAATGTTGTAGCCTATTTAAACCCGGATGTTATTTATATTTAAGAGCTCGGATAATAAATTTCGTAGAAATTGGAGCATAAATATTTTTCCTAGAAAATGCGGTTACGGCTGTGCGTGCGTCTATAGATGATTTACATATTTATTAACCTATGTTACTCATTTATAAGTAGCTTGCAATAGTGTATCTTTGAGTTTACGTTTTAATGTATGTTTGCATAACTTTGGTTCCTCTCTTAACCAGGGTATTTTATTAAATATATATCAGGCACAGCACACCTATGCAACCTCCGACCGTAACAGTTGTTATATTCAGGCATTGTCAAATGTCGATCTAGAAATAAAATACAGGTCCTAAATAAATTAAATTCTATTAAAGATTTATCATACACCACCCTTAATTGCAGGTTTGCTTTTATTATGAGGTTTGCTTTTATTATGATACGATCGTCTAAGGCCCGTATTTAATAAACTTTTTAAAGCCAGGTTTAGTTGTTATCTTAAAATAGGACAGTTAGAAAAAGAAAACATAGATTAACTAAGCCAGGTTTAAAAAAATCTTAATTAATACGGGCCAATTTTACAATAGTCAGATAACTTTTATTCGAGAAATCAATATGACAGTTGTGACAGCTTTATCGTTCTTGTACATAGATAATAATGTGTCAAATCATTGATTTCACCGACTGAAACATTTTCTTTAAGAATAATATAAAAAGAATTGTTTAAAAAACTAAAAAACACGCTATAATAGCAAATTAAACTAAAAAGCAGAAAAATCCCACTGGACCGCATTCAACGGAGAGGAATCGTCGACTGCCAGGAAATTTCAAATCGGCTAGATACCGTGGCGCTGCGTAGAGATGTTGCCTCACCATGCATCTTCTATCGCACTTATTACGGGGAATGCTCCGAGGATTGTTCGGACTTATACCTGCCGCCTCTTTTCGCCATCGTTCCACGCGACAAAAATCTATGCCTATAACTTTTCAATATCTTAGGAAGACCTCCTGCCTTATTAATATCATTAGGTACAGCAGAGTTCAGATTTGGGCCCTGCAAATCGAAACCCGTTACGCACAATTTGGCAATGCTTCAATACTGACGCAGCGCATATCTGCAGGCCAAGTCAGTTCATGAAATTACTTTTCCCCAGAGGTGGATTATTGCATTGCATTGTGGTAAATTATTAAAGTAAAACTTTTTTACATCGCCTCAATTTTTTTTGGCCATCTGTCGCATGTCGCATCACACAAAAACAAGAGATCTTTAATTTCACAACGCCATACAGGTCAAGATTGGTCTGTGCGTTAGATCTTCCACTTTAAATCTTTGTGGCAGTGGTTCGATCCTGGTGTAGGGCGTGGTTTTATTTAATTATTTTTTTATATCTGCCAACGTGCTGCCGACTAAATTAAATGCCAACGATCCGAAAAAAGTTTTGTATATAAAAACTAACTGTGCCCTCGAACTACGATTCCCTTTAATAAAGCTCAATACTGTAATTTTTAGATGGGGCTTTCTAAGCTTCCTGTGGGAATTCTGAGAAATCCTTCCTTAGTGGGCGCCTACATAAGCCAACGAATTCCTGTACCAAATTTTATGCTTCCTATCTCCATTAGTTTGGGCCCTATATTGATACCTCAGTCAGCCAGTACCAAAGCCTTTTATAAATACAGTTGTTTCATTATTTCGTGTGTATGCATACGTATGTTGTGTGTGTGTATGTGTGTGTTCGTTTCGTATCCACTGGAACGTCCGTGGGGACTATAGTCCCCAAAATCTCGATCTTCTCGATCGACCTGGGTACTATGGTACCCAGTTCCCTTTGCGTAAAACCGCGCGGTGTGATAAAAAAATCGCGAAAAATAAAATATTTTCTCTATGGCTTTATTCCTTTATCAATAGTCTCTTTCATAAGTTGACAGGTCATATCCAATTTATTTTTAGTCTTAGATTGAAATAAATTTGTCATAGTCTGCGGTTTAACTTACTTGGCCGTATCCATACGTTTCTTACTCCATGACCGATGAGATTTATTGCGTACTTACTTAGTCTGTATTAGTATTTTCGTAGAGTGTTCTATATCAAAATAAACTAGAAGAATTGGGCTACATTATTATGTATGGTTTATGATAGTTTATAGTGTTATATTGCCACACTAAACGTTTTTTTCAAAAAGTGAGTATTTTTGAAATTTTAAGCACTTTAGTTACTATTCTCGTCATTATTCATTCAATTATGAATCCTTATCTAATTAACTATTATAAGTTCATTCCTTATTAAATTAGCTTTCCATACGTATTTTTTATTTAATTTTAGACACAATAATTTATTTTTTGCATTTTTTTTAAATTTGAGGTCGTGCGTGCGCATCTCGCGTATATAATTACGTAATTAATCGATTTTCTTATTTTTTTCTTTTTTCATTAAAAATATTACCCAAAACTATTATATATCAAAATAATCTTCAAGAATAGGGCTATAATAATATATATGGTTATTTAAAGTTTTATAAAATAGTTTTTGTGCAAAAATTTTTTTAAAAAAATCGGGTCTTCCGCGACCTTCCGAACATTTTCGCGCTTCATTCATTTAATTATTAATCCTTATCTAATTAACTGTTATAAGTTCCTTCTATATTAAATTACCTTTCCATACGTATTTTTTGTTCTCTTGTAGACAGTATATGTCACTCTCCGCAATTTTTTGAACACTCCGTACGCGCCGGGTTGAGTCATTCCGCAATGGCGGCACCTTTGATATTTGAGATATACTACTTTTTGCTTTTGAAACCCACCACGCTTCGCGTGGCGAGCGTTCCAGTGGGTATTGTACTTTTGTTAGTTTTCATAATGTAACAAAATAGCTTAAATTTAATCTCTTCGCCAGGCTTATAAGGTTTATAAGGAAAAAACATACTATTTTGCATATTTTGATTAATGTTTGGAATCTTGATTGATCATTAATTAAAAATCTAATCGGTTGCTGTGTTAGAACAATAAATGGGCTATCCTATGTATTCAAAATCATATCACTGTCGTTAAAAATACGGAAGTCATTTCTTTATAGTGATATTTAGGATTTTTACACAGAGTTATCAAGACATTTTTCAATTTAGTCGTGTTTCTTTACTTCTTTTTTTGTGCACAATGATTTTTTTGTAATAGAATTCTATATCATTTACTTATACGTAAGCTCAAACATCAGTTTTTTCATCAGATTTAATAAACTGGCCTGCACGCAAATCCATTTTTCTCTGTTCTTTCAAACCTTGAGCCCCAAAATACGAGTATATTGAATCTTAAATTGATGAAACAAAATGATAGACGGTTTGCTGAACATTTTTTGCAGCAATTTCTACTTTGCAGGTCTATTATGGTTACCAATGACTATGTATTACCGATTTCCAATGAAATCATCGCTATGGCATAATTTCAATGATCAATGAACGAGTCATGATATAATGAACGAATGATCAAAAATCTGACAGAAAATATTATTTTTCGTTTTGCACTTTGATGTCATCATGATATCATTTGAAAACCATGAGATTGGTAATAGGCCTGCTGAATTGTTTCTTGTTGGTGTCATTCAGTGTCGCGTGATTATTATTTTTATGCTTTGATCAATGTTATGAATCTTGTAGTGATGAATCTCGTGGGAATTTTGTATAAAAATGGTCCAATGGTGATCTCGAATTTCCAAAAATAGTTATAAACTTTATGAGTTTTAAAATTAAAGAACATAGGTCCTCTTTTGTTGCTAAATTGTAGCAAGTATTCGCTTCACCGCTCAATTACAACGAATTCATTCTTTTGAACCACTCCAATAGACTCTCAACAGACGCGGCCTGGCACAGCGCATCCGGTATTTTGCAAATTGACAGATTGGCACCGACCGTAAATAGACGCACGGAATTTCACACAGTCACTGGACATTGTGAATTTGCATTGACTTGTATGGCAGGTTAGTAAGTTTTTGATTAGTTGGGTACTTATGAGGTAACCTTCGAATACACCGATATTATGTATTAACCTGCAAGGTACTGTTTAAGGAGTCGTTCAAGATTCTCGACATATACATCAAAGCACATATACATCAAAGAATTGCTGTGTTCCGGTTTGAAGGGTAAGATATGACAGTGAAATTACTGGGTACCGTTATTTTACATCTGATGTCACAAGTATGAATATTCGTAAAATGGTCCCAAATGACACTTAAGCAATGCCCAATTTGTGGACCATTTTACGAATATTCATACAAAGCTGTCAAATAGAATAATTGCTTATGATGATTTGCACTCCATTCATAATATGAATCATAATATGATTCGTATTATGATTCTGCGATGCGGCCTTTTTAGGTCCACAGATATCACCTCCAGCACTTATCAACAGCATACTGCTGGAGACGATTATCGACGCAATCCACGACGTTGAGGTGTGACCTACTGCATACTGATACGAGGCGATGTCTAATAATGATAAGCCTTCTTCACCAACTTGATCGAATATCCTGAAAACGCAAGCGGGACTCGAAACACGGACTTAAGGCACTATAGCCCACTGAGTCTGCTATAGTGCGCATTAAGCCATCAGCTCGCTTACGTGAGCTTTCGAAATTTTGAGTTTCGAAATTAATACGACGTGAACTGTCAATTGCTAGCGACCACCGGGCTATCATTTCATTCTAATAGTAAATATTCTAAATATCTGTATCAGCGCGCTAATAGAATTAGCCATTGGTGTTTCTATTCTCATGCGATAACTGCACGTGCTGGCCTGGGGTGGAGCGTGGTAGACATTGTAATTGAACAATCAGGACGACACGTGTACGTAGAATGTGACTTATTTTTTTATTTATTTAATCAAATAATGTACACGGAAACATAAACATATTCTCGCCAAACTGACTCGCAGTTTGTTGGCGAGGACACGCTTATTATCTAACATGCATACAAATTATGTGTGCACTTATTAAAATTATACAAGTACTAGCTTTCCGCTCGCGGCATCGCCCGCGTTATTGTTTTTCCGTGGGAATTTTATATTTTCCCGTAGAAAATATAATGTTGTAGCCTATTTAAACCCGGATGTTATTTATATTTAAGAGCTCGGATAATAAATTTCGTAGAAATTGGAGCATAAATATTTTTCCTAGAAAATGCGGTTACGGCTGTGCGTGCGTCTATAGATGATTTACATATTTATTAACCTATGTTACTCATTTATAAGTAGCTTGCAATAGTGTATCTTTGAGCTTACGTTTTAATGTATGTTTGCATAACTTTGGTTCCTCTCTTAACCAGGGTATTTTATTAAATATATATCAGGCACAGCACACCTATGCAACCTCCGACCGTAACAGTTGTTATATTCAGGCATTGTCAAATGTCGATCTAGAAATAAAATACAGGTCCTAAATAAATTAAATTCTATTAAAGATTTATCATACACCACCCTTAATTGCAGGTTTGCTTTTATTATGAGGTTTGCTTTTATTATGATACGATCGTCTAAGGCCCGTATTTAATAAACTTTTTTAAAGCCAGGTTTAGTTGTTATCTTAAAATAGGACAGTTAGAAAAAGAAAACATAGATTAACTAAGCCAGGTTTAAAAAAATCTTAATTCATACGGGCCAATTTTACAATAGTCAGATAACTTTTATTCGAGAAATCAATATGACAGTTGTGACAGCTTTATCGTTCTTGTACATAGATAATAATGTGTCAAATCATTGATTTCACCGACTGAAACATTTTCTTTAAGAATAATATAAAAAGAATTGTTTAAAAAACTAAAAAACACGCTATAATAGCAAATTAAACTAAAAAGCAGAAAAATCCCACTGGACCGCATTCAACGGAGAGGAATCGTCGACTGCCAGGAAATTTCAAATCGGCTAGATACCGTGGCGCTGCGTAGAGATGTTGCCTCACCATGCATCTTCTATCGCACTTATTACGGGGAATGCTCCGAGGATTGTTCGGACTTATACCTGCCGCCTCTTTTCGCCATCGTTCCACGCGACAAAAAATCTATGCCTATAACTTTTCAATATCTTAGGAAGACCTCCTGCCTTATTAATATCATTAGGTACAACAGAGTCCAGATTTGGGCCCTGCAAATCGAAACCCGTTAAAATTCATTTCAATCAAAATTATTATATGGTAGCCATCTTGTAGAATGGTGGAACCCAAAAATTTTTTCGATGTATTGCAATCGGTACACTATGCCGAAGCCAGATATCGATTTTTATCCCAATCGGAGAACATACATACTGGGGGGAAGTGGGGTTATGTGGTGGGGGTCAATCAGGGGGATACATTGGCGTAAAATTTAATATTGCCATCCGTCTTTAATACGTGTGCTTCAAACCAATTAGACGTCTTGAAGTGGGTGAAAATTGCGTTGTAAGATTCCGTTACATAGATACATACATACAGGTCAAGCTAATAAAAGCGTGTAAAAAGAGTTTAGAGATTAAAGCCTGAGCAAGAATATAATGTAGACTTATTTTTCAAAGTATTAATGAGTTCCCATTGTCGACATATGTCAATGGAGTTCCCTCGGGAACGAGTGAAATAACCCAACTCGAAATACCTGAATTCGACGTTTCACTTAACAGTTAGTCGTTTAAATAAAACAATGTTCTATGCAGTAACTGCAGAACACCTGTACAAGTGTACACGTGTATCTGTATATTATAGTGAATTAAGATACCTAATGAAAATACCTATTAGTCATATGACAGCGGAATGTAATGCACGTGTCTCAGTTAGGTATATCGTTAATTTAATGCTGATAGTGATTATGGTGGTTACTATTATGGCGTATGCGCCGCACGTGCCGCACAATTTGGCAATGCTTCAATACTGACGCAGCGCATATCTGCAGGCCAAGTCAGTTCATGAAATTACTTTTCCCCAGGGGTGGATGCATTGCATTGCATTGCATTGTGGTAAATTATTAAAGTAAAACTTTTTTTCATTACTCATACTCTGAAAGTAGGTCTGAAGTTGCCTGCGGAGCGGGTTGAAAGTAGTACTTTTCAGCCCTAGGGAGAATCACTTTCAACTGACAGCTGCTGTCAAATTTCAAAAAGAAAAGTTCTATTTTCACATTTTTATTGAACCATGTTCCGACTTTCTATACAGCCACTCAATTACAGCACGGTGTAAAATTGAAATAACATAATGTTAAGTACTTATTTAAAGAATATATTTTTTGATGACTTTATTATTTTAAAAATATTAACCATTTCTTCAATGATGAAAATGAAAAAAATAATTGCTGAATAGCTGGCCGGTCATAGAAAAAAATACAAAATAAGGGGGATAGCGGCAATCTAATCTTCATTTGTTTTTTCGAGTTTTTATTGTTTATTCTTCTGTATAGCAGAGATTTCATACATAAGATAAGAGGCAAAAGCAGAAGTTGTTCATTTAATAAAATTTATTTCACTCATATGTTCTTTTGCTAATTCATGATTTTGTTTTTACTTTCCTTGTATTCGTAATGAAAAGCACAGTGTTTACCTCGAGGAACTAAATAAGTAACTTATTTAGTCCCTCGAACTATAGGCGCCCTCTCTACGCTCGGGCGCCAAACCCCGTCTCGGGACTAAATAAGTTACTTTCATCCCTAGGGTAACAATGTACTATTACATCGCCAAAATTTTTTTTGGCCATCTGTCGCATGTCGCATCACACAAAAACAAGAGATCTTTAATTTCACAACGCCATACAGGTCAAGATTGGTCTGTGCGTTAGATCTTCCACTTTAAATCTTTGTGGCAGTGGTTCGATCCTGGTGTAGGGCGTGGTTTTATTTAATTATTTTTTTATATCTGCCAACGTGCTGCCGACTAAATTAAATGCCAACGATCCGAAAAAAGTTTTGTATATAAAAACTAACTGTGCCCTCGAACTACGATTCCCTTTAATAAAGCTCAATACTGTAATTTTTAGATGGGGCTTTCTAAGCTTCCTGTGGGAATTCTGAGAAATCCTTCCTTAGTGGGCGCCTACATAAGCCAACGAATTCCTGTACCAAATTTTATGCTTCCTATCTCCATTAGTTTGGGCCCTATATTGATACCTCAGTCAGCCAGTACCAAAGCCTTTTATAAATACAGTTGTTTCATTATTTCGTGTGTATGCATACGTATGTTGTGTGTGTGTATGTGTGTGTTCGTTTCGTATTGTACTTTTGTTAGTTTTCATAATGTAACAAAATAGCTTAAATTTAATCTCTTCGCCAGGTTTATAAGGTTTATGAGCAAAAACATACTATTTTGTATATTTTGATTGATGTTTGGAATCTTGATTGATCATTAATTAAAAATCTAATCGGTTGCTGTGTTAGAACAATAATTAGGCTATCCTATGTATTCAAAATCATATCACTGTCGTTAAAATTACGGAAGTCATTTCTTTATAGTGATATTTAGGATTTTTCATAGAGTTATCAAGACATTTTTCAATTTAGTCGTGTTTCTTTACTTCTTTTTTTGTGCACAATGATTTTTTTGTAATAGAATTCTATATCATTTACTTATACGTAAGCTCAAACATCAGTTTTTTCATCAGATTTAATAAACTGGCCTGCACGCAAATCTATTTTTCTCTGTTCTTTCAAACCTTGAGCCCCAAAATACGAGTATATTGAATCTTAAATTGATGAAACAAAATGATAGACGGTTTGCTGAACATTTTTTGCAGCAATTTCTACTTTGCAGGTCTATTATGGTTCTTTCATAGATAAGAAAGTCATGAATACTCCATTTGGTATTACCGATTTCCAATGAAATCATCGCTATGGCATAATTTCAATGATCAATGAACGAATCATGATATAATGAACGAATGATCAAAAATCTGACAGAAAATATTATTTTTCGTCTTGCACTTTGATGTCATCATGATATCATTTGAAAACCATGAGATTGGTAATAGGCCTGCTGAATTGTTTCTTGTTGGTGTCATTCAGTGTCGCGTGATTATTTTTTTTATGCATAGATCAATGTTATAACTCTTGTAGTGATGAATCTCGTGGGAATTTTGTATAAAAATGGTCCAATGGTGATCGAATTTCCAAAAATAGTTATAAACTTTATGAGTTTTAAAATTAAAGAACATAGGTCCTCTTTTGTTGCTAAATTGTAGCAAGTATTCGCTTCACCGCTCAGTTACAACGAATTCATCCTTTTGAACCACTCCAATAGACTCTCAACAGACGCGGCCTGGCACAGCGCATCCGGTATTTTGCAAATTGACAGATTGGCACTGACCGTAAATAGACGCACGGAATTTCACACATTCACTGGACATTGTGAATTTGCATTGACTTGTATGGCAGGTAAGTAAGTTTTTGGTTAGTTGGGAACTTATGAGGTAACCTTCGAATACACCGATATTATGTATTAACCTGCAAGGTACTGTTTAGGGAGTCGTTCAAGATTCTCGACATATACATCAAAGCACATATACATCAAAGCACATATACATCAAAGAAGCAGTGCTTGCATTGCTGTGTTCCGGTTTGAAGGGTAAGATATGGCAGTGAAATTACTGGGTACCGTTACTTTACATCTGATGTCACAAGTTGGCAACGTACATTGTGGCTCTTGTGGGGATTGCAGCTTTGCTGCGAATCCCACAGGAGCCACATGTATTATAGGTGACTGTTTGACTGTTTGTGGTGACCACTTACCATCAGGTGGGCAGTTTGCTTGTTTGCCAACTTATCGCAATAAAAATATATATAATATTTGTGAAATGAACCAGCCAATACATAGCCGATAAACATTTTCTGACACATGATTCAGTTTTTCTTCATCAAGTCATCCAACTCGATCACCATTTATCAATAGAGTATTTTTATTAATGTTTTAATGATTTCCTTCACAGACTCGTTTTCCGTGTTTTTGTTTAGATCTGCAATCTTTTGGATTTTATTCCTTATACACAATAAGATAATTTGGATTGGTCGACTTCACATACACCTTTGAATTTCTTCGCAGATGTATACAGGTTGCCTCACGATGTTTTCCTTCACTATAGGAGCATCGGATAAATGTTTACATAAAATTCGAAAAAAAAAATCATTGGTACGTGGCAGGATTGAAAGTGAGGTCCGGGGTCCAAGTTCACAGCGCCACCGACGCTTCTAAAACATAGCTGTACCTTACAAAAAAGCTTTACAAGAAACGTTAACGTTAAAAAGCTTTATTAATTAACACAATAAAAAGCTTTATTAGAGACACGATGCGTATTATTTGTCGAGAATTTTCTAGAAAATCGATTGAGAAATTTAAACGAAAGCCATATTGATCCTAAAAAAATTACTTTAAAAACTAAAAAAAACACGCTATAATAGCAAATTAAACGGTTTTTTAACAGATTTCAAAAAAGTAGAAGGTTCTCAATTCGATGCGTATGCTTTTTTTGTGTGTTACGCGACTGCTCCGCCAATTGTGGACCGATTTACAACATTCTTTTTGTATTCGATAGAGTATACTCCTGCAGTAGTCCCATTGTCACCGAAGTCAGGACCTGATGATGGGAGCCCAGGAAAATCGAGGGAAACCCTTAAATTTTATAGGTACATCCAATGTGTTTCATGTTTTTTCCGAAGCTATTTAGGTAGGTATTTGCGTCGGGTATAGTCATGAACCGAGCTGATAATGGAGGGACTCGTAACTTTTATCAGTCAGAGGTTTTTTAAATACAATACGCACGTATTGACCCTTTGTCGTATTCATATCTGGTATAATTCACTAAAAAGATAAAAAAATCGACTTCAAAAACAGACACAACTTTTAAGCAGAGATTTAAATCGCTGCTTTTAAGTATTTTTGTCGGTTTTTCTTTTTTGTTGTATAGGTTAGTAATTTAATATATTGTGTTATTTTGTACTGGTTTTAAGCATAATATTCGTATTTTTGTTTATGTTTGTAAACTGGTTTTCCTTAAGATAAAATGTTTAAAATAATATGAAAATAACCACATTCTTTATCGACAACAACATTTTATTTTGCGAATAATGATAAGCTGTATCGCATGTTATTATATTAACAAGTAAAGTCTTTTTCCGTTGAATGACACACGCCGAATCTAATTTATGAACCAACAGACAATTTGATCGTCTGTCGAGTATAGACACAGATGGTTGCGGTCCGACACATATAAGAACACACGCGGTCCGACACATAACACTGTACGAAGATACATGTTGTCATGAATGTTATTATTTTAAAATCGTTATTACATACTTATTATGTGGCCATTTTGAATCGATTTTTTATACAAGTTAGTTGGAAAAAAGCTGACTACCCATCTAGACCTATGTAAGATTAGTTATTATTAGCAAATATACAATCTCTACGTAGAGTTGTTCGAATCGCTTCCCCCAATTGTGTTAGTTGGAGGATAAGATCCGAAAGAGGCTCTTATAAATTCTTCATTAAGTTCAAACTCAAACTTTTTACACAATATAGGCACTTATTAACAAATCACAAAAACATCTCTACCACAATTCTGACGAATTCAACGACACCTCACTATCTCCGTCCAGTCGTTTGGGCTGTACAGCGCGTGCTAAAGAAATGGACGTACATACACATACATACGCTCGAAAAAAAAACCCTCCTTATGACGCAGTCGGGTAAAAAGTATTTGAACAATTTTTGTGGAAAATTGTATGATGTACAACTTTTGTCTGACATATTTTTACGAGAAAACTTACCCTTTCGGAGAAAAATGAAAAAAATCCGAATTTACCTTGAACCTTGGATATTTTTTACGGAAGTAGAATCGAAAAGGAGGATTTTTGATATTTTTTTTGATTATAAAAGGAGGTTCCTCATACATAGAACTGAAACTCAAATTTGCTTTTCATCAAACCCATACTTGTGGGGTATCTATGGATAGGTCTTTAAAAATCATATTGAGGTTTCAAATATCATTTTTTTCTAAGCTGAATAGTTTGCGCGAGAGACACGTCCAAATTGGTAAAATGTGTGTCCCCCCCTCCTGTAACTTCTAAAATAAGAGAATGATAAAACTAAAAAAATATATGATGTACATTACCATGCAAACTTCCACCGAAAATTGGTTTGAACGAGATCTAGTAAGTAGTTTTTTAATACGTCATAAATTCTACGGAACCCTTCATGGGCGAGTCCGACTCGCGCTTGGCCGGTTTTTATACTCTACGTATACATCACTACTATAATAAAACTACTCAATGATTTAGTATTGGATTTTAATTTTATTTCTAAATACAGTTCTGAGTTGGCAACTGACATGGCTCTACCATTGGTCCATGGCTCTACTCAACTAATTTAGGTTAAACGCCAAAGCGCGAGTTTCGGAAAGTTGAGGGAAAGCTGACAGCAATTCTTTGCTCCAAGTTATTCAAATGTCTCCTTTGCGCCTTCTCCCCTTTCTGGGGTGGACGCTCACACGTATACACGGATGTCCTCCGCAAAGGCGTCGTGTGGTCACAGTAAGTGGTACCACGTGGATCCCCTAGAGGATCCACTAGGGGATCCTGGAAGCCTAACTCCCGCTGGCTGCGTATTCCTAATTCATCTCTTCGGGCGGTTGTCCTCTTAGTTCCTTACCTTTAGCCCACTGATCTTGTGCTACAACCGATGCGCGAATTTCCATAGCCTCCTTTGCCTCCGCCCTCACGATCGAGATAGTAGATATGGCCAATCTCGAGCATCTTCGTCTTATCTAATCCCTACGCGCATCACTATAGACATAACACTCACAACAGTGCGTGATGCACGTCTTCGGTCTCGCACTCATCATAGTAACAACTTCTTCTCAGTCGTGCACTTTTTTTATAGTGGGTCTAGCAAATGACTCCATTCCATCTGATGGTAAGTGGAAGTGGGGTCCAAATGCGAAGATAGCTAGTGCAACAGAGGGAATACCCGCTGCACTAGTCACCCTCACCTTGCCGACTTGCAAGGTGCTGCTCCACGCCTCTTTTAAAGGACCCGGCATCGTAAGAGGGAGGGACACGCGTGCTGGCAGTGAATTCTATGTTTTGGTTGTGCGACAAAGAAATGAGTTATCAAATTTCTTTGTACGCGTTGGAATGGTATTCAATTCAATTCAATGTCATTGATTCAAATTGGATTATAGAGAACATATAAACTTAAATCAAAAGGAGGATCAGATTCGAAAGGAGGTCAAAAAATAAATACTACGATTGTTATAATAATTGTAAGGTATATTGCACTGCGCGAAATGCATAAATGTTTACTCAGTATGGATATTTTTAACAAAAATGTAATCAGCATCGAAAACTGATTGTTCTCTTATAATCACTTTTGCACGTCAAAGAAGCTACACCAATGGTTCACAAGTAAGTAGTCACAGTAAGACAGCGACAGGTGACAGCGCAGACCAGCACGCGTAGATAACTCGATAAAAGTCACTGGAAAGACACGGGGGCTACTTTTTATCCCGAATGAGTTTCTAGGAACACATGATATATCTGAATTTCACCCAAAGTCGCGGGCAACAGCTAGCTATCGAATCAATACGATGGCCGATTGCCGATTAGTTACAAAATCCCCCAACTCTGCAGCTCCCTACAAAGTTTTATCCAAATCAGTTCAGTTTTTTATACTTCAAAATTGCCAAGCAAGCACGCTGCTCGCCTGATGTTAAGTAGCTGCAGTAATCTATAGTATATTATTATGTGGTTCCTGTAAAACTTGTAAATGACGAACCCTTCAAGAACGCCAATAGTCGGCTTAGTAAAAGTAGATAAGCATTTTACTACCATTTCACACCAACTATTAACAATGCAATATAGGAGTATAACCATACTAAATAAAAGGAATAGTTGGTGTGACGTAGTACTAAAATATCCATCTACTTCTGAGGCCGACTGTACTTTGCCAACGTCAGTTGAGTAATGTTTTGGTCACACTCACACAATTCGCATTGAATTACGAGCAAAGCTCGTATTAAATTAAATTGAATGGCCTCGATGTGTTTGCGATATGCCTTCGGATTTATTGCTGTCTTGTATATCAACACGTGTGAACCCCGACCTTTGGTCGATGACTGTCGCCAAGTGCTAAAGGAATTGTTATCATTGTGTTTTGAATCGTACTATCAGTATTTTGTCTTACAGCAGGTCTGAGTGTTACAGCCATTGATTTACTACGTTTGGTAGTAAATCAATGGTTACAGCCTACTTATCTATAGAAGCATCTAGAATCACTATATTGGATTTGGTAATCCCTTTTCTATACAGATATTATAAAGTGAAAGGTTTAAATTTTATTGAATACAAACATATAGTTTGTATTCCTAATGAAATCTCTGATAGAGATAAGTCCACCTTTGTAAACGCAATTTTTTAACTATGTTTATAGCGTCGGTGGCGCAGTGGACTCGGCACTTGCCTTCCAATCGGGGGGTCGGGGTTCGAGACCCGCCATGTACCAATGTGTTTTTCGTTTCGAATTTCATATGTACATTTGTCTGACGCTCCTACGGTGAAGGAAAACATCGTGAGGCAACCTGCATACATCTGCGAAGAAATTCAATGGTGTATGTGAAGTCGACCAATCCGCACTGGGCCAGCGTGGTTGACTAAGGCCTAATCACCCTAATATAGGGTAGGCTCGAGCCCCTCGGTGGGGACGTATATGGGCTGTGATGATGATGATGATGATAGGTTTTTTGTCCATTTTGTTATATCGTATAACTAATAGTATAACTAGTTGACAAACCCTAATTGAATACAACTAAGTATATATAAAATTTTCTACTTCTCTTACATGCTATTTATATAGAAGAGGAAAAACTTTTATATACTTATTCTGTTTCTATATAAATTAAATTTTATGACCAATCCGATACTTACTTTTTGCAGTTAAGAATAAATTAATCTATACTAATATTATAAAGCTGAAGAGTTTGTTTGTTTGAACGCGCTAATCTTAGCAACTACTGATTCAAATTAAAAAAATATGTTTGTGTTGGATAGTCCATTTATCAAGGAAGGCTTTAGGCAACATCACGCTACGACTAATAGGAGCTAAGCATCAATTAAAAATGTTGCAAAAACGGGAAAAAATATATGTCGAAACGTAGTTCGCGGGCACAGCTAGTTAGTAATGCCACTTCAGGATCTTGTCGCTGCGCTTGAGTCGTTGGAAAATTCCATTTTACTCTGTTTCTAATTAATTTTCTCTCGACTTAAGTTAGTGCCATCAGAAACAAAATATTTTCTTTATATTAATCTGTTTGTAATGCGGTGACAGTAACAGACGTTATGTTATTCAAAATGTCAGTTTGAAATATTAGCTTTGTGGCAAACCACAGAATACAGAGGAATACAGGACATTTCTTGGATTACTTCGCGTACACACAATCACATTACCAAAATATTGATTACATAAAACAATGATACATATAGATAGAAACTTTATTTGGTCTTCAGAAACACACACACAACAATTTAGTATAGTAGAAAATAAGTAAGTATACAAGGAAGTAAACAAAAAATACAAATATATGACATATGATCAGTATCGCATACTTGTTTCCACACCAATAATATGTATATGTGCTGTAGCAGCACAAAAAGGCCACAGCTCAGCGTCAATTTTGCTCATAAGACATGAGTAAATCGTTGATTTTCAGCTACAGCCTGGGGAACTAGAAAACTAACTAATACGTCAACGACACTCAGCCGAAGTGTTGCACGCCCTGCTCATCAAAAGCTTTACGTTTAATTGTCTGATTAGCATAATTATGTCATCTTGTATTCAATGTAATATTGCGGAATGTTATTCTGGTGTACATATGCATCACGGTATTATTATAATTATTAAGAATATAGGTAGTAAATAAAAAAAATATATAAAAATTATAAATTGAGTAGGTTTCTTTATTCAGTGAATTGAGTCGTGTGAATTGCCTTTCGTAATCTGGGCAAGACGTTTCGAAATTCCCTTTTTTAACCGACTTCAAAAAAGGTTTAGGTTCTCAATTCGATGCCTATGTTTTTTTTTGTGTGTATGTTACGCGATTACGTCGCCAATTGTGGATCGATTTTTCAAAACTCTTTTTGTATTTGATAGAGTATACTCCAAGGGTGGTCTTATAGTCAAAGTTAGGATCTGATGATGAGATCCCATGAAAATCGAGGTAAACGCTAATTAAAGAAACCCTCATTTAAATGAGGGTTTCTTTCACTAAAAAGATTTCATTTACTAAAAAGTTAAAAATAAAAAATATTTTACAAAAAATAAAAACCGACTTCAAATACACTGAAAAGTTAAATATAATATAAGAATAGGTACAGACATCACACTTCCATATTGAAGTCGGTGACAAATTTTAAGACTTTCTAGATCATCCTTTGACACCGACTTCAATATAAAAGTGTAATGTTGTCTGTACCTATTCTTATATTATTTTTAACTTTTCAGTGTTTTTGAAGTCGGTTTTTATTTTTTGTAAAATATTTTTTATTTGACTACCCATAAGTACATTTTTGACCTTTTCCTTGAATGTATGCATAGATTTTAAGGTTCTTATGGGCGGCGGAATGTTATTTGCAGCATTTTGTGGCGTGGTAGCGAAAACTGCCAGTAAATGCTGTTGTTCGATGCGGGTATACATATAGGGGGGGACGCAGTAATCTAGGCTCAGAACAATGATCCGTGTTGAAACGGAGGAATTTTAATTTTGAAAAAGATAATCAGGTTTTCTGAATTTAATGATAAACATCAATGCCGCGAGGTGAAGCTGTCTCCGTGCTTCCATGTTTAGGATACAGTGATACACGCATTATTTAAAAGCGGCCTAATATAGTCTTGGAGGTACGTCAAAAATGAACCTGCCACAGGCATTTTGTACGCGTTAGACCAAGCGGCTAGTTTTATGAAGAAGTCGAGGTCCATAGACAACATCTCTATAGTTCAACCTTGAAAGTACCAAAGAATCACAAAGCATGATCCTTTCCTTTTCTGATGACAATGACAGCCTCGTTGGTCTATAAGTCACAAGTGAGGCTGTTAATCCGGCAAACCCGGGGTTCTATTCCAAGGTCAAGCAAAAGTGGGCGGAGTTTTTGCTGCTTAGCAACCTCATTGAGGCAGTTTGGTATATTGAAACTCAAAATTGGCTAAGTTTGTGTGTTTAATACACTCGGCGGGGACGTATACATAAGCTGTGATTATGATAATATTCTTTATTATTTAAATGTAGTAGTAAATTAATAGACATAGACACTCACTGATTCTCCTTAAAAAATTTTATGTATTTAAGTTGTACACAAACTTGCCACTGATTTTTGTAACATTTTTAGGGTTCCGTAGCCACAAAAAAACGGAACCCTTATGGATTTGTCATGTCTGTCTGTCCGTCCGTATGTCACAACCACTTTTTTCCGAAACTATAAGAACTATACTGTTTAAAACATTGGTAAGTGGATGTATTCTGTGAACCGCATTAAGATTTTCACACAAAAATAGAAAAAAAAAAACATTAAATTTTGGGGGTTCCCCATACTTAATAAAATTTTTTTTTCATCAAATCCATACGTGTGGGCTATCTATGGATAGTTCTTAAAAAATGATATTGAAGTTTCTAATATTTTTTTTTCCAAACTAAATAGTTTGCGCGAGAGACACTTCCAAATTGGTAACTAGTGTTCCCCCCCCCCTTCCTGTAACTTCTAAAATAAGAGAATGATAAAACTAAAAAAAATATATGATGTACATTACCATGCCAACTTCCTCCGAAAATTGGTTTGAATGAGATCTAGTGACTACTCACTTTCTTCTTTTAATACTTCATAAATCGTAAACCGCAATTTACCTTTCGTTCGATCAACTCAAATATAAAAATTAAAAAAAAAAACATTTAATTTCATAAACATAAACCTTATGCATAAACCGTGAACCATTATTTGCTAATAATAAAAATCCCATCATTTAGGTACCTACCTAATTAATGTTGACTTATCAATAACTTAATTTAAAAAAATACACTGTTATTAAAACATCGATCAAAGTTACAACGAACTACAAGAACTTTTATATTATGTTACTTGCTGCTACGGAACCCTTCATGGGCGAGTCCGACTCAAACTTGGCCGGTTTTTATAACTTATGCTCGGTTGGCTGATAGAAATCTTTTAAGCAGATACGCATGCCTTTGAGCTTGTTTTTTTTAACATGTTTGTATAGATACGGTTAGCTGTGCACAACAAAGGATCTGTCGAGCAAATCGTTTCCTCAATCAAGTCCAAACAGAGGAGATCAACCGTATCATTTGTACAACCGCGAATTGCAACCACAATGGGATTTAATCAACCATTTTTGTTGACAGGTTATTTGATGAATTGTGCTCGGCTGTTAGACTTAGTATTGAAAGTCCTTGTTGTACTGTGAGTTAACTTGACAAGCCATTCATGAATCCATTTGTGTAATAGTTTCTTAGCCTACAAAGGAATTTCATTCAGGTTTTTTCAAATGAGCAATTGAGAAATTCAATTGATTACATTAATCTGCACTGAATTGACCAATTGAGATTATTTTTTATTGTTTTTAGTTGAATTTTTTACTTATTAAAAATTCTACGCTTTTTTTTACTGTCAAAAATCCCGATTGAATTTTCTCGGTATTCTATAGGATGGGTCCTTTTGGAGAGTGCACTTAAGAGTTATGTAATTTTATATTTCCTGCTCCGTTCCTTCTTTACTTAGGTATAGGATTTCAGAATGTTGGGAATTCATACTTATTCTGTGGACATCCTACAGAATGTTTCGGTAACTGTTTTCTAATTCAAGCTGTTAAGATACGTTCCTTGGTCTCTTGTGGTCTCAAATTATAACAAGGTTAGTGAAATTGACCTAATATCTTGCATATATTCTAGCCTCGAATGAAGTGGCTCATATAATTGGAATCGAACTTCACTTCGGACAATTTAGTTTCATTTACAATTAGTAGCAATTGGAGTAAATGGAGTAAATCGGTTTTTGGTTACCTTAGTAACTCTAACTACGAATTGCCGAAAATTCATTTCCTGGTGATAATAAACATATCCCTGGGAAAAAAGTAGGCTGTATTTAAATACTTAACAATTCCTGTGCGAATCCTCTCGATTGGCTCCGCTGAAACGTGTATGTCTGACAAACAAACAAAACATGCATTTAACATAGGGATCGCCATATGCAACACGGTGCGCCAACAAACCTATATATCTTGTCATTAGTCACACACAGTGTGTTAAACTCACAATTGCCGTCGAAAGTGTATGTTCATTTTTCAATTGTTCATTTTCAATTGGTTCATTTGTTCATCCAATGTGCTATTTTTATACAAAAACAATGTTACTTGGACAAACAAAATGACATTCGGTTGCGTGCCTATTAAATGTAATACAATGACGCTGCGCAGTAAATAAATATATATATAGAAATCGACATGTCTACGCTATGATGACTATTTGGATAAGTAGTTGAAGGAAACCAAATTCTGGGTGGGTGGGAATCCTGGGTGGGAATCCTGATCGGATTATGTGATGAACACTCCACTAACCCTTATTTTAAGGCGGTTATTCCGCCTTGGAGAGTCGGTGGCGCTGTGGACTCGGCACTTGACTTCCAATAGGGAGGTCCGGGGTTCGAGACCGCCATGACAAATGTGTTATTCGTTTTCGAATTTCATATGTACATACATTCGTCTGACGCTCCTACGGTGAAGGAAAACATCGTGAGGCAACCTGCATACATTCGCAAAGAAATTCAAAGATGCATGTGAAGTCGACCAATCCGCACTGGGCCAGCGTGGTTGACTTAAATATACCTATAAGATTTGTAGACTTAACACGTTGAACTGGATTTTTGATGCTAAATATGAAATTACAAATTATAGCGTTCGGTGGCGTATAGTGGTTCGAACGCTAAGGTTTCGATGTTTAAAACAAAGCAACTATCGCCTTTGCCGAGCATGGTCGTGGCCATGCTACGCGGCGAGGCGGAATGGGAGGCTGTCGCCTCCTTCTGCTAGGATGTAATCTCGCAGAAGGAGGCCGCGGAGAGGGAGCGGGAGATCCTCAAGCCGCTCCCATCCGCCGCAGACGGATAGGCAGGCGAAGACGGGCATTCGCACAAGCGATGCCCGTCTAATGACCCTGCCGCGGAGGCCTACGTGCACGGTTGGCCCCCTGCACGCCGCCGTAAGGCCCTCCGTCTGGGGATTGCCCTGGTGTTCTCGGGCAATCCCCCCTTGGCGATAGCCCGACCAGCGGGTCGGGCTTGCCCGGGCGCGTGGGTAGTGGAGTAGCAGTGTGGACCTTACCTAGCGCGCCCATAAGGGCAGGGAGAACACCGGGGGTTTTAGTGGGTAGGCCTGGCATTATGCCATGAGAGCCCACACACACGCCCGCCGTCTAGCCCACGGCGGGTACGGTGCGATTACGCATTTCCCCCCGAGAAAAAAAAATGGTTGGATCCTGGAGGGGTGACCAAAACTTGTGATCTTTGGTTCCTCCGTGCTTCGGAAGACACGTTAAGTCGTTGGTTGGTGGTTGCTATTGCAACCGTTTCTACCCACCAATTTGTTCCATGTAGGAATAAATGAGACGTGTATGATGTAATGTGATGATGATGAATTCTAGCTCCCAGTATCGTACAAATTGTTTCCTTCTATACCAATATATAAATATAAGTAAAGCAACACCTATATTATTATGATTTTATAAACTTTGTTTTTGTTTTTGATAGTCTCAACTAGGTTAATATAATACATTTATTTATTTATTTTATTTATTTATTTATTTATTTAATACTTTCAGTACAATTTGTGTACATAGGCGGACTTAATGCCAGAGGCATTTTCTACCAGCCAACCTTTGGGTGATGCAGAGAAAAAGAAGTAGATGTACTATAATAAAAAATAAAAAATAAAAACTGGTTTTACATTAATTTAACATTAAACAAAGAGATATATATATATATGACAATAATTCTAACACTAACAAGATCAAAAGTAAACTTGATATAACCTACAAAATGCATAAGATACTAATACATACATATTATAACAAAAATAAATTAATATACATATTATATATAAATATAATATATTTCTCGTGAATTCACCGATGTATGACGATTATCAGCAGTCATAGTTAAATAGTCGTAACCAAATGATTTGTGTGGTGAAGCTTTCGTAAATTGTTTTTAAAACCAGATTTACTGGTGGACTTTCTGACATCAAGAGGGAGTGCGTTCCAAAGAAGGGTCGACTGGACAAGGAAAGAAGAATGTACGATATCAGATTTATGAGAGGGACATTTGAGAAGACCATTAAAGGCAGAACGAAGGGATCTTTCATGGGAGGAGCATAAAAATTCAAAATTATTTTTAAGGTAACTTGGGGTATTGGGACTGTTAAGTAAAGAATAGAGTGTAGTCAACGTCCTCATGTGCCTGCGCTGCCGTATAGGCAACCATTTCAAGCGAAGCCGATATTCAGAGACATGATCAAACTTTCTTAAATTAAAAACGAATCGAATGCAGTTATTTAGAAGTCGGTCGAGCTTATTGAGCAGATCTGCATTCAGGTCGAGATAGCACACGTCACCATAGTCGATGATAGGAAATATCAAGGTCTGTACAAGCACTTTCTTCGTATCTGGAGGCAGAAAATTCCTCAGACGATAAAGAGCTCGTAATGTGCCTGTTACTTTTTGACCAAGGCTGGCAGTTTGGGGTCGCCAACTTAAAGTGGAATCCAAGTATAGCCCCAGGTCCTTCACAGTATTACTGAAGGGAATGATTTTATCATCAAAAACTATGGCATCAAGGTTGTCTGGCGCCACCCTAGACATAATCCTGGAACCGCCAATAATTATGGCTTGGCATTTTGTTGGATTAATAAGGATCCCAAACTGCTCAGACCAACTCTTAATAGATCTAAGATCCTGATTTATTCTACTGATAGCTAAATTTATATTATCAATATCCGCCTGGACGTAAAGTTGCAAGTCATCGGCATACAAATGATACGAGCAGCGAAGATGATGAGTAAGAAAGTTTATAAAGATGGAAAACAGAAGAGGGGATAAAATGCCACCTTGGGGGACACCAGCTACAAGGCTCCTCCACGAGGATGATAGCTCGTTGCAGACAACAGACTGTAGGCGTCCCTGAAGATAGGAAGAGAACCACTCCAATACTTCCCGAGAGACCGAAAGATGAGCGAGAATAGCCAGAAGAATTTCATGGTTAACTGTGTTGAATGCATTTGAAAAGTCGATCAAAACCAGAATGGTAACTTTCCTATCTTCAATTCCAGATCTAATATCGTCCGTAACCTTAAGGAGAGCAGAAGTAGTGCTGTGACCAGGTCTAAAGCCAGATTGGAAAGGACTCAAGATGGTATTGAGATGAATAAAAGAGGAAAACTGCTTATGGACGCAGGCCTCAAGCACCTTGGAGAGGTATGGAAGGATAGAAATAGGGCGAAACTGACTAAGGAGAGCTGGATTTGGGACTTTAGGAAGTGGACGAACTAAGGCTTTTCGCCATAGGGAGGGATATGTACTAGAGTTGAGAGAGAAATTAATGATGTCGGTGATGGCAGGAAGGATTTGATCGAGGATAGGAATAATCATCTGACGGCTGATGTTGTCGCAACCCATTGCATTAGACCTGATTGATAATATGATCTTTTTAATATCATTCGAAGTTACAGACGAAAACATAAAAGGAGGAATATTGGGACTTGGAAGACTATCAATATATGTGGTAGTATTTAAAATAACTTCACGGCTCAGATTTAAATCTTTTGAGAAGTGGTCATTCAGATTTTCTAAATTTATATTGATGGGAAGATCAGAGTGGTGAGCCTTACCAACTCCAAGAGTTCCAAGGAACTTCCAGGTTGCGGCAGAAGAGGAAGAGCAGATATTATTGAGAATATGGCGGCGTTTAGCATTACGTATCATCTGGTTACACCGATTCCTTGCAGCTTTGTATGCATCCCACATATCATCGACTCGATGCTTTTTAAAATTACACAGCGCTTTGTCTCTCCGTTTCATTGCGTTTCGGATATCCTCTGACATCCATGGAGCTGGCCGATGTTTAACCTTTATTTTCCTTATAGGAGCATGTTTGTCATAAATGTCAGTGACAATACCATTAAAAGCCTGTAGCTTATCATCAATTGTACAAGCATTAAACACTGGCTGCCAGTCAATTTTGGATGCATCTGAGAGCAATTTATCAACATCTACACGAGCGAAATTGCGTCTGTACAGAACTTTGGGAATAGGTTTAGGAGGCTTAAGGATATACGAGAGGAAAATAAGGTCGTGATGGGAGAAACCGGGGGCAGGATATTGGCCGTGAGAGTGGACGCGCGAAGGATTTGAGACAAGGATTAAGTCAAGCCAGGAGTCATTACTACCCATGTTAAAATGTGTAGCTTGGAGAGGCAACACATGTAGACTGACTGACTCAATCATTTGCAAGAGCTTTCGCGGGCGAGGAGATTGAGGAAGAAGGAGATTAGTGTTGAAATCGCCCATGATGACATGGTGTGCATAATCAGACCCTAAAGATTCTAAAACCGACTCGAGGTCAGTGAAGTAATCAACAGAAGGAGGACAATATACAACGCCAAGCACCAACTTAGCAGCGCCCACGCCAATCTCTAAAAATAGAAACTCAGCAGAGGCAGAATATTGGGGAGTTGAAGCAGCAATTATCTTATACGGAAACGTGCTACGAAGGTAAATTGCTACACCTCCGCCACCCTTGCCCATGCGATCGTTTCTAATAAGGGTAAAACCTGGAAGTGGATACATTGTAGAAGAGAGATGCGGCTTTAACCATGATTCAGAGATGAGAATAGCGTGAACGTTGCAACGGTGAAACGTATCATAGAACTCCGAATAATGGCTTGGAATACTTTGAGCATTAATATGACACACATTTATTAGACGGTTAGGAAGATGCTCAAAGTTAGTAGTTAAAAAATCAGTTATGTTATCAGCAACTGAGCAAAAACTATCACCACTAGATGAGGCTACAGACTCTTCTGCAGAAAAATACAAATCGTCAAAATTCATAGAATAATAAATAAATACCTATATTAAATATATAAAAAAAGGAAAATAATAATATAAAAAAGAATTAAAAAAACAAAAAACAAATAAAAACAAAAATAGTACCCACAGTGCAGCAGAATATGTATCTCTGCACCACCCGCCAGCTCACAAATTAGAGAATTAACAGTGTGAAAACTCAGAATACAACTAAGTACATACTCGTAGAAAGTGGTATAAAGAAATTAATTAACCGCACAAGCAACATTCCTTACACGTACACATGAACACACTAAAATTAAACTATTTGCAATCTGCAAATAGATAAAGCTTACATTGAATATATTCCAATTATAAACAAACTAAATAAAAAAAACAAAATGAAATAATTAGGACTAATGTAAATCGAAAACGTCTGTAAGAGCTGGGTTTCCTTTGCCTTTCAAAAGAAAAAAAAAACGCAAAGTGGGGAAAAAAAAAAACAGAATTAAAAAAAAATAAAAAAAATACAGGATATGGCTGTATGGCTAAGCCTTTGCCTATCTCAGTGAGACGAAGATACATACAAAAAAAAACTAATTGACATTGACTGGTATCTATCGTATCGTATCTTAATTAATCGTCTGTGGCAGGTACCTCTACTTACTACATTGAATTGAATTATATACGTTTGTGTACAATGTCTGCCTTTAAAGAGTACTAATTTAATTTATTGTGGCAAAACTGGCAATGAAAAGAGAATAACAATAAATTATATTGTTTTACCTATAAACTTTGAACAAAATATAACGCATTGGTTGAACAATTAATAGCAAACAAATGTAAACAAACTTAAACGCAATAACCACTTGGAGCTTAATGTACCGAAATTCCTTATACACCTATGCCAGAAGAAACACTAACAAATTTTAAACCGATAACCCAAAAAGCAAATTCCATGCAAAAATACATCATTATCATGTACTTCCTGTGATCAGCAGCAAAATCAAAAGCAAATATAAGCCAAGATACTTTTCGAGTCATTCATTCTTACGATACAAGAGATTTCATTACTTTTAATATGAAGCAGACTGCAAATCGAAGCTACGCACAAAAGAGGAAAATTAACATGTAAAGGATTTAAACATTATCCGTCTTGAAGCAACATTGGATGAAAATAACAGTGTGTGCTATAAATACCTTTGAGGGGTTAATAACAGCATTACAAACATTGAGAAATAAACTTATTGACCAACACTCAATGTAGCCTTCCCAGGACATGAAGATCTATCAGGATATTCAGATGTCAAAGCAGTCAACCGGTCCATGGAGAGCACCTTATGCTTTTTACTGTCTGATGTCTTTATGTAAATGGCCCCATCCACAGTCCAACAGGAACGGAGGCCAAAATGTTGACGGGCCTTGCCATAAATGATTTGCCTGGTCTTAGTGAGAAACTCCTTCAGTGAAGTATTAGAACCTTTGAGACGTGTCTTCGCATTCCAAACAGTAAATCTTGGTTCAATTTGTGAAAACCAGACTAAAATGGGACGATTATTTTCTTTACCAGCAGCGCCCAGTCTGTGGCATGATTTTATGGAAGACTCAGCAAAATCCCCAATGCCCATACTTGTGCGAATAGTATTGAGTATAATCTTACTGCAGTCCTGATTCTCAACCTCAGGGATTCCGAGAAAAAGCAAGGCTTTCTGTCGGTGTCTTGTTTCGATGGAGTCCAGCTGGTTCATACATTCAGTAATTTGTGTCCGAAGCAGTTCAAACATACCAAAAGTAATTTCTCTAAAGGAGCGGAACTCTTCAGCCACCTTTGACACAGTGTCTTTTTGAGGTGCAGTATTAATCTGATCTTGGAGTTCTTGCATCTTCTTATTGACTCTTTCTTCAAGACTTCTCTGTGCAGACAGAATATTCAACAGTTGTGCCATTTGCAATTACTTTTCTTAGTTTTAAATTATAGTGCTTAGATAAACTGGCAGGTGGTGTAAAAACTTTGTTTATATTACATTAACTATGCAGCCAATATGTGAGTACTACTTTATTTTCTCTTGTAGTGAAATATTATAGCAAATTATATACAATTTACTATAAAATATATTAAATAAAAATTCCGAAAGCCAAAACCACGTCTTATCTTTTTGACACCTACCCCCAAAAAAAAAAAAAAATTTAGTGATAAGTGATAACACAGTAAATAAAGTTTGTATAATAGCGTGTATTATAGTGCGCAGATCGAACCTGGATCACAATAATGATTTACTGATAAGCCTGATAATTTTCAGGGGATACTCCGGAAATTATTTTTTTCAGTTTCGTGTTTCTCGTTGATGTCCCTTGCTGGGTATGTATCGAGGTTTCCTTTTCTGTTTTAATTTGTTTTTTTTTTCTATCGAATGAAATATTATTAACCATGATTCTGTATTTAAGAACGAACGTTGCTATAATGCTTATGGATAGATATATGCATTACGATTACTTCTATCCTTTATTCGTATTTCATTAAATTTCTCTCACCTAATATACCTATAAACATTTCGTGACACATTGTTTTCTTATCGAACTTCTTCGAAACGGCTAGACCGATATTTTTCATTTTTTTGTGTATATTTAGTAGGTCTGAGAATAGGTAGTAGGCTATTTTTTATACCCCTAATTGATAAGAACTCCTAGGTACTCCTAAAAGGGTCCACAGAGTTTTAGCTACACACTGTTCCTATGCCTACACTCCGCAGTGTATTTCAAACTATGGCATCGTTTCGTTGACAACAACTGGAGTAGTCCCTCGATATATCGCCACGGCTAATGCTTTTTGGCAGTAGGTTGATGTGGCGATAAGATAATTTTAGTGCGATCAGTAATTTTCCATCGAGCATACACTCTCCGCTGTTTACTATCACTAATCACACTATCGTAGCTACAAGCAGATTATTCTGATATCATATTTACAAAAAACTTCGGAAATATGTTTTATTATTAACTCTTCATTTTATTGTCGAAAAACGTATTTAAAGCATGGACTTAATAATCAAAACATTTGAAATAATTTACTTTGGCATAGTAACAATCAAGTACTTAATAGAAACAAACGCTTTACAATCTAAACATACTAATAATAATCTTAAAAAATATACGTATCCTAAAAAAAACTAAATCTAAACAAAACTAATCATAACACTAAAAACTTATAAATCTAGGCACACGCCGCTCTCAGTGGGCAACGTAACTCTAATGTTAACGTAACTCTCTATTAACTCTTATGTTTTGTGTATATTATATACCTACATAGATCTATGATATTGTTCGCTTGTCGAATTTGAGTCGAATATTTTTTCGATGACGCGGATTCCCTAGACACGAGATCGAACTTGAATAAAAAATATTTTACAAGAAATAAAAACCGACTTTAAAAACACTGAAAAGTTAAAAATAATATAAGAATAGGTACAGGCAACATCACACTTCTATATTGAAGTCGGTGCCAAACGATGATCTCCTTGAAAGTCTTAAAATTTGTCACCGACTTCAATATAGAAGTGTGATGTTGCCTGTAGGACCTATTCTTATATTATTTTTAACTTTTTAGTGAATGAAGTCTTTTTTAGGGATTTATTAGGGAAGGAAATTTTTTTGAGATTTATTAGAGAATCAGCTGTTCCATACATCTAGGTTCAGTGAATGTTGAACATTTGTATGGAACAGCAGATTTTTTTGCAATTTCAAAGTTGGTCCTATAGTGAAATTTGTTCAGTTTGCTTATCTGAACAAGCACACACAATTTTTTTGGTAATTAAAAAATAAACTTGTGTATGTAGTCATAGCAAATTTTAAAAACGGTCAAGTCCGTTCCGTACAAACCTTAGATCATGTACAAACTTATCTAAGTAACTATCCTAACGAACTTACGATTTTCAGATGTTTTCCTTAACACATGTTATGCTATAATCCTTGCTTCCTACCAAATTTCATGGTTCTAGGTCAACGGAACGAAATCGCAAAGTATGCGAAAATATGCAACATAAACGGACATATCTTTTGATAGTGTTGACTTACAATTTTTCACAGCTGAAAGAGACCCTAGTCCCGAGTATTTCGAGTATTTTGGGTTCCTGAGAGAGTGGGTAGTGGAGTCGCAGTGTGGACCTTACCTAGCGCGCCCCTAAGGGCAGGGAGAACACCGGGGGGTTTTAGTGGGTAGGCCTGGCACTCTGCCGGGAGAGCCCCACACACGCTCGCCGTCTAGCCAACGGCGGGTACGGTGCGGTTACGCATTTGCCCCCGAAAAAAAACGCGTTCCTGAGAAAAAGGGTCTTCACAGACGGAGAGGCGCACAAACGAACAACGAAGTGATGGTTATGCTTTTTCCTTTTGAGATACAGACATAATAAGAATTAACATAATAAAAATTGGTAATCCGACAATAATTAATTAGTTGTGATAATGAGCCTAAGATAACTACATTTACCCAACTTATTTGGGTACAATTTCACAGCTATGTTTTGATAGATAAGTAATTATCTTGTCCCAAAAAGCGGGTGCATGACAAGAAAAAGTTATTAAGCTACAAGTACTAAATAATAATAATATGCTGATAGAATTCACAAAAATGCCCGCCGTCCACTTGGATTCACCGGCACGCGCCGCTGGTGGAGCCAAAGCAAACTTAGCTTATAAAATACAAGATATTATTATTTCTTTCCATCATAATTTTATGAGTTTTATATAAAATTTACTCAGGTTGCCTGGTTGCCTTTTGGACATTGCCGCTTAGCCAAAAGATTGCCTTTTGTTTATATAGATAGAACGTTGTAGACTACTATAAATTTCATTATATAAGAGACATGTTTCATATTGTTTCGATCTGAAAAGTATAGTTTTATTGAACACTATAAAACCATTTTTTTATGGCACTAAGGGTCCACTAACTCCTTTCTTTGACGTACTGACAAATAGAGCGAATTGATGTGCAAATAGAGGAATAAAAAGAATTAATTGACATAAAAATCATAACACACTGTACATTGCAGTAACATGTTTTCTTTGTTTATTTGTGTACAATAAATAATATAACTATTATGATTGTTTTATTTCCTGCTCAGAAGGTCCATTATATGTGTAAACCAAAACATAAAAGTAAACCTATCTATGTAAGGGACAGTATTCATCTTGAACCACATGTTATGAAATACAGCCATATCTTTTTGACTTATTTGTGATTTTAAATACAATTAACTCGGGTCTATTTCGCGGTAAGTCAATATAGTTATTGTTTACCGCGAAATAGACCCGAGTTAATTGTATTTAAAATGTGTATAAATCTCGGAAGTCTAAAAACTTATTTGTGATTCTTGTTGTGATCTCATATCTAACTGTTCAGACATATGCTGAGCGGAGACCATTTTGGTAGTGGTTTAAATTGTGTGTTTGTGTTTGGTGTGTATGTAATGTCAAATGTCTACCAAATAAACAAATTTTCTTTCTTTGTTTCTTTCTTTCTTTCATAGTGGAGTTTGAACTAAAAACCGTGTGCTACAGATCTCCAGGCTTCCCCTTATTGAGAGAATAGTCATAAGCAGAATATACACAAGGCGGCCTTCATTCCATCTTGAACCTAACGTCAGATTTTCTCTTGTTCCAGGGAATCACATGGGGCCGTGCGTTCCTCGTCGCCGCTGACAACAGAGCAGCACTCCCGTACCTGTCCACGAGAGAATGCAAGCTCGGGGGCTACAGAACCTACACGGTCAACTTCCACCCGCGTCCGTCCCTATTCCAGCCCGGCCACAGCTCACCAGACAAGAAGGACGCCCTCCTCTACATCGCCGTCCCTGGGAACCGGCACTGGTTGGGATCCGCTCCTCTACCAGACATCGCCAAGCAAATCCTTGAATGCCACGGCCCGTCGGGACCGAACGTCGAGTATTTGCTGAGACTAGCCGAATTCATGAGGCAGGAGGTCCCGGAAGCGCTGGACGAGCATCTGTTTTCGCTAGAGAGGCTAGTGAGGAAGTTCGCGGCTGATATGAGGGTCTGTCTTAGGACTCTGATGGGAGAGGTCGCGGAGGTTAAGGAGGAAAAGCAGGAGGTGAAGCCTGCGGCCCCGAGCTTCCAGTTCGCGTCGCGCATCCCCGACAAGAAGCTGCGCTGCGTGAACATGTGATAGGGTCCTTGTTGATTTAATGAGTTCTAAGCTTCAACGTTTGCTGGGCATAAAAGAAACGGAGGCGCCTCCTAAGTCTATTGAATCAGATTTTGATACGCCGATGTTTTTGTAACATTTTGTGAGAGGTTTTTTAATGTGGTGATTGAAGGATGCTAAAATTGTGATAATGTTAGTCTAGGCTATGTATGTATCAATTGTCAGATTTTTTTATAGTTCTCAATACGAAAAGGACCCGGTTTGACAGCATGAAGATTGATTGGAGATTTTGATTAATAATTTGGGAATTATGCCTCCTTAATTCGTAATGTACGAACTACTACTTACTATAACAGTTTTGACTTCAGATTGACAATTACAATGACACTGTCTTTTATATGCACGAGTACTAGGGACATATTATAATACAAATGAAACAACAACAACCTTTCGGACTAACTCAAGTATTTAAACGGCTTTAAACATTTTCATTATTTCGCCCGACGACGTTTCGAACACTTTTCAGTGAAATTCAATTATAATTAAAATACTTAAAACTTGATATACACGAGTGAATCCGAAAAATGTCATTTCATTTATATAACAATGATACCAACCAACTTAAAAATAAATCGTAAGACGCTATTTACAGTTGACGATAGGAAAAACAAATATTTTTTGATGACTTTTCATAAATAAGGAGACGCACGTGGTCCAAAGATTTTTAGTTTGAAAACAAGATTTCGCTGCTTTTAAAAGCTGTCACATATAAATGCGTCGTCGAGACATTGACATACTTATGGACCGACAAACACAACTTCCTACACGTTAGTATAATTTTGTTCCTTGCTTCGCGAAACAAAGAAAACGGACAAAGGAAACAGAAATTAATTATGAAGATATTTTAGGACAAAGTAATGACTAATGACGACTTGGGACTGTATAATTTACGTTTTAAAATAAATAAAAATTAAATAAATACTAACTTTTCTTATTTAATTCTATTAGTTAGTTTTCTATAAGAGGCTTTTCTTTTTTAATTTGGCAACTATTTGTAGCACTGGTCTTGATATAAGTAATTGTTTTTATTTTAATGTGTCAATTTAATATTGTTATTAATAAAACCAAATATCTAAGAAGCACAACGAAATAAAACCAAAAAAAGAATAAAATCTGCAAGTATTACGTTTCGAATCTAGTTTAATTGCATTGTGATTATGTTATATTATTTTGATGTTTTGATTGATTTATTGGCTAATTTTATTATTATTTTGTATTTAATACTGTATGAATCTAGGCCGAGTGGTGTAACCACTTGATATAAGGAAGACGTGAAACTGTAAGGGTGTATGTTTTAATGATAATAAACAAAAAAGAATAAAGTGCACGATTGACTTTACACTGAATCATTTATTTACTTTTAATATTCGGGACTTTCTTTAATTTTATTATTTTTTGTTGTATAAACTTTATCTTACAGAACTTGTTTGGCACCGACTTTAACTTAAAGTAATTTTATAATAAACATTATTCGATGCCAATGCAATTTATTAAATTGAATTAATGTGTAACTTATTTATTCCAACCAACTTTTAGTGAATACCTAACAATTAGATATTTACAATATGTCAATATTTAGTCACTTCAAGTATGTTTATGTTAGTTATATATGAATATAAAGATAACTGGAAAAAACTGGAACAATAAATAAAGTTTATTTCTCACGTCATTGTTTTAAATTCTCTTGATTTTTTTTATAATAAAATTCTTATTGTTTCTTTGTACGCCTTGAACTGTACAGTGGACTCTTAAATTGGTATATCTCTCGTAATTTGTAACACCTATTTTTAACACATTCCAGTAAATATATATCTCTATTAAATACTATCACATTAATAAAATTATGTTGAGAGTAGGTACTTTTTGGCATATATTCAAATGTCTTCTTAACTAATTTTTATACGCACATTTATGACATAAATATATATGTAACGAAGCAAAAATGGAAATGTTTCTTTAATAAAATAATCGAAGTCTGTGTGCATTTTTATTTTTCCCCTGTATACGGTAAGCAACATCTGCTGTGGTCAAGTAAATGATCGGTGATCAAAAATATGAAAACCTGCAAACAAAAAAGACCTGTGCGTAATTACCTTTACCGTGTCTTGGGTCCGGGTAGCGGAACTGAGAGTCTACTTACCTGAATTATAATTGTTCAGAATCGAGAGTAGATTCGATTCCACTAATAAATAATATATACTGGGTGTAACTGAACACCCTAATAACATTTAAGGGGCTTAGACAAGCACCGAAGGTCCATTTAGTATCGAACGTATATGTTAGATACTAAATGGACCTTCGGTGCTTGTCTAAGACCTGGAACCCCAATACTTTCAGAGTTATTTAATTTTAAACTGAAAGCAAAAACTCAAGTGACAACCATAATCAACTCTTAACACAAAATGACACGTGACAGACGTGAGCGTAGTATTCCTCGTACGCTTACGTAGGGCTGTCGGCACTAAATACCAAAAATAGTTTGTATGGGAAAGAAAGTAGGTTTGTTAGCCCTAATATTTTTCCTACAGAATCTCTACCTACTTCTGATGTTATTGGGGTTTTCAGTAACACCCCAATAACATCAGAAGTTAAAAAAAAACTAATAAACACGCTATAATAACAAATTGAACTAATAAGCAAAACCCACTGTACCGCACTCAACGGAGAGGAATCGTCGACTGCCAGGAAATTTCAAATCGGCATGATACCTTGGCGCTGCGTAGAGATGTGGGTCGGTCTCAGGTTGTCTAGATAGCATTAAGACTACACTACACTAATGACTCACCATGCTTAGTCTATCACACTTATTACGGGGAATGCTCCGAGGAATTGTTCGGACTTAGGTACCTGCCGCCTCTTTCCGCCATCGTTCCACGCGACAAAACATCTATTCCTATGACTTTTCAATATCTTAGGAAGATCTCCTGTCTCATTAATATCATTAGGTACAACAGAGTTCAGATTTGGGCTTTCAAATCGACCCCCGTTAAAATTAATTTCAATCAAAATTATATGTATGGTTATGTGGTGGTTATGTGGTGGGGGTCAATCAGGGGGATACTTAAATATATTTGTCCGATGCTGGGCCAGCGTGGTGGACTAACACCCTAACTTAGGTAGGCTCAAGCCCCTCGGTTGGTATATAATAATATATGAGCTGTGATGATGGTAATGATGAAACACGGGATGCTAATAGTGACCGTATTTTTTTTTTAAATAGAAGAACTGTTGCCATTATTCAGGAAGGAAACAGAGGACTCCGTTTGTACAGGAAAACGGTCCGTATGATTTCATTTCAAACATGAAAATACATATTTGAATTTGAATTATATTATGAAATATAGTATAGATAGGTATTTGCCAAATAATACCTCCTTAATTAGAAAGGGCATAGAGACATGAAAACAGCAAAAAAATATTAGAGTAATAACGCTATTCTGAGATATAAATCAATATTAGCCAAAACACTTAGCTGCCTGCGTATTTAGATTTTATTTTTAGTTACGGGGAGGGAATGATTTAATGATTTAATGGACTCAATTCTGCGCGCCCGCCGTCTAAATAACCTAAAACTAAAATTTCTAAATTTAAACTTAATTTAAATGGCCGGTTAAGCAAGTGCTATTCTACGACAGGCCAACTAAATTTAGGCAGAGCTTAAGCGTAATTCTAAAATGTCTAAGATTAATTTGCGTTGTGTTTGTATTGCTATCGTAAAAATATTAAAAGTAAATTGATGGATGAATTGTTGTCAAAGAAACTAAAACGGGATTATGTTTATATCAGTTAATACATTTAATGTACATTTTTATCTTATTTTTAACAATATAATTGGTACTACTAATTTTTTTTTATTATTTTCCTATTCATTTTTAAGGCGATTAAACAATCAATTTGGGCAAAATAAAAATTTCTACCTCATTTGTTATTTGGATTTGTATTTTTCATTACCAAAATGGCGGATTTAAGCAAGGCTCTAATTTTAATCGGGATGATTTTAGTCGCCGCTAAAAATAGTCAGTTTAGGATGTTTACGCGTAAAAATCTCACGTCTGGAATAGCGTTTGGACGGCTAAAGCTAAGTTGAATTGACCGTCTAAAATTAGAAACGTCAGATTCAAATTAGCAATGTCAGTTGAATTTGACAGTTACTGTAGAATAGGATAATGGTTTAGCGGCACCTAAATAAAATTAGGCAATTTAGCGGCCACTTCAGAATTGAGTCCATTGAATAGTTAAAAGGACTGTGTTTTGCTAGTATAAAAAATCCAAAAGCCATCCTAGTGGACTTTCACGCCATCTGTCGACCACAACGAAACCTTATGCTTATATATTATCGAATCTAACAAAGCAGACAATATATGCTTTAAAACATACTTAGCTAATACTGACTAGGACAATGAGATGGCGCTGGAGTAGCATATTGTACTGAAGAGGTACTGAACAAGTAACTACCTCGTATAATGACAACTTTCACAGATCACAATGAAAGTAATACCACAGTTTAACAATGCATAAAACTGTGGTCATATTTTAATATTGGCCACTTTGGTCTAGAACAGCCTTAGAGCATTTAATTCCCATTTGGTGGGTCGTGCGTGCGTGACCCGGTACCGGGCCGTCAAAATAAAATATTCGGTTGCAGCATTCCTGCCCCATTTTAAAATATTACTAGGTATCGATAATTGACGAAATAGCCGATACCGAAATATAGTTGGCAAAGTTAGCTATTAATAACGTTTTAATAGTACCTACTTACTTCTATAGAAACAAATGTGATACCACTATTGACTTGAGTGCTATCATTATTGAGTACCTAGTTAAAACCATTTAGTGGGTTCACGAAAGGGCAGTATGAAAATTACCGGGCCATGGCAGAACAATGTTTGGGAAACACTGGTCTAGAAGTTTACATAGCTAGTGAGGCTGCTCGTTACGAAGTCCAGGGGGTAATTCAATTAATCGCGTTCGCTTACAATTTGACACTCGCAGTCTATCCATCAATTCTCTATAGAGTGCAGTCTACGCAATGGTTGTCAAAAGGCGATCGTGATAGATTTTTTCTTAGACAATAACCCAGTAGGTTCTATTCCAAAGGAAAAAGCAAAATAATCGCAATTGCCCGTGTAATGCCCTCTATTTAGCATAAACGTATAGAGGGGGACCGAGTGGGCCGTGCCCAGTGCCCACCCCAGTATGGTCTAGTGCCCAGTGCCCATATTAAGCTACTGATTCAAAATTCTATGATGGTCGGGCGCCAAAATACTGACAACTTCACACAAAAATCATGGGCCAGGCTCATAAAAAAAAACCCTAGATATGCCAATATTGTCTAGCCGTCTCTTATATTTCCTTTTAGTCACTAACAAGGACTGTGCAGCTCCTTTTGGTAAACAGCTGCTTATAAATCAAACACCTAGGAGTAATAGTAGATGAAAGGTTATCGTGGTACCCACAACTGGAATAAGTAGCGGCTAGAGTCCGAAAGTTAATGTGGATATTCCGAACGCTCAGGTATGTGATTCCTAAAAAAGAAGTTGAGAACACATCAAGATGTGTTATGATGGAAATTTATGTCGCTCTAGTGCAGTCAGTATTAATCAATTGTATTCCCATTTGGGGTGGCGCGTTGAAAACTAGGTTTATTTGTGTGGAACGGGCCCAAAGAGCCTTGTTGAAAGTTATTCTATTCAAATACAAGAGATTTTCTACGGATCAACTCGATAAAATATGTGACTTATTGACAGTTAGGAAGCTTTATCTACTACAAATAATTATGAATAAACATAAAAACTTACCGTACAATTCACAGTGTGAAGGTAAACGACGAAATGACATCGTGGCACTCGTACCGACAACTAGGACACTATTTGAGAAACGCTCATCCTTTTTATATAAGTAATAAAATAAATAAAGAAATAAAAATATACTTATTAACTTTCATATTTTAAATGTAAAGAAAAATTGAAGGATTGGTTAAAACCCTTAAGCTATGAGGAAATAGAAGCGATGATACAATATGTCAAGTAAAAGTATAAAAAAATTAATTACGCGAAGATGTGTAGGTTACCAGATCTGCCCTTGCATTGTATTGTATTTGTACCTACATTAGAAGTATGCAGCTTAAAACTTATCGTTGTACTTTTTATTAATGTGGATACTATTGTGAAAATTAATGCACAATAAATTTGTTTGTTTGTTTGTTTGTATAGTCTCTCAACACACACACACACACACGCACTCGCACACACACAAACACACACACACACGCACACACACATCCACATAAACACACACATACACACACATTTTTTTTTCTTATACTTGTATTTTTTGTATTCATAATTTTGTATAGCTTATTAAAAGATTTTTATTTAATTTTCTCATTATTGTTGCTGCTATTATAATTGTAAATTATGTATAGAATTGTAAACTTGGTGATAATGGAAGAGCGGTGTCTCCTGGCACAGCCATTATTATGCTTAAAAGGAGACGCCATTCACAATGAGTTTATGTAAAACTCATTTAATGAAATAAACATATTATTATTATTATAAATCTTTATTCAACCTTTTTGTGCTCAATAAAATAAAAATAACTAAAATAAATAAAAATAAGTACCTACCTACATCATTTCTTACAAATGTCAAATAGTAGGAATTTATTATCAAGAGAAACGTAAACGTGTAACCTTTTATTTTCCAATTTTATTAAGTATTCATCATCACAGCCCATATACGTCCCCACCGAGGGGCTCGAGCCTACCCTATGTTAGGGTGATTAGGCCTTAGTCAACCACGCTGGCCCAGTGCGGATTGGTCGACTTCACATACATCATTGAATTTCTTCGCAGATGTATGCAGGTTGCCTCACGATGTTTTCCTTCACCGTAGGAGCCTCAGACAAATGTACATATGTAATTCGAAACGAAAAACACATTGGTACATGGCGGGTCTCGAACCCCGACACCCCGATTGGAAGGCAAGTGCCGAGTCCACTGCGCCACCGACGCTCGCAAATGTGGAACGCTTCACGATTTTGCGTGTCATCCTTGCGCAGGGGCCATGCTAATCTTCTCTGTATCGTTCCAATTTTAGTATATGTACTGCCGAAGCAAGTATTAATAAATTTTATATATTAATTTTCTTATTTAGTTCACGACCATCTTGTAAATGCCAAAAAGGGGACAATAAAGAAGCCAATATTATTAAGAATATTCTGACTATAAAAAAGGGTTCACATAAAAAAAACCAAACTTACGTATAATACGATTTTATTCTCAATTTATTCGAGAAAAACTTATGCCTTCATTCACATACACTTGTATATACAAAACATTGACAGCGTACAATCTTTGACGTGTACAACTTATGACATTTCACTATGAGTATATTTTTTCAGACAGAAGAAACTTTTTATTAATATTATTTACAAATTCAACTTAAAACTATATTATCAATAGCTTGCGCTAAAAACGTTGATAATACCAATTGAACCAAAAGTAACACCTATACCAATTTCATAATTATTACTTTAATACATTATCTTATACTATACATTAATCATTATAGTAGGTATTTATATCAACGAGAAGTATATTTTTATATATAACGTAAAAATAATAATTTAAGTACATTAAAGGTGTTTTGGTGGTGAAATGCTTCATTTTACTAAACAATTATCTATACTACGTACATGTATAATATGTTTCATAATATAATATTACAATGTTATCAGTCAAGGCACTTATGGTGAATTTTTTCATTTTATTCATCCTCATTGATTTTTTGATTAAGTTATTATTTTTCTTGAGTTATTTTTCTCTATCAACCACATCCAAAAATGATAACTGATCATTAATAATTTTTTCCAAAATATGATACATGTAACTTAACACTACAACCGATTTACCATTTCCGGTTACAATAATAGCACAAGTGTAAAAAATACAGTATTCAAAGCTAGTTCTTAGTACTGGTATCGAACAACAAATTAAAAATGTTGCATTTAAATGAAAACTTTGCAAAGCAAAAATGCACAAAAATACTGACTATTTCTTTTGACCTAAAAATGTTATTTAAAATTATTAGAAAGACTAGATATTAAACAGAATCGAAACCTTGAAAAACTTCATAATTTCTCCTGGGTTATTAAAGAATTTGCATCCTTATTTATAAACGCTTATTTAACCCGGTTAACTTAATCCACTTCTGTTTTGTCTTGTTGTAACATAAGTAAATTGACTTATGTTATGTTTTAATGAGATAAAGCAGATCTAATTCGGGCTAAATAAATGTTTATCAGTAAAGTCTTTATAGGTAACTAAACTTGTAATAAATAATTAAAGACTTTGGTTCAACTCGGTTACCTTCTTGTTAGTTTTTACAAAGAAACACAGTACTGGTCAGTGGTCACAATTGTACATAACAACACGAAATCATAACATCATAACCACTAATTAATTGCATTACTATAAACAACATCTAAAACTATATATTTCTAAGCCAAGTATGTACAAAGATAACATTTATTATGCAATACTTTATTTTGCACCTCACGGTAAAACACAGAATTGATTTTATAAATGAATTCTATGCAATGTATATTTTTTCGTAATATACTAGCTACAGACAACTATGAAGGTAAATGGGTATTGATATATATTAATAATACCTCTGAACTTCAGTATTTTCTTTAATGTACATTAATATCTTAGCATGTGTAACAAACTTAGACCAACTGAAGTTCAGAAGTGTATTGATCTTTTTAAGAGAAACACTATTGTATGGTTAATATCAATAATATAAAAAAGAAAACACTATCATCAAAATTTTGATAAGTAAGAAGAAAAGATAACCAAAAAATTTTACTATTTAACCTATTTTTTGTGACTATAAAAAATTATTGATTAATCTTATTCGAAATCGATCATCAAATGCAAACGAAAATGAGCGACTAGCATGTTTTATAATTGTAAAATATTTTACCCATTAACTAAAAATTAATATTGATACAAAGTCGTTCTTAAATATACCTACCTTAATAATACTTAGCTATCAATTTAAATTTGATTACTTTCAAACTAGAAAAAAAGTCGTGTCGTTATAGATGTTATTTTAATTTTGTTCGTTATTTTGACATTCACGATTATGTAACCATTATCGTAGGTAATTAATGATTTATATATATATATACATACTTATACGTCCGCTTATTCGACGCATTTTGATAAGTCTGTAAGTTTACTTATGTGGTTTAATCAATGGACGTGGGCTCTTATTTTACTTTAAAAAAGCGCCGAGGAAAAGCGTTCGAACCGGTTCGAATGCCTTGGTATTCGTGTAAAAAAACAAACAAATATGAATTTTGAAATTAAATCTGATATATGATTTTACCTTGAATGTATGAATGAATACACAAAAAATAATAAGCTTATTGAATATTTCAATAGAACCACGTCACTAAACATTTTCACTGTAATTCACAGACTTAAAATACAGTATTATATGTATTTTTAAACACAAACAAATGATTACTAGGTAGTCTATGGGTCGACACATTGTCCTATACATTAAAATATCAATCTTACATCCTATATGAAAATAAATATTCCTTATTGGAACTGGCTTTGCGAACACGCAAGCGAGTAAGAGGTGGGTAATATCATTAAAATTGCTATCGTTTTCCATGTATTATGGACATTTAGAATATTATAAAACCGTAACAATTAGAGAGCACATAACAGGCACATTCATTGCACATTGCCTCACAACGGCGAATTATAACACGCGAATACATAATGTATAACAATTAATTAATCCTGTATAACTAGTCTGTTCGAAGAATATTTTGTCGTTAAGTTCATGTTCGTTCATTACTGATTCAGTCACAACACTATCGTCAAATCAGACATTTACAGACACAGTTTCAAAAGTAAACCAAACAAGCCAAACAGAGTTACCATCGAAGCGTAGACAGCGACCTGTACCTCTACCATGAGTTGCCATCGATTGCACACTGTAGTTAACTACAGTCGCTAACGTGTTAACGCAGACGATATCGTTTTCGATAGTCACCGTACCATGAGTTACTTTTGCATTTACCTGACTTCGTAACGTTAACTCGATAGTATAGTAAACGATACAAAGGATACAGACTACTTACAGGTAATTATTTGTTGTCGTCATGTTGGTAATACGCTATAATCCGTCCTCGCAAAAAGGTAGCTCAATTCGGTTTCTTACCATATTGTTATGAAAGATTTAATTTAGTCGGCTTATACGTCAACTTCAAATTATTTCATAGGTTATATTTTTAATCATTGTTTGATTACATTCATGAAAACTTATTTAGTTTTATGTTAAAGAATAAGTTTTTATTAAATGTAGGCCATGTATTGATTTAATAATGATATAGACAAGCGCTCCATGGTTCCAGTTAATGGTGCAATTCATAGGAATATATAGTAATTATAGTTTAATTGTAAGTATTAACATTGTTGTGGTAAACATTGTAACAATTTTCCATTAAAAATTATCATTTTCTATGCTTCTATGGGTTTGTTTTTTAGTACCCATCTATTTAAAGACGTGGCTACACAAAGAGACCTATTGGATTGATAATTTAAATGTAAATAGTGCAATCCGTTATAATTGAAGGATTTTCCATTATAGCTAAATAATTTAACCAATTCATTTTTTCTTTCAGGCTTTAGATCACCATTATCTCAATTGTTCTCGAGGGCCCACAGGAAAATATATATAATATTTGTTTAATTCAATAGAGTTGACAAATATGCTGAAAATTGATACCTGCCAAATGTAGTATTACAAGAGATATACAACTGCATAAGTGAGTGGGTGAATGAATAAAACTAAAAATGTTACTCCTTTACAGTATGAGTAATTATGATGAAGCATTTTATATAAAACTTAAAATAAAGCTGATGACGTCTGACGTCGGCCAATATTCATATAAAATACTTTAATTTTACAATATTATGATTATCTATTATGGCTTTATGTGATGTTTAATGATATGTCTGTTGTTGCAGAAGTTTAAGTTCCAAAATTTACCTGGATTTACAGTCAAATGTCCAACCATAGAAATTACTGCACAAGAAAGAACCGGTACTACTGTTATTTATTATCATTCAATAATTATCATATTTTAGCAAACTTAATAGATGAAGAAATTTGTTTAATCGACACTATTATATTATTAAAATATATTCTATTGGTATTTTACTTATTTTGTATGATTACAAGTCAGTAAAATTATATTGCTGCCAAAATCTTAATGACAGAATGAAAGTATGCAGAGTCACAGCTACAAACTCACTGGATACTTTAGCAAACTGCATATTATTATGAGGTAAAATTAGGCTAAATGATCTAAGGGTAAAATACAGTGGGAAGTTAGTCTGAAAAATACATTTTGTTTGTATTATTATTTTATCATAATAACAGCAATGGTAGGGAAGCAATTAAAGAATATTACTATAAATGCATTGTTGACTGAAAAACAGTGAATTATTGTGTTCACATTACGACTCTTATATGGTTTTTGGGTTGGGCAATATATATCACCAACAAACCTGTTTTTTCATACCATCCACCTATTTGACATATGAATCAGAATAAATTCAAATATACAGAAGATTGTTTGTTTTATTTCATATTGTTTATATTCATTGAACAGCTCACAGGAAGTTATATTTATTAAGCACTTTGATACTGAATCATGCCCATATTCTTTTACGTAAGGTAATAACTTCTTTTACATAAGATGTAAAAGTAAAAATATAGTTTTATAGGAATGTTCATGACTGACCAGTCTTATAAAAAATGGACAATCTCCATTGAAAGATAATGTTTTTGATGCAAATTCTTAATGTTTATGTTAAATAACCAGAGGTACTAGGTCTTCTGTGTTATTGCAAAGCAGCAATGCTTTTCTGTTTTATATTGAAGGATACGAAATTTCAAGCTACTGTAACTACATTCATAAGATAATAACCTACACCTTGTACACTTTGGTCATTAGAAGACTATAGGTGACTATGATCATCTAAGTAGTAGACTATTTGCTTGTTTGCCAACATTCTTGTGTAAAATATGCACAAATACAACAATTCTGTTGTTCTTTATATTAGATTCAGTATGAAATATAGACCTAGAATTTTATTGAAAATTAATATATTTTGCTTTGTCAAAACAAGGAAATCCTACTTAGGTAAATAAATTAAAGAGTGGGCTCATGTAATTTATTTATTTTTGGTGTAAAAAATGTGTTAACAACATCTTTTTATTAATCTACCAATAAAAAAAATCATCAACCAATTTTTCCTTTTTAATGCAATCCAAACTATTGTGACACTGTAAAATCCAACTGCAGCTGTGGCAATAAATCAGTCCAAAAAATGAAATGCTAAAACCGAAGGTCTTGGCTGCACCATTCTGTATTATCATCAATGCCACTCAATCAAATCATCCTCCGCTACTCATCCAAAATAAATGTAGCTGTAAAAAATAAAATCTTATAACAATATATGCACCATTTTAAGTTTTAACTGACTTCAAAAAAGGAGATGTATTGACTGAATCATTTTTTTTAAATATTATGTTCACTGATTACTCCGCCAATTGTGGACCGATTTTCAAAATTCTTTCTTTTTATCGATAGAGGGATCCTGGGATAATGGAAGGAAATACTTAAATTACAGAGGCACATCCAACATATTTCATTTTTTTCTGACGATATTTAGGTAAGTAGGTACCTATTTTCATCTATAGTCATCATATCATGTTACTGAGCTGATGATCATGGAAAGTTTCTGGTAGGTGACGAGTTTGGGAATTTTACTAAATATATTGAAATATTTTTTTTTTTCAAAAAAAATTTAACCTGCTCCAAAACACCAAAAGTCTTAATTAAATACAAGAATACATACAATTATTATCACATTTTTATATTGAAGTTGGTGCCAAACTTTTCAGGTGATATTGCTTGGCACCGACTTCAATATAAAAATGTGATATTGTAAGTATTCTTATATTATTTATGACTTTTTGGTGTTTTTGAAGTCAGTTTTATTCTTTTTAAAAAAATTAGGTATACCTATTACCAATAGCTTTTTATTAGAGAAACAACTCTAAGAAGTTATTTAAAAAGTTATTAAGGTTTATAATATAGAAAATAAAATGCAATTCTTTACATTTGAGGGTGTAAGAATGTTTTACCTCTCTACACAGTGACAATGATTTTTAACCACGATTCTTTTTTTCCATTTGACTGGCTGTTATATCCAGCTAATTCTTTGCTTCTTCATTGGACTTGTTGCACGCAAGTATGGATGTGGCATCAATAGTCCCATTTATGGATAATCTGCAAGAAATGTTTTGTAAATAAAATGTTATAGAATAGGTATTTTAACACTTTGATATAGACTATTTTTAATTTCTTATCAGCTTGTCAAACAATTCCTTAACTTCTAGGGATGCCTTTTTTTTTTTTTTTTTTTTTTTTCGAGTGGAATGCGTGACCGCACCGTACTCGCCGTTGGCTAGACGACGAGCGTGTGTGGGGCTCTCCCGGCAGAGAGCCGGGCCTACCCACTAAACCCCCCGGTGTTCTCCCTGCCCTTATGGGCGCGCGTGGTAGGGTCCACACTGCGACTACCACTACCGACAACTTCTAGGGATGCCTTGTAGTTTATTGAATGTGTTATTTTTCCATACATAAGGATGACATTTTGTTTTGTTATTTCCAAAAATCCAAGTTTTGCATTTACCTACTGAAGGGGTCATACGAAGACAATCGGAATTATTACCCATATATTCACTTCAGTTGTCATAAAACAGTATTATACACTTACGATATGTACCTCTATGATCATAAAGCTATTAAGATCAAAACAAAATTGTATGTACCTAACTTTTTAAAAATGATAATTTGATTTTGAGGTTACTTACATAAACTCTGTATAGCTTTCAGTTTCAAGTCTGTATTTGCTTTTAAACACCAATGCTGAAATGCTTATTTATAATACTATAATTGGCATAAATAGTTGTAATCACTCTTTTGAACTTTTTCTCACGACTGCTCTCTTATTTTAATTGTTTTCGTGTCATTGACGTATATATTATGTATGTGTTATTATTCTTGAACTCAGCCGTGGTTGGCATATTCCATGCAAAAAAAATCACAACTTATTAACTAATTTAACTCAATAAATATTATTCCAAACTTGCTTAGATTATCTATCGAATCGAGTCTCACGCTTGAAAATGTAAGTGAGTAACGTAACTACAGAGTTATCGTTTTGTACGTTATCGTCTATCGAGTAGCTGTCAAATCATGAACTCATGGTACCGATTTCCATACAATATGCACAAAACGATTGTCGATAGCGAGATTAGCGAGCGCGTTTTCGATAGGTTCGCGACGTATCGTAAACTATTGCACTCATGGTACCGGTTTTAGTTCACCGCGTTATCGCTAGGGGCGCTGTACAAAGTGCCATACAAAAATTTACGCAGTCGATATCGACTCCAAACGAATGCAAACTCATGGTAGAGCTACTGGCGTAAATCAGGCGGGCAGCTCGCGGATAGTCATTAATAGCCATGAATTTAGATTTTAGCCTTACTCCAAAATGGCGTTGCTGACTCCGGGTGGTTTAGTGGGTAGTCCTATGATACATCTCACCTATTCCTTGGAAGCCATCACCACCTCAACTTTTCTCAAATATTATTATTTTGTTACCAGACTTGGTCATCCTCAACTGCAGTAATAATCCTTAAGTATGAGTAGCATTAGTCATACTCTCTCCTCAACTATGAGTAGCGAGCCCGGTCAATATATAAAAGCCCCTCATGACTATCGACGGAGTTGTCGCGGCTGAAAGGCGGAGTTTCGAGGTGCGGCATACATAGATTAATGCAATCTCAGTCAAAACCACTGTACCCACATATACAGAAAGGTGATTTGGTTCACCCCACATTCTGCAGGGTTTGCTATTTACCCTGCGAATGCAATCCACTTTACTGCACTTCAACTTATGACCTCCTCAGATGTGTCCAGCGAACTCATCACGTGAGCTGCGACTTCAAAAATGGTACTTTAACTCATCACCTCCTCAGCTATGACCAGCGAACTCATCGCGTGAGCTACGCACGGCCGGTCAGTGTATGAAGGGTCCCTCGGCGTCGCTCTCGTCGGAGCCGTCGTAGCTGGAGGGCGGCGTGTCGAGGTGCGGCAGGCCCAGGTCCAGGTACTCCTGGTTGGCGGCCACGGTCAGCAGCTTGTCCAGGTCCTCAACCAGCTCCGCGAACGACGGCCGGTCCGCCGCCGCGAACGACCAGCACTCGCGCATCAGCATGTACCTGCACCAATTGTTTTTATTATTGCAACTAAGTTGGCAAACAAGCATACTGCCCACCTGATGGTCAGTGGTAACAGTCACCTATAATACACGTGGCTCCTGGAGATTTGCAGCAATTACCGGAAGGGAGACCGCAGGATCTCCAGGAAACCAGGGTCGTCTGCTTGGTTACTTAATTCCGTTTTACCTATTTCTGCCGCAAATCAGCAGTGCTTGGATTGCTGTGTTTCGGTTTGAAGGGTAAGGGCAGTGAAATTACTGGGTACCGTGACTTTTCATCTGATGTCACAATTTGGCAACGTACACTGCGGGTCTTGTGGGGGTTGCAGTTTCTGCGAATCTCACAGGAGCCACATGTATTGTACCTAGGTGACTGTTACCACTAACCATCAGGTGGGCAGTTTGCTTGTTTGCCAACGTAATTACAACTAGCTTTCCGCTCGCGGCTTAGCCCGCGTTATTTTTTGTTTTCCAGTAGGAATTTTATATTTTCCCGCAGGAAAAATAGTCTACCGCTCGCGGCTTCGCTCGCTTTACTGTTTACCCGTAGGAATTAAATAATTTCCCGTAAGAAATTTATATTTTCCTGTAGAAAAATAATGTAGTAGCCTATGTTATTTAGGGATAATGAAGCATTCTAATCATAATAGAATTTTTTAAGCTATTCAATTTTATAAGCCAGTAGTTTCGGAGCCTATTCAATACAAAAATACAAATCTTTCCTCTTTAAAATATAAGTAAGTAAGTAGGTGTATATTGGGCATTCTAAAACAGTTTTCATCAAAACACCGCAAACGAACGGAGTGAGATTTGAGCTACGCTTCGCTGCGCTCTAGCTCCGCTACGCTCCGCAAATCTCACTGCGTTCGTTTACGGTAATTTGATGAAAACAGTTTGAGATTGCCCAATATACATTATACAGGGTTAAATTATTCATACCATTAAGTTGTAATTTTTGATAAATAAAGAGTTATGCGAGTATATTGAATCACCATATTTGTTTTCATTAATAAAACGCAGAAATTTTTGTTAAAAATATTTTTTTATTATAAAGCAAGTAACAAATATCATCATAGCTAAACTAGAACAATACTTTAAATACAAATTTTCATTCAAGTACAATTTACTGAAGTCATAAATTACATGTGCTTAAGTACCACTTTTTTATGAATAAAACATTCCTTAGAGCGCACTCTTTTTTATGAGTTATACAATTGAAGTTAGCTCCACCTTTAGCATAACTATTGCGCAATGTTGCAAAATTAGGACAACCTTTGCCTTCAACATTTATCAAAAAGCAGTCAGAACACAAATCTTTAATCCATTTTTGCTTTTCAACACCTTTCATTATTATGGTTTGGTCCTTTAAAATTGGAATAATTAATCTCTTAAATTCTCTGAAATCTATATTGCCTTGACTCCAGTATATTCCTCTGTTGCGTTCAATCCAATTGACTGCTCTTTTTTCTTCGGCAGATAATTTTAGATACGAATATGGAGGTTTTATTAAAAAGACTTGCGTAAACTCTTTTGTGGCTAACGCAAATTCCTTAATAATAAAATTATTTTTGCAGTCTTTGAATCCTTGAACATCAACAAAAAGTATCGAACTCTTATCAGCACTCATTGTTTCGTTGTATTCCACTGTTTAACATAAAGTTGAAGTTTGTTCTTTCAAATACCTTTTGATTGCACTTTATTTAGTTAAGATATTTTCTTCACAATATTGCTCAGAGGTTTGTACTCAAAAATGCAGTCATTTAAAATCAAGCAATATGCTGCTGTCTGATCCGGGATTTCTTGGTCTGTTTCAATCTCCACTCTGACATCGATTGATCCCTTTATCATTTCTTGTTGGTGAGAACAATCAATAACAAATAATGGGGCAACGTCTCTGAATTCCTTCAAGCTCATCAACGGCTCTGGTCGCCGTCCATGATAAGACTGTTGGAATCTTGCATATTGTTCGTATAATAAATTAAATTTATCCTCTGAGAAACTGACATTCAATCCTTCATAAGGGTAATACGATGAATTTAAATATACTTTTACATCTCGTACATTGCAGTGATCGAACTCTGCCATTGACATTTCCGCATTGTGTTTGCGATTGGTTTGCAAGGCTATAATAACGAATCTTGGTTTCTCTATCTGTGACGAAGTTTTGATAGACCAAGTGTGTTTACGTGTCTTCGGTAATAATGGATATTCATACAAATCCCAATTTCGAAATGCTAGTGTAATAGGCCTGTCCTTTTCTAGATGTTTCAACAAATTGATTCTTTCACGATCTGATACTTTAACGTGCGGAACTCGCCAAACAACTTTGCTAATAGTTATATCTTCGACCACCTCTCCGACATTTAATTTCAAAGCATTGAGATTCGTATTGCTTCTTAATAGCACCAATTCATGTTTGGAGTTAATTATAACTTTTTCATAATCTTCTGCAAAACCTAAAATTTTCTTCAACGGCACAGAAGCCGAAAAAATTCCTCCGTTAAGATTGTTTGTACCAGAAGTTGACCATCCCCATACACGTGAGCATTTAGATTCATTATCATTTAACGAGAGGTACGATTTTATTGTTGTAGTTATGCCAGCATTTTTTATTTTGTCTATTTCTATTCCGTTTAACTCATATCGAATATCTTGAAATAAATATAGTATTGGATTGTTGATAAAATACACATTTGATATTTTTTCTTTAGTCGAACTATTATAAACATTGGCTTTACCCTCAATATACAAAGTGCTGAGTGAGGGTAACAGACATAGATCTTGTTGATTAATAGGTATTCTTATTTCATCATTCTTGTTGAAACTTGTTACGTACGGTTTATAAGAATGATATTCGAAACTTTCAATACTATTGTCGTATGATGTTGATTGAGATATATTTAAAATATTCATTTTAACAAGCCAATCAACTTCAAAAATTCCTTATTGTTTTTGGTGAGCTTCTTTTTTATGTGAAGCGGTGTGCTTTTATGAGGTGATCTTCTAGTACTAACTTGAATGCAAGCTGTGTCATGATTTTTATTGAAATTTATCATTTTTACGAAAATGTAGATACAGTTGTACTTCTTCGTCTCGTAAATTGATTTGTTTATTCTCGGCGTCTAATAATTGTATAGTTATTGCACTTATAGAACTTTTATTTACAGGAAAATATATTAGATTTTTCGGCACTTCAATGATCCGATAACCAGGTGGTACGTTAGGAACAAACTCGTGAATAATATGACTTGCAGATCCGTTCACGAATGACCCACTAACTACGTCGCATTCGATGCGCACAATGGTTGTTGGCAATATACTGACAGGATACAGAGATTCGGTCCTTTTTAATGCCTTTATTGTTTCTCCACCAAAACCTAAAATCCTTCCAAGTGAGTCACTTTTGTTGAAATGAACATCTTTAGTACAAAAAATTGTAGTTTTTAAAGTATTATTATTACAAGTTAATTTTAACATTGCATTTCTAATGTATGTCTTTAAATAATCACAGATATCTTGAAGTTCATAAGCTCCTTCAGGTATTTCGATTACTTCGTTATCGTCATAGTAGAATTTATTATTTCTTTTATCTATGTTGGGTATAGAATTAAATGTTGAAAAATACAACAATCCACACTCATAGTATCCACTTAATTCCAAAGTAGGTGAGTAGTTTGTTATCAGAGAGGATCCTTTTCCAGTTATAGACACAGTGAAAGACATTTTACTACTGATAAAGAATTTTATTTCAAGCTTTATATAAATGTGTTTTCCAATACTCCTTTAAAAATTTTATACAAAGGTGGCCGCAATTAACAGAGTCAAATGTTTGATATTGCTCATAGTTATAATTTAAAGAAACATTTCTTAAGTAATCAAGTAGTTCTAACGGAGGTTTCAGATTACCAAAACTATCAAAATATTCAGCATACTTAATTTCTTTCACGTAGGCTACCCAATGTGTTCCAATGTTATTTGAAGTATCTAAATTTATAATACCGCATTCTATCTTCCTAGGGTTTGAGGGCAACGTATCCCTCATGAAAACACCACGAAAAAATGGAATATCACTAGCATGTTCTAATATATCCCAATTAGTTAATGCCCGCCTAGGTAGCCGCTTTATTAGTTTTTTGAGGGTTTCAAATATAGACCTGCACCCTTTTTATAAGGTCTAATATATAATCCTTTTCCGAGAGCAACCGCCTCCATCATCTTATTATGTCGTTCCGATTCTTGAAGAGCTTTTTGAGCTGCTTTTGAATCATTAACCGCTTTTGCTATGCCAGCTGCTCCACCAGCCAGTGAACCTAAAGCTGATAATCCCGCGAAAATAGGAATTAACGGTAACAGTCCTCCACATTTTGGAATAGGAATACAACGAGGTAAACTCATTTTATTTTTATTTCTAAATAGTTTTTTTGCAGCGGCGACCGCATATTTAATAGTAGAATTTGTGTCTTTAGATTTTATTTTTTTTAATTTAGATTTGAGTTTTTTCACAGCCGTCATAAACGACCGAGCACCTGCACCAGCTCTTAATTTGGCCTTCATAGCATTTTTTACTATCCATGAAGCAATTTTTTCTTTCTTTCCAGCGTCTTTTGATTTCAATCTTCTTTGAGCCATATTTAATAGATCTAGATCAGCTTTGTGCCTTACGTTAGCGTCGTTGTTTATGTAAGCAATATCGTGGTGCATACAAGCGTTATCCAATTTATTAATTCCTCGCTGACCCTTAAGTAATCGTTTCTGAAGCTTTGTGCCGGGTCCGCAATATTGGTAGCCCGGTAAATGTAACTCAAACGGAATCTTATTTATTAAGCTGTTTATGATACCACTTCCTTTCTTCATTGATAAACAAAAAGTGAATCAATAAAGATATCTTGAGCTATTTTATATCATAAAACCAATTTATTCTTATCAACCCAACTATTTTCGCTATTACTTAATCCTAACCATTTTACAAACAATTTGTTTCCTTTTCTTTTTATAACCTTTTCAATGAGGTATAGGTCTGGAAACTTAGTTTTTTGTAACTCGTATGCATAAAATGAGCCGAGGATTCTTTGATTGCGTCTGTCCTCTATTTGATAAGTTGTTGGGTTAGTGTGATTAACTTTTACTATACGAAATATTTCGGTGGACCAGTTTGGCGTATAGCCTTTGTAAAAATCTGCTTTATATCTACTTATGCGAACATAATCACCAACACGAAATGTATATCCCCGACTTGTTTTATTCTTTTGAGAATTCATAATATAACCTTTGACTATAAGCTCATTTACTTTGTTAACTTCCACAGGCTTAAATTTTGTTATTCTATGCAAAGTGTTATTGTAGTGTTCTACAACGTCCTTTAAAATATTTTTATACCATTGGTAATTTCCGTTCAAACTAAATAGTTTGTAAAGGTGAGATTTAATTGTTCTTATAACTCTTTCTACTATAGATGCTTTTTTAATAGAATATGTTGAATAATGATTAATATTATACTTTTTCATTAATTGTTTAAAATTATCATTGTAGAATTCTGTGCCTAAATCAGTTTGTAAATTTTTAGGTTTTCGTAATGATGTAGTTAAAATACTTTGCATTGCATCTGTAACATAATTTTTCGCTTTTGATTTTAAAGGTCTGATCCATACATATTTTGATAAAGTGTCAATTACGATAAGAATATATTTATACCCTTTATTAAACTGTGAATATTTTTGCAAATCTATGAGGTCGGCTTGCCATAAATCATCTATTCCTTTTATGATCGTACATCGCCGGGAAAAATTCCTTCTTGCTGCTTTGTGAAGCTCATTCACTATGTCTTGTTTGCTCATTATTATCTGGTTTCTCTTGAAGCATGTGATCAATTTCTGTCCTTGTGTAAAACAAGGTGGCTAGCTTATTAAGTATTGAACTTTCAAAATCATTTAAACGAATATTTACATCACTTAAAATATTAGTTCTTAGTTCGTGTGTCTTTTCATCCACGTAAGCTTTATTGGCGGCTTCGTCATCATTGCCTGGCGATATAAGCCCTTTTAATCTTGATGATTTTAAATCATATTCACCTGTTTCTGACTTCACTAATGTATCGTTGAGATTTCCAATATATTCCTCTAATCGTAAACGTTTATGAACGTGATGACCAAATTTATCTACATTCATTTCCGTATCTATGCGGTGTTTGCTGTATAACTACTGATCAGTTTTTTAAAATTAGGTTCCTTATATTTGGTGTTTTTAATGATGCCTGCTTCGTACAGCTCTTCTATAATCGCAATAATTTCATTATCTAAGCCGGTATTGCCAGCATCACGAGATGCAAACAGTAATTTCAATCGATCTACTAATTCATTTGGATCATCCCAATAAACGTAATCTATATCTTTCTTTACACTTTTTAAAAGATTTATTCCTTTTCCTACCGTAAGACTTTCTGTGCTGTCATACTTATTTCTAGAGAACTTAAACAGTGGTTTAATAATATGCATGTACTTAAACCCTTTGTTACTATTAATTGGCTTGCGTGGATCACAATTACGCCTATGTGCATTCGTTTCTATTAGAAGCTCTTTATAATTTTGCAAATCTTCATCTGTGATAACATCCAAATTTGGTGTCTTTTCAAATAGTAATTCTTTTAATCCAAGAGTTTTGTTTAAACTTCGATTTCCAATTTTTATAATTTTTCCGTCGTCGAAAACACGTGTTTGGCCGAGCATAAGTTTTCCTCGTTCATTTTTTATTCCAAAAGGGATATTTGCGTCGGGTGAAGCACACCACGATAAACTATTAAGTGAAACATTTGGTGATGATTGAAAGGACTTAAAGGAAGCATCACTCATATTATTGTTGTCAGAAGGTGATACGACAAGGGTTTTTTCGGAATTAAATTTTTTATAGAACTGTTGTTCCTCTTCTTCATTAAAATCGTCATCAGAAAAATTTGTTGCCTCGCTGTCATTATGTTTATTTTTTTTTATTGTATAATGGTCAAACTCATCCTCATCTTCATGAGAAATTTCATTGTTCTTAATGGCTATTTGTTTCAGTGGATCGGTTATAGGTTTGAATATGGATTCCAGAGTGGCATCATTTGTATTTTTCATATCCTTTATCATTTCAACCTTTCTTTTTACAGCAGCTGCAGCTTTTACAATTTGTTTTTTAAGTTGCTTTTCCATTTTGACAAGGATTCCGTTCAATGCAAAATCCAGAGTAATAGTGATTGTGTATTGATGAAACAATAACTTATGTATATTAATCTACTACTACAAAAGTATCGAATGCCATCCTATAACATCCTTTATTTCTTTCGCAGTCTTTATTGATCACAACATAATTAAATGGTTTATTCCAAATAGTTGAGCACATTTCACGGAACTGAGACCACGACATATCTGAACCTACATGCTCATCGTAAACGTGTTTTAAATTTACATCGTCTTGTTTAAATAAAATAATGAGGTTAGAATTGTCCCTTATAAGTTGTTTAGGTACTTTACTGTATGTTTGGTTAATGTAAAAACAATCAATATTCTTATGTCGACCCATAGCAAAATAATCCCGAATGCTATTTTGGTTTTCACAAGCTACGTCGTCGAATATTATAATGGAGTTTGGCAAAGCTTCGTGTGGGCTTATGATATCATTATTATGGTTATATTTACTATAAGATATGTCTGCAACTAAATCTAATACTTTTTCTAAGAACACATATTTTGGTTGGTATAATGATTTAGAATATACATATAAGTTACGAAAACGTGCACCATTCTCATGTAATAACAAACCTATTACTAAGTTTGTCTTGCCGCAATTTGATGGTCCACAAACAATACATCGTATAGTGCTCGGCAATAAGTTGCCATGTCGCTTTGCTTCACATAATGATGCAGGACAGATATTATAATCTAATTTTAACGTTTCCTTTTGTTTGAGGAACTTCATAGCAACTTGTCCGTTTTGATTCGTGGCTTTTAACAAAATGGATATAACACTTTGCGTTCGTAATAATAAGAGAACTAGCAGTATATTTACTTTTGTAAGTGCACTCACTCCACCATATAGACTAAGCATTCGACGGCGGTAACAATAGCAAGGAGTAGAAGAATTTGGATACTGTTACCACTCATTATATTAAGTTATTGGACGTGTCTAGAACACACAATGTTAAAGCATCGAGAAGAATGGAGAGAGAAGAAAGAGCTCTCACCCCTCTCGAATCGTGCAATAAAAGATGATATGAGTAAGGAATCGATGCTTAAAAATAAACATTGTTTAATTACTTGCATCCCTACTTTAACAAAGTAATACACTGCGTTCTTTAATAAATAAAACTATATTTTTAATTTTATTACCATTATTTTAAACTATGTATTTGAATTCTAATAAATTTTATCTTAGATTTATTTATAGAGGTAATTCTGAATGAATGTTTTTCAAAATATTTGATTACATTATAGAGGTGTTAAAATAAAAACAAATATTTTCATACAAGTCTTTTTATTTTTAAATAATATTTATTGAAAACAATACAAGACTTAAACTAACATAACTATTTAAAATAACATAAGTCTTAGTTAGTAAAATTTATAAGCATTACTATAATTTTTCAGAAGAATAATGTTGTTGAAATAATGTATCTCCGTGAGTGTACACGTAACTAAAGATAGTAGGTACGCATCTAGCACATTAGAGAATTTTAATATACATCTACAAATGTTTTAGGTCAGCAATAGTTATTTAAAAACTATAACTGTAACCACATATTTTCTTAGAGATATTAGTTATAATATTTTCTGCTTGATCCATTATTGGATCAATATGCTCGGTTACCACATATTGTGTTTTTATTAATGGATCATTGCTGGTTGATTCCAGATCTAATATTTCTAATTTAATTAATCGCCGCCCTTTAGTAGGTATTGTTTTAATTAAATAAGAAGGTTCGTTCCCCTTCGTATTCTGCAGTAACTTGCTTCTCCTCTTCATGGGCTTCTTTTTATTAAAAAGACTTTTAACCACCTTGGCATGCAGCGGTGAATCTTTAGCATTCCAATGTGGAAATTCTTCAGAGAAGCCCTCCAACATATCTTGCGCATTTTGCTCAAAGCAAGGAGGATAATCTTCTGTTGCCTCCTTGCTTATGAGTAGCGACTGCGAGATTTCTTGGGTATTCTGAAATTTAATTTATTATGCAACAAAAATAATTTCACATCGAAGAAATGATTGATATAGTGGCGGAGGTAGAAGAGTATATCTAGGATCCACAAGGAGGCTGACTATCTTATACGGAACCGATAGAATATGAGAATCACGATAACAGCATCACAACCATAAGGTTTTAACAACAACATTATCTTCCAACTAAATCAAATATACAAATAAACATTAACTAGTGATCTAACCACTACACAAGAAAAGAGTTTGAAGAAAAATAATTTATACGACTTACCATGATGTATTTGGGTGACCGTAGTTGTCACTTGATTAATTATGTGTGAAACAAATTTTAAAAACATTCGACTTTAATAGCTATTTATAGTGTAAATATAATGCTGACATAACAACAAAGCATTCGCACGGAATCGCAATTGGACAAATTACTAATGAACTATAAGTTGGAATACCTAAATCAGCAATAACATGTCCCAACCAGTTTCGAATTGTTCATTGCGTGTGCTATTTTATTAATAGTTTTATATTTTATGGATTATGAAATAAAAAAAAACATGGTAGCTGGTTTATAACGTTATATATTTTCATCGTTACAATACAACATTAAGTATTTGATTAAAACTAGGTAATTAATTTACCTATTTACCATTAAAAAACAATGTATAATACTATTAAACAAATAACTGATGGATAACAATATTAAAATTAAATAACTTTACAATATAAAGTGCCGTGTCGGTACATACTATACAATTTCATGTATGTTTTTATTCTATTAACTTATTCATTACTTAAGCCATATAATAAATAAATAAATAGATGATGGGGTAACATATTTCTCAACTTACAATTTGATTCATGATTACCATTAAAATAATAATAAACTATACAATACGGTGCTTCTAAAGAAAAACTAATGATATTAAACTAAACTATCCCAGTGACCCCATGATAAAGTAGAAATTTTGTTTTTTAATATGATACGTTTATCGTCATTACCTGACAAAGCTATTTTGTTCTGTTCTTGAGTAAATATTTCGTGCTTAAGAGATTTAAATATGATATTTTTTTTCTTCAAAAATGTATTTTCATTTAATACCTTGTAATAATCTTTATATTGTACATCTTTTAATACTTGCTTCTGTATGCCTTTTGCTTTTTTTAATTCATCTTCTGCCGTTTTAATACAGTATAACTTGGACCTTAATCCTACAAACTTCGAAATCAAACTTCCTCCTAGCTCATCTTTAAAGAGACCTGGCACCTTTTTGTTCCAACTAGGAATGTCGTATACGTTATTTACAGAATAATTACTAGTGTCGAAATAGGGAAGAAAATTTGATTTTAAATCAGCATAAAAATCTTTACTTTCTATTGAATACAAAAAACTATCAGTATCCGTATAACAAAGTTTTAACTTTTCCTTATAAAAAGGCTTCATAATAGAATAATGAAAATCAAACATGTGACTCTTAGATATTTCCAAAACGGAAAAACCAATGTATATAGGTTTATCCAAAGTGATTGTTTCAGGCTTCATTTGAATGGCTACCAAGTTTTCAGTGAAAATTGTAACACTGTGAAAATTTGGTCGAGCTATCATTTGCTCTGCACAGAAACTTTTCTTTGTTTTGTTACTATCATCATTCCACTTATTGACTAATTTCACATTAACCCTCTTTTCTGTGTTTTCTAACGTCTTGCCAAATATACTGTTGTTAAGAAGTTTGAAGAAATCTTGTTCAAATGTAGATTTAGCTTTTTTTCGTAATTCAGTATTCATGTCAATATACTGCTTTAAATAAGGACTCTGATTAAATTGAATAACTCTATGTATTTTTTTTAACAACAAACCATGTTTTATACATGTTTGCAGATGAGCAAAATGTATGACATAGAAATATTTATCGTATAAATTTGGAATCAATTTTGAAGTTTTAGAACCTGGCGGAGTAAATTTTTGAGCACAGAATGGAAAATCGTTATGATCATTATGCAAATGTTCGGGGTATTCTAAATCTACTTCTAGTATATAACCAGTGTCTCCGTTAGTTGGCACATTTATAAAATCTATTCCAGCGATTTCCAAGTCATTCAATAACTTAAAATTGGAATGAGGCAAATAAGCACACATTGCATATCCATAGAGATTATTACAATCGATATAAATTAGAAAGTTATTACTTTTTCTTGGATCGTAAGTTTTTAAATACTTGTTATTGGCTTTTGAATACCTTGTCGAACATAAACATATTCCACCGCGAATACCTTTTTGAATCATTCTTATTATTTCCAGGTCGTGTATTAATTCTAATTTAACATCTGTTTTTAATAGCATGGCATCAAAACTGAGACTCGGTGCTGTAACATAAAAGGCTGGATCTAATTTATAATTCATCTTACATGTCTGGCGAAAACTTTCAAAAACGTCAGCTAATAAAAGAACATCTGACTTAAGATACAAGTCTGTGTATTCACCGAGATTCGATAATTCAAACGTTTGCCAGACTTTTTTTGCATGATCATAATCTACTTTAGATATATTACTATTGCGTAATTTGCTGAAAAAGAACTCCTGAGGCGGAAGTACTTTTTCTTCGTATGAACTCCAAGTAGTCATGTATTCATATGGATACACCCCTTTTCGTTTTATTAAAGCAAAATGCTCACGAGAAGGAAAATAACGCCGCAGATGTTTAAAGTCGTCATTTTTTAAGTTTGCGACAAGTTTCTCTAGACTTGTGCCTAAAAATTTAAAAGAATCAACAAATCGAACAGGTATGATATCTTTATCATTAATTTGAAAAAATTTTGTAAAAGATATGTAGTTTTCCTTATTTTTTGCTATTACTTGTATTTTTCCTGATAGTTTTCCCAATTGTCGTATAAAAAGATGACTGTCATAACCCGCTAAATTATGAAAAAATATAGGAACAAACTTAGGCAAACAATATCTAATATTGCAATAAGAATGAGCTGCACCACGATACCGTCCTGTAAGATGGCAATGATCTTTAACTTTATCGTCAAACAATATTTTATCACAAAGAAAACAATTTGTAGCCCGAGCAAAGTTCGCTTTGTCTTCATTTGTTAAACAAATAGCCACTGGCGACTGCAAAACGTTATAAATATCGGTTATATCCAATAATAGACTTTCTAAAAACTTTTCTACACAGGCTGGACCTCGATAAGATACATATTTATTACGCGACTTATCATAAGAACACACAACGTAATAAGCAAATGCTGATGGTACGTGTTTTTGCAATATCTTTGTACAGCCTGATCCAGAATCGAGTTCAGTTGGTTTTAATAATGATTCAAAATCTGCGTATAAGACGAAGGGCATGTCATGCATTCGCTCGTAATGATTAAATTGAATTCGTGTTCCATCACCGGGTAATATTGTCGATACACCACCACAAACATGAGCTTTCAGTTTATCATTACTATCAAAGAATATCATACAATCCTCGCATAAATATATTTTAGAATGATGTTTAGTTAATTGAAGACGAAGTAATTTAGATAAATCTTTAATAAGACAGTAATGGGTGCGTTTTCTGTTTTCCAGGAAAAGCATATTAATGTGATGATCTTTGCGAATCTCGCTTTTGTATAAAGGTCCAACAATGTTACCATTCTTTTGAATGCCGTAAATATTAATACTTATGCGAGGATTATTCTTTTCAAAAACTTTGATGTCTGCAAACCCAACTGGAAAAATCATATTTTTGATATTGAGTACATTTTTAAAGTGTGGGTAAGCTGACGTTCGATGTGCGTTTCTGTTTATAGGAAATAGTGCTGCCATGACACACCATAAAAAACAATAATTATCAGAATTTTGAATGTTGATACATGCTCGTTTACATTTTATGGACTTTGGTAATTCTATAAAACTGGAGCCTCTTAACGGGTTATATTTGTTTATATTTACTTCTAGATATAGGCTTTGTAAATAGGCCCACCCACTATCTCTTTCTTCAAATTCTTCAATTTTTTTACAAATTAAGTGAATAATTTTTGAAAACATATCTTCAAAATTGAAGTTTTGATGCAAGATGAAGTTTTCCGTTGCAAATGACTTGATTGAAATCGAATCATACTTACTAAGCAGAAAGAATTCACAGAAAAGTTCAAAATTAGCTTTAACATTAGTGTGAGCTTGAATTTTCGCTATGAGCAATAGGCGTACGCGAGAGCGCAAGTGCCATAAAAACTCGGCGGGCAGGCGAACACGCGCACTATCATGACCCTCATCTTGATATCGAACACGGTACGATGCTATACGATTACGAAAAGCGCTATGAACTTTTTCAACCCCCTCACTATCAACGACCGAACTGTTGTTCTTATGTAAAATACTTTTCAAATGTGCAGAGAAAACTTTGTTATTTACGGATACGTCACAAACTGAACAGAAAGTAGACCTCGACATTATGATTTGGACAGTACAAATTCTCAAAGTTAAAGTAATAAAGGCTTAAGTATGTAAGTACCTAATCTTTGAGTTTGCTAACGATAAACAATAAGTAAACCAGCTAAAACATAATTTACGCAGAGAGAAACAAAAGAGAACCTATTTTTTAACTTTATCTTTATAAAATATCCCCTCTGTGGTAAACTTTGCCTTAGCTAATTTTACAAATTTTTTTAATGCGTAAAATTCTGGAGATTCTGCTTCGCCTTGCAAGCGTACCCAAACGATAGCGCACTCGCACCGGTCAAGGCCGCTGAGATTAGATACCTCCTTCTGGTTGTAGAGGCGTAGCTCCACTAGCAAGTCGCCGTCGAGCTGTGCAGTCCGACGCGTTACACCACCAGGTACTCGGCGTGTCAGGATACTGGTGGTCTTGTTTGGCAGGTTTGGCGGCCGCGAAACCTCGCTGTCCGACTCTGAGTCGAACAACCACTCAGAAGTATTGGACGACGATGTATTCTTCACTTCTGCACTCTTCGCCTTCGATAGGCACTTTATCGCCTTGCTTCTCTTCTTTGGACTAGGGAGATAGAAAAAGGATACACGATTATTGTACACATTAAACACTTGAAATTTAGATATATGTAAATATAGCAATAAAAGTACCTGATGTCTCCGTCGTCGGTATCAAAGAAAAGGTCAGATTCACAGCTCTTCTTGGCTGACCTTTTGTTTTGCTTGCTATCCGACCTGAAAATAGTAAATGTCATATTAGTATTAAGAGTGGTTACAAGAAAACGAGTTGAAGATTCACATCTTCAATTCATAAGATAAAAAAAATATCATCATCATCAGTCAATCAGCATGCCACTGCTGGGCGCTGGGCTTGATGGTCCCTCGTGAAGACAGCACTTGGAGAGGTCACGTCATATACAGCCTGGTCCAACGGCTCAATTTGTTGAAGCATGAAGATGATCAACCACTTATAGACAATTAAAGAATAGATATAAAGTATAGCAATAAAGTATAAAAACTTACGAACATTTTTCAGCTGTCTTGGTCTTGAGATTTTTTGATGAGGAGGTACTGAAGCACTGTTAGTGGTCAGAGATAGCACTGGAGTGTACTGTGACTACAGTTTTTCCGGATTTTATATAAGAAAAGTGCAATGCAAGTAATAATTTTACTGAGGTTCTCAACCTATACCTTATCTTTATAATCATTTTTATTTAACATGACTAATCTAAAAAAGAATGCTCATTAATTTTTATATTGTTAAATAAGTAAGTAATATTATAAAATATTATATATATAATCATAAAATTATTAATTTCCGTCCAAATCATATCCACACAAAATATTTATAAGAAAACAAATATGCATTCACGGATATGATGTCTATACGTTATCGAGAATCCTAATGCATTCACTTCCACTTCCATGGTCAGTGTTCGTTTTTCAAACACTAAAGAACTGACACTTTATTTAGAGAAAACATTTTTTTTTCGTGATTTTTTTATCACACCGCGCGTTTTAGGCAAAGGAGACGCGAAGCGCTCTAGGTACTATGGTACCCGGGACGTGTGAGTGGAGCAGTTCTCAGGTCTGCAACAAAATTTTTGATCCGCAGTTGCGTATGATCCAAAAACGGTCCGATCATCGGCTGAACTTCGTCAGCTATATAAAAAAAAGTACTTACGTAGCAAGAAAGAAACAAAACGACGAACTGACGCAATTACGTGTATTGGATTTTTATTTTCGAGGTAGTAGTAGATCGTTATTCAGCATCACAACATCTAAGAGAAGATTATAGTTTGGTAGTTTACTTTCAAAAAGTCGGTTCCATACTCGAAATATAAAACTTAATAACGTTTTGCACCTCTGACTTTCATGATATTTAGCAAAATTTGATATTTACCCATAATTCTACCAATGTGCAATATGACGCGGAAATAATCAGCAAATTAATTGTTTGTCGTTTATTTATACAAACTTGCAATACAATACTGTGCATATACAGCAAAATAGTTGGTAACCGTTTAATTCTGCTGATGCAGAAATCTCGTGTAAGGCTGCATGCTCCAAATTTTTTTTTCATTTCGGGTTTATTATATTTATTTAAATTATACATGTACATACATATTTACAATTACTAACGAATATTATCTCCAAATTAAAAAGTCTTCTTTATAATCACGGATGCGATTTCTAATTTTCATTTTTCGATACTACTATTTAAAACAGATAAACAATAGGTATATCGTTCTATTAGGCGAACCGAATGTATTTATAGCATAACGATATTGATACGACATGAGGACAGAACCATAGAAGTTTATGAAAATTATTGTAATAATACATAGGTGGTATTCATCGGCAGCATCTCATACACGTTCCCACCGCACTACCCTATTTAATTAGGATGTTAAGACCTTAGTCAGCCAAGGTAGGTAGTTAAAATGTTCTTAATATTTTTTATATTTTCATTTTTTAAATTATTGGAATATTTATTTTCTATTTTTTATTCGTGTGATGACTGGAACACATCTTTCAGGGATTAGCCCGCCCTTTTAAATATTTTGTAAAAATCAACAATTTTATACTTTGTTTTATAATAAAGAATATATTTAATTGAAGTAATTTAATAAACAAATAAAAGTATTAACGTGTGAAAGAAGCCTTATTATTTGAGTAAGCACTCGTAACTGGATATATGAATAATGTGCAATAAATTTATTGCTGATAAATGAATTTCGTGGGAATGCTTTGAAACTGTATGGCAGGCAGAGTGTAGAACGGTACTTATCCGAGAGTTGAGTCCTGAAGCTACGAAACCTCAACCTGTTTAATTTCTGTTGTTATTGCACTGCTACCTAGTTGAATGCCTTAATATTCTGAGATAGAAAACCTTGAAAATGTGTCTAGTAAATCGCAATCAATCAAAAGTATACTGTTTACAGTCAAACAACACAACACAATAGAAACATTATGAAATGAAATGAAATAAAAAATCTTCTTTTCCATTTAACCCTATATAATGTATATTGGGCAATCTTAAACTGTTTTCATCAAATCACCGTAAACGAACGCAGTGAGATTTGCGGAGCTAGAGCGCAGCGAAGCGTAGCTCAAATCTCACTGCGTTCGTTTGCGGTGTTTTGATGAAAACTGTTTTAGAATGCCCAATATACACCTACTTAAGTATACTCGTAGATAAAAAAATATCCCGCATTAGTCGTAACCAGCGTAAATTTGTAAACCAAGAGGTCTGTTTTTAAAAAGGTTAAAAGCAATAACGTTTGCTGGTAATACGTACACCTCGAGGCTGCAGCAGGGCGGCTTCTCCATGCGGTGCCCGGCGCTGAGGTGCTGGTACATGTACTGGCCCGGCACCGCGGGGTACGGCGTGCCGCCCAGCGTCATGATCTCCCACAGCAGCACGCCGAACGACCACCTGCCAACCACACTCATCATCATCATCACCACCACAGCTCCATTGGCGTAGGTAAGGAGGGGGAGGGGGGCTCGGGGTCCGGACACCCCCCATTGACTCAAATTCAACAAATTCTACTTGTGTTTTGTCTTGTCGTTCCGACAATTAGAGGTAAGATAGCCAGTGCCTCAGTTCTCGAGGAGTCCAGACGAAACTCGCTTCTATCTTCGGCCTTATCATCACTTGCCATCAGATCAGATGAGGGCCAAGAGCTTCCCTGTCGTATGCAAAAAAACATACATTTCGCTCTAATGAAGAGCCCCGAGGAAGTCTCTCTACCTCACTGGAGGCCGCAGCCAAATAATGTTGTGTTTCCTAGACCTCATTTGTGGGAGACTTATGGCCAATTTCACCAACGTTGTATTAACTTAGGATACTCTTAGGTGGTATGCTGTCACATTCTTTTCATTAAAGACAAAAAGTGACAGCATACGTCTTAGGAGTTTCCTAAGCTAAGATAAGGTTGGTGAAAATGGCCATTACATTCCCCTACAAGCATTTTTCCAATAAATGCGCTAAGTCTTAGATCGGCAACGCGCAGCTATGCTGAGGGCAATCGTCCACAAGCTACATAACCGCTTAGTAGCAGATGGGTTGAAATTTCGTTTGCTATCCATTGTGCGTTATAAAAATACCTTATACCATTTTATAATTAGCTATAAACTTTTATTGTACCTGATGTAAGAAAAAAGCTTGAAGTGGGTTCGCATCGGTAAAGACGAGCGACGAATTCCATACCTTAACAGGAAGACGTCCACAGGCTGCGGCAACCATCAGACGCATGCTTGTTTCCCATATTTAATGATAATAAGACAAGAATTCGAGTAGTGTTTAAGACAGTCTCAACTTCTAGATCATAGAGGTGAACTAACACAATTATGTCTTCTTTATCTCAAACACCACATAATAAGGTAAGTTATACTAAATGCCAGTATACAGCCAAGTAATGCTGGACTATGTATTTATGATTGTCGTGCGATCACCGAAGATTTTCGAACGTATACAATCGAGCGTCGTTGGGCGACGTTTACAAACGCAGCCCTATTTTTAAATGCAATTATTTCAAATGTTCCTGATGGAACACTAAGGACTCACACGTCAGTCTGTGTGGTGAAGACCTTGTGGTACAGAGACTCTGGGGCCATCCACCGCACGGGCAGCCGGCCTTCTGTCTTCTTGCGGTAGTAGTCGTTGCTCTGCACGTCTTTGGCGAGACCGAAGTCGGCGATCTTGAGCACGCAGTCGTCTGAGACCAGGACGTTGCGCGCTGCAAGGTCTCGGTGAATGCACTGGAATCATCAAAGAATTAATGAAGGAAGACTATCTGAATCATTCTTTTGATGCTAAAGAAGGTGGAGCAGAAAAGTCTTTTACAAATGCGTTATTACCATGACGTAATAAACAGGACAAAAAGTGTACAAAAACTGTTCCACACTGTTACAGAGCCATTACAAACTCTTTTATAATATTATTGTACTTTTTACTCTTAATATCTTTAATGTTTAAGTATATGATGATGATAAGATCTTTATTGTTATTGTAATAAATCGACTTGTATACATAAGTACGCTTATTCTTTATATACAGGTATCTAACAGTTATATTCGATTGCTATGTGAAACAATAGAATTCAAATTCGCATTCGAAATCGTAAGATTCGCATACGAATTTCCAAATTCACTATTTTTGAATATTCATTACGTGAATTCTGCAACGAGTGGTCCTACCTACTCGTTTTTTATTTATACTTGCTTTTCCGTTTTATTATTAATTTATTTGTGATTTTTGTTTTTCCGTTTTACATACGATTCAGGATTTTTAAATTAATGAATTATTGCGTACCGGGTTTTTATTTTTTCTGCGTGAAACGGAATGACAACACTGTATTCAAGAGATTCAAAATCTATGAAATTGGGAACTGTAGAAAATAACTGAGCACGTGATTTGTAGGTATTCGTGTTCTAATTTAATATTGACTTCAAATGATTCAAAAATGCGTCTCCAGAGCGTGAAAAATCGAAATCTAATTAGAAAGCAGTAAGATAATAAGAAAATATCCGACGCAGAAATAATTAAAAAAATTACCCTTCTAGATGCTAAATATTCCATTCCTCTTGCTACTTGATACGAGAAGGACACGAGATCCTTTTGTGTTAATGTCTTCTTCTCTTTCAGCGGTTCCATGTCCGACTCATATCTGTAACAAATATATATTTTTCTCTAAGCAATATTGAATAAATCTCCATTAATCCACTACAATCTACAGATTGGATACACGAGTGGATTGAATATACTTCAACTTCATTATTATCTTCCGTAAGGCTCTACCAGTTGAGTCGTCTTCGTTAAGATTCACCAATATTCTTAGTGGTTTCTCGACAAACAATTATGAATTTGAATGAGCCTCAGAGCACTATTTTACCAATTATATTATGTAATGTGTATATCTCTCAATTTAATTTTAATCAAAATGCAGGTAAAGAATTAGTTTGTTAATTACCTACTTCAAAATGGAATATTAAGATTGCTTAGGAATTTAGTACACTCTTCGCTTATTGGATGGGTTATACACTTATATTGTGGGCTCTAGCATAAATTAACGACCTTTGCTTCAACAAACCTGTTTCCAGGCCGGTGACTTCTCAAGAACTCCCTGAGGTTCCCGTTGGGCGCATACTCCACTATGACGTACAATGGACCATCCTGCGTGCAGCAGCCTAGCAAATTGATGATGTTCACGTGCTTGCCGATCATCTTCATCATCTCCATCTCCGACACGAGTGCCATCATTTCTGCGTCAGTGTGACCTTCTGCAATTTGAAAAAAAGATACCTATATTAGGCCTTCAAAGAGTTTTAAAGCTTAGCTAAGCTTCAATTTCGTTTTTATGATTTCAGTTGAGAGTCGTCTACAGCTGGACATAGGCTTTCCCCAAGGATCTCTTCATCGGTCTACTGCTGCTTGACCGGATCGTTGGTCCACTTTGTCGGCGGCACTAAGGCAAAGGCCACACCGGCGGTGGCAGGCTTAGAGGTTGGCTAGGAGGCAGGCTTAGCGGTCAAAATGCTTCGATATATAGTGGCCACACTGGCAGCGCGCGCCTGGTGATCTAAAATGACATATTTTGCTATAGTAAAATGTCTCTCTTTTAAATTTTCTAGAAAATTGCTTCTTAATTTCGAAGTAATCGAACATGTTGATACGTGATATTAATTATGTCGACGTCTACTAAATGAGAATTTAAAATTTTATACAAAAAAGTAAAACATAATAATAACATCACTTTAAAACAATTATAAAATATCGGTTACTTCTTGCCACAATTTTTTAACACACATAAATTGTTTACGTAACTTGTGGGAAGGAGTTCACGATGACTCGTTTTTATAAACAGAGGGCTATTATCAATCAATTCCTCCACAATGCATCCTAGTAATCTAAGCAAATAACCGACGCGTCCGTTCGCCTCGCCGACCGCTAAGCCGCTGTCGAGGCGCCAAGCGTCCCACCAAGCGAGCGGTGAGGCCGCGCGCATACCGTGCAGTGTGTCGGTTCACTGGGATGAGTCATCGAAGCGACCAACTAACCTCTTGCCGCTAAGCGTGCCACCTGCGGTGTGGCTGTGGCCTTTCAATACGTGGCAGCCATTCGAGGACTTTTTCGCCTTGTCCACTGCCTTAAAAGGCTCGTAACTCTTTAGGCTAAGTCACTGTACTTAGGTCTCCTCTCGAAATCTCCTCATTTCTAAATGGACTACACAAAGTTTGTTTGGACTACACAGAGTATTTTGTATGTCACGCCATACAGTTTAGTGTAACGATACCCGCCGTATTTAAGGGGCTGACACCTCCGCTGCTATTTTTTCTATAGCATTTCACTCCAAATGCGATATAATTTAGGTTGATAGTCACTTTTGAAGAACATTCTACTTAACTAACTCGGTTTATCGCCATAATAATAACGTTAACAATATTGTTTTCATTTTTCGAAAATTAGAGATAAGACAGCCAGTTCACCTCAGAACCAGGTGAAGCTCGCTTTCATCTTCAGCCTTATTGTTACTTACCATCAGGTGAGATGAATTCCAAGAGCTTCTCTGTTCTGTGTAAAAATACAAGAAGACCATCTGATGAAGAACTTATAGTAGACATTCAATCTTAATCTTCTTCTTATATATAAAAATGAATTGCCGTTCGTTAGTCTCGCAACTCGAAAACGGCTCGACCGATCGATTCAGGGAAGGCTTATGCATACAAACGGACCCGGCAGCGCTGTAACATCTACCGGGTCCATTAGTGCTAAATAAAAGATAAATTACCTTTCAACATTTTCACAGCGACAACAGATTTCAATCCAGGTTTTAAGATGCCCACGCACTCGGCCTTCACAACCTTCCCGAACTCTCCCTCGCCCAGCACCTTGCCCAGCGCGAGAGCATCGCGCGACACCTCCCAGTCTATGTCCACCGGCAGCTCGTACTCCGACATCAGCATGGAGTCGCTCGTGTTGCCCTGCACTTGCGACAGCTTCTGCTTCTCGATCTTCACTACTGGCATTAGCTGGTGAGAATTTATTAAAAGATTTTAGCTACGCCAACATTGACGTTATTGGTTTTGTCACTTTATAGACAAGAAGGAATTGGATTACTACATCACGCTGATCAGATATAGATTGATGTAGGATTTTGTTTCGAATATTCCATCTTTTGCAAAGGGTAATTAGTAATAATGGTAAACTCCCTCGTCCGTTTTTTCGACATTCATGGCAAAAAAGAAGCCGCAATATTTGCATTGGATTTATGGGAGTGCAAAATAAAACTTATATCTTAACTCGTAGTCCACAGTAGTTATTGGTTAATTGAAGTTTCCCACAGTTAAGTTTTTGCTGCCTTGTAATCGATTTAAAAACGCAATCAAAAAATTATCCTTTCGCCATTCTTTCGTCAAACTTTTCTACATTTATTCCTTAGATTCAGTATACATTATTTTATAATACACGTGATAAATTTCTAGCCTCATAGCAATTTTTTGTTTCAAGTCGATTTTAACTTTAACTGTGCTTAATTTAGATAGCGTAAACTACTCACAAGTCCATCAGCATGGTCGTTAGTGGACCCGTTAATCTGCGGCTTTTCCACCGTCACCTTCTTCGTCCAGTGCGTCACTATCACCGCTCGGGCCGTCTCTATCGCTAACTGCTTCTTTAATTTCTCCCGCTTCAGTTTCTTAAAGATCATCACTACTATGATAGCGGCTACGAAGAACATCGCTCCTAGGACCGCGGTCAGTATATTTATGAACAACGTGTGTTTTCCGTGATCAAGTGGTTCTTTGTCTGGTAACGCTAAAACAGACATTAGAATATTAACAATAAGGTCTATTTTGAATTCTTTTATGATGCAGGAAATGAAACAAATGGTCTTTAATTTTATCTGAATTAGGTATGAATGCGTTAAAAGAAATGTTTATTTATTTTCACTTACATTCCAGAACTGTAAGATATCCTTTCGCTGTTGTATTTCCTAAATTATTGAGAGCTACGCAAATGTACCAGCCTTCATGTTCTTTAGTCACGTTGTATATCGTTAATTGTTCAGGCTTATCCGTTATATTGTCGCTCTGAAATTTTATCGGAATATTTTTATATTTCTGAATTTCATAGCCAAATAGTCTCACACACAAACACACACGCACACCATTCTGAATAGATGTAATTAATTCATACATAATAACTCAAAAGTTTTTGAACCAATGTCTATGTTATTTGATTCAATTTAATCTTTTTAACGATCAAGAGAACAATACTATCCAAAACCATCATTTTTAGAATTAAACATTTGGCATGCAATATTAAGTCCAAAGTCACGTGAAGACAAGCTTTAATTTTGGGTAAACTATTATAACGTTTATTATCTGCATTTATAAAATTATTATTTTGGTGAGAGATAGGCTGAAGTATCAACGTAGAACCCAAACTACTGGAGTTAAAAGCTTGGAGTTCAATACAGGAGTTCGTTGACTTCTGTAAGCGCTAACTATGGAAGGATTTTTCAAAATTTCCACAGGAAGCCGAGAAAACCCCATTAAAAAATAAAAAAACGACAGTATTGAGCTTAATTAAAGCTAAACATAATTCGCAGGCACTACAACTGTATATTATATGTAATATTTGATTTTGTTTAAATCATCTAAAATCTACGGTTGAAATCAAAGGTTATTTTGATAGTAATTTTCATAAATTTTTTGGAGAATTTGAGCAATGTGAACACTTTGACAAAACCTCAGATACAACATGCCTTATTTATAAACATTTAACATGCCATAAAACTACCGTGCAACGAATAGCGCCACATGCGAGCCACACCGTTAGACAGCAACCCTCACCGTGACAATTTTGTTAATATCTTTATAAATGACCGCTTCTTTCCCATTCGGGTCGTCACTCTGATCGACGAAGTCCCCGTACATGTACTCGTCTTTATTGAAGAACATCCAATAAACATAAGGATGTAAGTCAGTGAGAAACTCGCAACTGAACCGAGCTGTTTCACCCACGAGCTTTGTTTGATTCTCGGCGCCTTGAGTCAGCACCGGCTTCGCATATAGACGTTCTACAAACCCAAAAATTGCTTCCGTTAACCTTTGAAGAGCTAACAGCTCTATTCAAGCATCTGTATTGTTAAGCATTATCACCGTTGTTAGGAACCTTAATCCCTTCAATGACTTCCAGACAGAAGGTTAGACACAGTTTACAGACATTTGCCATCACCGTTTTATATGATTAGACACAGAAACAAGATTTTCTTACTATTTCAATTCATATACCAGACCAACCTAGATTATATTGGAAAAACTTTAAAATAGGAATAACAATAAATATATACTGTAATTATGTACAAAATATTCAACATAGACATGCAAACGTATCGATCACATTTTAAATACAATCGGGTTATTTGACATTTACATTTGCCCAGTATTCGACCAACTATCTCCCTTTACAAAATCCGTCACCGAATTCGTAATAGTAACCTGAATCTCTTCAAAGATCGACATGTTCGGCGTCTTGCCCTCGTCAAAGAACGACGTCAGGTTGGAGTACCGCCAGTAGACCATCGGTTCTAAGTCCGATATCGGGGGGCACGAAAATTGCACCGTGTCGTCAACCAAAGCGGTTTTGTTTCCAGGGTAGCCCTCCTTTATGTATGGCATCGAAGGGTAGCGCTCTGGATAATGTTACTTAAGTTTATTTTTGACTTGCCAGTTATAGCGTTTCTGATTTTTGTTGGAAATGAAATCGGGTTGGTTTATTATGAAGACTAAATAAACTGATGGTGTATTATGAAGAATAGAAATAAACAATTCTTAATTTGTATCATATATTAATCGTATAATATAATTGTCAACAAAAAACAAATTAAGCGATGTTTTCTCAACATTTGGCGGAATAGCTAGTACCTATAAACGGTTAAAGCAAGATATAGCAACCTACCTTGAATGTGTAGAGAAACGGTGTGGTTGATACAGCCTAATTCATTACAGACGATGCAGGTGTAGTTGCCATTGTCAGTCTTGGTGAGCTCGTCGAGGGCTATAGACCATTTCCCGTACGAGGGCTGGAAGTAGCTCCTGATCACTGGTCCACCATTCTTTTGCCAAGTTATATTCGGCGTTGGATTCCCTGAAAGTAATATGGTCGCCATTAAAATGTATTTATCGATTACTCGTAAGATGTTATGAATATCTTTTACTGCTCCATAAATCGTAAAGAGCCCGATAATAACCTTTTTTGCCTTACCTTCGAACGCGCATTTTAATCTTATTGAGCTCCCAGCGGGCTTCATTTCAATTCCGTACATTTTTAGCGGATGCTTAAATCTAGGAGGGAATTTCTTGATAGTACTATCTACGTGGCCGTAGCCAGGGTGATCTTTCTCATTTCTGTCTTCAAAGTCGTCGTCTTTTGCATCGTATTTGAAGCTTTTATTAGAACTTCTGGTTTCTAAAGTCACATTTTTGGCATCTTCTATTGTATTGTTTTCTATAATTGGTGCTTGATGCTGAGAAAGTATTTCTGGTAGGGGTCTGTCGACATCTATGTCGGATTGGTACTCTAAAAATAATAAAAATACATATTGGAAATCAGTGTAGCTACATTATTAGAGATATATTCTTTTCTTTACTCCATTAATTCACATAGAATAATAAAAGAAGTTGAAAGACATTTAAAATAATAAATAATTATGATTCGCGTGCTCCAAAAACAACCCATATTTATTACATTGACTTAAGAATTGAAAACAACACTCAAACCACAATTATGAGTCTTATATTGAAAAGAGGAAGGCATAAAGTTAATTTTAATGATGTGTCTGAATTATACAGACACATGATTGTAATAATCATATTGGCGCCGTGTCCAAAATGCACTTTGTTTTGTTTACACATCTGGACAATAAAGATGTCAATAAAGCTTTATTGAAAATAGCAGCAATAATTTAAGAGTATCCCTAAAAGCAACTAAGTACTAAAGCGGAGTGTATCCCAAAAAGTTTGTATCGACTGCACTTTAAGAAGCAGAAAATAGATATACCTAATCGAGGAATGTTATACTGACATCCACAAAAGTATTTCAGGGGAAATATATAACATTCAATTTTAACCAACGTGAAAACAAGGAAAATGTTTATTTAGTAATTTTCTACCCCCAATGTTGGATCTATTCCAATATTGATAGCCGACTGATACCAACCTTCCAGCGTATCTTCCTTGCTATCGTGTTTATATTTGATGGTGATGTTCAAATAGTTCCCTCTGTCTTCCTCGTGTTGGCACGAATACACTCCGGCATCCTTCGCGCGGAAACCTCTTATTCTTAACCTAGAAATGAAATGGTTTCATTTAAAAACAACATTTGTTTTATTTTGGATATTGCTAAAAAGACATTTTATGAATCAGTTTATCCTCTTCTGACATTGACTATTGTGTTTATTTTGCCTAACTTTTCACAATTCCGACCTTTCGATATGACTTCTTTTAAAAGTTGCTATAATTGTGATATTAACTTTAACACTATAATAGTTTTTTCCTTTAATACATAAGTAACGCCAAATAATATGCAATGGCATTGTAACGCTGCCTTCTGAACTTATTACGACTTGTAACACAAGACTTATGAATTTGGTCACGTATTGTGTGGTATGTGCACCTGTAATAGTGTTATCGTGTCGAATTTTAATTGCTATCCAATTTTTAGTAGCGTAGCTGTTTATATGGTTTAAAGTACATACAATACAAATGTACTGTTCTATTTTATTTAGTTACCTTTAAAGGTTTTTGATACTATTTATATAATGTATTATTCTTTTGTTAAGAAATTGTTTTACCGAAGGTAGTCGAAACACCTGTCATAGTGTTAACCTCTGTGAAAGTGTGAATATTTATAAATGTGTTGCGATAGTATAACAAAAAAGTGAATCCTTTGTCCGTAACCGTAACGTTAAGGAGGAGATTACGTTGTGCCGAACTATTTTAAAGTTCATGTAATATTTTTCAAGTATCTAGCCACTACACAGTTTTCCCGGTCAGTCGTTCGGCAAGGAAATATAGATTGTAGTTCATTCTATTAAAACGTAAATTTTTCCAACTTAGTTTTAACTCTTTGTAAATCACAAATCCACCAACCCTAAATAACACTTTCAAATGTTAATCAAACATAAGTGTAATCCTACTTGATGACTTGGTAAATCAATTAAAAATTGCATAATCCTGACGCACGTCCTCAGCTGAGTCACGGTAATTATATGCCATTATCATGACTTAGTGAAGCCTAAATTATCGTTAATATATTCTTCGTTGATAATTTTATGATAGCCGTACTAACTGTGACCGCACCTTTGCTTGCGTGAAATTTAGCTTAGTCGTAGCTTGATGTTATATAGCCTATAGCTTTCCTCAAAATGAGCTATAAAACACTAAAATAATGTTTCAATTCAAACCAATCATTCTTGAGATTAGCGCGTTTGATCAAACAAAGAATCTCTTTAGCTTTATGATATTAGAAGAATAGATAACATAAATTCACACTATAAAAATTTGCAGTGATTACTTGACATTTCTAGAGCCATTCGCTCTATATGTTAGAAGTGGTCATTATAAATCCCTATGTTATTTCGTTTGATACTCCTCCTGTAATTCTCTGGGCAAATTGACTAGCCACTTAGAACTCGTATATTGCGAATAAGGTTATGTATATCAACATTCTCAAGAACATGAGCCGTATAGATTCCTTGTCCGTTATATTTATCTGGAGCTATTTACGCTAAATCAATTCCAGAATCGCGGCTCCAGTTGTTCATGCCAACGTCCAGCAATTTCCAATATAGCATGATTGATTCGATACGTTATTTCGATAGGCAGTTTGTTTTGAGATGCTTCGGCGTCTCGCATAGTCCGCTGCATATGAATTATTGCTTTTATTTTCAGTTTCGTCTGGAAACGTAAATATTGATGCCTCGGTCTCAGGCTGTTTCGCCCGCGGTAATGTTGCGTCTTAATTTAGTTGCTTGACTGCTGTGATGTTACGATGCACGTTAATTTGATTGACTTTCATCAAGACAGCGTCCCGACGTGTTGAGTCGACGGATGAATGTAATTCGTTTGCATGTGCTGCGCTGAAATGGGTCTTAATGTGACTTTTTATTGGTTGTGTAAGCTAATGGTTTTACGCGGTTCTACATAACATTGTATGTCGATTGCATATTTGCACTTTAACTATAATATTATTCTAAGCATAGATAAATGCTAGAAATAGATTTTCAAACGATTATGTTTGGTTAAATTATGAAGTTATACGATTTTATTTCTATTATTCTTTGAAAGCTTTGTCTGCATTAATTACTTAAAAGATTGAAAAATAGCGAAATATTTTTCATATTAGGGAATGCGGTACGGTGTGAGGGGTGTCAGCGCAAGTCTTCTGTTCATTGTATACATTTTTCGCTCGCGTACATCGGCACATGTGAAATTACTCGCTCAGAAGTGCTCATATTTTTTCATTGAAGCTGCGCTAAGCAAAACTGCAAAAATTACGTGATATAAGAGAATTCTTTTTCCTCGCTCACCGCTCAATTACCACCTACCACATGCCTTATAAATCATTTATCATGGAAGCTGTGCTGACCAAACTACCACAATTAAGTGATACCATAAGTAATTTTTTTTTCTCGCTCACCGCCGCTCAATTAATACCTTATAAAGCATCCCTAAGCGCGAAAACCTACCACTGCTTTTGCTGCACGAACTTGTTCCTGAGGAGCCTGTCGATGAGCTGCCCGTCCTTGTACCAGTGCACGAGCTGCGTCAGGCCCCGCGGCTTCAGCCCGCACACCAGCCGCAGCCTCTCGTTCGCGCTCGCTTCCACCACTGCGTACGAGTCATCTGCAACAAGGATATTAGGACATGAACGAACGGCGTTACGACTTTTTTTTTATTATTTAGTTATAATCACCAGTCCGGAAAGCGCTGCAGAGGCTATTTAACTCCATCATACTCGAGGGCAATACCTACGACTAAAGCATGGTACGGGGGTGTGGTGGCACTTTTCTTCAAAAACGGCGATAGGGCCCAGTTGAAGAACTACAGACCCATCACGCTCCTGAGTCATGTATACAAGCTGTTCTCGAGAGTCATCACGAATCGTCTCGCGCGCAGGTTTGATGACTTCCAGCCTCCCGAACAAGCCGGATTCCGTAAAGGCTATAGTACCATAGACCACATTCATACGCTGCGGCAGGTTATACAGAAGACCGAGGAGTATAATCTGCCACTATGCTTGGCGTTTGTGGACTATGAGAAAGCCTTCGATTCTGTCGAGACCTGGGACGTGCTTAGGTCACTCCAGAGGTGCCAAATAGACTACCGGTACATCCAAGTGTTGAAGTCATTGTACGAAAACGCCACTATGTCAGTCCGCCTTCAGGACCAGAACTCGAAACCAATACGACTTCAGCGAGGTGTGAGACAGGTGACGTTATATCACCGAAGCTGTTCACAGCTGCGCTGGAGGACGTATTTAAGCTTTTGGACTGGAGAGGACTCGGCATCAACATAAACGGCGAGTACATGACTCACCTTCGTTTTGCCGATGATATCGTGGTCATGGCTGAGACCGTGGAAAATCTAGGCACAATGCTCGAAGACCTCTGTAGAGTTTCCCAACAAGTGGGTCTTAAAATGAACATGAACAAGACCAAAATTATGGTGAATTCCCATGTAGTACCCACTCCTGTGAAGGTTGGCGGCTCTACACTGGAAGTTGTTGACGAATATGTTTACCTGGGACAAATAGTCCAGCTCGGTAAGTCCAACTTCCAGAAAGAGGTAAATCGACGAATCCAACTCGGCTGGGCAGCGTTCGGGAAGCTACGCAGCATATTCTCGGCCAATCTACCGCAGTGTCTTAAGACGAAAGTCTTCAATTCGTGCGTGTTGCCAGTGATGACGTACGGAACTGAGACGTGGCCGTTTACAATGGGTCTCATCAGAAGGCTCAATGTCACTCAAAGGGCAATGGAGAGGGCTATGCTCGGGGTTTTTCTACGCGATCGCATCAGAAGTTAAGAGTCGCCGACATAGCCGGCCTTGCGGAAAGGTCCTTGAGTGGCGGCCGCGTACCGGGAGACGTAGCGTTGGTAGGCCCCCCACAAGGTGGATCGACGATCTGGTGAAGGTCGCGGGAAGCCGCTGGATGCGGGAGGCGCAGGACCGATCGGTTTGGAGATCCCTGGGGGAGGCCTATGTCCAGCAGTGGGCGTCTCTTGGCTGAAATGATGATGATGATGATGATGATATAATCACCACAGACTCATGGTCCGTGCCTTTGTTATTTTCGTTTTCTTATTGATCTTTGTGTTCTTATATAAGTCCGACTACTCTTATATCTAGGGTGAGTTGCGCATCACCTAAAATTGGCGTTACGACTTAGTTACGCAGAGATATCAAAGGATCAACAAATACATAAGTATTAGAAATTAAGTAGCTACATTCGTCTATGCCGAGATTGGCTGCCATCACCAAGTATTAATAGAAATGACTGGTTTAGGACTCTACCATAATGTATAGATTTCAAAATGATATAGAAGATGGACACAGGCTACTTTCTGATGTAGTTTGAATGGTTTAAGCTGTGTATTTATTGGGTTTGAATCCTGTGTGAATAACTTCACTTTTTATAGAAACGCACTAAAGTTGACTTTACTTATTAGTAAAGTCAACTTTGGCTTAATAAAGTAAGTAACAAAGATCTGTAGCATGAGCAGTTAGTATTTTATCTATAATAGGTGTACTCAGCATTTTTAGGGATGCAAAAGTAAATAGACTCGATAAATGTTATAGGAATTCAAAAAGTTTTTTTTTACTTTACAACCTACATTTTAAGTTCTAGTCTGGGACCTCGCCATACCATGAGTTTCATCCATGATACCTAAAAAATAAGAACCTATACTTCAAAAACACGAAAAGTCAAAAAAATATATAAAAACATACAACGTCACATTTTTATATTGATGTTGGGCCATTCTGGCCATACCCCGTACCAGATTGCGTCACGGATATAATATTACCACCAAAATTTTTTTTTTTTAATATTTATTTATTTGTGTAATGTAGGGGTATAATAATAGGCTATTTATTATTCCCCTAGGTGATAAGGGTGACTACGACCTATCCCCAGACCGAACAAATATAAGCAGAAATTTTATAATAGGTATACACAATAATCGGTCAAGCCGTTTCGAAGGAATTCGCTCGAAGGAGTACACTATGACACGCGATATTTATGCCTTAGCACAGAAAATATTTTATCTTATTTATTTATTTATTGAAAACTTTACAGCATGTAAATTTAACATTAAAAAAACTTAGAATTAAATTCATACATAGCCAATTAAAAAGTTTGTCAGATTAAAATCAATACTTACGGACGATCAAGTACGGACAGGCTATACAGATAAAAAATATAAAATGTTGTTTTTAAAAAAAAAATACATTCGATCCGGTAGATGTGTGTGATATGTATGAGTATGATGTTAGTGTGAGTGTGTGTTGAGTGTGATGCTCTGTTTACTGGGGTTATTCACAAAATTGAGGCAGCTTCCGTACTACATATATTGATTTCGTGTTAAAAAGAAAACATCGACATCACTGAATCTCTCTTCAAAATTATGCACGATTCTGTGCAGGACAGAGTGAGCAACAAAGTTTGACCTGACCGTTCCAGTGTGGAGTAAGCGCATTCGCCTTCGCCTCGAGCGAAAAGCAAAGGCGCTCAGACCAATGCGCTCAGTCAGCTCCGAGCTGTCCAGCACCGCGTTCACCACATTATACAGGAACTTCATGTCTGCGACTAAGCGCCATTCCTCCAGTGAGTGGAGACATAGGGTTCTAAGTCTCTCTTCGTTTGCCCTTCCCAGCATAGCAACAGATGAAGTGGTCATGGAATACAATAAAAAAATGGTGCTCAGGGCCCTATCAAGCGGAGCGACCTTGGTGTAACTAAAAAAAAAAAAACAGACGTAACATATATTATGCCAAATACGAGTATACTAACTGACCAAATCTTGTGTAATAGTCCATACATAAATTATTAACATATAGTATAATATTATTAAGATATATATTTAAATGTTTAAATTGATTGAGTTGCGCAACTCACCTTAGATTAGGAGTAAAAAGTAGTCGTAAGTCTTAATATAATAATTATAATAACAAAATAGATCACAATGAGAAGATTCCATGACAAGAGTACGGACCACGAGTCTGTGGAGTGTTAAATTAGTAATAAAAAAAAAGTCTCTCTTCGTAGTGCTCACGCTTTTTGAGACGATACATTAGGCGGCGAGTAAAACAACGGTGCACGCGTTCCAACAGCTTTGTGCGTTACATAGGATGGTGACCATATTGCTGATGCATATTCCATAATGCTTCTAACGTAAGCGAAATAAAGAATTCTCAGGGATTAATTTCTTTTAAAAGATTTTGTTGACCTGTGAAGAAATCCAAGCATCTTATGCGCCTTCTGAGTGATGTATTCGAAATGTGTGGTGTATAAAAGTTTGCGGTCTAACATGACTCCGAGATCGCGGACAATTTCCACCCTTGGAATTGAAATGCCATTGAGTTTATAGTCGTACGAAATAAAATTACGCTTTCTAGTGAACGTGATGGTCTGACACTTTTTGACATTCAATTCGAGATGATTCTGACTAGTATACTCAAACGACCGTTCGTGGATTTTTTTAACGGAATTAAAAAAATCCACGAACACAGAAACTGCAATGACAGCTTACTACGCATATGCACATAATTGGCTGAGATACGGTGTCGTCCTCTGGGGGAATAGTACCGACGCATCGAAACTATTAATTCTGCAAAAACGGTGTATTAGAATATTGGCCAATATCGATTCAATGGAAAGTTGTCGACCGTACTTTGTGAAATACGGTATTCTAACATTGACATCCCTATACATCTTGGAGATTTGTAACTTTGTGAAAAGCCACTTTGAGATGTTTACGCAAACGAAGGATAGCTATACACGACCGATAAATTTAAGGCAAAAAGATAGACTCGCTCTTATTCAAACCAACTTAAAGATGGTAGGATCGGGGCCTTATTCTATGTGTGCTAGAATATTTAATAAGATACCTAACAGTATACGCACCGAGAAGGAAAAACCATCATTTAAGCAAAAGTTAAAAACATATTTAAAGCAAAAACCGTATTACACGCTGCAGGAGTTTTTCGAGGACAAGAATTAGTGAGTAGGGAAATTAATGACATCTAGTAAAATATTAATTAATAGAACATTTCACAAATTACAAAATTATTATTTATTGAAAAAGTAGTTGTTATCAATTCAGTTGAACATTTCAATAAGGTAATTTATTTATTAATGATTGAGAACAAAATTTATATAAATTTGATAAAATTACAATTCATTTAAAATCTGTTTGCACCAGTTAATATATATTATTAAGTAGACAATATTATATTATATGAGTAGATAAAATGACATATTATTTATTGAATGATTATTTTATTATTGACTAATTTTGGTATTTCAATTGAATTTCATTTGTTAATAATTAATATATAGTTAACATTTAAATTTAATAAGATTCTTGGAAAAAAAATGTAACAATAATCATTTTTAAGTATTAGGAGATTTATTGTATGAGAATCTACATATAATTGCAGTGCCCTTGCAGGGTTCCATGTAAAAACTTTGAAATATGTTAACACCTTAAAATGTACAACATGGAAGCAGTTGATAATGAAATAAATAAATGAAATAAACGACCTTATTAATAAAACATTTACTCCTTGGATCATCCTCGGATTAGTTACTCCGTGTTTTGTCTTGTTTTGACATATGACAGCCGACATGTGCGGAAACAAGACAAAACACGGAGTAACTAATCCGAAGATGATCCAAGGAGTAAAACTTTTATTAATAAGGCCGAAAGAGTCTGTCAAGGTCGGTCTGAAGTCTTTCACAGTCCGCGATACAACGAATGGGCATATAAATCTTAGTATCGTCGACGTACATCAATACCTTCGAATATTTGAAACAAGGTGCAATGTCGTGTAAATAAAGATTAAAAAGTAATGGGCCCAAATGCGATCCTTGATATAATACTACAGTAATATTAGATTGTATTAAACGATTGTTTATCACCAGTTAGTATTTTCAGAGCATTAAACTGAACAATTTTTACAACGGGAACTCACTGAAATCGCGAAAAAAGTCTCATTGATTTGAACAATTGCAACAGTTGGTCTAAGCGTGGTCTAAGCAACCTCTGTAAACTTCTAAAATAAATCAATTCAATTTTTTAATTTAAAGGTTAAGGAGTGTGAAAACATTACTACCCGAAACATGAATCATATATCAATAAGAAATGTAGCCTTACTTACCCCGGACATTCAAATCTAAGCTGTTAGTAACAAATAGTATTTTTGAAAATGCCTCCTCGAGCCATGAATCAGCACTCCGTAGTCCTCTAAAGAATTGCATAGAACTCAATAACTTAGTGTCTATAATCGAGCGGAAAGCGTGCCTAATCAATATTTAAATGACTTTTCACCGGCCATTCCCAGGTCGGTTAGGTTGCCTTGAATACTGATGAGGGCGAGGCCTGACACGTCCCGCGCTTCCTGCAGGATGGCCCGGGACGCGCCACCACATGACAATGGGCCTACCACCTGTGAGAAGATAAAACGATTGCGTTAAGGTAAACGCGCTAAATGCTTTGTTCGCTTTATTTCTATTGTGCAGTCGGCAATTTATTCAATTTGCAAGTTTTCATTGCTTTTTTACTGCCAATAAATTATTTAACTGGGCTGGAGGACAGGTGTGACCCGACTGGATAAAACGTCTGAAGGGGCTATCGCTTTAGTTGATATGGTCCAAGACCTGAAGTCCTTTAGAAAAGACGACACTAGAAAATGAGAACTTAAAGAAGCAGCAGCCAGAACAGAGTAGAAGCAAAAGAAGATGTGCGGGCGCCATTAAAATAATGACGGTGTTCCTAAATCAAGAAAGAACTAGGATAAAGCCAATATCATAAATATCCGAGACCATCCTAATTTAAGAAGACAGGAGAGGACAAAGAAGATTGATAATAAATAATTAAGCATGTTTGTTACCAATCTTCTTTGTCCTATCAATCTTGTTTATTATCAATCTTATTTATTTATGACTAGCTTTCCGCTCGCGGCTTCGCCCGCGGTTTTTTAATTTTCCCGTGGGAATATTATATTTTTCCGTAGGAAAAATAATATTGTAACCCAGTTCGTGAGTAGTAGTAGTAGTAATTGTAACCTATAATAATAACTTAGAAGATAGCTGTGTCCGCAAACTATGTTTCGCCTTAAAAGTTTAAAGAAAAACTGTAAATCTACTTTCCCCGCAGGGACTACTTACTTTTCCGGGATAATAAGGAGCCTATATGTTAATACATATCGTAGTCCATCTACTTACAAAATTTTATCCAAATTCATTCAGTAGATTTTGCGTGAAAGAGTAACAAACATACATCCATCCATACACACAAACTTTCGTGTTTATAATATTAGTAAGTAAGGATAGGATGTTGGTAATCCTAGATAATTGGCCCAACATGAGTTCTTTCTCGATTTAGGAAAACCATCATCATACCAATGGCGCCCACGACAGAGAAAGCTCTTGGTTTTCCTCTCACCCGATGGTAAGTAGCGATAAGGCCAAAGATGGAAGTTACTCGTATATTCACCTGGACTCTTCAACAAAGGAACTGCTTTATCTCTTATTGTCGGAACAATGCTATCAACATTATTATTATACTTAGTGAGACGGTTCCAGCTAGCCAGAAGTCCTATCACCAACAAGCAGATCAACTTCTGAACCACGAATCGAACTCCGGCTTTCAGGTTTCAGGTCTTAACCACTAGACCACGGAGGAGGTTAAAACTGCTTAATCGCCATACCTGAAGGGTAGAACAATGTCCTGGTATAAATCAGCAAGCGAAATATGAAGGGACAAGAGCGGACAAAGATGATTGTAAATGATTGAACGAAAATTAAAATTGAACAAAGTAAGTATTTCCGTCTGTTTAAGCTTATTGAAGTTACTATTTATTTAATTTTATGGCAGCATCTCGAGTAATTGATGTGTAGGTATAAGTACGCGTTTGTTCAACAAAATTTAAATACGACACTTACAAAAATACTGGACACAGTCACTGAGCTTTGTTTGGCTCAGTCGAGCCAGACCACGGTTTGTGGCCTGTGGATTATGGCGGTAGTGACGTGAACAGATATCGATACTCAGTAAAATACGTTTTTCTAGAGCACTACATTTTTTCAAGAACATTGACGGTAAATGGGCATATAGCACACATACCCCTCTTTTTCCGTCGGGGGTTAAAAATGAATAAATTGGCACTTGGGCTACCTCGCATTAAACATTCCCAAAATCAAGAACCGTGCTGCCTTGAGTTTGACTTCCTTGAAATGAATGCCTTCGCTATCTAATCTTGAATAGTAAAACATAATTGTCGATAGGGAGCCCTCAGCAACATAGCTATAACCTGAAAAGGGGACTATGTAACCAAGGACACTAATTATAACAACATTTATACCTATCACACCTTAGTCAACAATAAAGATTTGAACCTTTCAAACATTTGCTTTACTCAATCTGTAAACTTAAGTGCTCAATTAAAGGTGCAACGAATAGATTTTTAAATTTGTTTTGTTGAGAATATAAACAGCATAATGAATGCAAAGTCTGTCAAAATCCAGAGATACGAGTTAGTAGTTACGATGTAGTACACTACTCTTCTTAAGACACATTTAATCGCAAAATTTCTAACAAATAACCGGAGGGAGACTCTGTACCAGGGTCGCCTGCGTGGGTACCTCCGTCTTACCTATCTCTGCCGCAAAGCAGCTGTGCTTGCATTGCTGTGTTCCGGTTTAAAGGTTAAGATATGGCAGAGAAATTACTGCGTACCGTGACTTTACATCTTATGTTACAAGCTGTTGGCGACGTACACTGTGGTGGTTGCAAATTTGCTGCGAATATTACAAGAACCACATGTACTATAGGTGACTATTACCACTACCTACCACTTACCATCAGGTGGGCAATATGCTTGTTTGCCAATTTAATTGTATAAAAAATATCAACTACACGTTTGTATTATGTTATGCACTCTCCACTTTATTATTCAGTTTTCGCGCTTTACTTTGCCTTAAGGTTGCGAAAATTGCTGTTTTGGACAATATGGCCGTCTTTTGTGTTTATGTATCTGTTATTTTTTGTTATTTGTGCAATAAAGTATATATTAATTCTTCAAATCTAAAATTAATGTAAAGTTCGGTTGTACTACAAGTGCTTATTCAATTCTAGTACTAGATTAATCGAAAAGATTCTTACAAATATCGATATTGCCATAACACTATGCATCTTTTTGCAAACGCCTTAGAGGTTGGTTTATGGGTGCACATGCCGGCCAGATGCAAGGGGCTCTGCAAAAAACCGTCCCAATCTCAGCATCGCCTTCGCCACCTTTCGAGTTTTAAATAACTTTATACTGCCGATACAATGTAATCTAAATGCAGACCATTCTGTGTTATTATGGGGAATTTTCGTTTGGGAATTCCTAGCAATCCTTCAGCGAAGAAACAATATAAGACTGAATGGTGATTTTAAAGCCAACGATAGCCTCCCAGTATCGTGCCAGTTTTTCTCGTAAAGGCTCTTCCAATTTTGAAAAGTTTTGAAGTCACTAATCACTAAAGATACAACTACTCACTACTTTACTATTGAAGAAAATAAAACAATGTTAGTAGTTTAGTCATTAAAGGTACTTTACTAACCTTTTTATTATCCTTACATATTATAAAACAAAGTCCCCGCCGCGTCTGTCTGTCTGTCTGTTCGTGATAAACTCAAAAACTACTGCACCGATTTTCAAGCGGTTTTCACCATTCGATAGCGTGATTCTCTAGGAAGATTTTAGTATATAACTTGTTAAGTTTTTGTATTTATTTCTGTGTACATTAACGATATTTGTTGAAGATGTCTGGAAAAAATAAATTAAGGCGAAACGTAGTTCGCGGGCACAGCTAGTAGAAAATAAAATGATGCTAGTCCGTGTTTATTGTATTTCTGCAGCTTATTCCCCGAGTGATTTGCACGCGAGCTATAAAATGCAACTACCTACATTAAAGGTCTTAAGCTTACTGCCTAAAGCCTAAGTGATGTTAGCTCAGATACAATATTGGTGCTAAGTGCCGGTTTAACGAAGTTAATGGCTATTCAAAGTGCTAAGCGAAATGTAATAATGGTTTAGCTTACCGTCGTAATCACAAAGGATAAGCTAATGATGTTGTGGTCGAAACTGGGATAGGTGGCCGATATATTTTACAATTTGTGAAAAAAATATTGCTTATTTTATTCTTAGAGGTGCAAACATATTTAAATGATGGTTGCGATAAATAGAGCCTGGCACACGAAACATGAGCTTAGAAAAAAGTGGAAAATTCAAAAATTCTAGCTCTGGTAATACTGTCTACAGAACGTAAAATACATTTTGATACTTGAAATATTCTAATATTTTTTTATTTATGTAGTAATTTAGAATGTTAAATTTGTGAAAGGGTTGTCTTTTTTTAAATTAGATATTAGGTAATGTTTACTTTCAATGAACTTCCAACAATGAACCTTTTATAAGAAATCGCTGTATTTGGATTTCAATGAATGTTAAAATTACTTAATATCTGTACTATTTTGACAGAAATTAAGAAAAAAATATCATGATATTGTTTATTACAAAGTATCAAAATCACCATGTTGAACTAAACTACATGGGGACATTGTATCAGTGTTGCTACTTGAAAAAATGTCAGGTTCATGTTTCGTGTGTCAGACTCATTTTTTTAATGTATTTAATTAACCAGCACAATAAATATACAGAAGGTTAGCTCTGTTACTGCTTAACAGATTTTCGGCAGTAGTTCGTAGGATAGATATCGATATTATAGTATTAAATAACGGATAAATTATTAACAAGAATAAAACATATTTTGATGGTGACAAAAAGTATTTTATCTGTGCTAATTGTAAGTGTTTTTTGACGATACGTTATAAAAACGAATAAAAATATTACAATAAATGTCGCCCTGACATGGACAGTTGGGAAAAACGTAAGAGGGATAATTGGAACATTGTTTTATAATGTCACCCCAAAAATTGAGGACTCCCAAAGCCCATAATCATGACACATTAAATGACTTCTCATATCAAAACAATGGAGAAGGTTTGCTTTGTCGCTCTCCTGTGTGGTCCATTTTTTGTTTTATGTGTATTTTATAAATACCTGCAGTCATCGATTTATTTACATCCCGAGTTAAACCTACCGACATAATATGTTACTGGTGTAGTGGTAGTGGCTAGCTGAATCTCATCTCCATGGGTAATCGAAGTGGAAGGAAAAAATATTGTTCGGTTTGACTTCTGAACCCGCCTGGCTAACTACCGCCGCCGTCTTATCTTTATTTGTCGAGATTAAAATGTTTTGTAGTATTGTTGTGTTGTGCTACTTGTGCTTCGATAATTAGTCCAGAAGAAGTTCGCTTCCACCTTAGGCCTTATAGTCACTTACCATCTGGCGAGATAAAAGGTGAGCCAATAAAGAAATCAGAGCGATAAATTTAATTATGAGGTATCGTTAACTAATACAATGTAAATAAAAACTGTCAATAATATGCTCATTTATGACAAATTAAAAAGAATTCAACTATGTTTTAAAATTAACATTTTTAAATGCTTTGACGAGCTTTCCTCCTACTTCTCCATTTTTTTATCAGCTAAAAGGTGTCCTGATGGGTGGTAGGTAAATTTGAAAAATTCAAAATAGCTTTCTACCAAGACATACCTATTTGATTAAAGATTATTTTGATTTGATTCGATTCAAACCCTGTTAGATTTAATTTATTCGTGAGAAAATAATAAAGAAACCTTCTATAACGAGTACTTAGATACATTCTTTAGACTTAGTTAAAAGCACATACTTATGATTGCATCCAACTTTTACCTATATATCCACACCGATTGATCTTAATGTATAAATCTAAAAAAAATCGTACATTTCCATCAACATCATTATCAATGCAAATGTAACATTTTCTACTTGTCTTTTATGCTCTGAACAAATTTGAATGAAATCTGGTTTAAAGATACCTTATAAGGGGGGGGGGGAAGGAAAGAAACTTGAGGAATGACATAGTCTACTTTTTATCCCGATAGGTTCCTCGTGATATAACCGAACTTGTGATAAACTGAATTCAACGCAAGCGAAGTCGCGGGCATCAGCTAGTACATGTATACGAGCAGATGTCATAAACAAAAATTGCAGACAAACATAAGAGTGAGCACAAAATTATCGTTATTTAGTCTGATGCGGTTCCTGATTGCTTGGAGTCATTCCAAGGCTACTTACATGCGACGACACGACTATTCGATTTACGATAAAGTATAGAAAAAATAAATATATCACAATAATATCAATAAATTATAAATAAATAAAAATCTTTATTTTCATCCATATTTATCTGTTTATAAAAGTTGATTAATATTCTGACCACCCATCAAGTTACGTATGCTTGTCCAAACTAAAGGTTGCGAGGCAGAAATCGAATAAAGTGACATGGCCGTCTATTTTGCTGTTTGTAGGATATTGTGTCCTAGTATATGTAATTTATTGTGCAAAATAAATTGTTTCTTCTTCTATTTTATAAAGCGAATGATTACGAAATCTTGACGTATGAAAAGACACATCAGTAGCGAATGTATTTTAGAAAAATCTACAAGGTTTCATTGACTTTTTTAAGAATCCTGGAAAGAGTGGGTGATAAAATCATGTAACCCTTACGGTACATGCCACTAAAGAATGTACGAGTATTATTATTATATTAGTAATCTAATGCCACTAAATCACATATATTTAAGAGAGGCCTACATTTGACCGGACGAAGAAGAAGAGTTATGATTTTCACTAGTATACATATATGTGATTGATTATGTCTGCTAATCTGTTTCCTTACAACTTCTAACTTGTTTATCATCATTTGACAAATGAGGTATCATACTTAACCCCCTTAAAATCCTAGATCCAGTAGAAAGGAGACATTTCTTAGGCCCACTATTTAAACAATCTTGAGAAAGGATTTGTTTTATTAACTGATTTACATTTTGGCATACGAATTCAATTCAGTTGTATCGTATCGTATAAAAATCTCTGAGTGGGCGATTCCTTCGATTCTACAGTTTTTAGGTCATTCCCGCTGAAAAGCTTAGTATATCCCAAGACGGATTGCCGAAACGTGATACGGGAGCTGATATATTGTACGCAGTTCATCGGCCTACATACGCGAAATATAGTCAGGCGATAATGCGGTCCAATTCTCAAAAACAACGTGAGTTCGAACGCAATAAATTAAAACAATAACTTGCTTGAAAACAACGGCCCTGTTGTTTCGAAATTTGGGAACAATTGAGGCCTTTTTGTGATTTAGCCTAGCTTTGTTACTGATGCGAATATGAAGCAACACTTCAAAACTAATAACAACTTTACAAAAACTTGTGTATAAGGAAAATAATGATACCGCAGGATAGGATAAGGATACCTTTCCCGAACTAGATTTAATAAACGCCCACATAATGTAACTGAACTTCCGTTACCTACATAAAATGCCTCGCATCAAGCAAATTTTAATGAAGAAGGCGTATTATAAAGTTCAGAAATATTTAGACGATAAAAATGTGTAGACACATTCAAATATGAGATAATTAATATGTGTACAATTTTTAATACCAAATTAATAACATTGTACCTAAAGGAAGACGTCATAAATCACAATTCTTTTTTTATTATCATAAATGCGTAAGTATTAGTCTTTAATTTTATTATATCATTATGATTAACTATTAACGACATAAACACGTGAATTATGACTCTTTCCAAATCAATACTATGAAAAATGTAAAGGGAGAATAAAACTTGCTGAGTTTCTTGTCGGTTCTTCTCAGAATAAGGCGGGTAGACTCTTGACCCGATGACATCCAATTTGACGATCATAAAAGTAAATATTGTACCTAAATGAATAATGAAGTTTCTCCACCTCATCCTTAACATCGCATCGTTAGTACATTGTGGTAGCCTCTGGAACACAGAGTCATCAGTTCAGGCCCCCGATTCTGAAGCCATAGACTTAATGTCGAATTCAACATAATATGGCGAAATTAAATGGCGGATGTCGAATATTTCGCAGTTTCCGTATTCTCAAAATGTCACGATAGAGAAATGTTTATGCCTAGTGGTAGATAGCAATCGACATTTTTTTAATATCATAGAGATTTTTAGTAGAGATGCAAAGTATTAGAGATATGTCGAATTAGAGATATCTCTAAAAAACTGAGAATCGGGCCCCAGTTCAGTTCGTTCATGTCGTAGCACATTTGCGTTGTAAAGCCATTGCGTAGTAGGCACGGCCTTCCGCGAGTCCCAGGGCCGGTTATAGGGCTGACATGACGCTCATACTAAGCAGGTAACTTGGCTCAAGGCGAGCACTATGAATATTTAACTTCGTTGTTGCTATTTTCTTAGTTAATTAATTGTATGTTTTGGAGAAACATTGCGTGTGCATGCTAGGGTGTGCATTTCAGAAAAGTATCGAAATCGGAACTCTTCTTTAGTTTCGCAATTAACAACCTTAATTTCGGAGAATTTCATAACGTAATTTCATAAATAACGGAAAATATCATGGTGCCATTATTATTTTGGTGCCCCTCAAAAAGGGGAATGGCAGATGGCCATACTAACTTAAGCCCACAACGCACACATATAAACGAATGTGAAAATAATAGCGGATAATACCAGTATTTTATTGGTTAAAGAAAAAATATAAAAAAACTTGGTGAATCTTATTTAATGTATTTTTTCTTTTTCGTAAAATCAATAAATGTGTAACTTAACCATTATGGTATCATGTTATTTATGTCCATTACATTACTAATACAATATTAAGAATTGTACATATTATATCATGAGTAATAAATATTATACAACGTGCAACCCATTACTGAAGAAGACATTGCGGAAATATAAAGATTTATTAATTTTTTTATTAGTCTATATTATTGTCATATATGACGAGAACATCATCTAAAAACTGAGCAGGTAATAACATATAACTCAACGACTTAGGCGACCTTATATTAAACTTTTCCCTCGTTTAAACAACCCGAAAAATGTAAAAAAGCCCTCATTGATTTGAATACTAATATTATAATACAGTAGGTATTTTCATTATAGTAAAACCTATCCATCTATTAAAAGCTATTATTTAGTTGTTTATTTTATAAGTTATATACTTAGAAAATAAGAAAGTACCAAAATGAAATTATCGATTTGACATCGAAAATAGTTATCGATTTTAAGATATTATTTGCACAAGCAAGTTCTCTTCCTGCAATCGTTTGAATATTGTATAATTATTTAAAACTAGCGCTCCGCCCGCGGCTTTGCCAGCTTGGATAACTTATATTTTTTAAACTATTACCCGTGCGAAGCCGGGGCGGATCGCTGGTTATATGTACATATAAAGCTTCCTCTTGAATCTATCTATTGCTGAAAACTTCATTAAAATCTATTGCGTAGTTTAAAAGACTTATGCGAATAGACAGTGGGAGCAACTTTCTTTTATACTATGTAAAGAAGATATAATCTAACATTTAGAGATATCTGGATAGAACGGAAAATTAAATACGAATATTTTATATTTATCTAGTGCATCAAATTTGTTGTGCATTCTTGGACCTAAAATCGCCATTCCCCTTTGGCGCGCTGTGAAATAATTTACTGGCAGTACTGTAGTATTATATTATCTGTGCTGGCAGCAAAAAAAAAGTAGGAGGATTTAATCTTATGACTTATTTTATATCTTCTTTTCTCTTTATTTTTTCTGTTTATGTTCAAAAATTAATGAATTCCATTACGTTGATAAAAACTGATTTTGCTTCCGAAATTGACGATGTTAGTTTTCGAAACTGAAAATTAACGAGACTACATGAGTGCAATAAGAAGCGGATAATTTTTGTAATATCCATCTGGCAGAATACAAAAAAAATAGCACACGCATTTTTTTTATGTAATGAACAATTTCCGGTGATACATTGGTTTCAAATGACGCGTGCCGTCATACGTAGGTAAATTTTTCACTAACTTGTGACTTAGAGCGATCCGCCGCTCCATAATTCTACTTGACCTTATCTCAATAGTATTTTTAATATTTCAACTAAGCAAAAACACGTGCCTGAGTTTTAGGTTTCCGTGTCTCAAAAGAAAAAAAACAGAACTCTTATTATAGGATCACTTAGATGTCCGTCTGTCTGTCAAGATCCCTTTGCTCGGGAGCATGAAAGATATCAAACTGAAATCTATATCAAATACTCGGGTCCACGGTCTCTTTCAGCCGTGATAAAATCAACGCAATTCAAACTCAATCAATATCGTATATTCAAATTCGATTATTACATAATCACTTTTGCACGTCGAAGAAGCTACGCCAATGTTTCATAAGTCTACGGCGGCCTCACGAGACCTTGTACTGGAAAGAACCCGCAAGAAAACCAGCAAGGACTATTTTTTTCTCAAAATCAAAAGATATGACCACTTACCTATGTCGAATATTTTTGCAAATTCTAAACCTATTGGTACTTCCCGTTGACCTAGAATCAATAAATTTGGCAAGAAGCAAAGTTGTTAAGAAAACAATCTGAAAACTGTAAATATGTACAAAGTTAGGAACTTATGCAATACATACTGTGTTGTACAAACAGAATTGCACTAACTGTTGTACTTATACAATACATAGGTACTCTACTGTAAATTTGTAAGGAACCCTCGAAACATGGGCGTTTTTTTATTATCTTACTGACGAAGATTTCGATCTCCATATTATACTCTCTTCGTACCCCTATCCAGAATTTGTATAATTTATCATGGTTGACAGAATCGTTAAAATCTTTCCAAGGTGCCTAGTCGTCTGCATGACAGAAAAAAATAAACGAAAAATCCGTTATTTCTAAAAACATAATTCGTTATTTTACTTAATTTTCGTTTCGCTTCGTCACATTACTCGTTATTTTCACTCGTTAAAAACCCTTGTTAGTAGCTCTCTAGTTTAGCATAACGATATTTACGTCAAAGTCGAATTCGCCTAAGTGGAAACGTGAAGTCAAATCCCAGCACAGGAAACGCTATTTCGAACGTCAAAATACGATATGATGTTTGTCATGTGATCCTTCCAGTCCATACAGGTGAACTTAACCGTTATGACAACGCACTAAAGTTCGAACTTGCTTGAAACAACGCGTTAATTTCGCCAAGTATCGTAACAGATACTGGATACGTCGTTTCACGGTGATTTTTCATGGATATATCGAGGGGACTTTTTTTAAATCGATGAGCGTTTAAAAATAACTTGAAAATAATATGTTTTTTTAAACCGCTTCGAATCCCTACTAATATTATAAATGCAAAAGTATCTCTGTCTCTCTGTACGCTTTCACGCCAAAGCGCTGAACCAACTTTAATAAAATTTGTTATAAAGATAACTTATGACGGGGTAGGATATAGGCTACATTTTATCCCCAAATTTTATTGAGTTCCTCAGGGAACGCGTGTTATAAATGAATCACACACAGACAGTCATGGCCGTTTATTTATTTATTAGTTTATTTATTCTGTTATATTTATGTATTAGAATTTTAATATTTACTTGATGATTTCTTATTAATTTTGTTTTGGGTACATCTACCACATTTGCTCTCTGCAGGTTTGAAGGTCGACTGGAAGAAAATGCCTCAGGCCATTAAGTCCGCCGTTGTACACAATGTAAATAGAGTATAAATAAATAAATAGCCAACAGCTAGTTTGCTATCTTTTATAGCGTAATGGTTTCGGGGTTCAGAATAGCTCCTTGCGGAACCCTAGTTAACATCATTGGTTTGCGATTTTTTCTACAACGAGGCTATTGGCCTTAATCTCACTTGGTAATAAGTGATGATAAGGCCGACGATGGAGTCAAGCTTCACCTGGACTCCTCAACAACTGAGGAATTGACTATCTTGCCCCTTATTGCCGGAACACAGCAATGTTTTTATTTTGTTATTATAGCGTCAAACTTAGATAAAACGATGGTAGTGACCCCGCCTACCTAGATACCACCGTCTTACCTTAGTTTCACCCAAGTACCACTTACCAAAATTCGTGGGAATGATGCCCACCAGTAGTATAATATCAGTAATGATACAGGAACATTTAACCGATTTCCGGTCCAGTGTTAATGGAGAATAGCTATCTGCGCATCTCCCATGGAGTACAGCGTCAAAGTTAGGTACATTAAATCCATCTTTCACTTGCAAAGTTAGATGGAACAGCACCAACACGACCGCCACAACAACTGGCGCAGGATCCATTCGTTTAAACAGTTTTACATTTTTGGTCACCCATTCAAGTCATGACCACGGCGAACGTTGCTTAACTTTAACAATCGATATCGTGTGCACACTTCTTGACAGAGACATCATTGAAATGATACTTAGAAGACAATCTCCGAGCAACATACAAGAAATCCAAAGCACCTCGTATTACCCACACAAAGAACATCAAACGGCGATATAGGAAGTTATTACACCGCAGAGATTTGTCGCCGAAAGATGAAAAGAGGATTTATTTTTAATTCCAGCCTAGACGTGGCGGGAATATGAATATAAAAAGTCAACATGGCGCCCACATATCCGCTTCCCGTTCGAATTTTGAACGCGTGCTCAATATTTGATCGGACACGACATTCTTAATGTCTAGAGGAGGATGTTCCAAATTGTTCTAATTTTAAATTTTAATCTACATTAATCTTAACATTTTTTATATTCTATATCCGCACAAAAAGTGCGGTTTAATTATAAGAGCTTCCCTTATTCTTTTACTTTTTTCAAAGTGTGTGTAAATGATGCAAGTGAGCTTTACTTAGATTCCTTACCCCTAAAACTTGCTATACCTTACCTCTGTTAGGAAACTATCTGTAATATAACAACATTTTTAAATTTTGTTGCTAAGCTGACAGACTTGGGTAAAAATGTAGTACTTAGCTAGCCAGATAGATACAGAAACCCTATCATTAACCAAATCGGGTAGAAAAAAATGATGTCCAGTCGGAAATTGAATCAGATCAGATCTTCATCGTCAGATCAGACGGATCTTCAAGAAGTCTCAACAACTAAACTAACTCAGATATTTATTTATAAGATCAGTAGGAAATTTTAAGATCTTATGCTAAACAAGTTCGAATATCCGTAGACCTCTTCCGTATATCGTTTGAAAATGTTATAAATTCGAGACATTTTGCTTGAAAAGTGATACTACTCGTACAGTACTTCGCACATCTAGCACGCCAATGTACATTTAAACATGAATCTTATTTACACAATGTTAAATATTACTATCTCAAAGCGACTTGAGTTTAAATCGATACAGGATTCCGAATAACGTCGTTAGCAGTAATCCGAGCCGCCATATCCGCCGATTACTGTCGCGGGTTCGATTCCCGAACGTTCCGAATTCCGCATTTGGCATGTTTGGTTTGTTCTATTTCTCGCATTTTCCATTTCCTCAGACATTTTATTGCATGTTTCAATATTGCATAGTTGGGTATCTTCATTGAGGTAATAATAGTACGTAGTACATATTACCTCAATGGGTATCTTACAGAAACTACGTGTATACGTATGTATAGAGTATAGGCAGTAGCCACTTACACCATCAGGAAAGTTGCTTGTTTGCCAACTTTATTCTAACCTCAATACGGACCGTTATTTCATACAAACGCAGTCCCCTATTTCCTTGATAATGGCAATAGTTCTTTTTTCAAAAGAATCTATGGTCACTATTAGCATGTTTCTATGTTTTCCTTTTTTTATTAAGTTTATTGTTAAAAAGATTTAAAGCTTCGAAAATCAAAAAACTAACCACATTTTCTGCTCTATTCAAACATCCAGCAAATAAATTTGACGCGATTATATGTCAAAAGCAAAACATAGAAACAAAAACAAAACCTTTTAATTTTAATCGATCTAGTTCTAGAGGAGGAACAGGGGACTACGAAACGTCTACTTTGTGTACTTCTCATAGATATCTTCAGTCCCAGCTCTAGTTTTGTCTATCGCTCTGTCGGACACAGCGCGACAGCAATAAATTTCACAAATAGGTAACTATTTTGAATTCTCTTGCCTTGAGTGTTTCCTGTTAAGTCTCCCAAAAAAGGGGTGGAGCCCACCAAGCTAGTTCAGTTGGTAGATCACCAAAGCCTCTTCCTCTGATGGGCAGAGTACACCACAAAAGGTGAGTCGGTTTAAGTCCAATCCGATGTTATTCAAAACTATCTGCTGCACGCTAATTGGCAATGCGCTCAAGGATGCGTGGAATCCATTCATTTCTATTCTATGCATTCTTGCTAATAGCTAACGAGGGTTTTTCGAACGGCGCTTTTTGTGCCCAGAATGGAAGCCATTTTGTTATATTTATAGCCGAGCACGCGCCACGCGTTCAATTAGTTTGATTTGTGGGTAATTGATTTCACAGGAACCAGGAGTAATAAGTTTTGCTTGGAGGACGCTGTGACGTTTCAATTGAAAGGTGTTCACGCTAATTCTGTTGTTGAATAAGTACTTAGTTTGCATAATGTTCTGATAATGACGATTGGGTATTTTTTATATCATAAAAATGAACAACCATACCACCTGATAGGTAAGCGAATATGATAGTCAATAGACGTTTGCAAAACCAGAGGCATCACAAACTACCAACCTTGTACTATACTTCTTTCTTCGCGTCTTTTTTATTACTTTTTACGATTTTACGATTATTTAGTTTTTACGATGATTAATGTGTATTGTCGCAATTTTAATGAAGTTTCATGTAACATCCACTTGAAAAAACCTTACAAGTAGGCTCGTAGAGCATACAAGAGAGAAAATGTCTTGGAAATTGTAAGAAATTAATTAATACAATTTTATATAAGCTCCCTTTTGATGGTAAGAGAAGAGGTGCGATGGTACTCAGAAGGAGGCAGTTGGCACTATGTTGAACATTTGCTGCGAACGAATCCCTTCGTGCAGACAGAAAATGTTATAATAAAGCTAAATCTCTCCTCAAACTTAGGGGTTCGATGACGTATGCAACAGGAACCATCTACAATTCGCGCTGCGTCTTTCAAGTGTGAACCGTGTCGGATTTGAGCTGGTGCCACCGCATTAACGATGACAGCATATCCACATTCATTCAGGTCTATGATTAATTAGCATTTGTTTTTTTTTTCACAATTTTAGTAACAGAAACAGCAATCTTTATTTGCCAGAATATTACCAAGTAGGAACCGTTCATATGTGCATTAAAATTTGTTATGCTTTTAAGTATGCTAAAATATCTAATTGATGATTTTTAGTCCTTATTCGTTATTTTTAAAAATGCTAGAAAAGAGCAGAATACGGAGAACATGTTTGAGTTTTATTTTAAACTAGCTGTGCCCGCGAACAATGTTTCGCCTTAAAAGTTTATAGAAAAACTGTAAATCCCGCGGGAACTACTTACTTTTCCGGGATAATAAGTAGCTTACATGTTAATCCCTGTCGTAATGCGTCTACCTACAAAATTTCATTTAAATCCATTCATTAGTGTTTGCGTGAAAGAGTAACAACCATCCATACATACCTACATCCATACTCACAAACTTTCGCGCTTATAATATTATAGTAAGAATGGTTTCTTACAATGAAATTCACAATAACGTTTTTTATAAAAGTACATAAAATCTATACAAACAAATAAAATTGAAGTGTCTGTTTGTAATGTCAAAATGACAAGTTTTTACTAAATGGGTATGAATGAATGTATATCGGGTACCAAATAACAAAAACACAATTAAAAAAAATATCTACATTATTTTACTTTTTATCAATATCGGTCCAGCCGTTACTATTCCACGCGGACGAAGTCGCGGGCACAGCTAGTGAAGTAAGGCGCTACTTCCCGTTTTCGAACAATTTCGATTGAGTGTACCGCCACAAATATTACACATACAGTTCTAAAATTCATATGTGACATTTTTGAACATTTCATCTAAACATTCATAAAGACAGAAACATGAATAATAATATTTCACTCGATAGAAATAAAATCCAAAGATCACTCTGTTCAATATCTTAAAACTGCTGTGAATCAGAAAATACAATAATAAATGACATAAAAGTTTTACTAATAGACGTGCATTTTTATTATCTAGAAAATTGCAAAAGTACAATTTTAATTTTGTACCCCAGTTTTCCAAAAATCGATTAAAACGTGTAAAAAGTGACGTTTTTAGTTCGGTCACCGCGCGTAAGCGACATTAGAAGCTATGCATAAAGCAACTTTATTACCTTGCATAAAGAAGTCGCCGTGCACGAGTAGATTTCCTGGGAAACCTCGTCTTAAGCGCAAATGTTCTCGCCGCTTTTCTAATTCAGATACAAATAGCATATAAAATATATATCGAGTTACTTTTCTATATTTCTTAATTAGCATGCTTTCAATTTTAGCACGTTATAATAGAAGACTGAAATAGCATGTTTATTGATATGTACACCGAGCTTAAGACCGCGCTTTTATTTTAATACAGGACATGTAGGATTACGACTCAATGTTACCTGTCACAAATGAACATTGCAACTATTTTTTTGATTCTTCCATTAGCACGGTGGACACGGTGTGAGAAGCGGAGGAAGCGGCGTCCAAATATAATCCCGTAGGAAGACATTAGTCACGGCTCACTTCGTAGGACACAACGAACGCATCCGAAACTAAGAAAAAATGTATTGGTGAAATTGTTTTGTATACATTATATATGGGTTGTATTTAACTGCAAATTGAACACTTCTTCAAAGTTGACGATCAGATAACTTTGTTTTTATTACAGTAAATTCAACTCTACATTTGCCATCAGATTCTGGTCCACTTATAATAATTTCGTTTTTACACCTTTTGACTTGGCATTTTATTCAAAAATGCTAGTTAATTTGAAGAAATGATGATTATAAATCAAACAGAAGAAAAAAAATTCGTTTTCGGGCAAGACTCGAACTCGCGTCTCAGCATACCGTGCTGACGCCTTAACACCCACTAGACGAATTTTTTTTCTTCTATTTGAGTTATTTTCATCATTTTTTCAAGTTTTTACACCTATTTAGAAAGAAAGAAACAAATTACTGATACTTATACAATAAATACACAACATAAAACACAAACTATTATGTTGTTGGAGAATTTTTTTAAATGTCCAGCCACAGATGTTTTTTATTGCACGCTTGTATACATCATCACATGATCCCAGCGCACGTCTGATGACTTCGGGAAGGGAGTCCCATAATTTGATGGGCTTGAATATGGGCGGATTTACGTGAGAGATGAAAAGACTGTTGAGAATAGGTATATAAAACATTTCTTCGTCGAGGACGTGTGTACAGTGTGTGTAATGCGCAGTCGATTGTTCGCGGTAGCAGCGCGTGCGCAAGCGCGCTGCATGGCGTTTACGTCACTGACAATACCCGCGTTATACGGTATGGTTTGTTTTCAACCAGTCCTCGAAATAGATCGGCCATCTTTGGTTTGATTACGTCAAATTGTGACGATTGCCTCCGAAAATGGAAGGTCTCCATGGTTTGGGACCGGTATTAATTTCGAGGACCGTGGTTCGGTTCCCCATGGGGGGAGGTAGAAGTTTTTCTGATTGGTTTATTTGGTGGTAAGACTTTTGAGCCCGCCTGGCTAGCTATGAGAGGTAAAATAACTAGTTCCTCAGTAGTTGAGGGATCCAGGTGAAGCTCGCTTCCGTATTCAGCCCTCACCGTCACTGTCACCTACCATCAAGACAAATGATGAAGACAAAAACCTCTCATGTTGTATTCAGAAAAATATTTCTTAATTGTTTTCGTTTTCCAATTTGCATCAAATGCAGTTCAATGATCTGAGACCACCCGATTATGAGTCGGTTCAATTTCCAAGAAGGTACAAATTTCCTAGATAGCTAACATAATATCTCTAAGCACGTGTCACCCTAATAACAGTATTTCACAAGACCACAACATTATTATTGTGTGCGGACAATTTAGCTTAAAGTCAAAAAACCTTCTCTCAACTCAGATATCCCAAAAACAAAACTAATTAATCAATAACATAATTGCTGCGTACCATCATTTGTAGATGTTGTATAGTTTGTCAATATTTTTATACCTCACTGTGAAAAGTCCATAATGTCATCTAAATATTGTCAGATACGTAATTACTCATCTGTGATATTGTCACTCATTTGCCATCAATCAGTGTGATTGATGGCAAATGAGTTGTATATATTTTCATATTTATTTCGCAATATACATATTTTCATCCACTTTATAAATAATATATACGGTTTCAAGAGTAAGCTTACTGCTCGGAAAGTGGGGAGAACGTACAGAAAAACAGATCAGAAGCAGGGAGAGTCTAGAGTTAAGATAGCTCTAAGGTTGAGTGTCTAGGTGAAGCTCGCTCCCACCCACAGACGAATACCAAATTCAAATTCAAATTCAAAAATCTTTATTCAACATAGGCCTTTACAGGCACTTATTGACGTCAAAACAAAGCAAAACAATCTAATTTAAAGAAATTATATTAACCTTGTATGTGCATACATCCTAAATATACTCAAGATGTCTGCAAATACAAGTAGGAATGAAAAAAAAAAAGTTGATTCTACACCTGTTCGGAAATTGGGAGAGCCTTCTCGAGAAGAACAGGCAAGAAACTCGAAAGGTCTAAATTTTTTATCTCCTCTTTTAAATCGCCATTTACAATTTTAGTTTGTTACAGAGTCGTCAATTGGAAGCTGACCTCAAAGCAAAAGTTTGAGCTCAACTTCCATTACAAGAATAGATGTGTTAATTCACATTATATAAGCTATCTCTGAGAGAAGTGCGTGAACTTAGATTATAAATAAATTGCTCTCACTGAACGTTTCTTTGAAACAAAACGCAATACATTGTTAAATATTAGAATTGAGAGTTCAAACCCAAGCTTTTTTGTCCGTCATGTAATCAGACACTTTATAATATGCTTTTTTAATAAGTACATCTTTGATTGCAACTTTAAATTTGTTTAAGCTAAGTTCTTGTATACAACTTGGGATTTTATTGTAGAAACGTATACACAGGCCTCTAAAAGAATTATTAATTTTTTGGAGCCTGGTATTTGGTAAAGCTAACATATTCTTTTGTCTAGTATTAACTGAATGAATATCACTATTTTTACAAAACACATGAATATTCTTACGAACATATATTAGATTCTCATAAATATATTGCGACGCTACTGTCATAATACCAATTTCTTTGAACTTTTCTCGCAAAGAATCTCTCATTTTAAGGTTATAGATTGCTCGAATAGCCCTTTTCTGCAGTACAAAAACAATCTGAATGTCGGCAGCATTTCCCCACAACAAAATACCATACGACATCACACTATGAAAGTAAGAAAAGTATACAAGTCTTGCTGTATCGACATCAGTCAGTTGACGTATTTTCCATACAGCGTGAGCTGCAGAACTAAGTCTCTTTGACAATTTATCGATATGTGGGCCCCATTGCAGCTTAGAATCAAGTGTGATCCCAAGAAATACTGTGGTGTCCACAGGGTCAACACCTATATCCTTTATTTTTACAGTGGTGTGAACCTCTTTGACATTGGGTAAAACAAATTTTATACATTTTGTTTTCCCTTCATTAAGTGACAGGTTGTTCACATTAAACCAATGAACAATTCTTGAGATAGAATTATTTACATCGTCATTAATTTGCACACCTCTTTTAATTTTAAATAAAAGTGAAGTATCATCTGCAAATAATACCATCTCATGTCTATCCTGTACAAAATCAGGGAGGTCATTGACATATATAAGAAATAGAAAAGGACCAAGAATCGAACCTTGCGGAACTCCCATTTTAACTGCAGAACCTTGAGATCTTTTTCCATTGATGTCTACTTTTTGAATCCTCCCACTTAGATAAGAGATTAGAAGATCTAGTGCAGTGTCACGAGTACCTTTAGCCTTATCATCACTTACCATCTTAGATCAGTCTGAATTCTCTAAGCTTACCATGAGTTAAAATGAGTTAAAAAGCTTCTTAGTAAAAAAACTTTAATTTCATCGTTTAACTTTATAACAAACTAACTCTAACCGTCTCTGTGGTCAAGTAGTTGAAAACACCGGGTGTTGATTGGGAGGTCCGGGTTTCAATTCCCCATGGGGGCTAAAGTGTTTTCTGCTCAGTTTGGTTGGTGGTACGGCATCTGAGCCCACCTGGCTAGCTACCACCCTCTTACCTAAGTTTGTTGCCATAGTAACAATTTTAGTAGCATTGTTGAGTTCCGACAATTAGAGGTAAGATAGCCAGTTCCTCAGCTGTTAAGGAGTCCAAGTGTAGCGCTTTCACCTTCGGCCTTATCTTCACTTACCATCAGGTGAGATGAAAGCCAAGAGCTTTCCTGTCGTGTGTAAAGAAATATATTACACATTTTTACGCATTATAACCGGAACATACCAAAACAGTCTAGCACATGGCACGCGTGTGATCAGCTAATGCATAGATTAGGTGCTTCCGCCGACTCCTGCGCATCTTACGCGGTTGTGCGCTGAATCACCACCCGGCCTACCATTACCGCTGAAGACTATATTAAAACCGCGGTCAAAGCGAGATGGAGCTATACGCCGCAATCACTTGTCTCTGTTCACACATTGTTTCAACTTTGCTTGAGTGAGGCTCCTGCTTTATCGTGCCGAGGATATGGGGCGATAACACTGGCAAAAAGTTAAGTGAAAGTCTTTGATAAAAACTTAAGATGTTCCGTTGCTAAGCAAATATAGATTAACGCCCCTCTGATTTTATACTTTCAAGTATCTTTGAAGAGAATCTAACAATGTTAGCACCATGTCATGTTATAGCTCTATTAATACAATTTGACATTATCATTGAGAATCTCATGTATTTACTATGACTAGGTACGAAAATTAACGGATTTCATTATTTGAAAGAGCTAATATGTTTTGTTTGGTTCATAGTCATGATGATTACAATCTTATTCTGTTATTAATTTATCTATTTCTAATTAAGTTTTTAACAACGCTGCATAACAATTCGGCCTTTCGTACCGGATATATAGATTTTACCTATATACAAATACAATATTACTTGTACTTATAATTCAGTGAGCTAAGCTATAACACGGTAATAGTATAATATTACCGTGGCTATAACGATAGTTCTTACATTGTTTGTAGTATACTTTTTACGTACCTACTTTTCTATAGTTTAAAATTAGTATCAAATTGTCCAAAAATACACGCGAGACACATGGTTGCGCCTACGAGAGATTACGCATTGTCTTGTCTGTCTGTCAGGCGCAAGACAGAGGGACCCCGGCACAGATGTAATGAGACGTCTAGACGAGGTACAGTCACTAACAAACGTTTTTATTTTAAAACTATTATTGAAGTAAACACTTTTAGGCACCTTGCACATGCACACGTTAATAATGTAACAAAAATTACTTTTTAAATATTATTGTTAACAAGACAAGAAGTTTTCACTTTTAGCGCGCAGTCTTACGGCTGACTGTTTTTTTTTTTAAATCTTCAGTTAGAGTAATTTTTTAAATAATGTAGTCAATAATAAATAATGAACGAAATTGGAATGTGATGGTATAGATTTAGCGTCGTTTGCATACATCCAAATGTTAAAATTTTTATTATAGGATACTAGAAAGACGGACAAAAAAGAAATGCCTTTCTGAAAACTATGTATTAAAATTGCTTGCCATGGTCCACCCTGGAGGCAAACGGAGGCAAATAAGAATATTTTTAATTACTTGAAGGAAATTAAATGAATGATTTTTCCCTTATCAACATTTCTTTATTTATTAATAAATTGCGTTGCATTACAAGTGTCTGAAATGGATTTGCATACATTGCATTTGACATTAATAATTTTTGTCATTAGTAGTGCAAACCATGTGCAAACCCTATTATTTTGACTTTATATTTTTAAAAGCAACCAATAATCAAAAATATTCTGCAGACTAACACCCAGTTTCTGAAAGGCTGTTCAGCGATAAAATTAACTAACAAGCTGTCAATCTAATGCTAACTCTAAATTGAGTTGCTGAAAGCTAAATCAACTTATCACTCTGTTAGTTGACACAGCTGTCAAATTTTTTTCAAAATTATTAAGGAAAGACCCATTTTAAATTTTCAAAATACATATGAATAAAACAAAATATATGATTTCAGCAATGTGACCGTGTCTAAAAATATTTCTCACGAGAAATCTAATTATTAAAGATAAGTAAATTTTGGCTAACCAACGTTTCGGAAACTCAAATTGATTTGACACTGCTGTTAAGATGACATGGATGTTAGTTGAACAATATTTTGATCAGCCTTTCAGAAACTGGGGGATAGTGTTCCAGATTGTGTGAGTAACTGTACAGAAATGCACTCTCCGGAAGATTTCGTTTCGTCCAATATAATTTAATAAGCTACCTACTTTCCGAGGTATACTTTAGACTAGAAAGTCGGTGTGAATTAAGGTACCATGGGCCCATGGGCCGTAGGTTCGAACGTTAAATTGTTTTGAAAAGAGATGCCTTCGCGGTTGGTCGATGTCTCTGGAGATAGAAAAACTGACGCTACATAACTACGTAATTATTTATTGTTTTTGTTTTTTTTGAAAATTTCCAAGTGCGATTTGTTTTTATAGTGCCATTTCTACAAATGGAGAGCTTTTTCGATTTTGTTTTTTTTTTATTTCGCAAGCGATAGTTTAGCTATCAAAAACAAAGACTTAAATTTAACAAACTAGCGTAAAGTGTTTAAAATAAATTAAAACAAAGAAAATTAAAAATGAAATTAATGCAGCTAGGACCGAAAATACCTATAAAAAGTACACCAAATATACGTTTCGAAGTCCCCTGTTTCTCCGCTAAAACTAGACCAATTTAAACTAAACCAATTACATTTTATGTTAAAAATTAAAGAAAGGCTTTGGCTGTGTTTCTATGTTTTGCTTTTTCATATAATTTCGTCAAATTTGTTTGCTGGATGTTTGAATATAGCAGAAAATCAGGCCAATTTTTCAGGTTTTTGAAGGTTTTTATCTCATTTAGTAATTAACTTAATGAAAAAAGGAAAACATAGGAGCATGTTTATAGTTGCTATGGATTTTTTTGAAAAAAATAGAACAGCTAATGCCATTATCCAGGAAGGAAATAGGGGACAACGTTTGTATATAAAAAGGACCTGTACGATTTCCTAAGGCACGTAACCCGACGTTTTGATGTAAGCAGCTGCATTTTGGATGCGAGTCCACAGCTCCGCAATCGAGGATACTGGCGTCGCGTACACGGACTTTACTAGCTTTACGATTTGGATATTGTTTGTATTTGTGATACCTTCTGACAATTAGCAATCGTTATTAGGACTTTGAACATGCCTAGACATCAGTACACGACATTCGAATATGCAAACACTTATGGCGAGTGTCAAGGTTATGCCAACGTTGCTGCTCGACTGTACGCAGAAAGGTATGAAAGGTAAACATTACTTTTGAAAGAGAGAGAAATCTCTTAAACGAAAATTACCCAAAAGGTCGAAGGCCGGCTTTGTCCTATTTTCTGGCCACCGAGATCATCAGATTTAAATTCTTTGGATTTTTTATTTGAGGTGTCTAAAAGACCTCGTGTACGCGATGTCAGTATCCTCGATTGCGGAGTTGCGGACTCGCGTCCAAAATGCAGCTGCTTACATCAAAGTCGGGTTAGTCGGGTTACGCGCACCGCATTAAACATTCTTGTATTAAAAGGTCTAGTACGTGTATAAGGACGCAAGTTCAGTTTGATTTTTTTTTTCGAAAAAATGTGTTTTTTAACGAGTACTTTGAAATGTTCATACTCTTTAAGTAGTCATGACATTAAAAAATACACAATACCTAGGCTCATTACACTTTTACATTAACACAAAAGCCTAGAGTTATTATTACGACAAAAATATTTTTTTGAAGTTTTAATACTAAGTGCTATTCAAGTAGTTATGAAATTAAAAATATTTAGAATGCTTAGGCTTATGATACCTTTTTGGAATCTAGAATAGCTTAGCAAATTTTTAAGATAATGGGCACGATGAGCGTCCTACATTTTTTTCATATTGTAGCTGATCAAACATGAAAAAAAATTAATTTCAATTTCAATTTTCTTTGTATTTTAATTTATTTTAAACACTTTACGCTAGTTTGTTAAATTTAAGTATTTGTTTTTGATAGCTAAACTATCGCTTGTGAAATAAAAAAAAGCTGAATCGTAAAAGCTCTCCATTTGTAGAAATGGCACTTTAAAAACTAATCGCACCTGGAAATTTTCGAAAAAAAAACAAAAACAATAAATATCTCTGAAACCGTGATATTTTCACTAAGGTCAAAATTTGTGGTAGGTAAGGGAGGCCATGATGAAGTCCATCTATATTTACAAGTTGATCCATTGTTTTTGGGACACAATATATTATATGTCCATAAAAATATACATTTGTTTTGTAAAAACAGTGATATTCATTCAGTAAATACTAGACAAAAGAATATGTTAGCATTACCTAATACTAGACTTAAAAAAATTAATAACTCTTTTAGAGGCTTTTGTGTACGTTTCTACAACAAACTCCCAACCAATATTAAAGAACTTAGCTTAAATAAATTTAAGACTGCAGTCAGGAAAGTACTTATGAAAAAAGCATATTATAAAGTGTCTGACTATCTGACAGATAAAACTGCTTGGGATTGACAAAAAATGTATCAATTTGACGTTCATTAAGTACACTTTGTGATTGTTGGATGTATGTATTTGAGTAACTGTTCCAATCACTCCGACAGGCATTTCTATATATATTTTAATAAAACCAAAGTTATGTTTGTGAAATAATATATTATTGTAATGTTGGCAATTTAAAAGAGGAGACAAAAAAAATAGACCTTCCGAGTTTCTTGTCTGTTCTTCTCGAGAAGGCTCTCCCAATTTCCGAACAGGTGTAGAGTCAACTTTTTTTTTTTTTCATTTTACTTGTATTTGCATATATCTTAATTATGGTTGAGAATTGAGATGTATGTACATACAAGGTTTAAATAATACATAGCTTATCTTGACTTGTTGCATTTTTTAAATTAATTTATTGATTAAATAGAGTTTTGTAATTTGTTGACGTCAATAAGTGCCTGTAAAGGTCTATGTTGAATAAATATTTTTGAGTTTGAGTTTGAGTTTGACTCTGTATAGGTACTCGGCATAACCACGGTATTTAAGATTTAGTTTATATGTATTTTAGATTGTTTTTAGTTTTATAATTAGCTTATTCACTTTACAAGTAATTTATTTTAATTTAAATAATATTATGAATAAAATATTATACATAAACCACGGTAATAGACATAACTACTTATTTTAAATATCAGGGAGACTCGTTACTAGTGTCGTCTATTAAGGCGCATAGTAACGTCAATCATAAAAAATCACTGCAGAAAAAACCGATTCTCTTCATAAATATTGAATAAAAAAATCTTTAAAAAAGATATGTTATTATTCAACGCATTCTTTAGTGGATGGTCTTCTTAATTTTTTGATAAATTAATTAAAACTTGGTTGAAATGTGACCCAAACATGCCTCGATTTTAAAACTGTAAACCTAATCGCTTCGTAAATATTAGGTTAAATCATATACTTTTGATTTCAATAAATAAAGTGAACAATATTCTAGGGGATGGTCTTTTTAGATTTTTCTTATTCGCCTTTATTAATTTTTTATTGAAATAATTCATCTTACGCGTAAAGGTTTGCTTAAATATTACCCTCGCTCTCACTCACTCACTCCTATGTAATCAGTGCAGGACGATCGACGCAAGGTCATTGGGAGCACTATGCGCCTTAAGAGGGTACCGCTACCTTAGCTATTGCCGCCAAGCAGCGGGCTTACATTGCTATTTTCCGGTTTGTCGGTCTGTTTTCCGGTTTGTCGGTCTGTTTTCCGGTTTGTCGGTCTGTTTTCCGGTTTGTTGGTCTGTTTTCCGGCAACACTAGGCGCGTTCCAGATAAGAACGGATTTGCAACATGTTCAACATTTTTAGTATGAACGCGTGTCATTAGCTTTTGATGTTACTTTTCGTGCTGTTCGTATGTTCCATTTAAACATTTTTGCCACGAAAAATTAACATCAAATACCCAGGCTATTAGTTTGGTTCTCTCTCTGATACCATGTTTTATTAGTTTTGACGATTGAAACCTTTTTTCATGAGTAAGTAAGATTTTTCAGTCGTTTAAAAAATAAATCGAAAGAAATTTTTATTTTTAGCCGCTTCTGATTTGTTTTATTTGAAATGTTAAGTTACTGGACTAATAAGGTGAGGCGTCAACATTCAGCACAGAAAATCAGTTCCTACCGTTTAATTTTTAACAATTAGCGTGGCTAAAAGTTTTAACATTCCTTAAAAGAAAAGCAAAACGAAACTTACATCGGATGTTAGCACCAGTAAAGTGGTGATTCTTATCTGGGACGCACCTACGGGTAGTGGGGGTAGTGGGGGATTGTTTAATTAATGTACGCTTTTGGTATGAATAAAAATTTCATTTCATTTCTAATTACTGGGTACTGTGACTTGACATCTTATGTACGGACGACAGCTCACCAAGGTAAACACTGTGGCATCTTATGTCATTGTAATAAGCACTATTTTAAGCAAACGTTTCTGCAACAGAAACGTTTAGTCTGATGTGCAGGCGTGTGTACATTGGGGTGCATGTGGGGGTTGTACACGTATATTTGAAAAATCTTACAGGAACTTCATGTACTTATAGGTGACCGCAACCTGCACCTACAGGTGACCCAGCCTGCTTCTTTGCAAACTATGTTATGTAAAAGACTAGGTTTTGAGGAGCTTGGTGGCGCATTGGCACGTGCGCAAGCACACCATTGCTAGGTTAAGCAACGTTGGCTATGGTCAGTCCTATGATGGGTGATCAAAATATGAAAGATCTCGAGCTCTTCCGTGCCGGTCTCTCTGTCATATCGCCCCGGTCGTGTCGGCTAATCGTCCCATCGGACTGTGCGAGTGAAGGAACAGAGAGTGCACTTGCGTTTGCGCAGTCACTTGTGCACTATAATATCTCCAGCGCAGATGGCTAGTCTCTGTTACCGAATAGCCGCGACCGAATATCGGTTAGGAGGGCGTTATTATGTAAAAGAATATAATTATCTCTGAGTTTACAATTAAGTGAAATAAAAGACACTTTCCAGTTGTAGAAAAAAAATAATAAGGTTTTGTTCCCCATCGCTCCCAATGTACCCCCTGTTGAATCTGTGGGCAGATTCACTGTCGGCCTTGGCGAGACGTCGCCGAGACGTCGGCGCGTCGGACACTTAGTCATATCACATGCCGATCGTAGACGGGGTGTGACGTGACTCAGATGTCTTATTATAGACCAGCCCTTTAAAATCCCTGAGCACAGACAAGATGCGCTCTAATCTTAACAAGTCTCACATATAGACTTTATGATATGACGGGACGAGTGTGCAAAATGCATTTAGATATATCGAATGGTGTGATAGTGTTCACACTGAATTGAGTCTGTAATTTTTTTGGAATATTTTCCTTTGTCTGTAGGTAAGGCTTAACATGAACATAGATTGGAAATAACATACACTTGAAATATACATAATTACCTACGATACTAGATTTCTTAGTTTCGATTATTTATTTAGCAATTATTATTAGAATCAGAATTTCAAGCTAATATCTATCTATAACTAATATTATGTGTAGCATTTTAAAAGCACTTTTTTACTGAACCACGCACGGTACCATTCCGCACCTGAAGTTGTAGGCTTGTGGCCACTGTTTTAGGCGCTATTTTTAACGCATTCATTAGTGCGTATTACATTGGCGTTAAACATCAACGCAGGTGGAGCCATAACTTATTTTTAAGCGACTTCGAAAAAGGAGGAGGTTCTATGTTCGACTGTATCTATTTTTTATGTATGTTCACCGATAACTCCGCAATTTGAGGGCCGATTTTCAAAATTCTTTTTGTAATCGAAAGAGTATACTCCTGAGGTGGTCCCATTGCCATCAAGTCGTAATCAGATGATGGAATCCCAGGAAAATCGAGGGAAACCCTTTCAAAGGCACGTCCAACGTGTTTCGTGTTTTTGCAGAGGATATTCAGGTATTTGCATAGGGTAGTCATCATATCATGTTACTGAGCTGACGATGGAAGGTTTCTGGTAGGTTAGGAGTTCGGAAACAATTCCTTTAATACTGTTAAGAGCGAAAGACGTTTTACTTAAAGTTATTCTGATGCTTGCCTAGGCTCAAATTCTAATACGCACGTATTAAATTTACTAAAAAGATAGAAAAAAAATTTTAACAAAAAATGAAACCGACCTCTAAAATTATTATTTCTATCATATTTACCGGAGGGAGACTCTGTACCAGGGTTGTGTGCTTGGGTACCTCCGTCTTACCTATTTCTGCCGCAAAGCAGCAGTGCTTGCATTGCTGCGTTCCGGTTTGAAGGGTAAGATATGGCAGTGAAGTTACTGGGTACCGTGACTTACGCTGTGGTTCTTATAGAGGTTGCAGATTTGCTGCGAATCTTACAAGAACCACATAGGTGACTGTTACTACGTTAACATTGTCACCTCATAATAATGGACACGGCAAGGACTCACTTATCCATAATTAATTACAAACCTATACACAGTACTTAATAGGACCCATCTACATTTTAAGCGAATGTGCCCACTCATACTTCAGAACCATTATACCTGCGTAGGTATATCTATACATACTAATATTATAAAGAGGAAAGATTTGATTGTTTGTATGTTTGTTTGTTTGTATTGAATAGGCTTCGAAACTACTGAACCGATTTTGATGAAAGTTGGAATAGGGTTAGTTCGAGACCAGGGGAAGGACATAGGGTAATTTTCCTACGGGAAAATATAAAATTCCCACGGGAAAACAAAAATAACGCGGACGAAGTCGCGAGCAGAAAGCTAGTCACTTTATAGGTATATAAGGGTTCTGAAACTCAAAAAAAGGGACTCGCTATAGAATCACTTCGTTGTCCGTATGTCCGTCCTGCCAAGACCCCTTTTCTCAGGAACATGTATTGGAAAATAGAAATATCAAACTGAAATTCATATTAAATACTCGGCCTCACGGTCTCATCTAGGTGTAAAACTTGTGTCGTCTATTCAGTTTCATGTCTGTGCTCATGAGCATGGCCATTATAACACAATAATCGCGGACAGCTCTGCGCTTGAAAACATAAATTCCCTGCTCCTACGGAATACCGATATAGCGAGTATACGTAAAGGTGCGCTATTCCCGTCCATCCCTCGGGTTCAAGGGCGGCCCGGGACTAATGTTTACCAAACGTCTGTTAACTTTAACACTGTTTGAACGTGCCTCAATAACTCCAATTTTAACTTTGCAATTGCTTCGGCTGTGACTAACCCTCTATATAAATTTTGCTTTGAAACAGAAACTGTCACTTATTTTTGTGTAATATTGTTTCTGATCATTTGTCATCTTGGAACAAGTGTTGCCCAAAATTAGTATGGGTCTTGCAGTCTTGCGAGGCCAAGATCGGCCTAATTGTAGCACTTCCACTTACCATCAGGTGGAATGGAGTCATTTGCTAGGCCCACTATAAAAAAAAGACCAAGACCGAAGCTGATCCATGCAAGATTTGAGCAAGAGTCTTGCTCAAATATTGCATGGGTCAGTCTTAATGTTGCTCTAGGACTCGGTCTTGCAGCAAGAGTCTCGCAAGACTGCAAGATCAAGACCAATTTTGGGCAACACTACTTAGAACTCATTCGGGAACAGCTTGTTTTCACTTGTAGACTTCTATAACATCAATATCATATAGCTCTCTTCTAATGTCATCAAATAATTTTTATGACAATTGTCTTTATACGATGAGGAGGGAGGGAGACCTTTTTTTATTAAGGCGGGGAATCCTTTTGCGATTCATCAAGGGGCTGAAAGCTGACAAGGCCGCCCCAAGGTTATGCCCTTGGACTCGGGTATAAACCCCATACCTGGCTAAACCACCCTCCAAGCAACTTCTACCTCCGTAGGGGCACAATCGGGATCGGCGTTAGCCATTCCCCGAGTGCACCCCCTGGAGAATAGGCCCGACGCGGTGAGCCAGCGTAGCTGAACCAAGCGCCAGGTCTTACCTCTACGGAGGTGTCGACAAATAGAGGTAAGACCTGGCGTCTCATCTAAGTTTGTCGTCATGCAGGCTGTTGGTCGACTTCATACACAGCCTGTAAAGAAATTTTTTCCTCACATGTGTGTGCAGGTTTCCTCACGGTATATTCCTTCACAGTAAAAGCGTCAAATAAATGTACGTATAAATTTAAAATTTGGAAACACATTCGCACGTGGCGATGTTCGAACTGCTACCTCCCGATTGGAAGGCGACGTCCTCACGCACTGCACCATCGACGCAGAAAGCCTTATCACCAATTAAATTTAGCAGAACATCTTCTGGTCCAGTGGGGAATCGAGCCTCCAACATTCAGATTAACACCGACAGTGGTTGAAACCACTACTGGCCGCGGAGGCGGAGTCCGGACGACTATATTTCTAAATTCCGTTGAAATCCAACACTCGTGGATTGGCTAGTTCGTAGTCGAACTGTTACTTGTGATGTTGTTTCGGTAACTGGAGCCGTGTTTGGTCTGGAAACACGTGTCACGCCGCGTGTCAGCCGCCGAGCCCGCGGGATTCCCGGAGATCACCATTAAGACGTATGCCACGCCAAAACTTCCAACAAATTCCGGTAATGTGTTCGGAGTAATGGCGATTGTCGAAATAAATGGCGTGTTGTCGAACTTACTAAGGTAATTCCGAAGCTGTTTTGTAGCTGACTGATGGCAGCAAGGAGTGCGGGGATTATTTGAATTGATATTTGATATTGTTTTTGTAACAGGAGTATACGGTTGGGCTAGGCAGCGTATTCGAAATTAAGTCGGGCCTTTACATCGCCTATACCTCAATATCTCAAGACGAATGTCTTTATTCACTGCGTCCTAGCTGTCATGTCATACGGAGCCGAAACATGGCCACCCTCGATAGGGCTAGTCCACTAATTAAAAGTCATTCATAACGAGGTGATCCGACAGAGAACGAAGGTTATCGACATAGCTCACCGAATAAGCAAGCTGAAGTGGCAATGGGCTGGCCACATCAACCGCAGAGGCCCTAGACAAATGTCAAACTTGAACTTTTCCGCAGTCGTTCCGCAGAAAAAAATGTATGGAAATGACATTAGCTTATGACAACCTAACGCAATTTTTTCTGCAGCTAATGTCATCTCCATATATTTTTTCTGATGAACGACTGCGGAAAAGTTAGCGTGTGGCATTTTTCTAGGGGATCAGAACCGACAACCGTTGGGGAAAAATCAGTGATAGAGTAAAAACCATACGTCAGCAAGCGGAGTGTAGAACGCCCTCAGACTAGGTGGAGCGACGATTTTCGCAAGGTAGCTGGCAAAAACTATGGAGAAATATATTGGATAGGCCTATATCCAGCAGTGGACGTGTATGGGCTGATGATGATGATGTTTTCTATGGTCTACGTATCTATACAATATGATAATAAGGGTCATTTTGTCTGTTGTCACTTATAAGTAACATTATCATATACCGCAACGTTTAGCGATCGAGGAGGCTGCTATTGAAATTTTATCAAGTCACAAGCACAGATCAAAGTTCGAAAGTTGATAGCGGAGTAAAGTTCATGATAAATTTGCAAATTCTTCATAAGAGTGATGTGCAGGAAAGGCAGGTACTGTAACACTACCTTTTTAATTTATTTATATTATATTCTATTGCATAATAAAAATCCTACATTTGACGGACTTAATGACTAAAAGCAATCACAGAGGTAGGACAGAAATTTGTCTTGCTTTTCAACTTTATCATTTGACATTGATTAGTTTTTTTTTATTGTTTTGTCAATACTAAAATCGTAACGTATAGTTGACTTAGGCATCTAAGGTTAATAAGTAAGGTTAATTGTCATTTATATATAAAATTTGTCTTTTATTTCATCATTTTAATATCTTCCATCGTATATACAAGAAAACAAATCAGTTAGACAAATAGTACCCGAATAAACAATTTTTAAACGAGCACTTATCTGCACTTAGTAAATATTGAAAATACTAGAGTAAGTACTAATTATTAAAATAGCGGTTGTCAGCGAGTTCCTCTACGTAGGATTCAGTATATATTATATCGCGAGGTCGGTTGCAACACGCATTCCCTGTGGAACTCATTAAAATTCAGGATAAAAAGCACCTTCCTTCCTTGGGGCTTAAGCTATCTCTGGACCATTAAAATTGATTCAGCGGTTTAGACGTAAAAAATAACAGACAGCTAGACAGAGTTACTTCCGCATTTATGATATTAGTAGGGATTCTAATTTATCTACATATAATATTCACAGGGAAAAGAGATCTCTTATAGATAAGCTTACTCTTGTCATGCAAATATCATTCAGTTAAGCGGTAATCATCATAACCTATAATAATCATTGATAAAAAGTCTGCAGCAACCATAAAACACCGAAACCTGCGCGAGCGCAGCCGTTAGCTCGTTATGACGTTTTTTGCGCAACTTGACGTCTTCAGCGTAAATAAACAAGGAAAAAATGGTCGGCGATAAATCTGCAACCGAAAAATATTGGACGACCGAAGACATCCAGCGGTGACGCTAATTGACTGCTCCATTATTTTTGTTTGTGATTCACTGTAAGCCAGCTGCTGCCCGCGACTTCGGCTGCTTGCAGTTATATCGCGAATTCGTTTATATCACGCGTTCCCCAGGGAACTTATTAAAATTCAGGATAAAAAGTGACATATGCCCTTCGACAGGGATTAAGAAATCTCTATATAACATTTCTGTCAAATTGGTTCAGTGTTTCAGGCGTAAAAGCGTAACAGACCGAGTTACTTTCGCATTATTAGTAGGGTGGGGATACACATTCAGCCCCCCTTTTGTATCTCAGTAACGACAATATAACGCTTTCGTCAATACGAAACTGTGAAAACTGCAGTAATGAATTAGTACATTAGACTATCAAATTCGGTGGCGCTTTGGACTCGGCACTTGCCTTCCAATCGGGAGGTCCGTTTTTAGTTTTTCGAATTTCATATGTACATTTTTCTGACGCTCCTACGGTGAAGGAAAACATCGTGAGGCAACCTGCATACATCTGCGATGAAATTGTGTATGTGGAGTCGACCAATCGCATTGGGCCAGCGTGGATGACTAAGACCTAAACACCCTAACTTAGGGTAATAGACTCGAGGTCTTCGATGGGAAGATATATGAGCTGTTATGATGAAATTAAGGGGTTGGCCACGATAGATCGGCAATATATGTATTTCTGCTTTTGTAAATAAATAAGTAAAATAAAATAAAAATATATAATGGGCCGCTGAGGGTCGCCTTTATCGCCCTCAGCCCTCTTCTCCCACATATAGATATAATATAACGATGATAAAGTTGAAGAAGTTAGAGCTTTACCTATTTTTTTAGTTTCAGCGGAATTGGATTCTCACCCGTTCTTGTCATAACGCGTATGCGTATTCTTCCAGCGACAATCATTTGCGTGGAAAAAAATTGAGAAAATTAAAGTGTCGAATGTGACTATACCTGTATGGTCGTTGGTTGGCTTGAAAATAAGATAAGCAAGGAATTAAAATTCAAAGTTATCAGCACAAAACGTCGGCATAGATGCCGGTTCTCATAAGCACGTCACACGTGTTCGTGAGAAAAATCTCAACAAACGCAGAACGATGCGCCCGCGCAGGGCCGCCAGGCTCTTGTGCGCAAATCGGACATTTTACCGTGAAAGCGATGCGCTATGAAGTTGGACATATCCACTATACCTACTATTATTTAGACCATAGACTTTCTGATTAGTATTTGTCATTCAAAACATTTTAACAAACTCTTATTTCTAGGGGTCGTACGACGGTAGTGACACTAGTGACGTTGGGCGGCGATAACGGACCATTGATTGCGCAACTGCAACTCCCTAACGGTTAGTGTTGGTGTTACTGGATAACGTCAAGATTATCCGCCGATTCTTCTCTTTTCCTACTGACCCTAGACCGTCTGGCCTCCTCTGCCGAGGGGTTTTCTCTCCTCCTCGGTTTCTGAAGGGACCGATAAGATATATTTTATAAAAATGAATAAATAATCTTCTAATATAAAAAATCTCGTGTGTTTGTTATCGAACTCCTCGGAAACGTTTGACGGATTTCAAGATTTTTTTGTATATATTTGGTAAGCCCGAGAATAGGTCGCGGGCTATTTTTTATACCCCTATGTGATAAGGGTGGCCCTCTCCATAATTTTCCTTGGACATAATTTTATTATGACGAAACGTAGTTCGCGGGCACAGCCAGTAATAATATATTTCTCTTGTACGATAAACTTAAGTTACCTTAAACGATCATGGTAAGGAGTCTGAACTCAAAAGCCTGGCCACCCTACGCGCTGCTTTGCGCGCGCCGCCCGCTGAGATGCGCGGATTGCATCGCCGCCTCGTCTGTTGTTTATTCGCTAATACACGTCGTAAAAACTGTGCTACAAACGCCTTTTTTTAACTTACGGGTAAATATAACTTTATTTTTTAGTGGGCGCTGAATTATGATAGGAGTTCTTGACATGCACTTTAGCGCAGTCCTCAATATTAGTTATAAATGTGAATGTTTCTTGGTGTAAACCTAATAGATATCAACATTGACATCTATTAGGTTTACACCAAGAATACGATTTCGAAATACATATTATTATTATGGAATTTCCTGTGCGGAAGGAGAAGGAGATTTGAAGATTGTTTTTTTCCCTTTACCATTGCATCTTTGATTATATACTTACATGTATATAATCAAAGTTGCAATCATCTAACTTTTTATACTTAAATAATTATTTGCTTTTTTAAATTTGAAGTATTTTTAAAATTAATAAGTTAAAAGTAAAAAAGTAAATTTATTTTGGTAGGGTGCATGGCAAACGCTGATAGTTTTTTTTAACCTTAAAATGTTTATGGTTTATTTAGGAATACTCTGTTATGTTTCCAGACCAAACTTAACACACTGACACAAAGCCGGTCGCGTTAGCCGGCAATTAGTCAGGACACTATAATTGGTATCAGATGCGAGATCACAAATAGTCGCAAATAAAGAACTGCCCAATAAATTCATATGCAGCCAGCGGTGGGACGACAAATTGCGAGGGACCAGCAAAACCCGAGCAAAACGAGCCCCATCGACATCTGGCCACCTGCTACCGAAATACACGCGAATATCATATTCCTAGAATAGCAGCAGACTGTAAAATGAACATGGAAACGTGCCTCCGAAAACTTACACAAAGTTGCCAGGGTACACACGAAATTGAAACTTACGCTGACAAGAATAAAGGTGTTGATGATGATGTTGGTTTGGAGTATTAAGATGATGAATATGGTGAGCAGAATGATTTGTCATTCGTCTCGGACGGTGTCGACGTACCGTCTCGCCCCCTTGCATATGAACGTATGGGGAGGCAGTACCCATTTAGGTTTCGTTGGAAAAATGTTCAAAACTTTCACGAGGTCTTTGATGTGATGATGCTGAGCAGATAAGTTATTAATTGTAGTCCATAAGGAAATATTGAAAATTCAATTGTTATTGCCATCGGAAATTGAAATGCAATACGCAATGGTATCTTAGCATTGTACGTTTTAATATTAAAATCACTGTCAATAAAGATTAAGATCAACTGTAATCCGCTTTAGCCTGATAATGAGAGAATGAATGTTGAATGGAAAGGTCCAATGATTTGTTAATTGTTACCGTTAAGATATTATACATATAAGGCAATAAAAATAACTACAGAAACAAATTCAGACGCCAGAATTAAATAAACTTAGCATTAGGGAACCAACTACACTAATTTAGAGCTAATTAAACCATTAAATCTGCTAAAACAGTCGTCTCCGGGACATGTTAATTTATATGACAGTCTAAAAACAAAGATGGATCCAGAAAGTCATCCATCCCAGGCCAGGCTAGGCGAGTAAACAGTTTCCCTGACTATGATCGCAAATAGCCCGTGGGCGATGAACCGACACCGTGCATGCCAGAACAGCAAATATTTACAAGGGCCAGATGTGCGCGCGTGCGGCATGAATATATCAATGACAACTGCGCGATTTAGTTTTGGAATCTGGCTATCGCCATCTAGAGTTCCTGACGATCTGCAAACATTTGCCCAATTCGTATGTCAATGAAATAACTCTCACTTTGCCAAGAATGAAGGAAAACTGTTTATGAACCTGCTTCCTGTGACGTATAGATTAATCTAGATTGTTGGCCGAAGAAATAATTCGCAAGCAACTTTAGTCACCATCCAAATTTTAAGCCTAAGGTAATGACGGCCGTCCATATGCCACCAACAGCAGTGATAAAATATAGAGATAAAGAATTCTAAGATTGTCATTTTCCTTCGTATTTAAAATTGGCTGGACATTTCTGGAAATAAATCAACATTCACTAAACCACGGACAATGGGCATCTATTACTATTAACCTAATCACTCTTTTCTATTACACAATCAATAAATTCAAATAATTGCATTGAAAATATTCTTAATTTCATAATACTATGACCAAAAAACAGTCAAAGAATCTTTGCTGAAAAATCTCTTTATCAATAACATAGCCCTGATCAATAAAAAAAGAAGAAAATTATAAAGCCATATTTTAGGAGAGACTCGGTGTCGGTAACAAAGATGATTTACGTAAAAAGAGAAAAATCTCTTGTCATTGTACCGCCAGGAATAAGGCTCGTAAAAAATATAAATCTCAACAATAAAAAATGCTGAAATACGAAAAACATTGCTAACCACGCAGTTCAATGGATAGGTACTTACTTATAATAACCCACAAAAATAAACTGAAACCGTCCTAAAGATATTTTATTTAAATGCACATTATTCGAAAAATAATTAATGTGATAGAAAATTAAAAGCATGAGGAGAATCCTTATGTAGATGTCTAGATATTATATTACGGACTCCTTTTTCAATTTTACCCTGTGTTACCTATTTGTTATACAGGTGTTAAAAGGAATATTAACGGGATAATATGACTTCGAGTTAAGAGAACTTTAATAAAACACATTTTTCAATATTAGCATACTATTTAATGCGTTTGTTTGCATAGATATATTACATACCATATATCTATGCAAACAAACGCATTAAATGGTTTTATGCAAAGCTATCGACAGCCAGTAAAAATATTGCATAAAAGAAAAACATAATCAATTATAACACGAAAGACCTTTTCAATTCTTGTTTTAATGTATGTATTTGCACTTAAATGTTGCTTGTCATCGTTATAAATTCAATGATTATTTATAAGATCGCTAATAATAGCAGCGAGCCAACTGATGTCCAAATCGGACTAGTTGAAATTGCACCTTGGTGTTTTTAGTACACTAGAATTATCATGAGTAATGCCTATGCTTTTGATAGTTTGGAATTCTAGTGCTATAAATATGTATATCTCCTTAAATACATGTGCTAACTGCAAAGTCAGTTCTTGTGGGTACAACGCTCGTTAACAAAAATGACTGGCTGAAAACAAGATAATTTTAACAAGTTCTTGTGAATTAAATAACTTCCCTCGACTAAGGGACCTCGCACACAGGATGGCCACGATCACGACCTGGTGGGCTTTGTCTAAGAAAAAATCTCTCACGATCGCCTTCAATTTGACATCCATCGCGTCGTGAACACAAGACTTTGCGCCGACATCCTTTTGTAAAGGAGTGATGGATAGACTACGACTGTCAAATATCAGCGTTTTGTCCATGTCCTGCGATGTGGACAAAAACTATCACTGAGCCATCACCCTTTTTGCACTCCGGCAGCACACACAAACCGTGTGATCCGATAGGTGCATATGTATTTGGACTCATAGAGTTACAAATTGTTTGTATTGTTGTTGTTTTTTAATTGTTAATTATAAGTTTAATTCTAAGATGTATGTGTGTGTGTGATGTTGAAGTTGTAAATAAAGTGTTTATCTATATATCTAAATTGTAAGCGATCGCGATAGATTTTTTCTTAGACAATACTTTCATATACTTTCTTAGACCCCCCAATCTTGACCGCCCTGTTTGTAGCCGGTGATCGCTACGACTAAGTGCGCCACTATTCATTTGGTTCATTAGTGTAGAGCCCAAAATATAGACGGTTGGCGAGAAAGTAGGGAGGCCTTTGCCCAGCAGTGGGACATTATGGGCTAGTATAGATAGTATCCAATCCAAAGTATAGATAGTCGACCAATCCGCACTGGGCCAGCGTGGTTGACTAAGGCCTAATCACCCTAACATAGGGTAGGCACGAACCCCTCGGTGGGGACGTATATGAGCTGTGATGATGATGATGATAGATAGTATAGATATAGATGGTTAGGGGGTTGGTCGCATGCGGCCACTGGTCGAACCTTTAATGTTGCCAAAAATAATATCGAAAGTAAATAAACTGGAAAAGAATGAGAAGAAGTGTGCTTGGAACGCAACAGGTGGAAAATTGTGACTATCTTCAGTCGAAATAGGCGTGTATATTTTACAGACAAGCAAAGAATGCTTGTATGCTTGTTGTTTATAACAGAATAAACGTTTATTTGGGCCAATCACACACAGTATAAATAAAACTATTTATCTCATATGAATCAATCATTAAAAATATCTTCTCGATAAATAAAAACTAAATAATTTGTTTGTCATTTTAAAAGCATCATTTTCATTTTCGTCAGCGTCAATATCATTTAAAAAAAGAAATCCTAATAACCGGGACATAGTTTTCAATAAACAACAATAATAATTATAACTAAGTATTCAATACGAATCCCTAATTTAAAAGCTCTCAGTCGCTATTAACCATAAAGCTTCACAGTTAAAGGTTAAATTTCCTTGCTCTCCAACAATATTGTAAAGCACCTTAAATTATGAAGCCTTGCAAAGCAAATTTCTCCGAGATTCCCCATGGTTTCTGTTATTTGGTTCTGAGACGCTATAAAATTATTTGCAGTACGTTTCCATTTATCTCGCGCTGATCCAGCCGTCGCATTTTCTCATACCAGCCGTTTATCGTGATTATGAATGTCTTCAGTATTGTTCTCCTTACAAAGCTTTGTTCAGTGTTCACGGAATATTTAATTGTGGTTCGGCGGTTCCCCATTAAATTATTGGACTTTGTTTGGCTAACTCAGTGACAATGCCAACTAGTTTGATTCTCCCGAGATAAACTATGGTAAGTTCAGTGATATAAAGGAAATTATATTATAAAATATTTTCTAGAGCTCTGTTTATTATGAATCTTGGCGTGAATTATCTCAAGCTTATTCTACTAAAGGTATTCAAAACCCAACAAGATATATGGTGTTGTGTCTGTCTGATAACAGGATTGATGTTTAATGCCGATATTTCCTTTTTTAAACGGTAAACATAAACTATGTCGGTTTTTACAACCCTTTAATTATAACGTAACGTGTCTAATCTATTTATGAAAGATATTAAACTACATCCATCTTCGTTTAGAATAACAGTATCTCATGTGCTACCCTGAATATGCTAACCTATTCTCCCGATCAAATTTTTTATAGGGACGGCTAATATTAACCCATCAGCAGAGGCCGAAATTTTTCTTCAGTTATAAAATGTTAGCGTATAAAACCCAAATGGAACGGCGAAATACTATTTATTTACATTCTAACCATAAAATTTTACGGCCGCTTAAGCACCGTCTCCACTTTGGAACCGCATTCGTCGGTCGGAGAGTTTGACGTGACGAGTGCAGAGGGCCCCGTCAATAATTCTAACCAATCCAAATTCAAACGTAGCGTTTCACCAATCAAAATGCATAGATTATTTCGAATATTCGATAAAGTAACAATGAGGAGACCTGATTGGTTTAATTTAGCGTTTCGATTTTGTTTTTCTAGAAAAATTTGTCCTCAATGATTTGAGGAGAGCTTCATGATGCGATGTTTGTTGTTCCTTCATTAGCCCGGTTTTATGTAACTGGGTCTGCGGTAGGCTAAGTGGGTGAGGATTGACTTGGATCGTTAAAAATTTTATTCACTTTCCGTGATCATTTTACGGTTTCAGAACAATACTTTTGGTTTTATGTTTGGAACAGTTGCTATGGGATTGACATTAACTGTCTCAACTTTAGAGTGGGGTTTGGATTTTCGACATCTTAATGATACTTCCACGACAACAATACAATAAAATTCCACGATTCTTAGTAATTTATTCCAATGCATGCGAATATTTATCTATATATTTCGAAAAGTCGTGACAAGTGAAAGCGTGTAGCCGCTTAAATGCAACTAATATATTCCCGATGAGACCTCACGACAAATTCTTTGAATAGGACTATTGCAAATAAGAAAATTATCACAGAAATTTACTCACTTTGAATATAAATTTATTCACGTTCCAGGCAACTCTAACTTCTAAGTTACAAAATAGTCGAAATCAATAATCTTTTACCAACGAATACCTTTTTCAACAAAAACACTTAATTGACATCAAAACATACAATTATATTTAAAATAAGAACATCACAAGTATCAATTTTATTAAACTATTTTAGCTTTGTTCCATCATAATCAAGATAACTGTATGATTTGCATCATAAGAAAAAATGTAGATTACAATTTATTGTTTATATTCGTCATCAGTGTCCCTGGAACTCTGGAACGACTTCTTGATAAACTGTCATGGACATTATGATGCGTCAACATTTTTCGAGCTTCGTTTGGAATCTTCAATTGAATATGACATTGGTGCAACTCGCATATTCTAATTTATTTTAAAACGCGAAAGGAAATAATTATCACCATCATCATCATCATTTCAGACAAGAGACGCCCACTGTTGGACATAGGCCTCCCCCAAGGATCTCCATACCGATCGGTCCTGCGCCTCCCGCATCCAGCGGCTTCCCGCGACCTTCACTGTATGTGCTATTTTCTGTTTTTCTATATGTGCTATTTTCTGTTTACGAATGTTTCGTGTACAAAAAAAAATCAATCAATCGATCATTGTTTGATTGTTTGAGGGTGAATACATATGCACATGTTCCATCTTTAGGGCATCTCTTATAAGTTCGTCTATGTCAGCATTTGACTGAATTGTGTTAATTTTGACACAAAGATCAAACCTTGGAAACTTCCTAATCACAACACTAGTGTATGCGCGCGGCGTTGGAGGATGCGCGAGCGCAGCCGTCATTATACGCGGCTACAGAGGCGCCGACTTCCGATCCGATTGGTATTCAATCGCGACACAGATTTTGACGTGGGATAAACTGGCCGGTGCATTTTTTCTGTTCTAAGAAAGAGGGCGGATTGCGATATTATTTATTTTTAATTTTTCACATAAAAATACTGTTAAAACTTTAAAGAATGTACAAAAGCGGCCTCTCTTATACAGATCTCTTCCAACAAACCCAAGTAGTAGTAAAAGATATTTGTGTGCTAGAGGGATGAATTTGCACAAAAATAAATAAAATATATATTTAAAAAATAAATTACATATAACTACTTATTATATTAACACAAATTTGTATACGTATTATTCTGATGACTTATTTGAGAGAAAGTAAGTAGATGTTCACGAGTAATCAACGTCTGCTGTAATAGATGTTGTTACATTGAAAGAAAACAACCACTTCCTGAACCTTGAAATATTATCATCATACAAGCACTACTTAAATTATGGAAATTATCTATTTATTCTCCACTATTTCTCGGGTTTGGAGATCCTGAAGGAAACTTATGTCCAGCAATGGACGTCTCTTGGCTAAAATGATGACGAATACCGATTCTCCACAATTTAAGGTAATACAAGATTTTAAAAGACTTGAAATGCTAAGCTATCTACATACATACATATCTAAAGAGTCTGTATCTCAAATTTGACCAATCTGTTTATCAAATATTCACATCACAATATTCATGCTGGAAAGGCGAGGACTCAATTCTCTCGTCTTTGGGACATATGCATACCTCTTAGCCAAAGATATACAGAGAAAACAGTTCCGCATAATCATGCTAGATCTAATCATACTTCTCTCTCTAGTTTACTTAACATCCAATAATGCTTTCGTACATGGGAACTTTCGGGACTCCGACTTCGCCAACGTCACAAAACGCCAGGAAACATGACACCCATAAAAAGCGTCAAATAAATCGGTTATCTTCGCAACGTATCTTCTTAGATGCGCCTCTTGTTTGTTTAGGATTGTCTCGTTGCAAGCGAATCCTATAATGTCATCTGTTTAAATATTGGCGTTTTGATATGCTTTTCCTTAGACTACAATCGATGAATCTTTTGGTGATACAGATAAGATAGGATAAGATACAGATAAGTTTATGAATATATAAAAAAAATACATGTTACACAAACTGTTTTATGAGCAGAATTTCTCAAAAAACATCAAATAAACTTGTTAACGCAAATGTTGAAAGTGTGTATAATCAAAATTATGTTTGTTTATTTATAATAAGACTTATAGAGCAGTTTTTAAAATTATTTTGCATTTTCGCACCGCATTCGTTCCAGAGCATCCTTTTTCACCTTGTATGTACAAGTGACCATAAAAAAGAAACAAAAATACAGGTGGTGAAGATTGCATGTGTGGTGTTCAAAAGGCTCCTAGTTCGATAGAAACAACTCAGGGGAAAAGGCAATGAAAAGTAGGCATTGTGAAACGGACACTCTAGACAGGTTAAACAAGACGACAAGGTTAGCGCAGAGGTCGAGTAATCGCCTACTGCGCAATGGGTCGTGGGTTCGATTCCCGTCCGGGACAAATATTTTATATGGCCTACAAAAATTTGTTCCGGTCTGGGCGTATGTGCATGTGATTTTCTATGTTTATAACTGTACCCACGACACAGAAGAAAATCCTAATGTGGGCCACGTTTTTTTTTAAAAAAAAACGGTATCTTAGGAATGTTTGACGAAAATATTAATGTCATTGGTTGCTGGGCAGCACTGATGACCGGAGACAAATCCAGGTAATAATGGCAGCTTCTCTAGCAGCCAGTACTTACTGCTTACTTTTAGCAGGGTAATATATACTATTACCATGCTTTTAGTTAGCAGCTAGTTTACTTTTTCGCTCGTTCTTGTAGCGCTTAATTTAAAAAAAATCGTATATTTGCAAACTGATTAAAAATTCTATAATACCGTGGGCTACAATTGTGATGGCCGTATTTGTTGTGATAACATAATCTCAAAAATACACGGAACGGTAAGTTATAACCTTATTAATACTTTTTATTTATATTTTGGCTTTCAATGTTATTAGGGTTAGATTTCCTATGAACAGGACAGGTATATATCGTCACGAAATGGACGTCGATTACGTATGCGTCTCCGCCTGTCTTTGAGGCTACCATTTGTGGTTTGTTAAACGATTTGATAGGTACTTTAAATGCCATAACCAAATAAACCACAGAATATTTAAACTCAAACGAAATTTCAACTGTATGTGTATTAATCTCTTGTTATTTTGTTTATAAAATAAGATGTATTCACTGTTAATAGCTATAAAACAATCAATGAAAATCGAAGTCAATAGCGTTTATTTAAATTGGATTATTATACATAATCACTTTTGCACGTCGAAGTAGCTACGCCAATGGCTCACATGTCTACGAACCAGCAAAAAACCAGCAAGGGCTATTTTCTTCTTTCCCAGTATTGTTACAGAGTCGTCAGTTGGAAGCTGACCTCCGAGCAAATAGTTTAAGTTCAACTTCAATTACAAGATCAAATAAGTGTCAGTGTACATTATATATTTTCGCAACAATAGATTGTATTAACATATCAATTAAAAGAAATCATCAGGTGTGAAGATGACCACATGTCCAAACAGTTTTGACATTCAAATAATCTTTAAGTGTATACCTAACTAACCCTTTCGTAACTAGTGTGGATTTTATGTAGGTTTTACATTTATAAATCGGCAGGTTTATTATTTTGTCAATGTATTATACTTAATATTATAATGTTTGTAAATAAATTTAGTAAACTTGTAGGTGTGTTGGACGCAAGTACTCAAATAAAAATAACATAGTACGCAATTTGACGTCTTGCTCTTTAAAAGATCTGGGAAATTTTCGCAATCTCATTATAGAAGCCGAATGGATATTTTTTTTTTTTATTTTTTTTTTTTATTAACAATAAAAGATACAACACAGAAAACAATCAAAATTACCAATACAATATGAAAATACATTTTTCTTGCTAGATTGCTTTCCAACACATGTATCCTAATCATGAGTTACATTTTTTTAATAACAAAAGAGCTTAGCGCTAATACCTAATTAAATTACGTTAAATTCAAGTCGACAACACAGAGGGAATAATTGTTGGTGCAATGATAGATTTCCAAATGTCACTGATTGAGAATCTTTCCAACACATTTCACAAATCGAGCAGGTTTTTCTACCATAATGTCCAGATCTTTATTTTCTTTAGCAAGATCATTGTACAAGCGACACATACGGATTACAGGATTATAGTAAGATGTATTATTTTTATAAACTTGAAGCGTGAAGATGTTTGGATAGCGAACCCTATATTTAATATTAAAGTTTATCAATTTAAGTAGATCTGGAGCGTCAATGTATGAGTGAATAATTTTATGTAATAAGATAAGATCGATTTGTTTACGCCTTAAGTCAAGTTTTTGTATTTTGAATCTCGCGAGTCTCGCGGTATACGAGGTCATATTCAATACGGTCACGAGGTATATTCAAACAAAATGTCTCAAAACCTACAACACCGACTTCAGAACAACCAGAAGCGTCTTTAAAGGACGAGTGTGCGACAAATAAACTCCTAAACGGGCCAGTTTAATCTAATAAAGTGAAATTACCCGCGAGTCGCCGCCACCAGCCAACAGAGACCGTTCAACCTTAAGCACTGGTAAGCGAGTGCAGGTAACAGGGGGTTCTGGTCACGCTGGTGCCGTCCATTGTCTGGAGGCATCCGGCTCGTAATGAGAACCAAATGAGAGGGTTGATGCCAATCGATTTGTCTCGTGAAGTTGTAATGTTTTCCGCCGGCAACTTCAAGTCGACATTAATTCGACGACTATTTACGCTCGCGTAGGAGAAGGGCGGTCGGATGGTTTTTATTAAGGCTGAGGTTAGGACAAAGCACACCCACACACAATTTATAGTCTATCTGATATTTATGATAATAATCGTTGGGAATTTTACTCGCTTTAAGATGTTTAAAAAGTATTATATTTTATTTTATTTAAAAACTTACCTCTAACTCAACGTCAAGGATCTTTTCATCATCAGCTCAGTTCATAGCTTAGTAAAAACATTAAACAAGTTGGAAGTGGCTATGAAATTAAAAGGCTCTCCCGATTTGGGATCCCTAGATCCTGACTTGATGACAATGAGACCACCTCAGGAGTATACTCCTTCGAATACAAAAAAGAATTTTGAAAATCGGTTCATAATTGGCGGAGAAACCGCGTATCAAACATAACAAAAAGTCTGCAGTCGAATTGAGAACTTCTGCTTATTGTGGAGTCGGTTAAAAATATGAGTAATCGATACATTTATCGACAAATAAGCCAAACATAATCAGAAAACAAACACACAATAAATCGACACGAAAATAAAAATTCAAATTCCGAACATTATTCATTTAAATTGCAAAGTTAATCGTAATTGCATTCACGCCGTGGCGCCTGCGCCCAAAAACTGGCGAAAGAAATTATTCGATACATCCAAAAGCGAGTCAATTCTCTCTTCTCGTATCTCGATTTGTATTCGGCGCTCGCCACCCGATTTAAATTTCAAATTGGCCCAATGGAATCGCGGATTTTGGTAAATGTCTATGTTTTATGAATACGTAATAAGATCTTTTTTTTTGTGAGTTAAGCCTCAATTGAAATTCAGTGTGTGCCACCATTTTGCTCATTGTTTGACAATTTTTTTTCTTGAGTATAGTTTTTCGAATACGAGAAACTTGGTGGAAGTGTTACACGCGTCTTCCTGTAAACGTTACTGTAGGAAGTTTTATATCTATATATTTTTTTGATAAATAATCAATGATGTTTTAGATTTTTAATTCACCATACGTCAATTTTGGAGTACAACATAGGCACTATGTGGATCAGATGAAATAGAGAACAAGTGAATTTATATGAAAGTCGTAAAGTCAGTTCCGTAGCAAACTGGTTTCATAGAAGGTCGAAAAAGTTTTCATTCGAAACTAGTTACGAAGCTCCAGTTGCGAAAATCGAAAATGCACCAGTTCTGATAGTCGGAACCTAGGGACGAAAGGAAACTATTTAGAACCAAGAGAAACACTGCTTTTGATTTCGAATATAAAAAACCTGATTAGTTATATAGAGCCTGATGAATTCAATTTATATTTAAACTAGCTGTGCCCGCGAACTACGTTTCGCCATAATAATTGTCAAAAAAAATATCTCTTAGGTTGTTTAAAAATAGCCTACTACCATTGAGGTAATATGTACTACGTAGTATTATTACCTCAATGCCTACGACCTATTCTCAGACCTACCAAATATACAAAAAAAAATATAAAAATCGGTCATGCCGTTTCGGAGGAGTTCCATAACAGACACTATGACACGAGATTTTTATATATTAGGTAATTAGCACTCGAGGAATCAACTGAAGTTCGAATTGCCGCTTTCCCTTGTACCATCAATGGTACTGTCTAATGGTACTGGTGGTCCGGCGGGAATCCTTTCCATGGCGAAAAATTAATGAATCAATAGAGGAAAAAATCATCTTGGGCGGGAAACGAACCCGCGTCTTACATACCGCGCTAACGTCTTAACCACTGGCCCTCTTTCTCTCTCTTATTTAAGCCAAAGTTGACCTTGTTCACTTGAAAAAATTAGCTAAGAGTAAAGCAATATTTTATATTAACCGGGTTGATTCACGCCCGAGACGAAATATTGTTCATTTTACAATTTCTCAACCATTATCAAAGAAAATCCAAAATCACAAATGTAACATTAATATTATCAACTTCAATCGTTGCCGAGGAGAAATATTGTGAGCCTATGACAACCCGTTGAAAAGAAGCGAAACTACGCAATTAAATAAAAAGTGCAACACAATTAAAGCGACATAACAAATTGAGCGACGCTAATATAAAGCTTATTTGAATTAGGCAGCTCGCCAACAGTTCGCTTGGTTTGTTACTTTCGAATCACTGTGCTCAATGGACATAGTTTCAGTGAATTAATATATAATACTTTATTGTACACTATAAAAAAATACAACAGTACAAAGAAAACTTAATGTACAAACGCGGACTTACGAGTATCTCTATAAGAGTCCTTAATGTGGTTATTATGATGGCTAACCCGAGAGTTTATGCAACAACAAGAAACTTCGGATGGTAACAGTGATGGTATAGAATAGACGACAGCCAGCCTCTAGTTGTAGAATTCGTGTTGTTAGGCCTAGGGACTAGGGTTAGGACTAGGGCGTAGAATAATTGGCCTTAGCAACCCTTTATTCAGGTTCTATGTTCGGCTGTATTTATTTTTTTATGTATGTTCACCGATTTCTCCGCCATTTGTAGGCCGATTTTCAAAATTGTTTTTGTAATCGAAAGAGTATACTCCCGAGGTGGTTCCATTGTCACCATGTCGTGATCTGATGATGGCATCCCATGAAAATCTAGAGGAAACCCTTGAATTTTATAAGCACGTCCAACGTGTTTTATGTTTTTGCTGAAGATATTCAGGTGTTTGCATCAGCTCAGTAACATGATATGATGACTAATATCATGTTACTGAGCTCATGATGGAAGGTTTGTGATAGGTTAGGAGTTCGGGACTTACTTATACTTTCAAATTTCAATACTGTTAAGAGCGAAAGACGTATTATTTAAAGTAATTCTAGTGTTTGCCTTGAACCAAAGTTCAATATGCATGTATTAATTTTATTTTGCTTTCCACAGCGAAAAATTTTTGTGTTTGTTTTTTGAATATGTTATTTACCTGTGGTGTTTGTGTATGTATTTAATGTAGAATTCTTTGCTTTAGGGAGAGGATGACAAGTCGCTTATATTGTCTATGTCTACCTAAACTATAAAATAGAAGAATGTCACGACTCACCCAATATGATGTCCCTGGCTGCGCAGACGCACGCCGTGAGCAGCAGGAGGATGAAAGCGCGCGGCGTTTGGCGCCAAAACAAGATGGCGGGGTGTGGCATGGTCGGAGTCTCCACTCTTTTACGGATCCATTAGTATCTGTTGACAATAGACGATAAGATTGTAATAAAATAATAAACATAAAAATAAAAATCAGTATACAAATACATATAACTAGGTACCTATTAGCTGTGCCCGTGAAGTACGTTTCGCCTTAATAATTTTCAAAACAAAACACCCCTATCACTTAGGGGTATAAAAAATAGTTCACGACCTATTCTCAGACCTACCAAGCCGTTTCGGAAGAGTTTAGTTATAAACACTGTGAATCGAGAATTTTATATATTAAGATTGGTTGGCAAACATGGTTAGCGCGAAAAAATGGTGCTGCTAAAGTAGAAATGGGGGTTGTTACAATAGAATCTACTAATTCATACAAATCACATTTAGGCGAAATATTTTTCAATAAATAATAAAATTTTACATTTGTTTTCTTACTTACGGTCAATACCAATATGCATTATAATACGTTGTTGGCTTGTTGTTTTAATTCATTAATTTGTAATCATCTAAACCGCTAAACCAATAAAAAAAAAAGGTACTTATAGAGATGGCTTACAACCTGAGTACCTATCTGGTATCTACGCACACACCAACTATATTTAAGATGTATGCAAATGTTATTGGTAAAATGAAAAAAGTTGACTCTACACCTGTTCAGCAAACTGAGAGAGCCTCCTCGAGAGGAACAGCAAAGAAACTCACAAATTCAAATTTTTTGTCTCCTCTTTTATATTGCCAACATTACAATGATAGTATTTCACAAACACTTTTATTTTATAACAATATTATAGAAATGCCTGACGGAGTGATTGCTTAGTGACTTAAATACACTCATCTTAAAAACTTATAAAGCGCTTCAAATATTAAAATTCGCAAGTACCTGAGCAACTCGACGCCGTACATCTGCCGGTGGCCAAAAATAAAAGTGCTCACGTACATGGCCCATAAAATTCGACTCCGTTCAGATGCGCCCTTACTGAAATACACCGTGAAACGCATAAACTTCAATATGCAACTACCTCCATAATTTGTGTGAAATGATGCACTCTGACGTACCTACGGCCGATGTAGCTATGTTCACGCGCTAACACCGGCGTGAAAGCTTTAGACGATTGTGAAGCTGTTAGTTTTCATACAAATAGCGAGCTATGTCCTTCCCCCTTTAAGCAAAACCCAATTTTCTTAATTTTTACAAATCCATACTTATATATTAATATTATAAATGCGAAAGTCTGTCTGTCCGTCTGTTACCTCTTCACACGCTTAAACCGCTGAACCGATTAAGATGAAATTTGAAATGGAGATAGTTTGAGTTGTCGGGAAGGATATAACTAATTCCATGCGAATAAAGTCACGGGCAAGAGCTAAATAAAAATAAACATGAACCTACAGTCAAACAAACTGCAAAAAGGCAAAATCGGCACAGACATACAAATTAAACGCGAATCCACCCAGAACCGAACTGCGGTGTAAATTATACTAAATTATAAAGCAATGTGTTTCCGCGATCAAAGGGAACGCTTTGCTTTACGGCGAAATTCCGATATTTTTCTGCAGTATTTCAAAACAGAAATAAATTTCCGTTAGGTCGACGACACGCGCAGTAAAATTAAACGTACCCGTAAAATAAACATAATATAATATGAGCCGGGTTTGATTCAGCGGTGGGATGCGGGGTTATAAATAATTACGGTGTCTTGTTACTTTTAATCCCTCTCTATTTATAAATTTTATTAAATGTCCCAGTCTGGTTATACGAGTATGTTCTGGTATCGTCGCAAAACTCCTTTGTGAGAGTTGCTATATGAAAAACAGATAAATAAAATCGCTTTCCGACAAATATACAAATATGCAGAATTATAAAATTACCTTACATTGATTTTGTAACTCACATTAAACATAAATTTATAATTACATTGTCAAATTCAAATTAAATTTTTTTTATCCAACATAGGCCTTTACAGGCACTTGACGTCAAAACAAAACACAGTTCTAATTAGAAGAAAAATAATTTAACCTTGTATGTGCATACATCCTGAATATAATCAAGTTTTCTGCAGTAGGAATGAAAAAAAAAGTTGACTCTACACCTGTTCGGAAATTGGGAGAGCCTTCCTTGAGAAGAACAGGCAAGAAATTCGAAACAGGGAAGAAACTCGGAAACTGGAAGCTGTCCATTTTTTGTGAATAATTTCTTTAATTTCTTTTTTTTACATTTGTTTCTTTTGTTACATGTTTTTTGTGCAATAAAGAGTTTATTATTATTATACATTTATTCAAAAAACCATCTTAAATTTGAGTTTTTTACAATATATAGATATAAAAACACAAATATTATTATTATTATTTAATTACAATATAATTATAATTAATCAACTTATTTCAACATCAACACAACTTGGGGTAGGGTTGGTATTTTGCGTTTGTGGTATTTTGCGTCTAAGCCGGCTCGAGACCGTCAATGGGCACGTATTTGAGCTGTTGTAATGGTATAGTATAATAATAATAATATATTTAATATGATATCGGAAAAGTGGAAACAGGAAACATCGATTTTTCGGATCGATCCAGTTTATTTCATATGCATTTTCAGCACTTTCAGCAATCAGTTTTCTGATATATATCTATAACAGGGTCTGTCACAGAATACATAGAGATACTACGTATGGGTCTGTACAACACACAGACAAATAAGGGCACGGACTAAGTAGAGAAAATCTTAATGCGGTTCACAGAATACATCTACTTACCAAGTTTCAACAGTGTAGTTCTTATAGTTTCGGAGAAAAGTGGCTGTGACATACGGACGGACAGACAGACAGACATGACGAATCTATCATTTTTAGGGTTCCGTAGCCAAATGGCAAAAAACGGAACCCTAAAAATGATAGACATTTCGAACATCTAATTTTATTAAATGAAAGGATATGAAATCATTCTGGCCGATCTAAATGTGACATTCTGTAGATTGTAAATTAAACAAGACATCTATTTTAGTATTAACCAACGTGGACAAAGGCAGTCTTATTGCTAGTAACAGCGAGCGATAATACATACAGACGTGTGTATTAATTTAACTAATATGTATAAAAAATATGTTATCATTATAACATCTTTTTCTAAGTCAGTTAATAAAAAAAACACAAACTTATCTGCCATAGTTCGCACCGGCGTCAATGAAAGGTATATAAAGGTGTAATATTCACTATTGTTAGAGCTTTGAAAGTTTATGAGTTATGATAAATATGAGCATAAATATTAACATCTCGGCGCTTTTTAACAGCCGGCCCTGTGAGCGCCAGGATTGCCTTAACTTAACTAGCCAGTAGTTGTGCTCATCAGGGTTGCCAAAGGCATGAAAGGATTTGAAAAAAAAATTGTTGATCGAAAGAATTAATATAATTAAGTATGTCAAAATCAATTTTATTACTGAATGAAAAATAGTATTTATAAAAGAAGATTGGCAAAAAATTAAATTTACTTTGATTAACAATTTCTTTGTAATTAATGGAAATGAAGTATTTTATTTAACTTTAAATTAATTATGTACATGGAAAAAGATTATAAGAATTCCAAAAATACTAAAATGACATTTTTCTTGAAGTTGCTTAAACAATCTTGAATAGTTTCAGATACTTTTTAAAAAGTGCTATGAAATATTTGGCTGTATATTTTGTTATTTCTACCAACAATGTAATACTTACCGAGAGCCATATTCACCCATAGATATAGGTATTTTGGGAGTATGTAATTCTGAAGAAATATTATAATTTTTACAGCAAGGTATATATATATTATCAGAAAATGAAAATAATCTGTTATTTTTCCTTCTTTTGTCTAATAACATTGATGGAACAAAATATGCTGGCTGATACGAGAGCTTATCAGCGGACATTTAAAAGCAAAGGTCAAAAGAGATCTTTGCTATCTCATTGTAATAGTATAATTATTCCTAACCCTAAGGTTGCCTGGTAGAAATTGCTACCTTAGCAATAAGGCCGCCTATTGCCAATATAATGTGTATTGTAATGTCCTGTATATAATTGTTTAATGTGCAATAAAGTGTTTATTCATTCATTCATTCAATTATGTGTGTATGGTAGTAATAAATTATAGTACTTATATATATTTTATTGTGTATATTCTGTAACGTAATAAAGTATAAATAGGTTCTATTTCAATGCATTGTGATTCCCATCCCGCAAGTAGGTACGTAACGTAAGTAAGAAACGTAATCAAGTTAGTATTAATTAGTTCTATTTAAATGCATTTTGATTCACGTAATTTGTCTCACTATCCCTGCCAAGGTTGATTGACTCTTTTAAAGATAAACCCACCGGTGTACATTTCATAATTTCTTAACAAATGTTTGTTTTCTTGTGTACAATAAAGAATTTCTAAACTTTCTTTTCCACTGCACGTAGCAACCCTACCACGAACACGTGCCGGCTGCTCGTATATCATACAAAAGGGTTAACCTGGCTGCACCTACCAAAATGGATACACCGAGGCGTTAGGTACAATTTTTTATTTTATTGTTCCTCCCAAAATAGCGGGACCTTTCAACGACCACGTGGCATGATTTACCGTGCGATTGAAACAGTTCTAAAGGTACATCTATTAATATTTCATGTGCTCATTGTCAGGGGTTAGTAAACTTTTTGAGCTATTCCGTTTTTTTCGTAATGAATTGTTGAGCTTGGTGGTGCATTGTAATGTGCGCACAGCGAACGATTGCTAAGGTCAAGCAACGTTGGTTGTGGTCAGTCCTATGATGGGTGACCAAAATACGAAACATCCATGCCTCCTACGTGCTTCGGATGACACGTTAATCGGTGGTTCCTGCGCCTGATCTCGTCCCGGCAGTGTGAGCTAACCGTCCCATCGGACTATGCGAGTGAAAGAACAGAGAGTGGTCTTGCGTTTGCGCAATCACTTGTGCACTATAATATCTCCCGCGCAGATAACGAGTCTCTGTTGAGATTGGCCGCCGTGACTGAATATCGGCCCGAAGGATATTGCTATTTCATACACGTTTGTGGAACTACCCCATGCCTGATTGATGAAATGAAAAACCGCCGGTTAACGGATTATTGAAGCCAAACAAACAACATTGCGTAAGGCAAGCCAGATGGCGTCCTTTTAAACCGATCCCTGTAAACATGTGTATACAGGATGGTGAGTATTAATAACCCTTGAATATTTTATAATTAGGAAGCTTTATGTATCATTTGTTTTGGAACAAAAATACCTACATAGATTGAAAATCTAATAACACCAACTTGCTCTCTACCTATTTCACTTTTTTTTTTAAATACGAGTATATGTGACACCTAAGACTAAAATCAACTAATGGCACAAAAAGATTAATGTTTGAACTTCCTGTGTGAAGAAATAATGAATTATACTTCACAAAAAAAACTATAGACTGTAAACCGAACCAAAAAACTCAATGACTAAAAATTATATTTAAAATGTCGTGGTAATTCTGTAAAAAAACAGTTATGTTTGTGAAAATAACTTCCTTGGCTATTTCGCGATTATGAACTACATTGATATGACTTTTAGTGTAGCTTTTTTGTCCTTCTAAAACAATAACGGATTATATTCATAATAAATAATCCAGTATTTCGAAAATCTCTACTATTCCAGAGAGACTCTGTACCAGAATCTTCTGTATAAGTACCTCGGCATATTTCTGCCGCAAAGCAGCAGTGCTTGCAATGCTGTGTTCCGGTTTGAAGGGTAAGAAATGGCAGTGAAATTACTAGGTAGCGTGACTTTACATCTTATGTCATAAGTTGGCAAAGTGTATGGTTCTTATAGGGGTTATAGATTTCCAAATATCACAAGAATTACTTGTGCTTGTATGCCAACTTTATTGCATATAAAAATACTTCATCTAAATTAAGGAAGAGTCGATCTAAAGTGTTATATGTGTTGATTTAATAAAGAATAAAAAAAATAAAGAAATAGTGTAGAGTTGAATGTTTCCAACTCGTTCGAACGCAAGAGTAGAGTCATTGCGTCGTATTGCCTAATTCACAAACGCCCGATCGGGCTCGCAAACAATCGACTATTTACGACTTAGTACATTCGCGTGCTATTGTTGAGTCGGTCGGAGTAAAACATCCTGTGTAAGGACGCGCACGTGCGCAGTAAACTTCCTGCGTACTAACTTTGGGAACAGGGCGCATTTAAGTCGCGTATGCCAGAGTTGGATTTTAACAGCTGAAACAAAAAGTTCAGGTAACATTTGAGCAAAGTGTAAGTACCTATGGTTTGTATTAATGGATGAATGAATGAATATAAACTTTTTTGCACTAAAAACAACAAATATGATTATGTTTCTTTAATTAAATACATATTTTTAATAGTATTCTTTTTGAATCACGCGGTACAATAATACTTAATTAATAATTACGTGAAAATATTGTAAATAATTATAATACTGAAAGAATTCAAGTCTTGAGATGAAGTTATTTTGAGCTTTGAATTTTCTTAAGCTGCTTTAAGTACAATTTATCATCATAATTGAGTTTGCATAAAATTTTATAAATTACTTCACAATAAACTAACCTAATGTATAATATGAATCTGTGTGTCATTACACTCATTAGAAAAAAATAACCAAGACTTAAAATTTCAGTGGGAATACGTATATACAAGACTAGCTTTATTGTACACAGCTTCGCCCATGTTTGTTTTCCCATGGGATTTTTATATTCTCCCGTAGGATACATAATTTTGTAGCCTATGTTAATCAGGGATAATGCAGCATTCTAATGGTGAAAGAATTTTTGAAATCGGTCCAGTAGTTTTTAAGCTTTTTCGTTACATGCATACAAACAAATCTTTCCTCTTTGTAATAATAGTGTAGACTAGGTGAGCGCGGGAAATTTATACAGTGCTAGCTATTGCCTGCCCGCGACTACTTCTGCGTGGAACGCCAGAGGGAGACTGTATCAGAGCCGTCCGCATGGTAACCTCTATCTTACCTATTTCTGCCGCCAAGTAGCGGTACTTGCATTGCTGTGTTTCGGTTTGAAGGGTAAAACAGGCAGTGAAATTGCTGGGTACTGTGACTTGACACCTTATGTCACAAGTTGGCAACGTACATCGGCGTCGTTGTAGGGATTGTAGATTTGCAAGTGTTACAGGAGCCACGTGTACTATAGGCGACTGTAGCCACTTACCATGAGGTAGGCAGCCTGCTGGTTTGACAACTTTGTTGCATAAAAAAAACTATAATATCGCGAGATTACATATATCACGCGTATTCTTGGGAACTCATTAGAATAAAAGAAGCCAATATCCTTCCTCAGGATTAAAGTCAATTTTGTGTGACAGCGTAACAGACAAACAAGCGGAATTTAATCAATTATCACAGCACATATACGTCCCCACAGAGGGGCTCAAACCTACCCTAAGTTAGGGTGTTTAGGCCTTAGTCAACCATGCTGGCGCAGTGCGGATTGGTCGACTTCACATACACCTTTGAAATTCTTCGCAGATTTATGCAGGTTGCCTCACGATGTTTTCCTTCACCGTGGGAGCGTCGGACCAATGTACATATGAAATTCGAAAAACTAAAACACATTTGTACATGACAGGATTGAACACCGATTAGAAGGTCAAGGTCGAGTCCGCAACGTCACTGACGCTGGGCAGGCAGAGTTACTTTCACATTCTTACAATCAGCTTAATAAGAATAAAAACCTTCATTAAAGGAATGACCATGTTTATCCCATTAACGGAGTGTCGTGACCATTACATCTCAACGGGACGTTTAGTTAGCTTACTATGGAAGCTCGCTTGGTGGTCCCGAGTGAAGTACCTTTATCGACAAATCTAGCCGCGATTATATCGACACTATTACTCAATCAGATAAAATAGTCAACAGAACAGTGATGCTATTGAACACGCTCTTGACGGGTCCAGCCATTATTTAAGACTAGCTTTTGTCCGCGACTCCGTCCGCGTGGAAGGTCTATTTATTGATTCCCTTTACGAAATCCCCCCCCCCCTTTTACCCCCTTAAGGAATGATTTCAGGGTTAAAAACTATTTTTTATCCTTTCCCATAACTCAAACTATCTCCATACCATATTTCATCTAAATCGGCTCTGCGGTTATTGATTCCCCATACAAACTTCCACTCCCTTTTCTCCCCTCTTAAGGAGTGATTTCTGCGATAAAACCTATCCTATATCCATTTTCAGGCTCTATACTATCTGTGTACCAAATTTTATTTAAATCGGTTCAGTAGTTTTGGCGTGAAAGCGCGACAGACAGATTTACTTTCGCATTTATAATATTAGTATGGAATTTGATAATCCACAGATCCTCGCCAAAGAACACCGATTCATTCCAATGATGCTACGCGAGGCTATTGAGATTCAAAAACACAGAGATAATGGTTGGAGTATTCCAACTACTTGGGTAGGGTCCCGAGTAGTTGGAATACTCCAACCTGCTCATGAAAATAATCAAATCCCAAGCATGTCCACAGACTGCTAAAACAAAAGATACCGCGAGCTCTGTTTGCGTGAAACGGACCGCATAAGGCACCTGTGGACGATCAAACACGTTTGTCAAATTTACGTGTTTGACAAACATGTTTGTTCGTGTAGGGCTGTGTTTGACGCGTTTGACAAACGAACTACGTGTTTGATGTGTTTGAAAAGAGTCTGGATTGACGTCGCGTTTGATGAAAACGTGATGTTTGTCAAGCAAGTTTGACAAACATGTTTCATCGTTTACAGGGCTCTATAAATGAGATGACGGTAGTAAAATAATAATTCTGATGCTACTCCATGACACCCACCAGCTTCAGTCATTCTGTGACCACGAATGCCGAATAAAGCGTACGAAACGTCGGGCTTAATAATTAAAATGTTTTAAATGAAATACACTATAGTCAATCCGAAAAGTGTAGTTTTATTTAAAAGTGACGCCACTGATCTATAATAAGCAAAAGTGACACGTAAGTAAAATGTTAGAAAGATAAGTAACATCTAAATATACGCACGTCAAATCCGGCAAAATAGTGTTATTCTAATAGCAACTGTCTCTATCACCCGACACTTCGGTTGGCCAGTGGCCAGATGCGGATTTTTATGATGATTAATTTTAAGTGCGAGTGTTGGTTCAGAAAAGAGTTGGAGTTTTCCGCTGCCTTAATACTAGAGTTCGTTCTGTTGACAGTTTAACTTGTGTAGCAGTAAAGTATAATTCATGTGAAGTCAACACTCAGAATACTTTAAACAACAATTTAAACTTTCGAGACTTTAGTGGATAATTAAGTTTGATTTTCTATGCAGAAACTAGCATAGTGTCATATTAACCAAAAAAGTTCATTTGCCGATTGAAAATTCAGCCTTAGCATAATCTATTCATCAAGTTCAATGATATTCTTGAAACGTTTACTCACTAGATTTCTTACATAAAATAAAGTTAATAATTATTGTTGTAGGCCACAGACATTATTCTAACTAAACAACATCAATCCTTCCAGAATGAAAACCGAATGTGTCAATATTTATTTGCTGAATATGATGTTAAAGCGTTGTTCGGTCTTCTTTTTCAATTTGTTTTCCCTTGCAAGCGTTGTTGTTATTCAATTTGTTCGATACAAAACAATTGAGGCATTTTTCTAAATTTAACTTTCCGTCAACTTAAATTTAGAAAAATGCCTCAATTGTGCTTAATAATGACTGGGCGCTGACTAAATGAAACAGTTTAAAAAGAGGAGTGTTGCTCTTTCTTTCGACACGCGAAGTACATACACTAGCGACGACGTCTAGATTCATTTCTTTTTTGCGTACAAAAACTATCGATAGAAACACCAACAGCACTATTGGGTAGTTCGAACTATTTATGGACTATCAATTAACTCAAGTACGTACTCGTGCTAAGCGTATAGTGTGTATACATATACATACAAACATTCATTTGTTAGTATTATTGAGCTTTGAAGGGCTTTGATCGGGTGGCTTGGTTTTAAATAAGTTTCCAATTTCTAAATATTTGAGCCGGAAGCGAATCAGCTACATTAATAATATACATTAATGTAGCTGATTCACGTTTATTTATTATTTGAGCATAATTTGAATTCCTCGCCAAAAATATTAGCTTTTAACCTCCATAATATTATTGTGACAGTGTTAATTGAAATCATAATCCCTACCACCAAATAAGTTTCATAGATCAACCTCATGGAGAATCAAAACCAGAAAGAGACTATACTACCCTCTGCACAGGTGCCTCTTACGTATTTTTGCCGCCAAAAGTGGTATAGTCGCCGGCACATAATATCTTGACAAGATTTTGACGTCAATTTTGTGATTTTGCTCGTGTACCCTCGTGTGCAACAAAAATGGTTACTGCTTTTCATTTTATTTTCATTCTGGCTAATGATATTTCAGTATTATTATTATTCATAGTGTCTACAATTCAAACAAATATAAGTCATAATATCCCCCGTTCTTACCAGCTTAGGTGCCGGCAACTGTAGGTACTTGTATTGCTATGATTCAGTTAGAATACAGGCAGTGAAATCACTGGGTACTCTTTCTTGATATCTTGTCACAAATAGACAGCGTACATTGGGTTTCTCGTAGGGATTTGTAGATTTGCATATCTTACAGGAATCACAGATACTCACCATCAGGCGGGCAGCCTGCTAACTGCCGACTTAGTAATATAAGAAAAGAATCATTCCTCGATCTCTTGACGAGTCTTGTCAATTGTATAATTTCAAATATCTAACAGAATCACTGTGTTTAAGAGACGCAATTGCTAAACTGAAAGTCAATAAACAAGCTTGATCCTAAGTAAGAATGCTGTCATTTCACGCGATGTAAGGCGATTAGAAAAATAAGCACGATGCTCTACATATCGACAGCTAGAGACGAGTCAGACAGACGGACTGTTTGACTTCACGCCATGTCAACTCGCCTCATCGTATATTGGATTGAACAGCTCAAGATCAGAGCGATCAAGGGCACCTCCAATGATTTATAGATCGATTTTGGAAGACTAATCTGCTGGCTTAAAAACAAACTGTTTGGAGAATGCGCGCATTTTCCATTCATGTCATTGGTATCATTGATAGAACGTATTGCACCAAAAAACATATGCAGATTTTTGCAATTTTATTTTTTTTCAAGCACAAAGTTCAATATACATTGTCACAATGAATATTCCTGTGTAGAATATTGCTCGCACCTCTGGGAAGGCTCCGCCAAGTACTTACTCGATGCTTTGGATAGGTTGCAGCGGCGCGCAACACGCATCATTGGCGATGTAGAGGTGACTAACAACCTTAAACCTGGTAGTTGTGTCACGATGTTGCGTCACTTAGCGCGTTCTATCGTCTATACCACGGCGAGTGTTCTGAAGAGCCTTTTCCACTAATCCCACCTACACTTATTCACCCTTTCCACCTTATTTTTATTCTTTTAAGAAATTTCCTCCCACGCACGCTCCGGTTGTGGAACGAGCTCCCTGCCGAGGTTTTCCCCGGGGAATACAGTATGGGGTTCTTCAAGAAGGGAGTAAATAGGTTTTTAAAGGGTCGGCAACGCGTTTGTGATGCCCTTGGTGTTGCAGGCGTCCATAGACTACGGTAACTGCTTACCATCAGGCGGGCCGTAAGTTTGTTTGCCGGTATCGCCGGCATCGTAGTATAAAAAAAAAAAAACTACACGTTCTGGCCTCTGGCCTGCCTTGTCACCGTCTTACTGCGACTACCATTCAAACGCGAACAAAGAAATTTGGCGACTCGTTTCTATGTCGTACAATCAAAAAATGGAACTCTCTGCCAGCGCATCTGTTTCCCCCTTTTTACAATCCCTGGTCCTTTAGAAGAGGCGTAAAGAAGAATCTTGCAGGTCAGTAAGGTGAGGGTGGCTCGTGCCTAGCAATGGGACGAATATGGGTTGAAATGGTGATGAGAATTTGAAGTTGTCTAATTTCCAAGATATCACAATGACCCGCTAGTAACCTATCCGTGCGCGTAGGGCCTGGGCGCGCGCCAGCTGGCAGCGCACGCGCAATTTGTCACGCACTCTTAACTAGCGGCCCCTGGAGGCTGGAAGAAACGTGTTTACACCGATACGAATTTTTCATAACGTAACGATCATCATAGATTTTGTATTGTCATCACCCTGGTCTGGAGCAATTATGTTTCTATTAAAATCGCAGATATAGGCCACTGAGATCATTTCCAGCCCGTGTGGAATCTTAAATACCGTTTTTTTTGGCTCCTGGACTTCATCTCATCTGATGGTAAGTGACGATAAAGCTGAAGATGGAAGTAAGCTTGATATAGACACCTCAATATCTGAGGAACTGTCTTTCTTACCTCTAAATGTGAAATCTTAAAAATACTTTTTACACACACCAGGAAAGCTCATGGCTTTTATCTCACCTGATGGTAAATGGCGATAAGACCGAAGATAAAAGCGAGCTTCTCCTGGACTCCTGGACATGGCTATCTTACTGTAATTGTCATTAAACGTAAAAGTTGACTTGTAGAAAATGGCATAATATGACATTAAATCCGCCATTTGTGCATACTTTGTAGAAATGTGCATTAAAGATTTAACAAACAAATAAATAATGCATACAACATAACCCATTGAGAATTAAGGTGACCCTTGAAATACTTAAAGGTAGGTACTCCATATTTCCTACCAGATGCCAAGAGACACGGGGCTATTTCTAGTCAAGTCCACGGCCGTCGGCGTGGGCGGCTGCTGAATTATTTGGTAGTAACAAGTCGCTCTCCATACATTGTTAGTAAACCTTTTTGTTTCGTTGTAATAGGATGGGGACTCCTGACCTTGAATGCAGCTGGTGGTAAATATGATAGAATAACTATTATCGGAACACAACAGCGCTGCTGCTAAATTCGTTGTAGTATTAACAGATAGCCAGTACGGTGCTGGTAGATACGCGGAAGGAGTTCAAAAACAAATTTATTGGGAAAATACTGCGGTTAAACCTCGTAAACTTTGTTAAGTAACCGCCTCCGTGGTCTAGTGGTTGAGACCACCGGGTGCTGATCGGGGGGTCCGGGGTTTGATTCCCACTGGGGGCAGACATTCTTCTGCTCGATTTGGTAGGGCGTCTGAGCCCGCCTGGCTAGCTACCACCGTCTTACATAAGTGTGTCGCCATAACAAAAATATTTATAGCATTGTTGTGTTCCGACAATTTTATTAGAGGTAAGATAGCCAGTTCCTCAGTTGTCGAGGAGTCCAGCCCCCGTAGCACGTCCACCAAAACACGATATGATAAAGCGATTTATCGCGGTGAACTGTCAAAATACGACGAAACCCTATTGTATTTTGACAGTTCACCGCGATAAACCGCTTTATCATATCGTGTTTCGGTGGACGTGCTAGGGGGGCAGGTGAAGCTCGCTTCCACGTTCGGCCTTATCGTCACTTACCATCAGGTGAGATGTAGGCCAAGAGCTTCCCTGTCGTATGTAAAAAAAAAGATACGAATGTATGCAAGTATGTATTAAAGGTAGGTACTTTTAATACATACTTGCAGGCAGGTAGGACATTAGAAAACTGGAGATTATAATAAAGTAACTAGCTGAGCCCGCGACTTCGTTCGCGTAGATGTCGGAAAATAACAACATCGTTAATAACCTATAGCCTTCCTCGATAAATGGACTATCTAACACATAAAGAAGTTTTCAATTAGAATCAGTGCTCCTGAGATTAGCGCATTCAAACACACAAGCTCTTCATAATCATCTTTATAATCTTCTAATATCTTAATGTATGAAATTCTCATGTCACTATCTTTGTAACCAAACTCAAAATCCTCGTGTCACAGTGTTTGTAACGAAAGTCCTCCGATCCGAAACGGCTTGACTGATTTTAATGAAATTTGTATATTTGGTAGGTCTGAGAATAGGTCGTAAATTATTTTTTATACCCCTAGGTGATAAGGTTTTTTTTGACTTCCAGAAGATCGAGGACCAACACGTAAAAGAACAACCTCTAAAAAACTAACTAATGCATGTATGTATGTTGTCAAGAGTACATGCATTAGTTAGCTACTAAGAAAAAAAATAGTTTTTTTTTCATCTGTTTGACGTATTAAGTAATTATAAGGTACTACGGCTTACAAAGTCATCTTTCAAATTTAAATGTTTTATTTATATTAATATAGAGTAATTTTAATTATACTAATAAGCTCGTATATGCCAAGTATATCGGACATAAATAAACTCAGTTTTTTTATATATGTTTGGCTCTCATGTTTTAAATAGGTACTCTTTAGATTGTGTACCAAGTATTTAAAAGGGTTGCTCTTAAACATTCAAAAGTTAAATCTTTTTATACTTTTACGTGTATTTTTAGAACAACGATTCTTTGAAGGGCGTCGATTGCTAAAGGCAAAGGATAGAATATGTCTTTATTTAGTAAACAATAACTGATTTTTGATTTACAGTATGGTCTCCTTTATTTTCTTCAATTAGCTGAAAGGACACCATCTCTCTGTGGTTTCGAAAAAGCCTTATGGAAGCGACTTTCAGCGAAAGCTATCTTACGTCTAATTGTCAGAAGCAACAATGCTTTTGAAATTGTTGTTATAATGAGAAACATATATAACATGGTTGTAGCAAGTCAGGTGCTACCAAAATCCTAATTTGAACCATACCAACCTACTACAAACATACAAAGCAGAAAAAATAACAAGTACATAATTATTAAATGATTTCTTGAAATAATACATGGACTTTAAACGCACATAAAATACTCCAAGAATAAAAATAATAAGCGGACATTGTATCAATAATCACATAGTTCCCGTATTCAAACATAATTCAATGTGGGAAGTATCAAAAAACACGAAATCTCCCACATATCGCCCTATTCAATGTTACTGAATGGCCCATTGAATTGGCGATAGGGCCGTTATTACAGCATCGGTTATTAATCTGTAGACCACTTGAGGGACTGGCATTGTGACGTGGCGCCCTTAGCCGAAGGCCCATTGTAACGATAAACTCCAGTAAGGACACGCTTTGCATAAGGATGTGAGTTTACTTGTAAAAATATCGATATGTTTGACTCTTCATTCTTAGATTTTTCGTTTCATTTGATTTATGTTATTTGCATACGAGATATCTTGGTGATAGTTTAACAGCGTGAAATTAAATATTTCAAAACATAGCGCCAATCTAAGTAAGAATTCGCTAACTTTATAATCACGTTCACAGAAAACTCTGAAGATGAATGATCCCCGATGACAGTTGCAGTAGGTAATAATCCCTTATAATTTTAACTCGAGATAGTTATTTATTCGTTTTTAATGATAAAGAAATGTCACACGCTGATAAACAGTAAGTGGTCTTAAGTGGAAAATCTAATTATATTATATTAAAACAAGACTCTGTACCAGGGTCGTCTGCTTGGGTCTTACCTATTTCTGCCACAAAGCAGCAGTGCTCGCATTGCTGTGTTCCGGTTTGAAGGGTATGGTATGGCAGTGAAATTACTGGGTGCCGTGACTTTACATCTGATGCCACAAGTTTGCAACGTACACTGCGGTTCTCGTGGGTGGGGGTTGCAGTATTCTCAGACTCTCACAGGAACCACATGCTTTATAGATGACTGTTACCACTTACCATCAGGTGGGCAGTTGGCTTGTTTAACTTACTTGCAATAAAAAAATATTAAGGTCAACTTATTGATATGTAGCAAAAGTGATTCTACAATTTTTTTTTTATACACACAACAGACGTGTTGTGTAAAGTGACGATAAAGCCGAATATGGAAGTTAACTTCAGCTGAACTCCTCATAAATTGAAGAGCTGGCTATCTCACTGGGTATCGAACTGGCTACCTCCAGATCAATATCGAGAGGTCTCAGCCGCTAAACCACGATGGTGGTCATAATGTTTATTCATTTTCATATTCAAGCATAAATAACCAACAGTAATCCACACTCAATAAATAGCAAACAATAGGCTAGGAAAATTATGTATCCATGTAATAAATTCTACATAAAATCAAAAATGCCGTTCACGCAAATTTTATCAATATCCCAACAGTTTAGCAAAAGTATTTAAGCGGAAAGTTACAGAAATATTTACACTCAGGGTTATAGGTATCGATTGCGACGTCGCAATACAACAGTTTCCGAGGAGTGCAGAATATTAATATGTCCGAAACATCGATAAGCATCGGCCTCAATACGGCCCTACCTGCGCGGGAGTCGGGCAGTCGATGCTGTCCATAACGGCTGTAGGACGTGCGTCGAATAACGACACACGTACGCCGTTGTTTTTGTAAGTAATTGGTACAAATGATCCGCTGGAATTGTTTTACAATTGGTAGCATGTAGTTTGACTGTCCTTCTTTCTTCCTGAATCGTTCCTGACATATAGTCAAGTTATTTTGAACTGGTAACTAGTGATAAACATAAAAAGGTGAAGTTCAACCACTGAACCGATTTAGATGAATTTTGGCATCAAATCAAATTAAATAAATTTATTTAGTTTCACAAATAATCATTATGAAAATACACGAAATACAGGTACATCAAATAAAGTGAAACCAAAAAGGCCGCCACTCAGCATTATGTTGCAGAATGCATAACACCTGCAACGCTGGGATTCTGTGGGAGCCTATACAAATGTATGTGTGCTGGCCAACAGACAATCATCTGTACAAAATTAATTTTATAGGTAACATTATATAGTTTAAGCAAAAGCATAACATTTCAAAGTGTAAGTAATAGGAATAAACGATCTATTGTGAAAAATGTTCTATTGTGAAAAAACCCATGAAACCACTAAGTCCTTTAAGACATTTACGAAGGACACAGTCATCCGCTATGATCTTATTTGTTGTTCAAACAAAAAAAATTGAATTTACTTCTAAATGAATAAATAGATATGGAGATGGAATGTGGAAGGATATATTAAGCAGATTGGATAGAAACTAATCTACCCAAATTATTAATTCCACGCAGACGAAGACGTGCAAAAGCTAGTCGAAATATAATTGACCTGTATTTCTATACTACCTGTAATAAAATAACTACGTCAATTTCTGTAATAAAATACATCGATTTCTATACATATAGCTTTAACTTTTATGTCATCAATGTCCAAATATTATCACTTAGCTTTTGGGAAAATAAAAGTAAAATGGTGTATGAAAACGTGATAAAGCTATAATAGTGACTATGTCACAATTTTACTCATAACTTTACTAATTATTTGTTAAAAACCACATTTCAAACGTCAGTGTATTAATATAGTTTCCAACTTTAAAATAACCCGTACACATTTGCCAAAAGCCGAGACGAATCGTCCGACTTTAACGGCACAACAATACAATCAAATGCGATTTTTACAACACCAATAAAAGCATAATCGGCCTTAAATAACGCCTCTAATTAAGCCTCAATCAAATATACATGAAATATATTACCTCAATCAGAGACAAAGTTCCAAGTTCCAAACATAAAACCTCGAACGAGTCATCAGAATAAAATTCCATACGCGCCGTTTACCGGGAACATTACAATTCTCAGTGAGCGATGTATAAATAGATCCAATTTAATTCGCATTACTCTGCTTTATTTTTACAATGAGCCGATCGAAGGCCGCCCGTCGTCGATATATCGATAAATTGTGTGCATCGGTGCAACACTATATTTTTATCTAACAGTATTTACGACGGTAAATTTTAATTTACATTCCGCTACATTAAGATTTTTAGCACTCTTTTACTAGTTTCAATTACGACATAAAATAAAATCTTGGAAGTCAATTATATTCTAACATAAAATGATTTAAAAAATTCTGGAGGGGGTCACTCTTAATAATTGTCAATAACGTCATGCCGATGCCATAATAATTGTCAAAAACAATTCGGTAGAGGGTCACTTTTATCACCTAGAGGTACAGGTAGTACCTGTTCTCAGACCTACCAAATATACACAAAAAAAAAACATTTTTTTTTCATTCCTACTTGTATTTGCAGACACCTTGAGTATATTCAGAACGTATACACATACAAGGTTAATATGTTTTCTTTAAATTAGAATGTTTTGCTTTGTTTTGACGTCAATAAGTGCCTGTAAAGGCCTATGTTGAATAAAGATTTTTGAATTTGAATTTGTCAAGTCGTTTCGGAGGAGTTCCATAAGAAGCACAAGATTTTTATATATTAGATGATGCCAGCCTTTTAGTATTTTCTTATTTACATGAAAGCTCTTGTCATTCGCTTCACCTGATGATGATGGCCGAAGATGAAAGCGAGCTTCACTTAGATACACTAGCAACTGAGAGACAGACAGCTAAACACAACTAGAACACAAGAATGTCATTAACATTACTGAATGGCGACCAACTTAAGTAATACGGCAGTAACTAGCCAGGTGAGCTCAAAGGCCCTACCACAAAACAGAAATCATCTGCCCATAGGAAATTGTAACTCCAGAGGCCCAATTCTACTATTAAGTTACAGCCGAATTCAAACTAAACCGTTGCGGTCGACCAATCGGAGCGCTTATATTGCCATTCAACTATTCGATGACGTGATAATGTGGCGTTCTGATTGGTCGATCGCAACGATTCAGTTTCGATTCGGCTGTAACTTATTAGTAGAATTGGGCGTCAGATCTGTAAGCTTACTCTCGAACCAATTCCGATGGATTGACATTGGGATTGTAATTATTCGTGCGCTTGAGTAGCAACACTAGCGCCAAATTGGATTCGAATTTTGAGTAACTTATATAACACTGAGTATGATTCACTCAAATCAGCGCAATATGGTCTAATTTGGCTTCAATGCGCGTCAAAATAAGCGTACCGCGAAAAATCGCAATCCCAATGTCGATCGATCGGAATTGGTTCGAGAGTGCCTACAGGCAGGACCGAGCGGGTCAACCACTAGACCACAAAAAAAGTCAAAATCTCCTTTTTAAATGAATATTATTTTATCCTGCTAAAGAGGAAACGCATTAAATGACCTATATTACCAGTATTGACACTTAACAGCGTAAATAATTCAGCTAATGCGTTTTCATGTCTCGCAAATCTGTCCACAGCTCATAAGAGTGCAAGCTAATTTATGTCTTATGTCAACACGGCAAGACAGCATGTTTGTCTAAATACCCCTGTCTTCGGGGGTGTATTTCAGGGGTTGTTTGCGATAGAGCAAACTTATGGGCCAAGTTAAGTTGACTAAGGCCGTTCGCACACGGAGCAACGCAAATCTCCGAGAGACGGCCAATCGCATACCTGGCGACTTTAGTCTTCAAGCGATTGCCTCAATACAAATTCATTGAGCTTCGTACATAGTCGCGCGTCGATGACTCTTTGTTCATAAGATTGTATTGATGTAGTTCCTTGGAGACTAAAATCGTCGGGTATCGGAGATTTGCATAGCGCTGTGTACAAACGGCCTAAGAGGTTTGTGTATCGATTCATTCCCAATATTATACGAACTATTGATGCAAAAAAAGAATTTTGCAATATTTGACCTTAAATCTAAACGTCAACTAAAAGTTGGTATCAATTTTTTTTCTTAAAATTCACATATACCATGCCCACTGCTGCAGTTTTTCGCGTTAGTATCTTTCTTATTAATATGTGTTCCAGGTTGCTCCCACCTCGCCGCTGTAAGTTCCTGAATTATTCGCCATAAACAAACTGAAGTCCCGTTTTGCATCACTCGTCACCGTGTTATAAACAATTTGAGTATAGCACTATACCCATAGGGTTGCCTCACGGCGATTAAGAATGATTTTTTTTATTTATAATATACTAATATCTTTACAGGAATTCCACATACTATTTTAAATAAACGGACTTACTCACGTATATTTTTATTTAATCCCAATTAGTATTTACATTATTTAAACCAACATTACAGTAGGTATCAGAAACCTTAGTCAAGCGATATTGATCAGGAGACCTATTTTTGAATTACGTATGCGATTTAGAAATCACCGCTGACTAAATAGTCAGCGATGATTTTGAGGTCACGAATTCCTAAACATCCTATTTTTGAAAGTCGAACGCAGAGCTGCCAACGTAAAAGTTACTCAACTAACTAATTTCAAGATGAAAAAAACTATATAAGAAGACTGACTGAAAAATCAACACACATCAACTTCAAACTTGTCAATATGTTCTCTAAACAAAACACAGATAACGTTTCCACAGTTGACTTGTTTACGAGTGGGTGAGGGCACTCGTAATGAAATCACATCCGTGACTAAGGTAGTCACTTAAGTGATATTCAAAAATAAGAATTATTGAAAATCGGTGATTATTAGTCACATCGGTGATTTCGAAGTCGCATACGTAATTCAAAAATAGCTATCCAGATACTAAAATGTGTTTTGCAGAAAAGAGTAGGAAAGCATAGTTAATAATTTTTCATTTCTCATTGAATTAGGAAAGTTTTTGATCAACAAGGAAATAAATAATAGCAGTTTTGTCCATATTCCATGCTGTAATATCATCGTGATAAGCAATTTACATCAAATAACTGAGTTTTAGGATAATTTCGGATTAATCTGATGACTTATAAAACAAATATCTACTACAGATGAGATTCCGTAGTAAATATTTGTAACAGACACAGTTAAAAAGTTATCTGTATTCAGGAGGCCTAGACAAAGTCCCCCCTTGGCGATAGGCTGACCGAGACGTCGGTCTAGCCCAGGTGCTATCGCATTGTGGACCCTATCACACGCGCCTATAAGAGAGGAAGAACATCGGGGGGTTTTAGTGGGTATGCCCGGCTCTCTGCTCGACCAACCCTACACACGCTCGCCGTCGAGCCAACGGCAGGTACGGTGCGATCACGCATTTCCCCTCGGAAAAAAGGCGGCCTAGCCAACGTTCGAGTTCATTTCGTTTACGTTATACGATCTGTATCGAACGGCAATGACGTATGAGAATGGTCCTAGATCTGAATCATTCATATTTTTCTTTTCGAACTTCGATATAGTTTTTTAATTGTTTCTTTGTCTAGGCCCTAGAATACACATGTCACCGCATTTACACCTCTTTTTTTCTTTTTAGGAGGGGAAATCCTTCTTACGGATTCGACAAGGGGCCCGACTGACGAGGCCACCCCAAGGATATGCCGGACTCGGGTAAAAACCCCATACCTGGCTAAAACCCCTCCAGATACTTCTACCTCCGTAGGGACACAATCGGAATCGGCGTTAGCCATTCCCCGATTGCACCGCATTTACACCTATGCCAACTTGAAAGTTGAAACCATTGACATATGTCAATGCTTGAAACAAAACCTCACGTCAACCTTTCCGTGCATATGACGCAGAAAGCTAATTCCTCCTCTCCTAAGGGCCCTGGCCCAGCACGGGGGGTTGATGTGAGTCAGTGACTAAAGATAAGATCAATATTCAAAACTGAAGTTTTGCTACATACCTACAATTGACAGGATGAATATTTTTCACAGCCCTAGTGCAAGTGAGATCAGCAACGAACGTGCGATCCGTGTTTCTTGTTCATTCAATTGGCGAAGTTATAGAGGTGATTCTCAGAAATTAAGAATAGATAGGATAGCGTAGCGACCAGTTAACGTAATAGCTATTAATTAACAATGTTGTTATATCGACCAACTGAGGTAGGATGTTTTTCGAATTTCATGTGTAAGTACATTTATCCGACGCTCCGACGGTGAAGGAAAACATCGTGAGGCAACCAGTGGGGTGCCACGTATTAGCGCCACGGCGGTGAGTAGCAAAACTAATAAAATTGCCATACAAACTCCTCGATTCGGATTTCGATTCGATTTTCGATTCTCCTGCGTGCTAGCCCCACTGCACACATCTGCGTAGAAATTCAAAGGTGTATTGAAGTCGACCAATCAGCACTGGGCCAGTGTGGTTGACTTAGGCCTAATCACTCTGACTTAGAATAGGCTCGTACCCTTCGGTTGCGACGTATATGAGCTGTGATGATGAGGTAAGATGATAGTAACTTCTGACTCTTTGGGGAATCGATCTCTGACCTGCAGGTGACCGGGTGGTCTCAATGACTATAGACGACAGAGCCTATTATAACTTACCTCACTACTCTCTTGCTGTTAATGTCAGAACACAACAGATGTCTCTCATTTCTCACCAACCAAACCAAACAGAAAAACTTCTGCCCTCACGGGGAATCAAACTCCGGACCCTAGTCAGTAGGAATGAATGTTATGAAAACGCAAGTGCCACAAAGGCTGGAGCACCTGCGAGGTTACTCTGGCTATAATTAGGCACCCGTCGGATGTCCGACCTTGTCTCGGCTCGAAGTCGGTGTACTGGGGAGTGGGTGCCTCTTGTTATATCATAAAAGGATAGCTAATCGTGACCACAACGAAAAAACAAATCTGGTCACTTCATACCTCGCCGGTTAGTCCCGGGAAAAGACAAAGGGCAGTTTTTATCGCAGAAATCGTCCTTTAAGGGGGTGGAAGTTTGTATAGGTAATCAATAACCGCTGAACCGATTTAGATGAAATTTGGTATGAAGATAGTTGGAGTTGTGTGCAGATTGGATAAAAAATAAGCAAGCCAAATTACGAATTCCACGAAGACGAAGTCGCGGACAAAAGCTAGTATACATATAAACTACCTGTAATAAAATGTATCTAACTGATGGTGAAAACCGCATTTAAATCCATTGCGTAGTTGAAAAGACCTGCCCCCTAACCATGATCGCTTAAAACAATATTAAAACTGCGCTGAAAACGGGATGGCGCGATACGCAGCAAGAGCGATGTCTCTGTTTTAATATTGTTTTAACCTTGCTATAAACGGTCATAGTTAGGCCCCAGGGGGGTTACTGTCTAAGAAAAAATCTATCGCGGTCGCTTACAATTAGACGCTCGCAGTCCATCCATTACTCCTTTATAAAAGGAAGTCGGCACAGAGTCTTATGTTCACGGCGCAATGGCAGTCAAATTATAAGCGATCGTGATTGATTTTTTCTTAGACAATAACCCACCAGGAGACCTATTTTTGAATTACGTATGCGATTTAGAAATCACCGCTGACTAAATAGTCAGCGATGACTTTGAAGTCACGAATTCCTAAACATCCTATTTTTGAAAGTCGAACGCAGAGCTGCCAACATAGATAAAGTACACACATACGTAAGGGTTCGTTTCCACGCAGAATATAGCCGTTCTCGGTATATACCGGTTATTATACGGCTAAAAATTCATTGCAACTAGGCCAAAATATAAGAAAATAATGGTCTAAGTTTGTTTGTGACACAAATTTAAAAGATTTTAAACTTATACACGGTTATTTTTTTATCACCCTGGAAAATGTTAGGGACGCTTCAGGACACATCCAATATTATACCGGTTATTTTTTTATCACCCTGGAAAATTTAAGGGACGCTTTACGACATGGTATTAGAATGATTTAAATATAACTAAAAAAATAAACCACCTCCTTAATTTTATATATTTTTTTTAAAATCCAAAAAATGCTGCACTAGTTGAGAGCAGCATTTTTAGAGATTTTTTTTTTATATTTTTAAAAAAAAAATTATTTCATTTTTTTATTTTTTATATAATATTGGATGTGTCCTGAAGCGTCCCTAAAATTTTCCAGGGTGATAAAAAAATAACCGTGAATAAAAAAAAATTAAATAAAAAATAAAAAAAATATAAAAAATCTCTAAAAATGCTGCTCTCAACTAGTGCAGTATTTTTTGTATATGTTTTTTTAAATTAAAATAAAATTAAGTAAGTGAGTTATTTTTTTATTTATATTTAAATCATTCTAATACCATGTCGTGAAACGTCCCTTAAATTTTCCAGTGTGATAAAAAAATAACCGTGCATATTTACTTATTTGAGAAATTTAAAAATGTTTAAATCCAACTTAAAATCAACACACATAAACTTCAAACTTGTCAATATGTTCTCAAACAAAACACAGATAACGTTTCCACAGTTATGACTTGTTTACGAGTGGGTGAGGGCACTCGTAATGAAATCACATCCGTGACTAAGGTAGTCACATAAGTGATATTCAAAAATAAGAATTATTGAAAATCGGTGATTATTAGTCACATCGGTGATTTCGAAGTCGCATACGTAATTCAAAAATAGCTCTCCAGAGCTTACAGACAGCGGGGAGCGACTTTGTTTTATGCTATGCAAAGAAGCTACTCCATGCGAACTTTTATCATTATCTGTCAAAGTAGGTACAAAGTTTTCGTCATTTGAAATATAATATAATAAGAATTGAATTATTATTTTATATCTTTAGTATTTCTAAGTAATGTATAATCCTATTGTAATGGAACATTTAATATTTTTTTTTAATCTAATGGGAATTATTAAAACAAATAATTATTAATTGTACCAGGCAATTGTAATTGAATTGCAACTTAAAATGTTAGTCAAAATTAAGGACGCAAATGTTGACGTTATCAACAGGATATGTCGGCGCTCCAAAATTGTTTTAGTTATATGTAATTGTATCAAATGGTACAAAATAGAACCAAATTCTATCAAATAAAGATTTCTATTCTTTGTTGATAATCATCTGATACATGCACAAAAAATACAAATTAAAAATTCGAGTTTTTGATAAAAGCTTCTGTAATAACATCCAACGTATGAAGAATGAAAACAATTAACTTGATCAACTCCAGTTCCAAACGGGTTGTTTACTGAACGAATCAAAGAGATCCACCGAATGAATTCACTAGAAAGGTGCCTTGGACAAGCAGACGTGTCCATTAAAATGAGAGATGGCTAGGAGCGGCAGTCCAAACAAAAATAACATCTGAGGAATCTCGCCTTCCCGTCAGAGCGCCGTTTGATGGTATACTTGTGTTACGCAACAAGGTTAGGAGCTGCCCCCATAGATAATAATAATAATAATAAGTCTCGACCGACATCTTAAGAGGCTCTCGCTTGAGGAATGGATCAAGGGTCGGATACAGAAAGCAGTGATTCTCGACACGGCACGTATTGTCCGGAGATTCCTCTCTCTGCAGCCCTAACCACCGGCAGCTTGGGCCTTGCCTCGCTGTTGGCGGCATACTAGGTTTAAGTTTTTTATAGTATTTTGTTTTATATATATATATTGTAAAAAACTTAAATTTAAGGATATTTTTGAATAAATGGATAAAAATAATAAATATAATAAATATATTTATTGTCATCAAAATATTGTATACAATTTGTTGGGGGAATTCTCTCATTAAGTTTTTATAAACCTGTATTGAGAGAATTCCGCTCTTCAGTATATTATTACAGTACAAATTACGGAATAATACGTGCATGCGAGACCAACAAACCAGAATGTTGACAAAATGTTGAACTATGTACCTACCTACCAAGTCAACCGTTTTCACAATTAGTAGTAAATAAAGACAACTCACCATTTAAAATAACATTTCACAAAATCATATTTTGCACTTTTTGCACCACAACACCAAAAAATGTATCAATAATTGAATTGAAAAATACACAGGTCTGCAAAATATTTTGGGCCGACTACAAATTATAATTAGTATGTACAATTTCAAAAACAAAAACAAAAAAGGCTTTTACGTTTTTACTATTTGTGATATTTATCTGATTATTGTACGCTAACTTTTCCGCAGTCGTTCCGCAGAAGAAATGTATGGAGATGACATTAGCTGCGGAAAAAATAGCGTGAGGTTGTCGTAAGCTAATGTCATTTCCATACATTTTTTCTGCGGAACGACTGCGGAAAAGTTGGCGTGTGGCATTTGTCTAAGGGGTCTGGACTGTGACATACGATTTTCATAAAGCCTCATATTGCAATAGTGCAGGGATTGCGAACCATTGAAGGCACGGGATACAATATTTTAGGTACGTCACCGATTACAAAACTCACAAAGAGTTTTGAGTTGTAGTATTTAGCATTATTATTTTCCCAATAATTACGAAGTTAAAATTATATGATGGCACGTCTATAGCGTCATTAAATATTTATTAAGAAAAATTTACACGCCAATACATTAAGGTTCGCCACCCCTGAAATAGTGTGATGGTTTAAAAGAGATAGATTTGATACTGTCATGACCGCCTCCGTGGTCTAGTGGCTGAGGCCCCCGAATTGATCTGGAGGTCCGGGGTTCGATTCCCCATGGGGGCAGTTTTTCTGCCCGGTTTGGTTGGCAGAAAAGCTTCTGAGCCCGCCTGGTTAGATACCACTATCATTTCAGTTTGTCGCCTAATAACAATCGTGTTAATATTGATGTATTCCAACAATTAAAGGTAAGATAAATGAGGAGACAAAAAATAAAACCTTCCATGTTTCTTGCCTGTTCTTGCCTGTTCTCGAAAAGGCTCTCCGCTTTCCGAACGGGTGTAGAGTCAACTTTTTTTCATTTTGTTGTTACTTGTATTTGCAAACATCTTAATTAAGGTTGGGGTGTATGTAATATACAAGGATTAAGTAATTATTAATTAAACATCCTACTAAATTAGATTTTTTATTGGTTTCAAATGGAAGAGTTTGTTTGTTTGTTTAGTTAAACGCGCTAATCTCAGGAACTACTGATTCAAATTGAAAAATTTTGTTTCTGCATTGGATAGTCCATTTATCGAGGAAGGCTATATACAACATCACGCTACGACTAATAGGAGCTGAGCATCAATGAAAAATGTTTCAAAAACGGTAAAAAAATATTATGGCGAAACGTAATCCGCGGGCACAGCCAGTGCGGATATAAAACGTCTGTTTGTTTTCGTCGCTCAAAAAACAAGTCAACCGTGACTATGATTTGTCCTAACGAAACGATACTCAAAACACACGTCAATCATCCGCCATCATGCGGTGCGTGTTCCAGATAATCTGATATAATTCATCATCAATCTAACAATGTAGAGAACCAAGGCAGACTTGGGTTTTGCGTTTACCAAATATCCAGATGTGTCGGAAAGTAGGGCGCCGCGCAAATCGGTTGGTAGATACTAGACGGGGCATCGAGGTAATTGGTAAATTGATTGACGAGTTACGTACATTGCCGAATGGGGCTTCAGTTTATGAGTACCTGACCACGTTACAGACCAAATTGTATTTAAACATAAATTGAAAACCGAATAAAGAAAAATTTCGTCTCGATCGGGATTTGATCCCGCGTCTCCAACATGCCGTGTTGACGCCTAGACATCTGGTCCACCGAGCTCTTACCAACCCCGACGAACTTCTACCTATTGATCTCTTTTCGAACTTTGTTAAATCAAAGCAAAAATCAAAAATTCAAAAACTTTCAAAATTCTATTTGAATGCGATAGAGTATACTCCTGGGGTGATCCCAAGGTCACCAAAGTCAGAATCTGATGATGGGATCCCATGAAAATCGAAAGAAACGCTAATTCAAATTAAATTAGGATTTCTTTCACTAAAAAGTTTACATTCACTAAAAAGTTAAAAATAAAAAATATTTTACAAAAAAATAAAAACCGACTTCAAAAACACTGAAAAGTTAAAAATAATATAAGAATATGTACAGACAGCATCACACTTCTATATTGAAGTCGATGACAAATTTAAAGACTTTCTAGGAGATCATCGTTTGGCACTGACTTCAATATAAAAGTATGATGTTGTCTGTACCTATTCTTATATTATTTTAAACTTTCAGTGTTTTTGAAGTCGGTTTTTATTTTTTGTAAAATATTTTTTATCTTATTGATTATAGTCATTTTTAAATCTAATTAGCATTTGTAAACAAAATTTTAATCAAGCAGACTGCCCAACTGACGGAGAGTGTCAACAACACCTACAAAAGCCCCAATATGTTGCCAACTTGTGATATAAGATGACAAGTCACAGTACCCAGTAATTTCATTGCCTGTGTTACCCTTCACACCGGAACACAGCAATGCAACAACGCTGCTTGGCGGTAGAAATGGGTAAGATAGAGCTACCCACAGAGACAACTTTAGTACTAATACTGCTGAAAAATGTTCTGGATAAGGAGTCATTCGGTGAAGGAAACATTGTGAGGCAGCCTGCATACATCTGCGAAGAAATTCCAAGGTGTATGTGAAGTCGACCAGTCCGCACTGGGCCAGCGTGGTTGACTAAGACCTAGACACCCTTACTTAGGGTAGGCTCGAAACCTTCGGTGGGTCATATAATGATGCTGTCTTTGTCATCATAACGCGGACGATAGTTTAGTGTACATTAACTCTATAACTGATCTAGCTTTGGGGAGTTCAGATATCGAGTGAATTGGTTAACTATGAGGCGGGCAGTGGGCTGGCCAGTTAATTGGCGCAGTTTAGCACTTGACCTCTTTGGGACAGCGGGGTCCCGCGAGAGATTTAATGATGACGCAATACGGTAGAAATCCGTATCAAGGATTGAATAGATTGACTTACTGCAGTCATTTTGTTAGATTTACTGAGACGTGGCCGCTTACAATGAAGTTCATAATAAGTCTCATGGTTACTGTGAGGGCAGTGGAGAGGGCTATATTCGGAGTTTCTCTATGTGATCGAATCAGAAATGATGAGATCCGTAGAAAAACTAAAATCACCGACATAGCCCAATGAATTACGAATTTAAGGAAGCAGGTGGGCAGGACACTTAGCCCGCAGAACTGACGGCCGTTGGGGTGGAAAGGTACTCGAGTGGCGGCTGCGTACCGGGAGGCACAGCATTGGTAGACCTTTCACAAGTTGGACCAACGATCTGGTGAAGATCGCGGGCTGCCGCTGAATGTGAGAAGCGTATAGGACCGGTCGGTTAGGAGATCCTTGGGAAAGGCCTTTTTCCAACAGTGGGCTATCCTACCTAAAATTATGAATCTTGTTAAATACTGCAGACTCTGTACGCCTGCTTGAGTTCCTCCGCCTTACCTATTTTTGTCGCAGGGAGCAGTGCTTGCATTGCTGTGTTCCGGTTGAAATTACTGGGTACGGGTGACTTTATATCTTATGTCACAAGTTGGCAACGTACACTGTGGTTCTTGTGGGGGTTGCAGTTTAGCTGCGAATCTCACAAGAGCCACATGTATTATAGGTGACAATAAAAAAATCATTTGCTCATTGTAAATACAAAATCCCAGTGTGCTGGACCAAAGTACTAAAAGTGACCCCCCATAAAGTCAGGCGACCTCACGACCTATTTAGTTTCTTAAGATTTAATATTTTCTAGACGCACATAGTAAAATCCATTCAAATTGTCGCGTTTATTCAGTTGAAGATACACTTCAGTTAACCTTTGACGATTCTCTCATGAAAACTGCATGCAGCATTCGGCGATTGTGTGTTAAATTGTGAAACAATGGCCACTTTACGTCCATCGAGGAACACCTGAACATAACGTATCCGTCATCATCGCGAAATAACAAAAGGCGAAGAATATATCCAACTCACGTCCTACCAGAAAATGTTTCTGAGAAACGCCCCCGAGTTAAGACTACATAGCATATGCTCGTGTCGCATTGCTGGCTTTGAACAGTGTTCGTACTTGAATAGTAACCTATTCCAGTATTGGCCAAGCAGTGTATGAGAAATATGATCCCTTGTACGCCTCGGATTCTGATTCTGATTCAAAACGCGTTCGCGTTTGCCTCAAAGATACGATCGAGGTAGAGGTGTGAAGCTGGGAATAGTTAAGGGGTTTTTTTTGTAAGGGATTGATTTATTTTATGTATGTTTATATGTCTAGTGTAAGACAGCCTCTTACTTCAACTGCCTACATCTGATGGAGTTTATAAAAAAATAAATTAGGAGAAGTAAGTCTCTATTGTATATTTTTAAATAAAAAATAAAGTGAAACTTTTTTTACATCGCCTCAAATTTTTTCGTCCATCCATCGCATGCCGCATTACAAAAAGACATCTTTAATTTCACAACTTTATGATTGTAGATATATGCGATAGTCTATGCGTTAGAGCTTCGACTTCAAATCTGAATAGCAATGATTCGAGCCAGGTGTAGAGCGTTGTCTTTTCATAAATTTGTTTTTAAACTATTTTGGTTTTAATCAACATGAAATTGTCTTTAATTTTTAGGTAACTTTATAGATAGTTTAAGCGCTGTACAGGTGTGAGCAGGGTTGTCTACACATGTAAACACATTACCATCACTGTCAAAATAAAATCGGAATGTCGCTGTAAAAGATTTCCCTTGCTCACACAATTTGTCGAAATTCGTTTCCGTGTAAACGAAACTTCACCGGTCAGCATTCAATGTGTCCGTGTCGAAACCGCGGAGAGATGCGATAGTCTAATTCGATAGGAGAGTCGTGTCGTGTCGCATTAGCATTCCGTCGCCGTGTTCACGCCGCAAGACAAGATCGTTTCGTGTAATCGCGAGCTTACGGAATAATGACGCGACAGGGCTGCTCAAACTCGAAAATCTTCATTTAATATTTTTTTCAGCAAACTTAATTTTATTTTTCAACAAGCAGACCTGGTGATCAGTAGCTACAGTCACATACAGGTTCCTGTAGGACTTGCAAATCTACACCCTACAAGGAGGCAGATGTACGTTGCCAACTTGTGACATAAGATGTCAAGTCACAGTGCCCAGTAATTTCACTGCCTATCTTTCAAACCCTTCAAACCGGAACACAGCGATGCAAGCACCGCTGCTTGGTGGCAGAAATAGAAATTATACTAAAATCTAATTAACCAAAAATCGAATTAAAAATCTAATAAACTAAGATACAGAATTTGTCCTTGTATTGTATCCACATTCAAAACGTCTATCTTTGTAAGCTTTCAAATTATTGAAATAGTGCACAACTGACAGCCCTAGGTGTGAGCAGTGTCGTTAAATGGTAATTAGGGTGATTTGTACCAGTGTTCGGCCGGCCGCGGCCGACGCGATCGCGCGACAAGCGTCCATTGTATTCCGATTCGTTTAACACTTGCGCTCTTGTCAGTAAGACTCCTCGCAGACTGAAGACATTCTAAGGCCCGATAGTTTAAGTTTAAGTCGAACTCTTACAGCCTTGTCGGAACAACAATACTATTACTCGTTTCACACGTGTCATCAAAGGTCTTCGCAGATTGATTCTATCGGTTCGATTGATTAAGTTGAACTCTTACAGCCTAGTCGGAACACAATGTTACTAACATTGTCAATATGGTGACAAAGTTAGCAAAGAACGTGGTAGTTCACCGAACAGATTCAAAAGTCAAAAGTTTTTTATATCTATCGCAGTGGAAGTGTGGCCCGCAACCAAATCTAACAGAAACACTTCTGCACTCAAGGGGAATCGAACATCGGACCTTCCGAATCAGATTGTTTTACTTAATCATTGCGATATACCGGGGTATTCTGTCAAAAAACTAAAAAAACACAAAATTAATAATTACTCGCATAACACAATTGTTTCATCTTTACCATTTTGTTTGAAATACGAGAAACAAAGATATGTTTTAAACGCTGTTTGAGCCAGTTAATCTGTTATTGAGTCGGTAAACAAGTTTTCCATTCTTTTTTAATACAAAGCGCCCTAACTCTATAACTGCATGATAATTGATCAAGAACAATATCGCTTAAGTATTGTCAGCGTGTACCCCGCATTCCATTTGGCACCTATGCAATTACAAAGCACAATTAACGATGCAGCAGGCGTCGGAATTAACGGTACGGGGCCGATAGTTGGAGCACGTACCCTCCTAACTCGGCAATCTTTCTATTAAAAAATAGTATGTCATTGTTATGGTGCTACCTATAGGCCGAGGAACCAATGTATTTTGTTTCTATATTCTTCACCGTAATGTAGAGTCCACACTACGGATATAAATTAAAATGAGAATAGCCTTTATTACTAGTATTTTATATAGAAATATGTCTCTTATTTTTATTAAGGGGAAGGGGAGGGGGGTGGAATTGTGCTTAAGTTCCTAGTGTTCCGTGGACTGAAAAGGTTAAGCAACGCTGGACTAGAGCACGAGGTTCTTCGTGAAGAGGCCGGCAATGTGCCAATGTGAGTGATGCTATTGATGCTTCAACCCACAAGCCTGTTCACAAGCTTTGTAGTTTAAAAATACTCGGTTCGCCGCAACCGTATTTTTTTTATAAAAAAACGTCGCCTCCACACTAGGATTTTCTCCTGTGTTGTGGGTGCAGTTACAAACATAAAATATCACGTGCACATACGCCCAGACCGGAACAAATTTCTGTAGGCCATACAAAATATTTGTCCCGTACGGGAATCGAACCCGCGACCCCTTGCGCAGTAGGTGATCACTCTACCTCTGCGCTAACCGTGTCGTCTGTCACTCTACCTCTGCGCTAACCGATTTTAATGGAACTATATACAAAAATTACACAAATACATTGGATGGGTCGAGCGTTGGTGCCGCTGTGGACTCGGCACTGACCTAATCAGGAGATCCGTTGATCGATCCTGCCATGTACCAATGTGTTTTTCGAATTTCATATATTCCGACGCTCCTAAGGTGAAGGAAAACATCGTGAGGCAACCTGCATACATGTGCGTAAATATTCAAAGGTGTATGTGAACTCGACAAATCCCCACTGGGCCAGCGTGGTTGACTAAGGCCTAAACATCCTAAGTTAGGGTAGGCTTGAGCCCCTCGGTGGGGACGTATATGAGCTGTGATGATGGTTATGATGGTACAAAAACTATCACCAACTGCACTGGGCCAGTCTCGGCTGCTAATTTCACACTGGTCTCAAACACTGCGAAGATGCTGTATGTCCAAAAAGCTTGAATACAAGCTTCTTACATAATTATGTCCATTTAATATCATATCGCGGACTAATAATGACGATACTGTGAAACGGGTATATGTTTTCATAGAGAATGGGTTTGATTAAGTATATATAAAATACTAGCTTTTGCCCGTGACGTCGTCCTTTTATATTGAAATCCTTTTATATTGATTCCCTTTACAAATCCCTTTAACACCCTTAAGGGATGATTTTGGGGATAAAACTATTCTTTATCCTTCCCCACAACTCAAATTATCTCCATACCAAATTTCATCTAAATCGGTTCAGGGGTTATTGATTCCCCATACAAAATTCCACCCCCCTTAAGGGGTAATTTCTGTGATAAAAGCTATCCCTATTTCCTTTCCTGGGACTCAATCTATGTCTATACCAAATTTCATCTAAATCGGTTCAGTAGTTTTGGCGTGAAAGCGCGACACACAGACAGAGTTACTTTCGCATTTATAATATTATTATTAGTATGGATTGTACTCTGCAATGTCCTGATTGAGAACTATATGTTAAACATTCAAAAAAAAAACACTGTTCTTACATATTCAAATGTCGGTCGAGCGTAAAGACGACAATGCAGACTTTGTTACTAAACAGACGTAGCACAATAAGACTGGAGCGCTCCCAGTTTTTAGATTAGGGGAGAGCTGCAGTCCCGGCACAGGGACCGTGGAGCAGATATAAGTTCTAATACACGTCATTTATATCAGAAATGGTAAAAAATTTTGAAAACATTTTTTGTTTTTAATATAGTTTTTATATTGAGTGTATAATCTTCACATTTATTATAACTCATTTTTCAACACACTTGCTCATAAAGTGGATCTAATTTTACCGGTTTTAGATACATAAAGCAGCTCATTAAACACGCGTGTATTATAGCCGAGGCACGTGTCACAGAATCCGGCACTGCTGCACTTGCCGGCAGCGCCAGTAATGTACTATATTTTGTAAACGCTAAAGGTAATATAAAAGACATCAACGAACTACATGATTTTTCAAACGATTACTTTCATACCATTATTTAGTTTTGTCTACAAATTGACAATGATTTGTGTTATTTATTCCTAAAACTTAGTTTATTAAGTATTTTTCCTCAGAAGTGTCTTGAAAAAGGTCGTATGATATGCGTGCGTATATTGGTTATATACACACTTATATCGTAATGCTAACTAACGTAATAATACTTAACTACCTAATTACTAATTGTATGTGTAATATGACCAAAGTCATTAATAATGTCTTTAAAAATAAAACGACTATCAAGATCGTTTACATTTTGCTACTGTACTGTAAAGTTACCAAGGTCCTCAGTTACAGATGTCTAACCAAATAGTTGTTCATTTCTTTTCTATTTATGAAGGTAGTTTTTGAATGTTTGATGTTTGTGAAATTTTCCTTATTGATGAACTTAATGTTATTGAACCTTGATTACTCGTACAATAATCAGATAAATATCACAAATAGTAAAAACGTAAAAGCCTTTTTTGTTTTTGTTTTTGAAATTGTACATACAAATTGTAATTTGTAGTCGGCCCAAAATATTTTGCAGACCTGTGTATTTTTCAATTCAATTATTGATACATTTTTTTGGTGTTGTGGTGCAAAAAGTGCAAAATAGGATTTTGTGAAATGTTATTTTAAATGGTGAGTTGTCTTTATTTACTACTAATTGTGAAAACGGTTGACTTGGTAGCTAGGTACATAGTTCAACATTTTGTCAACATTCTGGTTTGTTGGTCTCGCATGCACGTATTATTCCGTAATTTGTACTGTAATAATATCCTGAAGAGCGGAATTCTCTCAACACAGGTTTATAAAAACTTAATGAGAGAATTCCCCCAACAAATTGTATACAATATTTTGATGACAATAAATATATTATTATATTATTATTATTATGTACACTCTAAATGACACGGCACGCTTTTTAGACAGAAAACAGGATGCATTGATGGGTCGATTTCAAGTAAAAGGAGACAATCTCAAGTATTTGGGGAACTACTTACCTGCTTGGTGGATTCTGACAGCAAATTTCTAGGAGCATACCTGGAAATAAAGATGGTAAACAAATACTTTAATTATACATATTACAAGACGCATAACTAGCAATACTATAGACATTCGACTAGCAATATGATAGTAATGACAGTAGTTTTCAAATCAGAAAATGCTTAATACTTTAAATGTGAAAAAAAAATTACAATACCAACACGGGTAAAACCACCCTTTATTCAACGTTATATTATTTATTGTTTTAATTATTATATCATAAATGTGAAAAAAGAATTACAATACCAACACGGGTAAAATCACCCTTTATTCAACGTTATATTATTTATTGTTTTAATTTTTATATCACAGGCTGATGACACCTCAACGCCCTTTGTATTTTTAATCAAGGCGAAACTGATGGGTTCGTTGGAAGAGCTTGTCGTCTCCACGCATTCTATAGTCCACTTGCGACTCCTGCGCAAAGTAGGCGGCGCAGTAACCACTTTGTCTTATCCACTTGTCGCCAGGACGACCAGATTCACTCAGCCTTGCTCTTATTTGGGCTGGGACGAACGTTCAGACGTTATGCCATGTCAGAACGCTTGAAACCGCGGATTAAGTAGCTAGACTTAATTGATTCCCCATACAAACAACCACCTCCCCTTTTCTCCCTATTAAGGGGTGATTTCTGCGATAAAAGCTATCCTGTCCTTTCCTGGGACTCCAACTATGTCTTTACCAAATTTCATCTAAATTGGTTAAGTAGTTTTGGCGTGAGAGCGCGACAGACAGACAGAGTTACTTTCGCATTTATAGTTAAGCGTCGGTGGTGCTGTAGACTCGGCACTTGTCTTCGAATCGGGACGTCCGGGGTTCAAGACCGCCATGTACCAATGTGTTTTTCGTTTTCGAATTTCATATGTATATTTGTCTGACGCTCCTACAGTGAAGGAAAACATCGTGAGGCAACCTGCATACATCTGCGAAGAAATTCAAAGGTGTATGTGGAGTCGACCAACTCGCACTGGGCCAGCGTGGTTTACTAAGGCCTATTCACCCTAACATAGGGTAGGCTCGAGCCCCTCGGTGGGGACGTATATGAGCTATTATGATGATGGATTAAGTATGAAGATGACACACTATCTTACTTGAGTGTGACAGCTTACTAAGCACTCCACACGTCCACTCATAAAGTTTCGTAAAATTATTAACTACGTTTGAAGGCAGCAAATGGCTGTTCTTGATGGTCAATGGGTTGGCTCTTGGCCTTCATTTTACCTGATGGTAAGTGACGATAAGGCCAAATGTAGCAAGCTTCATCTAGACTGCTTATCAACTGAACAACTGATGAATCAATAATGGTCATGTTGTGTAATTGTTCAAAGTAATTTCTAAAATAAATATAATCTTTATGTTATACTCGTACTTGCTGACCTGGCGAACTTCATACCGTCTTACAGTCAATGAATGTCGTTTTACCTTTTATCCAATTTAAGATTTCATTGGCGTAATGAAATGAATAAAAAAAAAATATTTAACAAAAAATAAAAACCGACTTCTAAAACACATTAAAGTTAAAAATAATATAAGAATAGGTACAGACAACATCACACTTCTATATTGAAGTCGGTGCCAAACGATGATCTCCTAGAAAGTGTTAAAATTTGTCACCGACTTCAATATAGAAATGTGATGTCGTCTGTACCTACTTTTTATATTATTTTGGAATTTTTAGTGAATGAAATTAATGAAAGCTGGTATTAAATTAGCGTTTCCCTCGATTTTCATGGGATCCCATCATCAGATCCTGCCTTTGGTGTCCTTGGGAACACCCCAGGAGTACACTCTATCGAATACAAGAATTTTGAAAATCGGTCCACAATTAGCGGCGTAACATACACACAAAAAAACATACGCATCGAATTGAGAACCTGCTCCTTTTTTGAAGTCAGTTCATTAATAATAAGACAAGATAAGATAAGATAAAATTTATTTACTTTAAAGGGCTTAATCCTAATACATACAGGTCTTATATTTAAACTTATACTTAAACAAAATTCAGAAATTAAGATATAATAAAGATCTAATTTACTTTTAATCATAAAATGTACTTTTATTTGTACACTGATAATTTTTAATGATACCTAAACTAAGTAACCATAAGTTGTTTAATTATATCTTAGGCATCTTTAGTTGCTATGATGTGCTTAGTTGACTAAATAAGTGGGATTGTTTTCATTGAAATTTTCAGTGTGATACAGATTTTGTTCGTAAGAATAAACGCTAAGCAGTGATACCCTGAATCTATAACCTTCACTATTAAATATACTTATTTTACATAATTATTTATCAACTAATAATTGCTGTTCTGTGTCATCATATTTTTTACCCTTAAGCCAGCTTACAATTGTCTTTTTACATGCTACATTGTTCATAGGGTAAATAGTTAGGGAGCGATTTATTTTAATAATACTTCGTCCCAGTCCGACTCCAGAAGATCTAGTCTTTCCCAACAAAGTTGTAATGCAATCAGGCTGCGAAACATTGCGAATAAATCCAGTGAAGAAGAACTCGCAAGAGAAGAACGCCGAAATACTGGCCGCACACATTGGCGCCACGACACAGCACACTGTAATAATGTGTTTCTAGCCATATTAAATGTATGAAACTGATACACTTCTGACGCGTCACAACACAACACGACACAATAGTTTGTTTCTGCCTTAAGATTTACTAATAACACACAAAACAAGCAATCGACCGCTAACCTCGAATAACCGCTAAAGTCGAATCGTCGACTGCCAGGAAATTTCAAATCGGCTTGATACCTTGGCGCTGCGTAGAGATGTCGCTTCGCTATGCATCTTCTATCGTATTTATTACGGGGAATGCTCCGAGGAATTGTTCGGACTTATACCTGCCGCCTCTTTCCGCCATCGTTCCACGCGGCAAAAAATCCATGCCCATCACTTAGATGGTTGGCAGTCCACAACTGTGCGTTTCTCTCGAAGTTTCCTGCCTCGCACAGTCAAACTTTGGAACGAATTGTCGCCTGCGGTATTTCCGGACCGATACGACCTTCAAACTATCAAAAAAAGAGCGTATTCCCACCTCAAAGGCCGGCAACGCACTTGTAACTCCTCTGGGGTTGCGGGTGTCCATGGGTGACGGTAATTACTTACCATCAGGTGATACATCTGCTCGCTTGCCAACTATCCCATAAAAAAAAACACCTTTATATGCTTTCTTCAAAATAAACAGACATATTTGTAATGAAATGAGCTTTCATCGTAAATTTTTCGGATAATTTAAAAGTTATTCTGCTATTTGGAGATGAGACGGATCCAACAAATCTGGATCATTATAATCAGTGGTTCTTGAGTTATAAATGGTGTGATTAAATTGTTATTATGACAACAAACTTAGCGGGCTCAGACAACCCTGCCACCAACCAAACCAAGCAGAAAATCTTTTGTCCCCACTGGGGATTTATACCCCGGACCTTCAGATTAATATCGGATATTTGTTTAAAAAAACGTCGCTCCACGCTAAGATTTTCTCCTGTGTCGTGGGTGCAGTTACAAACATAGAATATCACACGCACATACGCCCAGATCGGAACTTTCTGTAGGCCATACAAAATATTTGTCCCGTACGGGAATCGAACCCGCGACTGCAGTAGGCGATCACTCCACCTCTGCGCTAACCGTGTCGTCTAATAATTTTAACTACTACACCTCGGAAAAATGAAAATTATGAATTATGACTTATTGCACGACAATGCTGTAACAGTAATTAAATTCTAAAGGCTTATATAAATAATTTAATAACCAAATGATACGATACGAGTAGACCTTCCAAGACAGGACGATACCAACAGCTATTGAATAGAAATCGAACTTCTGGCCAGCGTCAAACTACAAACTAACGAAGTCAACGACTTAACTAGCGGAAGTCTTGTTCATATTGCGCGACCGAATATGGAGGAAATACTGCAAGACGCCGCTCGTCCCTCTCGCACACGTCAAACTCTACAATAGCACGAAAGAGAGAGCGTGACATCAGTAAATGCACCACACGTTCGAGGAAGCAGGGACGATAGCTGACAGCGCGACGGAATTAATAATCAGCTGTGGATAGAATTATAATTTTTTTTTAGTCTTTTTTATCAACAGTGCCGTAATATTTTATTATTTAATGGCGGCGACGTTTCTAGGAAGCCTATTTATATTATAATCGGAGTCGGGAATATTTTTTCGATAACAGTCAATTTTAATTACCGGATTTGGTTTAACGTCGAAAAAATGTGCTCAGTTTAAATACAAACTTTTTCAACCTTTATTTACATATTGTGAAGACACAACGACTTTTTATGTAAGTAGGTAGGTAACGATTTGACATAGAGAAAATCCTACGTTTTAAATACAGGATTACATTCGGATAGTAATCATATCTACAAAAATAGTTTAAAATATTGTTTTGCCATTAAATTTAATTTTTGACAATATTGTGTGTTTTAGATAAACAATATTTAGGTTTACCTACTTAAACATCAATAATATTTATCTTAAAAACATTAAGATCAAAGATATTAAAAATAAATAATATTACTTTCCTAAAAATCCAACGATTACAATGATAAATCATTATATTTTGTTGATCGATACAGATATTATTCAAAATAGTAAAATTTTAACGGTAGGTGTAAAGAGACTTCCCTGAATAACTCCACGAGAATCTCGCTAGAACCTACAAGAATTAAATAATAATATGTTAAAAATTTCGATGGAAGCTGTATGTTTTAATTACCAACTTCCAAAATATTATTTTCGCCAACAATTAAACAATTAAACTGCTCTTCATTAACCCTAATATGTCTCGGATAACCAAGTTATTTATAAGCAAGAAAATGCTTTTGTCTGAAATAAAGTGATAGATAGAGTTCCGTCGCGAGAGTCTTGTTGAATTATGTCCCAGCTTATTTAAAAACCGGCCAAGTGCGAGCCGGACCCGAGCACCAAGGGTTCCGTACAAACTTATCTAGTACTAGCTTTCCGCTTACAGGTTCGCCCGCCTTATTTTTGTTTTCCCGTAGGAAAAATAAATTTGTAAGCTATGTTATATAAAGATAATGTAGCATTCTAATGGGGAAAGAATTTTTCAAATCGGTCCAGTAGTTTCAGAGCCTATTCAATACAAACACACAAAAATACAAATCTTTCCTCTTTATAATATTAGTTTATGGATTTCAAATTTTATCAATAACAAGACCTTGCTCTTGGCCAAATGTCATGATTCTCGTTCAACGGCAAGTACCCTACAGGTTTTGATTCCCGTGTGAAATCGCAAAATATTCCTACGACATAGACATCTTTGTTGGTGTTGACCTTAAAGTTTTCTTTTTTCACCGCAGAGATATTAAATTTATATGAGTACTTGAGGTGTTTGATATAAAGGAGACTGGCGGGTTTCTTAGGAGTATTCGGCCTGATTACCTACACGAAATCTTTTAACGTCTCGTCAAAGCTTAATCTATAAGACAAATGAAAATAGTTTAATATTTTGCCAAGAACTTCGAGAAAATTTGTTATAGTGTGTTTAATGTTGACAAATAACTTTGGTTATGTTTTGGTTTGATTCACGAATTTGTCGTATAATTAACAGTAAATTATAAAAATTAGTTTGTATAAAAGACATAAATACCTATTTTAGTACCACCATAGGAAATACACCACATACACCACACGTTAATGAAAATAAATTCGATCGCACAAACACAAATTACCACAGACGAGTAATAATGTACATTTGTTGACATTCTGATCAAACATCGTATCAGTGTTGTCGCATTTAATAGATTAATCGATTCATCGATCTACTACATTTATACTCAAATCTTTTAAAAACATTAATTTCAGATAAAATATAAATAAATCTTCACTATATAAATGAAGCATTATAATTCAATAATATGTAAATGTATTATTTTCTATGTAAAACTGGTTAATTCGCTAAAATCGAGTCTTAAAATGTATCGATTTAATTCATTGAAAAGGATTTTTTTCTTAAGTTTGCGAAGTTCTACAAAGGTGTTTGTTACTTTAATAAAATCTACAAAAAATATACATATTATTCATAAAAGTCTCAATCTTGTAGGACTTCAGGCCGAAACCCGCCAGTCTCCTTTGATATCACTACCCGTTTCCGAAAAAAAAGTCTTGAACTCTTGATAGACAGACAGACAAGGAAGTGATCCTACAAGGATTCAGATTTTTCCTTTTGAAGTACGGAACTCTAAAAAGCAAACTAAAAGCTCATCGCCTGTTTATAGCAATTTTACGCATCGGCTCTGCGCCCGCGCAACGTTAACGGACAACAGTCGCGCACTGTACTGACATCATGAACTTGAAAATGTTCTATTTTTAACGAACACTATATTTTTCATTTGTTGGGAACGATTCCTTTTCACAAGTTTTTATTACAAGTTTTTATTCACCTTCACCTGTCTGGTGTCTGTAATGAAATCTTGCAAGTAAAATTTAAATTTAAATTTGACCCACTTCCCGGTCTCCGATTGAACTGAAATTTTGTATGCATTTATATGTTTCGCGTGATAATTCATTACTATGATGATAATAAAAGCTTATTTTTTTTACTTGTTGTTACTTGTTTTTACTTTTACCTGTCCGGTGTCTGTAATGAAATCTTGCAAGTTAAATTTGACCCACTTCCCGGTTTCTAATTGTGCTGTAATTTTGCTTGCATATGTCTATCGCGAGACAATGCAATATTATGATGATATGGAGCTGATCTGATGCTGGAGCTGGAAGGTGGCCATAGGAACTCCGCAATAAAACGACACAACCCCATAGAGTTTGGGCTCGTTTGATTCGTATTGACGAGTACTAAAAGCTTGTGTTTAAAAAACTTTTTTTTTATCATTTTCCTTGTTCACGATAGAAATGCTAAGGCTGAAGATGAAAGCGACACCTATTTTTTAGCTTCTTTAATAATTTAGTGAAAATTATTATTATTATAGTATTAATATAGTGAAAATTATTATTATTATAGTACTTTATTATTTAATTGGCTAGATGACTAAAAAAATTTTTTTGCTTTAATAGAAGCTCATTCATATAATAAATCAGTTTTCGAATAACTATAAAAACAACCGAGATATAAGATATTAAAGATTTTTCTCCATCTCTTTCTAGCAAAACGGCAATTTATAAGGAGTCAATATGGCCGTACTCAACAATGACGTCACAGTTGATGTCGGATCTCTCTGTCTAATCGCCTTCAAATTAACAACTTAAAATGCTTGTATCTAAGGTATTTCTATGCCGATTTTAATTCTAATTTCACAGGACTGCGTCTTTTTCTACGGTATTTTAATATTTAATGACAAGACGTAAAAATTTGAATTCAGTCATCATCCCAATTATACATATACTGAATATTATATTTTACATCTGCTCTCATAAAGGTTCCTAGTGGTATGAGAGTGAGGCACTTCCTTAATGTATGCATTGTTTTTTTATTCTAATGAAATAATATATGTAAAGCTATTCCTACTGTAATTTAGGAAGGCTAAGCCTTTTTTTCTCTTTTTAAGCGTATACTATTGTATTGTTACAATAATTATATAAATAATTCTAGTCCTATTCTATAATGGAAATATCTTTATAACTATTTCTACTGTAATTGAGGCAAGTTTAGCCACTAAATACGATTAATGGCATAATCTGTTCAAGCAATCATTTCGTTACTTGTTTGAAATGACAGAATGTGAACTATTAGCACTTAAATCAAATTAAGAAACTTTGAAATGATTCACTTTAGCTTCACATGCCTCCGAGTCTAGTGGCCTATTATTCTTAGTCTTATCATAATAAATAACAATTATTTAGAAAACACAAATAAACACTATCACATTTGAAATCCAAGCCAAATCCCAACAAAAGGCAACATCATAACGCCTGTTGGCAACATTAATTGAAATTTATTACGACAACCAAGAATCGGAACCGAAACTGACACTCAGACTCTAAGACCAACACGCCAGTTTACGACTTGAAGTCCTGCACATTAAGTTGATAGTCAAATGACGAAGCAGGGTCGTTGCGTTCCGATTGCTTGTTTCGAGCTAGTGTTTATTGTCGGACAATCGAAGATAATGCTGCACTCGTGTGATTGAGACAATGGCCCTCCGCTGGTTCATTGAATTAGGTGTCGTTTAGACTTTGATTTGGCTTACGACGGTACGGAATAGAGACGTTTATCTGTTGTAATACAAATATGGTTCGATTTGTGTCAAATTCCACATTGATAGCAGAATCGCACCAAGGACCTACCGCTTAGAAGACAAATAGAGTCCACAGCAGCGCCGCCGACGCTGCGTAATTGTTTATTGAATTATACCGGGTTATTTTTCCATCAGGAGCCAATTTTTGTATGCTTGTTTAGACAAGCAAAATGAACAACTTTTACTATAAATAATTATAATAATTTATTCACTTTTAAGCCTAACATATACATAATGAGGTACTTATTTAATATATTACAATATTATGGCTTATAATAATATTTCAGACAAATGATAGTCCCCTGACTTTCATGCTAGGTCAGACCTGTGTTACAAAAGTCAGTGGTTCAGAAATTTTGTGTGCTTGTTCAGACAAGCAAAATGAAGATCTTTTACTACGGGACCAAACTCGAAATTGCGAAAAAAAATATCAGCTGTTCCATACATTTAGGTTCAGTGGATGTTGAACATTTGTATGGAATAGCTGATTTTTTTTTCGCGATTTCGAGATTGGTCCCATAGTAAAAGATCTTCATTTTGCTTGTCTGAACAAGCACACAAAATTTGGCTCCTGCTGGAAAAATAACCCGGTATATTAAAAAAAATATAGTTTAACACATAAACTAACGTGCATATTCAAAAATCCTTTATGCTGGTGATCCTCAGATATGAACAACATTTAGACTACGGCTTTAAAATATCTCAATGGCGTCTCTTGAACTTTGGTAACATAAAGAGCCAGTTTCATCGTTCCTAGTTTTGTACACTCACGTAATAGTAGATTGCTTTATAAGGGTGGAAAGGAATCAATTTGTTTGGTTTGATTCCTTTTACCCGTGTGTAGCACTCTACTTTTCATTTCGAATGCAAGGAAAATAAAAAATAGCTTTTCTAATAAAATTTATTGATAAAAATACTCCTAACATGACATTTCGACATCGTGTTTTACACTTAGTGTACTTTTAAGCATTGAATATCTGCTCCATAGCGTAGACGCCTGCACTTTATGAGATAGTTCATTAAAGTATATAAGAAATACATTTTCAGAAAATGATTTTATATACCTTGCATCTCGCCACTTCATAAAGTCGGAATATGTATTTAAATATCTTTCCTTTGAAATTTTTGGCAAAAAAATTTCGAGTATTGTATTTGCTTCGTTCGTGACTGAATCTGGAGCCGAAATTTCAGAATCGCTTGAATTCATTGTTTTTCTTAAATACCTAAATCACACAATCAAGATTTCGGTACAGCGTAACAGATTCCCCTCCCGCCAAAATTATCTTTTTCACAGGTATTTTTAAATTTGGAACACATCGCGTTACCTGTTACTGGCCATTCAGCCAAATACTTTTATTATCATTGTACCAAAGATTGTATGTACGTAACCTAATTCAGTTCTATTTTTAAAATTTTACTTTCCGCCCTAAGGAGGGAAGTAAATAGTATGAGAATTTCCCGCCCGCTGGTGGGAACTAGCGTTTTCCTCCCAATACTCAGATCAAGGAAACGCTCCTTTCCGAGCATGAGGAATGAAAAATAGTTTAAAATTAATGGACATCTCAAATCTGTTATAGCTTAGATAAAGCGCGTCTCGTCATTACGGGTACTTAGGGCCGTGGACGACGGGGCCCAAAGTGCTGCCCGCATTAGGGCTACGAATGCCTTAAATGGCCCTAATGTGTCGTTGGCTCACGAGGTATTAGTCGAAAAGGCATTCAAACTAATTTAAGCAAAAGTACGTAAACGTGTACTATTTGTATTGTAGTATCACAATTATCTGGGATAACTGATAATTAAGCAATGAATGTAGAAATTTCAAATTCAAATTATTAACGTCATAATGAATAATCTAATTATAAGGAAACATATTAATAATACATTCTAATTATAAGATGAGCGAGCATAATATAAGCGTTAACAAGCAATGTTTGAGTCAATCTAAATAATAATTTTATATTGAAAAAAGTTTTTTAAATACAAGCTTTTAGTACTCGTCAATACGAATCAAACGAGCCCAAACTCGATGGGGTTGTGTCGTTTTATTGCGGAGTTCCAATGGCCACCTTCCAGCTCCAGCATCAGATCAGCTCCATATCATCATAATATTGCATTGTCACGCGATATACACATGCATGCAAAATTACAACACAATTAGAAACCGCGAAGTGGGTCAAATTTAACTTGCAAGATTCCATCACAGACACCTGGACAGGTGAAATTAAATAAAAGCTTGTAATAACTTCCGTTGTGGTGGTGATTGATTTATCGATCGCCATTAGTCCAGCCGAAAAACATAAGTTAATAATATCTAATAATTTATAACAATAAAATTTAAAAAAAACGAATAATTTGTTGATTTTTGCCCATATTTGCAATACAATAAATAAATAAAAAAATAAACACTTCAAGCCTAGGCTACAGTAACCTCTCGCAGGCAGACCATAACACGTTTACCCCCCTTGTGTTAAAAATAAAAAAAATGGTCTTCACCCGCCACTAAAATACAACAGGAGCGCTTAAAATAAGCTTTAGTTCTCTAAAAATCCGAGCGCACGTGCGAAAGAGTTAACGCGAACCAGGTCCGAAACGCGTTGAAATCTGCGCAGCTTATTATTTAAACGCGCGGTTTATTTTCGTTCGCGTCTGCTGTGGCAGTACAGGAGAATAGTTCAAAAATAACGCGGTAACTTCCACAGAGTTTGAACTGTTGCAAGTCAGTTAACGCCAGCGCTCGGGTCGTTACTGCAGCTTTTTAGGATGATTCCATTTCTTTCGTTTTTTTTTTCTCTTTATTTGGGACAAAACAAACAGCTATGCTATACAATAATAGTATTATACGCAGACCTTAAACAATAATTTTGTTAATTGTAAAGCCAGCACAGAGGGAGACTGTACCAGGGTCGTGTGCTTGGGTACCTCCGTCTTACCTATTTCTGCCGCAAAGCAGCAGTGCTTGCATTGCTGTGTTCCGGTTTGAAGGGTCGAACAGGCAGTGCAATTGACTGTATGACTTGACTTGACAACTTGACAACGTTCCTTGAGGTCCTTGTAGGGGTTGTAGATTTTTTAAGGTAAATTTGAGCGCCTTTGAACACAATCTTGTCTGATGGAAAGAAAAAGCGAAGATGCGGTCTAAGGTGGAGGAGCACGGAAACTCAGATAGTGCCTGTTCACTCTTGACTTGAAAACCTCCAAGTTATACTTAATTGGTAACACGGACGCAGGAATATGTGGAACGATATTCCTTCGCAGTTCGTACGATAAGCGCGGAAGCAAATCATTTGGCACCGTGACTTGCCTGATAGCTTATCTGCCAACTAAGATGTAAAAAGATATGAAATATTCTTTGGTAATACTTTTATTGTTGACGTACGAGTATGCTTTGATTACAAAAAGTTCTTATACGGAATAAGATAACCACATAGCCAGAAAATCAACATTTCTCTACTAATTGGTTGTCTGGTAGAGATTGCCGCTCCGGCAATAAGGCCACCGTTCGCTTTCCGCGGTCACATTTATTTTTAAGCGTATTTTTTTGTTTGTTAACGATTCGTTATTATTGAATTTCTTTGAATGATAATTGACGCTAGGTCCATCTGGAGGAGCTCAGTGGCGTAGTAGCTCGAACGCTTTGGTTTCGATATTAAAAACAAAGCAACCTTCGCCATGGTTGAACCCCGGATGGGTGACCAAAACTTTGTGATCTCGAGATCCTCCGTGCTTCGGAAGGCACGTTAAGCCGTCGGTTCCGGTTGCTATTGCAACCGTTTTAACCAAGCAATCCTCATTGGACCTGTGTGTTTCGTCCGTACGCCTCATCTGTTTCCTCCATGTACGAAGGCCTTTGCCCAGCGATGGGTGGGACGAATATAGACAGTGATAAGGCCCATCTGAAGTCACCAGAGATACATTTGTTCTTAATTAAAATTTCTTGAAGACGTAGAATAAGCTTAAACATTTTATGAAGTAAATTTTTTTTTTTGCTTCATGTAATTTTTTTTTTTTTTGCTTCATGATTCACCCAATTAACTCATAAATCTAATAATGGTTTGGGTAACTAGTATGTCTAGTTACAAATGTATCAAAGAACACGCAATAAAACAAGTTGGGAAATTTTAATCAAGTGAAGTATCATCGCTTCACTACGCTCGTTGAATATTAAAATTCTTATTTAGCAAGTATCAACCGCCTCCGTAGTTTAGTGGTTGAGACCACCGGGTGTTGATCGGAAGGACCGGGGTCCAATTCCCCATGGGGGCAGAAGTTCTTCTGCTCGATTTAGTTGGTAGTAGGGCTTCTAAGCTCGCCTGGCTAGCTACCACTGTTTTACCTGAGTTTGTCGCCATAATAACAATATTAATAGCATTGTTGTGTTCCGACAAAGAGGTGAGATAGCCAACTCCTCAGTTGTTGAGGAGTCCAGGTGAAGCTCGCTTCCACCTTCGGCCTTATCGTCACTTACTATCAGGTGAGATAAAAAAAATATGTCGTATGTAAAAAAAATATCAATAAAGCAAATCCTAAAATCCGTTTATCATAATAACTAATATATTTCAGGTGATGCATCAGATCTAAGGAACACATAACACTGAAACAGAACGCGGGTGAAATACGCAAGCGGAAAATGAATTTCTACAATTAGAATAACAAGGAAGACAATATGACATCTGCTTTGCATAAAGTTATGTCATAATACAAAATTACACATTGTCATGCAACACGCGCCCTGGGCGTATTGATAGAATTTAAGTGGCAATATATAGGTATATATGTCGGTTGCTAATTCAAGGAAACACATTGAACCCTATTAGAATATGTCGTTAAAACTGATCAATATGTTGCCTGGATATCTAACATCGGAAGTCATTCGCCTTAATAAAAAAAATTAACAGAGTAGTGTTCTGAATGAGTCGTGAAATAGCTAGTTTCTCTATGCGAATAATATATCCTGGTAAATATCCTGTTTTTATTTCGCTGCAATCGAAGTGAAATGCAGAGTGTAAATTTCTTATGCTCTTATTGTTGTACAATTCTATTGCGGCTTCGAGTATCTCCTGTATTCAATAAAAAGCCGGCCAAGTGCGAGTCGGACTCGCGCACCGAGGGTTGATGATGTAACTAAAAATTTACGGTTTTCGCAATTTTTTCTTTATCTGTGCTTTAAGACCAAATTTCAAGATTCTAGGTTCACGAGAAGAAGAAGTCCACCCTGTAGGTTTTGATTCCCTTGCGATTATCGAAAATTTGCGGAAATTTGCGACATAAACGTCTGTATCTTTTGATTGCGCTGGCTTAGAAGTTTGATTTTTTTCACAGCTCCAAGCGACAGTGGACTTGAGTATTCGATATAAATTTCAGCTTGATACCTCCAAGCGTTCCTGAGAAAAAAGGGTCTTGACAGACAGACAGACAGACAGACAGACGGACGGACGGACGGACGGACAACAAAGTGATCCTATAAGGGTCCCCTTTTTCCCTTTCGAGGAACCCTAAAAATCAAAAAACTTTTGCTCATGTGAGATTGCTTCTTGACTTTACTGCGAACAGGTGAAAAATCTATTTTTACGATTTTGCATCAGTCCTATTAAAAATAGCTTATACGTAAATAGCACTTCGAATATCACCCAACATTGCAAAGTTTAGTTGAAGTTATAAAATGATTGATGTTCTTTAACACGTAGACATAAAGTTTCGAATTGAAAAGTTTGTAGAAATGGAACAGCTTGTAAGTTTGTGGATAGCACACGCAAAGGGCGTCAGAACAAATATCGACAGCATAAGATACCGATTCAAAAATAGAATATAGATCGAATGTGACAATGGAGGACGGGGCGCGGCCAAAAAATCAAAATCGGAATTCAGTGCACGCGTTTGAAGTGTTTTTGTTTTTCTTTTAGTTTTGGATGGCATCGGATACGAATGTTTAAGTAGTCGGAGATATTTTAATGGATTTTGTTGCTTAAGAACTCAATGTTCACCGGTAGTATAGCCGGCACTTGTATGTAGGTATTACCCTTTTTCTTAATATGGTCAAAAATACAAATAATAATGATAATCAAGTCTGCAATGTATTTGTACATACGATCAAATTGTTTTAAAATTTCTTAAATTGTTAATTTGCTCACTTATATCATAATATGGCTATTTGAATTAAATTCTACCGTCCAAAATAAAATCTAAATCTTTAACATTTCATAGCAAGTATAAATTTACTGAAAGCTGTAGGTAATAGAAAAATCTTACATATTGCCTGCTTCAATCTCAGGTTATGAAGAAAGAAACATAAGCATAAACAAAAAATAGAACTTACACCCTATTATCAAGTAAAACCCCTTTGATTATGTAATCAAAGTAAAGTAAGTAAATGTCTACAATCTACATATAGCAGTCAGATAGACAGATGGACGGAAAGATGAGCACATTAGCGTTACCAACCAAAGGGCTACTCTAAAAAACTTAAGTACATGGTAAAACCCCTATATTCTCATAACTCATTATGTTACCCGTTCATACCACCGACGCGAAAATTCAACTCCTATCTACAAACAAACCGTAAAATATCAAAATGGCGGGCGCTATAAAATGTATTCCCGGAAAACGTGTGAAAATCTATTTCACGTTATGCGCACGCGCACGTGGCGCCGTGCGCGCCGAAAAATGTTCCAAATCATCGATAAAGTTTATCGACTCGGTTCCAGGTATCTCTGACTCTACCAAGACTAGGTTAATGGTAAATATAACTACTTTTCTTTATAAACGTACGTGTAGGTGTTTTATTTTTTAGGTTGGGGAAAAAGTCTTTTCGCATTATAGTATGTATAAACTTGTAATAAAATCTCTTTGGCTATACTATTTGTATCTGGCTGGTTTTGGTATCATTGAAAGTTTAAATTTTAAAGAACATAATTCCAAATTCAAATTAGGAAAATGTGTGATTTTCATTTGTTTTTCGTACCGCCAAGATGAGTGAATCTAATGAAGAAATTCGATACATTTTAAAATTTTACTACAAAAAAGGTAAAATTGCAACGCAAGCCGCGAAAAAAAATTTGCGATGTTTATGGACCTAGTGCAGTGTCTGTGAGAGTAGCACAAATTTGGTTTAAGCGTTTTCAATCCGGAAATGTTGATGTCAAAGATGCACGTCGCTCTGGTCGCCCTATTACAGATAAAATGGATGCCATTTTTGAAAAAGTGGAGCAAGATCGGCATGTCAGTAGTTACGACGTAGCTGGAGAACTGGGAATTGACCACAAAACAGTTTTGGCGCATTTGAAAAAAACTGGGTACACAAAAAAGCTCGACATTTGGGTACCTCACGAGCTCACTGAAAGAAACCTAATGAACCGTGTACTCATTTGTGATTCTTTATTACGACGTAATAAAACCGAACCATTTTTGAAGAAGCTGATAACTAGTGATGAAAAGTGGATCACGTACGACAAGAACGTGCGAAAAAGGTCGTGGTCAAAGGCCGGTCAGGCTTCACAGACTGTGGCGAAACCCGGGTTAACTCGCAACAAGGTGATGCTGTGTGTGTGGTGGGATTGGAAGGGCATTATTCATTATGAGCTGTTACCACCAGGCAGGACCATCGATTCTGAACTCTACTGCGAACAACTGATGAGATTAAAGCAAGAAGTTGAGAGAAAGCGGCCGGAATTAATCAACAGAAGGGGTGTGGTTTTTCATCATGATAACGCTAGACCTCACACATCTTTAGCCACTCAGCAAAAATTAAGAGAGTTTGGCTGGGAGGTGTTAATGCATCCGCCGTATAGTCCTGACCTTGCACCTTCAGATTTCCACCTGTTTCGGTCTCTTCAGAATTCTTTAGGCAGTGTCAGGTTAACATCACGAGAGGACTGCCAAAACCACTTGTCGCGGTATTTTGACCAGAAGTCCCAAAATTTCTATAGCAATGGGATCATGTCCCTACCTACAAGATGGCAAAAAGTTATCGAACAAAATGGTACCTACATACTTTAGTTAAATGTAAATAAACTATATTAAAAAATGTTTTGAATTTTCTTAAAAAATGCGAAGAAACTTTTTCCCCAACCTATTATTATAAAGAGGAAAGATTTGATTGTTTGTTTGTTTGTATTGAATAGGCTTCGAAACTACTAAACCGATTTTGATGAAAGTTGGTATAGAGATAGTTCGAGACCAGGGGAAGGACATAGGGTAATTTTCCTACGGGAAAAAGAATCCCACTGGTTAACAAAAATAACGCGGACGAAGTCGCGAGCGGAAAGCTAGTAAGTTATATAGTTGAGACATGACGCTAAACCAAAACTCTGTGCTATTATAAAGCTGAGATACATTTCCATTTAGGAATTATCTTCAAAAATTAGGATATGTATATTCAAATTTTTAAAAGCAACATGCATTTTCTATTTGTGTGTATGTGATAAGTCACGGAAGTCTTAAGAAAATGTATGGACTTCGTAGAAAAGCTCGGAATTCTAAAGATTCATTGCTATTATTGCAATGCCTAATTTTCGCATATTTGCTGTTATATTTGTTTCAGAAAAGAAAAGTTCTTGTAATTCTAATGAAATCTTTAATTTGTAGGATGGATTAGAAAAATAATGAAAACATGACACAATTTTTAACGAGATTTTCATTCAACTCATTCCCACCAGTGCGCTTATGTTTTGTATGTCACATTTTGTTCATAGAAATTTAAAATTATGTAAACCCCCTTAATTTGACAAGTACTTCAATATCCTAGATCTTTTAGATACGAGTACTATATTTTTTTATTGCTACTAAGTTGGCAAACAAGCAAACTGCCCACCTGATAGTAAGTGGTAACAGTCACCTATAATACATGTGGCTCCTGCGAGATTCGCAGCAAAACTGCAACCCCCACAAGAACCACAGTGTACGTTGCCAACTTGTGACATCAGATGTAAAGTGTCACAGTACCCAGTAATTTCGATGCCATATCTTACCCTTCAAACCGGAACACAGCAATGCAAGCACTGCTGCTTTGCGGCAGAAATAGGTAAGACGGAGTTACACATGCACACGACCCTGGTACAGAGTCTCCCTCATACTTCAAAAACATATAGAAAAACTCTGTCATACATTTTTCATCTGAAACATCTTTGGTCTAAGGGACCTTGACTAGGCCCTCTACAGACAATTAGTGTCCTGTCTGTCCTATTGACTTATTTAACATGCTATAGATCATGCTCAAGTTACAAGATTAATTATTGAATGTCACGGTTGTCTAATTAGCATTTTGTTTTCAATCATCTGTGTTTGCAAACCAACCATAATCGCTAACAATATCAAAAATGCGATTAAAGCGCCATGGCACTATACAGTGCGATATCAGGGTCTTTGTGTACACATTTTTAAGGCGCTTCGTACCGCTATCGACCTTGGATATGTCATCCCACACCATTCCTTTAAGTGTGGGTGAGAGAAAATGAAGGGAATCCGTATGAAAATGCTAATTAATATAAACATGAAATGAAAATAACCACGCCATTAAATATTGTTCACTTGTTTTAAGAACAAAGAAAGTGCAAGTTTCAAGCCATAATTCACGATACGATATGGTTTCAAGCAAAGTCGAAGTATAAGTGACTTTTTTTATACAACTTAGTCGGCAATCAAGAAAACTGATGGTAAGTAGTATTAGACACCTATAATACATGTGGCTCTTGTGAGGTTTACAGCAAAACTGCAACCCCCACAAGCACTACAGTGTACGTTGCCAACTTGTGATATCAGTTGTAAAGTCACAGTACCCACTAATTTCAGTGCCATATCTTACCCTTCAAACCGGAACACAGCAATGCAAGCACTGCTGTTTTCTGGTGAAGTTAAATAACAATTCACTAAATATTACTATTCTATTCAGTGCACGGTAACTTCAAGTATTTAAGTAAGTTTTGTTTGAATCATATACTCTGCCTTTTTTCATGCGTCGTGAATGCACAAAGTATAATATTGATGTTTTGATTGTGCTGTGTTGAGATGGTTGAGATTTGTTTGTTTGATTGATTAAGATATGTGTTCAATTATTTGTAAAAATACAAACACAAGGCAATGCATAAAATATGAATATAACTTTTTTGAGAGTAATAAGTAGGCAAACAGCACAAGTCATAGGATGTGTATTTTCTAGGTTTTTTTTGCAATAATATTTTTAAAGAAGGACGGTTTCTTCTCATATGAATTTCAGTAATTAAGAGACTAGGCGCCTTAACGCTCATAGTAACCCTGCACCAAGTTCCCCGACTTCTACTCGCGATGAGTAACATGTTTTTTTCAGCCATCATATCTGTTCTCGCGTCGTAAATCATTAGGTGATATTGTTTTAACGCGATGTTTTGTTGCTATTTCTTCGGATTCTTAGCAAAAAGCTTTTTATGTTCAAAGATAAACTGGCTTTTAATTGCGCCGGGAATTTCGGCTTTCATCTCAGCTGATGGGAGACGATAGACACGAAGTTGGAAGCGAACTTCACCTTGTTCCCTGGAAGAGAATCTGCCGATGCCTTTTAGGGTTCCGTACCTCAAAAGGAAAAACGAAACCCCTATAAGGATCGCTTCGTTGTGCGTCTGTCCGTCTATCTGACAAGACCTTTGAGCTTTGAGACTTATATCGAATATTCAAGCCTACGGTTACATTCAGCTATGAGAAAATCATACTTGTAAATCAATGCGATAAAAAGATATGACCGTTTATGTCACATTATTTCACAAGGGGATCAAAATCTATAGGGTACTTTCCGCCGACCTAGAATCATGAAATTTGGCGAGAAGCAAGGTCTTCTTATAACACAATATGTTAATGAAAAGAATAAAATCATAAAAACCGTACATTGTTTGGTACGGAGCCCTCTGTGTGCTTTATAATTTCTATAAGTTTTATATGTTTACTTATTTAAAGTGAACTCAATACAAAATAACAAAAGAGAACTTATTCCTTGAATGATTGTTAATGATAATAAAAGCATTAAGTTTTGTCAAAAAATCCTGTTTCTCTACTACATAGGTATATTTTTTTTATTTGTGAATTAAAGTTTGTTGCTATATTATAGGTGTTTAAAAAATTGTATTACGATAGGTAATAAGTAAGATTCGTCTGTAAATCAGGAATTCTTTGGCCTTGAATCCAAGAACTTCTCTGTTGTACTCATTGGCGTAGGTAAGGGGGGAGAGGGAGGGGCTTGAGGTCCGGACACCCCCCATTGAAAATCAACATACACTAGATAGAATGAACTTGCCCTTCCGAGTATCAGTATACCCTAGACAAATTGAAGTTTTAATCAATCGAAAAGCAATGCCTACGTCGATGGTTGTACTAAATAAAACATATTTTTCTGTAAGCCCAACTTCAAAACAATGCGCTATATAATTATGTCAATGTCAGGCAGTGGTATAAAACATTAGCACGATTAGACAGTTTCACACTTCAACGGGACTTCTTTCATCAGGCCCAAGACAAGATAAGACGACGCAATAATGACCCGCTAATGAAGGCTGGTACTGGTTCGGGACCGCTGGTACGGACCCAGCGGGCTGGTTCGCCTTTGCCAAGCGGAACCACGTGCAAGGCACACGGTACACGGGAGCTAGCACACAAAAACTATGGAGTCGCTTGATATTTTTTTTTGTATTTTTGTTGTATTGTTGATAAATACAGTTTTCGTTGTTGGACTTGTTGTTGCACACTTAATAAAAACAAACATGTTTACACTGTAATTGTGGTACAGTGGCTGGCCTTATCGCAATGAACGATGTCTTTCTGGCAACCTTGGAATGTACACACGCCTGCTCATCAGACTAAACGTTTCTGTTGCAGAATAGCACTTTTTACAACGACATAAGATGCCACAGTGTTTACCTTGATGTGCTGTCGTCCGTACTACATTTGCGGATATCAAAATTAGGAACTTTGGCAATGTACACCATTAAACACTGTCATTATCATTTTACCGGAGAAAGACTCTGTGCCTGGGTCGCCGGCTTGGGTACCTCTGTCTTACCTGTTTCTGCCGTTCTGGTTGAAGGGTAAGATATGACAGTAAAATTACTGGGTTTTTACATCCTATTTAACAAGTTAGCAACGTATATTATTATTTTTGTGGGGGTTGCAGATCTGCTGCGAATCGCACACTATAGGCGACTGTCACCATTGACCATCAGGGTGGGCAGTTACCAAATTAGTTGTATAAAAAAACACTTAAATATTTGCCATATTTTTATAGCGCATTATTAGTAAAAAAAAATTATACGTTACTAGTCTACTTATACATATACACGTACGACCCAACAATAAGCGTACCACCCAACTGATGTAAAGCGATCTCTCTACTTTCCGCAGCCGACTTCAAACCCCACTGCGCCATTACAGGGGTACACAGTGACAGACAGCGTCCCCTCAATTAGGTTAGACGACATCATTCCCGGAGGAACAATGTGACGTCATTTGGCTGCGGTGTGCTGTGGGGTGGAGGTACGTCCTTAGCCAATCATCATCATCATAACAGCTTATATACGTCCCCACCGAGGGGCTCAAGCCTACCCTAAATTAGGGTGTTTAGGCCTTTAGTCAACCACGCTGGCCCAGTGCGGTTTGGTTGACTTCGCATACACCTTTGAATTTCTTCGCAGATGCATTATATTATCTGTGGCAAATGTATGCACGTTGCCTCGAACGAATGAATCCATTTTTATAGAACAAAGCAAACAAACAAACTGCCCACCTAATGGTAAATGGGTACAATCGCCTTTAGTACAAATGTGGTTTCTTTATGATTTGCAAATACAGCCCTACAAGAACCACAGTGTACGTTGCTAACTTGTGACACAAGATGTATGGTTACAGTACCTATTCAGTAATTTCGCAGACTAACCTTCAACCCGGAACACGGCGATGTCCACACACAAATGTTTCACATTTACTATTATCATAAATAATTAAATGTATCATGCCATTCATAAACAAATTGAATAGCAATCACAATATTTAAGAGGCTGTCAACTTATCAGTCAATTTGCTTTGTGATGAACACAAACCTGTTATTATAATTAGCTTACAAGTGCATACTAGGCGATTAAAAATGTTTAGGTTAACATTTCATAGTCTTTTGTATACGAGTATAAACGCTATAAAACAGTCGCTGCAAACAAAATATTATTGAGTTTGCCAATAGACAAGGCGTTAAGAATAAATTACATAACGCATTAAAAACACGATTAAGTCAAAGGTGTGTCAAAACGAATTCCTTACATTATACTTCCAAGAATGTAAAATTTTCCTGTTTTCGCTTTTGCTCATATGCCATGTATTACGGCAATTTTATGATTTTCCGATAATTTAATAAAAATCAATAAATATTTCTTAAATAAGAAAATATTTATTTGGTCAGTTACTTAATACATATACCAAATTGTTACTAAGCATACTTGTGTTGTCTTAACTATTTGATAAAGCAAATATTTTCCGTTACCAGCTCAAACATACAGTTTAACTAATCTGTTTATTAATTAGTAAATGGATCGACAGCGTTGAGTTGATTATAATACCAGTTAGCTGCGCTCGTGTTGTAGGTAAGATTAAGACAGGGCGCGCGACACTTGAGATAGAATAATGAAAATTATAACAAAAAATACTAAGAATACACGAATACATAAGTAAACGAATATATCTATCTATCAAAACAATATATTTTTACATTGCTTACCTGTAAGTACAGAAATGTTTTGTGGAAAACTATTTTTTATAAACTTTTTAAATGTTCATTTTATTTATTACCGACTCATTTCAATTTTAAGTTCATTTGATTTATTTCATTTATTTATACTCGTACAATTAGACATCCAAATATCCAGATTTATTCTAAAAATTGCAAAGACCTCTCCACACCATACCTTAGTCATGGAACACAAAAAAAATGTTTGCCACGTGTTGCGCGTTTAACGCCGGCCGAATGCCAAAAGGGCCGGTTCGAATCCGCGCAGAGACAATGGCCCTCAGTCTAACGACGGACAAGATGTTTTGTCATTTATTAAGTAACAGTTGTCTTTTCTTCAATTATTCCTTTTCAGGACTACACGTGCGTTTCATAGTAAGTCTGTGACAACGCAAGCCACCATTCCAACGCGAACTAAGAATGGAGCTCCCTATCAGCACTCTTGTTCCCACCCTCTTACAATCCCGGGTCCTTTAAAAGAGGCATGAAGAAGCACCTTTCGGGTCGGCAAAGTGAGTCTATTCCCTCACCTGCACTATCTACGCATTTGGACTCAACTTTCTGTTACCACATCAGTTGGATGAAGTCATTTGCTAAGTCCATTTCATAAATAAAAAAAATATTAGGTGCTAAAGAGCAAAGGCCTATGTCCAGCAGTGGGCGTCTCTTGGCTGAAATGATGATGATGAAGAGCAAATGTTGGAATGTCTCTTCTCAAAAATGATTTGTCTCATCAAGGAAGCAATCGAAGGTATTTCTTTACATTCCTATAACTATCACTTCTTTTTTCATTTATTATTATCTTTTGTATTACTTTGCGATCTGTGTGAACATTTGCGTGTGTTTATATTATTTTACTGCCTAACCCGGTAAACTTCGTATTACCTTAACAGATGACAGATCTCTTTGAATTTCTCGGCTTGTCTTTACTATAATATTCATGTATTATACATATAAACCCTCCTCTTGAATCACTCTATCTGTTGCTGAAAACTGCATTAAAATGCGTTGCGTAGTTTAAAACTTCTAAGCGTACAGTCAGCGGGAGCGACTTTGTTTTATACTATGTAAAGATTTGCCACAGTAAAGCTCTTTCATCACTTTTTCTACGCGTATATTATATCTAAGATTACAACCCGTACTTTATTATAAAGTATTGTACGTTATTTCGGGTAAATGTACTCTATACCTTATGCCAACGATAAAGTACCTACGCGAAAATACTTTATTTTGCGTGATTTGATTTCTTTAGGATTCATTTAACATTAAATAAACAAAAAAAGTAATAGTGTATTGTAAGAATGTTTGCGTGATTCGGAACGACAGATTATGTAGACTTGTAGAGGTCGCCAAAAGCTCATTCCTGAACTCAATTTAACCGAGAATGTCAACATTGTCATGTCAAGGTGTTTAGAAAAATTCGTGTATTGCTTGATCGATTGGTGCGATAAAATCATTAATTACCCTTGTTTCTACCAAGTCTTACTACCGGTAGTAAGACGGGAAATTCATTTAACCGTGTTTCTACCGCCTCGGCCGGTAGAACTACCGGCAAATATTTTTTTACTATAGTACTACTATGAAAACCTAAAATAAAATATAGCATTAAATATAAATTTATTATACTTAGTACTCATTTAGAGAACTTATATAAAGTGCAATAAAGTTAATAAAAGTAACGAAAAATGTAGTGGAATAAGTAGTACTTTATTTTGACACGATGTACTTTTTTTAAACTTTTAAAATCCAAATGTACTTTGACAAAAAAAGGTGGTAACCCTAAATCCCACTGTCAGCACTGTCCGTCCCACTCCCTACCCTAGACAAGGGGGAACGAAATTTTCATCTTCAGTTCCTCCTGTCGTCTTACCTGATTCTAATTGTCAACTTCAACATATGAAGCACGCTGTCTGCAATATTTGAGTGGTGTCCTCGATTTCTCTCTACTAGTATTAGATTTGACTTGATTACATTGATATCGCTTCAGGGATATGAACGAAATACGGTCCAGAGTTTCATAAAAAATTTATGTTCGACTGTATCCGACAAGCAAAAGATAGATAAGTACAGTCGAATATACAATCTATATGAAATGGTAAAAAAATGAGTCATACATAATTGTATGTGTGTATATCGATAAAAATAAAGCTAGCCAGACAGCCCGAAGCCTAACTAATCAAACATAATTTTCTTTAACAAGTTTATTTACATCGTCACCAGTCGTGGAAAGAACAGAGTTTTTATCACATCAAAATGAAATGACAAATTAAGGAAATGCATTTCTGCAGTTCTGTCTGTCTGGCAAATGATATATGAAGGACTTTGGACTGCATTGATCATCAATTAATGACAATTAGGGTTGGACCATGAGTTGGACTGAGAGACATTACGCAAACTTGTTTAGTGTTTTGTCAATTTGTGTACATAATGAGACATAATGTATGTATGCCGACATTGACAAACAAAATTCTGACAATTTGATACCAGTTTCAATGACTAAAACCACTGTCGACTATCAGTAACGTCGACTTTATTGTGTCTGAAGTTGTAGGTTACATTTTGGAAACTTCATAATATTTACAAAGTGGCAACATTTTATTTCGTAACTTTAAAATAACAATGGTGTTTCTATCACAAAGTTAAAAAAATCTGAAATAACATTTTGTGAAAGAAATTAACACATAGGTAGTGTGGATGCAAATATCATCGGTTTTCAATTTTTCTTATTGGAGACATAATTCAACAGGCAAAAATAGCGTTTGATGCATTAAACATGCATTGAAAAGTTGAAGATACCTTTACGCAGCTTTTAAATTTGTTAATTTCATGACCTAAGTTGCCTTAGATGCGGCTTATATATTTTTAAACTGACATTCTGTCGTAGTACATACGATAAATAAGAAGAATTTAAACGGACATTCGCAAAAATAATTATAATATATACTTACAAAATCTCTAACCTCAATGCTTTATGTGTAACGAATCAAAATTAGTTTTTCACGAAAATATTATATACTAACCCCTGCCTGCGATTTCGCTGCGTTCCCTGGGAAGCCCATTAAAACTTGGGATTAAAAGTAGCCTATGTCCTTTCCTGGGACTCAAACTATCTCTTCACCAAATTTTATCCAAATCGGTTCAGCGGTTTAGGCGTGAAGAGGCAACAGAGGGACAGACAGACACTTTCGTATTTAAAATATTAGTTTGGATATACATTGGAGCGTCGGTGGCGCTGTGGAGTCGGCACTGGCCTTCTAATCGAGAGGTTCGGGGTTCGGGACCGCCATGTACCAATCTGTTTTTTTTTTGTTTTTCGAATTTCATATGTACATTTGCCGACGCTCCTACAGCGAAGGAAAACATCGTGAGGCAACCTGCATACACCTGTGAGGAAATTCAAAGGTGTATGTGAAGTCGACCAATCCGCACTGGGCCAGCGGGGTTGACTAAGGCCTAAACACCCTAACTTAGGGTAGGCTTAAGCCCCTCGGTGGGGACGCAAGATATGAGATGATGATGATATACATTATATACAATCGCTACTGAATATTTTAAATTGCGAAACGAAAGTAACTCTATGTCTGTTGGTTACTCCACCACGCGTAAGCCGCTGCACAAATTTTAATGAAATTATAAAGCCACTTTAATCCCGAATTTAATGAGTTCCCTGGGGAATGCTAGATAAAACCGACCTCGCGTTATTCCACTTTCCACACAGACGAATTCGCGGGCAACAACTAGTATTAACACTACATTTTCCTAATAGGAAATATTTATAGTTATATGTTCAGCCAACATTACAGCAACTGCAGCCAAAATCAGATCTTAACAGTTTTCCCAGAATTTTACGTGCAGTAAACACGGAGAATGAGCAAGCTCTAATATTGGCGGGAACTAGCGCCGCCAATTTTTTGCACGAAGGCGAATTTCTCATTTGTTTTATCGCCGAAAACATTACCGAGAAACGTGATGATTCACAGATAAAATATCACATGTAACTAATTACGTTTTCATAACATCCAGCAGTTCTATAATTAATTACAATTTTTAAAAATAAACACGGTTAAACTCACCTTAGAATGCGGAATTCTCACGAAATAATCCGGAAAATGTCACTTAGTCTTAAAACAACTGTTTGGCACACCAATAGACACAGCACTGAAAATGCGTCCGAAATTGTTACGAAAAATATAGAAGCACACTGCGCGAGCGCGTCCTTACCACTCGAGCTTTGAGTAACGACTGAAGCGGGAGCTTTCAGCGGTGCGCTTGCGCAGCGATCTACAGCGCGCTATAGCCGTCTCGCTCACACCTACTGCGCTAGCTTCGATTGTTTGAAACCTGCCTCCCTCTCTCGTTATGTCTCGTGGAAATTGAGGAAAACATGCGCTCTTGCGTAACGGAACGCATTATGATTTATTTGGTAACTTGATTAATGATTTTTCTGTTTTTTTCTCTCTCTCAATATTTATAGTTCCAACGTTTGACGCGCCACAGTACAGTAATGATGTGATACGTGCAATAACTTACGGTTTTAGTTCAATCAAAGGAATCAGTCGTTCAGTAAATCTTCGTAATGGATTTTTATTGCTGTCATAATTTTATCATCTCGTAAGTTGGTGGTAATTTATTGTGCTGCTTTATGGTAGAAATATGATAAGATTGTCGAATAAAAATTTAAGTTTTGCGTCATATTGGTGGCAATTCTGTTGGCACTAATTCGATTAAACTAAACTAAATTTAGTTTTTTAGCGCTGTCAAATTGTGTTTTCAGTTAAAATTTTCGAACAATAAACACGATTTTAATAGCACTAAAACTAAATTTAGTTTAGTCTATTCCAATTAATGCCAACAGAATTGACACCATTGTATATACTAAGCGCTTGAGCAGAACATGCCATTCACATAAAGTTGGACAGGTTGAGGTAGACTATCATAGTGCTAAAACGCTTTATGTGCTGCTACACACAAAACGCTTTATGTGCTGCTACACACAAAACGCTTTATGTGCTGCTACACACAAAACGCTTTATGTGCTGCTACACACAAAACGCTTTATGTGCTGCTACACACAAAACGCTTTATGTGCTGCTACACACAAACCGCTTTATGTGCTGCTACACACAAACCGCTTTATGTGCTGCTACACACAAACCGCTTTATGTGCTGCTACACACAAAACTTAGGTACAGCTAAATCAATTCTGCTGTTACTTATATATCATTTATTTGTTATTATTCGAGGTTCTTACGGAGTAAATATTTTTTTAAAAGACAAAAATAGTATTTCTTTTTTTCGATCCCAAATGTTTTCAGTTACTTATTCAAACATTCCTATATTATGTACTCAAATATTGACGTTGAACAAAAGCTTTGAAAAACTACATCTACCGCTTCAGGTAAACAACAGACATAATCATCATATAAACAAATCAATTGTAGATATAAATATCATATCTGATTTCCAATTAATGTGAATTTATTTAAAATAAATTTTGGCTCTACATTGGCTCAAAATCCACAAAAAAATATATAATTTCACATAATAGTCCTTTTTCTTTATAATTATGAGTTATATAGCTATCTACATATACATATTGTGAAAATTCAACTATTTCGTCTACATTTTTTCAGTTGTTCAACATAAGATCTAAAAACGAAAAGGTTTACTTTAACAAAATTTAATTATAGGCGAAAATTTGGAATTGTAAGTCTTTCCCCCACTGAAAAATACCTCTACTGTGGCGTGGCAAATCATCTATTTATTTTAAGCCTAGTACATCAAAATTCTAGTGAAATTATCGGCTTTGAATTATTTATAGAATTGCGTATTTATAAAGTTTCTAGTTTTTATGACATTTATTTTAGTTGAAATAAAATAGTTATTTGTTATGAGTGCAAAGTTGCTTTTTAACCGCGTGCTCAACTTTGATGACCGAGCAAGCGAAGGATTCAAAAATTAGAATCCTGATCGTTAGCGAGGGAATCAAAAGAGCACAAGGTGAAAAATCTTTGCACTCGAGTGCAACACAACTTTTCATCCCCCCTCAGCGAGGAAATGAAACAAAGCAAATCAAAAACAAAAGTACACCAAGGAGGTTCAGAGTCTGAGTTTTTAACAAATTTAAAAAAAGTTGTATGTAAAATTCGGCACCATGGAGTAAATTTGAATTAAGAACATCGCGTGCAACTAGGTATGTGATTTCTAAACATCAAACCTATTTACTTCCATCTCCATGGTGCCGAATTTTAAATACAACTTTTTTTAAATTTGTTAAAAACTCAGACTCTAAACCTCCTTGGTGTACTTTTGTTTTTGATTTACTTTGCGCGCGTCATTTTGTTTTGACGTCGTATTATTATAAATAAGAAACTTGAAAATAAGTAAAAAAAAACGTATTATTTGTTATACATAATATAAATATTTTTCTGTAATACTTACCTAATATGTTGTAGTAAATATGTACCTAAACTGAAATAAAAGTATCTTGTGATTGTAAATGTTTTATTTTGTATTTAGTGATTTCCTCGCTGAGGGGGGATGAAAAGTTACGTGTTGCACTCGAGTGCAAAGATTTTTCACCTTGAAATTGAAATTGAAATTGAAATAATTTTATTTGCCAAAAAACATGGTAAATTATTGTTGTTATGTTTGTGACGTCCTGTTCACAATGTTTTGCTATTCATCGCATGCAAATCACTTTTCCAACTCATGTTAAAACTTATTCTTCACATTCATTAACAACAATTATACTGTCAATTAACAAAGTTTTACAATTTTCAATGTCAAATAGTCTATTTTTATTACAATGTCAGTTTCATGTCAAATATTAAATGATTAATTTGAGATTAAGAAAGAATGTAAAATATTAAATATTAAATAAATGTCAAATATTAAATAAATGTCAACTAAATAAACTTGAATAAGCCGTCTTTCTCTTTAACCTCTATGTAGCCATTCTGTTACACTATAAATCATTTTATCTAGCAGCCAAGTCTTCAATTTTTTTTTAAAAAGCTTATTTGGTAATTCTTTTATATTCGCAGGTACCTTATTAAATATCTTGGTGCACATAGCGTAACAATTTTTCTGGAAAAGGGCCGTTCTTGGTGTCCTGTATAGGACCAGCCTTAGACAGTTTCTCGAACTTCTTGGGAATATTTCTTTTGCTATTGTGAATAGTTCTGGATGACTTTTTACAAATACACAAACTTCAAAAATATACATACACGGTAATGGGAGAATGTTCAGTGCTTTAAAGTATTGCTTACATGATTCATATGGGGCAATACCAATCATAGCGCGTATACGGCGTTTTTGTGATAGAAAGGCTCTACTAAAGTCAGTGGAGTTACCCCAAAGTAATAAACCGTAACGCAGTATTGAGCCCACATGCCCATGGTATGCTAACAGCAACGTTTCTCGTGTTGATGTTTTTCTCAGCTTATTTAATACATAGACAAAACTATTCACTTTTTTACACACAGAGTCAACGTGAGCTTTCCAGTCGCAATATTTATCGACTGTGATTCCCAGAAACTTTGCTGTGTCAAGTTTTTTAATTTCCATTCCATCATGGATAATATGTCTTTGCTTAACCTTGGAACCGTGTGTTTGAAACTCAACGTAGCGTGTTTTTGACAAGTTTGCCGTCAATTTGTTTTTTTGTAACCAATCTATTATTAATTCCACATTTCTATTTATTTCCATTTCAAAATTTTCATTATTTTTAGATGTCAAGATAATAGAAAAATCATCAGCAAATAATGTGCATTTATGGTCAGTGATATCAGGAAGATCATTAATATATAGTATGAACAGTAGCGGAGCCAGTACACTGCCTTGTGGAACACCACATTCATTGATTAAATAGTCTGACTTTATATTTCTGATAATTGTATCTTTTCCCATACTTATTAAATTTGTACATTGTTTTCGATGGTCAAGGTAACTTTTTAGCCATCCCAAAACAGGCCTCTAATACCGTAATTTTCACATTTATTTAAAAGAATTTCATGAGACACATTATCAAAAGCCTTTGACATGTCAAAAAATATGACAATCGTTTGCTTTTTTTGATCTACACTTTCTAGAACATTGTGGATCACTTGGAATGCTGCTAGTGTTGTAGACTTTCCCTTTTGAAAACCGTTTTGTTCTTCTCGTATAATGTTAAAATTTTCCAAGTAGCTTACTAGCCGTTTTTGCATGGCTTTTTCAAAAACTTTTGAAAAAACTGAAAGAAGTGCTATTGGTCTATAATTTGAAGCGTTTGTTGTATCGCCTTTTTTGTGTAAAGGTCTTACAATCGCTGTTTTCAAACTGCTAGGGAAAGTACCTTGTTCAAAAGAAAAATTAATCAAATAAGTCAAGGCGGGTAAGATAACTAGAATGCATTTTTTAAGTATATCTGTGGCCCACTGAGTTTGTATTGTTGAGGGACATAACAATATTTCTTACTTCCATCTGGCTTAGCGGTATCAAGAACATACTGTGGTTTGATCTCTTACTATTCGTATTACATAGTGGCTTATTGCAGTTATTCCCTAAATTGACGAAGTGCTTATTAAATTCATTAGCTATATCTAATTCGTCTTTAATTATTTTATTGTCAAGTTTTATTTCTTTTATAAATTCAAATTTTACTTCACTTCCTGAATCTTCATTTATAATTTTCCATGCTGCTCTAGATTTGATTTTGGCTCTACTAATGAATTTGTTATTGTATAATCTCCTTCATTTATTTATACAATCTCTCAATAGTTTTGTATACTTTTTATATCGGGTTTTATTTTGTTTGTTGGGTTAAAATAGTATTTAAAACGCAAGTTTCTTTTCGTTTTGCAACTGCGTCTTAAGCCTCTAGTAATCCATTTTAAATCCCGTTTTTTGAATGTTATATTTTTTTGTATAACAGGAAAGCATAAATTGTAGTATAAGCAGAAATCATCGTAGAATGAATCAAATGCTTTGTCAAAACTTTTTTCATTGTACATATCACTGAAAGTTAAATTACTTAAACATTCTTTGAATTTTATAACATATTCTTTATCGTAGTCCCTTTTTAATATTATATACTTGCTTGGTACAACAGTGTTTTTTGTTGTTGGTATATATAAAACTTGAGCCGTGTCATGATCAGACAAACCAAGTTTTAGAATTTTACTAGATGCACGTTTAACATTACTAATTATATGGTCGATACATGCGTTCAGTCTAGTAGGCTCGCTTATATGTAGTATTAAGTTATAATTTAGCATAAGCTCGTTAAGGTTTTGAACAGCTTTACTCATTTTGAGTGTATCTATGTTAATATCGCCCGCGATCATAATCTTCTGACTTTTTACGTTAATAATTTTGAATAGAAGTGTATCAAGGTATCTAAAGAATAGATCTAATTTTGATGTAGGAGTTCGGTATATGCATAATACAATTGTTTTGATGTCCTTTATTTGTATTCCATAACATTCAAATATGTTTTCGCAGGTATAGCTACTAATGAAATCAAGACATTTATAACTAATTCCCTTTTGAAGATAGAGACATACTCCTCCTCGGGACTTTGGTCTGCAGTAGAAAGATCCTAGTTCATAGCCTTGAAGCTTAGCGTTTCTTAGATCATTAACTTTCAGGAAGGTTTCCGAGAAACAAAGAACGTCTGGTAACATGTTTGCAGATTCCAGTTCAGTAAGTGTAACTTCGAGTAAATCTTTTTTTGAGAGTAGACCTGCAATATTTTGATGAAAAATTTTAAAGTTTATTTCAGTTTTTTTTGGAGTGAAAGCAACATATGGTCTCATTTGGCTTTTGCTGAGTGTTTTCGATTTTTTTAAAATAATATGGAATGGTACCTTTCATTGTTGTGTTTTCAATCTGTGAGCTAATAGTAATAGTGTCATTTTTTGTTTTTGTATTTACCGTTTGGAAATAGAATGGAATCGTTCCTTTTTTTGGCTTGGTGGTGTCCTTTAATTTGCGTAAATTTTTTAACCATGAAGTACTTATCTTTTTTGAACCATTCCTTTCGATTAAGAATTTCATGTTATAATCATGTGTGTCAATGGCGAGGTTTATTAATTTGCAGTATATTCACCCAGATAATAATTTGTCTCATTTCCATCTACATCTATAAACGTACAGTTATCGAATTGTGCACATATCCTTTTCAATTGCTCATTTAATTTATTAACATTGAGGTATTTACTTTTTGTTACACTCAGTACAATAATCTGATAATCACGGAGGATTTTTAATGCTGCTATAGTTTCCGTCGCAATTTGTGACGGATTTGTATCATGTTCTCCAACCGACAAGATAATTCGATCGCTGCGATTAAATTTAAAATTTAGTTCATTTATAGGCTTCAATATTTCTTTACTTGATGCTTCAGGTTTAGTCACAGATGTTATACGATATTTTTCATATGTATTAAGTAGGCGTGACTTAATTAATTTATTTGCTAGTCCTCGACATTGTTTTCCTCCATATATATGTATCATTTTCATGTTTTTGTAAGTGTTTTCCGGAAATTCTTGTATTTCTTTGTTTGGTTCACGAAATTTTTTTAGTGATCTGTCATCATCACATAAAATTGTGCTTGATTTAGATATGATATTCTCTTCTTTCCTGTTTAAATTAACTATAATATTACCTGGCTGTTTGGGTGACAGAGAACTGGAAGTGGTATCTGTAGCTATTTGCTTTGATTTTCTCTTTAAGCTTTTATTTTTCTGTGATGGACTTATGCATATACTTTTAAGGGATTCAATTTTTTGTGATTGTTGTGTTATATACTTTTTTAATTCATTTATCTGTAGATTTAGGTTGTCTACTTCATTATTTGCAATTTCCAACATTTCTTTTAAATTTGCATTTTCAGTCTTTAAGTTATCTATAATGTCTCCTTCATGTCGTGTCGACAAATCAAAACTTCTCATTTGTAGCTTAGAATGTGTTGAGTCAAAAGATAAGCTATGAATTGATTCATAAGATTTAGTTCGGAAGAGTGTTTTTTGCCTCATAGTAATATTTTCGTTTCCTTTTAATGTCATTGAGTCTTTTTGAGACATTTCTCCAAACAATAATTATTTAAGAATTATTCCCAAATAAAATGTAAGAAAAAAAAAAGCAAAGAAATTCTATATACAAATTTTGTTCAATGTGAGATTCGAGGCATGGGCCGTTTAATGTTTCACACTGCTGTGTCTGCGATCCAGTGATCTATTCCAAGCTTGTCCTTGCGTTTCCATTGAAATAAGTCATAGGTATGTGTCAATCCTTAATAATTTTATTGGAAGGTATTTAAATATAGTTATGGATTTACTTGATATGTATTTGTAATGTAACTTTTTAGTATTCTATTAGTTATGTGGCGAATTCACTGTATCTTTTGTAATGTGTGGCCTATTATACGTGTTTTCATGTGTCCAGTTTATTTTCATTCAGTTGTTGTTGGAAAGATGTGAAACGTACATACCACTGTAAGCTGGTGAAGTTTTATGATATCTCTCGGTTTAACTTGGTATTTTCGTGGAATAACAATATCATGTAAGTAATTCTGTATGCTTAATGTTTTCGTAGTACTTTTTCGCCTTTATTCACGGTTTAGAAGCACATTTATAAAATTAAATCTCCTTGTGATGTTTACCCTAATCCTAATTATTGGGACTGATTGCTTGTGCTCTTTTGATTCCCTCGCTAACGCTCAGGATTCTAAATTTTAGAATCCTTCGCTTGCTCGGTCAACAGAGTTGAGCACGCGGTTAAAAAGCAACCTTGCACTCATGTATAACAAATAACTATTTCATTGCTTTATTCATAATTTCGTCCGCTTCAGTGGGCTTTTAAAAGGAAATCGTACGGATCGCTTTTCCATACAAACGTAGATAATAGCAATAGCTGTTCTATCATTTCCGAAAAATCAATGGCCACTGTTAGCATGTTCCTATGTTTACCTTTTTTTACTAAGTTAATTATTAAATGTGATATAAACCTTATGTGTCGCGCTAAGAATGATTGTTCGGGCACACCACAGAACACAGAAAGAGGTTAGAAGGGCTATGTGGGCGGGGCACGCGTAGCCACAACTATGACTAAATGCTCATACTTGTGGCCCCGCAACGCGAACGCGTTGTTTAATCACTGACGGACAACTACAGTGAGTGTATCGTGAAGCGCGGCGCTATAAATATAAAAAATGCCTTCTTGTGCTATAATTACTTGTAAAACAAGAAGTCAGGTGTCAAGTGTAGCTAAAGAAGGAATTTCTTTTCATCGGTAAGTAGTAAATTAATCATAATGACCATATTCCATAGATCATAATGTCAAAATCCACCAAAACTGATCATAACGATAAGTTACATAATATTTTTCTAAAAAATATACATTACCGGCAATGTACGCCCGCGATTTTTGCCATATTACTTAGAGCGCGTAATGTAGTACACTGCTTTCGGTAGTGACGCATTTGGCTTAATAAGCATTAACGCAGTAGTCGCAGTACAAGGGATAGTGCCGTGCTAATCAAAAAACGCACGCATTACATTTTATCGATAAATGTATATTTTAAAATATTTGTATAAAGTAAAAATAACATATTATTTGTCACTTAAAATGCCATAATAATAATTATTACTTATCGATAATACAGAATGTTTGGCGAAGCTAACATCTACCCTTTCTAACATCCTATTCATATAAGTACGGCGATGTAATCAAAGATTAAAATTGTAAAATTAATTTCAATTTTCACGATACAATTAGTTCGATTAGTAAAAAAATTATGGGCAAATTCTAAACTAATTTTACAACTTAGAATTCTTAATATCACCATAATATTTATATGACTATTTTAGCATAGGTAGGTGGCCATACAAGACATGAAGATTTGAGTACTTTAAAAAACACAAATTTACAGGTAAATATTTACTTTACAAATATTTACTTCTCCATCCAACTAAAATATCCTAACAACTAAACTACCGCACGTCCGTTTGTCAGATTATCCATTCTAGTTTATGCTTTCAGACCGGTGCATTATAGTATTATAGTTTTTCTTTTATTTTACGTCTAACCTACAACATTTTTGACCTCTTTCTGTGTTCTGTGGGGCACACAGCATGACAACAATTAATTTTACAAATACCTATTTCTGAATTCTCTCGACCTTAGTGTTTCCTTTTAAAATATAGAATTTCAAGTTTTTTCAAATATCTTTTTAATTTAAAAAGGCGCTTTGCAGGTGTATTTTTTATGGTCATTCAGATACAAACTAAACAGCGGATACATTTGATATTTAGACGAGTCATTGTAGCGATCAAACACGCCCTCCACGTTACAGCTAAGTCCTTAATATTATATGAACCATAACCGATTTCCCGACGCGGAAGCCGGGATGGCTCGAGATACAGTTCCTCGTGTCTTCTGCGAAACATTACATGTGGCCATTTGGCCCCACCGGAAATCATCGATGTTGTCATCGCTTGTATCGATAAAATCAATAAAATGTTGCTATATTAAAAAAATATGACATTGTCAATTGAAATTAGCATTAGTGGTATAAAAAAGGTTATGGTAATGTAGTTCTGATAATTGCAATCACATTGCTATTTGAATATAAAAAATACTGCACCATCAGTTCTATAACAATTCCGTAAATGTAATATAGTTCCGTTTTATTGCAAATACTTTATATTTTGTGACATATGTTAATTTTGTACTGCGATTCGTGAACTTCAAAAGAGAAAGAAAACCGCCCAAACTTATCTAAGTAATGCAAATCTGTGCTTAGATGGAACGCGCCTGTAGTTTAAGAAAATTGCTTTCGCAACGTTCACTCTTTAGAGATGCGAACAACATGCATTGTAGGTATAGCGCTTTGCGTATTCAATTCTTTGGTTACGGCTTGGTTATCCCTCCGTTAATAATCCATTAATAACTCCAATGTCCCGCAGTCTAAGTATAGCGAGGTATATTTTAAGTCCCATTCATATCGATCCATTGATCGAAGCGATATTAAGTAACTTTTCATTAAGGTAAAGGGAGTTTACACGATTACACTTCACCGCAGCGAGTGAAATGATGGAAAATTGGGAAAATCAAACTCTAAAATCTTTAATCAAGAAAGACATTTGCAGACACTTCTTGACGTCAAAAATATTTAAAAATTCTAATAAGAAGATCATTATTTATCTTTGTATTGTACATCGCATGATGTCTATAAGTAAATGAAAAGAAGTTGAATACATGTCAAATTAGAAGAGCCTTCTCGAGTAGAACAGGCAAGAAGCTCGGAAGGTTTATACTTTTTTCTTTTCTAATAAATCACCATTAACAGAATTGATTTTTCACATGTATTTTAATTATTGAAAGCAAATTGTATGCTTAAATATACTTTTACTTGAAATATAAAACTTCAGAAACAAAATCCTAGTTAAGGGTTCCCAAAGCTTTCACGACGCGTTTACAGATTTCTAATAAAAACCGACTTCAAAAACACCAAAAAGTAAAAAATTATATAAGAATGCACATACGTTACATTTTCATATTATTTCTCGGAGCCAAACGATGATCTATAGGGAGCCTTAAAAATGTAAGAACTACTGTAGTTAATTACATTTATAAAAGACTAGTGGGCCCGGCGGACGATGTCCCGCCCGATTCCAGCACCACATACCAGATCCTATACGTTTAAACCTTCCTTGGACCTAATCAAACACACACAGAAAACTTCGTAAGAATCGGTCGAGCCATTAGAGTTTTTGCGAGACTAACAGCGATTCATTTTTATATATATTTGGTCATTTTACATGATATAAAGTCATATGCTTTATTTGTGTGCAACCTGAAATCAAGAAAATGTCAATGTATTTTTCATTCTTCTAGTAACAAGACCTCGTCTCATAGTGTTCTTGTCAGAAATCTTAGCTTAGTCCTCCAGTGGTATATACATTGGGGCTGCGGGCTTCCGGAGACTGCTCATACCTCAGCTCTCTGAAACTTACCTATAACGACATTAACTCAATCGGTCATCCCTTCACACAATATCTAGTGGAACTCCAAAAATGTGTAGTACCATTAATCAGTCATCAGGAGCGGAGGGCGGCCCAATTTGTAGGAACAGCGGGCGCTAAGCTAGGGCTGCCAAACATGTTCAGTCAGACCACCAGCTAGGAGATGTGGGCCTGACCTGGTCATCCGTCTGGGGGAACGAACAAAACGTAATCCCCCGATGTCTGCACGCTCTAGTATGGAGATGAGGTATGAACACCTGATCTTCAGTAAATAGGTATGATGCGGAATTCATACTTTTGCACATAAATAAGGAATACCCCAAAACTTTCTAACCAATCTTTACTGGGATGTTTTAAAACGAAACACCCATGAGTGAGTAAGATATAAAAGAATATAGAAAAAGAAAGATCTAAAAAATACGATATTTAGAAGATGATTTTACAACTACTGAACATTTAAAAAATTTAAAAAAGCTCGCATTATATTGTTTTCTTTTTTCAAATAATTCATTTTTTTTATTTATTTTTTTTTAAATAATATAAATACTATAAAACTGTCACCTCAGTCGGGATTGAAAACTGTGTTGACACCACGGCAGCTGAGGTTACCTTATCAGACCAGAGCGAAATTGGAACTGTACTCTATTTTTCTTTGTTTAGCTAATGCACTGTTTATAAATCTGTATGAACATCTCATTTTACAGTTTTACAAATATTTTGAAAATAGGTTCAGAATAAAGCAAACAAACAAATTTTATATTGTGTAATTTATGCATTTTGTTTAAAACTGCAAAATAAATTTTCTAACAAACTTTGTAAACAAAATCAATACAATAAATACAATTTGAAAGCTGAAATGATACAGATTGAAATAAGCGCAATAAATATTAATTTAGCATCTTTTAACAATATGCAAAAGCCACAAATTAAAATACTGTATTTCTGCAAACTATTTTTTTTTTGTCTACTAAAAGTTGGCATCCCTACGCCTAGCTCCCATTTCCGGCTCGGCACCGGCGCACGCGCCGCCGGAAATGTGACATAGCGCCAAGATTTTGGATTTTCTTGTAATTAAGTGTTTTTGACGGTACTTTTTGTGTGAATGGATTGATTTATAATTACTTATGGGATACGGGTTTTGTGTTCAGAAGCTCTTAAGCTAGCTACACAATATATTATTTGAGATTTACTTTTGGGTATCTTACTTCCACATTTTTATTTTCATGCTTTTGATTTTTGCTTACGAACGTATAAAGGTAGGAATTGTAGTACAAATTAAATAAGATATTGTCAACTGTTTCCAATGTCTTAGATCCTCAATTATTTTTTATATCTCCTTCAAATAGCGCTTTTTTAGTTAACCTGAACGTTTCAAGCATAATATTTTTCCAATTTACATACTTTTTATTTTTATTTTTCCTCTGTTTAAAGTTATTTAATAATATAGGAGAAAGATACCAACTTATCAGGCTCGAAAAGTTTCTCGCGTAGTCGCGTCATAGATTTCAGTACCTTCAAGCCCACGTCAGAAAGGAATTATCGATTCACTTAAAATGCAGAGTCACTACATGCTCATGCAGATATTATTTATTGCTGCACTCTAAGTCGAAGCCAATAAACAACCACTGATATGGTGAGCAACAAATCAAGATACACAGTACTGTTAATTTTCACCAATCGAATCTCAGCTTTAATGTTTTCGGAGTAAACCTCAAAATCTATTGGATAAGTCACCATTTTTGATAATTGATGTGCGCTGACTTGTACACGCTGTTCACCACATCACCTGGAGTACAGGCGCCTACGCAAGTCAAATGTTATTGTTTTTATGCAGCATACTGCGTTCCAATTTTAACCCTTATAACTTTGTCGTTATGATTGAAATTAACGTAAATTTGTTGTTTAAAATAACAATAGATACACTGTCACGGACACCAACGCGCGTGTTGCAATGTTTTTTACTATTACCAAGGGAAATTTGTAATTTTAATTTTGTTAAATATTTACACGTTTCGGAATACGGTTCAAAGAAACTGGACGAAAAGACAGCATTGTTTCCGGAGTACGGCAATGTCTTTGAATGGATTAAATCTCTTTTTCATGTAGGGGTAAAAGTTCCTTATGTCATTTACAATTTTTCTTCGTGCGTACACGCCTCTGTCAGTGTGCCTTGCCCAATGTAGTTGCTTGACCAGCTTTGCCTTGAAGAAAACGTGAACCTTAAACCAAATGAACCAGAGAGTGACTCAGTACCAGAGTTGTCTATGCGGATACCTCTATCTTACCTATTTCTGCCGCCAAGCAGCTGTATTTGCATTGCTGTGTTCCGGTTGGCAACGTACACTAGCGTCCGTATAAGGATTGCAAATCACAGGCAGCATCTCGTCTAGCACAGTTCGGTTTCAGCGTTCATTCCTTCCACATAAGTGTAGGCTCTGGAATGAACTCCCAGCTACGGTGTTTCCTGAGTGCTACGATTTGTCCTACTTCAAACGAGGCTTAAAAAGAGCTCTTCCCTTCAGGTAGGTAGTGACTGAGCTGTGCCCCTGGCACTGCAGATATCCATAAGTGGTGGTTACCACTTACCATCAGGTGGGCCACTGGCTCGTGTGCCACCGTTAGCAATAAAAAAACTGTACTGTAGGTGACTGGAGCCACTTTCCATTAAGTGCGCCGCAGCCTGCTTGTTTGTCAGCTTGTCCTTATCATCATCATCATTACTGCTCATATACGTCCCCACTGAGGGGCTCGAGCCTTTTCTTTCCAGGGGGAAATGCATAACCGAACCGTACCCGCCGTTGTTGGCTAGACGGCGAGCGTGTGTGGGGCTCTCCTGGCAGAGAGCCAGGCCTATCCACTAAAACCCGGTGTTCTCCCTGCCCTTATGGGCGTGCTAGGGAAGGTCCATACTGCGGGTCCGCTAACCACGCGCCCGAGCAAGCCGACCCACTGGTCGGGCTATCGCCAAGGGAGAATTGCCCGAGAATGCCAGGGCAATCCCCAGACGGAGGGCCTTACGGCGGCGTGCACGCAGGCCTCCACGGCAGGGTCATTAGACGGGCATCGCTTGTGCGAATGCCCGCCTTCGCCTGCCTATCTATCTGCGGCGGATGGGAGAGGGGCTCGAACCTACCCTAAGTTAGGGTGTTTGTGATTGGTCGACTTCACATACACTTCTGAATTTCTTCGCAGATGTATTTAGGTTGCCTCGCGATGATTTCCTTCACCGTAAGAGCGTCGGACAAAGGCAGGATCGAACCCCAGACCTCTCGATTGGAAGGCTAGTGTCGAGTTCACAGGGCCACCGATGCTCCGTCAGCTTCCTTATCCTTACATAGTAAAAAACTAAGTCGCTAACGCTGTCTGTATTCTAGATCTTTTAAACTACGCAACGGGTTTAAATGCAATTTTCAGCAATACATAGAGTGATTCAAGAGGAAGGTTTATATGTATAACTAACGACCCGCCCCGGCTTCGCACGGGTAATAGTTGAATATAAATTATCCACGCTGGCAAAGCCGCGGGCGGGTCGCTAGTATTTGTATAAAGTATTTTGTAGCAGCCTGTTTGTTTATTAACTTTCTTATATAAAAAAACGCAAACTGTGACATCCTTTCAGTCAATTTCGAGCCTTCTTTTTTAAGTAGCCAACACAGCAGAAAAACCTTGCTCAAAAATGTTAGAGACCTTGACCAATTTTCGGCTTCTGTAAGCCAATAGTGGTCTATGGGCCACTGGCCATCTATTATTAACCACTGCTTTTATTTCAGGTTACATACAACCCATGTTGTAATAAAAAATACAACAGCAATTGATCCAACTGATTTTAACAAGTGATTTTTGAAATGTTGTCGAACAGCGTTATGGATACAAAATCTGCATTACTCTATAGGAAAAATTTATAGACAGCGGCTTTAATTAAAATCCATCATTAAACATGTAGTAAACTGTGGCTAAGGCCTAATCACTGTCTAACTTCTAATCGATAATACCAGAGAGAGACTTTATACCAGGGGTCTCCAAACTACGACCCGTGGGCCAAATGCGGCCCGCCAGTGCCATCAATCCGGCCCGGTAATTAAAATGCAATGCGTAGGTTTGCTTAGGTCGCGCACTCTGCTACTAGTCTAGAAAATATAGTTAAGGGCAAAAAAAATCAAACTGTTTTCGCCCTTGGAACATGCTGAAGTAATCATTATGGCCCTAAGGCTTCAAAGTTTGGAGACCCCTGCTCTTTACCATAGTCATCATCATCATCATCATCATTGACCTACACTCATCCACTGCTGGACATAGGTCTCCCCTACTGCACGCCACCGCTCCCGATCTTTGGCTACTCTCATCCAGCCCACTCCAGCCAGCCTACGTATATCGTCATCCCGTCTTGTCGCAGGGCGTCCCACACTACGTTTTCCGAGTCGCGATCTCCAATCAAGCACCTTACGACTCCAAGGGCAGTTAGTTCCGCGGCTCAAGTGGCCAGCCCACTGCTACTTCAGTTTGCTAATTCGGTATTTCGGTGGGCTATGTCGGTGACTTCAGTTCTCTATCGGATCACGTCATTTCTGATACGGTCTTTCAGAGATACTCCGAGCATAGCCCTTTCCATAGCACGCTGAGCGACTTTAAATTGGTGGACTAGTCGAGCCGTGAGTGTCCACGTCTCGGCACCGTATGTCATAACTGGGAGGACGCTCTGGTCGAAGACTTTCGACTTAAGACACTGAGAAATGGTGACGAGAAGACACGTCGAAGCTTACGAAATGCTGCCCAGTCCACCTTAATTCTTCTGTTGGCTTCCCTCTCGAAGTTGTTTCTGCCCAGTAGAATAGTTTGCCCTAGGTATATACACATATTCTTGTACAACTTCGAGAGATACTCTATTTACTACGACCTTTCCTAGATCAACGAGCTCGTTGGACATGACCTTGGTTTTATTCAAGTTCTTCCGGAGACCGACGCGTCCGGAAGACTCAGCCAGGCTGTTGTACACCATCTCTTGTAAGTCTGGCAATGTCACGTCACGTCCTGTCCAGCTGAGTGTTCCGAATACATCCTGCAGCGCAGCGGAGAAGAGTTTCGGTGATATTACATCCCCCGGCCTCACACCACGTCGCAGGAGGATAGGCTCAGTTTGACCATTCTGGGCAACGACGGATATATAAGCAGCGTCATACACATATCTCAGCACTTTGATACATCGCCAATCAACTTGGTACCTCTGCAAAGACTCTAGAACAGACCAGGTCTCGACGGAGTCCAAAGATTTCTCATAGTCCACAAACGCCATGCACAGGGGCACACCTCTAACTTACCTATTTCTGTCACCAAGCAACAGCAATCCAAGTAGCATTGCTGTTAGGGATGCCATGATATATCAGAAAACTAATAAATATCGAAATATTGATGCCTAAATATATCGATATTTAACGATATTGACGGTACGCCGATATATACGTTTGATGAAGCTCTATACGATAGAGTTCTTCAAAACATCCTCCCAAACTACAAGAATTCATGATCGATAAAGCTCTACATGCTAAAACCCTTCGAAACACTCCCAAACTATGAAAATGTTCGAGGAAGTCTACACGATAAAGCTCTTTAAAACTTACTACCAAACTACAAAATTCCACGTTCGAGAAAGCTCTACCTTCATGATATATGACCAGACCAAAGGGCCACAGTCAGCAAACTAATAGATACTAAAGTCGAAGGTCAAACGGTAAATCCCTAACGTTAACTAATCCTCCCTTACACATTAATGCAGTGTAGGAAGTAACTCTTATATTGATCGTCAGTTTTTAAATTTAATTGACTTTTAAATTAGTTTATCAATTTTGAACCCAATGTGTAATTCCGAGCGAGTAGTTGAACCAATTTTTAAACCTATAGTGGCTGTGCCCGTGAACTATGTTTCGCCATAATAATTTTCAAAAGAAACACCCTTATCACTTAGGGGTTTAAAAAATAGCCTACGACCTATTCTCAGACCTACCAAATATACACAAAAAATTTCATAAAAATCGGTGAAGCCGTTTCGAAGGAGTTCGGTTACAAACACTGTGACACGAAATATATTAGATTTATGTTGGAATGGAAATTAGAATTCGTTTTGAATGATAAAGTTTCTAATAAAAAAAAAACAATGTAATAATAAAACATGTAATTCGATACGCCATCACACCCCATGTATCACCTCTCCCTCCCTCCGTTCTCCTGTGCTCTCAATATTTTGAAAAAGAACTATAAATAAATAACCAATTTACTAATACATCCTATCCTACATACCCATGAATGATATTATCATTTCATTTCTGAATCAACCAGCAAATTTTTCTACAACTCTTCAAAATAAGAAGTGTTTTGAAGAATAATCATTGCAATTGTATGTATAGGCAATGGAGACTGGAAATGAATTTTCGAGTTTTATTTTCACTTGACCTTCACCTCACTTAAGTGATGATAAGGCCAAAGAATGGAAGCGAGCCTCATCTGGATTCTTCGACAGCTGAGGAAGGCTTATGTCATACCTAAAATTGTCGGAACACAACAATGTAATTAACATTGTTATTATGGTGACAAATTCAGGTAAGACGGTGGTAACTAGCCAGGCTGTTAAAAACGAGTTACGACTGTAGTATAAATAACTATGGGTTTCACATAAACTAACAGTCTCATTTTTAAAGTTTGTGAAACACTCTTAATGTCATGTTGGCAATTTAAAAGAAGAGGCAAAAAAATAGACCGAAGTTTATTGTCTATTCTTCTCGAGAAGGCTCTTCCAATTTCCGAACAGGTGTAGCTGCAGAGTCAACTTTTTTTTCATTTTAAGTATTTGTATTTGCATACATCTTAATTGTGGTTAAGGTGTAGTGCATACATGGCTTAAATAATATATTCGTGCTCTTAGTTTATTAATTATTACATTTCATCATTAGATTCTTGGTTAATCAGATTTTAGTGTTTTGTTTGTCATCAATAAGTGCGTGTAAAGGTCTATATTGAATAAATATGTTTGAGTTTGAAAGTATTTTTTTTTACTTAAGAAGATGATGATCATAATGACAATAATAATACCCTGATGATTTTAATATGCTACTGGTTTATCCCTTAACTACTTCGACACTTCTTCGACCATGTTGTTCGAGTTGGAAATTCATTAAAAGTGCTCGTGTATAAATAATTATGTAGTCATGATTGCGTGTTCCATGAATGTGAATACCTGGGTTTTTAAATTTTTTAAGTATTGAAATTTCTCGTTTTCTTAGGATAAGTACACGGTCTGAATTTTTTTGCAGAAAAAAAAGTGTTTCACATATTTCAAGCGTTGATAGAAGTATGATTGATTCGCGTAGAATCCTGAACAATCATTTTATTTTTGAGATAAAAGTCATCTGAGGTTTTTGGAGTTCCGTACCTCAATGGAAATAATGGATCCCTTATGGTAACACTTCCTTGTCCGTCTGTATGTAAAGACTCATTTTCTTCGCAACGTGTAGAGATATCAAACTGAATTTATATTAAATACTCAGGTCTCATAACTGCGAAAAATCTGAGAATTTCAATGATGACTAATTATCGTCATCATGTTGTCGTTGGAAAACAATAAGCGTGTTATTTATTGATTTATACTCCGTAACTGGAAGGGACAAAAGGATGCGCCGACGTCCAAGACTAGAGCCGAATGCGCACTATAAATATATGCGCACTGTCCGCGCGTAACTAATGACGCCGCGTCGGCTTGTCACAATGCTGCTTCGACAGGGCTGCGCGGTGTGGAGGCGGATTTTTTATATTTTTTCACAACTGAAAAAAACCATAACCCGATTCATCATAACAGCTCATATACGTCCCCACCGAGGGGCTTGAGCCTACCCTAAGTTAGGGTGTGTAAGGCTTAGTCAAACTGGCCCAGTGCACATTGGTCGACTTCACATACATACACCATTGAATTTCTTCGCAGATGTATGCAGGTTGCCTCACGATGTTTTCCTTCACCGTAGGAGCGTCGGACAAATGTACATAATATGAAATTCTAAAAACGAAAAACATAATGGTAATAGCGGTCTCAAGTGGTAAATGGTGGTCATAGACCCGAGTTTTTGATACAAATTTCAGTTTAATACATTACATCTACGCGTTCCTAAGAAAAGGGGTCTTGATAGACAGATGGACAGACAGACAACAAAGTGATATATGCTATAAGATCTTGCTTATTGTCAAATTTCGTGATTCTAGGTCAACGGTAAATACCCTATAAGTTTTAATTCCTTTGCATAATCACAAAATTTGCAAAAATATACGACATAAACAGTTATATCTTTTGATCGCATTGACTTTTTTTTTTATTGCAGAAAGTTGGCAAACAAGCAAACTGTTCACCTGACGGTAAGTGGTAACAGTACCATACATGTTACGCATACATGTGGCTCTTGTGAGATTCGCAGCAAAACTGCAACCCCCACAAGAACCACAGTGTACGTTGCCAACTTGTGACACAAGATGTAAAGTCACAGTACCCAGTAATTTCATTGCCATATCTTACCCTTCAAACCGGAACACAGCAATGCAAGCACTGCTGCTTTGCGGCAGAAATAGGTAAGACGGAGGTACCTAAGCAGACGACCCTGGTACAGAGTCTCCCTCCAGTAAAAGTGACTTACAATAAATATGATTTTTCACAGCTGAAGGAAACCGTAGACCTAAGTATGAAAGCCGTAAATATCTACGTATGTACAGTAAGCTCCGTATCAAGCTATACTGTTTGACCTTTGGACCGATCTTATGTCGCTCGTAATAGTGGCGGGTTTCATAGTCTAAATATTATATATAGCTTGAATGGGAGCTTACTGTACATACCTAGCTACATACTTAGAAACTTAGATAAGTTTTTACAGAACCCTCGATGCGCGAATCCAACTCGCACTTGGCCGATTTTTTGTACAATCAGCAACACATCAAGCTAGACATTTACATTACGAAAGTCGTCGCTATTACGAACGACATGAGATCGGTCTCAAGGTTAACGTGCAAAGCCTGGCGTGTTGCTGAGTGTACACCAAATTATATCATATCATTACTAGCAAGGCTGATTCGTCTATGTTACTAGCAATAAATTCGTTGTTTCTGATTTTATACATAAGTGGTCTCCATATTTGTGTGCTTTTCGCAGGACATCATTAAGCGTCGGACTTAGGGGCCGGATACCTATCCTAGTTAGCGCTGAAAAAACTTCTACGTTCTAAATGCGGCCTTCAAAAAACCCATCCGACAGATTCGTTATAGAGTGTCCAACGTTTTGGTGAAATTGAGGACGATTAGAGATTTTGTGACTTCTTTTGTGCTCAATTTAGGTACATACCTATCTTCTTAATATATAAAATTCTCGTATAACAGTGTTTGTAACCAAACTCCTCCGATAAGTTTGACTAATTTTTATGAACTTTTTTGTGCATGTTAGGTCTGAGAATAGGTCGTAAACTATTTTATACCCCTAGGTGATAAGAATTTTTTTGGGCAATTATTATGGCAAAACATAGTTCGCGGGCACAGCTAGTTAGAATATAAAATGATTGTTTATGCAAGTATCTAACACGGCTTACTCGGTTGGAACTACACTGACAGCATATTATTTTTTGTCGCTTGTCAGACAAAGTACGAGTATACTTCGTCGAATTCCCGTTTGACCACGTCAGCGTTAGTTAAATTGATTAGATCTTATTTATGTTTTTCTCAGTGAAAACTTCGCCAAGAATTCAAAAACAAACAAAATATTTAAAACTTACATTAGGTTAGCCCCTCGGCCATCATCCCCTATCTATATATGTATATAAAAGGTTCCCATCTATAGACGCACGCACAGCCGTAACCGCTAATGGTAGAAACGTGAAATTTGGACAGTTGTTTTAATTCAAAACGCGAACGCACACTGAGGAGGGATTTTACAAAAATTTTACCCTGAAGGTATGAAATATGTTGCAAGTTTGTATGGATTTTTTTAATTAGAAACGATTTTGATAAAACTTGAGATTCATGCTTTTGAAAATATTTCATTGAACACGTGTTTCATGGTTTATTGGAATTCACCCCCTTAAGGTGCAAAATAGGGGTTGAAAGTTTCTATGGAAAATATTTAAAATCTGCTCCAATTTCTATGGAATTTATTATTCGAGCTCCTAAATATAAAATAACAGTCCTCTATATAATAGGCTACAAAATTATTTTACGGGCAAATATAAAATTCCCACGGGAAAACAATAATAACGCGGGCGAAACCGCGAGCGAGAACCTAGTCTCTTATATTTACTTACTAAACAAAGACAGGGTACACGAGTTCATGGCCACCCGAGTGCGCACGCGCCACTATTCCATAGCAATTAATCGCTTCCGCGCCCGTGACGTTTCCGATCCGCGGCAAGTAAAAATGTCATCCATCGAGCGGGATGCGCCGCAGGAAACCGCGTGTAAACATCCTCGCCGGGGATGAGTGGATAATGGATGTGGAGTGCCAGAAAAATTAACGCAGGAAACTTAACATTGCTAACTGCATGATATGAGCACGCACGGCTTTCCCGTTATGGCAGCGAGTGGGGAAACACCTGACAGACTTCTACGTCAATCTACGTCAGTCTGTTGTGTTGCTCCACGTGGAGTGAAGACGCCCGAACTCAGAAAGCAACCCTAACGGCTCTCTAACTAATTATAAGTATAAAATTTACTCATACAAAACGCGGGCCACCTAGCTCTTCCGCGTCTTCGCGGATCTATTAACTAAATCGTACTCTAGGGGTAGAGCAAATACGAGTAAAATTGCGGGGTGGCAGTTTTTTAACAATTCGTTTTTATCACTGAAACTGAACAAAATTAAAGGGAAAAATACTTTAATTTTTTATGCCTAAATATGTTAGGGATTTTATTTATGGTAAAGAATTTTTCAACTACCAATCTCTGTACCAGGGTCGTCTGCTTAGGTACCTCCGTCTTACCTATTTCTGCCGCAAAGCAGCAGTGCTTGCATTGTTGTGTTCCGGTTTGAAGGATAAGATATGGCAGTGATTGAATTGAATTACTGGGTACTGTGACTTTACATCTTGTGTCACAAGTTGGCAACGTACACTGTGGTTCTTGTGGGGGTTGCAGTTTTGCTGCGAATCTCACAGGAGCCACATGTATTATAGGTGACTGTTACCACTTACTATCAGGTGGGCAGTTTGCTTATTTGCCAACTTTCTGCAATAAAAAAAATCAAAAGAAATCACGGATCTCATTAAATATGCTTAATAATATTATGATTTTGGATAACTATGCCTCATAAAAATTATGCAATAAAAAATTATGGGACGTTAATGTTATGCTATTCTATGATTATACCTAGTCAGGCGTCTTTATGACAATCAACATAATGCGAAAAGAAAGGTTTTCAACGCTGTCACATGTCTGCCGAAAAAGACTGCAATAACCGCTTAACATCAGGCGAATAGCTTTAGTCTGTATGCTTGTCTGTGTGACAGTCTTCAATTTTCTTAGTTATTAACTGGAAAACAAAATATTAATTTTGATTTTTTTTAGTTTTTTTTTATTAACTAAAATCCACAGCTCTTTAACTTATTTAACTAATAAATAAACAATAATAAATTAGACTTACAGCCAGTTCTGGATTTTACATTATTTAAATACACATAATAATACAGTTAACAACAATAAGAGATGAAACGAAACGAAAAAAAATATTAAATAATAAGTTTCAATCAATAATCTTTTTTCTACCTCCTATGGTAGAAACCGTGTAAATGGAAATGGTGAAAACTACTAATATTATGTCAAAAGAAATCAGATAATTATGTTTAATAATATTATGCCTTTGAATAAATAAGCGTCATAAAAATTATGCAAAGAAAAAATTATGAGACCGTAATGTTTTGCTACTCGACGATTATGCCCAGTGAGTTATGCCAAGCGTCTTTGTAACAAGCAACATTATGAGAAAAGAATGGTCCACAGTGAAAAAACATTAACTCTACACCAGGGGCCCTACCATGATCGCTTACAGCAAGGTTAAAACAATATCGAAACAGAGAGACACCGCTCGTGCTGCGTATAGCGCCATCCCGCTCTCAGGGCGGTTTTAATATTGTTTTGAGCGATCGTGGTTACCGAGCTGTTCAGAAATAAGTAGAGTTCGACAAGGCTCAAGAAATAATCTCTAGGAGTAATCGAAGTTACCCTTAGACCCGTTAATTGGTAAATGCATTGGGACTTTTTTGAATATGTTAAGAATTTCGCTTGCCATTCTGATTCAACAACCGAGGAACCGGCTTTTATTAAGCTTACTAGCTTTTGTCCGCGACTTCGTCCGCATGGAAGTAGTAATTTGGCTAGTTTATTTTTTATCCAATCTGCTTATATCTTTCCCCACAATTCAAACTATCTCCATACCAAATTTCATCTCAATCAGTTCCGCGGTTTAGATTCCCAACACAAACTTGTCAAAATGTCAAGAATTTCCCTCTGCGGATAAGGGTCAGATGTGGTCCTCGGGAGTGCAAGCCTCGTTTTCATGCATCGCGCGTCGCTCATCAATCATCCTCGCTACGGCGTGACCTTGCGCCAGTGCATTGTCTTACCAAACGCGACGTGAACGCGCACTAGCCGATGGTCCCATAACGAACCTAGTTAATCATGAGACGTATGTTTTTGATTCATCATCACATTGGCCTTTTTGACGAGGTGGAATGCAGTTGCGTACAATACCTGCCTATGGCTGGCAGACAGGAGTGTGAGACACACCCAGCAGGCGTAGCACGGGCTTCCAAGACGGGACTTGAGTCACGCATTATCTCACAATTTCAGTGACATAATATCTATGTCTTTAAGAGTAGCACGGCGGCGCGCATTGAGGCTGCGGTCCGATAACAGCGCTCATAGTGCTAACGATTATAATCGCCTTGTCCAAATTAAAGAGAACACTGAAAATAACGGTCCGGAAGAACAGGTAGGTACATTCATTTTGAACCGTAAACACAATTATCGAACGTCAGACTGACAGTTCGCATAAAGTGATTTCACTCCAGAGCATTAGCGCTGTAAGTTCTTTATGACGTTAACAATGACGTCATGTGGCTCTTCATGCCGGCTAACATTAGCGCGCTCACAACATTTCGGGACGCGTTTGAGCGCGCTAATAGTGACTCTTATTGATTTTCGGAACGCAGCCTTAGTGTGACTGACATGATAAACTTTCTTGACGCTCCTTAGGGGATACAGCTACGTGTCACTGAGTCGTTATCACAAATTTCTTGGCAGCCCGTGCTACGCCTGCTGCAGTGTGCAGAGCATACCCACTAAACCAAGGCTCGGCAACAGGCCAGTAATTCAGTATACACCATTGGTTTTGTTTCCACTGGTGACAAACGATTAAAAATCCTTTCGTGACCACCCTCGGAGTACCAAAATGTCATTAACATAAATACTTGCGTTGTTGAATTTATATATATATTTTTTTTAATATGACACGGAAGCTCTTGGCCTTCACCTCACCTAATGGTAAGCGACGATAAGGCCGAAGATGGAAGCGAGCTTCACCTGGACTCCTCAACATCTGAGGAACTGACTATTTTACCTCTTATTGTCGGAACACAACAATGCTATAAACATTGTTATTATGGCGACAAACTTAGGTAAGACGGTGGTAGCTAGCCAGGCGGGCTAAGAAGCCCTACCACCAACCAAACCAGATAGCAAAACTTCTGCCCCCACTGGGAATCGAAACCCGGACCTCCTGATCAGAACACGGTGGTCGCAACCACCAGACCTTGGAGGCGGTTAAAATTATTCTTAATACGTATCTCCTTACAGTGAGCACAGTCTACTTTAGCTTGACAAATTAACAAGGGATCAATGCAGTTGAAGTTTCGATCGGGCTGGATTAACTCATGGGTAGCCTATTAAACATGGCGTAAACAAAAGCTGACAAGGATTTATTCCATTAATTTATTGAGCATTTTTCAAAGAAAATACCAAGTCACAGATAGATGTACAACTATAACACCCAAGGAAATAAAAAACCTATCAATAATATCATGAACATTGAGCACCACGCTGAAATTAAGCCGGTCAACAATTACACAGACAGATAGCGTCATACTCTAGGGCTGTAAAAGATATATTGTATACGGCTTGTGTTGTGTGCTACTGGCTGGGGATAGGGCTGCCACAAGTATATTATAAAAATAATAAAACCAGAACAAAGATAGAACGGCGAAGGTGCGTCATAAAAAATATATTTGCAAAAAATAAAAACCGACTTTAAAAACACTAAGTTAAGAATAATATAAGAATAGGTACAGACAACATCATACTTCTATATTGAAGTCGCAACCAAACGATGATGTCCTAGAAAGACTTAAAATTTTTGTAAAACATTTTTTTTTTATCTTTTTAGTCATAAATTCAGGTTCAAGGTCAGGTCAGGACAAGTGTAATAGTTAAGGATCCTTCCATCATAAGCTCGGTTCATGACTATCAGAAGCAAATACGTGAATAGCTTCGGGAAAAAAAAACATGAAACACGTTAAACCTACCAATAAAATTTAAAGATTTCTTTCGATTTTCGTGGGATCCCATCATCATATTCTGACTTTGGTGATCTTGGGACCACCCCAGGAATATACTCTATCGAATACAAAAAGAATTTTGAAAATCGGTCCACAATTGGCGGCGTAATCGCGTAACATACCTACGAGTACACACAAAAAAAACATAGGCATCGAATTGAGAACCTCCTCCTTTTTTGAAGTCGGTTAAAAAAGCAACTAATTGCTAATTGTACAGGCAACTCGATCAACAAAGTATCTCCAAGTGGTCTGTGCTGTGATCAACAACCAAATTAAACAATCTGTCGCCGCGTTTAAGCGTTGAGTGAGCACTTTTGGTTCGTCAGTAGCTCGCATGTGGCGCTGTCGTGGCGCAATCCAACGTTCCATGATACGAATTTGCGATTTATCTATACTAATATAAGAGGAAAGATTTGATTGTTTGTTTGTTTATTTGTTTGTTTGTTTGTATTGAATAGGCTTCGAAACTACAGAATCGATTTTGATGAAAGTTGGTATAGGGATAGTTGGAGACCAAGGGAAGGACATAGGGTACCTAATTTTCCTACAGGAAAAAAATTCCCACGGGAAAACAAAAGTAACGCGGGCGAAGTCGCGAGCAGAAAGCTATAAGCAATAATTGTACAATCGCAGCAATTGCGACCGTCTCCAAAGATCGGTAATAAGCGAGCCGGTCAATATGGGTATCAAACGAAATGCAGCCCTTACTTTTGTTGCTTAAAACAGTATTAAAAGCGCTTTGAGTGCGCAGTTTATGAGCCGCGATCAGTACAATACTATCCCAAACTACGCAATACTCAACTCCCATGAGAAGAGTTTGTGCCATCTCCCACCACCCTGTCCGCTGCGGGCTGATGGGGTCTTATAGTGCTGACGGAATAGAAAAGCGAGATGAATGTACGATGTGGGCCGCATGCTACTCTTTCATTCCTACTAATGAGGCGGCGAAAGTATGTCTGTATATTACGCTTTTACGCCATAAGCAATATTATTCTTAATAATATGTCATAAAGAAATTTGGAACAAAAATAGATATAGTTTGATACAAAGATATAGGCTACTTTTTGTACCGAATTTTAATTTTAAAATAAAAACTCTAGCCAATTCGAATAGTATGCACACGTTCTAAAAAACGTATTTCTCGGCAACCGCCGCCGGTCAGGAATAACCTCCGACCGCAACATCCACAGCATCTCAGCTCACAGATCACATTGTGAAATCATACGGTTTACGACTACGCAAATAGTCTCGACGACTAAATTGTCAAAAAAGTTGTGTTTGCGTTTCATAACAGCTTTATTTTATTTTATGACTTTGACATTTTATTGACCAGATGGAGGGAGTCTGGTACTGAGTCTTCCGTTGGGTTTGACTGATAAGTCCATGGTCTCCCTCTCTGTAGCAGAGTCACCTGCGTGATACCCCTGTCTTTCCTGTCTGCCGCCAAGCATCAGTGCTTGCATTACTGGACCGGTTGAAGGCTTGTGACATCTTATATCACAAATTGGCGAGTTACATTGGAGTCCTTGTAGGTGTTGTAGATTTAGGGTACCCCGATACCTATTGCGACTCCTCAAAGACTACCTAGAGGGCAGAGACGTCCTTTTTGTCGACCGAGGTGGAGTGACCGGCCGCCTTCGCATATCCCGCGGTGTCCCACAGGGGTCCGTCTTAGGAACGTGGTATGTCTGGGTGCTTCGCGTGTGTGATCGTTGAGTTTTAGTCGATAGGTAACACAATGCCCCAGTGGCAGCGCAAAGTCCGACATAACCTCACGTCTTCCCAAACGCGAGACCCAGAGATGTTTGCTGAAGACAATGTTCTTTAAATCTTTTAGATTTCCCACTGATGAACTATAAGTATTTCACTTAAAATGCATAATGTCAATTTTAAGCCCAGTCTGCCTTTCTCTATAACAAGCTTCAAGATAAATACGCAATATATAACCTCCAATTATATGAATGCAAAAAAGCTCGTGCGAAGCCTTGAAAATCTAGGGTACTGTGACAGTAAGGTCCAAGAGGTCGCGAGCTCAGCAATAACCTAACTTTTTTAAAAGTACTTAAAATCAATTAAAGTGAGAAACAACTAAAGACCGTATACAATTCATATAGATTTTAACACAATCGAAAGAAAATGAAGTCGATCAATTTTAGGGGGGTGACTGTGACTCAACAAACGCAGGTACCTCGACTTTAAGGTCTTCTACATGATTTACTGATTTTTTCCCCAAAAAATTCTTAAATTTGTCGAAATAAATAAAAATCAGTAGGAGCTAGGCCCGGAGAGTATGGTGGATGTGGAACCGTATATCAACCAAGCTCGGCAGATTTTTTAAGAGTGACTTGTGCCTTATGAGCTGTATTGTCATGCAGGAGGTGAACTGAAGACCGCCTTGGCAGCGTCTCTCTCATGGGGGGGGGGGGGGGGTTCAGATGATTACGCCACTGGTCATGATACATGATTCCAAGTGTTATTTAAATATTGAACCTAAGTTTTTTATTGCATATAAGTAGGGATAGAAATCTGCTGACGAACATAACCAACGCAGAATAGATGATATGCGTTCGAACTACGTCATACACACACACACACGCACAATTAGTCTGAAATTTACTTAAAATAAAATATTTTAATCATTTAGTTACCTAAGGCAATATGTACCTAGGGAAGAGCAGAACCACCCAACACAAGCATGATCATGCTTCCTGGGTGATTCTAGTCACATAATTTTGTGTATCAATCAATGTTGATAAAATAAACTAAGTATTTTATCTATTTACTAGCTGTGCCGGCGAACTTACGTTTCGCCGTAATAACAAATAGTTTACGACCTATTCTCAGACCCACCGAATATACACAAATAATAAATAAACATCGGTCAAGCCGTTTCGGGGGAGTTCTGTAACAAACACTGTGACACGAGAATTTTATATATTAGATTTATTTTTATTTATTTATAAACTTACGAGAGATAAGTTTGTGCGGAACTCTCGGTGCGCGAATTCAGCTCGCACTTGGCTGGTTTTTTTCATTTAGGTTATTAGGTACGCAACCCTAAAAAGCTGACATTTGCTGATTGAGTTGGATTCACCTACCCTACATGCCAAGCTGATCCTTTTTGCAAACTTCGCTGGCACAGTACATGATTACTTCCCAGCTCATCCCTGGCTAGCTGACCCGATTCCGACCGCGACTTCCTCGTGAAACCAGAAATATCCGAGCGTGGACAGGCTTACGCGACATTGTTAAAATGGCTCACCTCAACCCGTGAATGCGCTTGGTGACCCACATTTCGTAGTTCAGTATTGTGCGGTGATGGACTTAGGACCAATGTGTCGCCATTCCCTTTATTCCGTGTCGTGGAAGCCGACAGAGGAAATTTACCTCTGTGAAGTAATGGAACGTGTGCATCGAGTTTCAAGAACGTCGGTGGCGCTGTAGACTGGGCACTTAACTTGCCTACCAATCGGGACGTCCGAGGTTCCAAAACGCCATGTACCATGTGTTTTTCGTTTTCAATGTGTATGTGAAGTCGACCAATCCGCACTGGGCCAGCGTGGTTGACTAAGGCCTAATCACCCTAATATAGGGTAGGCTCGAACACCTCGGTGGGGACGTATATGAGCTGTGATGATGATGATGATGAGGTGAAGGCTCAGAGCTTCGCTGTTTGGGAAAAAAAATGTAACAAAGAGATAACAAATTCACTGTCTTCATATAAACTGCAAAATAGACCACATGTTACGGAAATTTAGAAAGAAAGAAATATTTTAATCTGCCGCACTCAAACATACACCTATAACTATCAATAACATGCTTAACAATAAAGAGAAGTACAATTGAACGAAAAATAAGCAATCTATATATTTAATAAAAATGAATCGCCTAAGTGTATGAACACGCATAATAGTGCTAACGGCACGCTAAAGTATACTGCATTTTATGTTAGAAGCAAGCCATGAAACCCTTTTGAACGATTTTGCCCGTAGTGTTTTTTGATTCGTCCTTTAGGAGGGGATTATTTATTATTATTTTTATTTTACAATTTATGTACACACAAAAAACAGCATCAAGAACATATACACATAGAAACACTGTACAAAGGCACTGCTTATTTCTTCGCGAAATGTCTTCCAGCAGCCCCGTCACTAATATAAAAGTATTTAATATGGTAGTTGTGTGTGTAAACACAAACAAAGGTAATAACAATATTAATAATAAAATACCTACTTTAATTAGTTAAATAAAATACAATATACTAAAAAATACGGATATAAATAAACTACATTGTTAAAAGATAATAAGCTTTTACTCGTTTCTTAAATATGTAGATGTAAAGTTTGACAGTCGCGAATGTTGGCCGGTAGGGAATTCCACAGTCTAACTGCATGCACAGTGAAGGAGTGGGAGAAATAGCCGCTATTATGGGACGGGAAAGAAAGCAGGGAGCAAATATGGGATCGACAATCAGCATTAGGCGGACGTGCAGAGGAGAATCGAGGGGATTTTTGATAGGTGGGGGGTAAAGTAAAATTCGTCCAAGTCGTAAAATTGCTAAAATAGGCGGATTTTGACAATCGAGGGGTCCATTTCGATCAATTTTTGGTAGCTGAGATCGAATTTGAGGTCATCCCAACAGTATTTTTTCATATTTTGAGACAAAAATCATTTTTTTAACCAAAATTTTTAAAAATGATAAACATGAGTCACTTCAGCTAAGTATATTAGAGTCGTCTTCTACTAAATCGATGCCGCGGAATCGAAAAATGACAAAATTGAATTTTGGTGAAAACTGGAGGTAGTGGACACCCTCCAAAACATATTTTTTTCGAATTATATCGAGTTTGTTGTCGTTTCCGCCTAATTCGGTATCGCTGAGCACGATTTTAATGTTCAATTTTCTGAAAGGCGCAAGGAACATAAAAGCACTAGATATGAAAACACAAAAAATAGTTATTTTTATTGAAATCAGAAATGCAGTCATCATATTCACAGGTCACCGTCCACGTCCTCCTCGGACTCTTCAAGCAGGGTACCACTGAAAAATATAAAGAAGTATAAGTTTGGCATATCTTTATTTACGACTTAAATGTAACACTATTCTACGAACTTACGCGAGTTGAAGAGGTAAAAAGGACAAAATTTTTAGGTGTAAATGTTGCTGAATACCTAAACTTGTTACAAAATTAGATAGATTTGTGTACGCTCTAAATAGAATTAGACTAACCACGTCAAAAGAAGCAGCATTAACGGCATATCATGGATACGTTTCGTCTGTTTTAAGGTATGGTGTTATTTTGTGGGGCAACTCAATTGATCTAATAAGAGCATTTCGAATTCAAAAAAATGAATAAGATCAATATTTGGCGCTAATTATTTAGATAGCTGCAAACCACTATTTGAGGCACTTAATATTCTTCCACTATGTATATAGGCAAGGCCTATATACATATATTTGAAATGGCAGTATTCGTAAAAAAGAATGGAGCTCTATTTCAAAAGAATAGTGTATTTAACAGTAAAAAGACTAGAAATAACAATTTATTATATGTTCCGGTACAACCATTAAAATTATTTTAAAAAAATGTATACTGTATGGCAATAAGGATTTATAATAAAATACCAGAACATATTAAGCAATTGACATTAAGTAAATTTAAGAATAAGTTCTTCAATCATTTTTTCAACAAAATGTATTACTCAGTTAACGAATACTTAAATGATTCAATAATATAAATGTTACCTATATCAATTTAATATTTTTGGATTTATTATTTTCTATACTTATCTACTTTGAGCTGTGTATAACTGTGTAAATTGTACTGTACGTAAATTAATTGACATATTAATAAAGTAAATTAAGCAATGACATTTATTGAAAATTTAAATTAAGTGGACATTTATAGCGAACACTTTTAAAATTGACATTTATAACTTTGTTTATTTGACATTTTTGTTAATATGTAATCACAATTTTGACTTGGATTAATTATTGTACCCAAATGATAAATTATAAAAGTTTTGCATTTATTGCAATTGCTTGTATTTTTATGACTGGTATCCAGTAGATTAATGTTAAAGTCATCAACCAGTACAACCTTCCTGCATATTTTCCTTGGCTGCCGTAGGATCTTATAGAGCATTAAATCCAACTGCTGGAGAAAGCTGTCTATGTTACTGTTTGGTGGTCTATATATGCACACCACAACACTCGAAAACTTTTTCAATGGACATATCCCGAATCCAATCAATTTCTTTACTGTCTAGCGATTTTTTTACAAAAATACAAGTCCCTTCCTTCCGGTTCGATTTCTAGAGAACGAAGATGCTAAGCTATAGTTATCAAAGCTTAGACAATCCAGGTCAGAGCTCTTTGTAAAGGTTTCAGTGAAACACAGAACGTCAATCTTTGGAGTTATTGTATTTAAGTAGATTTCTAAATTAATTTCTCTATTTAGCTCTATGCATTTTCTTAAACTAAGGATTATTTACCGGTTTGAATATTTAAGCCATGGATAAACCAGATGTGTGAACGCGAGCATTAACCTGATGAAACAACACATACCTACTTTCTGAGTTAACCTGGGCTTCACTTTAATTTTTTACGCAATCGACGCAAAAGAGTGCAATAGCATGCATATTGCATAGTTTATTGTTTGGCCTTTGCAAGTTAGTCCACCCTCAACATCTCAATAAACTGATGATGCCACCTTGCCAGCCGACAATATTGCCTCCGATTTCTGTGTGGTCGGCTGACTAGATTTCCATCCATCCATCCATTGGATGGTTTGTTGTTTTGACAATGGAGTGTAATGACTAATGCTGAACCGAAGTTTTACCCATTGTAACAAATCTGTCAAAAAATCGATCTCGCGCCTACTCATAGCGGATCAGGCTCAAACATCTCCCAACAGTCGCGAAAAATTATGAGTCGAATGCGTTTTTGCTCAGCTGAATGCATTCCAAGGACCTTAGGACCCAACGACCCAGTCCTTAGAAAAACCAAGTTGATTTACAATTGAATTCTGTAACACATTTTTTACAGTAATATACGACGGAGCGGATTTTTTTTAATTCGCTCTAATTTAACAACCGTAAATACTTATAACATGTTATACTTCCAAAGTGTATGTCATCCAAATGACGTGATAAAAAAATAACTTTACACGGAACCTTTAATCCACCCTCGCATTAGGGCGGCATATTATAATGCATTCGTATAAATCTATTGAAATATGATTAATAACTAACAAAGCGACGCCAATTACGTACCCGCCAACCACAACTACATATACATAGTTCTCAATAGATAAAACTAAAAGGCGTGAAATACAGTAGCCACAGCCTGGCTTGTACTTGCGTCCTTTTTGATTGTAAACCAGTGATAAGTTTATCAACAGGCAAAAACTGGCGAGCGCAACTATTCTTGTGATACTTGGCCTACCGATTCTGTAGATTGCCTTCAATGCCATTGCCTTCATCTAGAATTCTAGATCATTGACTTTGAACCCCGACACTAAAATGTATTTGTATGGTTTAACTTTTCTAGATTAGCGTAGCGCCAAGCGTTTCAGTAAGAGAATCTGAAATGTCCTTCTGACACAAACAGCATTTCGTCCGATCAATTTCTAAGCAATGAGCTTCCGAAAATGCAGCCGAAGCTGCCACCGTAAGCTTCGAACTTTTCATTATGGTGCATACCTGAAAAGCACAGGTCCTGTCAGAGCGTACGTAAAAGCAGTTATGCTAACGAAAAGAAAGTACTCACCAAGACAGGCGTCTCCAACAATGTGTAGAATAGTTGACTTGTCACAACGCACAATAAAACACTAGCTCACAGGCCTAAAAAGAACTCAGCATGAATCGCTGGTACTTCGTGCACATGAAGAAACCTAAGCAAACATCTCGGTCAAAACTGCAACTCAAGTGTTCAGTGAAAAACTGTTGGTACTGGTCGGCGGATAAGTTTGAACAACTGTCCACTACCTCCAGTTTTCACCAAAATTCAATTTGGATTTGATTCAGCGGCATCGATTTAGTAGAAATCGACTCTAATATAGCTGGTGTACTCAAGTTTATCATTTTTCAAAGTTTTGGTTAAAAAACTTATTTTTGTCTCAAAATATGAAAAATTACTGTTCGGATGACCATAATAACCTCAAATTCAATCTCAGAGACCAAAAATTTATCGAAATGGAGGCCTCGATTGTCAAAATCCGCGTATTTTAGCAATTTTACGATTTGGGGGTATTTTACCACCCACCCCCCCCAAAAATCCCCCCCTAAGGGACCAATCAAAAATCACTACGGGCAAAATCGTTCAAAAGGGTTTTAACAACAACTGGCCAAGTGGCTTGCTTTTAACATCAAATGCGGTTTTTTCCTGAAACATAATGTGTACCGCTAGCACTATAACTTCTGAACGACTGCACCAAATTGGATAATTCTTTTTTTTTGTGTTCGTTATTGTCAGTACAGGGTAAGGTAAAACACCCAATCTTCGACAAAGCACCAATGTTCGACATTAAAAAAGTTTGCTGAAAAAAATAAGAATAGTTTTACATTTTTAAACGCATTTGGCGTATAGACAATAGACATGGATTATCTTCTTGTCATTGCGGATGAAATTTCATACATTCGGCCATTTTGAAGAAAATGGCGTAGTCATATGTTTTGACCGCGAGAGATCTCTCACGGAAATCCGGTATAATTAGCTAAATCACCAAGAAGATGAGTAAGATATATTGCCCATAACTTTAAATTGTTTTGCTTTATCGAAAATGTTAGTTTTTTATAAAGTTAAGTGACAAATTCACTACCTTTTAGTAATTTCTTTACAAGGGTGAGTTTATATTATATTATGAAAACACGCCTGTCGATAATTGGAGTTTTATTTTTAGCATATTCTTATCTTCGACAAATGTCGAAACTTTTTTAAAATGTTTTTTTTGCACCTTATAGTACCATTTTATGACGTTTATTTAGCTCTGTAAAAATTAAGTTCCTTCATTGAAATCGTCAAACTGCTTCCAATAATCGACAGCCATGTCGATGATTGGATATTCCATATTTTCCAGTAATCGACATAATATTTTTTGTACGAATGGCGCCTAAAAAAATTACCTCTTCAAATGACTAACTAGCGGAAAACAAATAATAACACAACAATTATTAATGAGACAAGATATAACATTGATAAGGGCCAAGATATTCCACCATAATAAATTCGGTCTCAGTATCTTCGATATCTTGCTCTTCAACAATTATCTTGAATATAAACGCTGCTGCGGAATCCACAACTACAAAAGAGACAATCAGACCGGGGTGGTGATTTTGTAACTCATCAATTGATCGGCAATCGTTATCAAACTGGGTGACGTAAAACAATGAGTATTGGTTGATTTATTCAACAAATATACCAAGATCACTCAGATGATGACGTTACAGAATGTTAAACCTATTAAAAATAAGTTTTAATTAAACAGAACTATCAAATCTATACGATGGACTATTGCCTATGAGTTACAACATCACATTGCTTGTTAATAATCTAAATGGTTCCAAACAAGTAATGAACTTCTACTTCAGTTACCTTTAACTTCTTCAACATGTATCCAAAGTGCTGCAGAAAAAACACCTTTAAAAGCGACATGACCTGGGACATCAAAATCTATACCCAAGAAAGTGGAACATATTCCATCGCCGTTTAAACGTAATTTATTTTGGCCCGGAGAAGAAGGTGACAAAAAAGGACAAAAAGGAAATTATAGGAAAAAATTCCCTGTGCAAGTAAACTGTAGAGAGATAATCATGAAATGAAAGAGGAGGAAAAAAGAGAATAGAAAATGAAATTAGAGCCAAGTAAAGAAAACAGAGAAGACAATTAAAACAGAAAGAGATAGAAAATAAAAAGCAAAAGCGATTAAGAGAGAAATAAGAATATGAAACGAAGTAGGACAACAAATACGATATGTTTATGACACATCTTCGGACAATACAGACACCGAAGTAAATTATGCGGAATGTGAAGATAGTTCCAACATGGAAATAGGCGAAGAAATAACGGACAATGAACAGGCCACGGAAAAGAATGAAAACTCTGATAACTCGTAATACGAAGATGTGCCACTGAGCGGATTTTCTAAGCCAGCAAAAACTTGCTATTGGATATTATGTGATAATTACATACGAAGGAGAAATTTTCCCAGGCATAATTAAAAATATTCATCAAAACAAGATTCAAACTAGCACAATTACATTTTTAGTCGGTAATACGTTCAAGTAGCCTGAAAAAGATGATAAAATCTGGTATCAAAGTCTGACATTGTTAAGGCAATTTCCAAACCAGTGTTCCAAACCAGGTTTCTATACGATACCAGACATGAAAGAATATATTAATCTATCTTATCTTTCGCAATGTAAGGTATTAAGTAATTAATTAATGATTTAATTTAATGCTCATGAGAAAACTTTTTTATTTTATTTTTGTTTTTATTAATTAATCAAGTGGAAGACTAAGGTAAAGTAATCAATAGTTGCAATATCATTAAAAATAACTTTGTAATTCCAAATTAATAAAGTATCTCAAAAAGTAGCCTATTTTTATTAATTTATTAGTTCTTAGTAGCTTAATTAACAAACCTGTGATTAAAAGTTGCGTTGCGATATTAAATAAGAAGTCTATTATAATACCAAATACTTAATTTAGGTATTAATGTAAATTTTTGAGATAATTTAGAATAGGAGATAATCTCATATAAAAGAATTAAGTCTAATAATGTAACGGATTATTGTTAAAAAAATTAAGTTTTAATAAAACAGAGAATTTTTGTAAAACAAAATTATATTGTATTGAGAAGTACTTCACATATGTATCTTCACATACATGGCCCGTCTTGTATATTATAAGCTCATTAAAATAAATTAAAGACTGTTCAAGACTTTATTGGAAATAAGTCTGATCCAAGAAGTCGATAATTGGATGACGATAATAATTAGAACTTGTTGATTACTAGATCACGATTATTGGAACATGTCGATTACTGGGTGTCGATATATGGGATTTTGCAGTCGATAACTAGGCAAAAAAGAGCCTAAATCTATTTTGATATTTTTCTTTAATTATTAATATTACACTTGCTAAGACTTTAAAATAATGTAGCAAACACCCAAAAATTTTACCTAGTGCATTAAAGTATCATGTAATGTCTTATAGATAGGCATTTAAAAAATGCTCGTAGGCGTACGTTAAAGTGTCGATAACTGGGTGACTTACCTTATGTATAAAATAAAATTTTAAAAATCTAACAGATCTTCTCATAATCTGAAATCGAGTGAGTGAATGAAACAGAAGACTGTGAGAGATCTTCTTCTTCTTTTTTAATTTGTGGCTGTTCAGAATTATCGTTCTGAATATTTAGAATTAATATCGTTGTTTATATATTTTTTTTATTTTACTTCATTTTTATATGTTTTTAAAAAACTAAACGCAGATTGTTAGCATGCCTAAACAAAACGCAAAACGTTGCTTTGACGTTTGCAAAAATTTTACCGTTAGAGACACTTTTCAAATTCAAATTCATTTTACATTTATAGAATTAATAATATCAAATTCATTGTAACTTGTTGTTTCTTTACTTTAACTAGAATACCTAAACTTCAAGTTTGATTGCGAATCTTGAATAGACCAGTTACTTATACAGTCCACTGCCTCCTTACGAAATTTCCCTAAGAACACCTATTAGGGATCGCATCGATTAACAGTGGCAATTGGTCGTTTGGGAGGATAACAACCATTACTGCCAGTGGCAAGTGCCTTCAATAGATTTAACAAAACATTGACGGCAAACGTTTAGTTGTTCAGTCAGCAGATGATAACTTCAAACATACCATACAACGTATGTTATAACAAAAACAAATATGGCGGTACGAAGTTCGCCAGGACCCCTAGACAAATGCCTCACGCTAACTTTTCCGCAGTCGTACCGCAGAACAAATGTATAGATGTGACATTATCTTACGACAACCTCACACTATTTTTCAACTAAGCACAGCTAATGTCAACTTTATGCATTTTTTCTGCGGAATGACTGCGGAAAAGTTAGCGTGTGGTGTGGCATTTGTCTAATTTAATAATTTATGAGACACTGCGAGACGAAAAGATCCCTGCACGCGCTTTAAATGCTGGTTTTTAGCCTCTGATGTGGAAGGATATTTAACATAGTTATTCGATTTAAGTTAGTAATTCGATAGTAGGTAACATCTTACGTGTATCGTAGTCAAATTCGTCCCACGGGCTCCCAGCGGTCATCAATTGGCGTGTAATCGACTCAATAGAATGCAATTGACCCAACCTTGTGCCGGCGTCTTACCAACACATCAATCATTTCGAGTGGGGACCCCGGTAGCTGAGGCTACGTAAATAAACTTTATTACGTCTAGTCCGAGCGTAGAGCTATTCTAATGCTCAGATTTATTTCTTGTGCACTTCGGGTTGATCCATGAAGTCTAAAGTCGTTAAGAGACCTAACGAGTCGGATAAGAGCAATAATATACACGTTATCACAACTTGTTGACTTCACTCTGAAGGCCTGTAAGATGGGCATAGACGTATATACGAGTAAGGGGGGACCGGGTGGGTCGTGCCCACCCCAGAATGGTCTAGTGTCCACCCTAGGATGTTAGGATGCCGATTCAAAATTCAATGATGGACGCCAACATACTGATAATTTCACAAAAAATCATGGGCCCGGCCCCCCCTGGAAAAAAACTCTAGATACGCCAATGAAGATGGGGGGGTGTAAGGAATGGAATACAGACTCAGGGAGTTCTACGATTATAAAATTATTGAAATAAGGTTCACTTTTAAGATTGACTCGCGTATATTTGATTTTAACGTATCAAACGCTTTTTAGCATTCGTGGTCACGGAATGACTTAAATTGGTGGGTGACATAGAGTAACATCAGATTAATTATTGTAACACCGTCATCTCATACCTATATTTATGTGGTCCGTTTCACGCAAACGAAGCTCACAATATCTTTTGTTTCGGCAGTCAGTGTCAAGCAGTTGGAATACTCGAACCATTATCTCTATTGAAGTTAGGGTGTTTTTGAGTTTTCAAAAGCCTCGCAATCTCTTCAAAAGTATTGATATCTTTTTCCACAGCGCCTTCAAGCAATGTGACCAGTAAAACCAAAGAAAAGGGGCCCATATAGCTTTATAGCAGCCCGACGAAGGTATCTCTCACAGAGAACATGCAATTAGTGCATTAAGTATCTAATCTTCTAACATATAACATTCTCGTGTCACAGTGTTTGTTACTGATCTCCTCCGAAACTGTTTGGCCGATGTTTATGAAATTTTTTGTGTATATTCAGTAGGTCTGAGAATAGGTCGTAAACTATTTTTTATTATGGTGAAACATAGTTCGCCGGCACAGCTAGTCCAATATATAAAATTCTCGTGTCACAGTGTTTGTCACCAAACTCCTCCGAAACGGCTTGACCGATCTCCATGAAATTTTTCGTGTATGTTCGGTAGGTCTGAGAATTGGTCGTAAACTATTTTTATTATGGCGAAACGTAGTTCGCGGACACAGCTAGTAAACATGTTTATTAAAAGTTTCGCCTGTAACAGTTCCGGTCTCCAAAAACGCATGACCCGATGCCTTTGTGACCAACTTGAGTATTCAATCCGCATCGATTCCTCGAGAATCGAGATGTGCATCGAGATATCGATTTAATGGCATCCGAGTGGCGAATTAAAAAGCCACCGGCCGAATACGTAAGCACTCGCAAAGAACGCGGCGGACGTTCGGAATAATTTTGAGGATATTTGAATGAAATAAACATATGAGCTTAGCATAATTATGGTATTTAGAGACCTGTGGGGAATCTTGATTGACTGTGAACGCTTTGAAGACAAAATGTCGCAATTCAAGCAAATATGCAAGTACAGTGCTACAGGGGGGATCATCATAAGGTAACGCGACCAAAATTGTAACTAACACTGCAGTCTTGCGAAATGCCGTATAATAACAGTTTGTTGTAAATCATTTATGTATTTTTTTTATATATAGGGTTGTTACGGATGCGGAAATTCAGGTTCTTTCTATGTTCAACTGTATCTATTTTTTTTATCGACTTCAAAAAAGGAGGAGATTATCAATTCAATACGTATGTTGTTTTTTTGTGTATGTTACGCGATTACGCCGCCAATTGTGGACCGATTTTCATAATTCATTTTATATTTCATAGAGTATACTCCTGGGGTGATCTCAAGGTCACCAAAGTCAGAATCTGATGATGGAATCCAATAAAAATCGTGGGAAACCCTTAAATTTTATAGGTATTATCAACGTGCTTTGTGTATGTTACGCGATTACTCCGCCAATCGTGAACCGATTTTCACAATTCTTGTTGTATTCGATAGAGTTTACTCCTGGGGCGGTCTCAAGGTCACCAAAGTCAGAATTTGATGATGGGATAGCATGAAAATTGAGGGACGTCCTTAAATTTAAATTTTATATCCTTAACATTTGGGACTTGCCCTGACCTGACCTGACCTTGGACCTGAATTTAATCAATTAAATTCACTGAAAAGATAAAAATAAAATATATTTAAAAAAAATAAAAGAAGTGTTTTTGAAGTCGGTTTTTATTTTTTGTAAGATATATTTTATTTATGTATGTTCACCGATTACTCCGCTATTTGTGGGCTGATTTTCTAAATTCATTTTGTCATCAAAAGAGTATACTCCTGAGGCAGTCCCGTTATCATGTCATGATCTGATGATGGGATCCCATGAAAATTGTGAGAAACCCATAAATTTCATAGTAATGTCCAAAGTGTTTCATGTTTTTGCTGAAGATATTCAGGTATTTGCATCTGGTAGTCATCATACCATCATTGCTGAGCTGATGCTGGAAGGTTTCTGGTAGGTAAGGAGTTCGGGAATAAGTATTGTAATACTGCTTAGAGCTAAGACGTTTCATTTTAAATTATTCTGGTGTTTGCCTTGGCTCAAATTCTAATAGGCATGTATTAAAACCAAAAAAGATTGAAATAAAAAGTTTTTATAAAACAATAAAACCAACTGCAAAAGCACCAAAAATTCATAAACATAAGAATACAGTTTTACATCACAGTTTTATATTGAAGTCGGTGCCAAGCAATGATCACCTGGAAAGTCTTAAAAAATATCATCATATCAGCCAATAGACGCCCACTGTTGGACATAGGCCTCCCCCAAGTTAAAAAATATGTTAACAATTAATATAGTTACCTACTTAAAATTTGGCACCAACTTCAATACAAAACTGTGACGTTGTATGTATTCATATATTATTTATGAGTTTTTGGTGTTTTTGAAGTCGGTTTTATTTTTTTTGTAAAAAATATTTACAACGGCTAACACGGGCGAGGCGAGAACACGCTCTGCAGGCCAACTGAGGATCTTTTATCGTATGACATGGTATAAATTTGAGAAAAAGCTGCATTTCGTATTACCGATCTCGAATGATATCATCACTATGGCATAATTTCAATGATGTCATCATTAATTAATGAAAAAATTATCAAAAATCTGACCGGAAATCGTATTTTTCGTTTTGCACTATGATATCATATGATATCATTTGCAAAACCATGAGATCGGTAAAGGCCCTCTGGTCCCGCCCACTTTCTTTACATGTCGTTATTTGCTGCAGATATGAATACGCATTCGGAAAAGCTCCGCATTCATTGATGCGGATGACGATGTTTGAATTAATATTATTCCGCAATTGCGGATGCGGATAGCACTATAATATTTATTGAAAAAAGTAAGTGAAATATTGATAAATTTTTAAATCCAATATAAGAAAAACTCAGCCTCGGCAGGATTCGAACCTGCTTCAACATGCCGTGTTGACGCAATGGCCGCTGAGGAGCTGAGGTCTAACCCAACCCGAACGAAATTTCAACTGTATTGATGTCTTTTTGCTTTATTAAACCAAAGTGACGACACCGTTAGCGCAGAGGTCGAGTGATTGCCTACTGCACAACAGGTCGCGGGTTCGAAGCACCGTACGGGACAAATTTGTATGGCCTACAGAAATTTGTTCCGGTCTGGGCGTATGTGCATGTGATATTCTATGTTTGTAACTACACCCACGACTCAGGAGAAAATCCTAGTGTGGGGCGACGTTTTTTTAAAACAAAAAAAAATTAGGTACTTTACCCTGTACCAGAGTCGTCGCGCTGTTACCTCTATCTTACCTATTTCTGCCGCCAAGCAGCAGTGCTTGCATTGCTGTGTTCCGGTGTGAAGGGTAACATAAGGGTAACACAGGCAGTGACATTACTGGGTGGGTACTGTGACTTGACATCTTATGTCAGATTGGAGGTGGTAGATTAAAATTTGCAAGTCTTGCAGGAACCACGTGTACCACATACCATCAGATGGGCAGCCTGCTTGTTTGCCAACATAGTTGTATAAAAAAAATCTTTAGATTCCTATTTGAAAACGGTGATCGACCGGTCACAGTCATAAAATTGTAGCTCCTTTTAAATAGAAATCCGTTAAAATGTTCGTTTTAGAAAACATTAACAGATTTATGTAGATTTTCATAAAGCGAAAATGTTACAGTTTCTATGTCGGTTGCCAAATCACAGTGACGATAAAAACTAATGGACATTATATAGACAACGACTGGGAATCATGAATGTTTTTATGGTAGTTTCAAATCTATTTTTGCACATTTTCATTGAAACATCTAGAAAAGTATCTCACTACTTTATCACTGTTCCATGTGAAAAGGATGTAGCTTCATGTAAAAATAAAAAACTGAGTAAGTATTTATATTAGGTCTTTGGTAATAACATAATGTATTATACATTCCTTAGTTTTTCATTGGTATAAAACGAGGCAAGTGCGAGTTAGACTCGCACTTGTATGTAGCTTCATGTAGAAAGTAAAAAACTGAGTAAGCGAGAGAGTGATATATCTGTTACCGGAAATGTAACAATTCCTAGGAAATGTATACAATTCCTAGGAAATGTATACTATTTCGAAGCTATTTAGGAAATGTATAAAATATTGTTTTAAAAATTATTTAATACATACATATCCTGAGAAATGTATACATTTCCTAGCAGCTCCGAGCAAGGGGTGCAGGGGGGCCCAGCCCCCCTGCTCGGGGGGTCTGCCCAGTAAAAATAAAGAGGAGTGATAGGATTAAACTGTAGGTTAGGTTAGATATTGTGACCATAAAGAGTTGCTCAAACTGCTTGAAAAAGAAATTCATTGGCTGAAACTGTAGGTTAGGTTAGGTTATTACAAGAAGATTTTAGGAATTACATACATTTCCTAGGAATTGTATACAATATATCTAAAAAATACAATAATCCGCATACGCGGATGTTAACCTCTAATAATCCCCTTCAAATTTTTTTACATCCATAACAATACATATTAACGGTTCACCGATTTTTCCTCTACATATACTGTAAAGCATTGCTGCTTACCAAATTTAATTATTCTAGTTCAAAAGGATCGCGTTGATTTACAAGTTTTCAATAATCAATAATAATAATATTCAATATGGCGTCCAGTTGTCGCCATATTGAATTTTTATTACTATCATTTCGAGCCTCGTGGCGGTTTGCAGCAACGCGCGCCTGTAGCCGATTCAACGTTATTATGTATGGTGTCTGTCATTTACCACGCGGCTGACAAGTGACAATCGCCATACACACTCCTATCGCCATAGATAGGTTCGTTATTAAAGCAGCTTAAGCAGCTTCATATTTGAATAACTGTCATGTAGAATAGCTGCAAAACATGGAGCTGTTTGTAGATGGGTATATCCTTGTGGCCTGTTGTTGGCGGGCTGGAGTACGGCTCCTCACGGGCCGGAGTTGGCCCACGGACCGTACTTTGCCAACCCCCGGTCTACTGAAATACTAACCGCCTCGAATATGATACCGTTACGACGTTAAAATAACCACGAGCAAAATTACCCTTATCATTTTCTTATATAGATATTATTCATGCTAATTGCTGGACATTATGCCTTCCCTCTGATAAATTATTCTGTCCGATTAACTGCGACACGACATAAAGTTTCCACTTATGCCATGGTAGAGTTCTCGGCCGAATTGAAGATACTCGACTCAAATATCTTGACCCAGCAAACAACGCAGTCTTTAATGATCCTCCCGTATCCACTCCAGCCATTGTGCCGATTTGTGCAGTAAGTGTTCGTGCGATAGTGATGTACACATGTAACAATCAATGTTGTTATCGATAAAGCTTACTACTAGAGATATTAGAGGTTTTTTAGGGGCCAAATAGTATTTATTCCCTTTCGTTTTCATCTCGGTACCTCGCCTGTCCACCTTATTGTCATCTGCTTCCAAGAATCGGAAGGCCATGCAGCTTCCCGTCACAATTTTGATTATTCTTAGAACCCTGTCCTCCAGCCTCAAGCGGCGGCAATAACTATTAGAGCCCCGGAGGGGTATATTCAAGTAGGTGGATATTCAAGTATAAAACTAGTGGATCCTCGTGTGTGTGTATGTGTGTGTGTGTGTGTGTAGTAAATATTTTTTATACAACCAAGTTGGCAAATAAGCTTACTGCCCATCTGATACTAATTGACTACAGTTGCCTTTAATAGATGTAGAAATAACATGTATTAAAAGCAACTGTAGCCACTTGCAACAACAAGAAATTTATACGATTTTTAAATCGATAACCCCAACATAGATCCAACTGAACAGCCGGCTTCAAAAGTAGATAACCATTTTAGTACCATATCACACCAACTATTAACAATGCAATATAGGTGTAACCATAGTAAATAAAAGGAATAGTTGGTTTGACATGGTACTAAATCTGCTAAAAATGCTTATCTACTTTTGAAGCCGGCTCTACGTTGCCAACTTGTAATATAAAATGTCAAATTACAGTAGGTACACAATAATTTTGCTGCTTACCTTACCGAAACACAACAATATAAGCACAGCACACACTCTTTTCTCGAAAAACTTTTTACCATTGTAGTTTGCTAAATGACACTTTAGCAATGCCCAATTTGTGGACCATTTTACGAATATTCATACAAAGCTGTCAAATAGAATAATTGCTTATGATGAATTGCACTCCATTCATAATACAATGAATCATAATATGATTCGTATTATGATTCTGCAATGCGGCCTTTTTAGGTCCACTGCACACACTCTTTTGTCGAAAAACTTTTTACCATTGTAGTTTGCTTACGATCCTAAATATCCGATTTATTATTCACAGAACATATTTTAATCAAGATACGAACAGCACTATTTTAAGGTAAGTTTTTCTTTTGTAAATTTTCTTGTCTCTTTTGAAGTTTGCATTTTTATTTGTATACTAATTGGATTTTCCACTTAATTTTGTCGACAACATGTCCCACAACTAATACGGCCCCCTGTCAACGGTGGGTGCATTAAAATCGTTATTCAATTGAACAACTCGCATTGTGGGCCAATGAGGCACTTATCTGTACTCAGCTAGATACAATGTCAGCTCTGATTGGGCGCGCACTCACCACGACTGCGTATCATACCGAACTGTTTATTATCACCTTCATGCTTTTTGGTCCCTTTGCTTTGGCATACACAAACGCCACAAACGGCCTTCACCGCTGTAACGCAGGGTCATTTCCAGGGAAAGCTGGCTGACTGCTGATTTCTTGTAAGATCACTGATTTTCCGTCAGCGAACTGCTTCTTGTTTTAAAATTGGTGGATGTGAGGTTGGTTAATACTAACACCCCCTGGATTCAGTAGGTATTTCGACTGCCGATTAGACAGATATCTTTATCATCATCATCATAATTTCAGCCAAGAGACGCCTTCTGTTGGACATAAGCCCTCATCCGCATACAGCGGCTTCCTGCAACCTTCACCAGATTGTTGGTCCACCTTGTGGAAGGCACCAACACTACGTCTCCCGGTGGTACGCGGCCGCCACTCGAGGACCGCCCCGCCCCAGTGGCAGTCCTGCGAGCGATCTGTCCTGCCCACTGCCACATATACAACTAACTAAATAAAGAATATTAACCGCCTTCGAAGTCTAGTGGTAAGGATTATCCGGTATTAATCTAAATGTCTGGAGTTCGATTTCCCACTAGGGCAGAAATTTTTCTGTTCGCTCAGCGAACTATTGTTAAGGTTAAGCAACGTTGGCTGTGGTCAGTTCTTTGATGGATGAGCAAAATACGGAACATCTCGGACTTCAGGTGAAGCTCGCCTGCATCTTCAATCACTTACCATCAGGTAAAGGGAAGGCTAAAAGCTTCCCTGCATAAAGAAAATGTTTCGCCGTTGTACGATGTCATTATGATAATGAATGATGATGGGGATGACACAAACCCTCTTTTTTTGGTAATGGACCTGGAGAGCGCTATCATCATTATCATCACAGCTCATATACGTCTTCACCGAGGGGCTTGACTAGAGCCTACCCTATGTTAGGGTGATTAGGCCTTAGTCAACCACGCTGGCCCAGTGCGGATTGGTCGACTTCACATACACCATTGAATTTCTTCGCTGATGTATGCAGGTTGCCTCACGATGTTTTCCTTCACCGTAGGAGCGTCAGACAAATGTACATATGAAATTCGAACACGAAAAACACATTGGTACATGGCGGTCTCGAACCCCGACCTCCCGATTGGAAGGCAAGTGCCGAGTTCACAGCGCCACCGACGCTCTAAACGTTATCATTTGCCCCATGTGCATTTGTCTTGAGCTATTGTAAGAATGTATTTATTGTAAAAATTTTATATTATCTTAGTTAAATAACAACCAAACGTAAATTGCTCCAGTTAGGATGTCTTTTCTTTTTTCTTTTAACAAAAAACGTCGCCCCACGCTAGGATTTTTCTCCTGTATCGTGGGTGCAGTTATAAACATAGAATATCACATGCACATACATCCAGACCGGAACAAATGTCTGTAGGCGATACAAAACATTTGTCCCGTACGGGAATCGAACCCGCGACCCGTTGCGCAGTAGGCGATCACTTTCCGTAATACAAAAGTACTCTGTGGCGATCACTCGACCTATGATCCTATTCGCCAACAGAATGCTTTTACCCTCGACCGATCCAATCCAACTGACGCAATACCAATGACAAATCATTCGAAATTATCAAAAAATGACCCCTCAATTTTACAGCAAAATATCCCCTATGCATTCCAGACAAGTCCCCAAATAGCTTGAACGGTCGCGACGTTTTCTTTTGTTCTGACATTCCTTTGATTTGGTCTGCGTCTTCCAGACAAATCACCGCGCCCTTGTGTCCAAGGAGCAGGGTACAAATTACTGGGTTGTCCAATCGGGGAAAATTCAAAGGGAATGCGACTGGCGCGCGGTAAACAAACCTGGCGTTTGGGGAATTTCCTCGTTTAACTGTGGTGATTAAAAATTGTTTCTTTTGTTCTTAGATATGGAAATGCCAATGAAAGATACCTGCTAGTTTAGTGAGGATAGTGGTGATCCTGTTACGGTCAGAGTAAATAATCGGTGATTATTAATAATTACCGGTTAAAGTGATTAATAATAACCAACAAACTGTCCCGCTTCTTCCTAACCTAACTAACTGTGTTTTCAAGTTCCCCAAGTCGGTTCTGTGAAGTCATAAAAAAAACTGTATTTGAGGTGCCCGAGTTGATTCTGTAGTCTGTTCTAAGTATATTTGAGGTAATTCGAGTTACTTCAGGTTAATCACTTTAACCGGTAATTATTAATAATCACCGATTATTTACTCTGAAAGTAACAATCCTACTAATGAATCAGAATCAAGAATCTTTACTCATCAATTGCCTTTGCATGCACTTACTGACGTATAAACAATTAAAAAATTACATATTTGTGACTTTGCATTTTCTTTAAAAAGGCTTAATAAATATTAATAAATCAATACTAGAAGAATTTGTAAGTTTGCCTAAATCTTAACCAATACTCGAGAAATACGTAAAGATTTCTAACTTCGATTGTTGGCCTAACATAGAGATCAATACAATCACTGTGATACAGTTGAAGTTTCGTCGGGGCTGGTAAGAGCTCCGTAGCCCAAGACGCGGGTTCGATTTCCGCACAAGCTGGTATTTCCTAGCAATGATTTATTTTTTTTAAACTCTACTTCATCACCACAACTCATATACGACCCCGAGGGGCTCGAACTTACCCTAAGTTAGGGTGTTTAAGCCTTAGTCAACCACACCAGCCCAGAGCGGATTGGTCGACTTAACATACCTATACCATTGAATTTCTTCGCAGATGTATGCAGGTTGCCTCACGATGTTTTCCTTCACCGTGAGAGCGTCGGACAAATGTACATGTGAAATTTGAAAAACACATTGGTACACGGCGGGATCGAATCCCGTACCTTCCGATTGGAAAGGCAGTGCCGTGAAAACTACCTAATTAGAAGATTATTTTTAAACATTATTTGTGCAAGCGTCCCACGATGTCTGTAAATACACGATGTCTTCTACTTGAAAAGAGAAAATAGATGAGAGAGCACTCAAGAACAGGCAAGAAACTCAGAAGTGCTACTTTTTAGGGTTCCGTGCCCAAAGGGTAAAAACGGGACCCTATTACTAAGACTTCGCTGTATGTCCGCCCGTCTGTCCGTCTGTCCGTCCGTCTGTCCGTCCGTCTGTCCGTCCGTCTGTCCGTCCGTCCGTCCGTCTGTCCGTCCGTCTGTCCGTCCGTCTGTCTGTCCGCCAGGCTGTATCTCAAGAATCGCGATAGCTAGACAGTTGAAATTTTCACAAATTATATTAAAAGTTAAAAAACTGGTAATGCAAAATATTGGAAGTATTCAAGTTTGGATGTTTTTACATCACCCTACTGCTGTCAATTGGTAATAGATATTTAGGGGCAATTTTTAATCGTCAAATAACTTTAATTGTAGAATAAATTGTCCGTGTCGTGCCGAATTAAAAATAATTCCTCTTTATCTAAGGAGAGATCCTGAGCCCAGCAGTGGAATGGGTTGAAGTGTGGTGATGAAAATATGGATATTTGGCCTTAAAAAACTTGATCACTGGAATGAACCGACAAGGGAATTTTGTTAAGTAGCAACAAAAACGCAACATGAAATAATTTTAATTGTAAGGTAAAAAAAACTAAACCTACCTTAAGATTCAGCCGGCTTTGCGTTGGATGAAGCTGTAAAACTAAAATGAAATATAATAACTTTTACCTACACCTTATAGAAGACCGCAGCCGAATGACGTCAAATTCTTGCCTTATGCACAGAATATATAATAGTACCCCATACCTTATGGTAGGTGCCGTGATAGTAACGCCGAATGCGAAGCGAGCATCACCGGATCCTCAGAGGAACTAGCTATCTCACCTGTAAGTCGTTATCGGTAAAGTTCCTATAAAATATTGAGCAACATGCGCCCGCGCATAACGCTCCGTTCCACGCAGACGTGGGCCGTAAATTATAGATATCAGTGCAATGTAAATATAAAAAGCAATAAAAAAGAACTATGAATGAATCGGTTCGTACAATAAATCAGAGCAGTGACAACATAATACTGACTTGGCGCCTGCGCGTGGGCACTCTTTGTTAGGCACTCGCAATCTAGCGCCGGTTTATAGCGCTGTAGCACTGATTGGGAAGTGGCTGGATGTCTGGTGCGTTCCTTTTAGCGCCAACTATAATTTACTTCCTCTTTGTGATGAATATCTTTAGTAAACTGCAACCGCCTCGTAATTCCCAATGGGGGCAGAAATTTTCTTGCGCTTCTGAGCCCGCCTGTTCACTTACCACCGGCTAACTTAAGTTTGTCGCCATAATAATATTAATTCCGACCATTAAAGATAAGATAGCCAGTCCCTTACGTATCTAGGTAGATGAAACTTGCCCCCATCTTTGGCCTTATCGTCACTTCATCAGGTAAGATGAAAGCTAAAAGCTTCCCTGCCATAAGTAAAAAATAGTATTAACACCCAGTTAAGTTTGTTAGGAGAGAACTCTTTTAAAGATACACATAGTAGATACACATCTTAGCTGTATGTTTTATTTTCATATGAATGATTTTCATGCATTAAATGACTTCTTATAGCATAAGTATTAGACAAGGAATTTAGCAGCAGTTGATATTTTGCAAATTGTCACTTATTTGATCAGTGAAAGTGATGGGACCACCCAGCGAGACCAATATTGGATGAAATCCAGAAACGGTAGTTACATTACAATTTGATTGCGTTTATGAACTTATACGAATTCCTCCTTTCATTATTCCTAGTTGATCTTGGAAAGGTTATTCGGATCCTGTACACTTTCATGAAACTACATGAAAAAAAAAATAATAAGCATTAGTATCAAAATTAAAACGTTGCTCACAACGTCTAATACGTATTAGTTCAAGAATAAAACTATAGCAGCCGCATAATTTATCACCGCCTATCTCGGGGGATGGAATAAATAATCAAGATTCGATTTAAGGTCGATCTACACGCGAGTAAAGGTGTATTGTTTGCATTACGCTTCAACTGACATCTGCTAACTTGTGTTACAATTTTTCTTCATTAGGTAGTAGTAGTTAGTCAAAAAATCATAATTGAAAGTTCTGGGGGGCTAACACCTAACTCATAGCGATCACTCGCTATCGCTTTCGTAACATTAGAACAATGATTCTAATGTCACCTGTGACATTAAAACTATTGTTCTAATGTCACGATAACGATAGCGAGTGATCGCTATCGTTACTTATTGAGTTAGGCGGTACGGCCGCTGGACTCCTGAAGCACAGAGGTAACACAACGATGTTATTGAGTGATAAATATAATCCAACCAAATATTATAAACATCGCTACAAGTTGCTTTTATAAGCCATCAGCTCTGAAATAAGTAAAATAAGTCTTTACACAGAATTTTATAGGCACTTAAAAACTCGTAAATTGCCAAGCGAGATTTATAAAAGATTTCTAGTTAAACGCTATTTGCACCAGCCCCGCTGCATTCCTCTCCAGTCGCCACATTCCACGTACAGCTTAAGGAGAAATAATTGGATGCGTGTACGCAACATACTTACCTAGGGAAATTGTTGGAGAAACTCTTTAAATAATTTAAGTTATTCCCGTGTACTGTAAACAGCACATTAGCAAAGCCACAATAAATCTTTCAAAGCTCTTTTAAAAGAGTTTTTTTTTAATCTGAGTCAACAGGTTTGCTAATCGTTTTCATTTTGTTCCCTTTTTTATTCTTTGTTCCCTTTTATCACTTCTCCTGTCGCGGCCAACAAGGCGAGTCTTTGATTTTAATGAAGATGTTTGTACCATCGACTACTCAGTTATCATTAACCTCTAACTTCAGTTGCTTGTTGCAACAGAAGTTGTCCAAGCAACACGGAACAAAAAATAAGCAGGCAAACGTCGCAAAAGCTCAGAACCCCGGCGCGAGTATGAACAAACATCCAGATGAAAGACCTAGCTAATTGCACCGCACGCACGATTGTAGCTGCATCGATTGAGCGCAATATGCTAATGCTGTTTGCTGTGTCAATTAGCGAGTGTATTGCGCCCTTTATTTGAATGCAGCCTGCGATATTGCTGAAGACATGGTATGAAGTGTTACTGGAATGGTTTGATTAGAAAGTATTATGGAGTTAATGAAAATTTATACCGTAGGTAATCCTTCTTTTATAGCGAGATAATCTGTAATGATGCCAAGGTGCTAAACTCCACCTACTTGGGTATACAGTGGGATTCCATTCCACCGGTGGAAATTAAACAAAAAGCATTTCACTTCCATTGCAAGGAAATAAAACAAGGATTAGGCTTTTTTGCACTTCTTTCCATTAAAGTCGCAAGCGAAATAATTATTTGATCGTCGCTACACGTTCTTAAATTACGAATACTCTAATGAATTTTCAAGTGCAACACAAGAAATTTGGCTAGTTTGACGAATAATTTAGTATTCCACCAAATATTTTTTCTAAATTATTTATACTTGTGACATTCGACTATGGTCTAATGCTTAATGCTAAGATACTAAGCTATAAATATACACTTTGCAAAATAAATTGCTTTATACACAAGGGTATAAAAAGCCACATTGTGCAGCCATCTCTCGACATAAAGAACAACTGTACAAGCATGAAAAGTGAAAAAGTATTTTTTCATTACAGGGGGAATTTGGTTGTTGTTGTATAACTATTTATTGCAAAAAACCCTGTACGGGATTTCTTCCAGCTAACCTTTAAAGCTAACATAGGAATTGTTTAATGGTATTGGGGCCAATTTTACGGTAAAGGAAAACATCGTGAGGAAACCTGCACACACCTGTGAAGAAATAATTTCTTTACAGGTTGTGTGTGAAGTCGACCAACCCGCACTTGGCCAGCGTGGTTGACTAAGGCCTAATCGCCCTAGTTTAGGGTAGGCTCGAGCCCCTCGGTGGGGACGTATATGAGCTGTTAATGATGATTGGGGCCAATTATTTATTGCACGCAGGGCAATGTCCTTTGTTTAAGCTAGATTCTGTGATTTTATTAAAAGGGAGCGGATTGGTGGATGGTGCGACACGCACGAGTATCATAAATTCTTCACACGCACATCTGATATAGATATAAAATTTATTTTTTGACGAATGAGCATTTATAAATCAAGGCCGATCGATCTATTGTGGAGCCGCTGGTCAGTTCACCTACCATTAGTGGTCGGTCAACCGGATACAGCAATTGGTAGGGCTGCTCATTTGACTAATCAATACTAATCAATGGAAGTCTGACGGCCGACAGCCCGCTGCATGTGCTGAAGTTACTGACCCTTCACTGCACGGGAACCTTGGGTTTTGTCGCGAGCAAAGTAGCAAAAGCTATATAAAGAAAAAAATATGTATTGATACAACGTTAATTGAATTAATTGAACGGTAATTGAATTGCACAAACCCTAAATGTAATTTGTTCAGAATTGAGAGTAGTATCGATTCTGCTGATATAAACCGGCCAAGATCGAGTTGGACTCCTGCGCCAAAGACTCCGTACAAACTTCTATAACTTCCTAACTATGTACATATTTCCGGTTTTAAGATTTTTACAGTGTTTGTATTACAGTGTTCCAGTTTGAAGGCGGAAGATGGTGCCACTGAAATTACTGCGTACTGTAACTTGACAACTAATGTTATAACTTGACAACGTACACTGGGGTCTTTGTGGGGGTTTTTTAATTCCTGTAAGATTTGCAAATCTTACAGGAATTACCCACATGTATAGGTGGTTAGAGCCCCTTATGGTGATGTACAGCCATTGACATATGGTTACATATAGTCAATGTGTACAGCCTGCTTATCTGCCAACTTTCACCAGTAGGAGCCAATCGCTGAATATGTGGACAATTGAACATAAAGAGTGCAAAAAGATCCATTAATGGATCTTAGTAGACATCACCAAAAAATGAAACTGATTTACCTACGCGTGGCCAACTCAAATCTCAATGCCCGCGGCCGCTGGTTCCAGAGAATTGTCACGCAATAGAAAGACTATTTGCAAAAATATGGTAAATATAGATTCTAATAAGAATTTGGATTATGCACAGGTGCACATTTATTGCATTTAAGCGAAATCCACAGGCAAGAATATATCAATGCTTCGTCGTGGCTTATCAATACACGAATGTGGAATTTTGTGAAATGGTTCACATGTTAGCGCAGTGCAAAGACAATATATAGCTGTGAGACGTTTTCGCGAACAATTTGGTGGTTCTGTGTCAAACAGTCTTTTGACCTCCGACTGCCGTAGCTATGATCCCACCAAAAACATACCTGTTAAAAAGGGGGCCAAGTTCCTATCGGCTAATTGTTCGCCTAAAAAAGGGTTGAAATCCGATCCAATGCCAAATTTAGATGCACTTTAAAATCGATCATAATAATCTTCATCAACAGCCTGATCCACTGGTAAACATTTGCCATTCCCAAGACTCGCCACCACACCCAGTCCTCCGCCTTCCGCATTCACGTCAACGGTCCATCTGGCCGAAATTCACTTTACCATACACCCAACTTAAAATATGGTATAGTTGTGAAAATACGTAGGTACTTGGTTAAAAATATCTAACATTATAATACTTCTAAATTTGAACTTGGCAGTTTAATTTAATTATATAAATAATAAATTAAACTGCCAAAATTTAATTATACAATTAATCAAGTGTTACGTACAGCACGAAAACCTGCCAAGTTAAAATTTAGAAGTATTATAATTTTAGTTCAACAATTATAACTGACTCTAGTATCTCCAAAAGTTGTGAAGCCTGAAAATTGGCTACAATAACTATAAAAACAATGCCTGTAGTCAGTTGTCTATACTTACTTTCACTGCCCTTATGACGTGTCCTTGAAATTTGAGTTTTTCATGTTGGATTTATAGTCAGATCTTAGTCTTAATGACATGCGCGTGCTCATTATCTGCAACCTTCATATTGAGTAGGGTCGCTGGGCTATCTACGTAGCCCGGATAAAAATTAGAATATTAGGTACCTATAACAAATGTTATATTTGTGAATTCGAATTTTATTAAAAAATGCTAAATAATTTGAAAAATTATGAAAATAAATCAAATACAGGAAAAAACATTCGTCTCGGGCGAAACTCGAACCCGCGTCTCCAACATACCATTTTGACGCCTTAATACCACCGAGCACTTACCGACCGCGACAACTTGACGCTTTTCTTGTATTTTTTTTTTCTTGTATTTGATTTATTTTCTTTAATTTTTCAAGGTATAACAAAGTTTTTAAAAATTGTACAACAATTTCAATGTTACTTATTTCTGCCACCAAGCAGGGGTGCTCGAATTTGTGTTTCGGTGTGAAGGAGGGTTAGAAATGAAATTACTGGGTACTGTGACTTGACATCTTATGTCACATGTTGGCAATGTAAATTAGTCTTTGTAGGGGTTTTAAATTTGCAAAGCTGGCAGGAATTATATGTATTATAGTCGACTGTAACTAATGACCATCACATAGGCATGGACAGCTCACTAGTTTACCAACCTAGTTGTATTAAAAAAATACATCCGTGTCTAGACAACAAAAAATATTTACCTTTTTAACTATCCGCTTCGGAGTATCTATCTATACTACCTACATTGAGTTTATTTCTTCAAATGGAACTTATTGAATATTTCAGATTTTGATTGGTTTCGATAATTCCTGAATCCTTAATACATCTTAAAGTTTTAGGCAATCCAATAAGCCATAGAATGTGTGATGATGACGCTTTCGTAACATTTTTTTTAATCTTTATTTATCTAGGGACTTTTGCAATATCCGCAACAATCGTCCGCAAATATTAAGTCAGCCCTTTAGGTTTACTCTTGAACTAATTCCGATCGGTCGGCATTCAGATTGTGATTTTTAGTACGCTTATTTTTTCGCATTGACTCCAAATTGAGCCCGTACTGCACGGATTTTAGATGAACCAATCTCAGTATTATTTAATTTTCTCAAAATACGAATCCAATTTGGCGATAGTGTTGGTACTCAAGCGTATGAATCATTGATTTACTACCAAACGTAGATAACGCATGAACGTTCGAAAAGTGGGCCAGTGAAGAACTGCTCAATCGCGACTCGTGCAGTTCCTTTCCGTAGTGAGTGATTAGCTGTCGGCACGTAAACATGCCGAAGTGCGCATTCAAAAGCTGTGGTAACAATAGTCAGAAACGGCAGAAAAAAGACGGATTTCATATTTTGCGTGAGTAAACTCATTACACATCTTATCGTGTATTCAAATATTCGATTTATACGTAAAAACCAATCAAAAACAATTATTTTTATCATAAACATGTCGCTTCGCGTCAGTGTCAGTACATCACAATCGTCTCGCTCGCACGGGCGTCGTATCACGATGTGTTATCTCATTCATGCGTTGAAGCGACAACGCGATAAGCAATTTCAAGCATTATGTTTAAGAGTATAACGTTGATATTTTCTTGTAGCAATTACTATAACGTCGTTTGATCTTTGGCTAGGTATGAAATGATGTAACTTCCCACGGTTCTACTTAAAATAGTTGCCGTAATAATGCAGAATAAGGTTGAATTCAATAAATACGGTACTTTCTTTATGGTAATTTTCATTCGGGCGTCCATATTCAAGTATATATCAACGAGTACAAATGTATAGTCGATTAGGTGACAGATTTCAAGCGTGTTTTTGTATGAAGCGCTCTATCTACGTTTGGTAGTAAATCAGTGGTATGAAAAATCACAATCCCAATGATGATCCATCGAAATTGATTCCAGAGTAAGCCTACGGATTATCGTAAGTGGGATGATTCGGGATCAGCAATCCGCCGAATCGGTGGAAATCCAACTATACTCCAACGTGTGGAATCATTAGTGATTTCATATTTTACGGCTGTCACCAGTTTACTGTCTTGCTTTAAATATTGCGCTCCCCGTGCATACATATAAAGGATACCTAATTATAATCATTGCTGACTCGTGCGCTCTCGCAGTTGTCTTACCACGCTGGCGTTTTAATTAGGTTCATTTCATCTGATTTTGATTGAATCATATTCCTACAGTGAGTTGGGAAGCAACATGAAATTGGTTTATTTTTAAGCTATGGCTGATTATTCATAAAATGAGCTGACCACTGAAGAAGTAGGTACTTAGAGAACTTTACATATGCAAGTGAAGCTTCAGCCTCCTTCTCATCCAGTGATTGTTAAAATAAGTTTGAAAAATAGCGCTAAACTTGTGTGTCATTGTTTTGGTTTTATCCAATAGAGTGTAGCATTTGTTTCCTTCAATAAAAATGTGACGCTTGATTTTGAGATTCTTGTAGTCTCTTTTCTCTGAAAAAACCACGTAGTGTAGTGTAGTTTTCCACGGTATTATGATGACGATGGTCAAAAATAGAATCAAGCTTCATTTGATTTCTTCAACGACTATTGATAGGTACCGGCTATCTTACCTACAATTTTCGGAACAAGGAATATTGTTAATATTGTAATGGTATCTAGGCAGGCGGGATTATGAAGTAAATAATAATAAACAATTAACTAAACCAAGCACTCAAACTTCTGCCCTAATAAATTGTTGAACTCCAGACCTCATTATTAGAACGATTAGATGTTTGGGACGAATTCCTTCTATCAAGTCATATTTGAATGAAGTATATATTTTGATTTTGAAGAACCAGTCCACGATGGCGGTTCAGCCATCATAACAGTTAGGTTCATATAGTGGTTCTTATATACATAAGAACCACTATATTTTGCAAATAGGCTGAGGTTTTTCGTACCTCTGAGCTTGTATGCTACATTTCTTCTTACAATGTTTCGCTATTTGTTATATTCCGACAATTATCCTGTCTTCGTCCTCCGAGATTTATTCCTTAACCATGTAGTAGCCCTGCTACGCGCTAACCCTATCGCACAAGTTTTAAAGTCAGAGAAAGAAAACCACTATATCTTCCTCTGTCTAATCACACCTGACAAGCCTCCGCAGTACCGACCTCATTCTTGTCCGTGCGCGCGCGGCGTTCGCACGAGTGTAACAGTAATATAATTTGTGCATGAGTGTAGGTAACCTACGTAAAAAAAAAGTATAAAATTACGGTTATTTGCTTATTTGTTAAGGATGCCTAAACGAAAACACTGTGAATCCGAAGAAGACAGATGCAACGCGAATCGAAGGCTAAGGAAGATGAAGAGATACGAAGAAAAACTGAATTCGGAAAAACGTAGGGGCAAGCCGGAGGCACATTTTGTACTCAGATGATGGCGAAAATAATGTGCAACCAGAAGAATACTTTTTTACATTCCCGTTGCATTCATCGGGAATCATTTTTATGTCCGTTGTATTCTTCGGATAATATTTTTATGTCCGTTGTATTCTTCGGATAATATTTTATTATATTCTCGTTGTATTGAACGAGTAAGCGGGTGGATACCGCTCGCCTGGGCCGCCGAGTACGCGCGCGGCGCGACCACGTGCAGTAATACTCGTAATGGAAAATGTGGGTATCCTTTTTTCCCCGCTGCATAAAAATTTCTGTTGTATTCATCGGAAATCACTTTTATGTCCGTTGTATTCTTCGGATCATATTGTTGTTATGTTCTTGTTGCATTCAACGAGTAATACTCGTAATATGTACTTAATGGAACATATAGGGGCTGTCCTTTTTTGTCCGCTGTTTAAAAATTTCCGTTGCATTCATCGGAATTATTTAAAAATATTTTTTGTGCTAGGTACCTAAATTCTCATTAAATATTTATTAGTATATTTAACATACAAACGAATATGGTGAAAACTGATGACTTACAAACCGATGTAGCGGCCAGGTTTCAAGTCATATTGCAAAACGGTTTCCAAAAGTGACCAAAGACGAGCATTTAAAAAAAATGTACTATAGTACCTATGGCGAAAGGCCGAACTTTAATGCGGAAGTAAGTGCTATGTTGGTAGACAACAGAATCAACTCGGTAGAGTACTTTCAGCACTGGGAAGGGCACTATCGTGTCTTTTAAAGAAAAATCCTAATATTCCAGTAGTTAAGTTGAACGATGCAGGTAAATTATTAGCTGTTTCTCATTATATAGAAACGGATACCCGCCGATCCGTGATTATTCCCCTGATAGATAAATCAATATCATACTCTTTTAAAAACAGAAGAATGGACTATTTGCTATTTAGAGTATCAAGAAGACCAGTAAATTATTACAGACACCAATTTCATCTAAGAGTCATTTAAACTTGAAAGGCTCATCGTCCCGAACGCGACAGCAAAGCAGCGGCCAATCCTACCCTCATCGAGCCGGTGGGCAGAGACAGTCAAAGACGTCATACTAACAAGCGAATCGACGGCGAGCAGCCGCGTTCGCACCGCTGCGCTGCCAGCTTGTCGCCAGCCAGCCCCGCCGACGCCGCCGCTGCCGCTGGCACCGCCGAGGCACCAGCCAGTCGCGTCGCATCACAACGGACATCGAACAATCGCGCTACTTGAGCGCGCAGCCGCAAGTACATGCCGCTTAAAATATTAATTTAGTCAATGAGTGGTGAACTATCACTAGCGATAGGTTTATTTTAGACAATATGTTAAGGATTTTATTTATTGAGGAACCTTATCAAAATCCATACAGCCGTGCGCGGCGTTCTTTTTCAAAAAGTGAGTGAATAGCAATTTCCCTCAAATTAAATCATTTATTAGTAATAACAGCTATTAGGAGATGTAACCCGACAGCAAAACAATTCGTTTATGATATCTTCGTTATTCCTAAAAGCGTGTGCTCTATATATATTAAATCTAAAAAGCTGAATTCGAAGTCGAAGTAGGTATCTCATTTCAAAATGGAAGATATCAGAACGGCTACTAGATTTATGACCGAAGACGTGATTAATATTGATATTAAGGAAGCTTAAGTTTTGCTGCCGATTCACAAATCACAAAAAAAATATGTTAACGCTTTTATTTTCATGATATTTTGTACGAGTTTCTAGCACTCCCGTTTAGCCTATGTTCCGCGCGATATACCTATTTTACAAAAATATTACAGCCAGCTCTTACTCATTTAAGATCTTATGGTCTGCTATCAGTGATATATCTATGATATGTTGTGTTTAGCAAACTCTGCTGGAGAGTGCCTAGAGAACGCAAAAAGAACTATTTAATGTCTGACACGATTAGGGTTAGTTATTTATAAAAAAAAATTAAAAAAAACTAGTCTAATACCAGAAAAGCTTTGTAAATTTTTAGGTTTCATTTTAAACTCTAATAAAATAACATACAATTACCAGATTCAAAGTCACAAAAATTTATTATACACAAAAAATATATTTAAATCTAACAGAATTCGAATAAGGTTCTTTGAACGTCTCTACGGCAGCATGTCGGCTGTAGTATATGGGTGATTACACACAAAATCACTAAAAAGTGCTCTTTTTAGAAATACTAACAATTACGACGTTTTTATTACAATTACAGATATTTTATAATAATATGATGATCTCCATTGGTGGCAGATCAATATTCCATTGGCAGTCAATTGAATTAACAAATCATAAGTATAATTTCGGATTTTTTACGGACACTTCGACAGCAGGCAGCGAAGGTGCAGCTTGTGCCAACGAAAATACTGGTGGTTTCTGGACCAACATCGAGCGAACCAATCATATAAACTGACTGGAATTACTCGCTGTTTATTGTGGGCTAATTTCATTTGCTAAAAATATTGCTAATTGTGGTAGTCTTTTAAGTGTCGATAACACCACTGCCATATTCTATATAAATAGAATGGGGAGAGTGTAATACCAACACTTAAGTCAAGTTACTAAAATGATTTGGGACTGGTGTGAGAAATAGTAGATTATGCACCAAGGGATTAAAGCAGTGTCTAACGTCACGGGCGGCATATTGAACCCCGAGCGTAACGAGGGACTCTAGAGTTAACTCCCGAGCGTAGCAAGGGAGTTAAAATTTAACTCCTGAGCGAAGCGAGGGAGTTATGTAGAGTCCTAAGTGAAGCGAGGGGTTCAAGTCGCCTAAGACGAAGACACTGCTTTATTCCAGAGGTGAATACTCTACTTTTCATACCATCTGAGAGACAATAAAAACTCAAGGCTCTATAACCAATTACTTAGGTGGTTAAACACTGTCACATTATCATTATCACTATAACTATGGTTAAAATTATGATATTATCATGAAAACCATAAAATACAAAAAAAAAAGATTTATTTTTCTCAAGCACGAACACGTCACGCAATAATTATATCTTAAGTAAAGCTTAAAACATTACAAAAACCTAAAACATATTTAATAATAATATAACAAGTATGAACTTAGACTACATATCGATTTACAATACGATACGATCAGCTGCTGGACCCTGTCAATGACCTTTAGTAGCACCGCTGTATGGGCGTAGAACCTTTGCCTTCTTAAGCTAGCATCTATGCTAAATTTAATACTAATTTTATGTTCCATATTTAAAACACTTTAATCCCTTGGGAGTTTCATACAAAATTATATCCCTTGGGATATAATGTCTTCCTTTACGTTGAAGTTAAGGGGGATCTAATTGAACATTGTCGAGCAGGTGGTATGAAAAGAATGTTTCTACAATTTGTTCCATAATTTGCACCAACAGTATTCCGTTGTATTGTGTTCATAGCTAAAACTTTGCCGCCAACGCCATTACGTATTTCAAAATTGTAATATCTTGTTGCTTACGTTAATAAAGTGCTTAGTGGAATGTGTTTTGTAGCATCAATAATACAGTCTTTTTAGAGGTATATTCAGTGTTTTATTGATAAAGTTAAAAAAGGTAAGTAGGTAAATGTCCAGGTGTTTCAGCTTTTTTTTTATTTGGGGTCAATAGGTTGTCGACTATTTGCGATTTATTTCGACAGTTGTGTGTAGTAATTAACTGCTGTTTCAAAAGTAAATATCCAACAAAGTTGAAAAATAAAAGAATTTTATTTGATACCATTTTATTGTTAACAAATTAATATTCGTCTTGCGTGCTACCAAGGATGATATAAATTATTCTTCGTCTATGGTGCTACTAAAGGTCATTGACAGGGTCCAGCAGCTGATCGTATCGTATTGTAAATCGATATGTAGTCTAAGTTCATACTTGTTATATTATTATTAAATATGTTTTAGGTTTTTGTAATGTTTTAAGCTTTACTTAAGATATAATTATTGCGTGACGTGTTCGTGCTTGAGAAAAATAAATCTTTTTTTTTGTATTTTATGATTTTCATGATAATATCATAATTTTAACCATAGTTATAGTGATAGTGATAATGATAATGTGACAGTGTTTAACCACCTAAGTAATTGGTTATAGAGCCCTGAGTTTTTATTGTCTCGCAGATGGTATGAAAAGTAGAGTATTCACCTCTGGAATAAAGCAGTGTCTTCGTCTTAGGCGACTTGAACCCCTCGCTTCACTTAGGGCTCTACATAACTCCCTCGCTTCGCTCAGGAGTTAAATTTTAACTCCCTCGCTACGCTCGGGAGTTAACTCTAGAGTCCCTCGTTACGCTCGGGGTTCAATATGCCGCCGCCCGTGACGATAGACACTGCTTTAATCCCTTGGTGCATAATCTACTATTATTTTTAAATATGCCGCGTAATTTTTCCAAATGCTGTTTGTCCGCTGGCAGCGAGTGTTCTTGCTTTACTCTGCTTTTATTCGTTTTTATCGATAGTTAATAGTGGCCGTCAAAAGATGGCGCTTTTCGCATAAAACGTATTTTATCAATAAAAAATAAAGTGAAATGTAATTGTTTATTTTAGCTTGCAGTGTTATGTAGATGAATATTTTATAATTTTGGTAAAGAAATTATGTATTTAGAGTTTATAAAAACATTATTTACACAGGTAGAATGTCTTTGTCTCTAGTGGATGCACGCTACTGCTGTATGGGCGTAGAACCTTTGCCTTCTTAAGCTAGCATCTATGCTAAATTTAATACTAATTTTATGTTCCATATTTAAAACACTTTAATCCCTTGGGAGTTTCATACAAAATTATATCCCTTGGGATATAATGTCTTCCTTTACGTTGAAGTTAAGGGGGATCTAATTGAACATTGTCGAGCAGGTGGTATGAAAAGTATATTTATTTTCGCGTCTTATATTCGTTACTCGTTAAATATATAAGCTGAGAATCGAGAAAAATGAACTTCGACACAGAGTGGCAGTTGGGTATTCGACAACTTTTGAAAATTAAAACATTTTTTTGGTGAACCATCTATTGACTTATTTGCATCTCGTAGTAATGCAAAATGTTCCGCGTATATTTCATGGAAAAGGGATCCCTTTGCCTATGATATTGACGCGTTTAAACAGTAGATTAGTCGCAATATTATTTTTACGCTTTAACACCGTTTGCACTAATTTTTAAAACGATAAACAAAATAGTTACTGATTAAGCCACCGGAATTATCGTTGTTCAACTATAGCCCTCTTAACCATGGTATCCCCTTTTCAAATCCCTGGGTGTCACAGAGATTGTGATATTTCCTCCAAGAAAGATCTACTTACTTCCTTTCAGGATGGTACACCATCTGCGCCGTCACCTTTCCCTGCCTTGTAGTGTGTATTTTCTTGTGTATTCTCCGGGAAAGCTTTCATGACGTGCCAGAAACAGCCTTAGATGTTATGTTATCTTCGATATCACATAACGCCGGGTCATAATAGATTTCTAGTCTAAAGATATGGTGGGAATTTTGTAAAAAGAATACAACAGATTTTTTAAATGTAAATACTACATTTTTGTTGGAATTTCTATTAGTGTTTCTACTATTGTTCTAATGTCACGAAAGCGATAGCAAGTGATCGTTATTAGTTAGGCGGTAGCCCCCTGGTATTATAGTATTAGACTATTAAACGATTTGAGAATGATACAATTAATCTTGAAAAAATTAGTAAGTTTTTTTTTTATTAACATAAATTTACGAAACAATAACACTTATTAAATTAAATTGCACTGATAAACCCCAAACGGGTTTGTTCCAGTGCCACTTGCAGTTATGTGGATAGCAAAAAGATTACTTAACACTAAACGGTAAACACACATAAATAGCTCCTATGACTATCATATACCTATGCATACACACTAGCTACTTGTGCAGCGCACCCGCATGCGCCGGCCGGCCGACCGGTATTGATGCGCAAGGAGGGGATCGGACACGATACAGGCTGCTCCACTATTTCATACATAATCTAGTCACGCCTTCATCTCTACAGAGTCGGCAGAGTGTGTATAAATAAACACCTGAATAATAATAAATACAAAATATTAGAGATAATTTTAGGCAGAATCGCTTATTTGTTCTTGAAAATATTTTTTTAGTACGCACGATATATTTTTTGGGTTTATTTGTTGTTTTATTTCTTTAGGTAAGTTATTTATAAGTTCTGGTACAATAAAATCTGATCTCCTTTTACCGTAAAAATTAGTATACCTAGGTTTTTGTAAAAACTTTTTTTCGGACCGTCTTGTTTGATATCTTGTAAATATTTCTTCGTTTTGTATTTCCTTTCTGAAGTATTGTTCTTTCAAAATAATTAATTTGTATAGGAGATGTATGGGTAAAACATTACAGTGGTTAAATAATTCATTTTCATTTTGTAATTTATTTTTAATTTTAGGTGGTACTATTAGTTTTAATAGTCTTATTTGAATTTTGTAAATATCGTCTATGTAAGTTTGGAAAGTGCGACCATAGCTTGTAATCCCGTAAGACATGACACTTTCGGCAAGCGCTAGGTACATGTTACGTTTTATATCATAAGGTACCCTATCTTTTATGATATATAGTTTAGCCATGAGTGCACGCAGTTTATTACACACATCGGCAATGTGTGGTCCCCAGTTGAAACGCTGATCAATTTTAAGTCCTAGGTATGTTTGCTCATTTACTATCTGCAATGGTGGACAACTACATTTTAAGTTACTTTTATAAGAGTGAAAACAGTTATGAATATGTGCTAATATCTCAGCAGACCCTACTGTTTTAGAGTAGCTCGAGCAAATGTGAAGTAATTTGGTTTTGCTACAGTTTAGAACAAGACCAGCGTCATGAGACCATTTGCAAATGTTGTCGAAATCTAGTTGTAGTTTATATTCTGCTGTTTTAAGATCTCTGTCTGCTGAAATTAGACAGGTGTCGTCAGCATAAAGATAAATTTTAAAGTTAGTCATGTTATTAGCTGGACCAAGGACGCATACAATTTCTCCAACAAAAATACGAAATATTAATAAAGCATATGAAGATCGAGTAATTATAAATTTAATTAAAACATTAGCAATTGGCAAAGCTCAACCGGTTTTTAACTTAATTTTTTTATCCTTTAATATCCCGGTATTTGTTCAGCATCAGTGGTATTAAGATATATTGCTGTATCATCTTCAATACGCTCAGATTCAGAACAACACCTGATCCTCACACATAAGAAACCACGTAGACCTGCTTCATCTCAACCCATTGGGCGCTGGATAAAGCAGATCATGTGCGATAGTGGCATTGACATCTCAATATTCGGAGCGAGCGAGACACGCATCAACATCAGGCGGCGTCTCGTGCTGCCCTCAACGTCGATGTAATTAGAAAGACCGCAGGATGTTCGGAAAGATCAGCTGTATTTGCTGATTTTTATAACAGACCGGTATATTAGTTCTGAAACCAATTTTATTGAATCTTTGTCACAATTCTAATTATTATTAAGTACTTAAAATAGGTTGATTAGTTTTTTGTTCACAATATTTTGTTGTTTGGGAAATTTTTGCTAGTGGCGCAAAAAAAAAATGGAATTGCGTAATAATTATGTAGGAATGGAAATAAGAAGTCGTTTTGGATGATGATAAAATATATAATTTAAATAACTATGTAAGAATAAATAAAATAACTCGACAAGACATCACAACTACACTCTCACCCTACGTATTGCTCTCCCCTTCCCTCTGTTCTCTTATGCTGTCAATAAATATTTAAAAAGAAATCATAAACTACTAACTCAGTACATACATCCTATCCTACAGTTCGGCCATCCTGAATTCAAGTCTGTCCCCAGACTTGAGGCACTATTCACAAACTGCCAATAATATTCACATTATTTCATTAGAACCACACAACTTCATAATAATAAATAATAATATAATCAACTTCATCTTTAAATAAACCAATCCAACTTAACAATTAATTACACCCAACTAAAAATTGCACCTTACTTTATAAGGGAAAGAAAAAATAAATACATTGTCGTCACATAGCATTAGAAACACAACACAGTCCCTAGAAATTTTCCCAAAAAAGTAATAAATAAAAAAAATGTACCCACATTCAAAATAAAACTAACCCGAACTATTACCCTAATTGATGTCCTCCTGGCCAAAGTTTCATGTAATCTGCAGCCGAATATGTTCGTCTTGGTCCCTCACATGAGAGATCTTTTTTCTCCACTTCGTATCGATCTTTACCTATCACTCTAGTTACTTCATACGGTCCCAAGAACTTCTGTTTTATTTTCATATGTGTTCCAAATTGTGTTCTTTTTATTGCGACATAATCACCAACTTTATATTTTTTACTATCTTTTCTCTTCCTATTATAAGACTTTCTATTTTAATCTTGAACTTTGAGAATCTGAACTTTGGCTTTCTCTCTTTGTTCATTTCTTTGGTCTACATACATTTCTCTACTTTCTTCTTGTAACATATCCATTAACTTTATATCCTCCTTTTGTTTCATTTTACATCCTATTAACAACTCAAAAGGTGTCATGCCGATTGATCTCTGATACGTGCTGTTTATTGCCCGCTGGACTTTGCTGACATGTTTGTACCACTGTTTTTCATCTTCAATACACATTTTACTTAAGACTGAAACTAAAACACGATGAATACGCTCCACCTGCCCATTTCCCCGCGGTATCCCTGTAGTAGTCATCACGTGACGAATGTTCTCCACCGAACAATACTCTGCAAAGTCTTTACTGGTAAAAGCAGCGCCCCTATCACTGATTATCCTGTTAGGATTACCGAAGGTCTGTTGATGAATTTTAAGTTTATCAATTACCTCATTAACACTTGTTGTCTTTGTTGGAAACAACCACACGAATTTAGTAAACCCGTCAATTACTGTGAAGATATAATTATATAGTTTCTTAGTTTCAGAGAACGGTCCGATGTGATCACAATGTAACGTACTAAATGGTACATATTCTTTGTCAATTGTATGAAGAAATCCTTCCTGCTTTCCTTCCTTTTTTGTAGCTAGTAAACACGGAATACACGACACAATAAACTCATCTATCTTTTTCACCACATCACTTATATAAAAATCTTTATTTAATAGCTCTAACATCTTTTTTTTGCCAAAATGTCCATTCTCGTGTATTTTTCTTATTATTTCATAATCCATATTTTTAGGTATAACCAACTTTCCTTCGTCACCTTTATACAGTAATCCATATTGTACATAATAATCTAAGTATGGCTTATCTTTAAATATTTCCATTATTGCCCTAGTACCTTCATCTAACTCCTGTGATTTTCTCACTTGTTCGTGTAAGGCCCTAGTAATAGCACCTATGTACGGGTTGCGACTCAGTGCATCTACATGCCTCATTTTTGAACCTGATCTATGCTCTACCGTATAGTCGTATTCCTGCAACAACAAAATCCATCTAGCCACCCCTCGTAGATAAATCTCTTTTTGACAACGTCATCTTAAAAGCCATACAATCAGTTATTATTTTGAATTTTAATCCTAATAAATATCTCCTGAATTTTTTTACGCCCTCAATTATTGCTAACGCTTCTAATTCGTAACTACTATATTTTCTTTCTGCGTCGGAAGTCTTACGACTCATGTAATAAACAGGATGTAATGTTTTATCATTTGGATCTTCTTGCATCAATATGGCAGAATATGCATCTATAGAAGCATCATGTGTAATTCTGTTTTTAATCTCGGTATAAATATTCTTAGGACTGGATCTTCTGTCAATATTTTCTTTAATGTTTTGAAGGCTACCTTCTGTTCCTCTCCAAAGTAAAAACGATTGCTCTTCTTTAACATGTCAGTTAATGGTCGAGCAATAGTAGCATATCTCTCTATAAATTTCCGAAAATAAGAAGTTAAACCAATAAAACTTTGAACCTGTTTTAAAGTCTTCGGTTCGGGATATCTTAAAACAGCATCAATTTTATCTGGAGACGGTTTTACCCGACCATTTTCTATGATATGGCCTAAATATTCTATTTTAGTAGTAAGAACCTCACTTTTTGTCCAGTTAATCTGTAACCCATACTCAGCAGCCACATGTAACACATCACGAAGACGCCTTAACGCCTGTTCATACGTCAGAGCTGGAATAATTACATCATCAATGAAAATCATTAAATACTCCTTACGGATCAATTCCCTGAAGATACTAGTGATAAAACGTGTAAAATAATTTGGACAAATAGATAGACCAAACGGAGCCCTCGTAAATTCATACTGCCCATTCGATGTTACGAACGATGTATACTTAGTGCACTCATCTCTTATTTCCAGATGGAAAAATGCGTCCTTCAAATCAAGTTTACTGAATATCTTAGCATCTTTTAATTTATCAATATGGTCATATCATCTATAACAGGTAAAGGAAATATGTCCCTAACAATCTTTGCGTTAATTTTTCGATAGTCAACACAAACACGCGTTTTGCCGTTCTTTTTCTTCACCAATACTAACGGACTAGCATATTCTGAGAAACTAGGCTTAACAATACCATTATGTAACCACTCTCTTACCTGTTCCTCTACAATCTTCTCCTCGTGTAAAGATAGTCGTCTCGGCCTTTGCGCCACAGGGATATCATCTTTTAAAACTATATTCATTTTAATAGGGGCCTCCTTAGTTCGTATAGGTTTGTAGGAGCTTACCAAATCTTGTGCTTGCTTACGTATAGTTTCATTTGCTACGTTTTTTTCAAAATTCAAATGTTTATTTGCGTACTAAGTGTTTACAAGGTGTTATAATAATATACAAATAGGTTCTTATTACTTAGATACCGCTAAGGTATTGCAAAATATCTTTTACACTTTCATATTTCTAAGTACTTTTACTAGTGTGTCCTAGCACACTGTAGTAAATGTACTGACTATACATCGGACAGGAACCTACATGTTACTACATAATATTTTATATAACTTAACTAGCATAATTTAACTTTTTGTAAATGTTGTTAATCAACAACAAAAACTGTTAAATGACATAACATATATAGTTGCATTGAAATCCTTATTCTATTTTAATACATACATATTTTAATTTAATAAATTAATTTTTATTTATTTCTTGTTACTGTACGAGGTAGCAACGTACATTTTGCCCGATCATCAGTTTCGCGGTTGACCTCATTACCGCAGTTATTGTATTCAGTCGGTTAGTAACAGCTATCAAGTAGGTACGCCGCGCATTTATCATCCATCTTTCGTCCAACAGTTTTTAATACACTCTTAGAATTTTATCAGTTTTATTATTCTATCATCATCATAGTATCGGGGCAACCCGAACAGTTACTTCAATTCTAAATTTTACTTTTAATATAATTTCAATAATTGTTAGGTACTTGTAATTTCAATTATTAGTTATTTGGCAATCTTAATTTTAAATTGAGTATTTTAATGTTGTTATTGTTTTATCATATTAATTTTATGTAAGATTGGATTAATTTCTGAAATAAATGTTATTTATTCATGTTTTTGTTGTCAAGTATTCATTTACAGAATAATAACTTTTAGATATTAGGTATGATTTTAAGTTTTTTGAGAATGTTCGTAAATTTGTTTCGTTTTTAATATACGAAGACAATTTATTAAAAAATTTAACTGACATATGGTAAGGGCTGGCGTGTAACATTTTAATCCTAGACTGTGGCAAGTGAAGTTTATTTTTGTTTCTAGTGTTTATGCTGTGAGTGTCTTTTATTTTAGTAAATTGTTTTATGTTCTTAAAAGTAAATAAGCATATGTCATCATAAATATATAATGATAGTACGGTAAGTAAATTAAGTTTTATAAAAAATGGTTTGCAGGATTGTGTGTTATCTGTTCTGGCTATTATTCTAACTAATTTTTTTTTGCATTAAGAAAAGATCGTTCATTTTAGTGCTATTCCCCCATAACATTATTCCATATTTAAGTTGAGAATATGCATAAGCATAGTAGGCTGAGAGTGCAGCTTCATTATTTGTGCTATGTACTAATTCAAAAAGCGCGTAGGAAAATTTTGATAATTTTGATTTTATATGCAATATGTGCTGTTTCCAATTTAAATGTGTGTCTGTTACCGGCAATGTGTATAATCCGGTATTGTATACAATACCTAGGCAATGTATAGAATACCTAAAACGGGCAGGTAAAGTATGAAATAGAATTTATTTTACACTTTACCTAGGTATTCTATACAATGCCAAACTTGCAGCAGGTAATGTAACACTCGAACGCAATTGTGGTTATTACAAACAAATAAGTACGGTAAGCTTCATAGAACCCTGACACCCTTCCTAGAGGCGCCATTTCAAGCATTAATGGAAGTGAATCGTTTTAGCATGACCGTTCACTCGCGAGTGTACGCCGCACGCGGGTATCCTTTGCAAATAATCGATAGTTTTAACATCGGTAAGGAAGCTTCAAATGTCCAAAGTGCGCATGATGAACACATGGCTATCCCAAATACTAAGAATGTTGTTGAGCCTACGAATGTCGAAAATCTTCCTTGTGAGGTAAATGATCAAGCGTTACATGATCCGAATTTGGTATCAGTACGAGAGGAGTCATTGAGTTGTGCACTTATATGCTGTGTTTGTTCCGAGGAGACAACAGGTGATCATTCGTGCAGAATGTGCAATAGGCCTATTCATACTATTTGTGCTGCTCCGGAAGAAAATATTGCAGAAGGTTTTTGATCCAAAGTTGCTTGTCCTTTATGCGCAGAAAACGCCTTTTCGATAGAAAACCGCATCAGCGCCAAAGAGAATTTGATAGTACAAGCTCAGAAAATGCTTAAAACTTCTGAAAAAAAATTCCCTCCCGTATCGTTGGGTACCACTGTACGCATTCCTGTTCCAGAAGTCGATAGAGGTCGTGGTGATGCTCGCAATATACTGGCTGTAGTATTACACAAAACTGATGACGATCTATATCAACTAGGCACAAAGCAAGGCGTTGTCAAGACATTGTATTCAAGACAACAGTTCACTGTTTGCCATCAGAAATTACTGCAAGAAGAAGACGTCCCCAATCTGGAAACGACACTCCGTACAGTTGCGACTTTGCAATCTACGGGGACAGGACAGGGCTTTGTGAAATGTAGCTGCAAAAAAAACTGTGACTCTAAAAAGTGTTCCTGTGTCAAAAGTAAGGCTCTGTGCTCTTCAAAGCGCCATAATAGTTTGTCGTGTAAGAATAAATAAAACCTACTTTTACTTAAAATTGTGAATGCCTATTAGACCTACTTTTTGTTATAAAGAGAATTGTTTTGTTTGTGAAGTTCAATTACAAAATTACTTATATTATGTTAAAAGATACTTGTAATGTTATGTTACAAACAAGAAGAATTTTAAGTTTCCTGTTATTTTTTTGTGATTTTAAAGTTGATAATAAAGTTTATTTCAAGTAAATACAACATGTTTTATTTGTCCGCTATTTGATAAGTAAGTCTGTTAAGATTTATTGATATTAACCGGCTTACCTAACATTAGTTTAGTCTTAAGATTTATTTATTTTACACATTACTGGTGAACCAGCAGGTATTCTATACAATCCCTAGGAATTGTATACAATACCTAGGTAAAGTATGAAATGGACAATGATTTTCATTATATTTCATACATTGCCTGGACGCCCCAGGGATTGTATACATTACCTAGGGATTGTATACAATACCTGAATTATACACATTGCCGGTAACATGTCTATTACCATGCCGAGGAGGTTGAAATTGTCTACTGACTTTATCGTTTCATTTTTAAATTTTATATTGATATCTAACGGGGCTTTATTATATGGTCTGAATTATATTACTTTCGTTTTTGTGTAGTTTATTGTAAGATTATGTTGTTTAAGCCAAATAAATATTTTCTGTATTGTTTCTATAAGTAAATTTTTAATTCTAGATGTGTCCTCGCACTTTATTAATATTGACAAATCATCCGCAAAGAGAACTGGCAAAGTTACATCATTTTTAACTATTTTAGGTAAGTCATTAATATAAATGAGAAAAAGAACACAGCCGAGCACGCTCCCTTGAGGTATTGAACATGTTATTGTTTTTTATTGAGATACAATCGATTTAGTCTCATATTTTTGGTAATCAAACTTTTCTATTTGAACTTTTTGTTTACGGTTGTGTAAGTAAGATTGGAACCAAGAATAGCCAACACCACGTATGCCTGAGTCATACAATTTTGACAATAAAATATCGTAATCGACACTTTCATAAGCCTTTGTCATATCGAGCAATAAACCCACGCTATATTTTTTTTCGTCTATATGGCTGAGAGCTGTTTGAATATATTGATACACAGCTGATGTGGTCGATTTTGACTTCCTAAAGCCATTCTGATGCTCATCTAGGATATTATATTTTTCCAAAAATGTATATAGTCGATTACACATGGCCTTTTCGAACACTTTAGAGAAGCCAGGTAGTAATGCTATCGGTCTATAGTTTTGTGGTGAGGTGAGATCATTTTTTTTGTGTATTGGCTTTATCAAAGCAACTTTTAATAGGTCCGGGACGACGCCTTCCTTAAAGCTTTGGTTAATAAGAAATGTTAATGGTTCAGTCAATTCGTCAGCGCATTGCTTAATTAGAGTAGATGGAATCTCATCAACACCGTAGCTGCGTTTATTTTTTAGTGACTGAATAATTTTTTTTATTTCGTTTTGATCAACAGGGCTTAAAAACAGTGAGCATGTTGGAGAGTTTATGACACAGTGCGCTTGGGTTGTTGCGTTTTTATTATACTTGTCAATATTTGAAAATTGGTCATATGAAATATATATAATATTTCACTTATAGCTTCAGGATTTTCTATTATTTTGTTATTTATTTTTAACTTTATATTTTTACGTATTGGTATACTAGTTTTTCCAGATTTATTATTAATAATTTTCCACATCGTTTTGTATTTATTGTCAGATTTTTTTATTTGTCTTGAGTATTCGAGTTTTTTTGACACTCTTACGCATTTTTTTAGAATTTTACTATATTTTAGATAATAGTCTCTAATTATATTTGAGTTTGTTTCATTTAACAATTTTTTTAATATTCTTTTATGTTCCCATGACTTTTTTAAGCTTGGTGTCAGCCATCTTTTTTGTGGTTTGTTTTTTATTTTTACTTTTTTTTTGGGCATGTGTGTATTAAGAAGATTTTGTATGATTGAATGAAACTTTACATAGTTCTCATTGACCTTATTTGAATTATTTGGCTCCAATCTATATTTTTTAATGAGTTTTTAAAACATTGTATATTACGAGTTGAGAATATTCTTTTTCTTACTATCCATGACTTTTTATTATTTTGAGGTATGCTTTCTAAGTTAAGTTCCACATTCACTGATTTATGGTCTGAAAGTCCGTAGTCTTTTACGAAGCTTTTATTTATGAAAGATTTGTAGTTAGTAAAAATCAAATCAATGCATGTTTTAGATTTGTTTGTCACTCGGGTGGGTTTTTTAATCAATTGTTTAAAATTGAACGATCGCATAAAGTCAAGTAGCTCAGTCTTATCTTTACTTTTTCTATTTTTTAACATGTTTATATTAAAATCGCCCCCTATAATAATGTATTTGTTTTTGTCATTTTTGTTTAATTTGTTGAGTAGTTTATCCATTTGTTCGTAAAAAATATCAATGTTTCTCGCCGCTCTGTATAGTCCTATAATAATTGTATTTATATGTGGTAGTTCTATGCCACTTATTTCTATAATAAATTCCTTTGAAAACTTAACAATGTCCTCTCTTAAAATGTATTCTAAATTTTTCTTTACTATAATACAAACGCCTCCGAGTTTATAGTGTTGTCTACAGAATAAAGATGCGAATTTATATCCTGGTAACAGAATATTATGACAAAAGTCCTTATTTCTACCTATTTCAGAGAACGAGACAACATCAAAATTTGAGCTTGACAAAACTTGTTCTAACAGATCTATTTTATTCCCTATGTATGTTTTGAAAAGTTACAGTAAAGTTCCTATCGAAATGTCTTGTCCATAATAATATTGTTCAGCGTGTTCATGTTTTGTGAATCATGGCTTTGCATCGGTTGTTCTGGTGATACGCAATCATTTTTTTCGATATTTATATTTTGTGGTCTAGTTTGTAAGTCTTCATATTTTTTACCATTTATAAACAAACAATTGTTCTCGATTATGGCATGGCAGCCTTTCCGACGAGCTTCTTGCAATCTTTGTTTTAATACGATTCTTTCACGCAGTTTATCCCCAGACATGAAAGTGCTAATAGCTAAGCCTGAGTTTCTGAAGTTCTTAGAGTTCTCAATTATAAATCTTGTAAATCTTCTGCTTATGAATTCAATTTCTAGTGGTCTGCGGTTACCTTTTTTCCCGATGCGTTTGATTTCTTCTATGTATGGATTGGTGTCTACATTCATAATATCGGCAAATATATTATTAACAGTGTCGTAGAGGTCATAAATATTTTCATTATTACGCTCAGGGAGGCCATAAAGCACTATTTTCTTCTTTGACACGTCGAGATTCTCCAATCCAAGCTCAATACTTTTTAGTTTTGCATTTATTGTGTTTATTTTTTTTTTTATGGATGGCCCGGCAAATGACCTCCTCCCGCCTGATGTTAAGCGGTGAAAGAGGCCCAAATGAGTTGACAGATAGAGTAGGGACGACATCCATTCTCCTACCTGCCCGCCCCTTGCCGGCCCAAAAGATGCTTTTTCACACCTCTTTTGAAGGAACCCATGTTGTAGGATGGAGGAAATACGTGCGCAGGTAGAGAATTCCAAGTGTGGGATGAACGACAGAAGAAGGAATCTTGGAATTTCTTGGTACGGTGTGAAAAGGAGGACACAGTGTACGGATGACTCCGAAGGCCCTTACGCGTGTTTCTGTTAAGGAATGGAGAGGGAGGGATAAGGTTAAAGAGCTCCTCAGAGCATTCCCCATAGAACATTCGGTAAAAGGCGCTAAGAGAGGCGATGTCACGACGAAGTTGTAGAGGCTCGAGGGTGTTAGTTGCCTCTACATAGCCAATTATGCGAATAGCGCGACGCTGCAATCTGTCCAGAGCATCGAGGAGGTACTGAGCGGAGCCGTCCCAAAGGTGCGAGCAATATTCCACGCTTATATATTAATATTTCTTCTTTTAATAATTTTTGTTCATTTTCTATTTTAAGGTTTCTTTCTGTTGAGTTTTTGTGTAGTTTTTGGATGGTATTTGTCAATTCGTATTTTCGTATTCGTATTTGTATGGCTTCCTTCAGATCAGTGAGAATCCTGTCTTCATTTTATCCAATTTCACATCTAATAATTGGCTGAATTGATCTAGCGTAATGACGGCTTTGGATGAATTTTCAGATGGTGGTATTATACTGCTATTCAAGGTTTCAGTGTTTCCGGTTATGTCGTCTATATCCTGTTCAAATGAAGACTCATTCTGGGAAATCAAATGTGCCTTACGTCTCAGTGTAATGTTAGGATTTGTTTCCCTATCGTTGCGTTCGATAGTAGGTGAATGCGCTCTTATCGGTGTATTTGCGTTATTTTGTTTAGGCATTTTGCAGATACAGGCCTGGCATTTCCATTTGTTTTTGTGTTCCACGGTCATTGTGTTATAGAATCTTTTTTCTGATATGTTTGCGCAATCAAGATCGTAATGATCCTTACAGAGAGAACAAATTAGGAATTTTCTGTTCGGTATTATTTGTTGACATCCTGCACATAACGCCATCTTGCCAAAATACTCGTAATTAATGGTGGCTTAGTTTCATATGTCGATAATGCTTTGCTTGTTAAGTAGTTAGCTACGATAAGTAACAGGTGGCGCTTCTTCCTGCTTTGATTGGAATGATAAATAATTCTTCGATAGCTTTAGGTTATATATTAATTATGCCAATAACAAAATTTCTTCAATTTGTATTAAGAGCACTTACGATAGTATGTAACATGCATACACTTTACTTTTGTGTATTTTAAATTGGAATTTTGAAAGTTTTTAGTCTAAAAAGGTTTTACACCACTTTAGCCGCACTTTAATTTCACTTCAGGATTTGGTCACTATTACTGGATGTTTCCTTAAGATAACATTTAGTATTGCGAATAAAGCTAGTAAGTTTCACTTCGAGATATCACTTGTATTATTTTTGCTTTATTTCTATTTTTAAACACTTATTTTAACGGAGCTGTAAACAAGCCACGAGTAGGTACTTCGAGAAAAAAAATTACGTAAGCAACGACATCATTCACCTCAGAAGATAAACACTGAAATAAATTGTTATTTAGAGGCAAAATATGTATGATCCCTTGACTAAATATTGTCGTCGTAGTATTTAAAAATGGTTGCCCTAAAATTATCTGACAAGGTATTGTGTCTCCTGGTACTATGTGAAATTCAACATTGTACATATATTCATCAATGCCTATGCTACATAAAAATTTTCCTATCGAGCTAACTCTTTTCTTACCAAGTCCGGACAAAATTACATGTTCCTTTTCATAGGCGTTAATATTTAACTTAAAAAATGAATCGTCCGTCACTAAATTCAAATCACTCCCAGTATCTATTAAAGCTTCTATATCCAATCCATTTATTTTTACAATCTTCACTGCATTTTTTTCCGTCGGCTTGTTTACATTTTCGTTTACATATTTCGATGACAAGTTTACAGAATGATAGCTGCTGTCATTAGCCTCACTTTTGTCTCTGCATGACGTTTGTTGCCAGCCTTCCTGCACACCTGTCACCATTGTTGATTTTGGTCGCCACGGCAACTGCTCACGTTGATAACGTCGATGATCACGTCCATCGGGTTCAGTGGTACCTAACCCGCTCGCTATGGGATTTGGAATCTCTCTTGATGCTTTTGCATTCGATCTGCATTCCGTTGACACATGACCATGCATCCCACATTTAAAACATTTGACGCTATTTCTACACGACGTTGACATATGACCACGAGCTCCATACTTAAAACAGCGTCGCTCCTCACAATCCTGCCTTGCTCCAACATATCCAGCATCCTGTCTTGAACGTAACACATTGGTTTTCATAGTCTCGTATATAGAAAGTTTCTCTTTTAAAGCGGAATACGTTGTTGTTCCATATAGAACAGCCTTATTTACTTCACTGTCAACTATGCCCTGAATGATATACTGGATAGCCACATAGTCAGGCATCTTTCCTCTTTTACCCAACTCTTTCATTTGTATCATATATTTCAAACATGATTCATCTCGTTTCTTTTTTCGTGCTGTCATCATTTCGTGAATTTCTTTTATATTTACTATATCCGGAAATTCCTTCATCACTGCCGCTTTCAATTCGTCGTAGCTTCGGAATGGTCTTTCTGTTCGCAGCCACATTGCCGCCACACCAACTAATGAACGTCTCGCCAAAAGTAATTTTTGTGCCGGAGTCCACCCAAATATTTCCGCATTATCTTCAAGATCCTGCGCCCATTTGGTTGCAGTAACGGTCTTGCTAACGCCATCGAACCTTGGAATCGTTTCCTCAGAGTACATCAATAAATTCATGCCACTACTTCGCACCGCCTCTCCACTCGGGATCGCATCACTACTATTCATCTTAGAATTCTTTGTTTTCAAGTCTTCAAAAATCGTCTTGTTTATCACCACAAATGTATCATCCAACAGAGTTTCTTTATATTTCCAACCCGGACGAGCCCCCAAAATTGTAGGAATGGAAATAAGAAGTCGTTTTGGATGATGATAAAATATATAATTTAAATAACTATGTAAGAATAAATAAAATAACTCGACAAGACATCACAACTACACTCTCACCCTACGTATTGCTCTCCCCTTCCCTCTGTTCTCTTATGCTGTCAATAAATATTTAAAAAGAAATCATAAACTACTAACTCAGTACATACATCCTATCCTACAATTATGTTTGATATTTTACTGTGATGTTGTTTTATTTTTTATTGTCGCAACATTGATTTTATACTCTCTGAACATCTACATGGTTAAGGAATAAATCTCGGAGGACGAAGACAGGATAATTAAATGATCAAACGAACTTACCTGAAGTGAAGTTCGATCTTGATTATCCTGTCTTCGCCGAAGAGATTTAAGGTCCCTCCCTCCCTGAATCTTATCCCCCTATATATCAATGTTGCTCTATTTCTCTAAAAAGAATGAAGTCGGTACTGCGGAGGCTTGTCAGGTGTGATTAGACAGAGGAAGATATAGTGGTTTTCTTTCTCTGACTTTAAAACTTGTGCGATAGGGTTAGCGCGTAGTAGGGCTACTACATGGTTAAGGAATAAATCTCTTCGGCGAAGACAGGATAATCAAGATCGAACTTCACTTCAGGTAAGTTCGTTTGATCATTTAATTATATTAGTTTACTGGTTCAATGCAAATAACTTGTGCCTCAATGAAGGGAAAACTAAATGTATAAAATTTGTTTTACCCAATGTTAAAGAGGTTCACACCACTGTTAACATAAAGCATAAAAATGTGGACCTTGTGGATACCGTAATATTTCTTGGTACTTATTACTTTAGATTCAAAGCTTCAGTGGGGCCCACATATTGATGAATTGTCGAAGAGACTTAGTTCTGCACCCTACGCTGTATGGAAAATACGTCAGCTGACTGATGTTGATACAGCGAGACTTGTATACTTTGCCTATTTTCATAGTGTGATGTCGTATGGAATTTTGCTGTGGGGAAATGCTGCCGACATTCAGACTGTTTTTGTGCTGCAAAAAAGGGCTATTCGTGCTATTTATAATCTTAAAATAAGAGACTCTTTGAGAGAAAAATTTAAAGAAATTGGTATTATGACCGTTGCGTCGCAATATATTTACGAGAATATAGTATATGTTCATAAAAATATACATTCGTTTTGTAAATACAGTAATATTCATTCAGTAAAAACTAGGCAATATGTTAGCGTTACCAAATACTAGGCTTTAAAAAAATCTTCCAAAGGCCTTTGTGTACGCTTCTACAATAAAATCCCAAATTCACTATCAGGAGCGCACTTATGAATAAAGCATATTATAAAGTGTCTGGATATATGACAGATAAAACTGCTTGGGATTGATAATAAATGTGATAATTGACGTTCAAAGGGTGTTTTAACACTTTGTGAGAATGGAATAAATTTCATTCGAGTAACTGTTTCACTCACTCCGACAGCCATTTCTATATTATTTAAAATAAATTAAAATGTTTGTGAAATATAATATTGTAATGTAGGCATTTTAAAAGACGAGACAAAAAAAATACAAGACTTCCGAGTTTCTTGCCTGTTCTTCTCGAGAAGGCTCTCCCAATTTCCGAACAGTGTATTTGCAGTTTTGCACACATCTTAATAATGGTTGGGGAGTGTGTACATACAAGGATTAAATAATTTAGTTAATTAGATTCTTGGTTAAATATTTTTGGTTTTTTTCGTCAATAAGTGCCTGTAAAGGTCTATATTGAATAAAGATTTTTGAGTTTAAGTTATATGTAGGTAATTCAAATTCAAATTCAAAATTCAAAAATCTTTATTCAACATAGGCCTTTACAGGCACTTATTGACGTCAAAACAAAGCAACACATTCTAATTTAAAGGAAACATATTAACCTTGTATGTGCATACATCCTGAATATAATCAGGATGTCTGCAAATACAAGTAGGAATGAAAAAAAATAGGTTGTTTCTACACCTGTTCGGAAATTGGGAGGCCTTCTCGAGAAGAACAGGCAAGAAACTCGAAAGGTCAAATTTTTGATCTCCTCTTTTAAATCGCCATTGTAATATCCTGTTTCTCTTTGAGAAATCCGCTTTTACGAGTACGTCGATTTCATAGTCAGCCGGCATCAGGTAAGATGTTATGCAAGTCCAGCTGTTCCACCGTAAGGAATAAAAAAAACATATACCTAACTTTACGTTTTTTTTTCGATGCATGGAATACCACTCGAAACAGGCTTCTTTGCAATACTTACGTGAAAACTCCAATAGTACAGACTGGATACCTGTATGTAGGTATCTAGTAGGTACATTTAAATTATTTACTCATTGTTCGCTCCTTTATCTCATTCTTGACACAATCCATCAGCAAAGTCTTCCACTGTGTTCCATAATAATGACCAGCAACATTGATGGTGCTGACTGCTGACCAATGGTGCAAATGAGATACCAAATTCAAATGTATTTATTTGCAATAAAAAGGGTATTACAGAGTTGGTCAGAAAACAGTTTTGTCACTTACCTATTAAGCCATAATCTCTATTTTTTTAACTTAGAATGGGTTTAGGTACTCTTGATCCCAATCCGGCCTTGAGGCACAGTTTAACTGTGCTTGAGGCAAGGATGAGATCGGACGACGGAGACGGTGGGACGAGTTTGCCCAGAAAATGCCTATTCACCCTTGCTTTGAAGATTTCCGGGTTGTATGAGTTCGGGAATATAGACGCCGGCAGAGAATTCCACACCTTGGCTGTGCGCACTATAAAAGAAGACGTGTAGCGCTTTGAGCGACCAGCGCACAGTGTGTTAGAAAGCCCGATTTTGCTGCATGCCCTTTTTATTACAGAAATCGATATTATTTATCATTTTAAGCACTACAGTAAAAGTCCGGTATCGATACGACTTGCAGATGTTTTTAGAAAAATCTCAAAGTTGCTGTATAACCGGGTCATGAAAATAATAAAAAAAATAATATAAAAAAACCAGCCTACATATTTATATTTCTATTATAATTACTAATCAAACTTATAATACTTAACTATCTGACAAGCAGCGGGAATATCAACCAGGTGAGGGTGGTAACCAGCTAAAGTCTAGATTCCCGATAGAAAAAAGCATGCAAGTTTTTAATTTATGAATCGAATAACTACAAACAAACAATTTACAGGAAACAAGCAAGTTCATGTCCATGCATTGACCCTATATGATTTGTTTTAAATTCAATTAATTTATATTTTTCATTTAATTCAATTTAATCGAATTTAAAATTTATTCCAATTTAATTTAAGTAATGCGATTCAATTTAATTCATTTCAAATCTTATTCAATCCAATTCAGGTATATTTTATGTAGGCATATTGATTCAAATTCAATAAATTTACATTTAATTCAATTTAATTTATTTAAATTCAATTCAATGTAGGTAATTTAATTTGATGCAATTCAATTTTTTTTTGTTTTTTCTTTAAAATTTGGATTGTATCTTGAACAAGTGCTATTAACATTGTTTTAGATTTAGATTACTACTCAGACAAATCACAGGAGGTGGTGACTGGTGCTTGTTGTAAAATTTCAAACCATACTTACCCAATCATATAACACTTAATTTTAAATTACGATATAAGTCAACAAAACAATAGTTAATATGCATGTAATATAATATTCTTTTATTATTATTCTTAATAAGCTGTTCCATTTCTCGGTACCTACCGCATCTCCCTTTTCTGCACCACTAAGAGGTTGACTGGAAGAAAATGCCACAGACATTAAGTCCACCTTTGTACGACAATTGTGTACATAAAGAATAAATAAATAAATATGTAGTTTATTCCTTACTTGCTTGTTTGTACATATCTGCTGATTTAGACAAAAGGCCGGCTTTTCATTAGGAACCTCATAATTCTATATTTTCATTATTATAAACTTTTAAGACTTTGAGGACATCAAAGCACGCAGAATTCATGCACCACGTTTGTCATGTTGCTATTGTTTTTTTCACCTATCTATCCCATATAGATGTATTTTAATTTTATGTGTCCTGTGAGCACAATTGTGGGAAAAAATGTGTAGTGTGCGCATCGCGATTTGAATACAAGACATTTTACAGAGAATCGATTATAAAAATTGTAAATGGTCGACGACACGGTTAGCACCACAGAACACATATACCAAGGGATCGCCTACTGCGCAACGGGTCGCGGGGTCGATTCCCCTACGGGACAAATGTTTTGTATGGCCTACAGAAATTTGTTCTGGTCTGGGCGTACCTATGTGCATGTGATATTCTATGTCTGTTGCACCCACGACACAGAAGAAAATCCTAGTGTGGGGCAACGTTTTTTAAAAAAAAATTATGACCTTTTCTGTATGCATTAATGCAAAATTATGGTGTGAAATGTGCAGGAAGTTTTTACTGCTCAAAGTCCAAAAATCTTTATTAAATACTAGCTGTGCCCGCGAACTGCGTTTCGCCATAGTAAAGTTCACCGCAATAATAAATATTAAGGCCAATAATCATGATAAAAAATCCTATCTTTTATGACCAAATTACATACCCATAGTAAGCCAAATTTCAGGAGTTTTCGGACAAACGCTGTGACACGAGATTTTATATTTAGTATAGATAAACCGTTACAATCATTAAAGCATTAAATCTAATCAACCATTCATAACAATTAGTTACTTTGCGTGATGTATTTTTTGTACCGAAAAATACATACAACACGCAAAAATACTCGGGTTTTAACCCACTGGGCTTAAACCCCCTTCGTCCACTTGGATCCATTGGATCGATCCATTGATGGATCCTAGTACACTTTTTGTTCCACTTGATTATTGCCCATCTATACTAACATTCCGATCAGTGCAAACAAAGTGGGTCGAATTGAATACGGTGATATTTTGTACTGTTAGCACGCAATCATTTCGGAACACTTCAATTCAATTTTTAGGTTGTATCATCATCATCATCATCAGCCCGTGTTCGTCCACTGCTGGACATAGGCGTCTCCCATGGCACGCCACTTATCCCTATCTCCGGTCATCCTCATCCAGCCGCCACCAGCCACTTTTCGTATGTCGTCGCTCCATCTTGCCGGAGGGCGTCCTACACTACGTTTGCCAAGACGCGGTCGCCACTCTAAAACCCGCTTACTCCACCGATCGTCGGCTCTGCGACAGATGTGACCAGCCCATTGCCACTTCAACTTGCTAATGCGGTGCGCTATGTCGGTAACCTTAGTTCTTTGTCGGATCACCTGGTTTTGGATGCGATCCTTCAAAGAAACCCCAAGCATAGCCCGTTCCATAGCTCGCTGAGCGACCTTAAGCTGATGGACTAGCCCCACCGTTAGCGTCCACGTCTCGGCACCGTAAGTCATGGTAGGCAGGACGCACTGATCAAAAACTTTAGTTTTGAGGCTCTGAGGTATAGGTTGTATGGCCTTTCGGAACTCTTAAGGCGTGTTCGGGTAGCCTGTGGTGGCATGTTTAGCATTATCAAAATTGGCGTTGATGTAAAGCGTTCGGTTAGAAGGTTATGAAATTTTTGCTCCACACCCTAACCGAAGCTACATTATTGGATTTGGCGGGAAATTGTGTGGATTTTAAAGTTGTGTGTGATTGTGATTACAAAGATTTCATATACGCACACAATTTGTGCATCTCGGAGAGCGAGGATGCGCTTCGTAACGTCGACAATAAGTTTATTTTAAATTCCAAAGACTATAGGTATCGTAAGTGACACGATTGTAAAATTGGCCTTCATTTCCGCTGAAGCTAGGTTAGGCCGCGATTTAACAGAATTCATATTCTGTTGGTTTTAGCATTTTCGTAGATGAAACAGAGGAATGTAATCCATGCATTAAAGCGAATGGACGCGCCGATGAATTATATATTTTCTTATTTTTGTATATTTGATTATGTAAACAAAGCAGACAACACTCTTGCCGTTCTAAAACAACCAACACTCCGACCACTCTCCCCCCACCACCTACTCACTCCGGGTGATGTTTTGGAACGTAGCCCAGGCGCGTTCGGGTAGCCTGTGGTGGCGTTTTTAGCATTATCAAAATTGGCGTTGCTGTAAAGCGTTCGGTTAGAAGGTTATGAAATTTTTGCCATTATTATGAGGTAATAAGCTCGCTTCATGATTAACGATCATTAATTTCCATAAATAATGAAAATAAAATTTATTTCGTTAAAACTTATTCAATCGTGTCAAAAATTTTACGTTTAGTAAACGTCAAAAATCTTAAATGTCAAAAACTTCCACTTTTGACCCTCTTCAGGCGCGTTCGGGTAGCCTGTGGTGGCGTTTTTAGCATTATCAAAATTGGCGTTGATGTAAAGCGTTCGATTAGTAGAAGGTTATGAAATTTTTGCCATTTCTAACCGAACGCAATCATCATCAATATGTCAATGTCATAAGCTATTATCAATGTCATAAGCTATTATAACCTATATTCATCAATATGTCAATGTCATAAGCTATTATAACCTAAATTTATTTTCAGTTTCCAGGTTCTGGATGTATTATGACGTAATAAGCTCGCTTTATGACTAACGATCATTGATTTCCATAAATAATTAAAATAAAATTTATTCCGTTAAAATTAATTTTATCGTGTCAAAAATTTTACGTTTAGTAAACGTCAAAACTCTTAAATGTCAAAAACTCCATTTTTAACAGTTATTTTTGCCATCTCGATACTATCCGAACGCGCCTTTCGAGAGCTGGGGCGAAATTGGCAGTTCACAATGCCATCTTTCACATTTTTTCAGCTATCCGAACGGTTGACGTAAACAGATAAAAATGCAACTTTTGTTCACATTCTCACATTTCTTCTAACCGAACCTCAGAACAATCACTACAGCATAGAAGGAAGATTAAAACAAGAATTAATTGTGTGCTATTTGGCTCTTTCTAACATACGGCACAAAACTGTGTAAATGTAAGAGATGAGTAATATTTGTCTTTTGGCATGTCACAAGGTGGTCAGTATATGAATTGATTGAATTGTCATTTTGGTTAAAAATTAAAATTGGTTAAAAATATATAACACGGCTAAATTCTATAGTACCTTGTATCGAAGATAGACCATCCGAGTTTGAACTATTTGAATTGTTCGTATAATATTTGTTTGTGCGTCCCGTGGCTAGTAATATTTTGATGATATTTTATTAATATTTAAGTGATTAGAAAGCAAGAATTCTTTAGGTATTTACAAATAGTGTGTGTTTGTGCACTCCGTAATACAATGTCTTGTGTAGTTTGGGGCTGCAAGTCTCATTCGTCGCGAAAGGAAAACAATCAAAATTTATTGACCTTAAATTGGCATGTTTTCTCATATTGTTACTTGAATGTGAGCTAATAAGTACACTTATATACATATGAAATATCGCTGTGTTGAGAAAAGTGGATCGCGAAAAGATAGACATTTATCAGCTCAATCTATTTACTTTAGATCACATTTTATTTCATAAGCAAACATTAAAACATAATACAACCAATATTCATATTTCAGTAGAAGTGACAGCCAAGATTTCGAATTCATGTCAACTCAGTATCATAGATGAAAGACAACCAAATTGATATATCTAAGTAGTTTGTATATAAAATCATTACTTTAACACGCCTCCTTGATTTTATAGAAAAACAATAAACATAAACACAACATAAAATTAACTTCTTATCAACTTATTCTAACTTCGACTTAAATAGTTCAATCAACATAAACTAATCTGTTCATTTAACATTAGCAAGTTCTCTAAGCTTTTGAAATTTAATTCTCCCTAACGCTTTGGTTAACATATCCGCTAACTGTTCCTCTGTATGTATTTTTATTACATTAATGATACCCTTTTTCTCGTAGTCATACACGAAGTGGTAGCTTATGTCAATATGCTTAGAGTTTTTACAAAATTTCCCATTTTTGGACAACCCAATAGCTACCGCTATTATCCTCGTAAATTTTAACAGGTTTCCTAATCTCAACTCCTAAATTACCTAACACACCAATCAAAGGAAGTATCTCTTCAACACAGTCTGCCAGTGCATAGTATTTAGCATGAGTTGATGCTCTTGACACAATTTTTTGTTTCTGCGACTTCCACATAATTGGATTATTAAAAACTCTAATTATAATTCCTGTTGTTGACTTCCTATCCCACTTATCTGCGGCCCAGTCAGCATCTACATAAGCATCCAATTCAAATTCAAATTCAAATTCAAAAATCTTTATTCAACATAGGCCTTTACAGGCACTTATTGACGTCAAAACAGAGCAAAACAATCTAATTTAAAGAAATTATATTAACCTTGTATGTGCATACATCCTAAATATACTCAAGATGTCTGCAAATTATTATATCCATTCCACTAATGTGTACAAATTTGAATTTATCATCACAAGCTTCAACATGATCTTTCATTATAGATTCAGCAATAGCGGGGGATGAATCCAAAGACTTTGTGATTGAGACTGGAATATCAGTAAAGAACTTTTCAAATTCTGCAGCTACTTCTGTGTCAACTGTTACCTTCTTACCATCAACATTCAAACAATATTGATTATTAGTAGTTTTAGCTTTTCCAGTTTCATTATTTATAATATTCCATGTCATTTTAATTTTATTATTACTGTTTTTTATTTTTGAACTTAAATAATTAGATTTAGCAAACTTGCAAACTTTTTTGAACACTTTGGAATAAGTTTTTACATAAAGTTTAAATTCATCACTAGTATTGAATGAGCGTTCATTGTAAAGTTCAAAAAGCTTTATTCTGCTTTTGTGAATACCTGGTGTAGCCCATTCACTAAAAGCTAAAGTGCCATCAACCGATATAGTCTTTGGAATAAAAATATTTTTAAATTCAGAACAAAATGTATGAAAAAAATTTTCATATAATTTATTTGGATTTTCTTCATAACCTATATAATTTAATTTAATACCAATATTATTTTTCAGCCGTTCTAAGCGACCAGCAGTCTTTGGTACAACAGTGATATTCTTTTTTTCCATGCGTTTACATTTAAGTGGAATGGTAACAATTTGCCCAGAATGGTCAGATTCTAAATTATTAAAAACTCTTCTTGCTAAAGGAACAATATTTGTATAAATATTGTCAATGCATGTGGCAGACGATTGAGTTGTTCTTGTTGGCTCCAAAAATAAATTTCCAAGGTTATATGACCAAAACAGATTTTTAATCCTAATAGATAAACTAGAATTTTCTAATAAATTAATATTAAAATCACCACAAACAATGGTTCGTTTTGTGGAACTACACACTTTTTTCAATACTTCATCCATAGTATCTTCAAAAAGGTCATATAATCCTGAAGGAGGCCTGTATATACTTAATACAATAATCTGGTCCAGCTCCACGCAGGCTATTTCTATTGTTCGCTCAATCGAAAGACTGACAATATCCTTACGATCCTTAAATTTCAGCTTTTTATGTAATATTATTAAAGAACCACCACGAATTGATTTTTCTCGACTGAACGAACTACCAACCAGATGATTGCTGAAATTAAACATGAACTGATAACTTTTAAGCCAATGTTCAGTTACACAAAAGATGTCTACATTACTACAGTTCAAGAATAATTCCACTTCCAGATCCTTGCCTAACATTCCTTGAATGTTCTGGTGCACCAGGTTGATAAGATTTACTTTATTTTTGTTTTCAAATGGCTTTTGCAATACATTTACAAAGTTTTCAGTATCTTTTCTACCTAATGATAAGCAAGAGGATGTCTCTTTTGTCTCATTACTTAATTTAAAGATTTATTAAAAATATCATCAGTAACATTACTGACAGTCGTTTCACTACCACAGTATTGCTCAATAGGAGCAATTTCAGTACTTTGAGTGGGCTGCTCAATAAAAGCATTGTCAGAGAAAGAATTTATAGCCATGTTTTTGGCTATAGTTTGTAAATAAAATCTTAGCGAAATAGCTAATTGTTTTTTATAGAATGTTGATAGATATAATCTATCTTCTGTCAAATAAGCTTTAATACATGTCAGTTTGTTGAAGTCAATAATATGGAATTTTTTCGAATAATTTGTCATTAAATCTAATGTCAAATTAAGTTTGTATCTAATATTATTTTCATGTTGTGACAAACGATTATGGTAGGGAAGGGTAAACATTATTATTTGATTAACATGTAAATTATTTAAATGAGAACAAAAATGTTTTAGTACTTTTTTGTTCAAATTACCCCTATTTCCCAAGATCATAACCAGTTTGTCAGTAATATCAAACTTATAACTATTAATTTTATTTGCAATATCATGAAAACTTGAGCCAGGCATACAATAATTAATGACACTAAAATCCAACTGATTTGTCAATAACTGGCCCATACCTTTGCCTAAAATAACTGGCTTCTTTAATCTAACCTTTGCCTAAAATAATTCTACTTCATACTCCATGCTATTGTTCATTTTTAAATGTCTTGTACAATATAAATATTTAAGAACTCGCAATGCATACTTATAATGAGTTTCGCAATAGCTATTCTGGAAACGACTTAAATAATTTACGCTATATGATACATCTGGCCGAGTTCCACTTGCCACATACAGAAAAGCTCCAATTAAGTTTCTATACTTTAAAGTTGCACTCACATCTTTACTTGGTTCTATACACAAATTCATTTCCATCGGTGTTTCAAAATTCTTCGATTCCACCACATTATATTTCTCTGCTAAGCTAACAATATATTTTTCCTGGCTCAGGGTCATTCTTCCTTCTTTACTATTAAATTCTACATTTATTCCAAGATACTGTTTTATCTCTCCGAGGTCTTTCATGCAAAACCTTTTATTTAGTAATTGTTTCAATTCATCTATAGCTTTCAATTTTTGTCCACAAATCAAAATATCATCGACGTACAGACAAAGATATATATTTACATTACTTAAACATCCTATATACAAGCAATTGTCATAATCCGATCTTTTAAAATTTATACTTATCATGAATTCATGGAAGCATTCATACCAGTCACGTGGGCTTTCCCTCAACCCATAGAGCGCTTTCTGTAATTTACATACTTTGTTATCATCTGCGCTATATCCATCAGGCAGGTGAATATAAACTTCTGATTTAATGTTTCCGTTCAAAAATGCCGTCTCTACATCCATTTGTTCAATATTCCATCTTCTTACACACGCAACTGATAATAAGGCTTTCATTGTCGTCATTCGTGCTACCAGTGAGTAAATTTCTTCATGCTCTTCGTACATTTGTTGAAATCTTCGTGCCACTACTCTTGCCTTATACTTTCCACTCGACTTTATCCTAAAAATCCATTTCACATCTATGACTTTCTTATCTACCGGCTTATCAACCATGATCCATGTTTTATTTTTCTCGAGACTATTTAATTCCTCTTGCATAGCATCTTTTCATTTTCTTGCGTCTGCACTTTTAATTGCTTCCTCATATGTTTCTGGTACTGACGCATCACTAAAATTAATATATACAACATGATCTTTATACTTCTCTTGCATCTTTCTGTCTCTTTTTCGTCTTATATCACTTTCAGTCACCTCCTCAGTTCCTGTCTTATTTTTTTCGTCTTCATTATCTTCTATGCTGTCATAAAATCGTTCATTAGAATCATAAGTGGAATCTTCAATACTTACTGACTTAATTATTTGTCCTTCTTTTGCGTCAATAAAAGTTACATGTCGACTTATTACTATTTTGTCATCTACTAACACTCTGTAACCTGTATCAGTATATCCTACCAATATACCCTTTGTAGCCTTCGGATTTAATTTTGAAATTCGCAGCTCATCTGGAATTCGTACATAATACTGTGAACCGAAAATTTTTAAATTATTAGCTTTAGGTTTCCTGCCAATAAAAATTTCATACGGCGTTTTCCTCTCATAAGTATTAGTTAACGTTCTGTTTCCCAAATACACTGCCGTTAATACGCACTCAGGCCAATAGTTTTTACTTATCTTTGATTCCGTAAGAAGACATCTCGCTCTCTCCATAACAGTTCGATTGAAACGTTCAGCTACACCGTTTAACTCGTGTGTGTACGCTGGTCCTGGTTTCAAATAAATACCTTTTTGTTTTGTGAAGTTATAATTATCATTGATATATTCTCTCCCATTGTCGCATCTAATTTCTTTTACTCTTTTGCCTGTCTGATTCTCTACCATATTTACATAATCTCTAAAACAGGTAAAGACGTCACTCTTGTTATTAATTACACATACATAAGCTATCCTACTATAATCGTCTATAAATGAGACAAAGTATCGCTGCCCTTTATATCCAGTAGGCGTAATCGGGCCTGCAACGTCGGTATGGACAATCTCTAGCAAGTCAGTTGCCCGTCGTCTCTGAATTTTAAACGGTAAATTGGTCATTTTATTCATTAAACAGATTTCGCATTGCACGTATCCCTCATCTAATGTTTCTGGTAACCCTTCTACTGCATTGTACCTACACATTGTTTTGAGCTTTTTAAAATTAGGATGACCTAAGACTCTATGCCATTTTTCTTTCTCTGACATAATATTACCACTCGCATATGCTACCTTACCTGTATTTACATTAACTTTACCATCAAGTTCATACAATTTATTTCTCTTTCGCGCTACAGCCATTAAACCTATATCTTCATTATATATACTAGCTACTTCCCCTTTAAAATTAACTGTGTTATTTCTATTTACAATACATGAAACACTTAATACATTTCGCTTCATATTTGGTACATAAAATACATTCGCAATGTCAATTTTATTCAACTTACCTCCTGTATGGCAATATATTGTAACATTTCCTATCTTCTCCGACTTTAAGCAGAATCCATCACCTACCTTAATATTTACTGGCGTTTCTAATGTCTTATAATGACTGAACAACTTTTCATCATTTATTATGTGATCGCTACATCCGCTATCCAACAACCAAGTTATATCTGCTTTCGTTCCATTTGCTCCAGCTGTCAATGCCTCGACTTCCACATTAAATCCATATGCATCACTCGTACTGCTAGTTTGACCTGTATTCACACTTCTATTGTTGTAGCCTCTTCTATGACCTCTATATCCTCTATGTGTTCCTCGGCGTTCACTTCCATATCCATGTCCTCTACCACGATGTTGACCACGACGTACTAAATTGGGACAATCTTTCTTGTAGTGTCCAGGGCGGTTGCATTCAAAGCAGTTATCATTTCTGGACCCATCTTGGTATGAATTAGCTCGTGAGCTAAATGTCTGCCCTTGTTGTTCATTTTGTTTTCTCTTTACTTCAAGCAATAGTTTTGATTTCACATATTCAACTGTTTGATCCTTTTTAGGCATCGCATCTACAATATTTACAATATGTGCAAAGCTTTCAGGTAATGCTAGCAATAAATAATTAAGCCTGTCTTCTTCCGAAACAGCTTCTCCAGCATTTTTCAATTCATTAATTTGTTTTTCAAATATTTGCAAAAATTCTATAATATAGTCGCCATCTTTAAATTTTGTTTCGAGAACTTTTCGCTTAATGAGTAATTTGTTAGCGCTGCCTTTTAGTAAATAAATTTCATCAAATTTCTTAATCATGTCAAAAGCTGTAATTTCATTAATTATAATATCGAGTTGAGTATTGTTTACGCTATTTACAATAATATTTCTTGCTTTCAAATCAACTTTTCTCCATTCATCGTCTTTCATATTATCCGGTTTGGTATTACTATCTACAGCTTCTTTACAATCTTTCATTTGCAGAAATAATTTTAGTCTAAATTTCCATTTTTCATAATTCGAGCCATCAAATATTTGAACACCAACTTCTCCTACTTTCACCTCCATATTTTACGTACCTCCTTGTTCCGTTTATTTTCGTCGTATTTTTATTTCGTATTTTTTTCAATCTTCTTAAACTTTTAACCACGCTCTGCTACCATGTTGAGAAAAGTGGATCGCGAAAAGATAGACATTTATCAGCTCAATCTATTTACTTTAGATCACATTTTATTTCATAAGCAAACATTAAAACATAATACAACCAATATTCATATTTCAGTAGAAGTGACAGCCAAGATTTCGAATTCATGTCAACTCAGTATCATAGATGAAAGACAACCAAATTGATATATCTAAGTAGTTTGTATATAAAATCATTACTTTAACACGCTGAATCATTTTGTAGAAAAACAATACGTAATATTAACTTCACTTTTATGTTTTAGCGATTTTTAGAAAATTACTTTGAGGTTTTCTTGATCATGCGTAGTGTTGTAAAATTTTGTCGATATTTTTATTTTACAGATTTCCTAAAGACAATGTATAAAAAACATATGGATAAAATGTATTGTCAGACGAAATTGGAGTCCAAGAAAGCATAGTCAAATTTTCCATCAGATTAATTTTGTGCGTACTTAGTAGTAAAACTATGAAATGGAGACGTCATGACGTAAGTCAAGTTATTTAATGAAAGGAAATCTTTAAACTAAAATATTATTTATGAAAATAAAAACGTTTTTAATTTCTTAACTATTTCTTTAAGGAATCCTTGACACGGATGCCAAGAACAACCAGTTCAGATGATTTTATTCTAAGAATTAAAATATTAGATCAAGAAAAGAACAGAAAGAGTCAAAAAGGTAAAATATCAAAACGCCGCCTTCGGAAAATTTACATTCTAACTAAGCCCGGCCGCACATCAAGCGTAATAAATCTATCGAAAAATGTCTTAACAATAAATTATGGTCAAATGTTAATGTTTTTAGTTTAATTTCCAAGCATATGTACAAACAGTAGTTTTAGCATTCACGAATTTATCCAAGGTTCAAAATCCATGAGGGTTAAATTTTCGGGTAAGTAAATTAAGTATGAGATTAACCTCAAGTACCTCTAAGCGATGCGATAAAAAATTAATTAAATCGATGCGATGAAATAAAAGCAGTGTGTCTTCGATTTCCTTCCTATATTATTTGTGAATCTCTGCAATAGAAAAATTCCAACATTTTAGATAACGGGAAATACCCGTCACTTAAATAGTCCAAATTTTAGGGTTCCGTACCTCAAAAGAAACACTGAACCATTATAGAATCACTTTATTGTCCGTTTGTCTGTCAAGACTATCTTGGAAACGCGTGAAGGTATCGAGATGAAATTAAAACCATATAATTACTCAGTTCTACACTAACAAGTTCTAGTCCCTTGAAGATGTGAAAAAATCAAACTTCTAAGTTAACAAAAAAAGGTACGGCCGTTTATGTCGCCAAAAACGTATATTTCGACATTCTCACGGGCATCAAAATGTATAGGGTAAGGTTAACTTTTCGTTGATCTCGCTAGAACCATGAAATTTGTGAAGTTATATAGTCTTACACTACAAGTCAAGGAAAATCTCAAACTCCACATTTGTAATTAAATCATAAAAAATTTAGTCCCTATTTAAAGTATAACCTACAATTTTATACGGGACCCTCGGTGGGCGAGTCCGACTCGCACTTCCCGCTTTTAGTCTCATGAACGGCCAGCCTGACCATACCAAAGAGACACAGCAGCTATTAGCTGGATAAGTTACATAAGAAAATCTACCCTTAATTATTTATGTTATATTTCTCGTAATAAAGAAATTTTAGTATTAGGGATCTATTAATTACCTACATAATATAATTATCGACGTTGAAACTAGGTGAGTGATGAGCACGACATCACTAGGAGAAGAACTGACAAGCGAGAATTAGTGACGACCTACAAAGAGGGAGTGCACTGTCTCCAGAACTGTCAATGTCATAGTCAACATCATTTACCGGCGGAGTTTTATTTGAATTTTAATTTGTTAGAATTTATTTTTTCATTAGATTATGTATCTGCAATAAATACAGAAGTGCTCTGTGAAGATACTAGAGGCATAATACATGTCTCCCTCCAATTTATCTTTTCAAATAACATTGATTGTCAACTTGACAGACTCACAGAACGAAAGCTCGGTCCAAAATTGATCTAGGTGCTTATGAACCGCGCCCTAAGTGAATTTGACAGTGCACTACTTTTTGGCACGCGTCGTTCAATTCGGACCAAGTTGTTTGCACGCTATCGGTACCAACCTCAGACCAAGGATGACACTGAAATATCAAATATCTGATTTACTCGGAAAATAGATATTCATAAAAATACATTTTTCTTGACAAAAATAAAGAATTTTGATTTAATCACTGATTTTGTGCCAACCCTGCCTTGTATGTAAGTGAGTTCTTGCCGAGAGTCTCGGCAAGAATCTACGCGAGAAGTACGTGAGAACCTCGGCAAGAACTTCTTGGGTACACACTTCTCGCGTAGATTCTTGCCGAGACTCTCGCCGAAAATCTCGCGTGAATGTGGAGCGCTCATTAATATACTTCGAGTTGTTCGAGTTGTACCAACAGACCACGGGGTTAGAGTGCGGTCCATAATTTGATATCAGCGCTCGTATACGCTATTTGCACGCAAACAATCGGGCCAAAATTACTCATGTGCGCATTTGTAAGCTTAGAGCATTCAGACGGGAGATGGCAAGGCTGGGCGAACCCCTCTGCCAATTTACGTTGACCATATGACCATACACGTTATATATAACTAGTTGTCGCGCGGCCGCTGCCATTAGGTATCGTTTCGTGTCGCAAGTAAGAACTCGTAAAAAACTCTTAATCGTGCAGTTTCCTCTTGCAAAGGCTATCCAGTAACTCCAATCTTCAAGACTATGGCGTTTCATACCACATAGAAGTATAAAATATACATTAACGTGTTTTATTTAAGTACAATTTTGAAGTAATTTTTATGCCGTTACGATAGAAAAATACAATGGTACATTGGTAGCTCAACACAGTACACGGGCATGATTTGCGGCCCTGCGGGGGATTGCGTAATACACATTTATTTGTCGATGTGTGTATGTGTTTCTTTATAGTGAGGTAATATTTTCATAGTGTGCGTATCTGTAATTGAATGCTAGATTTTCGTAGTGTGCCATGCGTGTTTATCCTGCCTCCCGCAAAATGTGTCAGAAAAATGTATACTGCGATTTGTTGCATACCATATCCGTAGGCTATATGATCCAAATTAGTAAGCGGTATGACGTCACCGATTGATGCTGACAGGAGCGCGTTCAGAACCTTCGCGCGAAGTACAACTTTTCGCTTATGCCTTCGAACGTGACACCCGGGTGAAACAATCGGCCCGTTCAAGACCTTAGTGTCAGAGCGAGTAACCGAACAACCATCGAATTTGATGGTTGTAAAACGCTCTGACGTTTATTACCAAAATACTCTTACGTGATTGGATGATATTAGGGGCCATAATCTAAAATGTCATGTGACAGAAAGAGAGAGAAATAAATAATCATGTGAAAGAGGGTGTTAAAAGATTTGGTTGCTGCAATCCTTTCAACGCCTCTGAGCGAGTTAAAAAACAACCGGACAACTACACCCAGAGGCTCTGAACGCGCTCCAGTGCTATCAGAAAAGAGGTAGTGCACTGTCTTCAGAGCTGTCAATGTCAAAGTCAACATCAGTTTCCCTAGAAGTTTTATTAGTATTTTAGTTTGTTCGAATTTTTTTCTTCATTATCGACAATAAATACAGAAGTGATCTCTAAAGATACTGGAGGCACAATGCATGTCTCCCTCCAATTTTTTTTTTCAGATAACATTGACTGTCAGCTTGACAGACTCACAGATAGAAAGCTCAGTCCACAATTGATCGTGCAAACGATTTAAACGGATTGTTTGCATGCATGCAAACCTGCGGCCGTACCGCCTAAAGCCCATCACACACAATGAAGATACTATAAAATATATCTTATCTGCGACGTATCGCTAACCCTACATTTCAATGGAGCACCACACACAGTTAATATAATATATATTTTACATTACAGTATCTTAAGATACTGAGCGATATGTGAAAGATATCTTAACCTAGCAACGATATCTTAAGATATTGAAATATATATTAATATACTCGGCGATATTTATCTTAAGATAAACTACAGTATGTTCTATCTAGCGCTGTTTTTTGGTTCTTAAGTGGTCCTCTTCCCAGATTTTACGCTTTTTACAAGCTTTTATTTAACTTGCAATGTAAGTATACTATAAGTATGTATGGTTGGGTGAAATCTTGCAATTCAATTTTGAAGTAGATAGCTTTAACCGATTAAGCTGAAATTTTGTACACACGTTCAGTTTGGATGACAATGCATGGTTGACTGTGTGACGTTATTCTAAATTCAAAATGGCGGCATACCCATGATAGCGGACCAATTATTTTAATGCACTCCTACAATATGGGTATCAAATGAAAGGTCTTGCTAAGAGTAACTCGAAAAATAATGTGACGTCACTAATAATCCAATATGGCGGACTTCTAAAGCTTGAAAATCAATTTTAAAGTAGATATCTTTAACCGATTGAGCTGATATTTTGTATACACATACAGTTTGGATGAAAATGCATGGTTAACTGTGTGACGTCATTCTAAATCCAAGATGGCGGCATACCCAAGATGGCGGACCAATTATTTTTAATACACTCCTACCAAATGGGTATCAAATAAAAGGTCTTGTTAAGAATAACTTGAAATAGGCTCAAAGCTCTTCGCTGCTGGTCAAGAATACGTGGCCTTAAGTAGGGTAAAATCATTAAAAGGTTGAAAAGGTAATTGAAAAGCTAGACTGTTCCAAGTTAACCGGCAAACGACCTTGCAACAATGATTGTGTTGAATGAGATGAACGGACTGAGAAACGTGTCCAGTGATAACTAAAAAGTAAAAAATAAATAAAATGTAAAAAAAGCTTTTTAAAAACGCGCAAATACGCTAAAAATAAAAAATAAACTTTTACACTAAAACTTTTACTTATAACGTCATTTCACATTTGACACAATTTATATGATATAAAATCTTGTCCCGAGATTTACTTTTGTAGATAAACAAGTAAATTAAATAATTCGATGTGAATAATTTTATCCATTAGAATTTTCAAACGAAGTAAATACGAGTAGGTACTTAAAAGTACTCTTTTAAGTACTTTTAAGTTACTACACACAAGTAAATCTCGCGACAAGCTTTTATGTCATATTAATTGTGTCAAATGTGAATTGAAGTTATAAGTAAAAGTTTTAGTGTAAAAGTTTATTTTTAGCGCATTTAAGTAAAAGCTTGTTTTCAAAAAGGTTTTTTACATTTAATTTCATTTCTTCTCGACGCAATACATATATTATCAAATTCACTGTCCTATTCATCATCAGACGACCTGTCAAGTACTTATACATCTAGCAACAGCAGTCAGATTTGTATGCGGTTCATGGCAAAGAAAACCACTCTGTATAAGGAACGAAACCGGCGTCTCGCAAGACTGCCTCTAATACAATGATGCAGTTGCGATATATTATCGTATCTTAGCTGTGTGTGGTCCATTAAGATAATATATTTTTATATTAGATGCTAAAATATATATTATCTTCACTGTGTGTGTTGGGCTTTACTCAAAGCGATCACTCGCTATCGTTATCGTGACATTAGAACAATTGTTTGGGGACATGCCCCTTTTTACTGCATGATGTGAATTGAAAATAAAACTCTGACGGCGAGGCAAAACTTGGTGTAATTGCAATATAATACAAGATTATAATTATTATGCGCTAATACATCGTAATGTGCAAAATCTCTGGCTTGTTATAATCGTAACCATAGCAACCGTACATGTCCAAAATTAAATATCGTGACAACGAAAAAGTTTGTATTTACAATTGGTATAAAAAGTTTATATACACAAAATGTGGGAATACGCCACACCACCCCCCTACGGAGTAATGTAAGATATAAAAATTAAATACAATCTTTAAAGGTCTTAAAATGTACACGTCTCCCAGCCCGGGTTATGTAAGCGGGCTGACTAGGGGGAACGTTGGAGGTTGTAGAAGGTTGCGGTGCAGGAAGTTGAGGTTGCTGAGTCGATGGTAATGCCTGAAAGGGCAGTTGTGCTTCTGACTCAATAAAGGCTGGTTTGACACGATCGATACTGACGACGACCGTTCTGCCCTTAATGTTGATGGTAAGCGTTTTACCGTCATCGCTCCGCTCCAGCACCTGATGGCGACCTGTATAGGAGGCCTGTAAAGGGCGGCGGACTGAATCATCGCGAAGAAAAACGTGCGAAACAGTAGACAGATTTTTGAAAACAAATGCAGATGGTTCAGAATGACGTGACGCAGGCGTTGGTCTTACAGACGCTATAATGCGGCGTAATTGCACCACGAAATCTGCAGGGTCTTCTAACGCTAAGGCAGAACTAGCTGTGGGAACTAACAGTTCTCCAGGAAATCGTAAAGGCTCACCATACAACATATCGGCTGCCGAAGCCTTAAGGTCTTCTTTGTATGCAGATCGCATACCGAGAAGAACCATGGGCAATGCGTTGACCCAGGACTCTGAGTGGCACATAAGCGCAGCCTTGAGTTGCCTATGCATCCGCTCAATCATGCCGTTAGCCGCAGGATGATACGAAGTCGTTCTTATACGCCTAATTCCACAAAATCTTGACAGTCTGCGAAAAAGGTCAGACTCAAATTGAGTGCCCTGATCTGATGTTATAACCAGAGGTACACTAAATCTGGAAAACCACTCGCGGACCAAAGTCGTCGCCACCTCATCAGCAGTTATACTGCGCATGGGCCACACCTCTGGCCATCTACTAATCCGGTCAATGGCTGTCAGACAATAACGATAATCCTCGCAAATGGGCAAGGGTCCCATAATGTCAATGTGGATATGAGTAAATCTGCTAGATGGTAAACAGAAAGTACCCAAAGGTGCCGAATTGTGTCGCGAAACTTTAGCGCGTTGGCACGACTGACATGTGCGAGCCCAGTTCTTGCAATCTTTATTGACTGACGGCCAGACATAGCGGTCCGTTACTAAACGTGTAGTAGCACGTGCGCCCGGGTGACTCAAGTTATGAAACTTGTCAAACACCGCACGACGAAACGGAACAGTCAAATAAGGTCTAGGCTTACCTGTTGACACATCACAAATAACCGATATGCTAGTACCTGGAATGAGGACAGGAGTCAGCTGAAGACAAGTATTTTTTGAATGTCGAAGGTCAGCGAGTTCCTGGTCTGATTCCTGCGACTTGGTAAGAGCTTCAAAGTCCTGATCTACTGCAATAGCATCGACGCGGGACATTGCATCAGCAACGATGTTATGTTCACCTTTGATGTAGCGGATGTCTGTCGTGAACTGACTAATAAACGAGAGTTGGTTTAGCTGCGGAGGTGGTAATTTCTCTCGGCGTTGTACGAAGGCGTACAACAAAGGCTTGTGGTCAGTGTAAATTGTCACATGCTGTACCTCGAGAATATGACGAAAATGTTGTACGCTTTCGTACACCGCCAATAGTTCTCGATAGTAGGCAGGCCACTCAGCTTGACGTGGTGTCAGCTTTCGACTAAAAAACGCGAGAGGACGCCAGGTATCATCCACCAATTGTTGAAGGCAGGAACCAATGTGAACACTCGATGCGTCGGTGAAAAGTCCAAGAGGTGCACCATAGACAGGATGTTCTAATAAGGTGGCGTCTGACAGGCTATGTTTGCAAGATTCAAATTGCCCCAATAGCTCCGGTGTCCATATAAATGGCTTTGCACCTTTGCCATTAGTCGCTACGACTGCGTCAATAAGGGGTGCCTGAAACTTGGCAGCTTGTGGGATAAAACGCCTGTAATAATTCAACATCCCAAGGAAGCGACGCACTCCTTGGACGGTCTTTGGGGGAGGGAAGTCTTTTAAGGCCTGTATGCGACTCTGTGGTGGTCGAGTACCTTCAGGGCTGATATGGTAACCCAAGAAAACCACTTCCTTTGCTCCAAACACGCACTTTGACGGATTCAACACCACTCCGTAGTCCTGAAGACGCTGAAAAAGGATTCGTAGATGTTCTTTGTGGAGAGCCTTGTCTTTAGAAAAAACGAGGATGTCATCCACGTAAGGAAAACAGAAATCAAGACCCCGTGTGACCTCATCGATGAACCTTTGGAAGGTCTGACCTGCGTTTCTCAGACCAAAGGTCATGAAAGAAAACTCGAAGAGGCCAAACGGGGTAATGATAGCCGTTTTAGGTACGTCGTCAGCTGCAACAGGAATTTGGTGATAAGCCTTCACCAAATCGATGGTGCTAAATATGGTAGCTCCATTAAGGCTGTTGGCAAAGTCATTGATATGCCTAACAGGGTACCGGTCCGGTATTGTTCTGGCATTTAGTGCGCGGTAATCACCACAGGGGCGCCAAGTGTCATCTTTCTTTATGGTCATGTGAAGAGGTGATGACACTTTGTGATGGACGTGCAGTACCGGAACCAACCATTTCCTCGAATACCTTCTTTGCTGAGGCTAATTTTTGGAGAGCTAAGCGACGCGGCCTGCAAGATACTGGTGGGCCATCCGTAGTTTTAATATAGTGTACGGTATTGTGCTTAATGATCCTCGGAAGACCAGGAGGTCTGGTGATATCCGGGAATCCTGACAGCACTTGGGCGAACTCAGACTTTTCCGAAGCTACGGACCTAACGCTCGACTGGTCGGTAACAGCAGCTGTTACAAGCGCTGATAGACCAGTAGTACCGTCCACAAGTCGCTTGGTTCGACAATCAGGTAGCAAGTGATAATATGCCAAAGTCTGAACCAATAATGGCAGTATTAACGTCAGCGACAACAAATCTCCAAACAAAACTACGACGCAATCCCAGGTTAAGTGTCACGTTTACGGTGCCGAAGGTCTTAATGTTACTCCCATTAGCAGCACTGAGGTTATAATCAGAGGGTTTCCTCCGGACAGAAAGCCAGGAATGGGGATAGCAACAAAGGTCGGATCCAGTGTCAATTAAAAACTGATGCTTCGACACCTTATCCGTCACGAATAGACGGCGGCCACAACTTTGAGTTGAGTCGCAATCAGCTGCCGCCGCTACTGATTGCTCTTTTCGTTTTCCGACTTCCAAGTACATCGGCCAACACAAGTATTCGCCCTTGCACCATATTTTTTATGATACCAGCAATACTTATGCTCATTGTCGGATGAATTGCTCCGTGAGACCCTTCTGCGAGAAGAAGATCGACTGCGCGAGGAACGTCGAGATGTTGCTGTCGATAGGGCAGCGACTTGCCTGCTCAATTCATCAACACGGCTGATTAAAGAAGCCAGTGAAGGCTGTGCGTCAGCAGTGGAGGAGCTACCTGATACAGTACTCAATGTGGGCGTGCCTGAGGAAACCTCTATAATTTTATCGGCAAGCTCCGATAATTTGTCAAGTCCCAGATCGGCTTGGGCAGCGAGTATTACCTGCACTTGAGTAGGAAGTCGGCGAAGCCACAGCTCACGAAGTAGATTTTCGTTGGTGAACGAAGTTCCGGCCAACGATCTCAAATGTCGTAAGAACTGGGACGGTTTCTTGTCGCAGAGCTCTTCGATGCTGAGCAACTGCCTGACGCGCTGCTCCTGTGATGCTGAAAATCGCTTGATAAGCGTTGCTTTGAGAGTGAGATACTTTCCCTCTGAAGGCGGGTTAGTAATTATGTCCTCCACCTCAGCCGCAAGCTATCCGGCTAAGTAAATGGTAATACTTAGTCGAATCGCATGTGATGCCAGCCAAGTGAAATTGAGCTTCCGCATGTGCGAACCATACTGACGGAGCATGTAACCAAAATGGTGGTAGCTTCACAGAAACTTTAGAAACTTGCGCTTGAGGTAGTTGGTCATCAGTGGCAGATGTGTGTGCAGAAAGTCTTTGCTGCATGGCAGCATTCTCTGCCTTAAGTTTCTCCAACTCAGCCTGTAATTGTTCCATATTGAAAAAGAACTAAGTGAAGTTATAATAACTCAGCAAGCAACACCACACCGCAAACAACCATAAATTGTTATTACCCGATAGAAAAAAAAACTTCACCCCGGACTGGGAGTAAGGTAACCATAACCATAAAACAGAAATTAATAATGTATAGGACAAAGCTATTTCACAAATAATACAAATATACAATATTCAAAACTTATTATAAAAATGTGAAAAAAAAAACTTTATTTCTGGCTGTATGATTTTTCGGTTCCTTTACCTCACCGAAGAACGAAGTTAAAACAAAACGAAAAAAAATTCAAACGACAAAATGAAATTACAAAGGAGATGTCCTCTTTTTGTATGGAGGCTGGGTTTTGCTAACTAAATGAAACGAAACTATGCCTGTTATAAAGGTTTAATATTTAGTGTCCTAAAACCGTGAAAATCATAACTTTATACCCCTCCGTTTTGGAAATATTTTAATTTTTGTATATTTTAGTTATGGCAACAGTTTTGTTTAATGATCGAAAGCTATGTTATATTATCTGCAAAAAACATCTATTTGTAATCTGTATTTGTAAATACAATGACACTTATGCTAGTCTGTGGTTATGGTTTGTGTTGAAGTTGACTATCAAAATAAAGGCCGATCGCCTTGATGGATTTTTTTCTTAGACAATCTGCCTATTAGGGCCTATTCTTCATTAAGGGCCCACCATCCGCGCGAGCCCGAGCTAGTTTAGGTAAATTTCTCTAGTCTCTGTTTGTGTGCGTCGCTCACGCACACAAGCGCACTCGGTCGCGCAATCGGTACGGCCACCTAGCAAAATATCGTAGATGTTAATTTTGAATTTAATAGGTGTTTATTATTTACTGTGTTATACTATAGTTAATACAGGGATGTGTTTAATCAACTTTTATTTTTACAAGCTTTTATTTAGCTTGCACTGTATGTATGTATGTAGATTTGACCACTTCTCGGTTTTCGATTGGGCTGAAATTTTGCACATAATAATATGTATATCGTGACAATGCAATGTTATGATAACATGGAGCTGATCTGATGAAGGAACTGGACGGTGGCCATAGGAACTCCGTAATAAAACGACGCAACCCCATCGAGTTAGGGCTCGTTTGATTCATATTGACGAGTACTTTGGTCCTATTTGTTAACCAGGGTCTGATGCTGGAGCTGGGAGGTGGCCATAGGATCTCCGCAATAAAACGACATAACCCTATCGAGTTTGGGCTCGTTTGATTCGTAATGACGAGTACTTTGGTCCTATATGGTAACCAGGGTCTGATGCTGGAGCTGGAAGGTGGCCATAGGACCTCCACAATAAAACGACATAACCCTATCGAGTTTGGGCTCGTTTGATTCGTAATGACGAGTACTTTGGTCCTATATGGTAACCAGGGTCTGATGCTGGAGCTGGAATGTGGCCATAGGACCTCCGCAATAAAACGACATAAGCCTATCGAGTTTGGGCTCGTTTGATTCGTAATGACGAGTACTTTGGTCCTATATGGTAACCAGTGTCTGATGCTGGAGCTGGAAGGTGGCCATAGGACCTCCGCAACAAAACGACATAACCCTATCGAGTTTGGGCTCGTTTGATTCGTAATGACGAGGACTTTGGTTCTATATGGTAACCAGGGTCTGATGCGGGAGCTGGAAGGTGGCCATAGGAACTCCGCAATAAAACGACACAACCCCATTGAGTTTGTGCTCATTTGATTCGTATTGACGAGTACTTTAGTCCTATATGGTAACCAGGGTCTGATGCTGGAGCTGGAATGTGGCCATAGGAACTCCGCAATAAAACGACACAAGCCCATCGAGTTTTGGGCTCGTTTGTTTCGTAATGACAAGTACTTTGGTCGAGTTTCGTAATGGCGGCCATGCGGTTACAAAATGATAAAATATAAAATAATAGTAAAAAGATTAAAAAAAAAGTCGCCCCACACTAGGATTTTATTTTAAAGCCCTAATAAGACGAAAATAAATTTTAATTTATTACATGATACATCTAATATATAAAATTCCCGTGTCACAGTGTTTGTTAACAAACTCCTCCGAAACGGCTTGACCGATTTTATGAATTTGTTTGTGTATATTTAATAGGTCTGAGAATAGGTCGTAAACTATTTTTTATTATGGCGAAATGTAAGTTCGCCGTTATTATGGCGAAACGTAGTTCGCCGGCACAGCTAGTTTTTAATAAAACATAAAAGCTTGTCGCAAGATTTACCCATTTTATAAAAAACAAATATTTTTTTCTTAGAATTACCAATATTTATTTATTTAAGGCTTACCAAGTAAATACATACGGGCAAGGTACTTAAACAGTTTTTTTTTATGGAGGGCCTGGCAAATGACCTCCTCCCGCCTGATGTTAAGCGGTGAAAGAGGCCCAAATGAGTTAACAGATAGAGGAGGGAGGACATCCACTATCCAACCTGCCCGCCCCTTGCCGGCCTAAAAGATGTTTTTCACACCTCTTTTGAAGGAACCCATGTTGTAGGATGGAGGAAACACGTGCGCAGGTAGAGAATTCCAAGTGTGGGATGAACGACAGAAGACTTACCGGAGGGAGACTCTGTACCAAGGTCGTGTGCTTAGGTACCTCCGTCTTACCTATTTCTGCCGCAAAGCAGCAGTGCTTGCATTGCTGTGTTCCGGTTTGAAGGGTAAGATATGGCACTGAAATTACTGGGTACCGTGACTTAACATCTTAAGTCACAAGTTGGCAACGTACACTGTGGCCCTTGTGGGGGTTGCAGTTTTACTGCGAATGTCATGTATTATAGGTGACTGTTACCACTCATCAGGTGGGCAGTTTGCTTTTTTGCCAACTTAGTAGCAATAAAAAAAAAGAAGAAGGAATCTTGGAATCTTGGTACGGTGTGAAAAGGAGGATAAAGTGTAAGGATGACTCCGTAGACCCTGGTGGTGCCCCAAGTAGACTCCACCACGTCGGCGTTTCACCGACTTGTATTGCTGAATTTTATTCTCCGAATACCAGCTCTTGGAAAATTGGTATTACTTACCTTGGTTCCAATTGTCTCCGTCCGTCTCCTCCGTAGCCGGTGGACTTCCTGAGCTAGCTCGAAGGAAGTCGCGGCTCCTGAAGTTCTGCAGTGGATCCACCGGTGGAGACCGGAGCACTACAAAGGCCTATTAGGCCACCACGACTCACACACGCGATTAGAACACAAAGCGGGCACTCTTTTGCACAACACAAAGCGGGCTTTCGCACCCCGATATTAGGTGCGCCGCGCAAATCACTATAATGCTTAATTATTGTGTATTATATTTTATGGATGCCCGGACATCATCCTAACCTAATTCAATGTCATGACATTTCGACTCGACTCAACTGACATATCACATGCGGCCGGCCGCCAAAAAAGCTGTCACTGCACAGACTAGAATGCAATGCCGCCACTCGCTCTTCCTCGAGCGTGAACATCCCCCCGCTCCGGACAGTCCCGGACTGTCCGCCAAATCAGTCTAAGGGGAGGCGAGAAAGAGTAGCGACCGCGCGCTTCAAAACAGAATCCCCAACTAGGACCTCGGCAAACCTGGGCACACCATCAGACCCTAGAGTAAGTTGGACAATGCGTCCGCGACGCCAACGTAAGGGTGGCAGGTTTGGGTCCTTCACTAACACGAGGTCTCCAACCCTCCGTGGGTTTGTCTTATCTGACCACTTAACGCGCTGTTGCAAAATGTGTAAATATTCAAGGTGCCAGCGGCGCCAGAAACTCTGGGTAAGCTGCTGGAGCAACTCAAACCGCGAAAGGCGTCCGGGATTGATATCTCTATAAGGATACTCGGGCAGGGCGTTAAGTGGTCTGCCTATCAAGAAATGGCCCGGCGTGAGGGCCTGCAAATCGTTCGCGTCGGTAGACAACGGACATAACGGACGCGAGTTGAGAACCGCCTCAATCTTATGAAACACCGTCGCGAGTTCCTCAAACGTGAGAATAGTCTCCCCAATAACGCGGCGAAGGTGAGTCTTGGCGGCCTTTACAACAGATTCAAAAATCCCTCCCCAGTGAGGGCAAGACGGCGGGGAGTATCGCCATGTTACCCCCCTACGGGAGAGTGTGGATCCGATCTCAATATTATTTTTATCTAAAAATTCACAAACTTCTCTTATATGTCTATCAGTGCCCTTGAAGTTCGTCCCACAATCGGACCGAATTAGAGAAGGCAGTCCCCGGCGGGAGACAAATCTGCCTAACGCTGCTAAGAAAGCGTCCATGGTGAGCGCACTCACCACCTCCAAATGAACGGCTTTAGTGGCCAAACAAACAAACACACACAAATAAGCCTTTTCAGTCTTAGCATTACGGAGTCGCGACGTTTTTATAGTGAACGGTCCCGCGAAATCAGTTCCAACTCCTAAGAAGGTCATCGATTCATTCACACGATCAGCAGGCAAATCACCCATTTGGGGCTGCATCGTCTCGGGGCGTAAACGATAGCAGGGCAGACATCGAAAGATAACAGATCGGATTATTCTTCGCGCTGACAAAATCCAAAACTCCCGTTGGAGGAGCGCGGTCAATGCATTACATCCGGCATGAGCATTCTTCACATGGCGATCAATGATCAACAATCGCACCAATGGTCCGTCCTTGGGGAGCAACAGGGGATGACGTGATCTATAAGGCAAGTTAGCGTGCCTCAATCGGCCTCCTACACGCAACAATCCCTTATCATCCAGAAAGGGAGTCAAACGCACCAAGGGTCCCTTCAATTTGGACGTCCCGGTACGGAAAATCTTAAGTTCCGGTTCAAACGCTCTAGACTGGGTCATACGCACCCAATGCAGAAGAGCATCTTGGCGCTCCTGCGGTGAGAGGACCGGACACAAATCTTTGTCCTGAGGCCGTCGACAATTTCGAATAAATCTTCTTATCCAAGCGGTCACGCCGAGCAACTTGTCCAGAGAACTGTAGCGGTCTAATAAAAATTCCCGCTCTGGAGCCGCCATAGTCTCGACAGCGTGAACACGCAAGCCCGGATTTGGTACCTTCACCACAGCTGGTGTGGAAGGCCAAGACGGTTGTAACAACCAGTCGGGACCCCACCACAGAGTGTGGTCAATAAGCTGAGGGGCTTCGCTGCCACGTGATGCACAGTCAGCAGGGTTTATTTCACCTGGCACGTGGCGCCAAATCAACGTGGCCTTCGAGGCCTGTATTTGGGATACCCGATTGGCCACAAATACTTCCAGGGAGTGGACGGAGTTCTTAATCCAACACAGGACAACCTGACTGTCGGACCAAGCAAAGAGCGACTCAAAGTCCACACTACGTCCCAGGGTGTCAACAACGTGGTTCATCAAACGAACCAGAAGAGTAGCTCCAGACAATTCTAACTTCGGAATCGTTAATCGAGTCCGAAGTGGAGCAACCTTACTCTTAGCAATTAGCAAGTGGAGCTTAACAGCTCCTCTATCATCGACCGTCCGGATATATACGACGGCTGCGTATCCACTCTCAGACGCGTCACAAAAGCCATGAAGGCTGGCCGTAAACCGTCCCTTAGGCAGTATATGTCTAGGGATACTAACACGGTTAATGTCGGGGAGAGACGACATGAAGGACTCCCAATCTCGCAGCAAACGGCCCGAGAGGGGCTCATCCCACGACACTTCGGCTGACCAAAGTTCCTGTAGGAAGCACTTCATCCAAAACACTACGGGACTAATCCAGCCATTTGGGTCAAAGGTACGAGCTACTGTAGACAAAACCAACCGTTTCGTCCAGACCTTGGGGCTTGGCAGCTCCAATCGATAGGTGAACGTGTCCTGGACAGGTCTGTATTGCACTCCCAAAACAGACAGTAAATCTGGAGTGTTGGCATTCTCAAAAATATGAGGCTCCTGCTGGTGGTCGTCTGGCAAGTCACACAAAAGCTGAGGTGAGTTGGACATCCACTTCCTCAGTTCATAACCACCAGCCCCGAGAAGAGCAATTAGTTCATCTCGCAAAATCAAGGCTTCCTCGACACTAGAGGAGCCCGTACAAATATCATCAACAAATGCATCCTCCTTGAGAACCAAGGATGCGCGAGGGTATCGTAACCGCTCACGTTCAGCGAGTTCCACAAGTGAGCGAATTGCCACAAAGGGGCTCGAACGCAAACCGTATGTATTGGTGTTCAGCTCGTAGACCAGCATGGGATCCCTGGGATCCTCCCTCCATAATATGAGCTGATATCGTCTATCGTCCGGGTGAATCACAGTCTGCCGAAACATCATCCGGATATCGGTCACAAAGACGACGGCATGGCGACGGAAGTTGGTCAATACATCACCCACCTCGTGGTGCAACTTCGGTCCAGCATGCAGACATTGATTCAGCGAAACTCCGGTAGACGTAGGAGCTGACCCATCAAAAACAACGCGTATCTTCCCGGTGGAAGGTTTCAAAACCGCGTGGTGAGGAAGAAAATTATGTTCCTCGTTTCGCCAGTCCAGTCGCGAGACCGACATGTGCCCCAGTTGCTCATATTCTCGCATGAAGTCGACATACTTCTGTTTGAGGTCGGAGTTCCTACTCATACGACGCTCCATGGACAGCAGCCGCTTCTCGGCCAACGGCCGGGAGCTGCCAAGTGAGGGGCGAACTGACAAAAAGGGCAAACGAGTGATCAGCCGTCCCGAGTGAAGGCGACCTGTATTGTTCTGGTAGAACAACTCACACTCCTCGTCCAAGGGGTTCACTCGCTTCACGGTAGGTGGCTCTTCCACCTCCCAAAACCGTTGAAGGACATCCGATAAGGTGGAGCTAACAGTTATGTAACTGTCCACCGATGGAGATGGTGGGTTATGCCTAACTGGTCCCATCACTACAAACCCAAGCGATGTAGATAAGGCTACCAGCCCACCCTTCTGTAACTCTCTCCTCTTCCCACAATACACGCGGCCTAGAACATCGGCACCGAGCAATAAGTGAATCGGACCGGTTCGGTGGAAGGAAGGGTCAGCCAAGGTCAATCCTGATGTCGCATCAACGACAGCGCGCGAAACGTGCTGTTGCGGAAGCTGACCAACAACCTTCTCATAAACAATCGCGGTAGCGCCAATTTTGGGCGCTGAAGAGAAGTGGGGGGAGAAGGAGAACAAAACCTGACCGATCGGATCCGGGATCCGCAGGTCTCCGATTCCTCGTACCGATTCAAGGTATGGAGATGTGTTCAAACTCAACTGCCGGACCAGCCAGCTGGAGGCAATGCAACCCTGAGCTCCCGTATCCAAAAGGGCGCGAACTAAAACAAAGGTGCCCCTCGGGCCCCACACCTGTACGGAGGCTGTTGGTAACAGCACCTGCTCCTGTGGGGGGGTTGCAGCCGACAGTTGGTTTAGTGAAAATCCTCCCGCATTCCCCGCAACGGGGGGGAAGGGGGGTCCGAAGAAAAATGCGTGCGCGGCGGAGGAATAGGGCGCTCAAGGCGCTCGAGCGGGTCCCAATCCGGCACGTACTGGCCCCGATCAAAGCGGCATCGGGGGGCCGGACGGTGCCCATGATGGGCGAAAGTTGGGGGAGCCCGTGACAAACGGGGTCTCTCCATCAGAGGGGGAGAGAAGCGTATCGGCTCCCGGCGTGGCTCCGTAATAACCGCGGCCCAATCCCGCGGTGGCGCCTCATAAGCGGCGCGTCGATCCCCCCCGCCCGTAGGGGGGGTGGGGCGCCCAATCCTCTCACGGGAGGGGGGGCGCCTGTCCAATCTCCGCGGAGGGGTGGCACGCCCCTCCGATCTCCTCGGAGATGTGGGTGACCTACGAGGGCCCCCGCCCGTGTGCGAGTCCCTCTCTCTCACCACCCCACGAGTGTCTCTATTGTTGAAGCACAAAAGGGGGTGATGGGCCCCTCCACAACAGTGGCAATCTCGTGGGTGGGGGCAAGCCGATGCCATATGGGCCCCCAGGCAGCGGTAGCACCAATTCCGCTGCTTGGCCATATTTCTACGCCCTTCGGTGCGTAGGCCAACAAATTTGGGACAGGCCGGCAAACGATGGCCATCGCGCTTGCAACACTTACAAGGCAGCGGCCTCTCCCCTTGTGGAGAGTTGTGCCGCACGGCAGTATATTGCTTGTACGGGCGGCGCTCTCTCCGTGGCGCTGCCCGGGTCGCCTCATAGCGGCCTGTACTCGGTCCCGGCATAGGAGCCAGATCCAAGTGGTCGGTCATCCGACACTCATCCTCCAAAAATCTGAGGAGATCCGAGAAGGGGGGTAGGTACGAGGCACTATTGCCCCCATACCTTTGTTCAAAACGCCCCTTCATCTCCATGGGAAGCTTATTGAGGATGAGGTGGAGCAATATGAAGGACCACTGGTCCACCGGTAGGTCAAGTCGTTTGAGCGCATTAATAGCGCTTAGCAGCGGGTTCAAAATCTCCTTCCTCATTGAGGAGACCCGTGATACTCGTGGCAGCCCTAAAATGGCAGCCACATGTGTGTCCGCTAGCAAGCGAACATTCTGATACCGGGCGGTCAACAACGCCCTTGCAATATCATAACTGTCATCGTTGACAGGTAGATGCTGGACAAGCACACCAGCCTCTCCACGTAAGGCAGAGAGCAAATAGGCCAATTTCTGGCTAGGGAACAGGTCGTCCCTCGAGTGAACCAGGCTATCAAAGAGGTTAATGAACCCCATCCAAGAAGCCAGGTTCCCATCAAAGGTTGGGATGTCTAAAGTGGGCAGTCTGCCCAGCAAGCCGGCCGGGGTAGGCTTGACCTCCCCGGGCGTGCACGACTCACCCCTCCGGACGGATAGGATTGCCTGAGCCTTGTTTATAATCACATCCGCCTGTTCAAAACACTGATCATAATCGGCATTAAATTGGTCGACTGCCCGCAACTCAGCGGCACCCTCGGCTGGGTGGTCGAGCAGATATTGTTGATGAGCAACGAAAAGCTGCTCCAATTCCTTCAAGCCAGCAGGTACTCCCTCATGCCGAATTAACAAAGCCTGTTCTCGGTCTGGTCGGTCTACCAAAGCGACGGCACTAGCAAACCATCTCAAAATCTTTTGTGCACCCGCGCGGGCACCACTAAGCGGGCTGACTGGCGGGACCATTTTGCACCAAAATTAATAAACACTATAATAATACACGGACAAACAGACCGACAACCGCAGACAATAAAACAGATCGGGAGGAACTTCAAAGGCAGAACAAAATATATAAACAAACCAAAATCAAGTATAAATGCTAGAACTTAACTAGAACAACAAGGCATTTAACAACAGAATTTTTCAAACAAATTAAATTCAAGTATTAAGTCAATAACTTAACAAACATAATATTCAAAGGCAAACAAAACAAAATCAAATGTAAATGCTAAAACTTAACACAGCAAAATAGTGTATTACAACAACAGCAAAGTCATTTAGCAGCAAAATTTTTTCAACAAATTAAATTCAAGTATAAGTTTACAACTTAACAAACAAAATATTCAAGGGCAAAACAAAGATATGAAAAAACAAACCAAAATCAAATATAGGTAAATGGTAGAACTTAACTAGAACAACAAAAGACATTTAACCCCAATTTTTCATATACAATGACAATTAGTTAAGGAGATCGGTCCACAAATGAGCTGGTAGTCGGTTTAAAATCAGCAATCAAAACCAATTAATATGTATTGCCCGTTTGGACAACCAACAAGATTACAATATTAATTGTACAATACTAATCAAATACTCAAATCTAAGAACCACTCAAATCTAAAAACCACGCTCTGCTACCAAGAGATGGTGGTGCCCCAAGTAGACTCCACCACGTCGGCGTTTCACCGACTTGTATTGCTGAATTTTATTCTCCGAATACCAGCTCTTGGAAAATTGGTATTACTTACCTTGGTTCCAATTGTCTCCGTCCGTCTCCTCCGTAGCCGGTGGACTTCCTGAGCTAGCTCGAAGGAAGTCGCGGCTCCTGAAGTTCTGCAGTGGATCCACCGGTGGAGACCGGAGCACTACAAAGGCCTATTAGGCCACCACGACTCACACACGCGATTAGAACACAAAGCGGGCACTCTTTTGCACAACACAAAGCGGGCTTTCGCACCCCGATATTAGGTGCGCCGCGCAAATCACTATAATGCTTAATTATTGTGTATTATATTTTATGGATGCCCGGACATCATCCTAACCTAATTCAATGTCATGACATTTCGACTCGACTCAACTGACATATCACATGCGGCCGGCCGCCAAAAAAGCTGTCACTGCACAGACTAGAATGCAGTGCCGCCACTCGCTCTTCCTCGAGCGTGAACAGACCCTTACGCGTGTTTCTGTTAAGGAATGGAGAGGGAGGGATAAGGTTAAAGAGCTCCTCAGAGCATTCCCCGTGGAACATTCGGTAAAAGGCGCTGAGAGAGGCGATGTCACATGGAAGTTGTAGAGGCTCGAGGGTGTTAGTTGCCTCTACATCGCCAATTATTCGAATAGCATGACGCTGCAATCTGTCCAGAGCATCGAGGAGGTACTGAGCGGAGCCGGAGTGCGAGCAATATTCCACGCAAGACCTAACCTGAGTTTTATACAACAGGCATAGTTGGTCCGGCGCAAAATACCTACGCACCTTGTTCAGGACACCGAGTTTCCGTGAGGCAGCAGTTATAACGAAATCAAGTTTTTCAAAAAAGGGATCATATATGTATTTAAATTTCAAAACTGCACAGCATTGTCATGTGTGTATGACAATGCTGTACAAAACGTTATTTATTGCAAAAAAAATGACGGGTTGCACTCCGGGAGTGCCGGCAGAAGAGAAGTATTAACGTTGTGCGTTATGGATATTTTGGAATGGTTATGGAATAATTTTGCACGAATTGCTTTAATTATCAGAATAAAAGTACTATCTATTATGTGGTAGAATACAATATTTATTTATTTCGCTATCGTACACAAACATAACAATTTATATTACATTAAAAAGTTTATCCCTCAGAAAAATCAACTTCCTGTTGTAACGTTGTGCGTACATAATTATATAACTAGTAATAATGAATCAAAATATTTACAATTAAATTAAAAATATGATCAAAACAGACATTAAAATACTACTTAAAAACGTAATTTTATAACAAATAAATAATATTTAATTTATACTAACTTACCTAATTAATATTTACAACAAAATCAAATAAAAGCACAATTTAGATTTTTCCTAACAAAGTAAATAAATTGATTAAAACTGTCTCAAGTGACGTGTGACTTCCAGTACTTTTGCCAGCCGCTATTGTTCTCGGCCGGCTTACGTGGACCCCTCACCGCACCTCGACAGTTCCTGCGGCCATTTCAATTTTAATTGGCTACTCTCCATCCGTCTTACGAATTTTCGATCAGGGTCACGTGTCCTGACGGTCACGTGTCCTGACGCGAGTTTAACATTTTTTACCCATTACAAAAAAGTGTACAACGCCGCTAAAGAAGTTCTCACTTCAAAAATAAATATAATAATCAAGTTAAATTGTTTTATTGTTTATCCTAATTCTCGGGACAAGCTTTTATATTTTTATAAGAAAATATATCTTGTAATAAATTTAAGTTTATTTTCCTCTTTTAAGGCATTATAATATAATCTTGTTATTAAAAAAACTTTTTTTAAACTAATAACTCAAATAATACGAAATATTTTAATGACTACCGAGTTCTTTATTGTTAGTTGTATCTACAAATTAATGTATATAATATACATATAATAATTTAGTAATAAACAAATATGAAATGAATATTTTCTTGTGCTCAACGCACTTTTTAGTGCATTGAAGCCATTCGCTAGATTGTAATAAAAAAATAAATTAAAGTTTATTTTCTTTTTTTAGGACATTAAAATAAAAGCTTGTTTTTAAAAATCTTTTGTGATAGCGGCCATCTTATTTTAGTTTTTTTCATGGTGTACTGTATTTTACGAACTTTCATTTGATAACCCATATACAGACCCATATTGTGGGGATTGTACATAAAAATAATCTGTCAGTTTGTGACGGCGGCCATCTTGTATTAGATTGTCTTTCAGAATATACTATATTCTACAATTCATTCTACAATTCAAGCTCTTTCATTTGACACCTAAATTGGTGAAGGTCGCACAAAAGAAATTGATGGGGTTGCGTATGGATATTATCTAGGCTAGGCTCAAAGTACTCATCAAGAAAAATCATATAGGACCAAAGTACTCGTCAATACGAATCAAACAAGCCCAAGCTCGATGGGATTGTGTCGTTTTATTGCGGAGTTCCTATGGCTACCTTCCAGCTCCAGCATCAGACCCTGGTTACCATGTAGGACCAAAGTACTCGTCAATACGAATCAAACAAACCCAAACTTGATGGGGTTGTGTCGTTTTATTGCGGAGTTCCTATAGCCAGCTTCCAGTTCCAGTATCAGACCCTGGTTATTACATAGGACCAAAGTACTCGTCAATACAAATCAAACAAGCCCAAACTCGATGGGATTGTGTCGTTTTATTGCGGAGTTCCTTTGGCTATCTTCCAGCTCCAGCATCAGACCCTGGTCACCATGTAGGACCAAAGTACTCGTCATTACGAATCAAACGAGCCCAAACTTGATGGGGTTGTGTCATTTTATTGCGGAGTTCCTATGGCTACCTTCCAGCTCCAGCATCAGACCCTGGTCACCACATAGGTCCAAAGTACTCGTCAATACGAATCAAACGAGTCCAAACTTGATGGGGTTGTGTCGTTTTATTGCAGAGTTCCTATGGTCACCTTCCAGTTCCAGCATCAGACCCTGGTTACCATATAGGACCATAGTGCTCGTCAATACAATTCAAACGAGCCCAAACTCGATGGGGTTGCGTTGTTTGATTGCGGAGTTCCTATGGACACCTTCCAGTTCCAGGATCAGACCCTGGTTACCATATAGGATCAAAGTGCTCGTCAATACAATTCAAACGAGCCCAAACTCAATGGGGTTGCGTTGTTTGATTGCGGAGTTCCTATGGCCACCTTCCAGTTCCAGCATCAGACCCTGGTTACCATATAGGACCATAGTGCTCGTCAATACAATTCAAACGAGCCCAAACTCGATGGGGTTGCGTTGTTTGATTGCGGAGTTCCTATGGCCACCTTCCAGTTCCAGGATCAGACCCTGGTTACCATATAGGATCAAAGTACTCGTCAATACGAATCAAACGAGCCCAAACTTGATGGGGTTGTGTCGTTTTATTGCAGAGTTCCTATGGCCACCTTCCAGTTCCAGCATCAGACCCTGGTTACCATATAGGACCATAGTGCTCGTCAATACAATTCAAACGAGCCCAAACTCGATGGGGTTGCGTTGTTTGATTGCGGAGTTCCTATGGCCACCTTCCAGTTCCAGGATCAGACCCTGGTTACCATATAGGATCAAAGTGCTCGTCAATACAATTCAAACGAGCCCAAACTCAATGGGGTTGCGTTGTTTGATTGCGGAGTTCCTTTGGCTACCTTCCAGCTTCAGCATCAGACCCTGGTTACCACATAGGACCAAAGTACTCGTCAATACGAATCAAACGAGCCCAAACTCGATGGGATTGTGTCGTTTTATTGCGGAGTTCCTATGGCTACCTTCCAGCTCCAGCATCAGACCCTGGTTACCATGTAGGACCAAAGTACTCGTCAATACGAATCAAACAAACCCAAACTTGATGGGGTTGTGTCGTTTTATTGCGGAGTTCCTATGGCCACCTTCCAGTTCCAGCATCAGACCCTGGTTACCATATAGGACCAAAGTACTCGTCAATACGAATCAAACGAGCCCAAACTCGATGGGGTTGAATTGTTTGATTGCGGAGTTCCTATGGTCACCTTTCAGCTTCAACATCAGATCAGCTCCATGTCGTCATCATAATTATATTTATACATATGCATGCAAAATTTCAGCTTAATCGGAAACCGGGAAGTGAGTCAAATTTAACGCGCAAGATTAGACCCGAACATGCAAAAGATAAATAAAAGCTTGTAAAAAGGTTCAAGGTTTTTCGTACGGCAGCCACAAATAATAAAATTGTTAGTTATCAACTTCTCCGATTACTCCGTAGGACTTCGCGTCGTATACATACACAAATAATTACGTAACCGGGAGCTAGCTCAAAGTGACGTGCTCTCACTTCGAGTCTTGATTGCACACTGAATTTCGACGCGCCCGAGCCAAGTATTTGTAAGAAAATCGATAAATGTATGTTAAAAAATTCATATAAAAATCAATATACGATAATTAAAAAAAATACCACGGTGTCAGTGTTATGCTTACCTTTGTTCTATATATTTGTTAAACTAAAATATAATAGGGTTAATTAATGAAGCTAAAAATCACTAACGGTATGTGGATGTAACCTAAATTTTAAGTAAAATGGATGCTATTTTTTAACAAAATGGTATGTAAATTTGAAAAATGGTGACGGTGATTGTGTAAATACATAATTTAAGAATTTAAAATTATTTTTTCCCGGTCAGTTAACTGGAACGTTAACGTAAAATATCAAAAACGCCAACGGCCTTTTTGCTATTTTTCGCGCCATGGGCCCTTAAATCTAATTAATGAACAACATAATAATTAATTAATAAATCATGAAGTGCCACAGTGTCAAGTCAGTGCCAAAACTATCAAACTAAACTGTCAAATCTTTTTTTTTTAATTTTGAGCATTGAGCTAGAGACTTTAGCCAATCACTGTCAGTTGATTAAAAGATTTGTATATTTTCCTTAAAAACATGAATAAAATGGATTTTCACATGAAAATACATTAATATGTTAGTAATACATTGTATTTCGGATATTATATGAAGTTAATATGGGTAAATTGGATAGATTTCAAGTATGTGATTTCAAAACTTTCACCACAGTTTAATACAAATCGGAGGTACTTAAAAGCATATTTTTAATATGACTGAAATGCTGTTTCGATCCTCTTTCCAATGGTATATAAATTATTGCTTTTAGTTAACATAATTAATAAAAACCCACTTGTGGACATCTCCTTTGCAAATTCAAAAATGAAAAATGCACGTCTCATCTAATGAAATAAGACCAAATAATGTATGCATCTCTAATGCAATATTATAGCTTAAATTATGAAAAGAACTATTATAATATTTACAAGCAGGACACAAAATATATACATACAATAGATACAAAAACAAGAGCAATAGCTACATAAAAGTCTTAAAAACTGTGTAATGTACACCATGAAATCTTCCACACCAAATAAGCTTGTGATAGGATTGAAATTATATTCGCACCACGGAATACGCTCCATATGCCAATGTCCATAAGAAATAGGTAGGTACTTGCGTGAAATCTCCAACGAGTCTACAACGCCCTTACGACGACCAGACTTTGCGAATAACTTGATTCCGTTGACAAATTCAGGTCCAAAACAGTAGGTCTTGAATTCGATTCAGCGATCCCATAGGAAGATGCACACGGAGAAAACCAGACTTCCAATGCCGTGAGTTTGCAGCGCTCTATTAGTCAACTAGCTATTTTTTCATCACGTTTGCTGACATCATCACGTCGGGGTCACCACTTTGGGGACATGCATGCCCCTTTTTACTGCATGACGTGAATTGTAAATACAAACTTTTTCGTTGTACGGTTGCTATGGTTACGATTATAACAAGCCAGAGATTTTGCACATTACGATGTATTAGTGCATAATAATTATAATCTTGTATTATATTGTAATTACACCAAGTTTTGCCTCGCCGTCAGAGTTTTATTTTCAATTCACGTCATGCAGTAAAAAGGGGCATGTCCCCAAAATAGTTTTAATTTATTTATTTATTTAATACTTACAGTACAATTTGTGTACATAGGCGGACTTAATGCCAGAGGCATTTTCTACCAGTCAACCTTTGGGTGATGTAGAGAAAAAGATGTAGATGTACTATAATAAAAAAAATACTGGTTTTACAATAATTTAACATTAAACAAAGAGATGACAATAATTCTAACACTAACAAGATCAAAAGTAAACTTGATATAACCTACAAAATGCATAAGATACGAATACATATTTTAACAAAAATAAATTAATATAGGTACATATTATATATAAATATTATATATTTCTCATGAATTCACCGATGTATGACTATTATCAGCAGTCATAGTTAAATAGTCGTAACCAAATGATTTGTGTGGTGAAGCTTTCGTAAATTGTTTTTAAAACCAGATTTACTGGTGGACTTTCTGACATCAAGAGGGAGTGCGTTCCAAAGAAGGGTCGACTGGACAAGGAAAGAAGAATGTACGATATCAGATTTATGAGAGGGACATTTGAGAAGACCATTAAAGGCAGAACGAAAGGATCTTTCATGGGAGGAGCATAAAAATTGAAAATTATTTTTAAGGTAACTTGGGGTATTGGGACTGTTAAGTAAAGAATAGAGTGTAGTCAACGGCCTCATGTGCCTGCGCTGCCGTATAAGCAACCATTTCAAGCGAAGCCGATATTCAGAGTCACTAGTGACAACAAATGTCACAAGTGACATTTGAACTATTGTTCTAATGTCACGAAAGCGATAGCGAGTGATCGCTATGAGTTAGGCGGTAGCCCCCCTGTTGTCAGGGCTACGTTCCAAAACATCACCCGGAGTGAGTAGGTGGTGGGGGGAGAGTGGCCGGTTAGGGTGGTCGGAGAGTTGGTTGTTTTAGAACGGCAAGAGTGTTGTCTGCTTTGTTTACATAACCAAATATACAAAAATAAGAAAATATATAATTCATCGGCGCCTCCGTTCGCTTTAATGCATGGATTACATTCCTCTGTTTCATCTACGAAAATGCTAAAACCAACAGAATGTGAATTCTGTTAAATCGCGGCCTAACCTAGCTTCAGCGGAAATGAAGGCCAATTTTACAATCGTGTCACTTACGATACCTATAGTCTTTGGAATTTAAAATTAACTTATTGTCGACCTTACGAAGCGCATCCTCGCTCTCCGAGATGCACAAATTGTGTGTGAATATGAAATCTTTGTAATCACAATCACACACAACTTTAAAATCCACACAATTTCCCGCCAAATCCAATCGAGTGAAATTACACCTTGCTATATAAAGCTGGACATTGACGATCAGTTTTGCGCGTCAGTTGAACTGACATCCATCCAAAATTTGATCGTGAGTGTCGAATCATCACTCCAGAGTTTTAACTGACGACGCTGCACGAAATTTCCGGGGCTACCATAAATCCAACCCGGCGCGTCGCGCCAAACTGAACGTGAGTGTGTGATCGTCATGCCAATCGCGTCAGTTCGTGCGCAGCGCCCGCGCCGCGCGGTGATTTAGCGTGCTGTGCTGTGTATGGTATTTTGTTGATACAATGACGGCGTCGCTGTCCTCTAGACGTGTCATAATGACAGAATTTATTGAAAAATATAAAAATTCTGAATGTTTGTGGAAAGTATCGGACAAAAATTATAAAACAAAACAGCATCGACAAAAAGCTCTAGATGAATTGCTTCCTATTTTAATTGACGTGAGTTAATTGATTTCTTTTTTTAAGTCATTCCTTCATCCATTGCTTTCTTTTTTGCTTTTAGGTAAGTATTTGGCAACAAAGAGTAACCGCAGTAAGAATTTATGTTTCTTCAGAATCAGAATCCACTTTTTTCTCGACACAAATAGGTAGTACACGTTCTTTAAACAGCCCGGCCGGTCGAAAACTGAAGAGCCGGAGTGACGCCCGTGAATGGGCAAATCTAGTTGGCATAAAACCATTGAATTGACGCCACAGTTTTACATCTAGACTGACGCGAAAAACTGATCGTCAATGTCCAGCTTTATGCGGGTGAGATTCTACTCGATCGAGTGCACTCCATAGCGTTTTAGGACACGCCACTCCAACACTCTCGAGTGCACCCGAAATGTTTTAGGACATACTTCGGGTGACCGAGTGCACTCGGGTGATGTTTTGGAACGTAGCCCTGATTATGGACCGCACCCCCATAATCTGACAGATGACAGTCTGACTGACAGACAGCGAAAACAGGCGAAAACCAACCAAACCACAAAAGAAATTTTATTTGTTTTTCTAAATCCCGTTTTACCTGCTTCCGAAACCAATTAAAAGGTAATAATATATACCTAATGAAGGAATAAGTTTTCACATAAGTAACTTTTTATATTCTTGATTGAAATTGGTCGCGTTTTGTCTTTTTCCAACTTTTGCGTAGTATGTACTATTTGTTGTGCTTATTTGTTGTGATTACTAAAATAATTATTGTGAATCATCGCGACCATCCAAAGTTTGAGTATCATAATTTTCTTACGAAACAATATGTTCTAGTGCTTCAATAGTTATTAAGTGGACTTTCGCTTCAAGAAATTACCATAATAGTGCGAAATCCTCTACTAATATACTTATATGTTAACACAGCATGTTTTTAAACTAATACCACGCAATGTTATAGTAAGATCACTGCAATTTTGATTTCAGAAGTCACAAACAAAAAAAATAACTTTCTAATCAGTAGTTCAAATTTCATGAGGGAGTATGACCCAAAAATTAATTCATGTAATGAACATAGTGAAAAGTTATTTCATTTGTCAAAGTAATGTTGCACCATACAACACATACCCCTTAAAACACATTACATTTTAAGGAGGAATATGTTGTTTATTTTCAGCTCCACAATGGCCGAACGGGAACCAATCAGTGGGTCTAACTTTGACTATGGGTCCACAGCTGCTCCTCCTGCAGTGGGTTTTGCCGACTTCAGTCCAACCGAGCTTTACAACCTTTGTGAAAATATTGCAAACAATATCAACTCTGTCAACATTGGTTTGCGGTCCCTGGAGAAGATGATGAAACAAATTGGCGGACCCAATGATAATGTGCAATTAAGAGATAAAATGTGAGCAGGATTATCACTTCATATTTTATTTATGACAAAACTAAGTGTTATTAATGTACGCTTGTTGGATAGCTTGGCAAACCAATCTGTCACTGACAATGACCATTAAGTATGTAAGGTATATGGCTCAGAACTAGGTAGAAAGGCGAAACAATTGTATTGGGATACTTGGCAAAAACACTTTACTGACCAATCAAAATTAAAGGGGATCTGGTGCTGCTCCATCACAGATAGTATCTTTAAGGCGCCCTGGTTTATTCATGCCAGCCTCCAGAGAACTGCTTATTTCTGCTTTTAGGGTTGGGTCAGGTCACAGTCCATTTTATAAATATTTAAAAATTAATATGATGCGCATTAAGCCATCACCACTTTGTACAAAATGCTGTAAGGATGAACACCTCCTCCACTTTTGATGGAATGTGCTCTGACAAAGGAGAACAGAGATAAATATTTGTCAAATTTAGATCTGAGGAATGGTGAGATAAATCTAATGCTGTGGGAATGTATAGGTGGTGCAGCAGGCCAGATATACACGGTTATTTTTTTATCACCCTGGAAAATTTTAGGGACTTTAGGACACATCCTAAGTATATAAAAAATAAAATAAATAATTTTAAAAAATCTCCAAAAAATGCTGCTCTCAACTAGTGCAGCATTTTATGGATTTTTTAGAAAATTAATATAAAATTAAGTGAGTTATTTTTTTTATTCATATTTAAAACATTCTAATACCATGTCATGAAGCCTCCCTTAAATTTTCCAGGGTGATAAAAAATAACCATGTATAAGTTTATAAGACAATCCTGCCACAATCCACAGAGCGGAATTGTGTATGATGAGTAACTTATCAATCATTGGACTGAATAATGGTTCGGAGAGTCGCTATGAGGCTGACATGGTTACCATGAATGACTAAAGCCTCTTAACCTTCGGAAGGATAGGGGGTTAACTCATCACCCCACTCATTCAAAAAAGATGCGATAACTTTTTATATGATATTTGAGGGCTGTTGGGTTTTTCTGTATTATTTTATCTAAGCATACGTTATTAGTAGCATATACAACTGATTTGCGGGCGGTATTTGCTGTATTAGCTTCACTGGGAAGTGAACCCCCTTTAAAACTACAATGTTGTTACGTGCAGGGTGCTCAATGTGCTCAATGCGCGAATTGCATAAAATGTTCAATATACAAAATTGGATGATGACTGTCAGCCACGAGTGCCAGCAGTCGGTGAACGCGAGCGTGTCGGCGGCGACGCAGGGCCTGCAGCGGGCGGGGGCGGCGCCGCGCCGCGGGGACAAGCCGCAGCGGCTGCAGGTGGAGCGCCTCACTCAGGCCTTCAGCGACGCGCTCGCCACCTACTGCGACGTGCAGAAGGTTACTGTCGCCTCATTAGTTTACTTCTTTGAATCTACTGTCTTTAACTTAAATTGGTTGGTCGAATTTTGCAACGCTGGCGATGCAAAATTCGACCGAGCCTCGATGGACTTCCTTCGATATGAGAAGTCAGCATTTATATTGTGGTGGTGAGTGGTAGATAAAAGCAGTGGGGCTAGCACGCAGGAGAATCGAAAATCGAATCGAAATCCGAATCGAGGAGTTTGTATGGCAATTTTATTAGTTCTGCTACTCACCGCCGTGGCGCTAATAAAATTGCCATACAAACTCCTCGATTCGGATTTCGATTCGATTTTCGATTCTCCTGCGTGCTAGCCCCACAGTTTCATTTATTGAGTTTTTCAAGTGCACGCTTCATACCTACTCAATTAAAGAATTTTCATTTCTTGTTGAACCATACTATCAATACTTTACGAATTGAATGTTTCTAATTATACATAGTTTGTTTATTGCTGTAAAGTGCACACAGAATTTACTGAGTACCTACGTCGTTATTTGATGATCATTCCTAGTGTGTGGAACCTAAACAGCTGACTGAATGTGTTATGATAATCATACCTACATTTATGATAATCCTACATTAGTGAACACTGGATTGATGTTCGCACGTTGAAATTGAATCCTGCCAGACTCTAAATGTGTTATTTATTTTTCAATTTATCATTTTTCATAGTAAACACAAATATAACGTTATAAATATACACGTTCATAAATTAACCAAAATTACATGCAACAACAATTCTGTAACATATTCCTCTGTCACATGTAGAAGGTGTCAGAGAAAATGGCAGCACACATGCCCCGAGCCATCCGAACACGAAAGCCGTTGACTGAGGAAGATCAGGCCGTAGCTGATGACGAAGAGGCGGCACTATTGGATAACCAGCAGGCACAGGTAATGTATACTTTTAAGGCCCTTAACACACTGCAACTCCCAGCTTTTGACGACACGGTTAGCGCAGAGGTAAAGTGATCGCCTACTGCGCAATGGGTCACGGGTTCTATTCCCGTACGGGACAAATATTTTGTATAGCCTACAGAAATTTGTTCCAGTCTGCGCGTATGTGCATATGATATTCTATGTTTGTAATTGCACCCACGACACAGGAGAATATCCTAGTGTGCGGCGAAGTTTTTAAAAAAAGAAAGAAAAAACTTTTGCATCCTGCCTATATCGCGTTATCTTGACAACTGCAGCCAGGCGGCTAGTCTGGCACTTTGGGCATTATAATCACGTTCTAGCAATAGTCGCGATGTTAACGCTAATAAAAAAACGGCTCTCTATTTCTAGGCATAAAAATTATTGTCATAAAATCATATTCCATAATTTCGATTGTAATAATCGTCAAGACGCATAATAATCAGGAAGCAGAATGGTAATAAGCATAATATTGTGTGACAGATAATCATTTGTCATAAGTATTAAAACCCATAAACTCGAAACACAGAACAACTTGACGCATAATTTTTCAAAGCATAATTAATGTTTAGCATAGTAATCACAACGAACAATACAATTACGCAGAATTTCTCTAGGCATAAAAGGTGCGCAAGCATGCAGCAATATAAGCAAACATGCAGTATGCATGCAAGCATGCAACATGCAAGCAAGCATGCAACATGCAAGCAAGCATGCAACATGCAAGCAAGTATGCACAGTGCAAGCAAGCATGTACCACGCAAGCAAGCATGCACCTTGCAAGCAAGCATGCACATTAGGGTGTCCCTTATATGGGTGAAAAATTTTTTTTTTAGGTATCGAAATGCATACCCCCTATTTATTTTTAAACTACCCAGACCTACTTAAATACAAAATATTATCTTCCTATGTGAACATTAACCCGTGCCGACAGAACTCTGAAGATTTTGAAAATTGCCGTTTTCAACCCTTTGATTATGTAGCTCAATCAATTGAAATACTTAAATTTAAAAAAAACATATATTTAAAGAAGATAAAATTACAGATCAGGCAGGATATTTTTTATTGAGGGTCTCTTTTTTACATTCTGGATACAGATTTCTATGCTCCTGAACACAGTGTAGCAAAAATTGCTTTTGCTCTTCCTTTGCAGTGATCAAACCATGAAAATCTTGCATAAGCTTTACAGCTCTTTAACTGCCCTTAAAGAAAGCTCATTTTTTTTGCATATTAAGATGCATAAAGAAAAGTGCTTTCATCTTCATCCCGTGTAAAAACGGGTCTCTGGAAGAAATACTTATTAGTTTTTAATCGAGAAAATAAATTTGTGCTCTTGACAGACACAAAATCACTTAATGATTTTCTGCAACAATAAATAAGGCAGTATTATCAATTTATTGAAAATACTATAAAAAATAGTATTGTATTGTATTCCTACTTACCATACAAATAATCAGACATATCTTCTTCAGATGTAATGTATCTCTTCATAAAATCATACAAGCTCTCTCTTTGTAAATTCACTAAAATATTCGTCTTGGTTTGTTCATTAAGTTCATCATTAAAGAATGATAAAACGGCAATTTCTTCTGACAAGCATAATCGATAATCGTCACGTACACTGATATTTTGCAGTTCTTGATTATAAAATGTCAACAAGTCTTCTATTGTTGTATTACAAAAATGTCGTGCGACGATATCGGTGTATGTTTCTATGGCAGCAGGATTAATAGTTTTCCAGTTGTCTCTAAACTTTTTGAGCAGTGGAATATCAGGGCTACTTGTGACATGGTGGATTTTTGTTTCGAACACACATTTTAAAACCAGTTCGTAACGTGATGGCGGCAAGCAAAGAGTAGTAATTCCCTGTCTAGTTATTGTACCAAAAGTACACAAGCCCCTTTCAATCGTCCTGTATTAGACGCAGTTGTGTCACAGCACATTATTTGTACTTTGTCATGTTACAGTCATAAAGTGCATTCAACACGGCTTTAGCTTGATACTGGCCGGAAGAGTACCCAAACTGGAGAGCAGTTTGGGTACAGCCAGAAGTTGTTCCTTTTTTCCAAATGAAATAAGAATGGGCAGGCGTTCTTCTTTAGGACTTCTGACGTCAAGTCCAGGTAATAATTCCCCATCCCAGTAAACGGTCACCATTTCAGGCATATTATTCTGAAAATTGAATTTTATAGATTCCGCTCTATCTTTTCGACTCTGTGTGCGAATGCGTTGAAAAAATCATCACAGCTAAGATCTAGTGCTTCTACTACAGCCTGAAGTATATATACAGAATCCCTTATGCTTAATTGACATCTATCTAAAGCTGCAACTAACTTAGGCGTGATAAAGTCTTTCCTTCCTCTTTTTGTAGTAGTTTCAGAACTTACCCTTTGAGAGGTGAATGGCACGAGTTACTCAAGGCTTTCATCAGAGCTGGTAAGTTGATCGTGATGTCCTTGCATTTGTATAGAATCTTGCGTAGTAAGAGATGCCGATGAACCACCGAAACACATTTGCTCATATCTTTTTTTCTCTTCATTTAATTTTCTTTGTCTTGCCCTTTTTTCTTTTTCGGCTATAACTTTTTGTCTACATCCGCTAAATACTCTGGACGCCCTGGTTCTTTTCATCCGTTCCAAAGCATCAGCGTGTGCTACATCAAATAAACTAAATTTGTTTTTAAAGTTCTCCTCACGGCGTTTGGAAATATCTTGTATTTTTTTTAAATTTTCTGCAGCTCCCTCCAAGTACGGTGAAGATCTACAAGTTCTTTTACACAGTTAGGTATAGCTCAGGTAAGGATTCTAGCTTTTTCCTAAAATATAATACACTTCCGAATGACGAGATTAGCGCTTTCACTAACAGTCAATGTAACTTCGCAAATCTTAAAAAAAAGTATTGCAAGAACTTGACGATTAGACGGGAACTTTGCGCCTGTTATTTGATAATTTACGTTTCCAACTTAGAAAATACTTTTTCATTCCTCATGCTCGGAAAGGAGCGTTTCCTTGATCAGAGTATTGGGAGGAAAACGCTAGTTCCCACCAGCGGGCGGGAAATTCTCATACTATTTACTTCCCTCCTTAGGGCGGAAAGTAAAATTTTAAAAATAGAACTGAATTAGGTTACGTACATACAATCTTTGGTACAATGATAATAAAAGTATTTGGCTGAATGGCCAGTAACAGGTAACGCGATGTGTTCCAAATTTAAAAATACCTGTGAAAAAGATAATTTTGGCGGGAGGGGAATCTGTTACGCTGTACCGAAATCTTGATTGTGTGATTTAGGTATTTAAGAAAAACAATGAATTCAAGCGATTCTGAAATTTCGGTTCCAGATTCAGTCACGAACGAAGCAAATACAATACTCGAAATTTTTTTGCCAAAAATTTCAAAGGAAAGATATTTAAATACATATTCCGACTTTATGAAGTGGCGAGATACAAGGAATATAAAATCATTTTCTGAAAATGTATTTCTTATATACTTTAATGAACTATCTCATAAAGTGCAGGCGTCTACGCTATGGAGCAGATATTCAATGCTTAAAAGTACACTAAGTGTAAAACACGATGTCGATATGTCATGTTAGGAGTATTTTTATTAATAAATTTTATTAGAAAAGCTATTTTTTATTTTCCTTGCATTCGAAATGAAAAGTAGAGTGCTACACACGGGTAAAAGGAATCAAACCCTACTCGGACTATAGCCGCCCTCGCTGCGCTCGGGCGTCTAACAACCTCGTAGGGATCGATTCCTTTCCACCCTTATAAAGCAATCTACTATTTTATTGCTTCTTAATTCCATTGCCATCTTTTCAATGTAAAACAATACGTGTTAATTGCGAAAATAATTGAGAACACATGATAAATACCGCGAATGTGCACCGCCGCTGCCGCGCAACACGAATGAACATAATTCGATGCATGTCGGCACGGGTTATCGCACTCCAAATAAGGTAAAAATTTATTTTCGAGTGTTTTAGAGGCAAATGAACAAAATTAAGACCTATGCGTTAGAAAATGAAAACTTTGAAAAATAAGGGACACCCTAATGCACATGCATGGTTTCTGTCACGGCTCCGACGCTGCGGGGCTCCGGCGGTCCCACGCGACCTTATCGTCGCAGATGGTGTTCGCCCACCACCGCAGCTTCGGCTCGCTGGCCAGCCTCAGCCGCGGCGGCGGTCGTCACAACCACCTGCTCCTCAGCTCGCGGGCCGCCTCGCCCCTCCGCGCCTACGCGGGTTTTAATAACACTCTAGGGGTAGGGCAGACGAGACTACGTGGAGTCGGTTTTGCAGCGCTTCGTTTCTGTCACTAGTAGCATGAATGAATTACTTTGTCAAATAAAAAATCAATATATACTATGAAAAAAATATATCAAATGAAAATATAGAATATTCGAGTATCATATTTGAACAAAATAACATATGAAATGTTATTATAAAAAGTTTAGTAAAACAGAGAGTAGATGAACATTGTGTCTAATGAACGTGATATCCCTTAAAATAAAATCATTTCTATTATAAGAAATGCCCCAAAATATTAGGGATATCATTAATTATGCCACTTAAAATTATGGCAAAACATTTTAGGACTACCGATATTATGTCAAAAGAAATTAGGGATTTCATTAATTATGCTTCATAAAATTATGCCTTTGGATAATTGTGCCTTATACAAATTATGCAAAGAAAAAATTATGTGACGTTAATGTTATGCTTTTCGATTATTATGCTTAGTGATTTATGCCAAGTGTCTTTATGACAAACAACATTATGCCAAATGAAAGGTCCCCTAAAAAAACAAGTACCTTAACTACGCGTCTTATAAAATACTAACTAAGCAATAATCCAATCAAAATATAATAAACTAACTATTAATAAACTAATAAATGGTATATCTTAGTTACTAAGATATACAATTTACGGTTTGGTTGGTGGAAGGTCTTCCGAGTCTGCCTGGCTAGCTACCACTGTCTTATCATAATAGCAATGTTAATAGTATTGTTGTGTTTCAACAATAAGAGGTAAGATAATTCCTCAGTTTTGGAGTCCAGGTCAAGCTCGCTTCCACAAGGCGTTCCATAGACACTCCCAACCCTGAAGAGGGACCCGGTGTGGTCGGGCAGCATCGCACTCGACACACAAAGCGATTTCGAAAAGTACCCTTTGTGCGCTGAGAACGCGATTAGACGGAACCCCCTAGTATTTTTTAGTCAGTATGTCTTGATTGGCGGAGCGAATCTCACATAACCGCAGGCCGACCCCACTCCGTCTGCGGTACATTTAAAAATTTTTTACTGGGTAAAAAAAAAGGTATGGTTGAGCGCGGTTTACGAATACGAATGGCGGCCTAGGCGTCCACGCCCAGATATATTGCGTCCTGAAAGTGGACGTCCAGAGAGGGATTCTCCAACGCTAGAGCAGTTGGTACCCTCCTGGGGTAACAATCTATTGAACTGCGCCATCATAGGGGGGTAGGGGGGTTGGGCCGCCGGTACCCTCACTCACTAGACGAAACACAACGCTTGCTTTACGCCGCCGGTCTTCTGTGAGGCCGTGGTATTACTCCGGTCGAGCCGGCCCGTTCGTGCCGAAGCATGGCTCTCCCACCACGGTCCACCATACACAGAACCAAATAGGTAAGCAGACATAACTCTAACGGTTGCGTGAGTATGAGTTAATCATACAACAAATTACACCTACTTATCATACAATACGTTATATTATTGTATGATATAAGTAGGTTATAAATCTATAACCTAAATACACAAAAGGTACGTAGCGTAGGTATCTATATAATCTTGGTAATCAAATGTGACTACTGTTTGAGCAGAACTTAATGTTGGTTTGTTTTTCTCTGCACTTTTTATTGATCATTCATTGGTATAAACAGCTCAACTTGCTATAATAATTGTATATTTTCATCAGAAACGGACACAAAATAGGCTATTCGTCCCCACGCCTTTTACTACTAGCTGCAATTAACTTATTCTGTCCTTTTAGACCTACATTCACCACATCCAAGTTTAATGCACATTTACATAGGCTACTGTTAGGAAATTCCATTTTTAAATCGTTTCTGTTATAAAAACCCAACGCGGTAGGTACAAAGCACGCAAATGAATAATGAAGTAAGCAAATTCGACTCGTTCGTATCTCGCCCGGCGCGCGGGCGCTACGCTCGCTCCCCATGTACAGTAAGCTCCCATTCAAGCTTTACATTTGCACTACGAAAACCGCCACTATTACAAGCGACATAAGAACGGTCCAAAGGTCAATCAGTATAGCTTGACAAGGAGCTTACTGTACCTAACCTACCTATCTACTTTCTCGCGCGTATTTCCAATTAAATTGTCTATTTCATAAGCGTGACATTAACGTGTTTAATTTTGATGAAAACAGGATTATGGGACACAAAAACCTATTATTAAACAAAAATGTCACACTTACGATTTTTAACTACTGATAAATACATTATTATTTATAAACGTAAAAAATAAATGTTTAATTTTTGTTTTTAATATCTGAAAAAACGCAATTTACCTTAACTAGATACAAACATGATAGTTACCATTTTTGCTGATGAAAAAAACATACATCCGAATGTGGTTTCAGTTTAATTTTGCTATTAGGTGATAGCATTTAAATGCACCTCAAAATTATACTAACAAGGCATTTGGTTACATAATTTGCTTGAAGAAAGAAGTTAGGTAATGTACTAAACCTCAAGATTTTTATAAAAAACGGTTACCAGCGCAAATTTTTTACAACATATATCTCATTAATATTTGATGCTTAACAGTAATATCCAATAAAATAATCAAAACAAGGAGTTGTAGATTTATGTCCAGGTGTAGCTAATTTGATGGGCCTAATAGTCTAAATTCTTTTGACCCTCGGTTAACAATCTACTATTTTGTTTAAATACTAAATCGTTGATTCACTTTCAGGCGCGTCTCGTCCAGTTCGAGACCAGCATGCTACTGGAACGCGAGGCTTACATGAGCAAGATCGAAGCCGATGTCCTCGATGTCAACCAAATAATGAGGGAGCTCTCTATGGCGGTCAACGTACAGGGGCAGGCTGTGGGTGAGTCGTTCCCTGTGGCACAGAGAATGCACCTGTGTTTGCACAGACACTTGTGCACTATAATAAGAGATCAATATAGTTGAAATCTCGTATGGGTGGGACAAGCCCTCAGTGATAGCACAGCATGTAGAAAACGCAGGTTTGAGTCCCGGAGTGATTATTTTTTTATTTAGGCATATTTTAGGGGTTGTCTTGTCCATGTGTCTGTTTTCCAAGACCCTTTTTCTCGGGAACGCGTAGAGATATTAAAGTGAAATCTGTATCAAGTACTCGGCTATACTACGGTCTCTTGCAGCTGTAAAAAAATCAAATTTGTAATATAAATCTATATGATCGAAAGATATGACCATTAATGTTACACACTTATGGAATCAAAATCTATAGCATACTTCCCTAACGTTGACCTAGAATCATGAAATTTAACAAGAAGCAAGGCTTTGTAGCATATGCTAAAGAAAAAATCTGAAAACCGTAAATATGTAGTTATAGAAAATATACTGGGTTAGTCTAAAAAGGTGTATCGAGCTGAAGGGGTGAGAAAGTACACATAATTGAAAACAACTTTTGTTCTAGCATCTTTAAATAGCAATCAGTATTATTCGAGTAAAGGATTTTTTAAGATTTCAAAACAAACTATGCTGCGGTAGCCCTAGCCGTCTGCTGTTGTTTGTTTACATTACGGTCCGTCCAGGGTCAATAAAATGACCTAATTTATCTCGCCCAAATCTACGCGGCATGCTTAAGACACCTGTCACTCCAAATATTTTATGATGCGTAAGTGCCGCCATAGATTTACGCCACAGATTAGATAATAGATACTACGTAACAGATACATCACTTCCATAGAAACGCTCGAATCGCTGTGCTAATAGTAGCCAAAACCGACAGACAAAAGTCGCTGCAAGAAAAAATGGTCTCTACGAACTTGCGCCGAGAATCGTGATTCCCACGTACACCGCGTGATTGCGTCATCGAGCGAAAACTAAGGGTTGTACAAAGAACATAAATTAAATAAAACGGTCAAAGTAAAACTTAAATGCTATTATTTATATATATATAAAATTTAATATAATTTCCAAATAAAATAAAATAGTGCAATAAAGTGATTGCAAAAATAAAATAGATTTTTTTAAATCTTTGGACTCACGGTTATTTATTAAATTTTACCATCGAAAATATCGTGAATCGTATGAATAACTCTGATAATTAGGCATTCTTTTAAAAAAACAGTGGTAAGATGGATTAAAAAGATTTTTTTTATAAGAAATCTAATAAAGTGCTAGCTGACTGGTTCATCAAGACTTTATTATTTTTTTATACAACTAAGTAGGCAATCAAGCAGGCTGCCTATTTTTTTTTAATAAACAACAGGGAAGCTCTTGGCCTTCATCTTATCCGATGGTAAGTGACGGAACGGAAAGGCCTAAATGAAAAAAATAAAAAAGATATTTGTCTTTTACATCCAACAGTTTAATAGTAATAAACCATCGTATCGTTAATCAAGTTTGTAAAATTAAAAAGTAACGTTTTGCGCGAGAAACGTGTAGTGTACTCGTACCTACGCGTTCAATATCGCTTGCGCCACAGATTCGATAATAATAATAAAAGTACGCGTGCGGCGCGGCGGGGCCTGCTACCGCCAACTTCCAGGGTTGTACATTTTTTAAATTTTATAATATTGTTTCATGTTTGTATGAAAATAAATATAATCGTTTTCCATAATGTAAACGTGTGCAGAATATTAGTCAATGCTCATACGTTAAGACTCCCACCGATCAATATGGAACCCTTAGTACGCGAGTCCACCTTGCACTTGACCGGTTTTCTTTAATGCTATATTTGAAATTTATCCTATACTAGCTCACCGTATGCAACTTTGTTTGCATTATAACTAACTTTTCCTGTAGGAAAATTACCCTATGTCCTTCCCCTGGTCTCGAACTATCCCTATACCAACTTTCATCAAAATCAGTTCAGTAGTTTCGAAGCCTATTCAATACAAACAAACAATCAAATCTTTCCTCTTTATACTATTAGTATAGATATAGACTATTGGCCTTACAAATAAAAAACTTATTCCTAGGAATAACCTCGGAATAGTTATTCCGTGTTTTGTCTTATTTTGACATATTACATCTGACATGTGTTAAAACAAGACAAAATACAGAATAAATTATTCCGAGGATTATCCTCGGTATAAGTTTTTATTTGTAAGGCCGTAAATGTGCCTGCGAACGTAGCCATAATAATTGTCAAAAAAAATCCTTATCACCTAGGGATATAAAAAATAGTTTATGAGTTTTATGATCGTTTTAAAAATTTGAATCGTGAATCGGAACTTATACTTTAGACAAATATTTTATTTGTACACTTTAAACAACTTTTTGTTTTCAAAAAAAAATATAATTTTATTTAACTGGACTGATATTCTTGTTTTTATTTAATGTGGAATAAGTATTGCATTTGTGATGAAAACAACCTAAAGAGATTATATTTTTAAACAAAATATTTTTATTCACGGAAACCAGTATGCATGAAACGAAAAAGTTCGACCTGTCAGGGGAACCTTCTTATCTTGAATAGACTATAGATTTATGTTCGGTTATTGAAGGTTTCGTGTTACAAGGCTATCTTTGTGGGCAGATTCCGTGGCCAGCCATATCGAGAACGCGGACGCCCGAATAGAGGCGGGCGCCGAGGAACTGGCCAAGGCGGCCGAACATCAGAGGAGATACCGCAGGAAGATGGTCATCCTCAGCGCCATAGTGGCCGTCCTGCTGGTTGTATTCGTCGTGTGGCTGGTCCGCGCGTTCAGGTAGGTGGTAGGTGGGACTGACTGACACTGGGCAGACGTTAACAAAAACATTGAAATCGTAACCGAAAAGAACTCGGGAACTCGGACTTAAGGCCGCGTCTTCGTGTGGGTGGTTCCCGCCTTGAGGTAGGTCGAAAGTCGAACGCGACTCAATAGTCTATCAGATGTTTGTATAAAGGAATATAATTATTATGTATACTTTTGCTAACAATTGTTTGTTTAATATTGTATCGAAGTTGAAATGTTTTCAAAATGAATATATTTTTGTGCGGTGGGGATTACCACACCGTTAGGTAAGTACCGACCTACTACCGTTCTAGTGTTAACGAAATTTAGCTTTTTCCTAAAGTTTTGGTAACAATTGATTATATGAAATAGTTAAATGTAAAAATCTAAAATTTACAGTACGCTATGACATTTGTCATAGCTGGTTATTAATATTTTCTAAAACGAAGACACTTTTAATGTAAACAACTTCATCAGTTTTGTCAAAAATGTTGTTTATTCATTTTTAGATAGACTTCTTTGTCTATGGGAATTTTATGTCTAAAGTGGCGCCATCTATTGATACAATTTTTTTCCAAAATATTGTATACCCGATGTAATTTCAAACGCGTTGCAACACCTAGTTTAGTCTACTAAACTATGGACTAAATACTGACCCCATTACTAACTAACTATGGTGCTAATATCGTAGTGTCTTTCTTTCGTCGTCAATGAAAAAAAAAAACTTTTTTAAAAACACGCTTTTACCAAAAAGACTAAAAACCAAAAAGTTGAAAATAAAATAAGATCACACTTTTAGCAAATCAGGATTTTAAAAATTTTCTTGTGACAACTAGAAATGTAACACAAAAATTTTCTCCAAATTTCAGCGATGTAGTACAAGAACACAATGACTCTAAAAGCGTGGGGCGTATGCGTATACAATTTCATACAAAATTAAAAATTGACATCATTGACATTGGATTTCCTCCCATATAAAATTAGTTTTTATTTAATTGTACTATAACTAAGCATTTTTGTGATTCCAATATGCCAAAATATTGTATTGTCACCGGGAATACATTATGTAGAAAAAAATTGAGCTCAATTGGAGCAATAGAAGTGGTCGAAAAATCGATTGCAAGATTTGATCGTGACAAAGAAACCAACAGACAGAACAACTCAATAAAAAGCGTGTAATAATAAAAACTTAAAAACGTTCAGCATCTACCCAAAGTTTATTAGTAAGAGGGTTGGTATATACTTAACTAGATTAAATATGATATTATATATGAGAGTGTGTATGTGCTATGAAATGTTTATCCGATCTGATATAAAAAATGTTTTTACATATTATATGTATACTTTTTAAATGTATGTAGACATGTATTTTATGAATAAAATGCAAATAGGAGCATGATATATGCTCCCGTAAACCGCCAAAATATAATTGTGTATGGTAAGGGTTTGTTATTTATAAATTTTTGGTTAGTGTTATTATTTCAAATTAAATTAGTTAGAATTTTTTGAATATTGGTATCGCCAGTATCAACCGCAGCTTTTTTCAATGAGTAGGAACTTTAAAAATACTTTATCTACACTCATGTTCTAATTCTAATATTAAGAACTCAACACTAATATTTTAAAGGCATAACTTAAAGCCCTTGGCCTTTTACAAATTGCATTATAATACAGGTTCGCCATACAAAACCAGTACTTTAATGTAACTCGAATTCCAATAAAATACAGCTCGATTGACGAAGCCCGACCAAGGAGGTTTTGTCACAATTTTCTTTTGTGCCAGTACATTGTCTATGGCGACGCGTGCAAACAGCGCATGCGCGGTAGAATGTTGGTGTTGGCGCCATTTCTCTGAATTTTTTATTCATTATTTTGCTGTTATTGGTTAAAATAATAAATAATATAAATGTATGTAGTTTTAGATTTCTGTATTAGTTTCACAATTGCACTGTTCAAAATGCAAATAATTAGAATAAATGAGTTTGATTTTGTTTTAATTTTGTGTCTTTTATTTAATTTAGGTAACCACTGATTGCATGAGTGTAGATAAAGTAGTGTGTGAAATTGCACATAATTAGGTCTTAAAACACTCGTGTGGTACTATTAAAATTCTCGGCAAGCCTCGAATTTTAAACACACACTAGTGTTTTAAGAATCCCTATTATGTGACTATTTCATAAACTACTATTAAAGTATAACTATTTGTGAATGGCAACATTAATGTGATAGTCATTTTCTCATCATACTAGCATTTTACTAATCTAGTGTCAATCTTCTTTGTAAAATATGTTAAATAAATTATCTTACCAGAAATTAGATTTTGAAACTCATTAATTGATTAATAATCAAACTAACAGATAAAATGAAAAAAAATTGTTTGGAATTTTATATTATAATAATTAATCAACCGTAGTACTTCCCACGGGCAAAAAAAAAGTTCCCATAGTACTACCAGTAGAAACAACAGTACTGGATAACAGTTCCTCTTTTTGATGTATTAGTCTATTCACTTCACAAGCAGGTATGTCTTGCATATCGTCACTAAATACCAATATGTACTAGATTAATAAAATCAGTTTCTCGCAAACTGAATTATGCAATGGCTGATGCTAAAAAATGGCAACCCAACGTTAATATCCTACCAGAACCAATTTAGTGCAATAGATCTGCTCATCTGTATATGTAAACATATAGCATAATTGTTGAGTTTACATTGTTTAATATACGTTTTAATAATTATTGTTTGCTTTGTTTGTAAAGGCTATGAATTTTTTTTAGAGTTAAGGTTTTAATTTAAGTCGTTTTTACATTTATTAATATCTATACTAAACAATAACCAATTACAAGTTGGCTTCGTTCTATGATACATACATATAAAATGAGCTAATATTCGAAATAAACTTGCCTAGATCCATAATAACTTTACACCCTATGTACAATCGTGGTCACGAATGCTTAATCAGTCTAAAGGTCAAAATCGCTTGCGAAAATTTTCACAAACAAGAAAGAACACGTCTGGAATTAGCGCAATACCAAAACTGATTGTTTACAAACGTTCAAAAATTCCTTCATGCGTATTTTGGAAAATAGATAGCCAATCAGTGATGAGCCGCCGCAGCAGCGTGACCAGTGTGCATAGAAAAGTGTTCGCCAAACTTTACATATTATTATTGACCTTGAGACCACTCTAATACCGTATTTGTAGTGAAATAGTTAAACTTGAAGTGTTGCTGACAGTACATAAAATATTCAAATAACAATTAATTGTTAATTTACATGATGTAAATATAGACTTGTATGTATGTCATCTAACTCCTTTGCACTCTCTCGTGCTCTCTACATTATCCATAGATAATATTCTACACTCAGAACAGTAGATTCTGAACAGATCCCACAAAAAAATATCATTGTCACTTTTCCTTCGGTGATTTCAGACACCCATTTACGCACGAGAGGCATTTATAGTGCGTTAAAAATTGCAATTTGATATTCAGCCGTATAGTTGCTTAACTTAGGACATGACACGGCTTCTCTCACGTGAAAGTCAACGACATCGAAACTACTTCTCCAATTAGTAACTAAAATTGTAAAATTTACAAAAAAAAAACAAGTTCAAGTCTGCCAACCGAGAGAAACGTAGTGGTCAAATTTCAAAAAATAATCAATCAGTATAGCATAATAATTTGTTGACAAGTCATAATGCCATTTTTAATATACTTAATGTAATCTGTGATCTATATTTTACTATAATTATTTAAAGTCTTTCAAAACGTATATTGTAATGATAATTTGTTACTTTATCCATTGTATTGTAAAATTCGTATTTGTATTTATTGTATTGTAAAATTCTATTCAATCCATCAATATAAAAATGTTAAACTTATGAATGGAATCGTCAAAACAATAAATGAAAAAAAATTCAACCAACTCCAGAAAAAAACATAAAGCAAAAAGAATGGCACTCAAAAGCACCAAATAAACTTAAATACATTTAATTCAAAAGACAAAAATAATAATAAGCGAAAACTTGATCAGCAGGCCTAATTACCGATCTCATGGTTTTCAAATGAAATCATAGTGCAAAATGAAAAATAAGATTTTCAGTTAGATTTTTGATCATTCGTTCATTATATCATGATGAATTCATTGAAATTATGCCATAGTGATGATAACATTGGAGATCGGTTATACGAAATTAAGCATTTCATGAGTTCTTTATCTCAAAATTTATACCATGTCATACCATGAAAGATCCATAATAGGCCTGCTGATATGTATGAAGTCGGTGCCTAGCCATATACTAGTTTAGATATTAGGCTAAGTATTATTTTGCGCGTGCGATTCAGGAAGTGTGGTGAAGTGCATAAAATAGGCACCAACTTCAAACACATCAGCCCCCTTAGACTAAATCCTCGTATTTTTCCGCAGCTAATGTTATCTCCGTACGTTTTTTCTGCGGAACGACTGCGAGATAATAGGCGTGTAGCTTATTGTCTAAAGAGTCAGATCAAGTTTCTGCTTATAATATATGTTATGACTGTAATATAATATTAATATGAATTAATCGAAATAAGTGTTTATCTAATACCTAGATTTTTAACAATTATGAGAATACACTTTATATGAAACAATCTTTTCTGATTTAAGTCGCGTATATATCCAATTTATCATATTTATTACCAAAATAAAATTCGAAAAGATTGCTTCATAAATGTTAATTAAGTACTGGTGCAAATAAAAGATTGAAGTATTATAAACAAAACATAATTATATTTGTTATTGTTATATACATTATACTCATATTATTAATAATATCATATAAGTCATATAAATTATACTTCATTAATAAATAGTCACACTGTAAGTAGTACATGTAATTTGGGATAGTATTATTTTATTTTTCAATTTATTGGTGTTGCCAGTCGGCGTTTGAGGACTCCTATTCCTAATTTCCAAAGGAACTATTTTTTATTTGAAATCCATAAAAGATTTTCAAATTATGGCCAAGGTGAATTTGAGCAAAAATGAGGAAGAATTCTCATATTAACAATTTAAATTATAAATCAGACTCTTCTTATAGTAATTTTAGAGTGTAATAATTAATAAAATGTCTAGTTCGCTAAAACTGAGTAGCTGGCAACCCTAGTGCGATCTCCCGCGATAAAGTGGTGATCAATCTACAAAAATTCGCCACCGCCCAATTTCTACAATATTACTTTTGGTCAATGTAATGTTTTAAGATCAATTGGTTTTTTAATCTAAAAATATTACTTTAACCAAAAGCAATACTGTACAAATAGCCTTACTATTTAATAGGCTATGATAAAAAAAGTTTCCTAGAATTCGTTAAAGAATGGTGAGATCTGTTTAACACATAAAGTGGAATAGTATTATTTTATGATTTAAGTCCACAGACATGAATCTTAATAAGATGGCGGGAGTTACATAATTATTTGGCGCTTCTTATGGAACAGCAATCATCGTCTTTCTAACCTGCAGGCCTACTGCACTAACTACGGTTGGTAACTAGAACTGTCATTTTTGAAAAGACACTTTATATCCATTACTGGTTTAGTGATCTTATGTGTACTGCTATCATGAACGCCGCAGTAAGCGTATTACGGCGGCGTTCATGATAGCAGTAATGGATGTTAAGTTCCTTTCAAAAATGACAGTTCTAGTTAGCAACCGAAGTTACAGAATAGGCCTGCTGGTTTATTTGGTCCATTCTTCACCGTTATCGGTAACTGGAATTAACCAAAAATTAGAGCAATTGTGCCGTATTGAACTACAAAAACAAAAAAAACACTGAAATTTTGGTAACTTTTCATGTTTTCAAAGCTCTTTTGACGTCATGTGCGGTAAAGAGAGTGGCTCGCTCGGCTCTCATACAGATAGATGAAGGAATTAGCGTTATCTCGAAAAGAATGTCAGTGCGATATTATGTAGTTAGTCTGTGCCAAAGGGGAATAGACGCGGCCAAAAACGTGAACTTAAACTCGTCACACCTCACACAGTAAATTTGATTTTCCCTAAAATGTGTCAAATCGTAAACTCAAGACCATAATATGTGCACTTTTGTATTAAAATAAAAAGGATAGTCAAACAATAAAGATGATTACGGATAGACACCTCTTCTTCTCCCAGACATTATTGAACCACACAAACTTGCCATCCCTTTTTCACCCCCTTAGATTAAATTACTATAAACATTTTCTTAGTTAAATGTCAACGATATCAAAGGTTTAGTAAACTAATAGTTTAGGCTCGGCCATGAAGCTTGTAATATAATGTATATGTTACCGGCAATGTGTATAATTCAGGTATTGTATACAATCCCTAGGTAATGTATACAATCCCTGGGGCGTCCAGGCAATGTATGAAATATCATGAATATCATTGTCCATTTCATACTTTACCTAGGTATTGTATACAATTCCTAGGGATTGTATAGAATACCTGCTGGTTCACCGGTAATGTGTAAAATAAATAAATCTTAAGACTAAACTAATGTTAGGTAAGCCGGTTAATATCAATAAATCTTAACAGACTTACTTATCAAATAGCGGACAAATAAAACATGTTGTATTTACTTGAAATAAACTTTATTATCAACTTTAAAATCACAAAAAAATAACAGGAAACTTAAAATTCTTCTTGTTTGTAACATAACATTACAAGTATCTTTTAACATAATATAAGTAATTTTGTAATTGAACTTCACAAACAAAACAATTCTCTTTATAACAAAAAGTAGGTCTAATAGGCATTCACAATTTTAAGTAAAAGTAGGTTATATTTATTCTTACACGACAAACTATTATGGCACTTTGAAGAGCACAGAGCCTTACTTTTGACACAGGAAAACTTTTTAGAGTCACAGTTTTTTTTGCAGCTACATTTCACAAAGCCCTGTCCTGTCCCCGTAGATTGCAAAGTCGCAACTGTACGGAGTGTCGTTTCCAGATTGGGGACGTCTTCTTCTTGCACTAATTTCTGATGGCAAACAGTGAACTGTTGTCTTGAATACAATGTCTTGACAACGCCTTGCTTTGTGCCTAGTTGATATAGATCGTCATCAGTTTTGTGTAATACTACAGCCAGTATATTGCGAGCATCACCACGACCTCTATCGACTTCTGGAACAGGAATGCGTACAGTGGTACCCAACGATACGGGAGGGAATTTTTTTTCAGAAGTTTTAAGCATTTTCTGAGCTTGTACTATCAAATTCTCTTTGGCTCTGATGCGGTTTTCTATCGAAAAGGCGTTGAACTTACTTTGATCGCGCCGCCTTGGCGCCGTGCCGTCTCTTGTCAAAGGATTTAATTTTATTTGCAAAGGATACCCGCGTGCGGCGTACACTCGCGAGTGAACGGTCATGCTAAAACGATTCACTTCCATTAATGCTTGAAATGGCGCCTCTAGGAAGGGTGTCAGGGTTCTATGAAGCTTACCGTACTTATTTGTTTGTAATAACCACAATTGCGTTCGAGTGTTACATTACCTGCTGCAAGTTTGGCATTGTATAGAATACCTAGGTAAAGTGTAAAATAAATTCTATTTCATACTTTACCTGCCCGTTTTAGGTATTCTATACATTGCCTAGGTATTGTATACAATACCGGATTATACACATTGCCAGTAACATATATAAACATGTATTAAAATTAAAGCAGCACAGATTTTTAAGTTTACAAAACTAAATAATTAATTTTATGTATTTAGCTATCACGAACGTTTTTGCTACGATTTATTAATATTATTCAGAGCCACAAATATCACTAAAATTCGCCGTTTGAGCATATAAAGAGTAAACCACAGAATACAAGTTTTAAGTGTTGCCAGATATAAAAATATCTGTTACAAAAATCCGTTGCGTACTCTTTTGTGCTGAACTATACTATGAGTGTAGTTTTTTTTAAATATAAGTCACCCCATGTGTAACGTATGCACAGTTGTATAATGGCCTTATTTAGATTTTTTAAGTAGCTAGGATTTGTATATATCAAATGAAGCCGTATTTTATTGTAATATTATGTAATATATGAGTATTATAATTATAACATGCATTGTTTATAATAATATGAAACCCAATATTTATCATTGATTTACATTGAAATATAAGAGTCGAATTCAATATAATAGTACATTCCAATAACTGTACTCGAATACTTAAATCTGCATAAACAAAAAAAGTATAGCAATGGTGTCGATTCAGACACACAACTTAATTAAACTAAACTAATTTGACAGGTCTAAAAATAAAGCCGTCACTTTTAATCCCCATCCTTTAGAGAAAAAGAATGATGGCGATAGTTTTAATCCTGTCAAATTAGTTTAGTTAAATTAAGTTGTGTGTCTGAATTGATACCAATATTTGGTTATGTTTATATGTAAAGTCCATTTTAGTTAAGGCTGCGAAGTCATATTTATAAAAAAATACATTTTAAAATGTAATTTGAGATATAAATAAAAAAAAATTATCAAACACTTTTGGGTTTTTATTTTTGATGTTGATGGCGAATTGAACGTCAAGTGATTGCACTAATTTTAATTTTAAAATTTTCTGTTTGCACTAATGTTCTGATCTGAAAGTCCGGGGTTCGATTCCCCATGGGGCATAAGTTTTTCTGTTTGGTTTAGTTAGTATGGTAGGGCTTCTGAGCCCGCCTGGCTAGCTAGTACCAGTCAGAGGGGAGCGGCGAAAGAATCTGCTGCGTCATCATCATCATCTCGGCCGCACGACGCCCACTGCTGGGCGTAGGCCTCCCCCATGGATCTCCACAACGATCGGCCGTTGTCAGATCGAAGCGAAACGTGGTCATTCACTATGGGTCTCGTCCGAAGACTCAAGGTCGCTCAGTGGGCAATGGAGAGAGCAATGCTTGGGGTCTCCGCTCCCTGCGTGATCTGAAATGTGGAGATCCGCAGAACTAAAGTAACCGACATTGCTTGTAGGATTGCTCAGCTGAAGTGGCAGTGGGCGGGACACATAACGAGAAGAACCGATGCCCGTTGGGGCCGAACGGTTCTTGAGTGGCGACCACGATCCGGACGACGCTCGAAGTGGGTACTCCCCCGACCAGGTGGACCGATGATCTGGGAATCTGCTGCGTAATGTTGCGTTAATATACAGGGTGTAACTGAACACCCCAATAACATTTAAGGGTATGTATCCATCAGAAGTAGAGATTCTGTAGGAAGAATATTAGGGCTAACAAACCTACTTTTTTTTTATACAAACTAAATAAATTATTTTTTGGTATTACGTGTCGACAGCCCTACGTAAGCGTAAGAGGAATACTACGCTCACGTCATACAAACTAAATAAATTATTTTTTGGTATTAAGTGCCGAAAGCCCAACGTAAGCGTACGAGGAATACTACGCTCACGTCTGTCACGTGTCATTTTGTGTTTAAATTTCTTTTGTGTTAAGAGCTGATTATGGTTGTCACTTGAAAGTTTTTGCTTTCAGTTTGAAATCAAATAACTCTGAAAGTATTGGGCTTCTAGTTCTCAGACAAGCACCGAAGGTCCATTTGTATCTAACTTATATATATGCCCCTTATATGTTATTGGGGTGTTCAGTTACACCCGGTATAATGTGAACTAACACATCTAATCTTGTAATTGGAAGTTGAGCCACACCCCGGACACTCCATACAACGTTCGCAAATCAATTACCTATTATTACTACATAAACAAATGACGTTCGTACACGCGCAAATGTGTGCGTGGAATCTAGTAGGGCTGAGTGCGCGGTTATCAATCGAAATGACGCGGGAAGTGCAGCGACTGCCTTCTCTTTCACCCGCATAGCGCTGTCTCTGTTATCAGCCGGCGCTCGCGTCTACTCGTCCGAGCGATCGCGCGCGCCCTTGTTTATGTGTCAGTGATGTCTACAACGAAGTGCCGGGTAGGACGAGGTATTTGAAATGAGTGCGGGGAGGTGAGTGGCCGTTCTGTACGTAGTACTATTATCTATTCTGTGGTTGAGCTCCAACTATGGCTGAGATCAGCTTCCAATGGACGACTCTGTAATAATACAGGGAGAAAAAAATAGCCCCTTGCTAGTTTTATTGCTGGTTCTTTCCAGTACAAGGTCTCCCGCCGTAGACTTGTGAACCATTTTGGCGTTCTTTGACCTGCATTATGTTATAATCCAATTTGAACTATATCGAATCTGCTGAGCTGCTTATTGGACCAATAAATGTTATGTTCTACCTCTTATAATTAATTTATAACTAAATGCATATAAATAATTCCAAAAAAATTTACAAATGACTTTCGACGAAAAACTGCATTGACAAATAAAAATAATAACACTGTTCGTCATGAAAAAATCATTTATTGCGCACATAACATAAAAGGAATAATTTACACCCGCCCATCGACAAACAGACTATAGTACAGACGTCGCATAACACAATATCTCATAGGATGCTCGACCACTTTCTACAGAGATAAATAATAATAGACTTTATCACCAACCCACAGGGTATATTTTTTTTATATCGACAAATTATCGAAATTTGTCTTAATTCTTTTCGAATGGTGACCAATCGGACTACTAACAGTAAAAATGTAATAAGGTCGACACTTCTTAAAAATATTTAAACACAATTTTTTACAGTTGAAATAACCTTTTAAACCTATAGATTGTGAAAGAAGAGAAATCCTCTTTCAAAACTGTGGGGCTAGCACGCAGGAGAACCGAAAATCGAATCGAAATCCGAATCGAGGAGTTTGTATAGCAATTTTATTAGCGCCGCGGCGGTGAGTAGCGGAACTAATAAAATTGCCATACAAACTCCTCGATTCGGATTTCGATTCGATTTTCGATTCTCCTGCGTGCTAGTCCCACTGATAACGAAACTTAGTTACAGGTCCCGGCAACTATCTTGAACATTTTCAGATAAAAAATACATACGCAGTTGCAATATTTAGTGCAAAAACTTTTACTGCGCATGTATGTTCAATCTGTGAAAATGTTCAAGATATGTTTGCTGGGACTTGTACCACTACGTTCGAAATGGCATAAGATTAATGTTATCGATTAGCAAAACGATTTAAACATCTCATATTCCTCTCTTGTCACAAAAACAAACATAAAACCGGGTCCAGATGTATCTATTTTCCCAGAGCGTCACCACAGACTATTTATCGTATCGGCCTATCCAAACCGCGTATTACCACAATACCCGTCCATGTATAGGATTATGATATAGATATGATGATCGGATCCGCCACACGATACATATTTGGACCAGGATTTGCTTATATTAAGCATATTGCAGATAGGTATCATAATATATCAAGCATATTGCTAATAGATATATCTAGTTTAACCGACCAGAACAATGTTAAGCCACGGTCATATCCGGGGCCCTGTAAAAGCATAGCATCTTGTACACAATATTATTTATTTATTTATTCTTTATGTACATAATTTTCGTACAAAGGCGGACTTAATGCCTGTGGCATTTTCTTCCAGTCAACCTTAGGGTGGTGCAGAAAAGGGTAATGCGGTAGATGTACCGAGAAATGGAACAGCTTATAAAGAATATCATATTATTTTAACGCTTTCAGGTAGGTGCCCCTATCACAATCAACTACATATATTTAGGTACATAAAAAATGTTCCCATATATAAATGTGGAAACATAGGAAAGTGGCCGAGCGAATCCAACCAATAACAACGGAGCGCCACTGAGCACCCCAATAAAACAATCTTAAAACTCCCAATAACCAATGAATTCAACACTCGAGAATTTGTTACACGACATGGTATTAAATTAGGCGAAAAGAGTGCCAGCGGAAAGGCTACATCGAAATGGCTACCGAGTCAGTGTGGAAGCGAAGCTGCTGTCGGCAACACTGATTTCTATATTTCTTTTCTGGCAACATTAATTTCAATGGGTTTGTTAACTTTGAAGAAAACGCTAGCAAATGGATTTTTTCCATTTACTCTTTTATCAACCAAATGCTTGTGTAAAGCTTAATGTTTTACTGACTGTACATTTGACTGACAAAGTATAGATGCTGAGTTACTCAACAAAGTATAAATTGCATCAACAAGACTAATTGCCATTTCAATGTGCATTTCTCCACACCGGCCATCTCTATGGAACACAAATGCTAAGGAACATTCGACTTCACAGACATTATGGAGATCTTCATAGACTGTTAAGGTTGCCACCGAACTATATAAAAAGTATACTTTTCAAATACAGCGATCAACTAGATAGCAAATAGAATTATGAGAGCTATAATTTTTACTTTTATTTCATTAAAAAAAATACTGTTAACATGTCTCGGAGTAAACCACCTTTAGCTGGCATAAGGCTATTTATCCAGCTAATGTTAGGCCTACAATATAACAAAAGTAAGGTCAAAAAAAACGACCAGGTGACAACCCCAATTGTAAAACTAAATGCAGACTTGCAATTCACAAAAACGTAAAGACTGTACATATTATACATTGAAAAAATCTCATCCTAACTACGATAGCTGACACATACCTATAATTTCACTTATAAAAATTGTAACTTATTACTTAAGACTCAAGGTTGATAATATTATAATACAACTGTACTTGTGCTTGTTTAATTTGAGATTATCTACTAAATAATTTAACTTTAAGGCACTGTGTAGAGTACAAATTACATCCTCAAATAAAAATTGCCAGAAAACATTCATATAATATTCTCATAGAAAAAAAATCAAGATTTGATGGATACTGATATTTTCGAAAGGTATAACTATTTCCATTCTTATCCTTTTAAAACTAGACCGATAACTAATATCACTATACAATAAAATAATATTACACTCAATTTTTACTTTGGAAAATTCATTCCGACTATAATTTTTATTGAGGGCAACACTTGTCCCACAAATCGCGCTTCAACTTAACGCTACAAGTCTGCACGTAAACGGAACGAAACTAGAATAATATACTAGACACATAATATTAAGTTACTGAACAGAATTATTGCTTCATAATTTAATAACTACTTAGACAGACACTCCGAATAATAACACCTAGAAGCCTTAGCCTTGAAGAGTATGAGGGCGGCACTGTCCTAAAATTTCTTAATGTGAAAATTTTATCGTTTTTACCGATTTATTAATTATGCAACAAAAATATCATACCTTTTTTTGATTGGCAACACGTGTACATATTACAACGTTTTGGTCCATTTGACCCTTTGAATTTACGTTAACTTCACTACATGTGATTACAGATTATTACAAGAAAGTGATTACATGTGAAGTCTAATAAAATAATGAGAGTGTACTTTTGTCCTCTTTCAGTTCTATTTTTGCAATAATTCTAGGCGTTATTATTGTTAGATTACACACCAAGCGACAGTTTGGTAAAAAACACTTCACGGTATAAGTTAATTACAAAAGTTACTCTTAAGCCGAAACATTGGTAACGAGACAAAATTTTAGATTACTTACATAACTAACAGGTTATTGTCATCATTCACTGATACGTTCGTTTGAAATTCGAAAAAAGAACCCTTTAACACTTGTCATCATTAAGTTGCTCAAAAATCGAATGTGTGTTACAATTGAAAATATTAAAAGGCAATTAATGCTTTTTTTTGTATTTTTGCTCAATACTTTTACGTGTATATTTCACGTTGGTAACGTAATGCAAACATAAAATAATCAATGCATTGATAACATACATTAAGAGAACCTTATGAATAATTATCAGTCGGTTAAACATTCTCCAAATACTTATCAAATAAGATTATTTTCAACTCTCAACACTGGCTGTACTTAGGCATCTGCATTTAAATAGTTGAACACAAAAGACAATCAATTGATATGCCAAAAATGATATTGATATAATATGATTGACATTTGCTTATATGTATGTACATTGTACAGTGAAAAAAATTATTTTTAAGTAACCAGTTATCAAACAGTCAGATATCAATATGGCTGAAGGGTACTTTTCAACATATTTGTAATGTGGTCCTGTTTATCTATATACTCTGTATGAATGTTGTTATAATTCAAATATTTTTGAGTACCATTAATTCGTGTGTTACCAGCATAAAAATCAATAATATTATGATTTTTTTCGTATGGTATCTCTTATATTATTTTATGTGTGGATAATTTACATATACGAGAACGAACGTTTATTGAGTACCAAAATAGCAAACATATATTGAATGTTTCTTGACTATAACTCGTACAAAGGTATTTTATTAACTTTTAAGCACAATTTCTTATAAATTAGAAAGAAATAAATACTGTTATGAACATAAACGATATTCGAATAGACATGTTATCCTGAGAACACAAACTCGAATACAATAAAATAACAATTTTACAGTGTAACAATGCCGTGTAATTATCATACAGAACACAATATTATATCGATAAAAAAAATCATTGACATTTGGTTTGTAGAAATGCTTCGTTTGTATTTATATGTATGTATCTACTTACCGTCACATAAAAATACTTAATCGAATATTTTTAACATCAGTACATCAGCACATCAGGTATATTTTCACCAATTCATTTACAACCACAGTATTCAAGACAAGAGTTGAAATGTTTTTTACGAGATTTAATGGTTTTGGTGTAACTTGATGTTGAAGAGCACAAAGTCATTAAAATTATTTACACTTTATACATTACATTACAACTGACTACCACAACGAAAACTGGCAACTCGAGTATATATTTATTTATATGAATATTTATTATTATATGTATATGTATCTATATTATGTTATTTTTTAAATACATTTTGTGATATCGAAACTGGATTGAGTTGGATTCTGGACAAAAATCTTACAATACTGGCCTAAAGAAAGTCATCATCAACATTTGTGTAGAACGCGTAGTTATATGAAAAAATATATTGCCGAATTCTACTCTCCACATAAACGTGATTCAATGAAAATAAAAATCGATTTTACTGTCACTGCCGTCATCACTTTTAATCGTTTTCGTCATTTTAGCGGAAAAATAACTCACAATATTCAAAAAATAGACCGCGCACAATCGACACCACACATTTTGACAGACGACAATAATGACATCTTAAAGATTGTTGCCACTTGAAAAAATTAGTTCCAATAGTTTTCCGCAATATGGCGAAGATTTTTACTTTATTGGTCGGGCTTTTGGTCAAAACTTACGCAAGTTAATGCATACAATTTTTAAGTAGTAGTAAATTACATATGGCATCTATACATCTCATACACATATGAGTATTACCGTGTTCTCGATACAATTAGAATGCTGGGTTTAAAATATTGCCATGTTTTGCCGACGGTTTAACAAAAAATGTAAGTAAAACCCTCAATCTGCACGACATACAGGTGAAGTGAGTTATAACAAGAGTTATGGGATCTGGGAGTACTGTTACTCTCTCCCACCAGTGTCTATATTACAATCAGAAAATATCTGGAGTTGTGATGCCTATCAAGTAAGCGGGGTCTGCAAGTTAATGTCACTCTCTCCTTTTGTAGACTCTAATATCAACCAATGATTTAGATATTGTATAAGGAGGCGTTCAAGTATTACGTAACACAGTTTGGAGAAGGGGGGGGGTTCTTGTAAAACGTTACGATACGTTACAGAGCCGGAAGGGGTGGGGGAGGAGTTCGAATAACACTTTACGTAGCACTATTTTTTTATTTAATTTAAAAATTAGAGAATTAAAACATATCTCAAGTTGGCAACCCTTCTCGTTTATGTATACGGGGAATCCGTCGACTGTATTGTACGTGATTTTTATTCGGTTTTTGTTGCCAGTATTCGTTAGGGTTTACGCGGAAGCACATTGCTTTAGTCAGCGTTGTTAAGGTGAGTTATACTTACTGTAATGTTCTCAATAGATGGAGATTTGAATCACCAGCAGCTGCCTATAAATTGTGACTTAGATAAAAATGGCCACTAAAGTAACGTAACGTTTCAGGAAGAGGAGGGGGGTACAAAAATATTACGTTACATGGGGGGGGGGGGGGTCAAAAATCTTCAATAATTGCGTTACCTCCTCTAATCATCCACATATGACTGTAAACATAGGTGAAACAGGCGACTCGCTTTTGACGTACCGGCGTTGTAAGGCATACTGAGAGTGGCGGGTCTTGGAGTTAACGTTACTCATACCATTCGTAGAGTGCAAAATCGAATAGTGCAACCAGTGTATAAATTGAAATTGGAACTTCTAGCATTAGAAGTATCACTACTACGACAGGCGAAGTGTACCGAAAGTGGCAAGGTTGTCTGTACTAAGTATTCTGGGAGTGAGACGTGGGCGTTATTTCACGTCACTAGATACAATAACTAGTAAACGAATCACTAGGATGCATACCGAGAGAAACTGGGGTCTTAGGAGTCGGTAATTTTACTCTTTCCTGTGTAGAGTCTATAGTTAACATCAGCAAGTGTGTAATACATCATAAACGAAACAGATAACTCGAGTTGAAATATTTGCCATCGGAGAAGATCCCGAGCGACCGGGATCTGGTAGATAACTTCACTCGCTGCCTTCGAAGAATCCGATGATCAACATCGAACAGTGTATGTATGACAATCATAAATGAATGTGTGCGTATTGAAATCATACACGAAATGTTTAATTCGAGCGCCGCCGAGATGCGTTCCAAGAGCAAGTGAGGTCTTGGAATTAATTCTACTCTCAGCCTTCGAAGAATCTGCAGGTCGACCGGTGTGTGTATTATTTCTGACTAGCTTTCTGCTCGCGACTTCGTCCCCGTTATTATTGTTTTCCCATGGGAATTTATATTTACAAAAAATAATTTTGTAGCCTATTTAAGCCCGGATAATAAATTTCGTAGAAATTGGAACAGATTTTAAATATTTTCCATAGAAACTTTCAACCCCTATTTTGCACCCTAAGGCGATGAATTCCAATGAAACACGTGTTCAATTAAATATTTTTAAGAGCATGTATCTCAAGTAGTATCAAAATCGTCGCTAATTTAAAGATTTTTCCATACCAACTGGCAACCCCTATTTCATCCCTTTGGGGTTAAAATTTTTCCAAATCCCTTCTCAGTGTGCGTCCGCATTTTGAATTAAAGCAATTATTGTCCAAATTTCACGTTTCTATTATTGGCGGTTACGGCTGTGCGCGCGTCTATAGATGGGAACATCTCTTTTTTTTATATATATAGATATATTCGAGCTGAAGCGCCGCCGAGAGTGGGTGGGGTGGGGGGGTTACTGTAACTGTCTCGCTCACGTGACGACGGTGACAGCGGTGACAGCGGTGACAGCGGTGACAGCGGTGACAAGGGTGACAGCGGCTCGCGACGCAGACGGCAGGGTGAGCGAAGTGACCGCGGCTACCGCCTCGCGCGGCGCTGCCTCCAGGCGGCGTACCGCGCGGCCGCGGCGTCGAGCATCTGGTTGAGGTGCCGCGTCATCGACGTGGCCAGCGGCGTCAGATCCCGCAGCATTTTCTCCTAAACAACAGCGAGGTACACCGTTCGACGAGGGGCGAAAGCGACCGATCCCACCGAGGAATCTCCGTACTCTCTTCCGCCGAGTGATACGCGGCGCTCTACACTACACCTGTGACGCTACCGCCGCACGGACGCCTATCGTCCCGAAGTAATGCGTGCCGAAACTTCGTAGGTTTTGCACGCTAAAAAGTTATCGCGTATATGCTATGTGTCCCCGTAGCACGTCGACCAAAACACGATATGATAAAGCGATTTATCGCAGTGAACTGTCAAAATACGACGAAACCCTATTGTATTTTTACAGTTTTCTGCGATAAACCGTACTTTATTTTAGTGGACGCGCTAGGGGGGATGGTCACATTGGCGACTTCTATTTTGCACGAAGTATCGTGCAAAAGGTTATTTGACAACATTGAAAATATACTACAACTTATGATCATCCTATTGAATAATGTGATAAAAAAACATAATTAATTATTAATTTTGATATTTCACGAAATTAATTTCTAATAATTTTGTATATTTTATCTGTGTCGGAAACGCCTATGATTGGACGTAACTCTAGTGACGTCACACACAAGTAAACAAGGATACCTCGACTAATTATTACTACTGTTTCGCATATGTCAACTAACTTGTTTACTTACTTGCGAATATACGTCACGCACGCCATGTTCGGCGCCATTACTGAAACTGCGTTTTTGCCGCGCTTTAAGAAATTTAAATGTTGTTATTGATTTTTAAAGGTAAATAGATCTGCGGGGTTACTCTTGAACCAAATCCAATCGATCGGCATTGAGATTGTAAATTTTCGTACGCTTCTTTAGCAACACTAGCGACAAAGTGGATCCGTATTTTGAGAAAATTAGATAGCACCGAGTTTGGTTCACTCAAAATCGCCCCATACGGTTCCAATATTGTGACAATGTGGAAATTCAAGTGTACAAAAAATCACAATTTCAATATCGATCGACTGGAAATGGTTCAAGAGTAGGCCGATTTCCCGGAAATATTAATGTAATATGCATATAACAACATTTATATAGAATAATTTAAAATGATTTCCTAAAACACATCTGAACAAATCGAAAACAACCGCCGAAATGAACTACGCAGCGCGATAGTTAACGCGCTAAAACCCTTTGATGTACCGCCTCCCGCGCGATAACGCTCACGCAGCCCGAACATTCCCGACGATAGCCGATAATGACTAGTCACATTTGCGTGTTTCGCGTCATAGCACGAAACTTCGTGACGACAGGCGCATGTGCGGCCGTAGCATTAGGAACATAATAGTGGTTACTAACCGAGGGGGTAAAGCAGTGTCTTACGTCACGGGTTCACGGTTAACTCACGAGCTCAAGAGAGTATTACAAAAATAAATCGTGGATGTAGCGAGAGATTTAAAACTTGAGTCCTGAGTGCAACGAGAGATTATAAGCTCGCCCAAAAATAAAACTGCTTTATCCCCAATGAAAATACTCTTTTTTCGTATCACCTGCGAGCAAATAAAAACAAATACGAAAGAAATACAGCATTTATTCAAAATCATATTAATTTGACATTCCGAAATAATTAATATATTCCTTAAAAAAGTCACGTAACTTCTGTATTGAAAACACTATACAGAAGAAGTGGCTGTTTACGCTTAAATCCATCTGCATTTGCACTTGGAAAACTAAAACCTAAAAATGTAAACAACATAGCAAGATGAAATTTTATGTCTTCGAGGATTTTTAAGCATTTGTTGTCGATTAGGAAACATTTTTTTTTTCACTTAATATTATAATAAAATAGGTTTCTATCAAAAAAGCGTCGATGGCGTAGTGCGTAAGGCTGTCGCCTTCCAATCGGGAGGTAGCGGTTCGAACCCCGCCACGTACCAATGTGTTTTCAAATTTTGAATTCATATGTACGTTTATTCGACGCTTTTACGGTGAAGGAAAACATCATGAGGAAACCTGCACACACCTGTGAAGAAAGAACTTCTTTACAGGTTGTGTGTGAAGTCGACCAACCCGCACTTGGCCAGCGTGGTTGACTAAGGCCTAATCGCCCTAGTTTAGGGTAGGCTCGAGCCCCTCGGTGGGGACGTATATGAGCTGTTGATGATGATGATCAAAATTTAAGTACTTTTTGTGTTCCAAGTACAAATTAATTCCATTCTTAGGTAAGGAAGAGAATTGAGTATAATTATTTTCAATCCCTGTTTTTAAAGGCTTTAATTGACTTACTTTTTATTGGGTTTTCATGATACAGAATGTTATTTTTGAGCAGGTGGTGCGAAAAAAGCTTAGCTTACTCACACGCAAATTTATCTAACAAAGCAAGCAGTTCAACACACTTTTTTACGACCACAAACAGACGTTTAGGGTCATTCAGCATGTTAATGTCATGAGTATTTAGTTCGAAGTTCTCATGCATCCTTTTAACTGTGAGAATCTACCAAAAGAACAATGGTCACTTTCTTAGAGTTTCATCAAAAAAAAAAACAAAATTTAGAGATTATAAAAACTAGTTTAACTTATTGTACTGGTTAAAAAATGCATGTTGAAATAAATATATTACTTTTTAAACCCCAGGTTAAAGAGATATTCAGGTTTTAATATTATTGATAAGATACGCATTTCGGACCGTTACTGGCTGAACGGATGCGTTCCAAATGGCGATGTTATCAAAGTCAGCGCGCTAAGAGTTGTTTCGAAACACAGTGAGTGTGCTGACAGCGTCCAACCTGACGTCATTACGTCGAACACTTGTACTGTCAAATTACAGATGCATTCCGGCTCTCGGAGTAGTAAAACGGCGGAAAGAAATTACATTAATGCGTTCAAAAAGATTTTTTATTTTATTCTGTCATTTTCTTATTTGGGGTTTCATAAATATTCTAAATACATAAATCGGCTACATATTTTATTTGGATAACATTTATCCATAAACTAGCTGTGCCCGCGAACTACGTTTCGCCATATATTTTTCCCGTTTTTGCAATGTTTTTCATTGATGCTCAGCTCCTTTTAGTCGTAGCGTGATGTTATATAGCCTACAGCCTTCCTCGATAAATGGACAATGCAACACATATCCATAATTTTTCAATTTGAATCAGTAGTTTCTGAGATTAGCGCGTCCAAACAAACAAACTCTTCAGCTTTATAATATTAGTAAGTAAGTAAGTACAGAGATTAATCTCTCAATTTATCGCTTTTTTTTGGGAACAGAAATGGCCATCGTTCTTTGTCCTGCTAATAGGGCACACTGAGAATATTAATGATGGGGTGTCTGGGTGTATGACGATCTATCGTGCGCATACCTCGAAAGGCCTCAGCTTAACGTTCCTGAAGCGCAGCAGAGCCTCGTAGTATCTCTCAGCCCGGGCCAGGTCCTCGTCCAGCGGCGCCGCGCTGGTCCCGGGCCGGGGGAAACATCCCCACAGTTCCCGCAGCACCTCCCCCCCGGATAGGTACAGACGGTGAAGCTCGCTTTTCACGTCGGGGGGTATCAGTTCTGGTGACACATGAGATGTATTCGATAGTTTTTTTATTCTTGTGGTGGCCCTCACTCTCATCGAAGTCGGGATCTGCACGCCTATTCTCTAACTTCGGTTACTAACTACAGTCTGATTTTTAATTCGACGGAATTCTGACAGAAGGCATCCATAGGCTGCGGTCCGAAAATCAATAAGTCACTATCGGCGCTATTAGCGTGCTCGAACGCGTCCCGAAATGCTGTGAGCGCGTTAACGTTAGCCGGCATGGAGAGCTGCATGACGTCATCGTTTACGTCATATCGGACTTACGGCGCTAATGCTCCGAAATGAAATCACTGTAAGCGAACTGTTAGTCTGACGTCCGATACTTGTGAACGATGAAAAAAACGAATGTAGATCATCTGTCAGAATTCCACCGAATTAAAAATTAGACTTTAGAATTGTCATTTTTGAAAGAAACTTAACATCCATTACTGCTTTTATAACGCATAAGATCACTAAATTAGTAATGGATATAATGTTCCTTTAAAAAATGATAGCTTTAGTTACCAACCTTAGTTAGAGAATAGGCCTGCTGATGATGGGATCTCAAGAGAATCGAAGAAAACCTTTAAATTTTAAAGGTACGTCCCATGTATTTCCTATTTTTTCGAAGCTATTCAGATATTTGCGTCTGGTAGTCACAAACCGAGCTGATGATGAAAGGATTCCTAACTTTTAAGAATTAGAGGTAAGTTTTTAACCTCTCCTCTCTAGGCGGTCGCATGCGATGGGTGTGACGTCACACTATGATTTTTTTTTTAAAATACCCTCAAAAAATTTTTTTCACAAAAAAAAATATATTTCAGAACCAAAGTATATTTCTCATTTTGTAAAAAGAAATGTATTAATTTATAAATATCCTTTTATGTGAGGGTATTTTTCACTATTATATAGCGTGATACCAAACCGGTCGCATGCGAACGGTTGGTGGCTGACAGGTTAAAATACAATAGGTACGTATTGACCCATTGTCATATTCTTTTAAGTTACTCCGGTGAGCTGGGGTGTTAAATTCTTAAAAGACAAGAAAAAGGAAACAAAAAATAAAAACCGCCTTTAATAACACTCAAAAATAATACAAGAATACAGACAGCATCACATTTCTATGTTGAAGTCGGTGCCAAACGACGATCTGGAAGAAAGTTTTTAAATTCAACATTGGCCTTAATATACTCGTAAAATTGTAATGTTGTCTGTAGTCATATTGCAATTTATATCTTTTAATGGTCTTATTCATAGTCGTACTATAAACCTACGATAGCTGTTACGCTTTTATAATACGTTTCATCTCTGTCATTTCTCGCATGGGTGACGGGAACGAATCACTTCGTAAGTTTGTTATAACTTTGCCTGTTATTATGTACAACAAGGCCGAAAGCGTTTTCGAAGACGGTTTTTATGTTTTGTGAAACTGTGTATTATCATTTGTTCGAAAGGTTTGATTCACTAGTGTTTGATTCACTGGTACAAGTGTTGTGACTCACGCGTGAGGCAGTGCGCGGCGTGGGACCTCATCAGCGCCCCGCCCGGACTGAGATCTCCCAACGCAGCCACCGCTGCTGCAGCTCCTACCCTAGTAGTCCTCACGCTCTGCTGCCCGCTACTCCACGCCTGTATGTACACACGCGATTTTTCACATTCATTCTACACTAGCCGCGCCCGCGACTTCGTCCACGTGGAATAGTAGCTTTTGTTGAAATTGATAAAAAGCAGCCTACGTAATTACACCCTATATAAATAGCTATCTATTAGTGAAAGTCCCGTCGAAATCGGTCCGGCCGTTCCGGAGATTAACGGGAACGAACGGACAGACGGACAGATAAAAATTTATTAAATTGTGTTTTTGTTATCGGTATCCGATATACGTTCATACCCGTTTAGAAAAAACTTGTTATTTTGACATTACAAATAGACACTTCAAAGTTATTTATTTGTTCAGTTCCACGAAAACAACAGTTCACGTTGCCAACTTGTGACATCAGATGTAGTCACGACACCCAGTAATTTCAGTGCCATATCTTACCCTTCAAACTGGATCACAGCAATGCAAGCACTGCTGCTTTGCGGCAGAAATAACCCTTTTTCTCAGGAACGCGTACAGGTATTGAGCTGAAATGTATATCAAATACTCTAGGTCTACTGTCCCTTGGAGCTGTGAAAAAATCAAACTTTAGCCAACGCAATTAAAAGATACAGCCGTTTATGCCGCAAATTTTCGACACTCGCAAGGGAATCAAAACCTACAGGGTACTTCCCGTGAACTCAGAATCTTGAAATTTGGTACGAAGTAACGTGGTATAGCACAGATAAAGGAAAAATTGCGAAAACCGTAAATTTTTACTTTCATACCTCTACAGGTTTGTACGGAACCCTCGGTGCGCGAGTCCGACTCGCACTTGCCCGGTTTTTTATTTTTATACTGGCTTTGGAAATCACGAGGCCGCCTAGGTAACCGCCTCGTATAGTGTTCTGTGACAAGTCCCCGTTGGAGGAGTGAACTTGCGGTTAAAGAAAATGTATTATTCTCACTAAGAATTACACATTCACTTACATGAGAACTTAATTAGAATAACAGTGTTTTAATTACATTACATTGCGAGCGTTATAATAGTATGAAGGTAAATCTATACAAACAAAATATCAACTCACTTGACATATCTGCGCAAGCGCCGATAGTGGCGGAGCGTTCGCGTTCGGTCCCGACTGGTTCACCTGCGACGAGGGCCCCAGCAGATACCTCTCCACCTGTAAACGTACGTCTTTGACCTATCTCTTTACCTGATTTCATTAAAATTGGTTTGAAAGAGTAAGACAGACAGAGACAGACAAAGTTACTTTCGCATTCATTATCCTCCTTGCGTCGTGTTTTCTCCAACGGGGTCGTGACCTCGTTGGAGTACATTTTCTTGGACTATTTTGCGCCATTTTGTTCTATTTTCGGCAGTAATAATAATAATAATAATGGACCCGCTAGATGTAGGTTTTTTTATAATATTTATATTTTTTATATTTATATTGTAAAAAAATGTATATTTAAGAAAGAAGGTAAATAAAGATCATAATAATAATAATCTTTATTTCTCATCACAAAAACAAAAACAATACCAACAACACAAGAAGCTTACAAATGTATAATTACCTATTTATTTTTATTTTTGTGCGAGACTGATGCCTATGCTAAGTATATTAATATACCTGTATTACAGGACATCAGGCTCTCACCACCTCGGTACACAAATTAAATTTCATTTACCATGTAACAAGAACAGCTAGAGTTAACGATACCTACTTATAAATATTATACTTCTTATATAGTTACTTATTTACTTATTAATTTCATTTATAGAAGCCTTTATAGAATATTACGTGTGTGTGTATGTGTGTGTGTATGTGTGTGTGTATGTGTGTGTGTGTGTGTGTAGGTGTGTGTGTGTACGTGTGTGTGTGTGTGTGAGTGGAGGTTCGTATGAGTGAACACGCCTATGTGCCTATTTTATTTTATAATATGACTTTAATGTTATATACTCATTCATTTAATTACTGTACATAATTTTTCCGTTTCAGCATAATTCAAGCCCAGCAGCCACTCTAATACTTTCTTCTTACAGCTGCGCCTTGTGAGGGGATAAATACTGAGTACAGCATTAACAGTGTTGTAAAGTCGGTAGCCTAAGAAGCAGAAGAATCTTTGAGCGAATCTTGTGTGAAATGGAGTCGTGGTGCATACAGTACCTTTCCTGCGTTTGTCAGCCATTAGCTGCGGGTTATAGGGGATGTTGACATGCTTACGAAGGATGACAGCTAAAATAAAAAGTTGACGGACAGATAGAATATTCCAATGTTTATATACCTCAATAGTGGGACAAGTAATAGGTAGGAATGCACCAACCTTAAGGACAGCTCTCTGAGCCCGTTCTGCTCTTAGCAAATGAGTTTTGGCGGATCCACCCCAAGAAGAGATACAGTACCCCAATAACGATTGGCAAAGTGATAGGTACACTGTTCTTAAAACATCGACCAGCTACCTGACGCAACGTTTTAAAAATAAATATTAATTTCCTTATTCGTGCAGCGAGTAGGTTCACGTGGGGCTGGAAGTTAAGACAGCAGTCAATCATAACACCTAAGTACTTTATGGAGTCAGTGGCGACAAGATCAGAGCAACCACAATTAGAGATTTTTAGGCAGGAACGCAAATGTGATTTGAGTGTAAGGTCAACAGGAAGACCCCGCCTAGTAAATAGCATTTATACAGGGTGTAAAAAGACCGGTACCGAAGCCGAAACCCACGTATTGCTCCCATCATCACTATAGTCTTCTAGACCATGGTTGTGAAACTAATAGTTGCCGAGATATTCAAGGTTAAAGTTACAATTTTTTTTCAAGATTTTTATACAAAATTGTTCGAAATGTATTTTAATAATTTTCGTCCAAAGAAACATCTACGAAAAAATCAGTATTTCTTAACAAAATTAATGACTGAAAAGGAATCTCTTGCGCGAGAAACTCGTCATGCTTTAGGCGCACTCACACTGACTCACTAACACCGACGCGATATCCGGACGCGCAAGCCAGGCGCGGGCACGCGTTACATTGCGTAGTCTGACACACAAAACATGAACCTGACATTTTTTCAAGTAGCAACACTGATACAATGTCCCCATGTAGTTTAGTTCAACATGGTGATTTTGATACTTTGTAATAAATTTCATAATATTTTTTTCTTAATTTCTGTCGAAATATTTCAGATACTAAGTAATTTTAACATTCATGAAATCCAAATACAGCGATTTCTTATAAAAGGTTCATTGAAAGACAGGACATAGTTTCACTCTCTGTTGAACGAACCATTGAGTTGTCTTGTGTGGAACTTGACAATTTCATTATAATTTGTGTATACAGACCCCCCTCTGGAAATTTTTCAGAATTCGAGTCTGCTATGGAAGATGCCATAAGAATAGTATGCAGAAAAAGTAAAAAAATTGTTGTCTGTGGGGATTTTAATGTAAATATTTTAGAACAATCCCAAATATCTAGTAGATTTATTAACTTATTCAAATCATTTAACATGAATAATGTATTTAAAGAACCAACCCGAATAACAGCAACATCTGCTACTTGCATAGATAACATCTTCTGTAATTGTATTGTACAAGATAAGTTGATTATAAATTGTATTAACTCTGACCATAGCGGACAATTAGCCTCGTTTGAGCACCATCATGTTTGTTCTATACGTGAGACTACTTGTAGACCTATAACAAAACGTGGTCTAGAGAAATTTACAAGAAATGTTATTAGTCAAACTGCAAATTTACCGATCGAGGGGACTAACGCCAGTAATTTGTACAATAACTTATTTCATGTAGTTAAAAATGAGTGCAATGATATATTCAAAGAAAAGGTAATTAAAATCAAAAATGGGAGAAAGAAATTTTGTGATTGGGCTACGCCTGGTATATATAAAAGTCGCAGAAAACTATATGAACTATATGCTTTAAAAGGAACATCCAATGACTCCGCTTTCATAAATTATGTCAGAAATTACTCTAAAACATTCAAGAAAGTGTGCAAGTGCGCAAAAGCTATGTACATAAGTAACAAAATCTGTTCATCTAAAAATAAAATAAAAACCACCTGGAATATCATTAACCAGGAAACAGGTAAACCCAAAAGTACTGTGAATTCTTTCTCTTTAGAAATCAATAACCAAACTATTAAATCAGACAATGCGGTTGCTAAAGCATTTGAAGACTTCTTCTCTCATATACCCATAGAAACTACAAGTAGTCTCAACTCATGTCCCAATGAGGCTGTAGCTCTTTTGGGACGGAGTGTGGAGAGGTGCAACAAGGTGTTCAACTTTTGTCACATTGATGCTAACACTGTTTTGAAAACATTTCGTATGATCAGTACCAAAAAAACTGAAGATCTTTGGGGTATTTCGACCCATATAATTAAATCTGTAATTAAAGAACTTGCGCCGCAACTTGCGTTGATATTCAATAAATGTGTCGATGAAGGTGTCTTCCCCGACCTCATGAAAAATAGCAAGTTGATACCTCTATTTAAGTCTGGGAATAAAAATGACCCTTCAAATTATCGACCAATTTCGATTCTACCAGCTCTTAGTAAAATATTTGAAAAAATTATATCTAATCAGTTAACTGATCATTTCTCAAGTAACAACATTTTACATATGAACCAATTTGGTTTTACCAAAGGTCGTTGCACTACTGATGCCGGTGTTGCACTTCTGAAACACATTTTTGCTGCTTGGGAGTGTAAACAAGATGTAATTGGTATATTTTGTGACCTATCAAAAGCTTTTGATTGCGTTGGTCACCAAACTCTTTTAAATAAACTCAAACATTATGGTGTCTCTGAAGAAGCAATGAGACTTATTGAGTCTTATTTATCCAATAGGGTTCAGAAAGTTGTTATTAACAAAACTGAGTCTGTTGGTGCACCTATAGTTATGGGCGTGCCACAAGGATCGATATTGGGACCCTTGCTTTTCTTAATTTATATTAATGACCTCCCACACTTCACTAAGAATCTGTGCGATACAGTACTATTTGCAGATGATACTTCTTTAATATTTAAGGTTGACAGAGGAAATGGCAATACTGACGTTGTAAATAGTACTCTCTCTAAAGTATTGCATTGGTTCACTATAAATAATTTATCTTTAAATTCACGTAAAACTAAATGTATTAAATTCTCATTGCCAAATGTAAGAAAAGTGGATACCATAGTGGAAATGAATAATGAAATTGTTGAATTCATCGACTTTACTAAATTTTTGGGTATAACACTAGATTCTAGATTGCAGTGGGATCCACATATTGAGTCCTTGGCTAACAAACTTAGTTCTGCAGCATATGCAGTTAAAAAAATAAGACAACTTACTGATGTTGAAACGGCAAGATTGATTTACTTTAGTTATTTTCATAGTGTCATGTCATATGGAATACTACTGTGGGGATCGGCTGCTAGTATTGAAAGTATTTTTGTACTTCAAAAAAGAGCGGTTCGCGCTATTTATAATTTACGAGCAAGAGATTCTTTAAGGGACTTATTTAGAGAAATTAATATATTGACTTTAGCAGGACAGTACATTTATGAAAATTTGATTTATGTCTATAAGAATTATAATACATTTGAAACCAATTTCCAAATTCATCATCTAAACACAAGATACAAAAATAAACTTGCCGTTCCAACATTCAGGCTTCAAAAAACTAGAGGCTCGTTTATGGGGAAATGTATAACCTTTTATAATAAGCTTCCACAAAGTCTTACCGACTTGCCTTTTCATAAGTTTAAAGCGCATGTAAAAAAGACTCTTATGAGTAAAGGATATTATAAAGTCAACGATTATTTGAATGATGCCAATGCCTGGTGTTAATTTTTCAGATAATGAATCGTCTTGTTATGTATAAACATTTGTTTAAACAAAAATTATTTTTGGTAATAAGTAGTAAGAAGAGAACTGACACATCTAATCTTGTAATGGAAGTTGAGCTCAAACTTCTGCTGTGAGGTCAGCTTCCAATTGACGACTCTGTAACAATACAGGGAGAAAAAAATAGCCCTTGCTGGTTTTCTTGCTGGTTCTTTCCAGTACAAGGTCTCCCGCCGTAGACTTGTGAACCAATGGCGTAGCTGCTTTGACGTTCAAAAGAGATTGTAACAATCCAATTTGAATAAAAGATATTGAATTTGAATTTGAATTGTTGGAAGTTCATTGAAACTAAACATTACCTAATATTTAATATAAAAAAGTATAAACTCCTTTTTTTTCTACTATATTCAAGGAAACAAAGACAATCCTTTCATAAATTTAACATTCTAAATTACTACATAAATAAAAAAATATTAGAATATTTCAAGTATCAAAATGTATTTTACCTTCTGTAGACAGTATTACCAGAGCTAGAATTTTTGAATTTGCCGCTTTTTTCCAAGCTCATGTTTCGTGTGTCAGACTCTAGTATTTATTGTCGTTGTTTTTTAAGCCTAAAAATTAATTTCGTTTCACATCTTTGATTTTTCGTTATATTGCTTTATTTAATGGTCTGAATGCGTTGACGCGGGCTCCGATATGCGTCTTTTTACACCCTGTATGTAATATAATATTAAGTGGGTATTGTATGGAAACAACATAATTTATTGGAAGTAATAAATATCTTGCGCCCATTGTTCTCTTTCAGTTAAAAAACGTGCTGAATAGATGGTTGTTCTTGTTGATGATCCTAAGACACTCCAGATTCAAATTCAAATTCAATATCCTTTATTCAATTGGGATTTTACAATCACTTTTGAACGTCAAAGAAGCTACGCCATTGGTTCACAAGTCTACGGCGGGAGACCTTGTACTGGAAAGAACCAGCAAGGGCTATTTTTTTCTCCCTGTATTGTTACAGAGTCGTCAATTGGAAGCAGAACTCAAAAGTAAAGATTGTGTTCAACTTCCATTACAAGATTAGATGTGTCAGTGTACATTATACATTTAAATCTATAAATTAAGTCTACAATTAAGACCAAGCATTGACATCATTCAGATAATCATTGACTTTATAATATCCTTTACTCATTAGAGTCTTTTTTACATGCGCTTTAAACTTATGAAAAGGTAAGTCAGTAACACTCTGTGGAACTTTATTGTAAAAAGATATACATTTCCCCATAAATGAGCCTCTAGTTTTTTGGAGCCTGTACGTTGGAACGGCAAGTTTATTTTTATTTCTTGTATTTAAGTTATGAAATTTAAAATTGGTATCGAATGTGTTATAATTTTTATAAACATAAATCAAATTTTCATAAATATACTGTCCTGCTAAAGTCAATATATTAATTTCTTTAAATAAATCACGTAGAGAATCCCTTGTTCGTAAATTATAAATAGCCCGCACGGCTCTTTTTTGAAGTACAAAAATACTTTCTATACTAGCGGCTGATCCCCACAGTAATAGCCCATATGACATGACACTGTGAAAATAACTAAAGTAAATCAGTCTTGCCGTTTCAACATCAGTAAGTTGTCTCATTTTTTTACAGCATATGCCGCAGAACTGAGTCTGTTTGCTAAAGACGCAATATGTGGATCCCACTGCAAAGTCGAATCTAGTGTTATACCCAAAAATTTAGTAAAATCGACGAATTCAACAGTATGATTATTCATTTCCACAATATTGTCCACTTTCCTAACATTTGGCAATGAAAACTTAATACATTTAGTTTTACTCGAGTTTAATGATAAATTATTCACAGTGAACCAATGCAATACTTTAGAAAGAGTACTATTTACAACGTCAGTATTTCCGTTTCCTCTGTCAATCTTAAATATTAAAGAAGTGTCATCTGCAAATAGTACTGTATCGCCCAGATTATTGGTGAAGTGTGGGAGGTCATTAATATAAATTAAGAAGAGCAGAGGTCCCAGTATTGATCCTTGAGGCACACCCATAATGATAGGTGCACCAGAAGACTCAGTTCTGTTAATTACAACTTTTTGGACCCTATTGGACAAATAAGACTCAATAAGCTTAATTGCCTCTTCAGACACACCATAATGCTTGAGCTTATTTAGAAGAGTCTGATCAACGCAGTCAAAAGCCTTTGAGAAAGAGAAATTCATTTGACGAATGCATAAAAAAAATTGTATGATTTAAAAAATCTTTCTACGGTGTCATATTAGAATTTTGATTATGAATTTACTTGGACTTGTAATATACAAAAATAATGTACTTCCCATATTTTCATATTAACTGATAAAAAAACGAAGAATGGCTCAAGCTGTATGAGTTTCATCCCTTTGAAACATAAAACTAAAAAAAATTAGATACCTGCCTTAGACAACTTTAATTCCTGTATCTCCCCGTCATCAGGTTTCTCTTCCAGGTCCTCGTAGTGTATCTTCTCCAGTATCCTGCGCTTCTTCTCGGGTGGTTCTCCGCTGGGTTCCTCGGTGGGCCTCTTATCCACCCCGTTGGTCTCCTTGACCCCGTTCTCTATCACTTTGTTGTTGTTCGTCGTTTTACTATTGCTATTACTATTACTACTATTAGAATTTGATTTATGACTAGCTTTGAGCACCTGAAAACAATATGGTAATGGTCATTTGACATGCACCTTCAGCGTTCCAGCCGCTTCCATAGTCTAGCTAGAGCAGTGGTTCTTTACCGATGGTCTCGGACCACTGGCAGTACCGGAAGCGGTCCATGAAGCCATTCCAAATCTAAACTATTATTATAAAAGGGAAAGATTTGTATGTCCTATGTATGTAACAAATAAACTGAAAAACTACTGGACCGATTTCAAAATTTCTTTCGCCATTAGTATGCTACATTATCCCTGATTAACATAGGCTACAAAATTCTTTTTCCTACGGGAAAAAATAAAATTCCCACGGGAAAACATAAACAACGCGGGTGAAGCTGCGTAAAATAAGGCTGGTAAAATATAATGAAAACGACTATTTGTTCATTTACTGTATAATGGTTCAAACAGTTGGTGGCTAGGTCCATAGCTAGACAGATATTTTTCAAAATGGTCCCTGATCACTAAAAGGTTAAGAACCACTGAGCTAGACGTTGAGACCCAACAGTTATTGAGGTTTTTTTTTATATACGGAGGAACCAAAGCAAGCGACCCTGTTACTAAACGAGCTCTTGGCCTTCAACTCACCTGATGGTAAGTGACGATAAGGCCGAAGGTGGAAGCGAGCTTCACCTGGACTCCTCAACATCTGAGGAACTGGCTATCTTACCTCTAATTGTCGAAACACAATAATGCTATCAACATTGTTATTATGGTGACAAACTTAGGTAAGACGGTGTTGGCTAGCTAGGTGGGCTCGGAAGCCCTACCACCAATCAAACTGAGTTGAAAACTTCTGCACCCATGGGAATCCAAACCCTGGACTTCCCGATCAACACCCGGTAGTATCAACCACTAGACCACAGAGACGGGTGAAATATGATCTGAAGGTCAAACGAGCAGGGACAGACATTATGATCTAAATATAAGCGTTTTTGTCAGTAAAATGTTGTAAATATTTCATGACCTTAAATTATTTCTAGGTCACAACCGGACATATTGTAGATCTGAAGGTCAAACTAGCAGGGACACACATCACGATCTAAATATAAGCGTTTTTGTCAGTAAAAAGTTGTAAATATTTTATGACCTTAAATTATCGCTAGGTCACAACCGGACATATTGTTACATTACTGACTGTGACGAGGCGTGTTAGTGACTGACCGCGCTGGTGACTAGGGTGCAAGGGTGTGATGACTGCGATAGGGACTGACCATAATGGAGTGTTGGTTGAACCGCTTGATCATGTTGCGGTGGATGGAGGCGGCGTCCGGTTTGGTCTCTCCTTTCTCTTCCTCGCCCAACGGAGATCCCTCACTGAACGAATTTAAGTCCACCTACAATACAAAAAAAAAATACAAACAAATGAAGTATTTGAATTTTGAAAAAGGGTCGCCAAAATCGGCCCACTCCATGTACCGAGGTACACTATATGAAAATAAATTCTCTATAATATGCTGAACAATATAACAACCCAAATTTTTTCTCTGGTTATTTGGAATGGAAACGATTAAAAATCCTTTTTTATTTGTAAGAAAATACGCCGTCTTAGACCATATAACCATATTACATATGCTTTATATACTATAATAATAGAAATTGCTGCCATCTATTGTCGGACCTTTGAACTTTTATAACGCGGTCAACTAATAAGCACTGGATTGTGCTTTTGCAGCAGACGCGGTTTTGAATTTTAAAAAGGTATCGAATTTAGTTCCGAAACAATATTTTATTAAAGCATTGAGTAGTTACTTACGATTTTATTTCTACAAAATAAGTCAATAATTTATTACATTCCCGCTCAATAGAACCAAAACTGCATAGATGGCATAGCTTATACCATCTATGCATTTGGATGGAACTAATTATAGATTGTTCCTATGTCGGTAACCCGTGACCATAGCCCATAGGTATTATTTTAATATTTTGTGGAGTTTTGTTACTTGCGCAGAGACAGTTGATTCGCAAGTTAAAATATTATTATTTATTACTTGATGATTGTTGTAATCCCATTAAGATAGGTTTTTTTTGTATATGTGCACGATACATTAAAACTTTAGCAAAAATTAACTAAAAATAAAATATTTCGTAAACACTACAGGTTTTGCAGAAGTCGAAACTGAACGCAATTGAGGACTTTTATTTATTGTTTACGTAGTTTTATCTAAATAAATAAAGGAAATAATACATTTTTCGGGATACTTCACGGTACAGACATGGGGTAAAATGTATGGACGATTGGCGACCTCCTGTGACTTTGATGTTTTCCTTTTTATTATCATAACATCGAATTTATATTAGTATTCAAAAATGCGTCTACTGGCGAGCTCACCTGCTCTAACGTGGATATTTAACTATCGCGCGGATCCGCCCGATCTGCTCAGACGCCGTCTACACCTCCGCGTTCAATTCGCCGTTTCATTTATTGCTGACGATGCGTGTCGGTTTCGCTTTGTTAGTTTCGCGGCGGACAACCCACAGGCACGCGGCCATAGTTTGAAAATGAACAAATATTGCAACAAAACAATAATAGGAAATATTTTGTAAATAGTCCGCGAAATTTATTTTACAATAAAAAAAGTTGGTGTCTGAGGATTTGTACTTATATGTGTGCAGTTAAAATTATTGCATTCATTAACGCGTTATGGCGCAGGTAAGCTCGAGCATTAACGTAGCAACATTGACCTACCAACAAATGGATGTGGCTACTGCGCTCAAGTGTCCGAGCCAAAAATTAAGATTTAATTTTTTACATGGACATACAACACATTTTTCTTGGATTCTGTATAAAGACTCAACATTCATTTGCCAGTATGTTAAAGCATTACAGGCATCATTTCAGCCACTCACCGTGAGATCTAGCGTGGTGTGTTTCATCGCCGACGCTATCGCGTGGTCGTCCATTTTGGCGCATTCCCCGAACAGGTCCTTGCTTGATGAGGACGCTATGCGGTCCCTGCAAAAGCAAATCTAAAATTTAATAAGTATAATTGATTATTTGCTGCATTTGAGTTCATTTCCTTCCATGCCAGTAGGCCTATTACCAATCTCATGGTTTTCAAATGATATCATTATGAAATCATAGTGCAAAACAAAAATAATATTTTCGGTCAGATTTTTGATCATTTGTTCATTATAATTATGATGACATCATTGAAATTATGCCATAGTGATGATAACATTGGAGATCGGTAATACGAAATGAAGTATTTCATGACTTCTTTATCTCAAAATTTATACCATGTAATACAATGAAAGATCTAGAAGCTAATCCTGCAAGGAAATGATCCATGTTTTAATATGATATTTCGGTGTATTAAATTCAACCTGTTTAATATTAAAAACTCTTCAGAATGGAAAGGCTTGGACTTTTTATGGATTATGCATTAAATTGACTTCAAAGCATCTTGATGGTGTCTGCCTTACGTATGTGATTTTGAATATCCCCTAAGAAGTAACATTTGATTTGATATGATTATCTTGACTATTATACATATTTATATTGTTATTTTCCCTACGTTTCAACTGCCACCTGGTCTAAAGGTAAAGAACACGCAGTGATCTGTATTGAGTGGGTCACTTTAGCAATATTACTTACTTATTTATTACTATGTATCTACCAGGCGGAAAAATGGTAATAAATTTTCCAATAGGATTACCTTAAATTATTTAGATTACCTATGAAAATAATGTGACTGAAAAAACTTGGTCCAGAACTCGGCCTCCGTCATCTTGGCAGGCACGTAGTCAGTGTGTTTCTTCCTTACAGCAGGGTATGTCTTGAAAATGGCATCTATGATATCTTGCGTGAGGTTGTACTTGAGCCCATTGCAGCCATCTGTCTGTGGCTGGATGTCCGCCAGGAACGCTCCCGACACACCTGGAAATATGTGAAGAGTACATCATACTGCATTTATTTAATACTAGTGGGCCTAGCAGACGTTGTCCTGCTCGATTACAGCGCCACCTACCGGGTCCAATTGTACTTTTAAACATTTCCTGGACGTATATAAACACACACAGAAAATTTCGTAAGAATCTTTCTAGCCGTTTCTGAGTTTTAGCGAGACTAACACACAGCGTTTCATTTTTATATATAAGAAGAAGATATAATATCATACTATGTTTAGAATTGGCTATAGAAGATCTCTTAGAGTTAATCTTGCTCTTAGAGTTATTCACACATTCCTAATTTAGGAGAGTACAAAAATGCAGGGAGAAGTATAGGAATTACATTACTGTGGGTGTATTAATATTAAACTACTGGTATATTAATATTTGTTTGTTTTTTGCTTGCATAGAGAAAGGGAGTGGAGACTAGATTTATGATCACTGGATTGCCTTTGTTTCAAAAAAAGGAATAAAAATTGTCCAGAATAAAAAGCAAATGCTGTCAAAAAAAATCTTGTGTATGTTTACGAGTACAGTTGTTTCAGTATAAACAATGACAAGTACTGTTTCACAAATTCAAGGGTGGAATCTGCAAAGAGCAGATTTATGTGTTTCAATAGAATCTTGATAAATTAATAAGTTTCTAATACAACTTTTGACCAATATTTGTAAGCCATATACCTATAAAGTTACAGTTAGAGTAACAGTAACAGAGGCTTTCAATGTGCCCTGTACACATCTGATTAACCCCCTGTGCCCTGTACTTATTAATTTACCTTCTTACTTAGTTTTGTAATAGTAGATATTTTAATATATAAACGGTTATTTTTTTATCACCCTGGAAAATTTAAGGGACGCTTCACAACATGGTATTAGAATGATTTAAATATGAATAAAAAAAAATAACTCAATTTTATATAAATTTTCAAAAAAATCCAAAAAATGTTCTACTAGTTGAGAGCAGCATTTTTAGAGATTTTTTGTTTTTTTTTTATTTTTTATATTATAATGGATGTCTCCTGAAGCGTCCCTAAAATTTTCCAGGGTGATAAAAAAATCATCGTGTATATGAATATGTAGAGAGCATTTGTGATAGCATTTCTAAAAGATACTAACAGTACAAATGACATACCGGCCTCTTGTTTAATATTATTGGACTCGGTGTATTGCTTCAGGGTTGGAGTGTTCCAGTACTCCTCACTGTTTATCACCTTTGATATGACGAGGTCCTCATATAAATGCTTTAATGTAGGATGTAATGATAATAACCTAAAAATACACAGAAATGTATAGTAAGTCATTAAGTATCAACTTTCTTGAATAAGTTGTAATAATGGGTCAAATAATAGTGAATATTCACTTTTTGTTATTGCAACAAAACTACATGGATGCAGTTGGTTCCATACATGATGAATTGCTAGTACAGACATATCGGTATACACTGAATATTTATGTATTTGCTAAAATGTGGTCACAGTATAAGAATAGAAATAGGAAAAGCATTCCAAATTTCACAGTGAAGAAACAGGTACATATTGAAGACAGATTAATGTTATAATATAAATAAAACTTAAAGTATGAACATGAATGGGAATTTTTATAAATAGGCTATCATACTAATGTAATGTAATAATGAAACACTCATTTCCTCCAGTAAGCCACTATGAAGAATTTAGTGATCTTTAGAGGGAATAAGTCTTGAAATGCAATTATAAATGCTCTATCAGAACTTCTGAATTAGATTGTGACAGCAACCAAAATGATAAAAAATTCAAATAAGAACCACTTCTTTTAAAGCAGTGGTTCTTAACTATTGGACCATTGGTGGTCCCCGGAACCAGTCGAAATGGTCTGTGAAACCATTCAAAAAATAATATTATAGATATAATAAACAATCCTATAGTCATATACTGTATATTGGTCTAGGGTTGGTGGCCCATGGCTAGACAGATATTTGTCAAATGGTCCCTCGCCACTACAAAGTTACACTTAAAACCACTGTTCTAAAGGACTTGTTCCTATGGGATACCTTGACATATGATTACATCATAAAGTACTCATTCTCAAAATCTATCAAATAAGTGATTGTGGAAATTAATAAGCAATAACACATTCTAACCTAGATTTCATTTCCAGCTCTCCATCTATTTGCCTCTTAAATTTTGGCAGCAAATTTTGAAGTAGACTCTTCACCTGATCTCGATCTTTAGCCTGTGCATCTGCACCAGCTGGATTCACAAAATGAAATGTTGAACATGTACCATCGTGAAGTACAACTTGCAGTTGTACTTTGGGTTTTCCCACTGGAGATATCTTTTGTGCTGGAAACATTATTCATAAAATAGTAAGTTAAAGCATTCAATCAGATTGTAAATTATAACCATTTAATTTGTTGCTAGCTGGAAGACTGCTGCTTAGACATTTAATGTGAGCAGAGATGAAAGTATGAAGGTAAAAGCAAGTAAAGGGTTTGAGTCTCCTTAGATTTTGTAGCTCAGAACAACAGAATTTTGTACTATTTGGTATACTTGTATATGTGCATTTTATAATATTTGTGTAAAAATATAATTAGATATTGATTAATTACATATGGTTTTGCTTAATTTTGCTTATTCATTTGCAAATATTATATTTGCAATCCACAAAACTACAACCTATTAGCGATTGGGCGTACACCTTTGTTTGGCAGGAAATTAGTTGAAAGACAATTCTTACTTTTGATATCAGCATATTTGTGTGATACAGCGACTGTGTCCCTATTTTCCAACATCCATGCAAGTCTTTGATTCATAACATATAATGTGCCGTCGCCTTTTTTATACCTCACGTGGCTAATACTGAGCAAGACATCTTCGGAAGAGGTAGTCATTTTCAAAATTGCAGGTTCGCAAACAAAAGTTTAAACGTGCAATAATATAAATATTCTTTGCTGAACTTGCACACTAGACGAAACTATGAAGTTTAAAAATACCGTCAAGACTACTATCGGTATTCTTTGTTTTTAAGCGTATCCAACTTCTTTTATCCCAAATTTTCGATGGGTTTGCTAATTAATTAAGATATAAAGAAAATAATTTAAAAGAGTGCACATCACAAAATTCACAAGTCCCAACGTCCCAACAACCATTTGCAGCAGTTTTTTGACCATATTTTTGACAAGCTGTCAAATAGGGTATAGGCTACGGTCCGAAAACTAATAAAAGTCTATCAACGATGGGTGCGTTCCGAATTGCGATAATATCGCGAATCCGACCAAATTAAATCGTCACAAAATATAAGGGCTATTGAATCAGTAGGTTATGTTGTGACTTTGGTCGGATCCGCGATATTATCACTTTAATCGTTTTATGGAACGCAGGGGATGTTAGCGCGCTCAAATGCGTCGCGAAATGCTGACGTTAACGGCACGCAGAGCCACATGACGTCATCGATTACGTCATATCGGACTTACAGCGCTAATGCTCTGGAGCAGCGTTTTCCATTTGGTGGGTCACGCACCACACGACCCGCGGCCTTACCGCCTATCTCATAGCGATCACTCGCTATCGTCGTCGTGACATTAGAACATTATTTTATTGGCGTCAAGTTTTATTATCACAAGTGGCATTAGAACCATAATTCTAATGTCACAGGTGAGATTAGAATGAAAGCGAGTTAGGTGTATAAGTTAGGTGGTTTAGGACAAAATGACGACTTGAAGGATATGACTGACTGACTTGACGACTAAAATAATGTTATCTTACTGTTCAAGACACTAATAAAATTAATACACTCGACTTGACACTGGCAGTAATAGTTGTTATCCTCAACGACCTAAGAAGAAGACGGGCCCCGGGTGATTATAATCACAGATTAAGAACTAGTTATTATTATAATCGTTAAAACTGTGAGCGCTGTTATCTGTTTCGGACCGCAGCCTTTGTCTTACCTTAGAAAGAGCGTTCAGAAACAAGTCCGTGGCCCTACCGCCTATTTCATAGGATCACTCGCTAAGAGATAGGCGGTGACATTCAAACTAATGTCTAATGCTCTGTTAAAGGAACCTATGGATATGACATAAGCATGTAGGGGTAGTTTTCCAATTACAGCACTAGAGCGCATTATGCGGCATAATGCTTAACGTTAAATGTTTCAACTACAGCAACACTTCGCACAATCGAGCACTCTCAAAAGTAATGTTTTCGTGTGATGCGTGCAATCGATACCAACTCAGTGACAGAAAATTAACAAGTGTTTTTTATTTAAGTTGGCATTGATCGAAATGTTTTATTTATATATAATCGTTAGTAATATTATTTATTGTTGAAAAATTTTTAAAGTTTTCGTTTCATTGTAGTTTTTTTGAAATAATCAAAGTTAATTCAAACTGTGTTAAAAAAATAAATATAAGTATGGATGAAGGTACAAAAATTACTCAAAACAAAAAAATGTTAATGAAATAATCAAAATCCAAATTACTTAAAATAACCGTAAATAGTTTTCAACCAATTATTATGTATACCACATTATTTACACATTAATGAGGTTATTGCTAACTATGAATATTTCTTTTTTTCAACACTGAACTTAGCGCACTCTGCTGGTGCATTTGAAAACTAATTCACGTTCCAATTAAGCATCAGCATAATTCGGCATTGTGCGCCACTGAGTCGCATTATGCTCTGTAATTGGAAAACTACAATGTACTTCACTTGTATCGAAAGAACGATCGAAAGAACTCGAAACCTGTACTACTTCAGCGTGGTGTGAGACAGGGTGACGTTATATCGCCGAAACTGTTCACAGCTGCGTTGGAGGACGTATTTAAGCTTTTGGACTGGAGGGGACTCGGCATCAACAGCGAGTACATGACTCACCTTCGTTTTGCTGGTGATATCGTAGTCATGGCTGAGACCGTGGAGGATCTAGGCACAATGCTGGAAGACTTCTGTAGAGTTCCCCAACAAGTGGGTCTTAAAATTTACATGGACAAGACTAAAATAATGTCGAATTCCCGTCTAGTACCCACTCCCGTGAACGTTGGAGGCTCTACGTTGGAAGTTGTTGACGGACATGTTTGTCTGGGGCAAATAGTCCAGCTCGGCAAGTCCAACTTCCAGAAAGAGGTAAATCGAGGAATCGAACTCGGCTGGGCAGCGTTCGGGAAGCTGCGCAGCAAATTCTCGGCCCATCTGCCGCAGTGTCTCAAGATGAAAGTCTTCAATTCGTGCGTGTTGCCAGTGATGACAGACGGAACTGAGACGTGGCCGCTTACAATGGGTCTCATAAGAAGGCTCAAAGTCACTCAAAGAGCAATGGAGAGGGCTATGCTCGGGGTTTCTATACGTGATCACATCAGAAATGATGAGATCCGTAGAAGAATTAGAGTAACCGACATAGCCCACAGAATTGCAAACCTTAAGTGGCAGAGGGCAGGACACATCGCTCACAGGACTGACGGCCGTTGGGGCGGAAAGGTCCTCGAGTGGCGGCCTCGTACCGGAAGACGCAGTGTTGGTAGGCCATCCACAAGGTGGACCAACGATCTGGTGAAGGTCGCGGGAAGCCGCCGGATGCGGGAGGCGCAGGACCGATCGGTATGGAGATCTTTGGGGGAGGCCTATGTCCAACAGTGGGCGTCTCTTGGCTGAAATGATGATGATGACTCAATGCACACTATAGTTCAGATAAGGTTTTGGTGACAGGTCGAAGTTTTCCGTTTCATGCGTACTGTTTCCATGATTTAAAATATTATGTTTTAAAAATATAACATCTCCTTCGGTTATTTTTATCAATAATGCAACAATTGTCAATGTGTGTGTGTTTCATTATTGTAAGGTTAAATTTTCATAGTGTACGAATTTCAGATTTTAGTAGCCTCGCCTCGTAGAAAAATGTTTACTGCGATTTATTGTATACCATCTCCATAGGCTTAATGCTCTAAGTACCCAGTTTATAAATTCTGTTGAACGAAGACTAAATAAAGTAATGGGAGTTGTATTATTTTAATAAAGTTGAACGCATCTCTAAGCGACCGCTATAGTACTTTTTTCGGATGACAACACTAAACATTGACAACCCAAAATGCAATCATGGCGCACAGGGCACTGTGTATTTAGAATGCTTAGAAGTTTTTTACGTAAACACTTCATTAATTTACATTGTAATCGCATTTTCTGTTCGTATACGTTACATTTGACTTTTTAAATCAATAGTGAAGCATACATGTGTGTTCTAAGCAGGAAGTTTCCACCTAATCGCAAACACGTCTCTGAACTACTAGACACTTGCAGGTACGAAAACCATGAGAACTACTGGTTTACTTATGCTTCAGTTTGTAGTATCTTATTATAAACTTAATTTCAACAATGTAAGTCAATTAAACCGTGCAAGATGTAACATACATTTCTTTTATCGTACATTGAAAAAAATTGCTTGTTCCAGATAACTTTGTTGGTGTCATAATGTCAGAGACGTTCGCTCGTGAGATACTACGAAGGAATGTTGCGCAAATATGCCAAACTATAGGATGGAATGGAATAAACTCAACGCCGTTGGACATTTTGGTGCATGTGCTAGAAAAATATATTAGTTCATTAGGCACTCAAGCTAACAGATACGCCGAACAATTTAATAGGACTGAACCGAATTTACATGACTTAGGATTAGTTTTTCGTGACCTCCACGTGCAATTGCCCGAACTTGCAGAATATACTCGCTGTGTACCACCTGTTCCACCACCTGTTAGTGTTGACAAGTTTCCGAAGCCTAAAGAATCAAATTTGAATTTCCTGAAACCTGGTAGCCATGAAGTTGTTACAAGGCCTATGCATGTACATGAGCACCTACCTCCTATGTATCCAGAAAGAGAAAGGGATACACCGGTTGTTGCAGGCACTGTTGAAATCCACCAAAATGGTATTGACAATGGTGATAGCAATACTACATGCACAAGCCCAGAAATATCAGTTACAGATAGTCCTGAAAAACCTAAAGATATCTTTAAAAGGCCAATCGATCCTGTTTCATTACCTAACAGCAAAAGGCCAAGATTCCGTTTGGAGGAAGAGGAGAGAACAAGGGAGATTAGTAGTGTGATGATGACTATGTCGGGCTTCCTGTCACCTGCCCGAGAGGGTAAGCTGCCGGAAGCCCGACCACCCACAATCATCTCAGAAAAACAGTATGAAAAACATAAAGCGAATTCTCACGCTAATTCAATGAAAGTACCAATGTTAGAAAAAAGTGATAAGAAATCTAAGAAAAATAAGTTATTAAATGGTAAAGTTATGAAAAGTAAAAGAAAAGACAAAAGTCATAAAGGTGAAAGTAGTAAATCAAAAGATAGTAAATCAAGTAAATACCCACCTGGGTACCCTGGTAAAAGTAGAGATGGGCAGTTGTTACATCCTGCTGCACATCAGCCGCATAAGAATCATGTGAGTATACCAGCTTCAAGGTTAGTTCCTACTATTCCACCTCAGAAGACTGTGATGCCACCTCCAGTGGCAGCACAATTACATCCAGAGCCCATTAGACCAGTCATCAAACAGGAACCATTAGATTCACCGCCCTCAAGGCTACCACTACAAAGTGGCACAAACGTTCCAATTCCTGTTGAGGATGCAATACCAGTACCGAGAAAAATACCAATATCGAAATCACCACTGGTTTCAAATTCTATTCCTGTAAATAAGCAACCTGTAAATGTTAATCTACTAGATGTGGAAATCAAAAAAGAAGTTTTAGAAGAAGAAAAATTAGCATCTCAACCTGATAGATCAAAAATTAATATATTTAAAAGAATATCGAACAAATCTAAAGAAGATAAAAGTACTCCAGAGGTTGTTCAAGATAAACTACAGTCTGATAATATGATCTCAAGGCTGCAGAATTCTGCACATGAACATCCCTTCGAAAATAGGAACCATGAAAATGCTAGAGTAAAAACTGAGCATTCTGTTGTTAACAATAATGATAGTAGTGCATTAGATTATTCTAAAGTGATGGATTTAAGGACTAATGAAGTTATAAGTATCGATGATGATTCCATGGACACACATATAGCCCCGCCGCAGCCATTACAAATGGACTCTCGGCCCAGTATATCATGTAATAAGACTTTGCAGGTAGTAAATTCCAAAGATATAGCTAGTGTCAGTCCAAAAATAAAGAAAGAGAAGAAACATAAAGATAAAAAAGACAAAACCGCCAAGCTGGAGGCAAAATTGTTAAAGAAACAACAGCAACAACAGCTGGCCTTCAACATGATGCAGGCGGAAAAACAGAATCTGAAATTAAGTAAACCGCCAAAATCGAGTCGACCTAAAAACGATGGCAAGATACCACCGCACATGCCTCCCGGGTTTCCCTTCTTCCCGGCGATGCCCGGAAGGGGACAGATGCCTGGCCCCGGCTTAATACCGAACCCGGGTCTGATCAGCAACGAGTTTCTCGCTGGACTCGCGAACAATCCCGCCCTGCGCGGTCTGCCCTCCCCCAACTTGCTGACGAATCCGTTTGCGCTCGGAGCGGCCGGGCCGGGCCTGATCCCGGGGCCCGGCTTCCTGCACGCCGGGCTGCCCAACCCCCTGCTGATGGGCAACTTCCCTCACTCCTCGCGAGCCATGAAGATCCCGCCGATGCTGCGGCGGCCCAGCCTCGAGGTGATCCCCGTGGACCACGCCGACGACCGCGGACCGCGCGCGCGCGACAAAGACCGTCCCGACAAGCACAAAGCGCCCACCGTTCCGAACATCCTGCAGAAACACAAGAAGCCCAAAGACCAGAAGGCGAACCTGTACAAGATGCCGCCGGTGCAGCCCGACATCACGATAGAGCTGAATCCTCCCAGGACGGACGGCCTCCGGCGAGACGCGCCGCCGGCCGGCGCGCCTCCCGCGCCCCCCGCGCCGCCGCCGCGGCCCTCGCCCCCGGCCCCTCCCCCGCCCACGCAGCGTTCCCCGCCGCGCGCTTCACCCGCTCCCGCTCCCGTGCCCGCGCCCGCTCTAGCTCCCTCTCCCTCTCCCGCTCCCTCTCCCACCACCGCTCCCGCCTCCGGTCCCGCGCCCGCCCTCGCGCCCGCCGCCCCGCCGCCCGACGACGACGCCGACAAAAAGAAGGACAAGGCTCACAAGAAGGAGAGGAGGGACCGCGACGGCGTCAAGCTCAAAAAGAAAAAGGAGAAGAAGGACAAGAGCAAGGACAAGAGCGAGAGGAAGCGCGAGCGGGACGAGGCGAAGGGGAAGATCAAGCGGGAGAAGAGGGAGAAGCGGAGGGAGCGCGACGGGCCGGTGCCCAAGCTGACGCTGAGGCTCGGGGCGGGGTCCGACTCGAACTCGCCGCTGCCGCCGAGCTCGCCGGACGTGTACAAGCTGAGCATCAAGCCGGTGAAGCGCGAGCCGGAGGAGGCGGAGACCGAGGGCCGAGCGTCGCCCGAGCTGGCGCAGATCGCGGCCCTGGTGACGCGACCCGCGCCGACGTCGCCGTCGCCGTCGCCGCGCCGCTCGCGGCCGCCCTCCGCCGCCAAGTACCGGCGCATCATGTTCAAGCCGCTGAAGCGCGAGCCCGAGGCGCCGCCGGAGGAGGCGCAGGAGACGCCCGCGGCGACCGCGACGACCGCGGCGAGCGCGGCGAGCGCCGCCTCGCTGCCGACGCCGTTCTACGTGGACGAGCACGGCAACAAGATCTGGGTGTGCCCGGCGTGCGGCCGGCCCGACAACGGCTCGCCGATGATCGGGTGCGACGGCTGCGACGGCTGGTACCACTGGGTGTGCGTGGGCATCACCGAGGAGCCGGGCGCCACCGAGGACTGGTTCTGCGGCGCGTGCGTGACGAAGCGCGCGGCCGTGGGTCAGACGGGTCAGACGGGTCAGACGGGTCAGACGGGTCAGGCGGGTCAGGCGGGTCAGACGGGTCCCTCGGGTCAGGCGGGTCCCCCGGGCCAGCGGCGGCGCGGCCGCAAGCCCAAGGCCGAGCGGCCGACGCACTGACGGCGGGCGGGCGCCCCGCCTTGCGTCGACATCAAATGTTGAACGGGAACAGCGGCACTCCCCCGTGTAATCACTAGGTACCGTAAACTGATAGATAGTCTAGATTATTTTGTTACGATTTCACTTATTCGTCGTTCGCTCGTTAGATCAAGAATCGCCGCGGGCGTGTTATACACAACCCGCGCGTTAACATAGTTATGTAATATTGTAAGATTCTTTTTATATTGTACAAAAAAAAAATAAACTGAATTTACTTAAGAGATTGGTGATGTATAAAGTTAATGTAGTGGCGTATTTAATGAACAGAAAGATGGTTGGATGTGTTTTCGACCGATATTTGAATATTTTCATATTATAATTTTAATATAACCTTGTTTTTTTTTTGTTAAAGTTATTCCTTCTGTTGTGCGGTGCGCGGGCGCCGGCGCGGGCGCGGGAGGCGTCAGGTCGGGGGCGCGCGCCGGCGCCCGCCGCGCTCGGTTAACGTGGACGGAAGCAAATGTACATTATTGATTTCAGCCAGTGGCCAATTAAATAAATTGGTTCTCGAATATGTGGTCAATTATTTCCAAAACCTTAACACATCCGTTATCCAAAAAAATTACAAAGTTATTGTATATACAAGTAACAACTTAATGGAACTTTCATGCACGTCAACACATTATTGACGTACAGTCAGCGACGCCTCAAGCTTTACATTTCCAATACTAAAGCCTATTACGAGCGACATAAGAGTGGTTCCAAGGTTAACATGTAAAGTATGGCATGTTGCTGTGTGTACATGTGATGCATTGTAGGCGTTTAATTATATTTAGACTGAAATGAATATATTTAGGACCTATCTTTTAGACTGGCACATTATTCAACCTTATTTTTGCTCACCAACGTTATTAGACACCATATTATTTGTTATAAATAGTCCATTTTTATATAGAACTGCATTTTCTTTAAAAATGCTAAATGAACCCCCCTCCCCGAGGTTTAATGACCGAAAAAAAAAAAAATTATTGATTTATTCATTTTTCAATAGATATATCATCATCATCACAGCTCATATACGTCCCCACCGAGGGGTTCGAGCCTACCCTATGTTAGAGTGATTAGGCCTTAGTCCACCACGCTGACCCAGTGCGAATTGGTCGACTTCACATACACCTTTGAATTTCTTCGCAGATGTATGCAGGTTGCCTCACGATCTTTTCCTTCACCGTAGGAGCGTAAGACAAATGTACATATGAAATTCGAAACGAAAAACATTGCTACATGGCGGGTCTCGAACCCCGACCTCCCGATTGGAAGGCAAGTGCAGAGTCCACAGCGCCACCGACGCTCGATTATATTGATATAATATCGATTGTATTGATATTTACATGTTCAAAATTCAATTACCTACACATTTTTCTTGAAAAATTGAGCAGGTTATAGTGAGCATGAAATATAGGTAAGTAACCTTTATTCGAAATCTGTATGTACATCGGCAAGGTAACCGCTTTCACCAAAATAGACACCGAATGTGTCCTTATTACTAAGAAAGGGGCCAGACGGGTGCGTACTTTCTTTCTCTTTTAAGCATATTATGGAGAATATATTATCTGCAAATGCCTTTAACCTTTTAGTTTTAAATATTAGTTATTATCACCTTTATAATATTTGTACTGCATGTGGTGTTTACCTTTTATTAGCTATAGTGTTTAGGTTCTAATTTCATATGTAAGTAGTTAAGGTAGGATAAACACTGTAGTTCTAGGTGAACCTTATCAATAAAATAAAATAAAAAATAACCCTTAGATCATTTAGCCTACGGATATGGTACACAACAAATCGCAGTAGGTCACGGAATACATAACCTCCGTGCAGTAGGTATACATTTTTCTGCCACATTTTGCGGGAGGCGAGGTAAACACACATGGCACACTACGAAAATCTAGCATTCAATTACAGATACGCACAGTCGCACACTATGAAAATATTACCTCACTATAAAAAAAACACATCGACAAATAACGTGTATGTACCTACGCAATCGCCCGCAAATCATGCCTGTGTAGGTACCTACTGTGTTGAGCTACTAACGTATGTACCATTGTATTTTTCAATCGTAACGGCATAAACATTACTTTAAAATTGTACTGAAATAAAACACGTTTATGCATATTTTATACTTATACCTACTAGCTGTGCCCGCGAACTACGTTTCGCCTTAATTTATTTTTTCCCGACATCTTTAACAAATATCGTTAATGTACACAGAAATAAATACAAAAACTTAACAAATTATACCGGGTGTAACTGAACACCCCAATAATATTTAAGGGGCATATAAGTTAGATACTAAATGGACCTTCGGTGCTTGTCTGAGACCTAGAACTCCAATACTTTTCAGAGTTATTTGATTTTAAACTGAAAGCAAAAACTTTCAAGTGACAACCATAATCAGCTCTTAACACAAAAGAAATTTAAACACAAAATGACAAGTGACAGACGTGAGCATAGTATTCCTCGTACGCTTACGAAGGGCTTTCCGCACTTAATACCAAAAAATAATTTATTTAGTTTGTATGACGTTCCTTTTTTACTTAGCGTATGGAGATTAATAAAAATTATTTGAGTTTAAAGTATTCCTCGTACGCTTACGAAGGGCTTTCCGCACTTAATATCAAACGATAATTTATTTAGTTTGTATGAGAAAAAAATGGTTTGTTAGCCCTAATATTTTTCTTACAGAATCTCTACTTCTGACGGATACATACCCTTAAATGTTATTGGGGTGTTCAGTTACATCCTGTATACTAAAACCTTCCTCAAGAATCACGCTATCGAGTGGTGAAAACCGCTTGAAAATCGGTGCAGTAGTTTTTGAGTTTATTGCGAACAGACAGACGCGGCGGGGGACTTTGTTTTATAATATGTAAGGATGTGATAGGAAACGCCATAGTCTTGAAGATTTCAGTTACTGGATAGCCTTTTGCAAGAGGAAACTGCACAATTAACCATTTTTCACGAGCTCTTACTTGCGATACGAAACGACACCGTACCTACTTTGTGACGACACCTAATGGCAGTGTCCACGCGTCAACTACTTACCTACCTAGTTTATAATCTTGTCAGAATGCCCCCCACCCCCAACCGCCCCCAAATGAAAGCCTGGATCCGCCCCTGTGTCAAATCCCATACATCTTTCTTTAGATAGACGTTTAGGGGGACAAGCACACAAATGACTATCCTTACCTACAACTAAAAAACTCGCTTGTCCACTGCATGTTTACAGCGCTTCTCTTATTTCGGCTACCTAATGCGAAGAGGGGACGAAAGCCTCGCCTATGCTAGTAGTTTCTATAATTAGAGTTACGTGAATCGTGTATTCAGCTTTTTGCTGGGCTGTGTAATGTAGTTGAGAAACGTACCACCAGGTCTTTTCTTACGAAGTGAAATGCTGATGCGCACCATACCTGCCTGGCTGCCGTTGATAAGTCGACAGGGATCTCCAGTGGCGTAGCGTGGGTGTCAGTCGTCCGAGGCGGAAGAATTTTTTATTTCAATTTAAAAGATTCAGTACCTACCTAATTCTAAAACACTTCGGCAAAAATAGTCGGCATTATTGTGTTTGTAGGTGTGTGAAATAAAAAAGTCACATTTATAACATATGTTACAAAAATAACACACACCCTTGTTACAAATAAGTACATACCTAATCAGTTTTATTTTTTTAAAACCACAAATGTGGCAAACAAGCATGTGGGTCACCTTGATGGTAATGATCTGCCTATGGACGCTTGCAACACCAGTGGCATCACTCGCGCGTTGCCAACCTCAAAGATAAATACCTCTTCACGCCTTTTTTGAAGACCCATGCTGAAGTCCTAATTGAAAACCCCAGAAGTGAGTTCATTCCACAAACCACAAACAGTTAAACGTGAACGTTGGCATCATATCGAACAGTTCTTCAGAACACCCCGTTATACAGGCGGTAAAACACGCACAATGAGACAAAGTTCCTCCTCAGACTTAAGGGTTCGATACCTTCTGTAACAAAAGGATCGCCGACAGTCCCCACCGCACGTCTCTGGATCGCGTCAAAAGGTCCGAGCTGGTACTTTGGTGCTCTGGCCTACAGAATATGACAGTTTCGGCCGGTGTAAAGTACCGCTTTGATTTGTTGATCACACTAAGCTTTTTAGAAGCCAGTTGGACCTTATTTTTCATATGATCGCGGAAACTAGTCACTAGATATGTCAACAACAAGGATCCCAATGTTGTTCGATATTTTGAAGGGTGTGTTAAGGAACCGTGGAGCTACAGCGAATGACTTTTTGCGGGGAACGCACAGACTTGTGTATTGACCGGATTGAATTCGACTGTTAGTTTAATATAGATATTTTAAAAACGAATTATCCTCATTACAAACACATAGCATGGACCGTCTAGGCACCGCGGGGGGCGACCGAGTGGAGCGCAATGCATGCATGTGTGATGTTTACGGGTCAACAGCTGATAGCAATATACCTAGTTCTCAATATTACTTATAAAGTTATAGTATAATCTAGGGCAACGCTGCACCGTCCCCTTTCCAAAGGGGGCTGTCACCATCCGACGAAGCCTTAATGACCATCGGTTAAAGGCGAAGGGCAGAGTTTAGTCAGTAAGAGTCCGACATATAACCAGTTCGAGTATATAATGTAACATAACCCGCTATTCAGGTATCCATGACTCCTTGAGGATTCTCCCGCATGAGTAGAAAAAAAATCCATACAAATGCCCGTCGACACCGATACGGTCTTTACGCGTCTGATCAACGTCCGACATACACCCACAACTGGGCATTGCTTCTTTCAAAACTGATGGTTTAGGGTCATCTCACGGTGGAGCCAGAGTCTCATCCGTTGTTCAGCAGGATAATAAACCACGATCAGGTTAGCCTGCAGGCTCAACTCATGAGTTCCATGAGATTCCACGAGGTTGCACCCAGGGTTGTCTAAGAAAATATCTATCGCGATAGCTTACCATTTTACAGTCGCAGTCCATCTAGAGGATGAGTAGGTGGTGCACTTAAATTAGAAACAAAAAACACTACTCGTCTCGTCGTTTGTATTTTTGATGTGGAATACTATACCTATATGCGAGCGAGACGATGGGAAACGAATCTACATCTACAAACGATAGGAATGCGGGACGCATTTTATGATTTGCGGGACTATTTATTAAATATTGCAATGCGGTATTACAATGCGGCACGGTTGGCCGCCTTAAGGTCGTAGCCATTGATTTACTGGTAGTAAATCAATGGTCGTAGCACACATATCAACTCGGAAAGGGATCGTCACCGTAGACCGTATCGCCTCGCCGTCAATCAACCAGGCGTCAACCTAACGTAAACGCGTTACCGATCGATCAGCAGCTCCGAGTCGCTCGGCTACGGCAAGGCGACGCGACGCCGCGCTTACAGCTCGCCGGCCGCTGGTCGACGGCTAGGCGGGATATAATAATAGAGGCCCAGGCCGCGGAGCGGGGCGTGGACGAAGAAACGTAAACTAAGGTACGGAGAGACGTAAGACAGCGTACGGTGAGACGTAAGCGCGGGTACGGCAAGTCGACCACTCACCGTACTGCGGTTCGTGAGCTTGTCCCGAGGCGAGGCGATTACGTTACGATTCCGATTAGTGTTCGTTGCAGTAGGGAGTTTCATACAAAGAATACTGAACGGCTAGAGTTGATACGTTTACGAGTTGATATGTGTGCTACGATCATTATCCATCACTCTTTTAAAAAAGGAAATCTGCGCGAAGTCTTTTGTTTACGGCGCAATGGCTATCAAATTATAGGCGATGATGATAGATTGATCATCTGACCGCACCCTATTGTAATCTAGACACCGGAGCTGTAGACTTGACGACATACACACATCGAGACACTTTAGATTAACTTTAATTATTACCTTTATCGCCTCCGTGGTCTAGTGGTTGAGACCACCAATTGTTGATCGGGAGGTCCAGGGTTCGATTCCCCATTCAGTCACAGCGCGGCCTGCGTTCTTGCTGGCCAAACGCCGTGGGATGTTGATGCACGCATCCATTCGGAGGTGTATCGGCATCGGGTTACAGTACGAGAAAGGCCCCCCCCCCCCCCTTTTTCTCGTACAGTAACCCGATTGCATTCCACAGAAGGGGAGCGGGTTCGTACCCTAGCTGGCACAGAGCGAAGCTCTGCACCAGTGGGGTGAGGCACTCGCCTCCCCAGCTTTTTTTTATGGATGGCCCGGCAAATGACCTCCTCCCGCCTGATGTTAAGCGGTGAAAGAGGCCCAAATGAGTTGACAGATAGTAGGGACGACATCCAATATCCTACCTGCCCGCCCCTTGTCGGCCCAAAAGATGCTTTTTCACGCCTTATTTGAAGGAACCCATGTTGTAGGATGGAGGAAACACGTGCGCAGGTAGAGAATTCCAAGTGTGGGATGAACGACAGAAGAAGGAATCTTGGAATTTCTTGGTACGGTGTGAAAAGGAGGACAAAGTGTATGGATGACTCCGAAGGCCCTTACGCGTGTTTCTGTTAAGGAATGGAGAGGGAGCTGTTGGCCATCGGACGATCGATGCGATTCGTCCGGTGTTGAAGTGCGTTGGGCGCCGGCATGGCAGCCTCACAATCCGCATGATGCAGGAATTGACCGAGCATAGCATAACTGCCCTGCGAGCATGGAACTCTCGAGAAACAAAATTTGACAGCTAAGATCGACATACTCGACAAAAATCGATAAATTTGACAGATATTGGAGGAGTGAAAAGGACAGATGTCCATGCTCGCGGGCTGCTTCAGTCACTACCTGCATCGGGACATGGGAGTGGCTTGAGGTAGATCCTCAAGCCGCTCCCATTCGTCTGCGACGGATAGGCTGGCGTTTCTCTGTCGTATGTAAAAAAAGATTGTAAAACTGCTCCGGTGTCTACATTATACAACCCTAGCCGATAGACGAACAAATAAAAAATCCACATCGCCCCATCGCAAGTGATCGATCCACGCACACTTCAGGACCATGCGATCTATTCTATACATACCTACATGTATGTTAAAATGGCGAATCGCATGTCTTATTCGTATCGCAGCGGATATAAGTAAAATTGTTGGAGGTTGAAGGTCCCAAGGTTGAAAGGCTTATGCATAATCGATTCAGTAAGCAGTGCCAGTCACAGACATGATTTTAAATAGATATCACGAGTGTCAAAAGGAACTGGTGCCAATAAATAAGATTGAAACATCTCAAGATTACATCATTACAGTCAACCTTAGGTTGTGTTAAGGGAAGTATAAAAAAATAATTTATTCTTATTATTGATGATAATTCCTTCCCATAAAAATTTGTGGAAACAAAACGGCTCACTCATCTTGAATTTTTTAATAAGGTTACGACTAGTGTGAACTGGAATTTTATTTATTATACAAAACAAAAACACAATACAACCTAAGCATCTGTGGGAACTGTACAAGAAATGAGTTTATTTTGTTCATTACCAATATTAACAAGTGAAAAATTGTGCAAGCTTGCTAAATGCATAGATAGGTCAGTCGTAAATATATATTTAAGATATAGGTTTTTGTTAAGATGCTTGTTTGAACTAATAAACATATACATCTGATGATATCGTCTTCTTGCACACATCACTAACAAAATTAAATAAGCAACATTATCTAAAATCTTAGCTGTAATTAAAAATATATTTCACATTAAACTGACTAATCAACAATCTACATAATAAATCTTAGTTTTTACTGTCACTAGCCCCTGTCGGTATACTGTTTGGCGGAGGAGTTGAAGGCTGTTTTTCTTTATTCCAGTCTTTTAAGCCTTCCGGCAATGTTGTGTCTTCATCGAGAGAACCAGTGCCTTCAACGAATTCTTCATAAGTACTCTTCTCGGGGAAAGGCCTCGGTCCTAATAACTCAATCATGTCATCTCTACTCAAAATCTCCTGTTTTAATAATCGCTCTGCGACCTTTATAATATTTTCCTTATGTTTAGTAAGAAGTTCTAGAGTATGCTTATGAGCAGTGCCAATTAACACTCTAACTTCAGAGTCAATAAGTTCTGCAGTTTTTTCAGAATACGGTTTGTCTATAACCATTTCTCCAGGCTGTGGCATTTCAAAGGATACATTACCTACTTTTGGATTCATACCATAGTGAACAATTTGAGCATATGCACTCTGTGTTATCTTCTTCAGATCATCTTGGGCACCAGTTGTGATTCTCCCAAAGAATATTTCTTCACTTACTCTGCCACCTAGTGTCATGCACATTCTATCAAACAGCTGTTCTTTGCTGTATAAGTATTGCTCTTTGGGCAAGTACTGTGCATAGCCAAGACCTTTGCCCCTTGGGATTATGGAGACTTTCAGTAATGGGTCAGCATGTTGTAAGAACCATCCCGCCACAGCATGCCCTGCTTCGTGGTATGCAACAATCTTTCTCTCATCAGGTTGGAGGACATTCGACTTTTTCTCCATTCCAGCTACCACTCTCTCAATAGCTTGTTCAAAGTTTTTCATTGTGATGTCATGCGCTAGTTCCCTGGCAGCAATGAGAGCTGCTTCATTGCACACATTTGCAATGTCTGCTCCAGTGAAGCCTGAAAGAGTAGTAAATACCATTAAATATAGATTTTTCATCAAATACATATTGTATATGGTGAAATTGAAATGTCAAATATATTTTACAGAGAATATTGCATCATTTTTTTTTCATCTCGGGCCAGATTTGAACCTTCGACTCTAACATACCGTTTTGACTCCTAGACCTCTCGGCCACTGATCTCTTATCAGCTCTGACAAAATTGTTAACCTATTGAGCTTTTATTCAACTTCGAAAAAGGAGGTTTTATGAAATCTGTGGACTGATTTTAAATTTTTTTTTGTATTACTAAAACTTTTACAGGATTAAAACGCGTTATGTACCTTATTTGGGTGCGACGTTTCGGCCAGGTTTCACCGGCAGTGGTCACGGGCTGACTGTAGCAGCGATGTTACGCCTTAGTGTCTAATGAAGAATCTTCCTCCACTGTCACACTATTTCTGCAGTTACCCCCGCATACTACACTAACAGTGTCCCTATTCCTTACGATAGGTTCCTGGAGGTTTACCGACTGCGAATTAAAAGGAGATTTTGTTTTTGCAAATACCGGATTCCATGCTGCCGATTGAAATTATCTGGATATTTTCTGATTTCAATTGCTTCTCGTATTACTCTTGAATAAAACCTAATACCCACCCACCCACCTAATTTTGCACGCCGAAAGGCAGATTATGGCATCTATTTTTTTTGTTTTATATTCCATCAACTGTTACCCATGTACCCATTAGCGCAAATAAACAATTATTATTATTATTAAAAAGTGATGATCAGTGGAGAGGACTTGCGTACGGTGAAATTCAATCCAGTGATTTGCGCCTTTTTTTAAGAGATGCTCCGCAATCGCGGATTTATTAGACTGGCGGTACAAAACGCGTTTTAATCCCATCAAAGTTTTAGTAATTTAAAATGCAACACGAAAGTTTAAAAGTGTATATTTTTTTGTAATCGAAGCAGTATACTCCCGAGGTGGTCCCATTGTCACCATGTCATGATCTTATGATGGGATCCTATAAAAATTGAAGGAAACCCTTGAATTTCATAGGCACATCTCACATGTTTTATGTTTCTTCTTAAGATATTCAGGCATTTGTATCTGTTAGTTATCATGCCATGTTACTGAGCTGATGATGGAAGGTTTTTAGTAGATTAGGAGTTTGGGAATAATTCTTTGGAAACTGTTTAGAGCGAAAGACGTTTTATTTTAAGTTATTCTGGTGCCTTAGCTCAAATTGAACATGTATTAAATAAATTGAAAAAAAAAATTACAAAAGAATAAAACCAGCTTCAAAGAATGCATACAACCTTGAAAGTCTTAAAAAATATAAGAACAATTAATGTAGTTAGTTACAGTCGAAACCAGATATAACGACATTGAGGAGACCATTATCTTCGGACGTTATGTCGATAGTTATAAGCAATATTCTTCCAAATCGTTGGTATTGAGTGAGTGTGAGACTCCACATTCCTTTGCAATTTTATCATTTGACTCGCCATTTTGTAATCTCCACATTATATGTCATTGTTCTTCAATATTAAACACTCCTCTTTTTTGCGACATGGTAAACACACAATCTAAACCAAAACTTATAATATCAACCTGTCATTCACCCTGTCAACTACAGCAATAAATAAGTTGTGATACATGCAAGGTCAAATGACAGAGTAGGGAAGAGGTTCTAATGGAGTGGGAGAAAGTGCGTAGCTAATAATAAGCCAAAATATTCCTTCATAGATTAGTAATAAGTTTGAAAATTATTCCTATTGTTTTGCTTTGCTTGAACAAGTAAAGGGTTGGTCGTTATTGAATATCGATAAGTTTCAAGATATGTCCTTGTATCGATGTTGTTACATGCGGTATGCTTACTTAATAGTTTACATAGGGATTCAGCCGGGACCTTGCCATTCGGTTGTAATAACGATAGGTCATTATAAAGGATGTCGTTATATTCGGTTTTGACTGGACTTAAAATTTAGCAGTGCCTCCAATATAAAACTGTGATGTACGCATTCTTATATTATTTATGACCTCTTGGTGTTTTTGAAGTTGGTTTTATTTCTTTATAAAAATTTTGTTTTTGAACTGTGTTAAGCTAAAGTAGTATTCACTGTTAATAACTATGTATTACTACACTACAGGTCTAAGCATCAACTCGGTATGTTGGAGACATGGACTCATTTTTTATTTATTGATTTTATTAATATCTGACATATATTTGTACTGGAGTGACTTTATCCTAGGGTTAATACTAAGCAAGATTTCTAATGCTCTAATTGATTGTTTTGTGTGACAGGAAAGCTATTGGGTTGTGTCTTACCTGATGGTAAGTGACAATAAGACTGATGATGGAGGTGAGCTTTATCTTCTAGGTTCAATAAAGTTAACAGATTTCCTTAAATAAATACCTAAATAAATAAATAGATTATTTATCATCATTGAGAACAGAAGAATAAATATTACCTGGTGTCAATGCAGCCATTTTACGTGCTAAATTCTCCTTATTTAGAGTAGTTTTCAATGGAGTCAGATGCACTTTGAAAATAGAGGCTCTACCTTTGATGTCGGGTGCAGGTACAAAGATCTGTCTGTCAAATCTACCGGGTCTTAACAGTGCCTTGTCCAAAATATCTACTCGGTTTGTTGCAGCCAATACTACAACATTTGTTGTTGTATTGAAACCGTCCATCTCAACTAAAAGCTGGTTAAGAGTATTTTCCTGCTCAGAGTGGCCGCCAAAATTGCGCCCACCTCGTTTCCTGCCAACAGCATCAATTTCATCTATGAATAAGATACATGGTGCGTGTTTGCGAGCCATAGAAAACATATCCCGTACCCTGGATGGACCTACACCAACAAACATTTCCAAAAACTCAGAGCCTGACACTGTGATGAATGGAACATTAGCTTCACCCGCAGTAGCTTTAGCAAGTAACGTCTTTCCTGTACCAGGAGGGCCGGTTAGCAATGCTCCTTTGGGTATTTTTGCTCCTAAATCTATATACTGTTGAGGGTTTTTCAGAAAGTTGACAAACTCCATAATCTCAATTTTGGCTTCTTCGCACCCAGCCACATCTTGAAATTTGGCTCCAATATCAGTTGGGTTGATTAGCTTTGCAGTGGACTCCATAACTCCCCCAAAAAGCCCACCTCCCTTACGACCACCTCTGCCCATCATGTCAGCTGACCTTCTCATCATATAAATTAAAAATCCAATCACCAGAATAGTTGGAAGCATACCAGTTAAGCTTGAGGCTTCAACCTCAGTTTTATATATCACAGGAACAAAATTTGGTGGATCAATATTCATTTCGATTTGGGCATTTTCTAAATTCCTTTCAAAGGAATCTACACTCCCTATGGCAAACCATATGACTTTGGTTTCAAGTGCAGCCCCTGGTTGAAGCCTTACTCTTACCCACTTTTTGTTTATTACTTCTAATTTTTCAACTGATCCCTTATTTAAATACATATTGACGAAATCTCTCCAGCTGATTTCTCTATATCGAAGTTCAAAGTATGCTATTGTGGCCAGTAAAGACACAACACCCATTGCACCAAACATCATCCATTTTTCTCGATCCTGACCTTCGTAGCCTCCACGACCACCACCGCCTCTACCTCCCCCGGTATTAGTAAACATGTTCATATTCCATTTATCCTGAGAAGTAGGTGGCTTTGGTGAAGGAGCACTTTTGGACGCCGCAGGCGACCCATCACTTTCTGGAGCTTTTTGTTGTTTCGGACTTGAACCGGGCTGAAAATACTTTTCGAAGCCTTTGGGTGGTTTCTTACAAAACTCGTACCATTGATTTAATACTGAATCTAAAGCTGGTACTGGCTGAAGTTTATGTCCCTTAAAATGTATTTTTGACAACTGTGACTGAGTCAACCTTAGACCTTTCCACATTTTTAAATAGTTTTATTAATGCTGTATACAATAAGTACACAAAGAGAATATTGCACAATTAAAAATATTGAATCAGAAAACCATTATGAAATGACGGCAAACATGGTTAGAAATATCTGTCAAAAACGTATTACAGACTATCGAAACGAAAAGAATGACAGCAACGCCGCGTTCCGTTTCGCGATTATAGTGATTCAGCACTGTGAGCGCGCCAACAGGCGACCCGTTTCGCGACAACAGCGTTCACGTTGGATGCGATGACGTCATTGATTGCGTCACAAACAACGTTTCCAGTTCTCAAGCCGAATTCAAAAAAGTCAGCACCGTGAGTCAAATGTCATTGCCAGGTTGACATTTGTTTTAGTTCGCTAGTTCGATGGTTGAAAATTACTCTGTATTTGAATTGAAGGCAAAAATAAGCCAAATATTCTTAAAATTGAATTAAATATAAGGAAAATATGACGACATTAGAATTACCAGTTTTTGTTGAAGAAGAAAACAAAGTAGTTTACCTCAAACTGTTTCCTGAAGACGCTAAAAGGGCAGAAAATGGTAAAAGGTAGGTACAAGGCAAAGAAAAACTGCAAAATTTTGGATATCACAGAATACAATACGAGTTAAATTATTTTTGAGGTTATGTTTGTTTTGATATTATTGACATAAGCGCGTTCACGATCGTTCCAAAACGATAGCATGCCATTGGCATCATTATCGCGTCTAATGATTCGGTCCGGGCGTGAGCAATCTGAGTACTGTGAGTAGTGTAATCTCGAAACGGAACGGGGCCCAAATCATTCCGTGCTAGAGTCCGTTCAGAAACATATTGTTTTCATTCGCTTTTGGAAATAAGAATGAAACCATAGATATAGAATGGAATAGATGGGCTTTACAAGCCGTCAAACATGAGGAAAAGAGATAAACTTATACACATTGCCAAAGGAAAGAAGAAGACGGCATCATATTTTTTGTCTTTGTCACCGTATATAGGTGAAACTGGTAGTGGGGATTGTTTATCACCAGCATCTGGTGTTAAACAAATACGTGGATGAAATTTGTTGTGTGAAGTATAGCTCACTGTGCAATTATTTAACAGTTTAATTAGTGTAATTGTGAACTATTTGAACATTTAAATCATGGTGCACTGCTCCGCTTTAGGTTGTAATAGTGATAGTGCTAGAAAACAGGAAAATATAACCTTTACAGGTAAGACCTAAATTGTGTCAATATTAAGCGCCAAAACTATTTTTAAAATTATAAATACAAGTTATATTGCAATATTTTTCCTTCTACTATGGTTCTCAATCATATTATGGGATTAAACATGAAATTTCAAACTAATTATAAGGTTACTATTAACCTAATAAGTTAAGAATGTCGCCATTCAATATGGTCACGTATACAACCAACGCGTATAACATTTTGCCGGGTTATAATGATACCAGTTACGCTACGACTATTTTTCCTTGATTCGTAGGTAGTTTGTTACGTTAAAGAGAACTCACATATTAGTTTCTGTGTTACATTAATATTGACATATTTAAGTATAAAATTTTGAGCATTTTAGATAACAAAGGTAATTCTTTTGAAGTGAAACTTTCTATTTGCTTGTTTGTCTGTATTTAACAGATTTCCTTCGGAGATAATTACTCGAAACAGTTGGGTTAAAGCTACTGGTCGATTGAATTGGCAGCCAACCAAGCATACCCGAATGTGTTCTAAGCATTTTGAACATCAGTGGATTCAGAAAAACAAAAAAGGCACTTTTCTTGGGAGTGGTGCTATTCCTAACTTTTTTACAGGTCAGTAACTTATACATATTATATCTACAAAGTAAATCCCTATCAAGCCGAAACCTATATTTATTTTTCACAGACCCAACTATTTGTATAAGGGATTTCAAAATTAATTTTACAGTTTTGGATTAATGACACTAAAATTTTTATAAGAGTATGTTAACATGGGTAGGTACCAAATTCTTTTCTACTATTTTGAAATGGCCAAAAATATTATTAATGGTTTGATTTTGGACATTTCCTATTTATATAACAAGTCTGACCATTAGTACAGATACAGTTTACAAATTTCTTAATTATTATTATTAATGTTGTAAAATTAGCACCTGATTCTATTTTTAACCTGTATACATATTGTTTCAGGACGCATCGGTGTTGGATTTCGGTTCAAATTTGAATACGCCCCGAAAGAGAAAAATGCGGCCTCAAATGCTGCGTTTGAAACAATCAGCGAGGTCATCAAGTAAAAAACTACGGGCAGTGCGTGAATCGCTTAGACGATTGGGAAAAAAAGTAGCCAAACTTGAAAATGTGTTAAGTGATTTGAAGTGTAAGTTAATGATGCAAAATGAGCGGTTGGACATTTTAGATACTGTAGGAGAAACCAATAGAGATTTTCTGAAAATATTATTAAGTACATACATAAAATGCAGCGAGAAATAAAATGTCACAAATGTGTGGAATCACTGATTGCCTCTGAACCATATATTTACTCATCACAATAACAATTACAATGTATCGAGACTTACAATAAAATAATGAAAACCAAATGTTATGTGAGAGTCTGATGCCTGAGGTAGGTATCCAAAAGGAACCTGTAGTACAGGTCACCAGGCCCCCCGCCACGGCGATGTCCACTATCCATTGGTAGTTTCAATAAAATTTGCAATATACAAGAGAATACACGAAAAGGAAAAAAGACGATTAGAAATACAACATTAGTATTAAACTAGAATAGATACGATTGTATAATTATATGTATCCAACTATCCACAAATATAATAGTCTGCAGTCAAAGAGGTAGTTACCACGTGCGAAGTTGCTGAAAAAACATATCGTAGAAATAAACCTTTTGGAAATAAAATTACTATGCATTCCCTTTTGCACCAATGCTTAGAAAAATTGTTAAATCAATTTTTTTACTGAAGAGTTTGCGCATAATCACTACCCGCTTTTGATGAAATGTATTTGTAAAAAATATTTAAATACGCGAATTCATTGCTAATACGCTTTATTCGATGACAATAACGGAGTTACTGAAATCTAATTTTAGAAAATGTTTATTTAAAATTTAATATTTATACATTTTCTAAATCTTCACAAATATTTAGTAAATGTATAAATATTGGATTTTAAATAAATTGCAGAGATAAAGAAAAAACAATGATATTGCCCGCTGTATTCTTAATCGAGCGTCGATCTTCGCAAGGTACCTAGCTGGCAAAAGCTGGAAGTGAGTGGTCGCAGATCGTACTCAGTAGCGAGCACTTGGAGAGGCCTATGTCCAGCAGTGCGTGTGGGCTGATGATGATGATTCCTAATATTTTTTCTTATATTTGTAAAGATGTTTACATAATAGCTTAAATAATTAAGTAAAATGTTTTAAAACTAAATATACTCGAGTAAATCCGAAAAGTGTAGTTTTATTTAAAAGTGTAAATAACTTTAGACTGCGAAGGTTGAATGAAGAATACAATAAAAAAATTCGCAACTTCCTCCCACTTTAATTTTTTGAGACATATTGTTGAGCGAGGGGCGCTCATTAAAATGTCTCAATAAAAATACGTAGATCAACCAACCTTTTTACTACTATAAACATAGAGTAGGGTAAAACTTAAAGCAACACTGGTATACCGATCTACTTTAGGCAGGTATGACGTCATCTATGTCTGTCCCTTACGGGTATACGGTCACGTCCTATCTATTCCATCCTTTATCTAAGAATGAAACAGAGTGGAACGACAACGAATGAAGGTAAATTGATCCGGGGTTCGTTCAGAAATATTTCATTTGCACACTCTGAAAAAAGAAAGAAACAGTCATGGCCATCCGGTAGGGGGTTAAAATTCGCACCTGTCAGTGCGAAATTCACATGACAGATTGTTTCTGAACGGCCACCTTAGACAAAAGTCACACGCTCATTCTAAGTATTCGTTCCGCAGAAAAAATGTATGGAGATGACATTAGCTGCGGAAAAAATAGCGTGAGGTTGTCACAAGCTTAGAGTGAGAAAACAAACAAGAGTTAAAAAACAACCGGACAACTACACCCAGAGGTTCTGAACGCGCTTCAGCATATGGTAAAAAACCATAGATATAGAATGAAATAGATGGGCTATAAAAGCCGTCAAACATGAGGAAAAGAGATAAACTTATACACATTGCCAAAGGAAAGAAGAAGATGCCATCATTTTTTTTTGTCCTTGTCACCGTATATAGGTGAAACTGGTAGTGGGGATTATTTATCACCAGCGTCTGGTGCTAAACAAATACGTGGAAGAATTTTGTTGTGTGAATTATAGCTTACTGTGTAATTATTTAACACTTTAATTAGTGTAATTGTGAACTATTTGAACATTTAAATCATGGTGCACTGCTCCGTTTTAGGTTGTAATAGTGATAGTGCTAGAAAACAGGAAAATATAACCTTTTACAGGTAAGACCTAAATTGTGTCAATAAAAAGCTCCAAAACTATTTTTTAAATTATAAATACAAGTTATATTGCAATATTTTATCATTCTACTATGGTTCTCAATCATATTATGGGATTAAACATGAAATTTCAAACAAAGTAGTAAGGTTACTGTTAACCTAACAAGCTAGGAATGTCGCCATGCAATATGGCCACGTATACAGCCAACGCGTATAACATTTTGCCGGGTTATAATGATACCAGTTACGCTACGACTATTTTTCCTTGATTCGTAGGTAATTTGTTACGTGAAAGGGAACTCACATATTAGTTTCTGTGTTACATTAATATTGACATATTTAAGTATAAAATTTTGAGCATTTTAGATAACAAAGTTAATTCTTTTGAAGTGAGACTTTCCATTTGCTTGTTTGTCTGTATTTAACAGATTTCCTTCGGAGATAACTACTCGAAACCAGTTGGGTTAAAGCTACTGGTCGATTGAATTGGCAGCCAACCAAGCATACCCGAATGTGTTCTAAGCATTTTGAACAACAGTGGATTCAGAAAAACAAAAAAGGCACTTTTCTTAGGAGTGGTGCTATTCCTAAACTTTTTTTACAGATCAGTAACTTATACATATTATATCTACAAGGTACATACCCTATCAAGCCAAAACCTAAATTTATTTTTCACAAACCCAACTATTTTTATGGGGGATTTCGAATTTTATTTTACAGTTTTGGATTAACATGGGTAGGGTAGGTACCAAATCCTTTTCTACTATTTTGATATCATCATCATCATCACCACAGCTCATATACGTCCCCACCGAGGGGTTCGAGCCTACCCTATGTTAGGGTGATTAGGCCTTAGTCAACCACGCTGGCCCAGTGCGGATTGGTCGACTTCACATACATCATTGAATTTCTTCGCAGATGTATGCAGGTTGCCTCACGATGTTTTCCTTCACCGTAGGAGCGTCAGATAAATGTACATATGAAATTCGAAACGAAAACACATTGGTACATGGCGGGTCTCGAACCCTGACCACCCGATTGGAAGGCAAGTGCCGAGTCCACAGCGCCACTGACGCTCCGACCAAACAAATTATTAATGGCCAAACATATTATTAATGGTTTGATTTTGGTCATTTTCTATTAATATAACAAGTCTGACCATTAGTACAGATACAGTTTAAAAAATATTAATTAATATTTTTACTGTTGTAAAATTAGAACCTGCTTTTATTTTTAACCTGTATACATATTGTTTCAGGACGCATCGGTGTTGGATTTCGGTTCAAATTTGAATACGCCCCGAAAGAGAAAAATGCGGCTTCAAATGCTGGGTTTGAAACAATCAGCGAGAAATTAAATAGACAATGTTTATTTTATATTATACATTTTCTAAATCTTCACAAATATTTAGTAAATGTGTAAATATTGGATTTTAAATAAACTGCAGAGATAAAGAAAAAACAATGATATTTTGATATGGCCAAACATATTATTAATGGTTTGATTTTGGTCATTTTCTATTAATATAACAAGTCTGACCATTAGTACAGATACAGTTTAAAAATTTATTAATTAATATTTTTAATGTTGTAAAATTAGAACCTGCTTTTATTTTTAACCTGTATACATATTGTTTCAGGACGCATCGGTGTTGGATTTCGGTTCAAATTTGAATACGCCCCGAAAGAGAAAAATGCGGCTTCAAATGCTGGGTTTGAAACAATCAGCGAGAAATTAAATAGACAATGTTTATTTTATATTATTTTTATATATTTTCTAAATCTTCACAAATATTTAGTAAATGTGTAAATATTGGATTTTAAATAAACTGCAGAGATAAAGAAAAAACAATGATTATTGCCCGCTGTATTCTTAATCGAGCGACGATCTTCGCAAGGTACCTAGCTGGCAAAAGCTGGAAGCGAGTGGTCGCGGATCGTGCTCAGTGGCGAGCACTTGGAGAGGCCTATGTCCAGCAGTGGACGCGTGTGGATGATGATGATGATTCCTAATATTTTTTCTTATATTTGTAAAAAATGTTTACATAATAGCTTAAATAAATAATAGTAAAATGTTTTAAAACGAAATATACTCGAGTAAATCCGAAAAGTGTAGTTTTATTTAAAAGTGTAAATAACTTTAGACTGCGGCGAAGGTTGAATGAAGAATTCAATAAAAAAAAATCGCAACTTCCTCCCACTTTTATTTTTTGAGACATATTATTGAGCGAGGGGCGCTCATTAAAATGTTTCAAAAAAAATGCGTAGATCAATCAACCCTACTTTATGTTTATAGTGGTAAAAGCCACTATAAACATAAAGTAGGGTAAAACTTAAAGCAACACTGGTATACCCATCTACTTTAGGCAGGTATGACGTCATCTATGTCTGTCCCTTACGGGTATACGGTCACGTCCTATCTATTCATTCTTTATCTAAGTAAAAAACGCACGTATCTGAACGCTCCCCTAGTCTGTGATAGTATTTTAGAGGGGTACATAATCTGTCGTCTGTGTATTCAGTGTGACCATTTGTGTTAGAGTTCTGCCATTTTGGCAGATTTGGTTTGCATATTTTGACTCTGGCAGAATAAGTGGACGATTCAAAAAAGTGGCAGGATTTGGCAGCTTTCATGAATACCCTAAATTATTTGTTGCAATGATCATCATTGAAACAAAAAATAATAATTTACTTTATTACAATCTTTTATTTAACTTCCAAGTAACTATGTTTGTTCGGTTGGAATCTTGCTACTCAATTTTGAAGCAGATATCTTTAACCGATTAAGCTGAAATTTTGTATAGGTTTAGTTTGGATGACAATGCATGGTTAGATAGGTAACATCAGTTTAAAACCAACATGGCGGAAAACACAAGATGGCAGACTATTTATTTTCAATGCACTCCGACAGTATGGGTATCAAATGGAAGACCTGGACTTTACGGAATACAGTACTCTTGGTTAACTTTATGATGCCGATTTAAAAAGCGTTATGTCGAATATCATAAATTGTCAAGACGACTTGCTACGCATTTTGGTTGGGTAATACTTCTGTCAGTGCTTGTTACGAGTTCCTACCTATTTATTTGGATTGCCTCCGAACCATTAACTCTAATGCTTGTATTTATTTATTTTCTAAATTTATCCAATATTATAATATTAAGTTATGATTGACTCCATAATTTTAAAATGATCCTTTTTAATCAAATTACTAACTTTTTAGAAATAGTATATGTTTTATTATAATGTGTTTGTTCCAGGTGGTCGGATCTAACTAAATAAAGCTACAGTAGTATTACAAAAGCCAAAGTACAGTTCAAAATACACTACCTATATTATCCAAACACATGCTCGGTTAATACACAGTAGACAGTCCATATACTAAGCCTGAGACACAGCGTTGGCAGAATTGTTGTCACAAGATAACACATTGCCATTAACAAAAGAAGAAGAAGAAGAGTTTGCCTTTTACAGAAGTCATTCAATTGCCTTATTTAAAGAAGTTGAAGTTACAGAAGTCATAATTTTGTCTATTTGTAAAAAATCTGATTGTAGGTTTAAACGTTAAACGTATTAGGTTTACTCTTAGACAATAGATGCCAATAGACATGAAATACCTACGAAAAAAGCGTGCCAGCATTTGGGTTGGTGCTCTAAGATGGCGGAAAAAAACTAGGGACGCCGCATCCAAGATTCCACACTTTTTATGCTTTTCTTTATAGAATTCATTTAAAAAATCAATAAAAAACGTATAACTGTAAAATGCACTCACAAATAATGCTCACCGACTGATATTTTAGCACAACAACAAACACGGTGCTTTGTAATGGCGGACTGAACTGGACGCAAATTTATTTGAGACATATAATAACATTGCGAATCCATTGGTTTAGTTAATCTGAGGGTTTACTGCACAAATTATACTTCTATGCTTTAGTTATTGTTCTAAGAGATGAAAGCATATTTTTGGCATTTTCTTTCTTGAGTCGTGTTTGGCAGATTTTGGCAGATTATAAACCAGTGTCGGGCAGATTTGCCGTTTTTGAGATGGTCACATTGTATGTATTTTTGTTTTTAGCGCAGACTGTTAGCACCTATGTAAATAGATTTCGTTTTAATTTATTTCTATAATTAAAAGTCAGTGTGAGCGTCCTAGGTACGATCTAGATAAAACATCAGTGGCACAGTTGACTGACGTGTTAACGTTGGCAACTTTTATTTTAATCTATTGAAATGGACCACGAAAGGCCAGAAAGCAGTTCAAGCCATGGAAAGCGCTCACGACCTTTGCTCCTGCAGCCTACCCCTAAGATGTCGAGGGCTCAGACAGGGACTCCTAATGTTGGTGTCATCAAAAACCCAAAAAAACTGCCACCGAGAAAAACCAAGATAACATATAACTTGAGTGACGTCCCATCGCCAGGCACTCTTGTACCCGACAAACATGTCCGGAAGGCTGGGCCGTATTTGCTTGGCCCTAAACTAGGACCAAGTCCTGTTAAGAGTATAGTCCAATGCTTGGCTCGGAAGGAAAAAACTGATGATTTTTATCAGGTAAACAGTATTTATTCTAAATGGTATTTATTTTTATTTGCTTAATTTAAATGATATTAAATTTGATTCATGATATGCACTCATTATTCCCGTACACCACATGTATAGTAGCATCCTGTTAATTTGTTAAGACCACCATCAATTTTGTGCATTCACAGTCATTTTGAAATTCATTAAGTTTGTAAAGATAATGAGAATGGTATTATCATATGCTGTTACAGTTTTATTTACTTAGGTAATTATCATAGTGTTGTGCATTTAGTGTTGTAAATATTGAATTTTTAAATAATGTATACTAATCACTAATAAACAATGTTGATCAATGTTTTTACACAAATTGTGCAATATCTAATGATGGTTGGACAATGAGTAGTTATTTCATTTTCAGCTATAGTTATCATGATAACTAAGAATACTTACGTCTATTTCACCTTTTGTATTGAGATGGCAGACAGTTATTGTCATTTATCACTCTTCATTAATTTGTCACACCTGTTACTTCCATTCGCATAGACTACTAGAAATCGCAGATCTTTCACATTTCACAAGTCCTTGAGTGCAAGCGCAGAAATGATTCATGCTATGTGCATGCTAGAAACACATATGAAATAAATAATCAATCAAAATAGCAATCATTTTCATGCCTTATATTTACTACTTCAGTTGCTTATTATAGTGCCATAGATAATCATATAATGGACATCAATGATGCTGGTTTATGCACCTGTACAAGTGTACATGGTAATTTTTCATTGCAGGTAAAAATATTAACATTAAAAAATGACGGACAAATGGAGACACAAGATGACAGACAAGGGAAGATGTTATTGCATACAGAATATTCTTTACTGTCATTATTAAAGGACCAGGAAGGGGTGATACATCATCATGGTCTGTTCAAAGTAAGTATATTTATATTAATTTATAATATACAAATAAATGGCATTGATTCAGAATAAATCATAAAAAAAATAATATAAGACACTAATCTTGAATGCCTAAAATGTTGAATTGGCAATTTTCAAAATTTTGGAATTCCACAATGTGGATTATACAAATTTTACTATATCCAATACAATTTCTAGGATCATGCCTTGGAGGAAATACCAAATCCATGTGGACCAGGCTTTGTATACACTGGTAGAGTGCGGCAACGATTGTTCCTAGTGCTGGACTGTGTCACCTCTCACCAGTTCAGCGAGAAGGGCTCTGAGCTAATCAACCTCCAGCAGTATGTCACCAAAGTGAAGAAAGTGGCCGAGAAGGAGGCGATATTGATATTCTACGATATTGTTAGGGTTGTAGCTAATTTACATAAGGTGAGGCTAAGATGATTGTTTTACTTTATAAAGTTCAAAGTTTAACATTTTATTTAGGATAGGTTGGGATAGGACTTTGTTTTAAGATTTCCATTTTTGCACAAAGGTGTGAATTCAGTAAACTATATCTCATTCCCTTCTAAATTCTTATTTGGAATATACAGGGTTTAACTGAACACCCCAATAACATTTAAGGGTATGTATCCATCAGAAGTAGATATTCTGTAGGAAAATATTAGGGCTAACAAACCTACTTTTTTCCCCATACAGACTAAATAAATTATTTTTGGTATTAAGTGCCGACAGCCCTACGTAAGCGTAGGAGGAATACTACGCTCACGTCTGTCACGTGTCATTTTGTGTTTAAATTTATTTTGTGTGAAGAGCTGATTATGGTTGTCACTTAACACGTTGAACGCCAAAAGAAAAAATGCATCCTTCCGTTAAGGCAGCGTCGGTCAGTGCTGGTCGACAACTAGACTTTCCGTTTGAGCCATGTCGGTCAGTGCTGACTGCGGCTTACAAGTGTTTGCGATCAATTCTTACGGGCCGTAGGACAGTGCTATCAAACTAAATCCCATATTCATTGACCCGCGTGGCCCTCCAGTTACTACAAATCAAGTTGGTTTTTGAAAAACGCAAAGGACTTAGAAAAAAAACTACAATTACCAAAGAGTAAAAATTGTTATTGAATAAATCAATCAAAATAATTTGCGCACTTACGTTCTATGTAAATTAAAATACTAAAAAATCAGTATTTTAAAATTTTCAAGTTAAATGTATCCCAACTAAAGTATATTTTTAACCGAGTTCGAAAAAAGGAGGTTACTCAATTCGACCGTATATCAGTATATGCTTTTTTTATGTTTGTTCGCGAATAACTTCGTCGTTTATGAACCGATTTTGATGATTCTTTTTGTATTCGACAGAGGATACTCCAAGGGTGGTCCCATGGTCACCAAAGTTAGGATCTGATAATAGGATCCCATAAAAATCGAGGGAAACCATTAAATTTTATCTACACTAATATTATAAAGAGGAAAACTTTGTTTGTTTGGTTGTAATGAATAGGCTCAAAAACTACTAAACCGTTTTTAAAAATTCTTTCACCATTCGAAAGCTACATTATCCACGAGTAACATAGGCTAAATTTTATTTTGGAAAAAAATAGGGTTCCGTAAGATATTTGGGTTTTTCGGACACAAGGTGTAAAAAATCAACCAGAAAAGTAGCTTATTTTGCGTACGCTGCGGTTGTAATTAATAGGCACAAAAACTACTGGACCGTTTTTAAAAATTCTTTCACCATTCGAAAGTTACATTATCCACGAGTAACATAAGCTAAATTTTATTTTGGAAAAAAATAGGGTTCCGTAGGATATTTGGGTTTTTCGGACACAAGGTGTAAAAAATCAACCAGAAAAGTAACTTATTTTGCGTACGCTGCCTAAACTATAAAAGATAGGACCATAAAATGATCTAATTAATTGTAGATCTTATAAATATCTACAAAAAAGTCTGCGTCACACTATACCTATCTATGTCGAGTGAGGCCCATTTTTTTATTTAAAAATCTTGAATTTTTTTTGGACTACATTTAAACGCATTTATTTTTCTCATGCTATTATTTGGTCTTTGAATGATTAAAATTGGACGTTTAGTTTTGAAGTTATGGTGAAATTCAAATATTACGATTCCTGCTGCACGGCCCGTTGCGAAGTGAGCGTCACCAAGGCGGGGCCTGGGGGTGCGCGTGCGGGAGGTTATGGAATAAAATTTTTTTTTTTTTTTTTTTTTAATGTCCGTTCAGTAACTTGGCGATCTGTGCGAGCACAATAAGCCATTTATTTGAGGGGTAGGTTTTATTTTATTTTTATTTTTTGGCAGTTAGAACCATTAAATGAGTTCTTATCATCTTTTGTCAGTGAATCTTTTTACTAAGGTAGGGACACTATGCCGCTTTAATCGGGAGTGTGAGACACTTCCATTCCCTTTGAGCTCCAAAGCCAAAGCGTTCACATGTGTGGATATTCGTTTCTGATATGCCTCGCTACACTTGGCAACCTCCTGCTTAACTGTATGAATTTTCAGGTCCTGGTGTATGTATTTGTTGCTCACGTATGAGGGTATGCTTAGCATAGCTCTTAGTGTTTTGCTCTGGAATCGCTCAAGAATTTCTATATTACTATTACTAGCAGTACCCCACAACTGGATGCCGTAAGTCCAGATTGGTTTGAGAATTATCTTGTATATAGCTATTTGTATATAGCCCACTGCTCTAAACTTATTAAGAACAAAGTAAATGAAAGACGACATCTGCGAAAGATATGGCACACCACAAGGTATCCCTGCGATAAAAAAGCCTTCAACAAGGCCTCAGAAGACCTAAAACACATGATTAGTCTGGTAGAAAACGAGCGCCTTCAAAACCAACTAGCTAACCTCACTCCAAACAGAGACAGTGGCTACTCGTTGTGGAAGCTAACGAAGAAGCTCAATCGGCCTAAACTGCACATACCACCCATTAGAGTCGATGGTGGCAAGTGGGCAAGAATAGATGCTGAAAAGGCTCAAGCATATGCAGAACACTTAAAAATGGTATTTCAACCACTACCAAGCAAAAACCCCGAACACGATAAAATAGTGCACGACTATCTCGAAACACCACTTCAAATGTGCCTACCACTGAGAAGTACTAGCCCCAGAGAAGTTTGGAAAGAAATCTCGAAACTGCAGCAGGGTAAAGCACCAGGCTATGATCACATCGACGCACGCTTACTAAAGAATCTGCCTAGAAAAGGTGTGCTTTATATCGCTACTATCTTCAATGCCTGTTTGAGATTGGCAGTCTTCCCTGCTCAGTGGAAAATTGCACAAGTCATAATGATAGCCAAACCAGGCAAAACACCTTATGAAGTGAGTTCTTACAGACCTATAAGTCTCCTACCACTGCTAGGCAAGCTTCTTGAAAAGATACTCCTGAACAGACTGCGCACTCATTTATCGGAAGTTATTCCTCCCCATCAGTTTGGCTTCCGAGAAAGACATGGAACTATTGAACAAATACATTTGGCTTATAGTATTTGTGACGACAAATACTATAAGCCAAACGTTAGAATGCAAACAGTTCTGTTCTGCTGTCTTCCTTGACATTAGTCAAGCTTTCGACCGCGTGTGGCACGCAGGACTACTCTATAAAATTAAAAAGCAGCTACCTCACTCATTCTTCACGATCCTTCAATCGTATCTTCAAGGACGATGTTTTGAAGTAAAGTTCAGTAACGAAATGTCTCAGATGAACGTGGTATGTTCGGGAGTACCACAGGGGAGTATACTAGGCCCCATACTGTACCTGATTTTCACAGCTGATTTACCTCTGCACACAAATACTCTAACTGCCACGTACGCTGATGATACCGCCCTACTTTCGGTGCACGAGGACCCCACAATTGCATCCGCTATATTACAGGTGCATGTCCACAAAGTGGAGGATTGGTTAGATAAATGGCGCATTAAGGCTAACCAAGAGAAGTCTGTCCACGTAACCTTCACCCTTAGAAAGCCAACATGTCCCCCAGTGAAGCTTTATAATAAAGAAATTCCTCAAGCTGAAGATGCAAAATACTTGGGCATGCACCTCGATCGAAGACTCACCTGGAGAAAACATATCTGGACTAAACGGAAACAACTCGACATAAAAATGAGATCCATGTACTGGCTGATAGGTCCTAAATCCAAACTATCCCAGGAAAGCAAAATAGCTATATACAAGATGGAATAAAATGGAGGAAAAAATTAAACACTGTGTTAAGCATTTCGATGGCGAAACGTAGTTCGCGGGCACAGCTGGTTAAATTATAAAGTACGTAATATAAAATTTTAAAGTAGGCACTTTTTTAGTTTTGTTTTTGGCCAGTGCACGGCCAAATGTCATCATCATCATCATTATTTCAGCCAAGAGACGCTCATTGCTGGACATTAGCCTCCTCAGGGATCTCCAATCCGATCGGTCCTGCGCCTCCCGCATCCAGTGGCTTCCCGCGACCTTCACCAGACTGTCGGTTCACCTTGTGACCGACAGTCTGGTGAAGGTCGCGGGCCTACCAACGCTGCGTCTCCCGGTACGCGGCCGCCACTCAAGGACCGCCCCGCCCCAACGGCCGTCAGTCCTGCGAGCTATGTGTCCTGCCCACTGCCACTTATGGTTTGCAACTCTTTAGGCTATGTCGGCGACTCTAGTTCTTCTACGGATCTCTTCATTTCTGATGCGATCGCGTAGAGAAATCTCCATTACCCTTTGAGTGACATTGAGCCTTCTGATGGGACCCATTGTAAATGGCCACGTCTCAGTTCCGTACGTCATCACTGGCAACACGCACGAATTGAAGACTTTCGTCTTAAGACACTGCGGTAGATTGGCCGAGAATATGCTGCGTAGCTTCCCGAACGCTACCCAGCCGAGTTGGATTCGTCGATTTACCTCTTTCTGGAAGTTGGACTTACCGAGCTGGACTATTTGTCCCAGGTAAACATATTCGTCAACAACTTCCAGTGTAGAGCCGCCAACCTTCACAGGAGTGGGTACTACATGGGAATTCACCATAATTTTGGTCTTGTCCATGTTCATTTTGCGACCCACTTGTTGGGAAACTCTACAGAGGTCTTCGAGCATTGTGCCTAGATCTTCCACGGTCTCAGCCATGACCACGATATCATCGGCAAAACGAAGGTGAGTCATGTACTCGCCGTTTATATTGATGCCGAGTTCTCTGCAGTCCAAAAGCTTAAAAACATCCTCCAGCGCAGCTGTGAACAGCTTCGGCGATATAACGTCACCCTGTCTCACACCTCGCTGAAGTCGTATTGGTTTAAAGTTTTGTGGAGAAAATCAATTTCAATGTTCTCGATCCGAGTTAAAATATCTTCAGTAAACTCAAAACCATCTAATTCGTCCATACTGATAATAAATTTCAATACTATAAACAAATAAATACGCTAAAATAACAGTTACTCTATGTGACGGTGAACTTAAGAAACGAAGGGGCGTCAACTGCGTGAGCGCGGGTGTGAGATGTAAAGCCCGGGAGCTGCGGGAGGGGACCGACACCGCGACCCGCGCGGCCCACCGTAACGGAAAGTCGAATTTATGTCTCCAGAGCTGCGTTCAGAACCTACGCTCGAGTGCACTCCGAGTGCACCCTGACAGCAACCGACCCGTTCAGGGCCTCGGGGTAAAAAACGCTCTGACAGGCGGTTAGTACACTCTGTGCCCGTTCAGAAGCTTCGAGTGATGCAACCAAACAACCGACTCGAGCGTAGGGCGAAAAACACTCTGACAGATTTTATGTCAAAGTCGATGTCAAAAATATGCTAATTATTTATTATTTTATTAAATAACACTACTTTGAACTCTTTTAAGCCTAATACAAGGGAAATATAGTGATTTCTATGTGTTGTAATTATTTTTAAGCAGAAAAATGGATATTGACTGTTAATTTCTTATTAAGGATTAGTAATATTTTGCCCTTTGCTTGATCTTGATCAGCAAGATACAAACTAAAAAAAAAGATTGCAACCGACCCGTTCTGAACCTCGGAGCGAGTGTGAAAAACACTCTCGGTTGCATTACTCTGACCCTCGGAACGCAACTCAGGCGCCACGTCGGTCAGTACTGTCCGACGTTAATATCTCGATAATTATTATTGACTCAAATTGACTTTTGTTAAGAAAAACATATATTTGGACTTTGAATATAAGTATCTGATTAAAAAAATATTTGGACTAAATTTGAATGGAACTGTGATTTTTGCTCGGCCTATAGGGAAAATTCGCTGTCGGTCAGCACTGACCGCGTTGGCAGAGAATGTGTTAAAAGATTATGCTTTCAGTTTAAAATCAAATAACTCTGAAAGTATTGGGGTTCCAGGTCATCGACAAGCACCGAAGGTCCATTTAGTATCTAACTTATGTGCCCCTTAAATGTTATTGGGGTGTTCAGTTACACCCGGTATAGGCATATAGTATAGCTAGGTCTTGACCAGACATCCTAAAATTGCAATAGTCTAAACCCTTAATTCTTATTAATTTCATTTCACAGAGAAATATAGTACACAGGGACTTAAAATTAGGAAATATAGTGCTAAACCAAAGAACAGGACGCATCACAATTACAAATTTCTGCCTCGGAACACATTTGGGAAGCGACAGAGATCTACTCAAGGATCAAAGAGGTATAGATTCCTTTGTACCATCCCTACACTGTGGACATTCCACTTTGTCCTACTAAATGTTGCTTATAATTTGGGTCTCTTTACAAAAAGGGTGAATGGGAATTTATTAGTAATAGAAGTTGAGCTCAAACTTTTGCTTTGAGGTCAGCTTCCAATTGACGACTCTGTAACAAACCAAAATTGTAAATGGCGATTTAAAAGAGGAGATAAAAAATTTAGACCTTTCGAGTTTCTTGCCTGTTCTTCTCGAGAAGGCTCTCCCAATTTCCGAACAGGTGTAGAATCAACTTTTTTTTTCATTCCTACTTGTATTTGCAGACATCTTGAGTATATTTAGGATGTATGCACATACAAGGTTAATATAATTTCTTTAAATTAGATTGTTTTGCTTTGTTTTGACGTCAATAAGTGCCTGTAAAGGCCTATGTTGAATAAAGATTTTTGAGTTTTGAATTTGAATTTGAATTTGAAAAATTAGGTAAGCACGCTCCATCATAAACAGTCTCACTGACAATCAGGTGATTCTGGGTACAAAATTATTTTGTAATAAAATCAGCTATTCCGTTTCTCAGTACATTTGCCGCATTTCCTTTTTCTGCACTGACCTATGGTTCACTGGAAGAAAACGCCTCAGGCATTAAGCCCGCTTTAGTACAAAATTATATACATAAGAAATAAATCAATAAATTAACTAAAATGTTGGGTGTTTGAGGTTTTTTATTAACTGGGTCCTTTTTATTAAGCGTTCCATGCACACTGAGAGTGTAAAAAGTGATCATGATTGAAAGAAAGAAAGAAAAATATTTATTTTATATCACATCAAACATTAATTTCATCAAACATAAATAATAAGTAAATAAGATGATGATGTGACATAAAAAAGAGGTCCCACTCAGCATGTATCAAGACACAGTACGCATCTTGATTCTTGACGCTGGCCTTCCGTCGAAACCTTTTTTCTAAGTAAACGCGCACACATCGTCGACGTATACATTATGCTCTGGTCGAGAACAGTCAATTGGTTTTAAAACTAATAGGGACACAATTTGGTATACACCATGATCTAACACAAACATAGAACACACTTTATAAAAACTACCTAATAATTGAACCTATGTACAGTTAGGTGGTTAAACAAGACAATGAACTCAGCGTAATATAAATCTAAGATACAAGACGTGACTAGTGATGTGCCGAGTCGCTATTTTGGTGGATCGAGTCGACTCGAGTAGGTTTGTACTGTATTCGAATCATGACTCGATTCCGTGATTCGAGCCCAGTACTCGAGTTCTTCTTGGTATTCGCATGCTGACTCGAGTCTGAAACTCGAGTCCAGGTCTCGAGCCTAGAACTTCGAGTCCAGGACTCGAGTCTAGAACTTCGAGTCAAGGACTCGAGTCTAGAACTTCGAGTCCAGAACTCGAGTCCATTACCTATTATAAAACAAAAAGGAAAAATCGAATAGGAATAAATTTCAAACAGCATGTAGGTTCAGCATAATCAAAGACGCAACTGTAGTAAATTACACATTTTTAATTAAAATAAGAATGTGATTGACCCCAGCTGGGCCACAAAAAAAAAACTGAAAAATAGATTTTTTGAGTATGCTGAGCCACACAGATCTTGGAAACGAAAAGACATAGCGAAAATCTGTTTACTGGTATAGATACGGTGGTAGTTTGTCGATACTTTATTCAAAGATTCAGAGTTTGTCGACACCCAAATCCAGAGAATGAAATAATTTTTTATTTAGGTAAATAGTCCAGGAGCTAGGAGTCCCGAATGCACGAGGTTTCGTTATTTTTTTATTTTGTGTAATTTCTTATAATAAGAAGTTGGTTTTAAATAGTCAATCGAATTCAATGATGAAACAGCGATCGTTTTAATTTAATTTTATGTAAATCCTCGATGAATGATTGATATATTGTCAAGATATTAAGGCAACATTTGGTATCTGGTCTCCTAGTCTATCTAGGTACACGAAGCCTATAATTTTTGGATTGGAGCTCGACAAACTCTGAATCTTTAAATAAAGTATCGACAAACTACCACCTATCTAAATTTCGACTAAATCTAATATCGACAAACTACCACCTATCTGAGTTTTGTAATAAAGTTAATTATTATCACCACAGTAACAACTTACTGACACAAATCAAAACAAAAAGTTGCAGGTTCAAACTTGTATTATTAGGCCAAGGACCGGAACCACTTACCATATAAGGGGTTTTTGATTGGGTAATTTATAGACTTGTTTTCACAAACCCTATCAATGCGGTAAGCATTTCATCGACTTACTGCACCGAAAGGCTAACCAAAATAATACAGTTAATTAGGGTAAGCACTTACCGCATCCGAAAACCCCATTGAGGCTAACCCTATCAATAGGGTTTTAACGCGCACAAGCAATTCAAGTTTTTACGTCAAATGCATTAGACTTATTGTTGCATAACCGTTTACGTGTGTAGTTCTCGACAGCCGCAAAATATCGCCCCATCAAATAATAAGGAATAATAAGTTATTCGCACTAAAGTTAATTTTCGTGTGACTCGTCAATCACCAAGCTGCGCGCCAGTCGCGGTGCAGCTTGTTTGTTTTTACAAACTTGTATTTAGCCTGCACTGTATGTATGTATGTGTATATGTATTTATGGTTGTATGTTCGGGTCAATTATTTTAAATAGAATCGTTTCCGTCCGGAACCAAATACACGAATAGACAGCTTTTGTTGCGTATTACATGTTTGTGAATAGCAAAATTTGTGACAAAATTTGGAACTTTTTACAACAAAGTTCCACATAGTGTCAGTTACACTTGCCTTTTTATAAGTTTAAAGCGCATGTAAAAAAGACTCTAATGAGTAAAGGATAATAAAAAGTGAACGATTATTTAAATGATGCCAATGCCTGGTGTTTAATAAGAAGTTATTATTTTATTCGTTATAATGTCAATAATCGTGTTGTTGTTATAGCTATTGATGTTAACAGATATTGTTGTCAGAAAAGAACTGACACTGATTTGGAATTATATAGACTAAGTTATCATATGTTTGGTAACAACATACCTAATTTATTGTATTATGATTAGTGTAAAGTCTATAACTTATTTTTTGACATTTTAAGTGTATGTAAGCATACCGATTGTATTTTTTTAACTTTCAATGACTATGTAACAAAACCAAAATTGTAAATGGCGATTTAAAAGAGGAGATAAAAAAATTTGACCTTTCGAGTTTCTTGCCTGTTCTTCTCGAGAAGGCTCTCCCAATTTTTTTCTGGTTTAGATTCAACTTTTTTTTAAATTGCTACTTGTATTTGCAGACATCTTGAGTAGGTATATTCAGGATGTATGCACATACAAGGTTAAATATGTTTTCTTTAAATTGGAATGTTTTGCTTTGTTTTGACGTCAATAAGTGCCTGTAAAGGCCTAGGTTGAATAAAGATTTTTGAATTTGAATTAGTGCGTGTTGTCATTCTTAAGGACTTATTCGTCAACTGGCGAGTGGGAAACTCGCGAGCGCGCGCCAGTTGGCACCTTCCGTTTTTATTTTATTTTTTTTTGTCGTCAACTCGCGCGCGCATGTAAAGTACAGTCAAATAAAAAAAGATTGAAACCAAAAACTATAAAAACTAGCTATTGCCCGCAGCTTTACCTGGGTTTGGAAGGTTGGTAACTGAGTCTTTGTGTTTTGTTTTCTGGATTGGAATTGAATTTTAATATCTGTTATGTTTACGATTTTTCGGAATATGTACAATCGTATTTGGTTTTCATTTTCGGACCAAAACGTTGCTCTGCTCAGATTAGCATGCTTAAGCGTGCTTTGGTTTTTATAATAAAAATTAAGCCTTTAATACTGCCGCCTGTAGAGAAAATATGGAAATAAAACAGTTAATCTTTAACTATGGACGTGGGGTCTCTAAGGCCCCTTGTCTACAAATATAAGGACAATCATATTTTTATTTCCTTCTACTTTTAATCAATTTTTCTTTAAAAATGTTCAATATAATTAGCTGTGCAGCCAGCAGTGCGTCAGAAAATATCGATAAAGCAATTGTATTACGATTGCTTTTGTTAAATAGGTGTCACTTTTATATTTTTTTACCTGCGAGCTTTCTTTTATGTTTAATTTACTTATTAGAATTCATAATTGAGGAAAAAGTAGTTTTTCTTGTTAGATGAGACTTATTCCTATAATTATTATCACATAAGTTGTTTATTTCGTTATACTAAGTAAAATTTATTAACATTTTATTTAATTTGTATTGGTTAGTTTGATTTGAACCTATTTATTACGATTAAGACATAAATTTTAGCCTAATATCTAAAAAAACGCGTAAACTGCGTAACGAAGAACAGGGGCCTCAATGACCCCGTCCATAGAAGTGTAAGGAAAAATGACGTCCAAAATTAAAGGCGAAACAATGAAAAATATTTGAATGTGGAAGTTTTTAGTGATATTAATGTATTGTAGGGGTAAATTGATGATTTTACTTAGTTAAAATAAGTATTATACTTACGTCTTCTAATGTGAAACGTATACTTAACTTTAAAACTTAACAAAAACTAAAATTTTCACATAAAATATCGAGAAGAAATTGCACTTGTGTCAGCGATAGCAATGGCGGGTGCTACCTGGCTAAATGCTATAAAAACTAATTATTACTTAAAAATTCTTTAAAAAAAAACACATAGCAACCATTTATATAACTCAACTTTAAATCTGTTAAATGTAAAAAAAATTCTGGTAACTTATTATACAGTGTGTCCCCGGATAAGGTGCACAAACGAAAATGGATGAAACTAGACTACAATGGATCGATAAGAAAATAATTTTTTTAGAAAAAAAATTGTATTTAATATTGATTTTTATTTTTTTATTCTCTTTTTAAGACCTTTTGTGTTTGTAAAATTGTAACATTGTTACCACTGCGTGGATTTTGTTCAAATAAAAACAATAATGATGCCAAAAGATTAACACTGTATGGTAAATAAAAAAAAAGTCCATAAAAGCAATCAATAGGGAGAAAATCATTTTTTTAACTAATTTTGAACATAAAAGTGTTACATTTTGAGTAAATGTTTATTTTTACCAAATAATGCTCCCTATAACAAATTCTTTTTATTACCTCTTATTAATCCAGATCTTATAACCTTTTCAACAAAAAAAAACAACATTCTGTCTCTAATACATGTTTAGCTACGAGTCTTTAATTGAGGGGCCTGCTAACGCGCCGTCCCCTGGCGCCCGCGCCGCTGCCTTTTTGTAAACCGCTGAGGTAGCTTTTCTTAAATTGGAATTTAGCTAAACACATTTAAGCATTTTTTAAACTTAAGCTAAGCTTTTTCATTGTAAAATTGATTAAAACAAGAAAAACAAATCACAATAAGTATTTATTACAAACATCAAAAAAAACATTTTTTTATTAACTGCATTATTTGGTAAAAATAAACATTTACTCAAAATTTACTGGAGAGAGACTCTGTACCAGGGTCGTCTGCTTAGGTACCTCCGTCTTACCTATTTCTGCCGCAAACAGCAGTGCTCGCATTGCTGTGTTCCGGTTTGAAGGGTAAGATATGGCAGTGAAATTATTGGGTACTGTGACTTTACATCTTGTGTCACAAGTTGGCAACGTACACTGTGGTTCTTGTGGAGGTTGCAGTTTTGCTGCGAATCTCACAAGAGCCACATGTATTATAGGTGACTGTTACCACTTACCATCAGGTGGGCAGTTTGCTTGTTTGCCAACTTTATGCAATAAAAAATAATTAACAGTTTCATGTTCAAAATTAGTGAAAAAAAAATGTTTTTCTCCCTATTGACTGCTTTTATGTACTTTTTTTATTTACCACACAGTCCCCGTTTTCCATTTAAGCGTCACCATTTTGTCACGCTAACATCAAATGCTAACCACGTTTTGCGTTTCTTATAAGAAATGTTAAAATTTTTAACCGCGCTATGTTTCACAAAGGAAACCTAACCTAAAAATCAAGATATTGTTTAAATGGAACGCATTACGTCAACATACGATGCTGGCCCTGCTAGCGTCAAAAGCTAATGAAACGCGATGATGCAAAAAATTTTGAAAATGCTGCGAATCTGCGGTCAAATGGAACGCACCTATAGTTAATCTTTTGGCATCATTATTGTTTTTATTTGAACAAAATCAATTACAATGTTACAATTTTACAAACACAAAAGGTCTTAAAAAGAGAATAAAAAAATCAATAATAAATAAAATTTAATTTTAAAATTTTTCTTCTCTTTTTTTATCGATAAATTGTAGTCTAGTTTCACCCATTTTCGTTTGTGCACCTTATCCGGGGACACACTGTATATAGAGATACACATACAACAACAGTTAATAATGAATTTTGTAGAATTTGGTCGAACACCAGGGTCAAGTCTATTTATATATCTTGTATATTTATTTGGAAATAATTCTTTAGTACTTTTAAAGAGACTTCTATTTTGTTTTACAAATTTTGCAATTTCAAATATATAGGAAGGGGTAGTAAATTAAGTTTCTTAAAAAGTATTCATAGTGAAATTCACTCACATTGCTTAGTTTTGGACAGTTAATATAATAGGTAATAAGCCAAATTCTTGAGTCATTGTGATATTGTTGATAATTATTAAGGAAATAAGCAGTTTTTTGTCATGTTGATTTATATATTTATCTCAAAACTATGTTTTGTTTTATTTTAAACTTACATCGTATAAAGTATCTTAAACATTAAAAAAGGTACCTACTTTAAATTTACTTAAACATTTTTGTAGCTGACTGTACATAAATATGTCAGATTCCACCATCGAGCGAGTTGACGACCAAAAAATTAGGTAAAATCGGAAGGTGCCAACTGGCGAGCGCTCGCGAGTTTTACGCTCGCCAGTTGACGAATAAGTCTTCTTAAGTTATTAGGAATTTGCTGCGGTAACAAAGGATTTCCCAGATCTCGAAATCGGCCTTAAATCGGCTGAACGTAGAAGTTTGAAAAAATAAAAAGATAATAGACCTTAATTTCTTCAAATTAGTTCAAGCATTAGTTTTTAATTTGCTTGATGAATAAGTATGTAATGGCAAATGTTGCTATTCACAAACATTCAATACGCAACAACAGCTGTCTATTCGTTATTTTAATGCCCTAAAAATAGGGAAATAAACATTAATATATTACATGAAACATTTTTTTATTAAAATATAAAAGCTTGCCGCAAGATTTTTTTAATAAAACAAATATTTTTCTTGGAGTTACCAATATCAAGATCAACTTAAATAGGTAAGTATTGTATTATTCTTTATCTACAATCTCGCGACAAGATTTATAGCTGTATTATAGATTCCATGTTTATAATAATTTAACATAAAACTTGAAAACAGATATCAGTGTCAATCTAATAAATAAGAAAAACACTGCCGTCCGCCGCCCTCACCGTCGGCGTCGGTCGAATCAATCCAATGTTAGTAAAAATCGCGAAAATGTGCGGAAATAAGATAGGAGACAATAGGGTAACCTTATTAGTTGGTAAGCACTTAAAATTAAAGGTTAAGTTTATTCAAAAAGTTTCCACAAGGAAAGACTAACCCTATCAATGGGGTAACCCTATCGTTCGGTAACCTTTTGATAGGGTTTCCCTAACAATCGGCTTAATCAAATAAAGGGGTTTTCCGGTCCTTGTATTAGGCGTCGCTTCTTTCTATAAGTAAAAAGCTGAGTACGAGCGAGTCAACCTTACTCGAATACTAGACTCGAGTCAGTTGAACTCGCATAGAATCGAGTTAGTTGGACTCACAATAGAATCGAGTAAGCGAGTACAAAAACGATTCTTCCTGACTCGAGTACCGGTTAAGAACGGTTAAGAATAGAGTTTGGCGTACTCGAATCAAAATAAATTGGTATTCGAATAAGTGAGTCCAAAACAGGAATCGAGTCTGACTCGAGTCAAGCCGTACTCGGCACATCACTAGACGTGACAATTACGAGTAAAAAAGAAATCAACCGAATATACATAACCATGTTTCTATTTTTTACCCACGTTTCTTTGAACTGACTACTTGTTTGTTTGTATTCAGTTCTGTTTGTAAGTTTGTTTATGCCGGTAATCATATTTATCCTTTGCAGGGTCTCCCGCATATATATCGCCTGACGTGCTACAATGCAAGCCATACTTAGGCAAGCCTTCGGACATGTGGGCATTGGGAGTGGTGCTGTACACCATGCTGTACGGCCAGTTCCCCTTCTGCGACACCTCTCTCGCTCAACTCTTCAGCAGAATTCAGGCTGCCACTTACAATATCCCACCGTAAGTGCTCTTTCGCAATGGACTAAGCTTATATAAGACAGATAGATTTTGACCTTTTTAAACACATAAGAATTGGAAACGCAACATAGGAAAAACACACACAATTATCCTAGATTGGAGTACGAAAGAAACACCTCTTCTCGATGCACCAATCGATAGAATACCATGCCACCATGTCTTTGGCAGAAGATATGATATCCAACTTACAGCAGAATCGAAAGATTGCTCTGACATTAAAGAAGTTAGGATATATACAGACGGCTCCAAAACCACTTGTGGAACTGGGGCCGGCGTCTTCTCAAATGACCTTAATATCAAATTATCAATAACCCTAGATAGGCGGAACACCATCTTCCAAGCAGAATGCATTGGCATCACCAGAGCGGCACAGGCAATTGCAGCTAGGGGTGTTAATAATCTTAACATAAAGATTATCTCAGACAGCGCATCTGTCCTGCAGGCCCTCCAAAGCAATACTATCAACTCTGTCCTTATACTGGAATGCCATAACATGCTCCAAACCATAGCAGATACAAACCGGGTAACTCTGCAATGGATAAAAGGACACAGCGACTCACTTGGCAACGATGCAGCAGATGAATTGGCTAAGAGAGGTTCAAACACAAAAGTGTATGGACCAGAACCCTTAATGCCTATTCCACAGGCCCAGATTAAAACCTGGCTGCGTGAGAAAACCGAGGAACAACATCTAACAGAATGGAGAGCCAATGAGGGATGCAAGCAAACAAAAAACGCAATCCCGGTACCATCCAAAAAGCTTGCCCGTTCCCTCATCAGACTAAAGAGAGACAAAATCCGAAAAGTTATAGCTACTATAACCGGACACTGTCTCCTAAACAAACACCTATTCATAATAGGGGTGACAGACAGCCCCCTATGCAGAGGATGCATGGAGGCGGAAGAAACGCCACAGCACGTCCTTATGGAATGCACAAGCGTGGCCGACCAACGGGCGAAACTTCTCCACTCCCCGGCATCCATGCCGGAAGCATGTAGTAGCCCACAGAGGCTGCTGGCATTCTGGGAGGACCTGGGATGGATGGAGTAGGATGTAGGCTGACGCAAGGTCAGGACGCACAATGGCCCAATCAAGAGGCTAAGTGCGAAAGAGCCCCGCCAAACTAACTAAACTAACTAACTAACACATAAGAATTTAAACAGATTTTTCGTTTAACACATTATTTTTTTTTGGAAGTGATCATTTTCCGTATTTATTAACAAATTATAACGAAATCTACTAACAAACAGAGTTATTTCTAGATGAAATCCAAAGAATTTACTGACATTTTAAACAAATAATATATTATATTTATTGTCTAACTAAAACAGCGAACTTTATGAAATGGTTGTTATTATAACTAAACCAATACCAAGGTATTCTTTGGTTATTCACTTGTGTTGAAAAGAATTGGCTATACCCTATCAGGGTCATACGTTTACTCACTTATTGTTTTAACATCTTATTAAAATGTACACACAGCAACACGCTAGGTTTTACATGTTGACCTTGAGACCGCCCTTATATCGCTCGTAATAGCGGCGGCTTTCGTAATGCAAATGTGAAGCTTGACGTGTTGCTGACTGTATATATGAATGCAATAAATAATTGAGTATTGAAAAAAGGGTTTTCATCAAACTGATCACTAAGAATTTTTTCAAACTTACTTTTTTCATATACCGAATATAATAATGTCATATCATAGAAGACTGCTCTTTCGTTACAGAAATTGTGATATACACTCCGGGACACCTAAATCGAGTTACCTTGCACTTTTGGATTATATCGTCCTTAACTTAAATAAAAAGTTTTATGCAATTTTATAGCTGGCATATTCATAATCAGCACATCAGATCGAACATGAATATGTCATCTACAAAATTGCATAAAAACTTTTTCTTGTTCTAATATTATTTAAAAGTTATGGATGATATAATCCAAAAGTGCAAGGTAGCTCGATTTAGATGTTCCGGAGTGTATTTTCTAGCCAAAATAGTATGGTATTGTATGGTAATGATATTGGCTGAATTAATAAGGCACCGGCTTCCCAAGTTACATCCCAGGCAATTCATGTGAAGTATTTTCAATGACCAATATTTTGAAGCACCAAAATAAGTTTATCAAAAAGAGCTATTTATAAAAAAAGTCTACTTTCTCTTTCAGGGATGGCAACTCGGTGCAAGTTTCCGACAACACAGTGTTCTTAATACAAAGGCTACTTGTCAAAGATCCCAAACATAGATTACTAGCGGATGAAGTGAGTATGAGATGCACAATAATAAATCTACAGTATTATTATACATTCATGTGTCTTTTATTTGCAAAAGGTATTCGGAAATCATTCATATTTAATTCATTTATTAATAAATTCATTATTTGTATATATTATTCATTGTATTTGTTTACCAAAATGTTTTTCATCGTCTCATACTAAATTATATGATAGGGATTTATGCACATTCAACAATTAATTTCTTAGTATTCTATGTATTTCGTTCAATCAGGATTTTGGAATTTCATTTGACATTAACTGGTCTTATATTGAATACAGATTTTGAGTCATAACAATGTATTTCACACATTGTTTGCAGGTGTTAGATCAACTGTCAAGCATCATAGCCTCATACGTGATAGTCCCCAATCCCCCCGAGGAGTTGCAAGTGGTCCCCGACGTATGCCTGGACGACGACGGGAAAGACAAGTCGAGCGAGATCCAGTCCTCCAGCGAGCTGGACCGAAGGCCGTTCCTGACCATCCCGGAGAATAATGACAGGATACCCAACTCAAATGTGAGTTTTTATAAATAGTTTTAATAGTTGTTGTTATAGTTTAATATTTTAAAATTAACAATAGTACATTATGGAGTTTGGCCAAATAAACCATACTGAATGGCTGGATATTCTTGTGGGATTATTTGCATATAGGCTTTGGAAGTCATTGCGTGTACTACATAACACATCTTTTTTATTACAAGTAAGAAATTTAAAGTTGCTTAAGTGCAAACACACACGACCGACTATCCGTGGAAATTTGGAAAATGAAGCATAAATGGAGTTCTACGTTGCAACGCACACGAACGACAAAAATTCGGCCAAGAAAAAAATCTGTGAATCTCGGACGTCCCGATTATCGACGAAAAATTAAACCTTTAAAAACGTAACGCACAAAAAATCGGTCTCCGAAAGTCGCTCGTGTGTGTTCGCACTAACGTTATACATTAAATTATTACACAGTTAATATTCTCTAAATATTATGTTTCGCAAATGTTTGTACTTTTTTATATCGGTATTTCGTCATTGCACCTTGCTTAATACCGGTATTTGAATCTTCTTGAAAATATTGGTCAAGATTTTGAGAACTCGCAATCTCCGTATTCATGTTATAGTGCACACAACTATACAGAGTTCCTTTTTTATCACTCTGGAAAATTTAAGGGATGCTCAAGGAAAAAAAAAAAATTAAAATACTGCACTAAACTAGTGCAGTATTTTTTTAGATATTTTAGAAAATTCATATAAAATTCAAAAGGTGACTTATTTTGTTATTTTTATTTTATTCTTTCTAGTACCGTGTCCTGAAGCGTCCCATAAATTTTCCGCGGTGATGAAAATAAAAAGTAATCCTGTATAAGGTTACTTTTGAAATTTTGGGCTCTTGTTCAGACAAGCAAAGTGATCAACTTAAACTATGAGATCCATCTTGAAGCTACGATCATTTGTTCCATACAAATATTCAACATCCACTGAGAAGTAGACAAATTGTTAAACGGAAGAAACACTGAGTTTTATGAAAGAGATCCAATAAATTAATAAGTGCGCGTCAATATTTTGTAAAATATAAATCTACTTATCTTTTTTTTTCGTCATTGTTAGAAATTATGATAACATTTGATTATAATTTTTGCCCCATTAATTTTTTGGCGCTCCTATAATACTTGACGACAAAAAATCAATGGGTCAAAAATTATAATCGGCCACATAGATTTCAACCAAGATACGTAGATATGAACCACTTTTCAAACGAGAAAGTACTGGGATTAGAAGCTAGATGGCACCTCACCACATTTAAATCTTCAGACGGCTATATTACATACTTTAGTACATATTCTTATCTATGCACTGAGCCTAGATATATGTACATGCATGAACAATATGCCAAACTATAGATATTTAATTCTTAAGTAAAATGACAGAAGAATGAATGTTCTACGAAGTCTGGAAAAAGTTTATCCGTAAATAGGGTCGTCGAGAATAGGAATCCTTTGGCTAGCAGTAGGCAACAGTCCATGATAGGAGATCTCGGTAGTCCAGGGTTAGTTAAAAGCACGTAAAATCAACAGCAGATACATAAGTACAGTAATACCCCGACTTACGCTACCCCGTTTTACGCGAAGTCGGCGATACGCGGTGTTTCTTTACAACAGAAGGCCTCGAAGAGTAACAAATTTTAGAAAAAATAGATTCCAATGAATAGCGCATTTCTACTACAAAACGGGAAATAAAAAAGTTACTGGCATGCTAACAAGGAAATTTTATGTGAGAAGAACAAAACTTCACTCGTTTGGCGACTTTGATAGAATAAATGAAGCCTTCGACATCGAAATAACTTTAGTTTACGTTGTTTTATTCATAGTAATGTAAATTGTTTTTATTATCATTCATTTTATTAAACATGATTCCCCTACAATATTGTTTTCTTTAGACCCTGGCCCAATCACAAATTTTATACGTATTTATATGCAAAGTTGTACCCCGAGGTAGACCTATCTTTTATTTTTTTTATTTTATATTTATTTGGGAAACATACAATATATACAAACACTTACAACTAGAATAACATTACCATAATACACATATCAGTTAAGTTTCCACTATAAGATTATTACTTACAATAAACAGATTAAGTACACTAACAGTCGCCACTCAAATAAAAACAATCAACTCAGTACGCCACTACATCGATTCAAACAACATTTACACTTTTTCTCGCGTAAGTCCGAGATATTACTGTACTCGAAGACACAAACACAAAGCAAAACAGCGAAGTTCGGACAGAACGAGCGAGAACGATGTCACGTCAATGTCAAATAGACAATGCGGTCCGAATTGATATGTCGTGTCTCGAATCAATTGTGAGCGCGCTCACGCTAGCTGTGACTTAAGTTATCGCCATCATATAATAATTTCCCATGTACAGTGATATTGCTGCAACGCGTAATCGCTGTAATAGTGCTGACATGACAGATCTGTGACATTAACTACTCTCAACGCGATACTAATTCGAACAGGGAATGCCAGATAATCGGCAAATCGGACCACGGTGATTGTGAAAAATGTGACTTTTTCGCGCCTCTATCACGTTTATGAATTTTTTGGAAAAATCATAAGAAATAATTTCTATAATTGCTTAAATCTTTCTTTTTCTCGTAGTCATGGTAAAAATGTATAGTATGCAACTCTTGAATAAAACGGATTTATATCGAGGGCCACGAATCACTTATGTCGCCCAAAGTTTTTGACACTAGAACTCAATCATCATAAATCACTCCCTGTGGTCGTGATTCAGTCATTAGAATCCTTCACTCGTTTGTGATTCATCTATGGCACTCACTTTAAATACGTCTTTATTGACTAGTTGCATAACATACTATAAGCACATTTGTTATGATGGAATTTGTGGACGCTGAATGATTCTTTCGGATATTATTATGCCATTGTTTCTTGGTTCCTGCGTCAAAAGTGATCCTGGGGGCCAATCGCGCTAATTTACAGTTCGAACGGACCGCTGAGGTTCAATTCCAATCCAGTTCTAATTACAATTCAACATTGGACAAAATTGGTAACGCGCTAATTTCTACATGAGAGTTGAACCGCAAGCGAAGCTGGATCTCGTTTGGAACTCTAGAGATAACAGAGAGAAAGAGAACAGAAAAACACTCAACACTGATAGAAGCCAAACTTAAATCCAAAAGAGGAGCGTCGCATGAACTTTGTATTTTGACAGCGGTTGCGTACCAACTTCAATCGGGTTGCGTTTCAATCTCCCGTCAAAACATTAACGCGATGCGAACTGTCATAAAAGTTGTAGTTCCGTCGTAGTTCAATTCCAATCCAACTGCATTTATTTATCGCGATTGGTCTCCTGCAGGCGTAGCACGGGCTGCCAAGACGGGACTTGAGTCACGCATTATCTCACAATTTGAGTGATAAAGAGTAGCACGGCGGCGCGTATTGAGGCTGCGGTCCGATAACAGCGCTTACAGTGCTAACGATTATAATCGCCTTGTCCAAATTAAAGGGAACACTGAAAATGCTATCAGCATGCTTACGATTTCGGTCCGGAAGAACAGGTACATTCATTTTGAACCGAAAACACAATTATCGAACGTCAGACTGACAGTTCGCATAAAGTGATCTCACTTCAGAGCATTAGCACCGTGAGTTCTATATGACGTTAACGATGACGTCATGTGGCTCTACATGCCGACTAAAATTAACGCGCTCACAACATTTCGGGACGCGTTTGAGCGCGCTAATAGTGACTCTTATTGATTTTCGGAACGCAGCCTTAGTGTGACTGACATGATAAAATTTCTTGACGCTCCTCAAGGGATACGTGTCACTGAGTCTTATCACAAATATCTTGGCAGCCCGTGCTACGTCTGCTGTATTTACTGTCGTATGTCCACCTCGTATACTCACGATCCGATACAATCGATCCGGCAGGACGAGGTGGGCGTGGTGTGCGTGCCCCTCCCGGAGCTGGTGGCGCTGAACGTGGGCGGCGGGGGGGCGGGGGGCGTTGTGGGGGGCGTGGGGGGTGTGGGGGGCGTGGGGGGCGTGGGGGGCGTTGGGAGCGTGGGGGATCGGCGGCAGGTGGGCGTGCAGCGGGTTGGGCGGGACGCGAGGCCGCTGCTTCCCGCCGAACTGGCCAGGTAATTAATGTGTAATGTGTAAATTATTTCTTTACTTAATACAGGGACCGGACCCGGTTACCGTTATAAGCCGGTGACCTTAAAATTTTGATTTGAGGTATTTTATAACGCTGGGTTTTCAAATCCTTGCCTTACGGTAAGTTTTCAAACGGCTTACCGATTTACATATTAATCCCTTCGAGTGAATTAATTCCGGTTCCCGCTTACCGATACCAAAAACCCTCAAATGGGTTACCGTTCTAACCGCTGATTAATTTGTGCAAGTTATTTTAGACCTTACGTAATGCACCGCATAATATGTGCCGAAGGTCGCAATCGAACTCCGGCGTTATTGCGCCCGCAGTGCTATTTCAATCGCTCGGATCGCGTGAGGGAAAGGCTTACCCTAACCCGAACAGTAAGCGGTTAAACGCATAAACCCTGAAAGCCTTTTAGATTAGGTAAGCGGTAAATTATTGTTGTGGGTGGTAATCCCTATTTTACGGGCTATGAATATTGTTAGGAAACCTATTGAACGGCTTACCGAGCCCTCTAGGTTACCATACGAATGGGTTATTCAACGGCTTAAGCAAATGAACTGGTTTTCCGGTCCCTGACTTAATATTATAAACGCGAAAGTTTGTAAGTTTGTATGGATGTAATTTCATTTTCATTTCATTTTTTCATTTTTTTAAATTAAAAACGTCGCCACACACTAGGATTTTCTCCTGTGTCGTGGGTGCAGTTACAAACATAGAATATCACATGCATATGTGGATGGTATGGATGTTTGTTACACTTTCACGCAAAAAATACTGAATGGATTTGGATGAAAGTGCTGGATTGTTGTCTGCAGATGGGCGAAGGTGGCCTCACTGAGAGATGAACGAAATGCGGTGTTCCACAGGGGTCGGCGATGGGTTCGCTCATGTGAGACACTCGACAAATAATGGCGGAATACAGTTTTTTTTTGTACGGGAATTTGTCGATAACGATGATCGCCATAGTGATTTGACGTATCGCACTTTCACTGTTTTTTTCTTCCGTGACTGGGATACACGTTAATAGTATAATGAAACGCTTTGAAGGTACCAGCACATGTTCAGCGGAGGGGGAGTGGGAGGGGGAGGGGGAATCCCCGGTGAGTCCCGCGGCCTGCGGCGGCCCGCGAGACCCGACCTGAGACTCCTCCCTTGGCCCAATGACAGGTGATTGATTTTATGTAATCTTCTTCTTATACACAGGGTGTAACTGAACACCACAATAAGATTTAAGGGTATGTATTGATCAGAAGTAGAGATTCTGGAGGAAAAATATTAGGGCTAACAAACCTACTTTTTTTTCCCATACAAACTAAATAAATTATTTTTTGGTATTAAGTGCCGACAGCCCTACGTAAGCGTACGAGGAATACTACGCTCACTTCTGTCACGTGTCATTTTGTGTTTAAATTTCTTTTGTGTTAAGAGCTGATTATGGTTGTCACTTGAAATTTTTTGCATTCAGTTTAAAATCAAATAACTCTGAAAGTATTGGGGTTCCAAGTCTCAGACAAGCATCGAAGGTCCATTTAGTATCTAACTTATATGCCCCTTGAATGTAATTGGGGTGTTCAGTTGCTCCTTGTATATAAAACTAAACGCTGTGTGTTAGTCTCGCAAAAACTTTTAAATGGCTTGACCGATTCTTACGAAATTTTCTGTGTGTTTGAATAGGCTCATAGAAGGTTTATACGTACAGTTGGATCTGGTAGGTGGCGCTGTAATCGTGCAGCGTCTGCCGGGCCCACTAGTTTGTATTAAATATTTAAGCTCCCTCTTTCGAATAATCTTTGGAATCAAGTTGAGATTTTTATTATGCTCATAAGCTAAATTTGAAAATAATTTTATTATCCAATGATCAATAATTTCAATTTGTGTAAAATAATTGTTGAATATTATAATAGCAAATAATATTTTTTGGAAGTCGTATAAACGTCACATGTCACGAATTTTTACATTGTTGGTCCCAAGCCTGTTCGTATATGAGAGAATGTTTATTGTTATAAAATGACCACATCTCTGAATTTCGTAGTAAGCTCAAGTGGTTGCCCATTCGTCTTCGCCGGAATGCTCATATTCTTTCCTTATTCCTTTTTAGCTCTTTTTAGCTGTGTTAAAGATTGTTTGAATGATAAGGCAGCGTAGCGTTAAAAGAAATGAATTGCTCGTTCTCTGAATAGATTTGTAATATTCACAATTTGTAAGACATTTGGCGATTTTAAAAGAGTTTTGGCACATGAGTTTCTTGCCCGGTTCTTCTCATGTTAGCCCCTACATTCGGAATCGGGTCGCTCTTGGCGATTACATGCGCGGCACCAACTCCGCGGATGTATTTGCCACTAGCGCACGGGTTATCTTGATTTTAGTAGAATATTTTTTAGGTTTCATTAGTTTTGTAAAATTGACGATTTTAGGTGCCCGCAAGGGCCTATGAAATAAAGTACTTTTGATTTTGATTTAGCCCTGCCATGAAAATCAATAATGTTTTGCATTTCATATAGCAATCATTCATCATAAGGTGTGTTCCAGATAAGAATCACCACTTTGCTGGTGCTACCATCTGATGTTAACATCCTTTGGCGTTTCTTTTATGAATTAATGTATCCTCAGCCTCGCATATTGTTACAAATGAAACGGTAGGAACTGATTTTTCGTGCTGAATATTTTTAAATCTCACCTTTATTAGTCCATTAACTTAAAATTTCAAATAGCACAAATCACAAACAGCTAAAACGTTACATTTCTTTCGATTTATTTTTTAAATTCTCTAAAAATCTTTTTGATTAAAAAAGTGGTATCGAGAACCCATTTACTAGTCAGGGTATTTATTTGATGCTAACTTTTCGTGGCAAAAATATTTAAATGGAACACACGAAACTAGCACGAAAAGTTAATACCAAAATCTTATAAAACGCGATGATGCTAAAAATGTTGAAAATGCTACGAATCGGTGCTTATCTGGACCGCCCCTATTCACACTAAAAACAAACAAATTGCAAGTGTGATGTTTGACAAATGCAAAATAAGAATCATTGCATATGAAAGGAGATGGCTAAATACAGTATGGGCGACTGCCCTAACAATGAATAAATATTTCACCTAGTAACATGTAATGCTGAATAGTTGAAACTTATTATTTTGCATGAAATAAGTTTCAGGAACTTTTCATATTCTTATAATCTTGAAAAATAATTATTAATACTCTTACGTCAATAGATACGCAAAAGCTATCAACTACATATTTGCTATGAACGTTTGTTAGGCGTTTATGCATGCATTTAGTCAAAAAATCGATTGTCTCTTTTTGGTGCATCACTATTCAAGTTCCGTTCAAGTAAATAACTTATATTTACCATTTTTTTTCATGAGAGTTCTATAATAATATTAGACACGTTATACATTATTAAATAATATAAGGATATTACGAGCTACTGAGAAATATTTATTCATGTTAAGGGCAGTCGTTTAGCCATCTCCTTTCACGTGTGAATCATATGACAAAAGATCATTTCATTAAATGAAAACGAGTGAAAAGTAGCGATCATTCCCATCCCTAATCCTACGTATATTATTTAGTGCTTGTGTTTCGAGCCTGTTGCACTAAGGGGCCGCAGTACCTACTACTAGCGCCGCCATACGTTTTTTATTAATTATGTGGCCACATCTAGCAATAATTCGGATTATGATTATTCCTATACTTTTAATCTATGCCTGAATAGCTCAAAAAATCTGAAATATCTATATTGAGTTCGTGACTGTGCTATTTTTTGTAGAAACGTGTTTGATTCATCATACTCAATAAAAACATATGGCGGCGCTAGTAGTAGGTACTATGCCCTCCTAATGCTGCTGTAATTTACCCGTTAGGTGGGACAACGACTACGTCCTGCGGCTGCCAGTCCTGGACCTCTCCCGAGTGCAAGGTAGGTCAATGCAAATGGCGGTCGACGCGATGAACCAACACTTCCACCCCACGCAGAACCCCGAAATCCCCCAGAACCCTCACGCGTCGCATTCTTCTCATGCCCCCGATGCCGAACAGTGAACATAGTCTCTGGTTCCCAATCTCACTTAATAGTAAAGTTACGATACAGCTTATGATAGAAGTGAGTTTTGTCGACTAAGAGGACTGGCTATCTCACCTCTGATTGAGATGATGATAATGGAGAAATATGTAGTTTTGTAGATCAAAATATACAGAAAGAAAAAAAATCTTTATTGGCCATAGTAGGTATACAGATGTTTACAATAATAGGGATGGCCAAATGGTTCTCTCTCAGCTAAATGCACGTTACAGATTAGAAATATAGATTGCAGGTGTATTATACGCCTGTTCAACGGGATACTGGAAATCACTGAACTAAGAGTTACGTTAGTCTACTTTGAAAATTATTGTTTTATCTTATCATACGGAACATAAAAAGACATCTAATACGTAATAAGTCACGAAAATTGGTCTAATAACTCTAAAAGCAACGAAAAACCCCATTGGCGTATCTAGGGTTTTTTGATGTTCCGGGTCTGGCCCATGATTTTTGTGTGATGTTGGGTCTGGCCCATGATTTTTGTGTGATGCTGTGTCTGGCCCATGATTTTTGTGTGATTTTGGCGCCTATCATAGAATTTTGAATCGGTAGCTTAACATCCTTGGTGTGGGCACTAGATCATACTAGGGTGGGCCATCCCCCCCCCTCTAAATATGCTTATGGAAAAACCTTAAAGCACAAGTAACACAAAATCACAACGAAACAAACGAATTCTTTTGTACTAAACTAAAACAAAGCAAAACTATTGCTGCTAACTGCCACCATCTATCCCAAGACTGTCGCCATTATAAAAATGCGTACCGCATTCTCGTGTTTCGGCAATCACGTCATAGCCAGTTCTGTAGTTGTCGAGTCCAGGGGAAACTTGCTTCCATCTTCTGTCTTATCGTCACTTACCATCAGGCGAGTCGAGGGTCAAGAGCTTCCAAAAAAAGAAATAAAATTGAAATTCGTTTCTATAACTCGTCGATCGATCGACAATCGAGCGATCTGGATTACCTCGTATAAGAAACGATTACTGTACATCAGCTATATTTTGATTCGAATCTCTCGATACATGCTTCGAGATCGGATGACGTAACTAAGACTGCGGTTCATAATTTGATATCAGCGCTCGTGTGCGCTATTTGCACGCAAATAATTGGTCCAAAATTGCTCAAGTACGCATTTTGTATGCGGTATGGCGTAATTGATGACGTCACCGATTGATACTAACAGTTCTAACAGAAAAGAGGTAGTGCACTGTCTCCAGAACTGACAATGTCAAAGTCAACATTAGTTTTATTTTTATTTTAGTTTGTTCGAATTTATTTTTTCATTAGATTATCTGCACTTAAAATAGAGAATTGCTCTGTAAAGATACTGGAGGCACAATACGTCTCCCTCCAATTTTTCTTTTCAAATTACATTAACTGTCAACTTGACAGACTCACAGATCGAAAGCTGGGTTCAAAATTGATCTTAGTGCTTACGTCCGTGAGCAGTGCTAACGATTTGAACGGGCTGTTTGCATGCATGCAAACGTTTGCACTGATATCTGATTATGAACCGCACCCTAAATGTCAAAAGTATTCGATAGATTAATAGGCTTCGATCGAATAGAAATTTGCAATCGATGCGATTGTCGATTCTCGACGAGTTATAAAATCGCACGTCAGAGTGCTTAGTACGAGTTTTATAGAGTTTTATTACTCGGCACTCTGTTGAAAGTTAGTTTTATGAATAATAAAACTTTTTTCTCTAGAATATGGTTGTTTTTAGGCAATATTTAATGTACGTAATGTTTCCAAAATGATAAATCGATTTTGGTTTTTAATTTTATCACCAGTATTACAGTCTCTGTATTGGCTATCATTATGTTTTATATTATCTTATATTTTACCTTTTTTTATGTAAATGTTAAATAATATTAGTGTATTTTCACACTAATTTGAAATTTAAAAATTAATAAACAATTATGTGTAGTATTTATGTTACTAAAAAAATGAATAGAAACAGAGATTTGATTGATCTTGATCTATTGGTGCCAAAATAAGAAATTTAATATTGCGATAACTTTAGATAATTTGAACTTTTACCAATCAATTAATATTATGTTTAGGTGCATATCTAAGGTATTGCGTGTTAAAGTATTAAGCCTTTTGATTAAAACTAAAAAAAAATTATTGTATAAATAAAATGTATAAAATCTACATATATATAAAATATTATGTAATTTTGTAAAATAGTTAGGTACTTAAAATGTATATTAAAATGACCATATTTTATGGGCACTGTACTATTAATAATAATTTGAATTCCATAACAACACTGCCTCCCTGTAAATTGATTGTATTTTTTAATATCACTTTTAATCTAAGTACGCTTAAATTTCCATTGCATAACCAAAAGTAATTTTTTAACAAAAAAAAAAATAAATATCACAAAAAGCCTAGTATTTTAAGAGTGAAGTATATTTTAAGGTTAGTACATGTATTTATATTCTAATTTTATAAGTTTTAGTTACTTAACATACTTTATTTTCATATATATTTCAACAACATATCAACAATTTCAACTAAAACAATACATTGTGAAGTTATACTGTTACCAACTTATACGTACGATTTGACTTACTGTATTTTTATGACAAAGTAACAATCAAAGTTGAAAAATTTCATTTGTTATTAATTTGTATGCTTAAATATTAATACTTTTATTATATTTAAAGCAAATCGAAACGCCCGTTTGACTTAAAAACAATGACGCTACAACATACATCCATCAAGTTTTTATTATTATTTTTAATCGTATTAGTAGTACAGATTATAAAGATTGGAACGTTCCGACGGCGGCTACATTCGACTGTGTTAATGTTACGTTTGTTATACAATGCACTTAGTATTAAGTTGAAACATTATTGTAAGTCATAAATGTATATTTAATCGAGTAATGTGTGATTAGTTGGAATGTTATTTAATAGGGATCGATGACGGGGTATGAAAAATGTGAATCTGATAAGTTCGCAAGTTGGATAATAAAAAATATTAGATTTTTTGCTTTGTCGAAGTAACAAATAACTAGTGAGATATAGCGGCTCAAAGTTGAGGATTGGATACTGTACATCACAATGTGCTACAAACTGTTCACAGGCGTGTCTGTACCAGAGGTACACAAGGCGTCCAGACATCTTTCATGTGAGGTGCTTACATAAACTTTGCGCATAGGTTGGTAGGACCGAGTTCCTATTAGTGAAATACTCCGACGTACCAAGATAAACCGAGTTGAGTCTTTGCTTATTGGGAGGCAGCTAAGATGGTATGTGCATCTTGTGCGGATGGATGACTCCAGGCTAGCTAAAGCTGTGGTTTCTCACAGTTGCAGGAGATGAAGTGAAAGCCTGGAGGTCAGTACCTTCGATATAGGGATGTTATAAAGCGACACCTCGCTGCCTGCGGCATCCCTCTAGATTCCTGGGAGAAGGTTGCAAAATAGGGGTTTCAGTGGCGTGAAACGGTCTTAGATGCTTCTACCACCTTTGAGAGGAGGTGTTTGGAGGATCTGGACGCTAAGCGTCACATCAAAAAGAACCGCCATAAACCCACTTACCGATACACGTACGATTCGTACCTAAATTTGGATTTGCTAGCCACCTCCGCTTAAAACATACCTAGCCAGTTTTAGCCATTGACGGACACGTCAAGGAGGTCATCATAGGCGTGACGACACGTGACTCTTCAAATCTTGTGTTGTCGACAGTTTTTGTTTTGGTAAAAAAAAGTAAAAAATACGTTTTCAAATATTTTTTAATAATCTACATGATATTGGACTTTAGACAAAGTCTTTTCGTCATCATCCCAATTGTACATACGCCAACATACGCCACACATAGCAGTTTGACCTGTGGACCGCCCTTATGCCGCTCGTGATAGTGGCAGCTTTCGTTTGCAAGTGTAAAACTGAGATGTCTTATCGACTGTAATGTTATGATGACAATAATTTTAGATTTTTCGATGAAACTGTGCATATGTGTAAACGCTAGCAATCTGTTGCATCATCTCAGTTTTACTCAAGTTTTAAATTGTTGTTAGCAAAGTAATTTTTTAAGAGTACTTACATGAAGTGTTATCCTGCCCCCGTAGCACGTCCACCAAAACACGATATGATAAAGTGATTTATCGCGGTGAACTGTCAAAATATGACGAAACCCTATTGTATTTTGACAGTTCACCGCGATAAACCGCTTTATCATATCGTGTTTCGGTGGACGTGCTAGGGGGGCTGGTGTGCAGACATATCATGTCGTCGGCCAATTATTAGGATATCATTTAGGATTCTTTTCCTGTATTCTCCATCTCATCATTGTTGCCATGTCTGAAAAAAGAATTAGAAATTACAACATTTTCTTAAAAATGCTATTACCTAGTTACTTTCGTACCGTATTTTGATGTAGACCAGTATGTGTTGTTATATCTGAAGGACAATCACATTTTTCACAACGCTTTAACCAAATCAGAAACCTTTCCATTTATGCATGTATTTTGACAACTTATTGACAGCTGTCAGATGACAAATAATAAGGAAACGGTAACGGTTACATTATTATTATACTGATTGCATGGAAGAAAAACGTGCAGCACCTCCAAAGTAACCCAGTATTAGGTGATTGAAAACCAGACCAGAGTTCATGGCATGGTCATTTTGAGAATCTGGGGCTCCAGTGTAGGGTTTTTCGGTATGTATCTGTATGTGTCAGTGCTGCACCTAAATTATTCTTAGAAATGTGACTTAAGTCAATTTTTTTCATAGCTGCAATAGGTAGACGAGCTGACGGCCCACCTGATGGTAAGTGGTAACCGCTGTCCATAGACTGGGTAATATCAGGGACACAGGCCAAAACGTTGTCTACTTTGAGTGTAATCACAGAAGAAATACTAGTACTCCGTACAGAACGGCCACTCACCTCCCCGCACTCATTTCAAATACCTCACCCCGACCCGCACTTCGTTGTACACATCACTGACACAAACAAGGGCGCTCGCGTTCGCTCGGGCGCGGCGACACTTCACGTTCACCGAGTAGACGCGAGCGCCGGCCGATAACAGAGAGCGCTATACGGGTAAAAGAGATAGCAGTCGCTGCACTTCTCGCGTCATTTCGATTGATAAACTCGCACTCAACCGTACTAGATTCCACGCACGCAATTGCGCGTGTACAAACGTCATTTGCTTAAGTAGTAGTAAATAGGTAATAGGCTATTTTACTAATTTTAGAAATTCATTTTAAATTATTCTATATGTCATTATATGCATACTACATTAATATTTCCGGGAAATCAGACCTATTTAATTTAAAAAATCAATAAAAAAAATTACATTTCTAAAAGCGCGACAAAAGCGCTGTTTCTGTAATGGCACAAAACATGACGTGCGTGACGTCACACGCAAGTAAACAACACAGTACTAATATAGTCAGTTTAGTTTGACACATGCAAAACAGTACTCATAATTAGTCGAGGAATCTGTGTTTACTTGCGTATGACGTCACCAGAGCTACGTCCAATCATAGGCGTTTCCGTCACAGATAAAATATTAAAAATATTCGAAATTTATTTCGCGAAATATCCAAAAACTATATACATAAATTATCATGAAAAAAAAAATTTTTTTTATCCTATTATCTAATTGGATGGCCATAATTTGTAGTATATTTTCAATGTTGTCAAATAGCCTATTGATTTGCGAACGTTGTATGGAGTGTCTGGGGTGTGGTGTAATGCTCTCCTCATCTCCTGAAACTTCGCCTGAAGATGGAGATAGAACACAGCAGCAGGAAGTTCATTCATTCTATTCCATAAGAATTGGGTAAATATTGAAGTCTGTTGCAACAGGTTGTTAGTTTTCGTTTCATCATCATCATCATCACAGCCCATATACGTCCCCACCGAGGGGCTCGAGCCTACCCTATATTAGGGTGATTAGGCCTTAGTCAACCACGCTGGCCCAGTGCGGATTGGTCGACTTCACATACATCATTGAATTTCTTCGCAGATGTATGCAGGTTGCCTCACGATGTTTTCCTTCACCGTAGGAGCGTCAGTTTTCGTTTACTATACCAAAAAAATCACTGTTTTCATTTTACTTTTGTACATTTGTTGAATGTTTGTTTTTAAATTAGGTTAGTATAGGTATTTTTTAAATCGATTTAATAACATAAAAATCAATGAAAAAAAAATATTTTCAGTGTTTTGTTTGTAAATTGCCCGGGGACATATTGAGTGATCATTTTTGTATACCATACAATTTTCTTTATGGTGTATTGTATATTATACACCTTTAGTTTTTATTTTTAATTAGACTAAGCTATGTTGTTTTGTAAATTGTATATTCAATTTGTTATATATTTAAAAGCTTCGGTTGTAGAGAAGTTTTTATGTTGTATTATTATAATCTTTGATGTCTTCGTGTGTGTTGTAACGTTTCGACTCTTCAATTTGAATGAGTTCGTTAAAGGAAAACGGAATTCTGTCAAATATTTGCCGATACATTCGCCAAATACTCCTAGATCGCTCGAACGACGCTACAAAATGCTGAACGTGTTCGATAATCGGTTCCAATCGATTAGAACTGTCAAATATAATCGATTGGCAACGACTTATAGAATCGAACGTCTGTGGTGTTCGTTGTAACATGATCATAATGACATCGAGACTCACCATGTAAAACATAAACTCTATCAAGTAAAACAGTCCGATGCGTCCGATTTATGGGCATACGATATCCAGTCATAGTTCCCAGTAATTTTACTACCTGTCTTACTACCCTTCAAACCGGAACACAGCAATGCAAGCACCGCTACTTGATTACAGGAATAGGTAAGACGGAGATACCCGCGCACACGACTCTAGTACTAAGTCTCACTCTATGTCACAGAATATATAATAGTACTACGTACAGAACGGCCACTCACCTCCACGCACTCATTTCAAATACCTCACCCCACCCCGCACTTCGTTGTACACATCACTGACACAAAAACAAGGGCGCGCGCGATCGCTCGGACGAGTAGACGCGAGCGCCAGCCGATAACAGAGACAGCGCTATGCGGGTAAAATAGAAGGCAGTCGCTGCACTTCCCGCGTCATTTCGATTGATAACCGCGCACTCAGCCCTACTAGATTCCACGCACACATTTGCACATGTACAAACGTCATTTGCTTATGTAGTAGTAATAGGTAATTGATTTGCGAACGTTGTATGGAGTGTCCGGGGTGTGTCTATGTTTAAAAGCGGACTGTGAAATTTAAAGCAATCGTGACACATTTTGCCTGGGACAATAAGGCGCTTAACACATTGCCGCCGCATCCCGCTGCGGTGATACGGAGGGGCGAAATCCGCATGCGGCTGCGGCGGCACGGAACCGTGCCACCGTACGGTTTGCTTCGTATCTCCGTCCGGCGCTGCGGTGCACGACGCACCGCACCACCGCATTATCTATGTCGAGATCTATTACGCGTATGCACGTCCTTTCTACGCAAAAATCCGTACGATACAGCGGCACAGTGTGGCATACCCCGCGGACCGCACCGCATCTCCGTCCGGGAGTGCGGTGCCGTCGCGCGCGCCGCACACCCGCACGGACATACGGTGTGAATGTGTTATACGCTGCGGTTTTTGTATACAAATTAAGATTCTTCAGTCAAAATTAAAAACCGCAGCACCGCACACCGGAGCGGTGTCCGGTGCAATGTGTTATGCGCCTAAACCCCATGCCCCCCTAGCATGACCACCGAAACACGATAATAATAGGGCGATATATCGATATGAACTGTTAAAAAAAGTTAGATTATTCAGCTTGAAGTTTTGAGTATGTTTTGGATATTGGTATTGTTATTTTGGTTATTATTAATAAATTACTGTCGATAAGATTTCGAGGAAGCCATATGCAACATATTTAGACAGTTTATGTCGATATATCATCATATCGTGTTTCGGTGTTCATGCTACGGGGCTGGTCATATAATTAGGTAACGTTATTCCGTTAACATTAAATTTGTTTAAATTATACATTAACGACATACCGAGTGCTTATATAAAATTAAATATTAATCATGACGATGGAATTTATATATTAGAATAATAAAGACCCTTAATGGTCCTAACCACGAAACAACGCGTGTACAACAGCCTTACGAATTATGACGAATAAAGCTGTTATCGACGAGTCGCTATAGTGAATGCTTCTCGTCTGTATGAGGAATGTTTCTGTAATTTGATTGTTTATTAAAATTTAGGTTAAGGATCGGTCGGGTACTGTTATCATTGTTTTAAATAGGCTGTCAAAGGAAGCTAGTGTTAAGTAGAACAATTTGTTACTTAGCTGCATGCTGTTTTAAGGTATGTAGGTGTAATTAATAAAATCATTATTTTGAGAGATTTTGTTTGATTTGTTCCTATTATTTGTTGTCTATCACAATAAGTCTGTTGTTATGACAATCTCTACAAATATTATAAATGCGAAAGAAACTGTCTGTCTGTCTGTAACGCTTTCACGCCTGCCTCTCAATTAATTTTAATGAAATTTGGTATAGAGACATCTCAGCCCCGAGGAATTACAGGTTAATGTTTATCCCGAATTTTAATGATTCCCTAGAGAATGCCTTATATGTATAATATGTGAATTCCACGCAGATAAAGTTACGGGCAACAACAGTCAGTGCTAAATAAGTGGTAAGATAGTTCCTCCGTCGTTGAGGAAGTAAGGTGAGGCTCGTATTTATCTTTGGTCATATCGTCACTATTTAAAGGCGTAAGCATTAGTGCAAACGCATATGACTAGAGTTGCCAACTCTCATTTACAGCTATCCGGGACATTAGAAATTTTTATGCGGGATTTGGCCAAAAAAGCGTGACCTGCCGACAAATGTACAAAAACGAGAAAAAAACGAAATATTAATTAAATCAGTTTTATTTAAAATAAATTAACAAAATAAACTTACTGCTATTACAAAATGATAATTATAACGTGAACGTCAGGATGGCACATGTAGTGCCTTAAATCTCGATGAAATATATTTGGAACAATGGTACCTAAACTGTACTAAATAGTACCTATACACAGATAAACTGTACCTTAATCCTTTGAATGTAAATTAAAAATTCTCCTACACCTGCCATTCTGACGTCAGGCTGGCCGATGCATTATCATAACACGTTTATAGCTACAACTATCATTCTGGAACCTATGCCAATTAACTGTACCTAAATAGTACCTAGTGAAATATACAACACATAATAAAAATATCATTGGGATTCGTAGGCAAATAAATTTTAAAATTTTGCTTCTATGAGTAATGGTAAGTAATACGTCTGTTTGCTTCTAAGAACACCGGGATAACAACTTCACTGACAAATAATTCATTGTTAATAATGTTAGCGTACGGAATCTGTTCCTTATATTAAACATTTATTATTTTTGTTTAATTGAAAACCCAAATACAGTGAAACCAGCTTAATACGATTTCCCGCATAATACGCCATATTACACTATGACTTAACGCAATTTAAAAGTACCAAATACAATAACTTTCCTAAATAAATAAAAAATATACATAATCTGAAATAAAAATCATTGATTATAAATAAAAATCAATGTTTGTCCTTTATGCGTTCTGAAACCATTAATGAGATTGTGATGAAACTTTGATGAATTGTGATGAAACTCGTGATCCTGGCACAATTTTTTTTATGTAGCATTGCAATGCATGCTGAGTGCAGCTTATAATATATAAATAGATAACTTGTTAATTTCAGTATAATGCGTCTTATTTTCCCTATTCCACAGATTCCCGCTTTAAACAAATTAAGCTCAAGCTACGTCCGTATGATATTATTATCGTCTTAATCGGGTTTTACTGAATAAAAAAATCAGTTTCATGTCATTTTAATTTCTGATAAACATATAAGTATGTAAATAATTACAGAAACTTAGCAAATATGCCTAAGCAAAGAAATCATAGTTTTGCTCATCAACTTGTAGATTTTTATATTCATGATCAGTGTGAAAAGTATGTAAGGGTAGTAAGATTATTTATTTTTTCTACTCCAGCATTGTAAAATGCCACAATATTAAAAATATACACTTTTCGTAATTTTAAAAAATATACGCGTATGAGTTAAGTAGTTTATAACATAATAATTATGTTATTAGCTAACTCATAGGTGTTATGTTACAGTATGACCAAGATCTTTGTGGTACGAAGATGCCATTGACATGACAGGAGGGCGCTGCATGTTTTTCCTTAAAAAAAGCTACAACCTCTCTGGCACTACTAAGAATAACTTTAGGCATGCTCTTAATTTAAATTACAAAAATCACAGCAAAATTGTCAACCTCACAGAGAGAGATTATACAAGATGACAGCATTAGTTCTGTTTTCGGCCACGTACCCTACCACAAGTTCTTAGTTGCACTGTATAATATAAGGTAGGTGACTGTTTTTTTTTAAATAAAAGTGGCCAGCGTCAAAGTATTCACAGTTGAAATGTGTGTCTCCTCAAACGCATCCATAAAAAAAGTAAAAATCAAATCAAGTAATTATTATTGCAATTACCATAATTATTTATATCGAGTTTTATTTACTATTTCATAAATAATCTACTTGAAATACAGATTTTATTTACTGAATGTTATTTTAGTTTAGATAGGTATATTAACTTGAACGCGATCGAAGTTTTTTTTTCAGTATTGTCTGTGATTGATGATAAAAAAAACAAAGCGCGGGCTTTCACGTTTTGTGTATTTGTTTTTTTCTTATGGCCGATTAAGATTAATAGTTTGTGACATGTCTATGTGAGATTGCCGTCTGATACGTAGTATCTCTATATAGTTTGTGGTTTGTGAAACATTGTAGGTACCATTACCCACTTCGTAGTTTTATTTTTATAATGTAGTTTTACCCTAACAATTACTGCCAGCTTTGATGTTATCTTCTTTTTTCTTAGCTATAACGATTTTCGAATCCTGGGCTCCTCAAAGATCTTCTTCGGTCTTGCTTCTTCCTGACAAAGTGTTGTCCTTCTTGAAGATTTAATCTTTTCTATCCTTATTGCTGAAATCTTTTTGTTGCCACAATAACACAATATTACTGCCTTTTAGGGCCAGGAAACAAAATTCTGTATTCATTTTTTTGTGAATTCTAATGATATTGCATTATGTGTGGTATATATTTCACTAGGTACTATTTAGGTACAGTTAATTGGCATAGGTTCCAGAATGATAGTTGTAGCTATAAACGTGTTATGACAATGCATCGGCCAGCCTGACGTCAGAATGGCAGGTGTAGGAGAATTTTTAATTTACATTCAAAGGATTAAGGTACAGTTTATCTGTGTATAGGTACTATTTAGTACAGTTTAGGTACCATTGTTCAAAATATATTTCATCGAGATTTAAGGCACTACATGTGCCATCCTGACGTTCACATTATAACACCACATAGGAATATTAATCAGTAATTAAAACACTTTTCTCTATAGACTGAGCAAAATCACGATCAGTTTTTATTTTAGAAAGAGTACCTACTTATTTTGTGATTTATGAAAGAGTACTTATTATCTGATAAATTGTTGTCTAACTGGGCTGGCATTACCATAAAGCGGGACAATTAGCGTCCCGCACAGATGTGTTGCGGGACGCATTATTTGAGCCCTGGAAACGGGACGTCCCGCCTTAATACTTCTTCTTTCCTGTCTTGTCCTTACAATTTTATTCAAACACGTTTGTCAATGAATTCAATATGAAGAATTGTGATTAATTGAACTTGTTTATATATTTGTGTGAAATAGCATTATTTCATTGTTTTTAGTGGGACATAGTTTAAATATTCTTTTCCCAGTTGACACATCAGAAGTATCATGATTTTTTTATTGCAACTAAGTTGGCTAACAAGCAAGCTGCCCACCTGATGGTAAGTGGTAACAGTCACCTATAGCACTTACATGTGGCTCCTGTGAGATTCGCAGCAAAACTGCAACCCCCACAAGAACCACAGTGTACGTGCCAACTTGTAACGTCAAATGTAAAGTCACGGTACCCAGTAATTTCACTGCCATTATCTCACCCTTAAACTGGAACACCACAATGCACGCACTGCTGCTATGCGGCAGAAATAGGTAAGGCGGAGGTACCCAAGCAGATGACCCTGGTACAGATCTCCCTCCGGTATCGTAATAACAAAAAAGTCTTAGAGAAATGCGCCGGCACTAATCAAAATTTTTTTTCAGTCCCTAACGTCTGATTACAAATTGGTAATTAAGTATTTAGATATTTCTGTGGGTGGTTATACATATTAGTATACTAACATATACATAGCCATTCGACTCCATAATAAAATACTTAAAACAAACAAAGAAATCACACGTTATTGCTCAAAAAAGTTTGGAATATGATATGCGAATGGTTGGATCAGTTCACGTATGACAAGCTAGACACAAACACACAACATACCTAAATTAATAAACATGCAATCCTAAAGTCTACATACTACACACATACACACAAATACAAACACAACATTCATAAATAATATATTACGCATAATTTTACTATATTGTTTAGTTTTTTTCTTTTATTTTCATTTTATGTTAAAAACACTTAGATTTTGTCGTATTATTTGTATAGGGGGCTCCCTCAACACAGGGCAACCTTATATGAAAGATGTTCATAACTTGCTATGATGAAAATGTGTTATTAATAAAAAAATATTATACTCCGTGGCGCAGCTAGTGCTGTGGGGGCCCTGTATCAAACATTTCTCTGGGACCCTTTTATACGACTGTAGTGAAGTCCGAAACACAATCGGATAAACATATATGCAAAATATACTTAATCTTCATTTTTCCTAGATAATAAAATAATTTCATTAGCAGCTATTTGCTCTTCCAAGGTAATTTCATTTAATCAAGAATAATAAAAAATAAAAACACTTTAAAATATGACCAGCCTGGATGACCACTTAATGACTTTTTTTAACCGAAAGATATTTCTACATTATTTAAATACCTATGAAAAAGGGGGTGAGAGTAAAATTTAGGCAATCACAACACAAACAGCGAAAAGAAAAAAAAACTTCATGAATTCCCAAATTTCGGATATAGTTTGACAAATTTTTGCTCATCCCTTAAAGTATGGGGCCCTGTATCATTGATACGGCTGATACGGCGGTAGCTACGCCCCTGCATAGTTACTTCTAAGTGCCTAGTGCGAGTTTAATCGACACACAAGCTTCAATAAACATACATTTTGATTTGTATTATTTATGTCTTCATTTTTCTTAAAACAGGTATCTTCCGTGTGACCACGCCTTTTACAAAAACTGCATGTTGTCCCATATTTGTTGTTTGCATTTGCAACCGCTACATCCTTGACCGAACTGAGCATTATTTTTATAGTTATGTGTACAAAATATCTCAATTATATATATTATAATATCTCTCCTTAGATTTTCATATAAAGCATTCACGCTCCCTGACTTTCAAAGCATCTGAGATCGAAGCTGTTGATATAGATAACCCATCCTCTTTCAACAATCTGGATACTATAATGTGTCTAGTGTGCACGCACGCACACACGCAATCGAGTAAAACTCGATAAAACTCGCACTGGCACTCTGCTCTTTTAACTGAAGTTTAATGATTTGTGACACCAAGATTGATTCCAACGGTGGCAGTTTTAACGTACAATAACTAAAAATTATGCAGCGAGCAACAACAAAGAAGAAATTTAACTTCATCTTAACCCCGAGACTGCTAAATATTGAAATTAGTTTCCATTTTCACGGGCTTCAGCGGGTGGGACGGCTCAGAGTTTCAGACACTGAAAAATTGTGCTAGACGAGCGAGAATTTCAATTTGTGATAATAGCAGCTGCTTTTCAAATGAATATGAATAGGTTTAGTTGAGCCGTGTCGGCAGTCGGATGGGACATGATATACAGGGTGTCTCAGAAACAATGGATAAACCTTTAACTGTTGATAGGTTTCGTCGAGACCTCTCTAATCTCAAATTTTGACTTTAGTAAAAATATCTCGGTTTTCAAGATATTTGATAGTTTATGATTTTTTTTAAAAATGCCACTTTTGGTTGGTTTTTAATGTGCCATTTTTCAAATACGGACTTTTTCTGATTCAGGTTTTTTTAGCTTCTAACGGAATAGTTCAGCTATCAATAACAGTGGTTAAAATTGAGCTAGCTAATCACGAAGTGCTTGGAAAAACAATGTTCCAAAAAAAATTAAACAAGAAATTATTTTTCTTCGTGTTTGGTCTGCTACCATGTAAAAAAAATCTATGACGCTCATCCTGCCCATTATCTTAAAAAAATGCTTAGTTATGCTAGTTTCAAAAAAGGTATGATAAACTTATGCTTAATGTATCTCTGAACTTTTATTACTGCTTGAATAGCAAATGGTATGAAAATTTTAAAAAGATTGTTTGTCGGATTAATTATTTTTCAGATTAATTTTATTCGGTTAATTTAGTTTTCCAGTATTAAGTTTATGCTTCCTTGACTTTCTGACTGGTTGAATAGCAAATAAAATGAAAATTTGAAAAAAAAAAGATTTTTTTTCACTAATAAGCACTTAAAGCTTATTTGTAAACATTCGTTTGCGAGTCACAGAGTTGAGAAACGTGTTTTTTTTTGTGGCCCCTGCCTGCCACATGTCTCATCCACTATGCGCAATCAAAAAGGAGCCTTATCATTAACAGCACATGAGTCATAAGCATTTGCAACCTTACCTGCTATCGAATTTCCTGGAAGGACTTTTTTTACCTGCGTCTGATCATTGGGTTCTTTGTTACGATTGTTAGTGTCCTTCTGAACTCCGGTTGTGACCCACGCGTGTTTTCTGTATTCAAGAGATTCGATAGAGCTTCGATGATTTTAAACGACATTTTGCTGTGATTTTGGACTTGACTAGCTTTGCGATTCGGATATTGTTTGTGCTGTGAAACCTATTGACAACTGGTGATCATATGGACTTGGCTAGCTTTACGATTTGGATATTGTTTGTGCTGTGAAACCTAACTGACAACCAATACATAACACTGAACATGCCTAGACACGTCGCGCGAATATGCAAACATGCATTTCGTTTATGGCGAATGTCGAGGAAATGCTAACGCTGCTGCTCGTCTGTACGCAGAGAGGTAAGATTATTTATTTTCTCTTTAATTCAATCAATCTTATTTTTTTTTAAATCACACACATTTAATGCAACTTTAGTTAAACGTATCAGGATGGGTCTTACATTATGTTATCCTTCTAAAAATAGTCACACGCCGTGTTTAATTAGATTTTAAAATTAAATGAATTAGTAAATTTAATAACGTCATTTTTTGTATTAGGTACCCCAACGCACGTCACCCGGACTATCGAGTTTTTGCTCGGGTACATAATTCGTACTGCGAAGGGAGGCTTCCAGGAAGAGGCATTGGTGGTGCAGGGCCAGGAAGACCAGAAAGAAACGACGATGAAGAAGTAGTAGTCCTCGACGAAATAGAAGAAGATTCAACACGTTCTGTGCGTGGAATTGCAAGTCGAACCGGCATTAATAGAAGCAAAGTGCATCGCATATTGAAAAAATACCTTTTGCACCCTTTCCATATTCAAAGGGTCCAAACTCTACAGCCTGCTGACTATCCGCGCAGGATTGCATTCTGCAGAATCATGTTAAATAAAATAAGGGAGGACCCGCAATTTTTCAATAAAATTTTATGGACGGATGAATCCTCATGCCGGAGAGATGGATATTTCAACATCCACAATCTACATAGCTGGCAAGTTGAAAACCCACATTTGATGAGGGAAGATCGGTCCCAAGTTCAATTTAAAGTTAACTTGTGGACTGGGATTATTGACGGACAGGTGATCGGGCCATATGAACTTCCAGCTACACTGAATAGTGAAATTTACCTTAATTTTTTACAAAATGATTTACCCGGCATGCTAGAAGATGTCAATTTAGAAGTGAGGCGGAGAATGTGGCTTCAAAATGATGGGTGCCCAGCTCACTACGCAATAGTAGTAAGAAATTATTTAAATCAACACTTCCCACAAAGGTGGATAGGCCGGCTCGGCCCTATTTTATGGCCGCCCAGATTGCCGGATCTAAATCCCTTGGATTTTTTTTATTGGGGATGTCTGAAAGGCCTTGTCTACGCGAGGCCAGTATCCTCAATAACACAGTTGCGTACTCGCATACAAAATGCAGCTGCACACATAAAAACGTCTGGTTACGCGCGCCGCATCAAACTTTCTTTTATAAAAAGATGTAGGGCGTGTATCAGAGCGCAAGGACGCCAATTCGAACATTTATTGTAAATTTAATAAAAAATTAAAATTTCATGTTGTTTTATTTCAAATTCTTTATTCAAACTAAGAATTAATAACTATTCCGAAAAAAATCTTTTTAAAATTTCATACCATTTGCTATTCAAGCAGTAATAAAATTTAAGAGATACATTAAGCATAGGTTATCATACCTTTTTTGAAACTAGAATAACTAAGCATTTTTTTAAGATAATGGGCACGATGAGCGTCATACATTTTTTTTACATGGTAGCTGACCAAACACGAAGAAAAATAATTTCTTGTTTAATTTTTTTTGGAACATTGTTTTTTCCAAGCACTTCGTGATTAGCTAGCTCAATTTTAACCACTGTTATTGATAGCTGAACTATTCCGTTAAAAGCTAAAAAAAACTGAATCAGAAAAAGTCGGTATTTGTAAAAATGGCACATTAAAAACCAACCAAAAGTGGCATTTTTAAAAAAAATCATAAACTATCAAATATCTTGAAAACCGAGATATTTTTACTAAAGTCAAAATTTGAGATTAGAGAGGTCTCGACGAAACCTATCAACAGTTAAAGGTTTATCCATTGTTTCTGAGACACCCTGTATAGTTCTGCTCTAGTCTGGACTTTGCTACTTAAACAATGTTATTGTAGTTTATTTTACACATAACAGGGAAGCTCATGGCCTTCACCTCATCTGCTGGTAAGTGACTATAAGATGGAAGCGAGCATCACCTGGACTCCTCAACAGCTGAGGAACTGGCTATCCTGCTTGTAGTTGTTGGAACATAATAATGTCACTTACATTGTTATTATGGCGACAAACTTTCGGCCGCATAAAGGAAAGTGAAACTTTGATAAGATCAGCGGATCTAAAAAGGTCGCATTGGCAGAATCATAATATGATTCGTATTATGAATGGAGTACAATTCATCTTAAGCAAATATTTTTTATTCATCATAAACAAATTCTATATGACAGCTTTGTAATAACAAAGCTGACATATAGAATTTGTTTATGATGAATTGCACTCAATTCGTAATACGAATCATATTATGATCAGATGCGGCATTTTCATGTCCGTAGAAATGACCTAAGGGCGCTTTTGGTGTCGTGCGGATTTGCTCACGCACGCGGGACTAGCCCGCTGCGTGAAACTTTACGCTGCGAGTCACACGCAGTTTGAATATCAGTTTTCTGCGTGTTGCATAATGGTATAGATGTGTTCATTTGTGTTTATATTTTAATTAAAATCAGAAGAATGTGTCGCTTACATACTTTACAAAAGACGAAACAAGAAGACAAAAGTACATGTTGACTCCTTTCTTGAAAACAGGATGTCCCGCACCGGGGTGTTGCCCGCATATACGTCCCGCGTGCGTATTTTACGCTTTACAATAAATATACATATTATGAAATGGTTCTTTGCGGGTGCTACGCATGCGTACCAATTCCGCGTGCGTGAGCAAATCCGCATGACACTAAAAGCGCCCAAAGGGAATCAAAATGTAACAGTCTATTAGGGTTCTGTTCCTCAACAGGAAAAATTGGATTCTTGATCACTCCGTTGTCCGTCTGTCAAGACGTTTTTCGGGGATGCGTAGAAATCATCATATAACAGCTCGTAGACGTCCCCACCGAGGGGCTCGAGTCTACCCTAAGTTAGGGTGTTTAGGCCTTCCTTAGTCAACCACGCTGGTCCAGTGCGAATTCACATACACCTTTGAATTTCTTCGCAGATGTATGCAGGTTGCCTCACGATGTTTTCCTTCACCATAGGAGCGTCAGACAAATTATGAAATCCGAAAATTGACAAACACATCGGTACATGGCGGTCTAGAATCCCGTAGTAAAAATTAAATAAATATCAAACTAAAGTAGAAATATGAAACTGAAATTTATACCAAGTACTGGGGTCAATGGTCTTAAAAAGACAATGGTCGTCACTGTGAAAAAAAAACATACTTGTAAGTTATCGCGATTAAAAGATACGACCGTTTATGTCGCATGCTTTCGTACCTACTTTTTTCGATAAGTATCATAAGGGAATCAAAACTTATAGAGGCCTGCGTGCACGGTTGGCCCCGTGCACGCCGCCGTAAGGCCCTTCGTCTGGGGATTGCCCTGGTGTTCTCGGGCAATCCCCCCTTGGCGATAGCCCGACCGGTGGGTCGGGCTTGCCCGGGCGCGTAGGTAGTGGAGTCGCAGTGTGGACCTTACCTAGCGCGCCCATAAGGGCAGGGAGAACACCGGGGGGTTTTAGTGGGCAGGCCTGGCAGTCTGCCGGGAGAACACGCTCGCTGTCTAGCCAACGGCGGGTACGGTGCGGTTACGCATTTCCCCCCGAGAAAAAAAAAAGGGTAGGTTCTTCCTATTGACCTAGAAATATGAAATATGAAAATTTTGAAAAGCACATGTTAAGGAACATAAATATGAAAACCTGAAAGTTGTAAATCGGATACACGGTTATTTTTTTATCACCCTGGAAAATTATAGGGACGCTTCAGGACACATCCATTATTATATCTCCATCTCCATCTCCATATCTCCATATATAATAAAATCGTAGGGGTACAAATGTTTGTCCGGAAAGATCTCCGAAACTACTGGACAGAATTTGATATGGCTTACACCACAATGCTTAAAATTTTCCGGAAGAACATTTAGGCATAATTTCATTTGCTTAAATTCACTTTTTATTTTTATTCAAAAAATACCATATAAAATTTTTGATGACAAGTATGTAGAAAATCAACATGGCGCACGTGAAATTATTTTGACAAGTCTGTTACATATTGCAAAAAAAAATCTTTTCTGTTATTGGCTGTGCCCATCTGAATTTTGCCAACCAAGAAGTTTAAATTGTATTTTTCTTATGTAGTACCGTGGTGGTAAGGAAAAAGGATCAAGCCATACAACCAATGTATATAGCATTTTTTATGACAATATCACGTCACAAATATAAAATTTGTAGGTTGGTTTAATTTTTGGCCAATTTTCACAAAATCGGTACAATATTTGAAATGTTGAAAAATGAAGATACCCTTTTCAAGGCATTTTGAAAGGTGTTATATTATGTTTTTACATTATGACTAAGGAATCATACTCTTTCATCCATTTAAAACTATTAAAAGTATTACGCGTAGAGGGAGTACGGGACTCTTGATCCTAATGTAACATTGACGTAAATTCGCCGACATAGCTGATGCTCAAAAAAGGTGGATAAAAGTTCGTTTCCAAACCTAGCAATATAGGTATCAAGTGAAAGGCCTTGAAGCGTAGAACATTATGAACCTAGGAAAATCGCCTAAAATTCAACATAGCCGCCGCTCAAAAAAGGTGGATACAAGTTCGTTTCCAAACCTAGCAATATGGGTATCAAATGAAAGGCCTAGAAGAGTAAAGCATTATGAACTTAGGAAAAATGCCCTAAATTAAACATGGCCGCCGCTCAAAAAAATGGATAAAAGTTCGTTTTCAAACCCAGCAATATGGTTATCAAATGAAAGGCCTTGAAGAGTAAAGCATTAGGTATCTAGAAAAATTGACCTAAATTCAACATGGCCGCGGCTCAAAAAAAACGGATAAAAGTTCGTTTCCAAACTCAGCAATATGGGTATCAAATCAAAGGCTCTGATGAATAAAGCACTATGAACCTAGCAACATTGACATAAATTCAACATGGCCGCCGCTCAAAAAAAGGTGGATACAAATTCTTTTCCAAACCTAGCAATATGGGTATCAAATGAAAAGCCTTGAAAAGTAGAGCATTAGGTACCTAGAAAAATTGTCCTAAAGGATAAAAGTTCGTAAAAAAAGGATAAAAGTTCGTTTTCATACCCAGCAATATGGGTATCAAATGAAAGGCGTTGACGAGTAAAGCACTATGAACCTAGCAATATTGACATAAATTCAACATAGCCGCTGCTCGAAAAAGGTGGATAAAAGTTCCTTTCCAAACCTAGCAATATGGGTATCAAATGAAAGGCATCAAAGAGTAGAGCAATATGAACTTAGGAAAATTGGTCTAAATTAAACATGGCCACCGCTCAAAAAAAAAGGATAAAAGTTCGTTTTCAAACCCTGCAATATAGGTATCAAATCAAAAGCTTTGATGCATAAAGCACTATGAACCTAGCAACATTGACATAAATTCAACATGGCTGCCGCTCAAAAATGGTGGATGAAAGTTCGTTTCCAAACCTAGCAATATGGGTGATAGGTACCTGTAGGTTGTGGACTGTAAAGGGTGAGAAACCAGCATGAAAACACGGAATAATTTAAAATAACTATAATAAACCCGCCAAGCAAAATATCAAAATACAACACCAGAAATATCTTCGCATAGCAACCACGTCAATCTATATAAGTCATAATAATATATCAAAACAAAACATATCAAAGACAAATAAGTCACTATAAAAGGTTTGTGCCAGCCAGTCGCTGACATTCCCGACCCTAGTGGAACACTAAGACCTAGCAGCGACTGGTTGACAATCTTCTACGATGTGGAGGAGCTTGCGAACTGGTCGGCGTAGCGTACCCGCTTTGGTCAATACGTCTACTACGCGAACCACTCCGTCAGCTCCAGGAAAGGTTTTTATTATGCGTCCCAGGGGCCAGACCCCGCGTGGGAGTGATGGATCCACAATAACCACCACGTCACCCTCATTGAATTGTTTGTATTTCTTGCTCTTGCCTCTGGATCGTAACGTCGGCAGATACTCCCGTAGCCATCTTTCCCAAAACAGATCAGCAAGCCGTAGGGTTCGTCTCCAATCGCAACGTCTGCTGAGGTCTGCGTCTGAGAGAGAGTGAGTCCATGGCGCCACCGAAGAACTGCCCATAATAAAATGAAATGGTGTGATGGATTGGTAGTGGTCTGAAGATTGAGCGACGTACGTGAGCGGCCGGGAGTTGACAATCGCTTCCGCTTCATGTAAAAGAGTCGTTAATATCTCTTCTCTCGGCGACTGGTCTTTCAAGCAGGCATTAAGTGCCGTCTTCACGGAACGAACCATACGCTCCCATGCGCCTCCCATGAAAGGCGATGCTGGTGGGATAAAGCGCCATTGTATTTTATGACCTGCGCAAAAATCGTTAATCGGTTCGCCATATAGTAATTGAAGCTCTCGTCTCGCGCCCACAAAATTAGTGCCATTGTCCGACATGATCGTCGTCGGAGATCCCCGTCTGGCAATAAACCGCCTTAAGCTGAGAAGGGCGGAGTCAGCAGTGAGTGAGTGCACCAGCTCGAGGTGTACGGCTCTGGTAACTAGGCACGTGTAAAGTGCTACCCATCTCTTCTCTCGCCGTCTGTGTACTGTGACAAATAAGGGGCCAAAGTAATCTACTCCTACGTAGGAAAACACTCTTTGGTGGTGTGCCAGCCTTTCCGGGGGCAACTCTCCTAACGGTGGGATTTGAGGAGTTCGCTTCCTTTTACATGTATAACAGTCCCTGCTGACCTTTTTAATCGTATTTCGGGCCCTCAAAATCATGTAATCCTGCTGTAATTCATTTAGCACCATTTCGTGAAATCCATGTGCGGCGTTAACGTGGTAGTGATAAATAAGAAGACGAGACACGTGATGGCGACCATCCAAGATTATCGGAGAAATCGTATTGTCACTCACCCCAGGCGCAGACCTAATTCTCGAACCCATCCTAATTATACCTTCTTTATCAAGGAAAGGTGCAAGTGCTGCTATTCGGCTTTTCTTAGAGACGGGCTGGGATGCTCTCAGCTGCCTTGTTTATTATAGTTATATTATTTACTAATGCTATGGGTTTCGATGTGGTAGATACCGCGCCATGCAAACACCATCCTAAGAGAGTTCTAGAAGCAACGATCTCATTCTTTCTTCCCACTCTTATCTCGCGACTGACGGTCAGATGCCAATCAGCAGCGCCGATAAGGACCATTGGGCTAGTTTGTTCATGCGTAAGCTCAGGTTCGAGGTCAGCCAGGTGTGGAAAATCGGAGAGACATATTATATCTCTTGTATTTTGCGAATTCAGGGATAGTCGAGTGATGGCTCTTGCATGTTCGACTAAATGGCGGTTAGGTAGATTCCGTCCTCGAATATAAAAACTTACGAAACTTGCCTCAACAGTCGTAGTCATTCCACCCACGCCGATTATTTGAAGGGTCTCTTTCGGAGAAGGCTTAGCACCGATTCTCGCCGCTACATCGCTGTCAATGAGGGTGGTCGTGCTGCCTTCGTCCAGAAGCGCGGCGGTGTTGAATGACCCGTCAGGGCCTTCTACCACAACCGGAAGCACCTTTAGCAAGCCGCGAGGGCGTGACATTGATTGATTCATACCTGTCAAATTAACAAGTGTTGATGAATGATCTAGGACAACATCAGAAGGTAAATATTTACTATCAGCGGTAGCGGCTGAGGTACAGGTTTTTCTTTCCTCAGGTGTCGTCGCAGTATTAATTTGGTCAGTGGTAAGATGTGAAGTTTCTCGTGACGTATTTGTACCGTGTAAGAGCGCGTGGTGGCGTCGCGTGCAACCGTTAGTACCGCAACGTTTAGCACGACACTCGTTCCACTTGTGCGGATTATTTTTCATACAACGGTAACACACCTTAGCCGACCGAATCCACTGCCATCTGTCGTCGACAGAAAGTAACTGAAACGCTTTACATGTCTTTACAGTGTGAGGGCCTTGCTTACAATACTGGCAAGGGGGTTGCGGTGTAGAGGCAGTAGCGGATGTTGCGTGGACTGTCTCTCTACCAGGCCTAGAGTTTATCACCTTTGGATGAAATGACGATGTGGCGGCTATGTCTAGCGTAAAATTATATTTGAGCTGTCGGTCAGCTTCAAGAAGTAAAAAACTAGACAACATTTCAATTTTTGAAATATTGTTTGTTATTGGCATATTAGTGGCAGCATAATCGGTGAAACGGCTTCGTATGTGCTCGCTTAACTTTGACAACACTGCACGGAACAGTTCCTGTGAGTACAAAAATTCGTATTGGCCTAAAATTTTTATGGTACTAACACAATTACGAATTTTATTTGCTAAGCTGTTTATTTGTTCTGGGTTACTTATCTTAGGTATATTCTGAAGAGTGGCGACCTCGTGTGCCACCAAGATTTCAGGCCGTGCGAACGACTGCTCGAGCGCTCGCATAACTTCATTGGGATCACTGGAAGCCCACAAAAGTGAAGCGACAGCTTGGTATGCGGCGCCTCGCAAAGCTTGACTGAGACGTGACATATTCTCTGCTGGAGAGTAAAGGTGGTTAGTTCGATCATAACTCGATTTGAAAGCCATCCAATTCAATATATCCCCGGAAAAGGGGGATAAATCAGGCCTTTTAGGACGATCGTTCAGAGCCGAGATAGCTTGAGTAAGTTGGCATATTGGGTCTTGTTGCGGCGGTGCACCGATCTGGGGGTTCACATTAGTACCTGCGAGAGGGCTGCTTTGTCCGACCAGTCGCAAAGGGGTGTCTCGATGAGGTTCGGAGTTTGCGGTTGGTCGTGGCAGTGGGGGTTCCGACGTGATTGGTCGTACGCTGTTACTCAGGTCACGTTGGAATTGAACCCTATTTTCGTTCTGGTCTAGAACCCACGATGATGTTCGGTGATCACTTCGAACGCAGTGAGACCTGTGAGAGGACTGAAAGGACTTAACAGATGAGTCACAAGCAGCGAATTTCGCCCGCATCGCCAGTTCGTCGGCTTCATCCTCTAGGCGGGCAAGTTCGCGCTGCCTCTCAGCTTCGCGTTGCTGACTCTCAGCCTCGCGTTGGCGCTCGTTGTCTGCTAACTGTCGCGCTCGCTGTGCGCGGCGGCGAACAAGTTCTGCTTCTGCTTCGAGACGCATCGCACGGACTGTAGCAGAAGAATGACACGAGCGCGAGGAAAATGGACGTTGGCTAACGTCTGCGTTGCTAGTGGTGAGTGATTCATCACCCAGGGCGGGCGAACGGTGCGCATCAAGGTGTTGCGACTGAAGATTGCCGTTCGCTGAATGTTGGCCCACGGATGAAAGTGGTAAGTCATTCACCACTGAGTCTACATGTTGGTTGGTACCTTGCTTGGTTTTACTCCGTGTTTCCATTACGCTAATGCGATGAAGTTGCGAAATAAAATAAAATATTAGTGTTACGGATGACAGAGCGTATACTATAAAAAAGCAATGATACTAAGCTCGAATGGACCAAAATGATAGGTACCTGTAGGTTGTGGACTGTAAAGGGTGAGAAACCAGCATGAAAACACGGAATAATTTAAAATAACTATAATAAACCCGCCAAGCAAAATATCAAAATACAACACCAGAAATATCTTCGCATAGCAACCACGTCAATCTATATAAGTCATAATAATATATCAAAACAAAACATATCAAAGACAAATAAGTCACTATAAAAGGTTTGTGCCAGCCAGTCGCTGACAATGGGTATCAAATGAAAGGCGTTGAAGGGTAAAGCATTAGGTAACTAGAAAAATCGATCTAAATTCAACATGGCCGCCGCTAAAAAAAGGATAAAAGTTCGTTTTCAAACGCAGCAATATGGGTATCAAATGAAAGGCCTTGACGAGTAAAGCACTATGAACTTAGCAAAATTGACATAAATTCAAAATAGCCGCTGCTCAAAACAGGTGGATAAAAATTCGTTTCCAAACATAGCAATATGGGTATCAAATGAAAGGCCTCAAAGAGTAGAGCATTATGAACTTAGGAAAATTGTCCTAAATAAAACATGGCCGCCGCTCAAAAAAAATGGATAAAAGTTCGTTTCCAAACCTAGCAATATGGGTATCAAATGAAAGGCCTTGAAGAGTAGAGCATTAGGTACCTAGAAAAATCGACCTTAATTCAACATGGCCGCCGCTAAAAAAAGGATACAAGTTCGTTTTCGAACCCAGCAATATGGGTATCAAATGAAAGTAGTCCTTGATAAGTAAAGCACTATGAACCTAGAAACATTGACATAAATTCAACATAGCCGCTGCTCAAAAAAGGTGGATAAAAGTTCGTTTCCAAACCTAGCAATATGGGTATCAAATAAAAGGTCTCAAAGAGTAGCGCATTATGAACTTAGGAAAATTGCCCTAAATCAAACATGGCCGCCGTTCAAAAAATGGATTAAAGATCGTTTTCAGACCCTAGTTGCTGTGTGTACATAGTAAGGGAACTTACTCGTATGCGAGTATATCTACATAAGTCGGTACATTAAAATCCATGGCAGATTGTTGAATGGGGAATGTCTTGGATTTATTATGCGATCTGGGCTTGCGACTACTATTAGGTAAACGTCGTTGCGACGACATGAATAAGTTAAATAAGTGCTCGAAGAATTCAACAATTTCGCTAAACCTCTGGGAACTTGTTTCACGGAGCAGTTGCGTGGACACCGAAAGGGAGTTAAATTAGTAAAGGGCAATTTTTGAAACATTCGACATTTTTGGGAATAGAGATCCAAAAATTATCAATACATTAATATGCAACATTGAACTTTCAGTATAGCGGCAGTCATATATTTTAGCTAGAAATTATATTTTATCAATGCGTATATTATTATAAGCTCGAAAAGATTGTTCACTTCAGAGCGCAAGGCAGAGTGGAAATATATCACTCCCAGGCGTTGCCTCATACATTATTTATACTTTTCCGTTACCTGAACTATAGTTATAGTTTCAAATTATATTGCTGAAGATTGTCTACCTTCCAAACTATGTAGAATAGGTATTGCATATAATTCGAGGAGCACAGACAATATGATTATTACGAACAAAACAAAGTCGAAAATTATTTATGAAAGTTTTATACACTAAGTAGGTTACCATCAGGAGGTAAGAAATTATAACTTCCGAGATGCTTGCTTGTTCTACTCGAGAAGGCTCTTCCAATTTCTAAACAGGTCAACAATTTTTTTACGTGTATTTGCATACATGGTTGGTGTATGGTGTAATGCAAGGATTGTTAAATATAAATTTTTAATTAGTTTCTGGGTAAATTTCTTTTTTTTTCCTTTGTTTGACGTAATAAAATGCCGGTAAAATCGCAGGACGATGGTTTGGAGATCCCTGGGGGGAGGCCTGTGTCCAATAGAGGGCGCCTCTTAGCTGATGAAGGTCTGTATCGTATTGAGGATGTTGTCGCCTTTGCTGCGCACCAACGAATAGGCGGAATAGGCGACAGCATCCTGAAGATCTCAGGTGGAGTGTGAAACGGGTCAAATCTAAGTATTTACATGTTCGTGGTGCGTCGGTGGTAGAGGTGGCGTTAATGGTTGAAAAAAAAATAGTTAAAAGTGAATAGTTGAATAAAAATATCAGATAATTTTAATAGTTAAAAATATTAGTTAATATTTTTATTCAAATACAATATTTATGTTTTTATTAGCATCGTCGCGATCAATATTTTTATTAATTCGGTTTGTGATTGAAATTATTCATTACGATAATTTTATCAGTTGGTTACATTTATCTATACGGGTGTAACTGAAAACCCCAATAACATTTAAGGGTATGTATCCATCAGAAGTAGATATTCTGTTGGAAAAATATTAGGGCTAACAAACCTACTTTTTTCCCCATACAAACTAAATAAAATATTTTTTGGTATTAAGTGCCGACAGCCCCACGTAAGCGTACGAGGAGTACTACGGTCATGTCTGTCACGTGTCATTTTGTGTTTAAATTTCTTTTGTGTTAAGAGCTGATTATGGTTGTCACTTGAAAGTTTTTGCTTTCAGTTTAAAATCAAATAACTCTGAAAGTATTGGGGTGGCAGGTCTCAGACAAGCACCGAAGGTCCATTTACTATGTAACTTATATGCCCCTTAAATGTTATTGGGGTGTTCAGTTACACCCGGTATACCAATAAATATTACTCTCGCGTTAAAATCAACTTAAATTGAATGACTATTTTTATTCGATATGGTTGAAAATATTAATCGAATATGTGTAATTTTTGTTATTAGTTCATTTTAAAGGTTGATAAATATATTCAACAACACTAGTCGGTGGCGCTGTGGACTCGACACTGGCCTTCTAATAGGTAGGTCCGAAGTTCGATAGTGCCACGTATCAATGTGTTTTTCGTTTTCGAATTTCATATGTACATTTGTCTGACGCTCCTACGGTGAAGGAAACCATCGTGAGGAGCCCTGCATACATCTGTGAAGAAGTTCAAAGGTGTATGTGAAGTCGACCAATCCGCACTGGGCCAGCGTGGTTGACTAAGGCCTGATCACCCTAACTTAGGGTAGAATCGAGCTCCTCGGTTGGGACGTGTATGAGCTGGGATATTGAAGAGTCTCAACGGCTAAGTTACACAGTCGTGAATACAATATTAACCTTCTCAGAGATCGGTGATATTCCACGTATGATAATAAGTATTCTTATTCTATACGAGAGCAATAAAAAAACGCATTAAATTGACTTATGACCAATATTATGAGGGCCTTATCTAAGAAGCATAAGGAACCAATCCGTCTATTTTATTGGTATATTATTTAATGTAAGTATTTTTATACTATCGTCTCCATTACGTTATCATTTTCTAAAAATAAATAACCTGATACCAAAAAGTCTATAAAAATATAACACTAAAATGTTGTTTATACATAATAAAAATACAAACGATTATTTTGGTTTTATACAAAGTAATGTCATTTATTGTGAATTGGCAACCATTTTGTTAGTTAGAGAAATTAATATTTAAAAGCCTACGACATACTGACCGACGACGGACAGTGGAAATGACGGGCCAATTAGATTTTAATTTTCTAAATTGTTTCATCATCCAGATTGTTTTGAAGATGTCATGGCGAAGTCTCAACGTCATATTCGTATTGATTTCTTTATATATTTAAAACACACACGTATTGTATCAGTATGTAGATTGGTTCGCGAGAGTAACGCAGACAGAGAAATGAATAATTTGGAGAAAACACGAATGAAATATGCGAGGTTATTTGTTGGTACCGATAAACAGGACGGATTGTGGAAGAGTGGATGTGGTAGTTTACATTAATTTAGAGGGTGGAAATTATAAATGTTTTGTTATACCTACTAACTACTTTAATAGTTTTATTTTTTCAAGAACATGACATTTGTAGATGTATCGATTACCAATGAGATTATATAACTTTGCGTGGGAATTAATGTACATACTTTATGTATATAAATAAGTATATTATACTCGCAAAAAAGTGGCATATAAATTCATGCCTTCTTTCTAAAATATACATGGGTTCATGGCGACTTGCATTACCCTTACTAAAGTGACAAATATACGGTTAAAATATAGTTCCATCTTTGAAAATTTCAAACAAATAACAGAGACAAAACGATTATTTGAACACATTCAGCGTCAAACGTCGGCGTGCGTTGTGCACGTCAGCTTTAGGATTGAAAAAGGAAACAGTTTATTTTGAATTCCATCGAAAACAAAAAAGGGTTTAAGCCTTTTTAAATTTAAGTTTAAGTCAATGTCCTTCTAACTCATATTTGGTCAGGGTGGCCAATCTCAATAGAGATAAAGCCATTTGCGCGTTAGATCTTATAGTGCACAAGAGACTGCGCAAATGCAAGTGCATTCTCTGTACCGACACAATCGGAACGAGGTTAGGCGCAGAACCTACTGTTTATCGCATGAAAGTGTTCGAAATGCTTTAGATTATTAGTCTCCCATCATAGGACTGACCATGGCTAAAGTTACTTAACTTGAGCAATCGTTACTCGAGCGAGCGCACACACAAATGCGCCATCGGGCTTCTCAGAAAGTAAACAAAGTAATTAACCAGCTTGTCATGCAGCTTGTCACGAATAACAATGCCACATCCACGAGCTTCCCCGTATTCGAGCGGTGTAGAGTTCGTCTCTACAAATGTGATGATGCATATTAGGCTTTCATTTTCCGGTGCGAGGGGAGCAGGAGTGATCGCCGCCATTCGTTTGGTACAGTTCGGCAGTTGGCGACGAATATAATAGACATAATAGTGCTCGCTGGCTCCGCGCAATATCGCTGATGCGCCATTGTTTTCGACAGTGTCTTTCGAGTTGGTTTACATGCATGTATTGTTTTTGTGTAGATGTATCAATTTGTGTCTATTTTCGCTATGACTAAACTTTACTGAGATTTGTAATTGGTAATTAACAAGATTTCTCACTTTATTAACTATTAATAATTACCTATAATATAGACTATGTACCACCGGAGGGAGACTCTGTACCAGGGTCGTCTGCTTGGGCACCTACGTCTTACCTATTTCTGCCGCTAAGCTGCAGTGCTTGCATTGCTGTGTTCCGGTTTGAAGGGTAAGATATGGCAGAGAAATTACTGAGTACCGTGACTTTACTTCTGATATCACAAGTTTGTAACGTACAATGTGGTTCTTGTAGGGGTTGCAGTTTTGCTGCGAATTTCACAAGAGCTACATGACGTATTGAGCCACAACCAGGTGACTGTTACCACTTACCACCAGGTGGGCAGTTTGCTTGTTTGCCAACTTATTTGCAATAAAAAAATATATAAATTCTTAAAGAAACAACGTTGCATAATGTACAGATTGGAAGATCTATAAAAATGTAGCGACATAAAATGGTCTTATTAACCCTGGTCTAAAGTAAGTCTTGGTTTAAACTTGGTGCGTTTTCATTTGTGTTAATATGCGTAGATAGAGATGGCGTCAAGTTTAAATATTTTGCAATCATAAAAAAAAGACGGCAAGTGTCTAAATAAAAAAAATATTGAAAAGGCACTGGCACACTTTTATACAGTCAAATACAAAGAAAATTTCACCTCAATAATCACTTACACATACCTACTACTGCATACAACATTAAAATGGTCTTCATTCAAACATTACTTGATTGGGAGCTCTTGAATCGTCGTAATTTTTTTACCTTCCGCCCATTCAGGACGTCTTCGCAAGAAACTTATCAGCTTTATCAAAAGTATCGAAATTTACATACAATTATGTAGATACAGCGATAGATTACATAAACAGTTATACAAACAGGGTGTAACCCTAAGGTTAAGTCGATCTAGATCCATTAATACCCACCCCAAACTATATTATTTTTGTATATATACAAAAAATGTAAGAATTTAATAATGTAACTGGAACATTGGTAAAGTGAGACAAATAAAGATTTCGGTTTTTTTTGCAATTTCTTTTACTATATTCGATTTTTTCATTGGTCGCCTGAAAGGGATTGCTATAAAGCAAGAAGACCGCCTATTGCTCCGAATGTTATATTTGTCGAGTCCTTTTTAGCGAAGGAACCCTATAGTTTCGCCATGTCTGTCTGTCTGTCCGCGGTTTTACTCAGAGACTATTAGTATTAGAAAGCTGTAATTTGGTACGGGTATGTATATTAATCATGACAAAAAAGTGGTAGAAAAAAATATTGAAACTAAATTTATTTTAGGGTAGTTCCCATACAAATAAAGTGGGAGTAAATTTTTTTCTCGACCAACCCATCGTGTGGAATATTGTTGAATAGGTGCTTAAAAAAATGTAAGGTCCAGAACACTATTTTTCGATTTAGGGATGCGGGTCTGAAATGTTTGGTTGCAAATTTTTGTTAGAGGTAAGTGTCCCCCCCTCTATCTGCTAAACGGTTATATATGGACACGTGAAAAAAATAACAACAGTAGTATATAGTTATAACGAAGTTTAAAGGAAAACTATCAGAGTTGAGTACTAAGTACAAACTAAAAAGTTATAGACGACCAACTTATAAAATGTACTCGGAAAAGTAACATTTCATTGAAAATTAGTACTCAATATAAATTAACGAACTACAGAACCATATAAATTTACAAATCATTGCAGCTTTAATAATAATGCCTAATTTAATAGCAACGTGTTGTGAGGTGTATCCTTCATCTCACCTGATAATAAGGCCGAACGTGGATGCGAGCTTTACCTGAATTCCCAAACAATTAAGGAACTGGTTTTCTAACCTCTAATTGTTGGAACTATTGTTTGTTATTTCGGAGACAAACTTAGAAAAGACGGTGGTAGCTAGCCAGGCCGGCGCAGAAGCCGGGGGAAGGATCTCGACGACCTTCTGCGGCTGGCCTCGGTGGCTACCACCTTAGTAGTTCGGCGGATTGAGTTGCTGGGCCTCAGGATGGCGCTGCACAAGACGGAGGCCCTGGTCTTCCACGGGCCTCGGCGAGGTGTCCCCGCGGGCGCGGAGATCGCGGTCGCGGGTGAGAGGGTGCCGCTCAAGCGGAATATCAAATATCTTGGGCTTGTCATTGACGGGCGGTGGGGGTTCGAGGAGCATTTTCGCCGCCTCAAACCTCGCCTCCTTGGTGCCGCCGATGCCCTTGGGCGTTTGCTCCCCAATGTGGGGGGCCCGAGCCCGACAGTCCGAGGTCTGTACGCAGGCGTCGTCAAAAGTATGGCCCTGTATGGGGCTCCCGTTTGGGCCGACGCCCTCAGCCCACGTGCTGTCGCGTGCCTGCACAGGGCACAGCGCGCCATGGCGCTGAGGGCAATCAGGGGATACCGCACGGTGTCCCACACGGCGGCCTGCCTTTGGAATTAGCGTCCCACGTCCTTGCTGCGGCCTACCGCGTCCGCGTATCACGCACGCTCGGGATGGCGGCCGGCGCATGGCGCCTAGAGAGAGGGCCTCCGCCTTGGAGGAGGCCATAGTGGAGATGTTTCGCCTGTGGTCCGATGAGCTAACGGGTTCAGCCTCCGGATCGGACACTCTGTCCAGGACCGTCGAGGCCATGCACCCGTTCCTCTCGACATGGGCGAACAGGCACCAGGGGTCGCTGTCGTACCATTAGGTGCAAATTCTCAGCGGCCATGGTTGCTTTGGCCGCTATTTGCACCGTATTGGGCGCGAACCGACCCCCGGGTGCCACCATTGTGGCGTGCCCACCTGATTGTAAGTGGTAACAGTCACCTATAATACATGCGGCTGTGAGATTCGCAGCAAAACTGCAACCCCCACAAGAACCACAGTGTACGTTGCCAACTTGTGACACCAGATGTAAAGTCACAGTACCCAGTAATTTCACTGCCATATCTTACCCTTCAAACCGGAACACAGCAATGCAAGCACTGCTGCTTTGCAGCAGAAATAGGTAAGACGGAGGTACCGAAGCAGACGACCTTGGTACAGAGTCTCCCTCCAGATAAGGCAACAGTAACAAATGTTTTAGTTAGTTATCGGTTAACCACCGTCTTATCCGTTAATGACTATGTAACAAAACCAAGAATGTAAATGGCGATTTAAAAGAGGAGATACAAAAATTTTACCTTTCGAGTTTCTTGCCTGTTTTTCTCGAGAAGGCTCTCCCAATTTCGGAACAGGTGTAGATTCAACCTTTTTTTTTCATTCCTACTTGTATTTGCAGACATCTTGAGCATATTCAGATTATATGCATAAATAAAGTTAAATATGTTTCCTTTGAATTCGAATGTTTTGCTTTGTTTTGACGTCAATAAGTGCCTGTAAAGGCCTATGTTGAATAAAGATTTTTGAATTTGAATTTAACCAACAATCATCATCACAGCTCATGTACCTCCCCACCGAAGGGCTCGAGCCTACCCTAAGCTAGGGTGTTTAGGCCTTAGTCAACCACGCGGGCCCTGTGCGGATTGGTTGACTTCACATACACCTCTGAATTTTGAAATATGCAGGTTGCGACACAATGTTTTCCTTCACCGTAGGAGCGTCGACTAATGTACATATGAAATTCGAAAAACAAAAAACACATTGGTACATGGTAGGATCGAGCCCCGGACCTCTGATTAAAAGACCAGTACCGAGTCCACAGCGCCACCGACGCCATCAACATTAACTGTTTCTAAAAGCGATGCTATTATAGTAATACCTGTAAAGATAATTGTAAGTTTAATAATAAATAAATAAATTATTGACACGTCTTAAATGCATTAACACTCGCGGAATAAGGTCACAGGGTTTGAAAACGCCAAAGGATTACTCGGGCAGTGTTTTTTTTGAGGGTTAGCCGCAGGTGGCTGTTACAGCTTCACTTTGATATCGGGCAGTGTTATCTGATTGTCTTGTGGTGCATTTGGATTGCAATGCCAGTGTTCGATCACAGACGGTGAACCAAGAAGGCCCGCTTTTGAACACTTAAGCCAAACTTGAATTGGAGCATGTGGTAGATGATGTAATTAATAATATATTGAAATCACATCCCGTGTTCCGCATACTAAAAGCTCTCAACAGATCAGCTTCCAGCCCGCGGCTACAATCTGTGTAATGGAACTAAATCAAGTTTGTGGTTAACTTGCTAGTTTGATTAAACAAATAGAGTGCGTCAATTAGCTTGTATATTTGATCGTGTAACCGAGGGACTTGTTAAATTAGGGTTAGATGATAACAATTATATGGTTGGTATTGTTGAAATTGACGCGTTTAACAAGGTTTCTTTTTGAATGTAGAGTCATTTTAAAAGCTTGCATTTACATATTATACGAGTATGTATGTTTATTATAGAAACGTTTTTATAGAACATTTTATTTTTTAACTTTTGTCTAGCTTCCTTTTAACTCGAAAGATATGATGTAATTGTGGTGACTCTGAACTTTTAATTATTCACTCTAGGATGTAGCCATATATTTGATTGTTCTTAGAATCTTTCATTACCTTTGCATGTTTAGAAAAAATGTCAAATACATTTATAAACATGGCTACCCAGAACTTATTCAATCTGAGCGAAAACTAGTGCCACTAGAGGGTTTCAACTGTAATCTCTTTTTGGTTAATTGGTTACGCCAACATAATTGGTTAAGTCGGTCTGTAATTTAATTAGTTAAGCTAAAATAGATCTTTCTCACTTTTAATAGGTTCATAAGTACGTATCAATTTAAAAAATCTTTAAAGACTTCGTTTAAATTAGTTCGTTAGTAATAAAACAATTTTACAAATTTTTCATTTGTGTCTTTGCATTTTCTTTAAAAAATACATATCTTTATATTGAGTAATTATTTAGCTTTTTTCACAAAAACAAATAAATTGCCAAGTATGTATTGCTAAGTATTTCATAATACACATTATCCTTTTGCAGAAAGAAAGCTTTTGTAGCTATCTAAAGCCTCTTTGTGCCTCGCCTTTAGTGTTCGCATCGTCAAATGGTAAGCTGTAGGGGTAGGTTCGACTCTTTTTCGAGCTGATTTTTTTTTGTATTGATTTATATAGCATTTTTGAATAAAATACAAAAAAAACATACATACAAACAATAGTGATGCTTCTGGCCTTCATCTCTCCTGATGGTAAGTGACGATAAGGCCGAAGGTGGAAGCGAGCTTCACCTGGACTCCTCAACAACTGAGGAACTGGCTATCTTACCTCTCATTGTCGGAACACAACAATGGCATTAATATTGTTATTATGGCGGCGAACTTAGGAAAGACGGCCCTTAGTTAGTAGCTAAGCGAGCCAAGTGGGCTCATAAAGCTATATCATTAACCAAGTCATCCAGAAAAACTTCTGCGCCTATTGGGAATCGATCACATCAAAGCAACACCATTTTTTTTACGAGGGGAATGCGTGACCGCACCGTACTCGCCGTTGGCTAGACGACGAGCGTGTGTGGGGCTCTCCCGGCAGAGTGCCAGGCCTACCCAATAAACCACCCGGTGTTCTTCCTGCCCTTATGGACGCGCGTGGTAGGGTCCACACTGCGACTACCACTACCAACGCGCCCGGGCTAGCCCGACCTGGCTGGTCGGGCTATCGCCAAGGGGGGATTGCCCGAGAACACCAGGGCAATCCCCAAACGGAGGGCCTTACGGCCGCGTACACGGGGCCAACCGTGCACGCAGGCCTCCACGGCTGGGTCATTAGACGGACATTGCTTGCGCGAATGCCCGCCTTCGCCTGCCTGTCCGTCTGCGGCGGATGGGAGCGGCTTGAGGATCATTCTCCCGGGTGGTGTCAACCAGTATACCCCGGAGGTGGTATATAAGTGCAAACGCACACGAACATCTATCGGTGACCGATTTTTGACGATGGAAAATCAAACATATGGATTTACAAAAAGTCAGACAAAAAATTCGACGAATCCCGGTCGACCCGATTTTCGGTGAAAAATCAATAGACGGTCGGGAATTTGGATTTGAATTAAATCCATGACGTGCACTGCTCTCGACAGCTCTCTTCTTTCTCTCGACAAAGTGACAGACTTGTGAATTGAGTCACTCATCATAGAGGAGAAATGGGGCCCATTAACGGGCCTACAAAAGTCGGTCGTGTCGTGTGCATTTTTTGCAAGCTCTTTAACGAACGATCGCTGGCGTTAGGACAACTGCGCGCCCGCTCGGTGGTAATTCCGAAAATCCTAAACAATAATTACTCCGACACGACGATCTCATCTATATCACCTTATCTATGTATACCTCATCATAACGATAAATAATGGATTCCGCCTCGTAAACCCCATGAATGGATGTGGCGCAATCGCCCTGAAAATTCCCGGTTTACGACTCAACACTCAATAGCTTTTACGAGTGCGCTTGTTACCCGGAATTTCAGATCTGCCCGCTTTGTGCAGATAGCTTTACGATAGACGAGCTGGTGCACGGTTTTTTCAGGTTTGTTTTTAAGTGTTTTCAATCAGAGCGCCGAGAGAGGAATGTTTGAGTGTTTTGTTCGTAGAAATCTACTTAAAATAGACACGGACCTTGTGTAAGAATTGAAATTGAAAAAGAATTGATATTAAGATTAAATTAGTGTTTTCCTCGATTTTCTATGGGATCCCATCATCCGATCCTGACTTTGGTGACTATGGGACCACCCTTGCAGTATACTCTATCAAATACAAAAAGAATTTTGGAAATCGGTTTAAAATTGACGGAGTTATGAGGTAACAAACATAAAAAAAATACAACCGAATTGATAACCTCCTCCTTTTTTGAAGTCGGTTAAAAATGAATATAACGAAAATTGTTTCAAGCGTCTCGCACTATTAGGTATCTATTCTGTGGTCTTACTTAAAAAGGGCATGACATTGTAATATTGATATATTCTTAGCAAATTATAGTACATATAAATTTGTAAAACGTAGGTTACAACAAATAAATTTAGTTACTTAATTTTATATGTAGACTAATAGACTGACTGTTTGTTAACCCCAATAAAGAGAAAAAAATTGACATTAAAACTTGGTTAATCAATATGTAAAAGTATTTTAAAGAGTCATGCCAGTTGAAGTATCATCGAGCCAGTTTAGGTCTAACACAAAAATTATTTTCAAGATAATTTTTAAAAAACGCAATGCTGTATTTGAAGCTTTCTTACGTTGCAGTTGTGTTGTGTAATATACGTTGTAAGTCTTCCTGATTTTTCCTTGTATTGATTTCGATTTTAAGTTCATTTATTGATTCGAATGTCTTTTTGAAAAAGTCAATAAGAAAACTACAGGTTATCATATCACAATAACTTGTCTAGTTTTTTTATCGTTTAAATATACGAATTTTTGTTCCATTCTCATTTTTACTTAAAATAATAAATAAAGGCTAACCAAGTTACAACTTAAATTTACATATTAATTAAAGTTACGCAGCTAAAACTTATTTCTATATTTCATAATAATATAATATTAAACATAATACTTAATTATTCGTTACCTGCATGTAGAAACATTCAAACCTAAACAGCAAAACTTTCCGAAAACGAATGAAACAAATGCAACGTATTCATTAAACCTTCACCTGAAGAGAGCGCTGCACCTGCGTCCGCCATCTTGAAATACACACCCGCCATTGTTTCCTCCATTTTGTTTGTCTCGGGGATGGGGATGTGGAAAAGTAACGATATTTATCGAACTAACAATTATATAAGAAATAAGTATTTTTATTAGCTAACAACTTGAAAGTTAATTGTGAGAACAATTAGGTCTGCATACAGATGGTGCGTCGGTGGTGCTGTGGAGGTACGTCGGTGTAGCACTATGCACGTGGCACTGATCTTCAAATTGGTAGGTCCGTTACACGATCCTGCCATGTAACGAAAAATAAATGTGTTTTTCGTTTTTCGAATTTCATATTATGTACATTTGCCGATGCTCCTACGGTGAAGGAAAACATCGTGAGGCAACCTGCATATATCTGCGAAGGAATTCAAAGGTGTATGTGAAGTCGACCAATTCGCATTGGAACAGCGTGGTTGATTAAGACCTAATCACCCTAACTTAGGGCAGGCTCGAGCTCCTCGGTGGAAACTAATATGAGCTGTAATGATGATGACATTGAGTATGAAGTAGAGCTTCAGATACATATTGCAGTTCAGAGACCTATGTGTGCTTAATTTTATCAGAATTGGATTTAATTCGCTATCTTATTGTTTTGTAGATAATCATATTATTCCATTGACTTTAAATCCAATTAAGTTTATTTATTCGGCAGAAATAATAATTATGGTCATATAGCTACACTTTAAAAAAAAACTTAATATTATCGAAATGGTCTTCATTGAGCACATATTGCAAAATTTCCAATGCTGATCTTGCATGCAGCCGTATGTTTATTACAGTGACATTACGCGTAAACACATTTTAATAATGAGTTTTTGATAAACAATTAATTATTTATTGGTTATTTTGAAACACCGTGTATATAAGACTAGTGGGCCCGGCAGACGTTGTCCTGCCCGATTACAGCGCCACCTACCGGATCCAACTGTACGTTTAAATTAAACCTTCCTTGGACCTATTCTAACACACAGAAAATTTTGTAAGAATTGGTCAAGCAATTGAAGAGTTTTTGCGAGTCTAACACAGCGATTCATTTTTATATATAAAGAAGATAAGAAGAAGAAGAAAATTAAGAATATTTAACACTGCGGACCCACCATGCCCCTGGCCATCGATATTTTTAGCCCAAGCCTAGTTTGTCTTGACGTCCGGCCCGTCTGACGGATTACGGGATTCAACTAGCTGTAATGAAATATTTCCCTCTGAACCGCACAATTATTATATTTTTATTACGGCTATACGAAAATGGGAGTAATTAAGAGCTCGCCGGTTTTGGATTAAGGTTTAATTAGTGCTGTCTTAGTTTCCCTCCGGTAATTAACAAGGAATGGAACAACGTAAAATGTTTTTGCTTGGTTTCGTATAAAGCTAGGTCTTGTTACTTTAATGAGTTTTGTTTTTTTTTCTGATGCTAAAATACAGGACTAAATAGTAAAATCAGCTCCCATAGTGTTATTTATTTATTGACAAATCGTAGAGGGAGATTCCGTACCTGAGTTGACTGCGCGGGTAATCTATTTTACCTGTTTCTGCCGCAAAGCAGCTGAGCTTGCATTGCTGTGTTCCGGTTTGATTGAAGGGTAGGACAGGCAGTGAAATACTGTACATCCTATGTCACAAGTTCGCAACGTACACTAAAGTCGTCACCGTTGTGGGCACGATGGGCATACCCATGACCCTAATAGACTTTGACGTCACAATTTCACGGTCCACATAGTATAGACTGATGATGATATTATATATATCTAATGTCTAAATAAAAAGTTTGGTCATAACAGATCTTACATCTTTCTTGCGCCAAATACATTTATTTTTTAAGTTTTCGTTCGTAGAGAATGCCTCGTTGCATTAAGTCCGCCCTTTGTACCTTTATAGTGTAAAGATAAAATGAATAAAAAAATAACGAATCTTGGTCAGGGGTAATCTGTGGTCAGGGCGTCATATATTTTGTGCCTAAACATCTCCTATGTAGCAATGCACTATATTGATCATGAGCGTCATGCTCTGACTCATACTTGAAAGATCGGGTGGCTGTGACCCATGTGACCACTACCTCTTTAGAGGCCTGGATCTGCGCCTAGTCATTGTAGGGGCTGCATATTGTGAATCTTACTAGAACTACATGTACGTACAATTAAAGAATTTTCAAAGGTTGACAATTATTCGTATTGGGTCGTATGATACCAGTACATGAACTTGAAATGACAGTTCACGTCACACTATTAGGAGATTCAAAATATTCAAAATGTCGAATGCTCACGTAAGCGAGCCGATGGCTCATTCATTCAGCACCATAGCTGAATCAAGTGGCCGTATCGCAAGAGGTCTGCAGACCGAAACCCGCTACAGCACTTGTTTTTTGATGATTTTTAAAACGGAGTTTATAAATGAAAGAGAAATACCCCATAGTGAAAGTGAAAATGTGTATTAAAAGAAAATACAGGTAAAAAAGAAACAAGTGGACCAAATTAATTTCGGCATTAGTTTTAAGTCAAGAAAATATTTTACAAAAATAAAAACCGACTTCAAAAACACTGAAAAGTTAAAAATAATATATGAATAGGTACAGACAACATCACACTTCTATATTGAAGTCGGTGCCACCGATGATCTCCTAGAAAGTCTTAAAATTTGTCATTGACTTCAATATAGAAGTGCGATGTGACACTTCTACAATATAGAAGACAATATAAAATATAGAGAAATATAGAATATAGACAATATAGAAGTGTGATGTGACACTTCTGTGACACTTCTATAATATCATAGATATATATGACAAAAAGTTTTAATATTTCCACATTAAAACTTTTTGTTACGTAATTCATTATATCTTCTCTTCACTCGGTCATATTATCTTAAAATCCTATTTTCTCTTAGAAGAAAACACCATCCCTCCTAGAGCTTAACTTGCAATTATCATAACCGACAAAGTGATGCATTAAACAATTTGCAGCGACCTTCCGTCAGGAAGAGAGTGCCTTTCCGACTCCTTAATCTGGTTTCACATTAAACTTGTTACTTTGTTTCAAATTGCATTTGAGGCATCTTATAAAAACTTATACATAATGCATGCAACGCCTGCAGCTGGCGGGAACCCTACCATAGGTCTCAGATTGAATTTTTGAAAGTTTATTTATCATTAAGGGGCCACAGTACCTACTACTAGCGCCGCCATTCGTTTTTTATTAATTATGATAAATTAAAGACGTTTCTACAAAAAATAGATCAGTCAAGAACTCAAAACAGATATTTCAGATTTATTGAGCTATTCAGGCATATATTAAATGTATGTATAGGAATAATCATAATCCGAATTATTGCTCAAAGTGGCCACTTTTATCTAGATTTAGATTTAAGAAACTAGATTCTTGTCCTATTATAATATTATAAAGAGGAAAGATTTGATTGTTTGCATTGAATAGGCTCCGAAACTACTGGACTGGACCGATTTGAAAAATTCTTTCACATTTAGAATTCTACATTATTCCTAATGAACATAGGCTACATAATTATTTTTCTTACGGGAAAATATAAAATTCCCAGAATTTCAGAAAATTTGAGAAGAATTTGAACTGGTTACGACATAGACAAGAATCATTCGCGTAAAATGTAGAGCACTAATAATTTCAAACTACTTACTAATTAGTGTGCACTCCATCGTTATCTACACAGAACGTCTAGATTGTAGAAAAATGCCTGATTGCTCGTGTTGCTCTGCAAAAGACTCAAAAACGACGTTCCTAAGAAAAATGGTATTGGCAGACAGGCAAACGAAAAACGGAGTGATCCTATAATGGTGTTTTCCTTTTGTGGCGCGGATCCCTAAACATAATGCTTATCATATTAAAAACTGTGAATTCTGATTCTAGCCACATGGTAGTTCCTGTGCCAGTTGAAACAAAGACGCCAGCAAAGACTGGCTGCCGGCTGAAATACAAGCGAGCTATCTGGGTTCACGACTGCGCTCCGGCGCTGTGGCTTATCGCGACATTAAAGCTATGACGACGCCTCCAGCCACCGCTCGACTTTTAAACGGTTTCTGATGTATTGTGCTCCGGGAGATTGTGATGCGGTTGTGATAATGCGCTTTTCTGAGAACCTGTCGAGGAATGTGCTATTGTTACGCGAAAACAACCGGATTTTCTGTGGAAAAGGGCAAGGAAGACGTGTGAGAAAGGACATTTTTACTAGCGGAATTCGATTATATCACTCGTTCCCTAGGGATCTCATCAAAATTCGGTTTAAAAAGTTTCCTATATCCTTCCTTAGGGCTAACAGGCGGCCAGACAGACAGACAGACAGACCAGAAACTTTCGCTTTTATATACATGTAGAGATTAATCTCTACTTCTCTACTAATATTATAAAAGCGAAAGTAAGTGGAATACAGGGGAGAGTGACTCATATTGAACTCTTTTGTGCTTCACATGCAAGCCTAGTATGAGTTATAAAATGTCAACCAATCTTGATCAATAAATGTATATTTTATTGATTTATTAATTTAGACTCACCATCATCACAGCTCATATACGTCCCCACCGAGGGGCTCGAGCCTACCCTATGTTAGGGTGATTAGGCCTTAGTCAACCACGCTGGCCCAATGCGGATTGGTCGACTTCACATACACCATTGAATCTCTTCGCAGATGTATGCAGGTTTCCTCACGATGTTTTCCTTCACCGTAGGAGCGTCAGACAAATGTACATATGAAATTCGAAAACGAAAAACACAGTGGTACATGGCGGTCTCGAACCCGAACCTCCCGATTGGAAGGCAAGTGCCGAGTCCACAGCGCCACCGACGCTCACCAACAGTTATTATATTATAACATTTACATTTAGTTAGAAATATGGACATATCTTAATGTATAACTAATTACAGGTAAGTACAACATACACAAATATACATTACTTATAACATAACAACAAGTAAACACAGCGTGTAAATACAACATACACAATTATACTTTTAAATAAGTGGTAGGTAGTGGACTCTTTGGCGGCTTAGACGGGTAATACAAATAGATAAAAAATACATAGTTACTACTCCAATAAGTATTCTAGAACATATCTCCTGAATATCAGCAATAACTACGAGAAGTTATACTCGTATAGTATGGCTTTAATATAGTATTGGAGACGCAAGCTGAAATTCTTATTATATTGATTTCATAATACGCAGAGCAATGTATGTCGATTAAACATTAATTTACAATCTGTCTGCATAGTTAATACAAGTTAAGCTAACACGTCAGTATATAAAGACATACTTACATGTTCATTTCAATTACAACCGAACGACCAGATTCTCCACTTAGTGAATTATTCATATTAAGTAATAATTAATCCACCGTTGCGTACGTTTGCTAATCAAATAATGAGATGAGATGCGGACCCCATTATCAATACAGCGGCCACATTTAGCTGGTCAGTGTTTGAGAGAAAATATTAAGTTACCCGCTCGCGGTCTTCAGGAGTTTTTGTAGTAGGAAATGTGAGATTTGCTTTGAATTAAAATGTTTGAAGTTTTCGGTGTGTAGAAACTTCAAACCCATTCCCTAACCTCCTGTTGCCTTGACTTCGTTTAAAATTTAATTAACAAACAACAAATCATCACATCTCATATACGTCCCCACCGAGGGGCTCGAGCCCTAAGTTAGGGTGTTAAGGCCTTAGCACGAATATATAATAGTACTCCATATCTTAGTCAACCACACTGACCCAGTGCGCATTGGTTGACTTCACATACACTTTTTTTTATATAAAAAGCGTCGCTGGCGTAGTGCGTAAGGCCGTCGCCTTCCAATCGGGAGGTAGCGGTTCGAACCCCGCCACGTATATAATATGTTTCCAATTTTGAATTCATATGTACGTTTATTCGACGCTTTTACGGTGAAGGAAAACATCGTGAGGAAACCTGCACACACCCGTGAAGGAAGAATTTCATTACAGGTTGTCTCATACACAAGTCGACCAACCCGCACTTGGCCTGCGTGGTTGACTAAGGCCTAATCGCCCTAGTTTAGGGTAGGCTCGAGCTCCTCGGTGGGGATATATATGAGCAGTTAATGATAACATACACCTTTCTTTAAATTTCTTCGCAGGTTGCCTCACGATGTTTTCCTTCATCGTAAGACCGACAAACAAATGTACGTATGAAATTCGAAATACGATAAACACAGTGGTATAATCAATCACAAACAATCATCCGGGGCGTGTCAGTTGTAACACTGCGGCGTAGTAGCTGACGTGGCCCGAGGAGGTCCGAAGAAATTGGGTTTTTTAGTTCCTAGATCGCCTAGACTAAATACAAGATGAACGTCGAGGTGGGAATACTCCGCACTGTGCGGGGAAAGTCCTACATAGGCCTGTCGATTAGTCATCGGCAGGAACGGTGCATAACAGCATTCCACCTTGTCACAGATTATAATATAACACTACAGAATAATATAACACTAAATGTTGTATTTTTATGTAGATAATAAATAAAAAATAAGATTTCATTAATAAAAGGGCCTGGTAGGGAAGTAGGGGCTACTTTACAGGCTTAACAGAGCTAAAGCTATCTATGAAATGAAATAATTTATTTAACGAAAAAACATGGTAAAATATTGTTGTTATGTTTGTCCTGTTCAAAATGCTTTGCTATTACGACAAAAAAATAGTTTACGACCTATTCTCAGACGTACCGAATATTCACAAAAAAAAATCATACAAATCGGTCACGCCGTTTCGGAGGAATTTGGTTACAAACACTGTGACACGAGAATTTTCCCGAGACCCGTGAAACAATTTAAAAAACGACTCATAAGAAAAAGAATTTACAAGAATGATTTAAATGTAGCACGTAGCTATGCAGAATGATTTAAACGAAGGGATTATCGCAGCTTATTTCAAACTCAAACTCAAAAATCTTTATTTAATATATATATCTTTACAGGCACTCATTGACGTCAAACAAATTACAAGAATCTAATTAACCAATAAATTAATTAAAAATTGCAACAAATCAAGATAAGCTATGAATTATTTAAACCTTGTATGTATACATACACCCCAACAATAATTAAGATGTATGTAAATACAAGTAAAAATACTTGACTCTATACCTGTTCAGAAATTGGAAGAGCCTTCTCGAGAAGAACAGGCAAGAAACTCGGAAGGTCTAATTATTTTTGTCTCCAATTCTGATTTCATTCCATTCCAATTCGATATTGAAACCTCATTATAGATGTTGAGTAAATACGGAGATGTTAATGCGGACGGAACGAGGAACCTTTAAAGTGCAGATTTTGCTACAGGCGTTATCGGTGGTCGACAGTACTCGGACAAAGCCATCGCTCATGTAATGGCGCCCTCAGGGCAGACGGCCACTTCATTTGTCCGTCAGCTACAGTTTGCGTTCAATTAATGCACTACAAAGTTGACTATTAATATTATGTTAGATAACTATTTACCTAGTTCTGTTACGTCTACGTAGTTTCTGTTGAAGTTACTATGCAGCGGCTAGATTGGTTTTAATAATAAATAACATACTACAAACATTGGGCAAAGAGTCATCTCAACATTAACATACAACAGAAATGAAAAAAAAAAGACCGTCTACAAACACTTAAAAAAAAAGAATAGGTACAGACCACCACATTTCTATATTGAATTCAGTGCCAAATTTTAAGACTTTCAAGGAGATCATCGTTTGGCACCGAATTCAATATAGAAATTTGATGTTGTCTGTATCTATTCTTATATTGTTTTTAACTTTTCAGTGTGTTTCAAATAGTTTTTTATTTTTGTGACTTTTTTTTATTTTTACCTATTTAGTGAAGTTAATACCAGCTCACCGTAGGTGAACGCGCTGCGTTTTACCGCGCTGCGAGGTGACTGTATGATCTCAGAACTCTTTGTTGTCATAAAAAAAATAAAAGAAGAGCGAATTTTTCATCAAATCTGTGAATTATGTATCGAAATATTTTTGTTACGGCGTGAGTTTATACGTAATAAAAGTTAAAAATGTTGAATTCTAGTAGTGAAAGTGATATTGTATAGTTTTCAATTGTTGACTGATTCGATAAATTAAACAAGATTTAAGAAAACCACTTTTATTGTTTAGCACATACATGACACAGATATAATGGCAAAATGGACGATGCCAAGTACGACATTCTATATATAGCTATACATGATGGATCTCAGACTAAAGAGAATGTAGAGTATGTAACAGACGACACCCATACAAATGTTATAATATTTTCATACTTCTATAAATAATTTCAATCAAACAAGTTTTTAAATGTTTCTCACAGGTGTAGTATAAAGCACTATGTAGCACTTGGGAGAAAGTCCGATTCCTACCTCGGGAGTTTTGTACAAACTACCTCCCTCGCTAGTAATCGGTTGCTTTCTTCTCGCGGTGAACAATCTACAAGTACTTATTGTGTCGATGACATTGGCTTTCCTGACATTTTTTCACGCTCAATATTTAAGCGCTATAATGCCATGACATTCTAGTGTATGTTTTTCAATACGTATTTGTGACAATACTTCTATGAATTTGAAAAAAAAAATTAGATATAAGCATATTCGATTTGTCCATAAAGTTTTCAACAAGTTTATTTATTTATTAGAATCGATGTTCAGCTCTTTAAGTTTTTTATTATTGCTCAAAATAATAAGTTAATCTTTTTATGCACTAGACCTAGTTGTATTGATCTTAAATTATTACTTTGTCTATGGCATCGTATGAAAAATAGTTGTAAACACTGACCTTCTCTCAGAATATAAGTAATGGAAAAAAATTCTTGCATAGATTTAATATTTTTCAATTTATTTAGCATTTTAAAGAACATACAGTCACAAATATAAAATAATAGTAAGACTAACATAAAAGGTCGCCTTATAGCTAAAAACGCATTTCAAACAGGCAACCTTATAATCTTACAAATTCCAATATATAAAAATGTCGTGTCACACGTGCGTTTGTTATCGAAATCCTCCGAGACAGCTTGACTGATTTTTATATAATTTTTTGTGTATATTTGGTAGGCCTGAGAATAGGGTGGCCCTCTCCAGAATTATTTTTGGACAACTATAATTATTATTTGTATTATCTTTATTTATTTTTACAAATTTATTTATAGTCATACCAATGCACATACACACGTGTCTACCTTTTTATGTGTTTACTCCCAATCCAATAATAGTGATAAATCTATGTAAAATATTGATATTGCATACAGTATTTCATTTTGAACAGGTAAACGCGAAACTAAGGGTAGAAATGACAAATGTAACGTTAGAACTATGTTTCTATTTTGGGGTGAAATATGTGGACTCCGCAATTTTACTATCATCCTCCCTTTGATAATACTATTAGGTTAATATTGTTGAAAAATTGTTTTGTTTGGATACAGTAGGTAAATAGATAAACTGATGCAATTGTTTCTGCTTGGTTTGGTTTGTGATAGAGTTGCTGAGCCAGCCTGGCTAGCGATCACCGTCGTACAGCTAATAATCAATGTGTGTCGCCATAATAACAATGTAATAGCATTGTTGTGTTCCGACATGAAGCTCGCTTACACTTTAGTCTAATTCTATTAAAAGAATTGCCTTTAAAAACGTAAGCAATTACATAAGTTGTATAAAAATTTGCTAATTTGTATAAAAAGCTAAAAAAAAAATTGTATAAAAAGCTGCTACCATGTCATCCACGATATTTAATTAAAATGACAATATTTTTTTATTTTGAATTCACCAAATCCTTCATTAATGAATATTATGATATTGCATGGTCAAAGAAAAATGCAATTGCTTAATAAAACCTTAGCAGTGGTCAGAATTCGGTGACAGAACAAAAGTTATTTCATACTTTTAGATATCGTCTTAAAGGTTTTACATATTTTTTGTAGATGAATAGTTAAAGAAGTCATTGAATGCGCTAGGTTCTAAAAAATATGATTAGGTAAAGGGTGGGGCGGTATAACGGGATAGATAAGTTTGGGAAAAAACTCACCGATGCAGCGCTGAAGTTAGATAAAGCCGGCACCTTTGCTTATGAAATTCTGCTTCTAAGTCTTCTCGAGACAAGCACAAGAATCTTTCGATTCCAACATCTTTCATTTTGAAATATTCGACGCAGCTATTGCTTTATTTCACATTTATAATTTTAATCAGCTAGTTGTCGATCGTGCGGATGCAGTTCACAAACTGGTGCATTCAAAATCGGGAGACAATTAGGCAAAGAAGGGATAGAGATTTTTTAATTATGACAAAAATGTTGTGTGCTTGTTCAGACAAGCAAACTGAACAACTTTCATTATGGCACCAACTTTGAAATCGCAAATAAAAAATCAGCTGTTCCATACATTTAGGTTCAGTGAATGTTGAACATTTGTATGGAACAGCAGATTTTTTTTGCGATTTCGAAGTTGGTCCCATAGTGAAAGTTGTTCAGTTTGCTTGTCTGAACAAGCACACAAAATTTTTGTCAAAACTAAAAAATTTACTTGTATAAATATGTATCTGGCCCTAACAGTCATCGAAATTAAAGTTCTTTATTCTCTCTTGTCTAGTCTTTTACACCCATCAAAACAAATTAAAAAATTCTAATTCCAATCGGTCAAGTGAGAGTTGTACTCGCGCACTGAGGGTTCCGTACAAACGTACCTAAGCACCAACAATTATCAGATTTTTCCTGAACATCATGTGCTGTAAGACATGGCTTCTTGCCAGCTTTCATGATTTTAAGTCAACTGGAAGTAGAGAAGTAGAGAAGATTGAACCAAGAGGTTTTGATTTCCTCGTGAAATCTCAAAATATGCGAACATAATGACACATAAATGGTCATGTCTTTTGATTGCGTTGACTTCAATTTTTTTTTAAAAAGAACGTCGCCCCACACTAGGATTTTCCCCTGTGTCGTGGGTGCAGTTACAAACATAGAATATCACATGCACATACGCCCAGACCGGAACAAATTTCTGTAGGCCATACAAAATATTTGTCCCGTACGGGAATCGAACCCGCGACCTGTTGCGCAGTAGGCGATCACTCGACTTCTGCGCTAACTGTGTTTTATATTTCACAGCTGAAAGAAACCGTAGGTCTAAGTAATTGATATAAATTTCATTTTGATATATCTCTACAGAGAGCGTGTTTTGTGCATTTGATATCTCTACAGAATGTGTTTTTCGTTTTTCGAATTTCATTTAGTACATTTGTCTGACGCTCCTTCGGCGAAGGAAAACATCGTGAGGCAACCTGCATACATCTGCGAAGAAATTCAATGGTGTATGTGAAGTCGACCAATCCGCACTGGGCCAGCGTGGTGGACTAAGGCCTGGACACCCTAACTAAGGGTAGGCTCGAGCCCCTCGGTGGGGACGTGTATGAGCTGTGATGATGAGAAAAAAGACAGACGGACGAACAACAAAGTGATCCTATAAGGGTTCCATATTTTCCTTTTGAGGTACGGAACCCTAAAACAGTTGAACCTGTTCGAGCCTCCACGGGAAGAATACGCAGGAAGCTCTCCTCCTGGTGACATTTAACATTAACAGCCTAAGGTTGAACTTCTCCAGCACTTAAACAGGCGTTATAGTTAACTAACAACCGTTTTTCAAACATAAAGTTAATTTTCCAACGTCACACAATGTTTAACTGTAGAATAAATATGGCGGTTTGACAGATTCTCTCTCAGAACAATAACTAAAGCAGCAGCAGTTGCTTTAGTTATACTTCTGAGGAGTCTCTAAAGAAAAGCTGTCAAACTAGCACATTTATTCAGCGGATAAAAGTTATCTGTCGATTGAAAAATCACCTCTTTATGTGTGCATGAAATGTCAAAAACTTGTGTGTTAATTAATTAACCGCCTGTTTAAATATTGGTGATTAGTTAACTAAACGCCTGTTTAAATATTGGCGAAATTGGACCTAGGTACAATTATGCCAGCTTACGACATAACAACATATTAATTACACTTACTTGTTTGCTAATTTCCGTTCGATAACAATGAAGCATACTTATCTATATACGCATATTGACCAGACCCTCCTTAATTATACAATGTCAATATGATCGCGCTGGCTGACAGCTAATTTGCCGCGCGATTGACTTGTCCCGGGCACTAATTGCCTCAGAACGTTCGGAAAAAAGGATCAGATATATTTGAAAGGAATCACTTGACCGTGAAATAACGCAGCTTTGAACGCAGGAAAATTATGGTTGACATAATTTTTAATAAGAGCTTAGCTTAGCGTAGCTTTTTTTTGTTACTTACGACCGAAAAGTAACAGTTGGGAGAGCGAATATAATGAAATTAATTTGGGCTAAAGTGGAGTTAATATTCTATTATTTAGTGAAAACCAGAAGTCTCTAGGTGGTCCAGGGGCCAAGATCTCGATGGAGTAGACAAACAGACAGACATATAGATAGATAGGCAGAATATCACAGGCATACAGACGGACGGACGAACGATAAGGATATAAACGCTACCAAAGAAAGTCCGGGTCACGCTAAAATACGCAAACTCGAGGAGAAAACAAATTTTCACAGCTTTCGGCGCTCATTTTTACTACGAACGTGCCGCCTCTGGAACGAACTTCCCACTGCTGCTGTGTTTACCGAACACTACGACATATCCCTTTTCAAGAGAGGTTTGAAGAGAGCCTTGTACTCAAAGTTGGCAGCAACCTAACAATGTCCCTGATATTGGCGAAGTCTATGAGCGGCGGTTATCGTTTACCATCAGGTGGGCGGTCTGCTCGTCTGCCACTTGCAGCAATAAAAAAAATGCATATGTGATGGATGACAATAAAATTTCCATTGGCAAGAGACACGTGCAAATAATCATTTGATAGGACTTATTATTACGTAACGTCAATATCTTCCACTGTATCATCCGGTGGGCTAAGCTTTATTGTTACGTTGTCTAAAAACTGTATGTTATGTTATTTATGACCTCAGAACAATATTCTTCTGAGGTTATGACACTATATTATTCCTTTAGGGTAATGTCACAGTAGTAATGCCACGGTGTAATGTTCGGTCTCTTAGCCTCTGGTTACACCATCAGTATTTCATCAGTTTGATCCATCAGTCTGGCATCAGTATTTCATCAGTCTCCGCTGGACTAGCGAAAGTTCATCAGTATTTCATCAGTCATTGGGTTACACGTTCAGTCTGGCGTCAATCATACGAGACTGATGGACCAGACTGATGAAGACTGATGGTGTAACCTCGCTCTTAAAGAGGTGCAGCGCGTCTGATATGTTCGCTAAGAGCAGAGTTGACGACTTCATTGCAGTCTTGAGAGGAATGAATATTTCTTTTCACCAGCTTTCGTATACATCTGATACTGGCTTTTTACAAGCACTATATTCAACTGCTTATCGCAATGACATGGCCTTCATAAATATGTTTGACTGAAAATTTTACGATTATCTAGGTAAATCTGAATAATTATGTAAATTTATTCGTTTACTCGTGTGTCATGTATTGACATATGCTGGACTTTTTATTTTTGTGACATAATGACGTTGTTCCTGGTTTTATTCATGACTTTTTTTAAACGAAAATTCGTTTTTACATATAATATTTATTTTTTCAATTATTTTAAATTATTGAGTTAGGTAATTTTTGTCTATAATTTAATTTAATTATTATTTGATGTGTTTGTGCAATTAAATTTAATTCAATTTGCTTTGTAAAATGGGTTATTTTATACTGTAACAATATGAAACGTTTTTTATATCAACGATATCATGAATTAAAAGTGTCTTAAACGTTACGTTGTCTTAAAACTATATGTTATGAGGCAATGTCAAGGATATCATGAATTTTAAAGGGTTAGGAATTTAATGTACATATAATCGACTATTATAATATACAACCAGCCCATCTTCTGAAAGCTTACATTATGCCAGATTATCAACCCCGCACAGCTTTAATTACCTGCGCACTAGCTGAATGCGCGCTAAGTGCCGGCTATAGTGCGGGACTAACTTTATTTCGCTCTGTTCGACCCTTCAAATCCCTCTGTAATGACCATTCCTCGAGGGCTGTATCGTGAATGATGGTGTATTCAAGTCTCTCAGTATTGGAGACTGGGATTTGTAGTTTTAATTAAGTTTCTTATTGCAATTATGATATCACATATACATTTTCTTGGCCAATGTACCGCAGCCTTTAATTTACATATTAACTATCTTCCAATATCTTTGTTATAATTTGTTAATCTCTGCTTCAATGCACACACGCTCGCCGTCTAGTCAACGGCGGGTACGGTACGGTTACGCATTTACGCGGCTACGCACCCCCCGAGAAAAGAGAAATGATATTATCGGGAAAATATATGCAATTAGTTAATTTGGTGACTACAACAGACTACAATCAGATAAGTTCGTTGATCGTAGCACCGTAGTCTGTAGCAATGTAACTATTTAATTGACCGTAGAATGTTACGCCGTAGTCTATAGCAAAGTAACAATTTCGTAATCCGTAGCATTGTAGCTGTCAAGTAGCATGTAGCAATAACCCGTAGTTCGTGGCATTGACGTCATTTAATGTCAATAAGTGCGTGTAAAGATAATATTGAATAAAGATTTTTGAGTTTGAGTTGTTTTTGAGCTGTAGCTATAGTCCATAATTCGTAACACCGTAAATCATAGAAATGCTATAGTTCGCAATTCGCATATTGTATCATTGTAGGTCAAAGTAATACTGAGTAAGAAACCGTAAAACGTATTGTTATTTAATTCCAATAAGCACAAAAAAATCTTCATGATTTTTTGTTAAAAACAAATAATGGATTCTTAATAAAAATAAAAAGTCTTTTTATGACTGCCCTAGGTCTAACCTCGCGCTTACGTCTGGGGACTATCTTCAGGTCCGAGGTCCAATCGTCCATATGCGCTAAGGCCTCGATCCGAGGGTAGTCCGATGCGTTATATTTTCCTTTACGCGAGTCGCAAACTAAGGACTAGCTGGATGTCGGCCTGGTTAATGCGTACCTGCATTCTCACATACGCCGGCCGGCTAACTATTGGCAGGACCGGCGTGCATACATACGGCGGTTGGCTAACCATTGTCAAGTACGGTGCACATACATACGCTAGCTGACTGGCCATTGGCAGGTCTAGCATAGAGTTACCATATCATTGGATTTTTAGAGTATTGCGGCCGGATTTTGGTAATCTCAGTAAATTTCAGGATTTTTTAAATTTTCAATGAAATAAGAAAATTAATGATAATAATTATGGTTTTTATAAATTTTATATTGCATTTAAGAAAGATTCACAGGATTTTTCGAAGGAAACCAGGCTTTTTTTCTGGACTTTAAATTTTTCGTCTAGTATAGTCCGGCACGTACCGGAGGGAGTCTCTGTACCAGGATCGCCTGCTTGGGTACCTCCATCTTACCTATTTCAGCCGCAAAGCAGCAGTGCTTGCATTGCTGTGTTCCGGTTTGAAGGATATGGCAGTGAAATTACTGGGTACCGTGACTTTACATCTTTGGCAACGTACACTCTGGTACTTGTAGGGGTTGTAGATTTTCTGCGAAGTCGCAAGAGGGCCACCGTTCGGGGGGAGAGGCACTCCGCCCATATCGGGGCTCCGTAGAGTGCCATCGACCGTATCACCCCGTGATACAGTCGACGGCACGCCGATCCTGGTCCTCCTATATTAGGGAGGACCCATCCGAGTGCGGCTGCGGCGGCGCACAGCCGTGGAGCGAGGAGCTTAAAATGCTCCTCGAAACTCCATCGGGGGTCCAGAACCAGGCCGAGGTATTTAAAGTGCGCCTCGACTGGTATACGGACCCCCTCCACGCGGACGCGGAGCCCCGGTGGGATCCTGCGACGGGGGGCGTGGAATACAATGGCCCTCGTTTTTTCGAGGGCCACATCCAGGCCCAGGAGGCGGATGCGTCGGACGACCAGTGAGGTGCCGACCGACGCAAGGTGGGCCGCCTCCTCCCCCGTTTTCGCTCTCGCCGCGACGAGCGTCGGCGAAGCAGACGACCTTCGTTCATGGCAGAAGGTCGCCTCGCAGGACCCAGTTGTACCCAAGGTTCCATAAAAGAGGACCTAGTATGGAACCCTGGGGTACACCCGCCGCCATTGTCAACGTGTGGATGCGGCCATCCGGCCCCTCGTAGAGGATGGACCTACCCTGCAGGTAATCCTCCACGAGGGCGCGGAGGTACGGAGCCACCCGGTGGAAGCGGAGTGCCTCCTTTATGCACTCGTGAGGCAGGCTGTTGAAAGCGTTGCGGATGTCAAGAGACACCGCAACAACAGTCTCCCCACGAGCTGTGGCCTCCTCAGTCCACCTCTTGAGGAGGGCCACCGCGTCCACCGTGGACCGGCCGGTGCGGAAGCCGAACTGGTTGTCAGCCAAGACCTTACCTAGCGGGCCCATAAGGGCAGGGAGAACAGCGGGGGTTTAGTGGGCAGGCCTGGCAGTCTGCCGGGAGAGCCCCACACACGCTCGCTGTCTAGCCAACGGCGGGTACGGTGCGGTTACGTATTTCCCCCCGAAAAAAGGACGATACGCAAAAGCATACTACCTGGTAAAAAAGGCTTCAAGTCCCCTGTCGTTACCGCGAGTGTGTCCGACGTAACCATCGTATAATTTTCACATCCGTCTGCGCCCCGCCGCTGGCGAACCTTTGTTTGGTTCGTAATTACAGTTCGGACGGTTTGTCAACGTTATTTAGTTACATTTCAGATGAGCATGTGCCGATTGAATATTTCGACGACATATTGGGTTTTCAGTTTCAGTGTACACAGTGTTATGTTTTTAAATGAGATTTTCTGAATGGGGTTTTAAACAGTGGGTGAAGTTTAATTAAACTCGACGAAAGAAAATAGAGATCGATATAATTGAAATTTAGATCGAGTCGAGTAAGTCCTCGGTGGTTCGAATACCTCAAGAAGTTTTTTTTTCAAAATAATTAATTTTTATAATTATTTTTTAAAAACGCATAGTTACAAATATAAACAAAGAGATTTATGGGTATCCAATAATGTAAAGGACAGAGGGTACAAAGAAGTTTAGGAGATTAAAACAAATTTAGTATGAAAGTTTTTAGATTTTCTTTTTCAAAATTTCATATGTACAGTTTTAATAGTTTAGACTTGGTGATGACAAATCAGTAGGACAGGTATTTTATTATTTATCAATATTTGTTTATAAAATACTTATATAAGAACAAATTTTAAAACTTATTCTCACGTGTGGTGTGGTTACATATTCAGACATCTATTTAATGCATAAGTAAATTCAGCACATTCTGCAGGTGTAGAAGGTGAGAAAGACAAGTTGAGCGGCACCATCATTATTGGTTGCTGCGGGCTATTTACGACACTGCGACCTACGAAGATCTATTGTGACTAGTCTCCACGTAAGACTACCAAGGCCTTACGTGTACTCCTGTAGCTGGGCAAGACATTCCCAGTTTGGATTGTTTTGATATCGTCTGTCTGGGTCGAGAATGTGTTTCCTCAGTTGTTGGTTTCTTTTTAACCGACTTCAAAAAAGGAGGAGGTTATCAATTCGGTTGTATTTTTTTTATGTTTGTTACCTCATAACTCCGTCATTTTTAAACCGATTTTCAAAATTCTTTTTGTACCTGATAGAGTATACTGCAAGGGTGGTCCCATGGTCCCAAAGTCAGGATCTGATGATGGGATCCCATAGAAAATAGAGGAAAACACTAATTTAATACCATATAAATTAGGGTTTCTTTCACTAAAAAGATTTCATTCACTAAAAAGTTAAAAATAATATTTTTTTTACAAAAAGTATCACTTGACGAGCGTCAAGAAATTTTTATCACGTCAGTCCCACTTAATACGCGGCACCGTGCTACTCTTTAAGACAGAGATTATGTCACTGAAATCATGAGATAATGCGTGACTCGAGTCCAGTCTTGGCAGCCCGTGCTACGCCTGCTGATATGACAATGCTATCAACTAGCAATGAGTACCGTATCTAAACGCACAAAAGCACGTGGCTCAAAAAACATTAAAGAGTTTTACTAAGTACGTTGCCTCGCGCCCGCTATTACAAAAAGTTTTAAAACGCTGTCCAAACTTAGACACTTGTGATTCTGTTTTATTTGTTTTAAAGGGCGAAATAGAGACAGCATCATGTTTAAATAGTGTGTAACTTTCTGTAGTAACACCGATACCAGGAGCCTTTCTGTGGTATTTAAAAAAAACCAGGTTATGCAACACCTAACAACCCTCCTCCTCCAAGAGGCAAAAGCGGACTGGCATAGTTCATCTGGGTTAACACACTCAAAAGAACTAATCAAACCATACTCCTGTAAGCGCAATAACGAGCTACTGAAGCTCAACAGGGGCAACCTGAGCATAATGATTAGGGCTCTAACTGGCTACTGCAAGCTGAACAGACATCCCTACAACACGAGACGATGCTTGCAGATTCTTCGTTTTCTTTTGTGAACCTCTCATTCACAAAAATAAAAACCGACTTCAAAAACACTGAAAACTTTAAAATAATATAAGAATAGGTACAGACAACATCACACTGCTATATTGAAGTCGGCGCCAAACGATGATCTCCTAGAAAGTGTTAAAATTTGTCACCACTCGGGCGGCCGCGGTGTGTGCGGTGAAGGACAATCGCCAATCGGAGTCGGCATTGAGCACCTGTACTGTTGACCGTAGTTTTGATCGCTGATTAGCGATCCGGTATATCTAATAATAATAATAATTGGATGGATGAATGGATGGATCAATGGATCAAGGGCCTGATACAGAAGGCGGTAATTCTTGGCACGGCACGAATTGTCAAGAGGTTCCTCACTCTGCAGCCCTAACCACCGGTAGTTTGGGCATTATCTCGCTCCCGATGGACCCGCTAGATGTAGGTTTTTTATCACATTTATATTGTAAAAAATGTATATTTAAGAAATAAGGTAAATAAGATCATAATAATAATAATTGGAAATTAATTTTTTTTATTGCTGTAAGTAGCAGACGAGCAGACGGCCCACCTGATGGTAAGCGGTATCCGCCGCCCATAGACTTCGCCAATATCAGGGACATAGCTAAATCGCTGCCAACATCGCTTACATCGTGCCGCTGGTGCTCTCCAGTACCGGGGTCATCCCTAAAAACCTCTTACACTCATTAAAAATATTAAATTTAGTAGAAAACTCGTACATGGCCATGCAAAAAGCCGTTATTTTAAACACTTGTCGAATAGTAAGAAAGTTTTTACAAGAAGATTCCCCTAACCCTATAAATGATTCTCACTTGGCTTAGGCCCTTGAGTCTCATTAAATACCAGAGAGTAACATCTCTCTGAGAAAAAATAAGTAAAGATCATAATAATAATTTTATTTCACATGTAGAAGAATTTTTTACATATTTTCTATAAGTTACAAAGTGTTTGACAGCATTAACCGATGGATTGGTATAGTCCGCTGGCCTCCAAGCTAGGTTAGACCTGTGTTTTGGAGGACAGTGGTCCAGTCTCATTAGGTAGGTACCCACAAATTGGCATAAGATGAGCATCCACGGACGACAGCAGTGAATATAAATGTGGTATACTCAGACCCATGTTCACACACATCACAAACACGCACGCACACAAACACACAGGGATACACACAGAAAGATGCATTACCACACACACGGACACATCTAAAACACAGAAACAATCAACACACATACACACACAATCAGTGACACATCAGCACATCCACTCACAAGCACAGGCACACGCAAACAACTCACACTAATCCAAGCCGCCACCCAGTATCCATTCAAGGAGCTAAAATCGGTCGGCACTGTCTAATGCCGTATCCTTGCAAGGTGGAGCAATCAAGTGCAAAGGTACCTATAGAACGGTCATATTTGAAGAGAGGGAGGTCCGATCCAGCTATGGGGTATTTAAAGGGTTGTGGAGAGTAATTGCAGTCTATTCTATCAAGCTATGTAGTTATTTATTGTGTCTCTTGGAGGTCTATCTAAGACACCTTGTTTAGTGGTGATTCACAAGTGTTGTGTTCGGGTGGAATTTTGTAACTCAATTTTGAAGCAGATATATTCAACCGATTGAGCTGCAATTTTGTATACACGTTTAGTTTGGATGACAATGCATATTTAGCTATGTGACATCATTCTAAATCCAACATGGCGGAACACCCAAGATGGCGGACTATTTATTGATTATTACGTTGTCTAAAAACTGTATGTTATGACACTATAAAATTCTTTCAGAGTAATGTTCGTTCTATCACGGAGGTGCAGTGTGTCTGGTACGTTTAATATCTGTTCGGGATAATCTGTTACTACGTAGTGTGGTGTCAGCGCAACGTGTGTTATCGTCGTTTTTCATCGTCGGGCCACCACAAAATAACATTTTTTCTTCAATCAACTTTGAACTTAACATTAAACAGTTTACAGTTCAATATACCTAGATAGTTTAGTGTAGTCTTAATAAAAAGTATATAATTAAAATACGGTGAATGAAAACATCGTGCGGAAACATGTATACACCTGCGAAGTAATTCAAAGGTGTATGTGAAGTCAACCAATCCGCACTGGGCCAGCGTGGTTCGACGAAGGCCTAATCGCCCTAACTAGTGTATATGAGCAATCGGGGAATGGCTAACGCTGATCCCGATTGTGTCTCTACGGAGGTAGAAGTATCTGGAGGGGTTTTAGCCAGGTATGGGGTTTTTACCCGAGTCCGGCATATCTTTAGGGTGGCCTCGTCAGTCGGCCCCTTGTCGAATCCGTAAGAAGGATATCCCCTCTTAAAAAAAAGGTAGACGTATATGAGCTGTGATGGTGATGATGAATTAAAATACAATAACATATAAGGAAACACAGGCACAAAAGTCCTGTTTATTTCCAAAGAAATTACTGTCATCCATTTTGTTTGCCAGGTTGTTTGTTTTCTATCCACCCAGCTAAGTGCAGGCCAATTCTGCTAATGAGCCATCGCTGAAACAAAGTGAAACCGTTGACCAATTAGAACGCTATATTATCACGTCATCGAACAGTTGAAAATTAATATATGCGCTCTGATTGGTCGATCGCAACGGCTTAGTTTCGATTCGGTTGTAACTTATTAGTAGAATTGGGCCTGGTCAATTAGGGACAGTCCTTTCGAGAGGAACACGCAAGAAACTCAGTCGAATTGTTTATTACAGAGACTCTAAGTCTCCATTCAATAGATTTCCACATTAATGATTCTGATTTTATAAAATTATAATATAGACATGCGTTATCATTACAGCTCAACTAACACAGTTCCTCGAAGTAGTTAAAAGAATTATAGACATCAACGCGACATTTAAAAACAATATAAGAGTATTAATGAGGAAAATAACAACAAAAGACACTAGACATAGAATAATAGGCTTGACTTTAAACAATAGAGAGTGTTTGCTTAACAATAACAGTTGCGAAAATACTGGGCGACACTCCGTATGTTAAATTTTAATCTGTATACATGTCACAATTCTAAAATAAGTGCGTAAGCTGGACTATGTGTATCTGGTAAGCGATGCAGAGGTTGGCCATGGAGACGGGCAGCGTCATGTCGCGGGGCAGCAGCCTGAACAGGCTCAGGCGCAGCGGCCGACCTGACACGTACTCTATGAACAGCTCTATGCTGTTCGCCCGGGCTTCCACTGCGAACCGACAAAATGAAATGACTTGGATATAGATTATCATTGGAAACCCCTCAACGCACATCGTACCGGCCTCCGTATCATAAACGCCGAAACACGATATGATAAAACGATATTAACTCTCAAAATATGTTTCATAATGGCTTCCTTGAAATTTTATCGATATTAATATATTAATAATACTTAAAATAATAATACCAATATCCAGAACATACTCAAATCTTTACGATCCAACTTTTTTAACAGTTCATATCGATATATCGTTTTACCCTATCGTGTTTCGGTGGTCATGCTAGGGGGGCAGATATAAAATGCTCAAAGTCATGCATTGCCTATCGAATATTGATAATACAGGATTACTTTTAAAGTAGGAGCCAAATTTTGTATGTTTGTTCGACGAGCAAACTAAACAATTTTTACTATGGGATCGATCTTGAAATTGCACATACATCTGGGTTCGGTGGATATTGAATACTAGCTGTGCCCGCGAGCTACGTTTAGCCTTAAAAGACTTCAACGCGTTCTTAGTTTCTTTGGTAGAACGGGAAAAATCTTTATTTTTCCCGTTCTACCAACATTTTTCATTGATTCTCCTCTCCTATTGGTCGTAACGTAATATTACATAGCCTAAAGTCTTCCTCGATAAATGGAATATCCAACACAAAAATATTTTTTCAAGTCGGACCAGTAGTTCCAGAGATTAACATGTTCAACCAAACAAACCAACAAACAAACAAACTTGTCAGCTTTATAATATTAGTATAAATTTGTATGGGACAGCTGATATTTTTTCGCGATGTCGAGATCGGTTCCATAGTAAAAAAGTGTTCAGCTTGCTTGTTTGAACAAGCACAAAACATTTGGCTTCTGCTTCAAAAGAAGCCCTGTACTAGCTATACAAAATGTTGCTATTCGGTTCAGACTTATGTATGGACGTAATATTGTGATTCATTATTTCAGCCAAGAGACGCCCACTGCTGGACATAGGCCTCCCCCAGGGATCTCCAAACCGATCCGCCGCCTTCCGCATCCAGCGGCTTCCCGCGACCTTCACCAGATCGTCGGTCCACCTTGTGGGGGCCTACCGACGCGTGATTGTGATTAGATGGAATTTATCAGAAAGAGAGAGGACTGCAATGCAGCGGTCGGTGTTTGCATTGCCGTGTTCCGCTAAGAAGGCAAATACGTGAAATTACTGGGTACTGTGACTTATACTGTGACACAAATTAGCAGTGTACACTGTGGTTCTTGAAGGGGTTGCAGATTTGCAAATCTCACACGAACCATTTACCATCAGGTGGGGCAGTCTGCTCGTCTACCAACTTGGTTGCAAAAAAAAAAAATCTCCATAGTACGTGGAGTTGCACATGCGCTTGACCTTGGTGCATTATTTCGAATGGTTTTTTACACACGACATGGAAGCTCTCGGCCTTCATTTCACCTGATGGTAAGTGATGATAAGTCCGAAGATGGAAGCCAGCTTCACCTGGATACCTCAGCTATTGAGGAACTGGCTATCTTACCTTTAAATACAACAATGTCATTTACATTGTTATTATGGTAGTTACTGGGTGGTCTCAACTTCGTTCTCTTAATTATAAATATTTCAATGCACTAATGTGGTTTTGGGAGTGAAAAAATGCTACAGTCTTTACTGATTAGAAAGATATTAACAGTTCAACATCCATTTCTGGTAAGAAAAACTAGCAGCTTCATAGCAACGTCCTTATTAGCAACGTCCAATAAACATTTCTGGTTTGCCCGTCATGGAATGGCAAGGTAGTTGCAAATGCTGATGCAGGCTTATACTTAAGAAAAAGAAAGTATAACAGCAGTACCCCTTTCCTCTATCAGTTTGTTTAATAGAATAACTTTCAATTTAGAGACTTCAGATGTGATAAGGGCCGCAGAAATAGCAGGAATTATTGTAAATGCGAACGTTACACAAGTGTAAATGATTCGTGAGAAATGGTTGACGATATACACCTGAAACAAATTACAAAAGTTACCAAAAGGCAAAAGTCGACAGGCGTACATAATAAAAATGAAATAAAATATATTTAGCAAGAATTTTTAAGTTAAACGGTTTAATTGAAAATAAAGATAATAATGATGTAGATAATGTACTAAAAGTTAAAAAATAATTCAGTAGGTGCTACTAGGTACCAGTCATCACACTGTTCTCCTCATCAATCTAGGGCATTGATCAAACAAAAATAAATAAATCGTGGGGCGTACCGTAACCTGAGTAAATATGTAAATAGTATTTTTATCATGATATGAGCAGATGACTGTTGATAGAAATTTTAAGCGCCTCACGATTTTATATTTTGTCAGATCAATGTTCTAGATTGATGAGGGGACTGGTGTGATGTCTGACACCTAGGGCCTACTGAATTATTTTTTAGCTTTTAGTGCATCACCTACATCCATTTCGCGTGGATGTGGGAGTTCACCAGGAATTAGCCTTGAGGTCATTACTATTCAACTTGTGCATAGACTACATCACACGGGACATACATAGACGATCACCAGAGTGTATGCTTTATGCGGACGACATAGTTCTGGTCAGTGCTTACCCGTGGTACTACCGTTGGTACTACTGGTAGTACCAAGGGTATTTTTTTGCCCGTGGTACTACTCACGTGTCTGGTAGTACCACGGGACATTTGTTTTACCCCTGGTACTACTCATTATTTTTTGACAATAAAAGAACACCATGTGGGTGATTATCATTTTTAATAATTATATCGGGTATAAGGGGCGGTGTCCCTTTTCTTTTAACAGTGAGTTCAGACCAATGTTAAAATTTGTATACCAATGTTTATTTTTCCTGGAAAAGCTTTTAAAGCGAAAAAAGGGTTTTTAGTTGTCAGGTATTCTCTGTGATCTCAAAATAAGTAGGTATATAAAATACGGTAGTACGACCAGGCATGACTTATCGAGCAGAGCGCTGGGCCTTCAAAGAAAGCATACGAGCAACAATTGCATACAAAAGAAATGAAAATGCTCCGATAGACAGGAGGTGTCACCCGAATGGACAAGGTGAGAAATGCATACGTCAGGGAATCGTTCAAGGTAGCACCGATTACCGCAAAAGTGAAAAAAAACCGATAACGCTTGTATAGTCACATCGAAAGACGCGGGAAAGACCACCCCGTCAAAAAGGCCCCAAGTATCCCTGACCGTCCACGACACGCCCGCCACCTGGTGGTTAAGCGTGCAGAGAGAGATCCAGAAGGAGAACCTGAATACACAGACAACCCAGAACAGAACTCTCTGGCGCAGACGTACAAGGAAACTCGACCGCAGCTGAACTGGTAAGCAGCTAAGCTGGATGGTAACCATTTCATGCTTTGGCGGTGAGCAGTAATATGGTCATAATTACGTAACGAATCGAATGCAGTTATTTAGAAAACGATCAAGTTTATTGATGGCATTTGCATTCAGGTCGAGATAGTACGCATCGCTATAGTCAATTAAGGAGAAAATTAAAGTCTGGATAATCATTAGCCTTTGTTTTGGGTGGAAGAAAATTTTTAAGCCGTTATAAAGATCGTAACATACCGGTGACCTTCTTACAGACATTAGTCACGACATTAGTTTGGGTTTGTTAAGACAAGGTGGAATCGATGTACGAGTATAAGCCAAGTTCATCCACATTGTTATTGATAGGTGACTAGCATTACCATTAGAAGCTATCGGGTGTAAGTTAGAAGTAGCTGCTCTAAATTATACGTGAACTACCAACAATCGAAGTTCGCCACTAGGAAGGATTGACAGTAATCCCAAAGGGTTCAGAACATGCCTCATTGGTTTGCAGGTTCAAATTTAACCTGCCAATGATACTATTAATATTGAATTGTATTGTCGAACTCAAGGTGTGTACCAAATATCAGATCAATCTGTTAACTAAATTTGGCCCAAACAAATAAAGAAACAGCGCAAGCTTAATAAAACCGTTTAAAAAATCAGTCACATTTGTGTGTTAGTAACGTAGATACCTTACCTCATTTCTAAATTTGAGCAAAGTTAAGTATAGCGTTGTTGATATTTCTATCATCTTAAATATTATCGCCGCCATGTGCTGAAATTATGAATGCAAATTATATCAGTGTCAACATTATGCACACAACATCAATGTGGTTTTCGGGATCAAGGACCAAACTTTGTCTTCGCATTTTAAAAAAATGGTAATTTAATTGACCTATGCAGAAATCAGTACAAGAAAAAATTTTCACCTCCGGCAAAATTCGAATCTGCATCTTCAACAGTATTGACTTCTGACTGGTCGCTGAGGACTTATATAACGTGAGCGAAATTTTAACTGATTTCATTTTACTTTCCAAAGCCAAGTTATACTTAACACACTATTAATATCTATATATCAATATTCTATTTAGTAATCTTTGCAAAATTGGTTAAGAATAAATGCTTTCATATATAATTTTTATATTTCTGACTTCAATTCGGTGACTTGCGGCTAGTTCTCTGTGTAATTGGTATAAAATGGTAGTGACAAGAATGTAAAATTGTGATAAAATAATGGCAATGTCAATTAATTATGTATGTCATCAATAAGAGCCTGTAAAGGTCTGTTAAATACAGATTTTTAGACCTTTATTAAATGAATGAGATTTATGAGATGAATTTGATTTAAAGAACTTTATGAAGGTACATACTAACTTACCATATAGTCATAAGGTGAATCAAATTTCAGTACCAGATCAGCAATGTGTTTGTAAATATGTAGGCATTTATTTGTGCAAAACTTGTTACTTTTCACGAGTCTGTTCAGCGTCTCCAGCCTCCAATACGCATTATACAGCATCACAGACGAAATCGTCATCACGATATCATTTGCCAGTATTTGTATATAAATAAATCCTTTGGCCATATGAAACATATCGCATTCTTCTGGGTCATTAGTGCAATAGAATTGACTTGACACAAATTTCAGTACAATAGCTGTAGCTGTTATCAAAACAGTTTTCAATTTCATCCCATGTGTTTTATTGCTTATAACCAACTCTTGGTCAATTGACGATAAATTTTGAAGGTAAATATTTAAAGAAAGGCTATAGTTAAATGTTAAAAGAAAACAATTTAGTATATAAAGGCCAAGTGTGGAAAATATGGACCAATAAATTGAAATGTACTTGTCATCAGGAACCATATTGTCATCAATCACAAAAAGGATAAAAGCAGAAGTGCTTAAGCAATATGCGATTGTTAGTATTTTTATTGTCATTCTTGATAATATTGTGTTTCGAGGAATAAATCCACAATCTAGTGCCATCGTACAATGTAATGTCACAAAGAAACATTTTAATATTTTATCGATTCTTTCTTTCCGATTCCTTATAGATTCTTTTTCTATTTCTAAATCCATTTTCTTCTTACAGAATTTTAGTTTTATTCAATGTACAGAACAATTCCAAATGGGCGCTGTTCATAAAATTGTCACATGAAATAAAACTTTAATTTGAGTATAACATTTATATCAATGTTATCATAATATTAGTTTATCACTTTAATGAATTAACTTACTCGACGGCCTCAAGACACACATTGTTTAGGACTCAGTTTTCTTCGCTTGCCATGTCCATCTTTTGTATTAACATTTGATTTTAAGTTCACACATATGTAAAGTATTTTAATTACATATTTACCAAGTAATAATTAAAATTTATGTAAAATAGAATAAATATAATTATTGAAAACAGAAGATTTTGTAACAATCGCCTGTATAAATCCTTTTTTAAGCATACAGCGAGTTTTGTAGTAGTTTATAAGTAACGCTTATAGCCACATCTTTGCTTTAGTCCGCTCGTCCTTCTGTCAGTCTCACCGATTCATCTAGATCCTGGCCCCTGGACCATCAAGTTATCATCTCTAGTTTTGGCCATTTTGCACCTAGTGCTGAAAGTCCTAATTTTAAAATATCAATTTAATATATGTATGGTTTGAAGGTGAATGTTTTGATACTGCCTATGGAAATGCTGATACTAGCACTCTTAAACCTTTTTATTTTTTTATATATAACTAATTTGGCAAATACGCCTGCTGCCTACCTGATGGAAACTGCCTCCAGTCACCTATAGTACATATGGTTCCTGTAAAACTTGCAAATCTACAACCCCTAAGTCGCCCATGTACGTTGCCAACTTGTGACATAAGATGTCAAGTTACAGTGCGCAGTAATTTCACAGCCTTTTTTTTAGACGGGGGAATCTCTTTACGTTTTAACAAGGAGCTGAAAGCTGATAAGGCCGCCCCAAGGATATGCCATTGGACTCGGGTATAAACCCCATACCTGGCTAAACCACCCTCCAGCAACTTCTACCTCCGTAGAGACACAATCAAGATCGGCGTTAGCTATTCCTCGAGTGCGCCCCCTGGTCCCCCCGCGTTGGGGAGGACCCGTCCGAGGGCTGCCACGGCGGCAGACAGCCTTGGGGCGAGGAGCTTAAAGTGCTCCTCGAAATCTCATCAGGGGTCCAGCACCAGACCGAGATACTTCATCCAGCTCTTTATCTGGACTTGGACCCCCTCCACTCGGATACGGAGCCCCGCCTGGGGTCTGCGGCAACGCGGCGGCTTGAACGTAATGGCCGTCGTCTTCTCGACGGCTACGTTCAGCCTGAGGAGGCGGATGCGCCGGACGACCATCGTCGTGCCGACCGACGCCAGGTGGATTGCCTCCTCATACGTGCGCCCCTTCGCCGCGACAAGGGTGTCGTCGGCGAAGCAGACAACCTCCATATTTGGCAGGAGGTTGCCTCGCAGAACCCAGTTGTACCCCAGGTTCCAGAGCAGAGGGCCCAGCACTGAGCCCTGGGGTACTCCCGCCGCCATCGGCCACCTGATGACGCGACCGTCCACCCCTTCATACACGATTTCCCTCCCGCGGAGGTAATCAGTGATAAAGGAGCGGAGGTAGGGGGGCACTCCATGAAAAGTAATTTCACTGCCTGTCTTAACCTTCATTTCGCCTAAATTTCCCTCTTTGAATACGTCTTTTGACGCTAAATCTGGAAATACTAATTCTAGTTCCCTGTGCCTCACTGATGGCACTAAGGTCTTTTTACCCCAATTTGCCCAAATTTTATATATTGCTTTTAGCACCCGTTGAGCTTGTCTTTTGAAGCTAAGTATGAAAAAAATGACACCAGTACTCCAAGTCCTATGACTAGTGTTGGCAACAGGCCGATATCTGTTCCAAATAAAATATAAAAATGTCACTTTTGAAAATATTGACAAGTTTGTAAACATTTTTGTATTTCGTGCCAACTTGATTCTTATCAGATTTTGTCCGGCTTTGTTATTTTGCCATTCCTTTCTGTAAATATCAAAATTATAAGTGTTTATTTCACCTACCGTGTTTAATTTCTATCATTTTTGGTCCTTCGAGCCGGATGGTGGTATAAATTTTCAGTCAATGCGGTTGTTTGTTGCAAAATCGTGAACCAAATCTTCATACAGTGCCTTGAGTTCTCGGTTTGCGCCTACAAAGGCTGTACCATTGCCCCAAAAAAATCTTTTTGGGCAACCACGTCGTGAAATAAGCCTTCTTATAGACATAATGGCAGAATCTGTAGATAAGCTTGGAACTATGGCTCGGTGGCGCTGTAGGTGGCCCCTACTTTCTCCAAGGCGACCTGTTGCGCAAGGCCACAAATTCCAAGAAGGAGACATAGTTTTTATAGCGGACCATTCCCTACCTAGAAGAACCTGGCCGATGGGGAAAATAATTAGGCCCCACGATGGAGAAGACGTAGTCACACGCGTAGTAGACGTGCAAACTAGACCTGGCATTCTGAGACGCCCTACTCATCGATTAATAATATTAGGCTAAGGGTTTGTTTCACAATCAATAAGTAAGTTTTGATTAGCTTACTTGACAGATTCTTTGACATATTTTTCATATAACAACCGTCAAATCATCTGTCAAGTAAGCTATTCAATACTTTCTTTTCGATTGTGAAACAAGCCCTTAGGGTCTGTTTCACAATCAATAAGTAAGTTTTGGTTAGCTTACTTGACAGATTCTTTGACATATTTTTCATATAACAACCGTCAAATCATCTGTCAAGTAAGCTAACCAAAACTTACTTTTCGATTGTGAAACAAGCCCTAAGACGTAGCATTAAAATTTTAATTGTTTCACTATTTTTATTTCACTATTCTCAAGTTATTGTTAGGTTTATTAACTAGCTTAGAACAAGCGCAGCCTGTTACCATCTCCTCGGCTAACTCGTGTTGCACACTGGGAACACAGAATGTTAATTGTAAGTGTTTATTTTACCTACCGCGTTTAATTTCTATCAACTAGGACCATGCCACTATGGTCTCTAAACCTAATGCTAGCTGCTAGTAAATTTTCTATATGACTTGTAGTATATTGTTCATCTGTTGACATGGTGGGTGAAAACACTATATAAATACCTTGTTCACTATCTAAGGCTTTCCCGCAACTCTCATTAGTTTTTCCAATGTTTTCTATAAGGCTACCCTACATTTGGAATATAGACTTCCTTGTCGTAACATATTCGTACTTATTGAACTTGCCTATTTGTTCCCTTCTATACTGTTCCCTTTTACATTGACCTATGAAGGGGTATGTTCAAATGTGAGCCATTCTTATTGCATTTTAGTTTTAGTTTATTGTTATACCTGTACTTGTTAATTTACAACTTCATCATTCATAGGCAATTATCTATTTTATACTTATATTGTTATTTCACTTTCTCGGATAGTTTCTCTCTACGCTGACCTGCCCCCGTATTACGGATCGTTTATGACATGACATGGTATAAATTTGCAATATTTAGAATGTCTAGAAATGCTCATTTACTTGTCCTTACTCTACTGATATGATTGCTAGGGTATAATTTCGATAATGTCATCATGCCATAACCCTTGAAAGACATATTTATGAAGTGTTGATCCGTAAAAAGGCAAATAAATTTTATGTCATCATGATATCATTTGTAATCATGAGATCCGTAATCGGCCCCCTGGTCAGTCTAATTAACTACGCCAGACTTTATAGGTTGTGTTAACATGAGCACGTGTTGTGTAAAAAATCATCGCCTGCAGGCGGAGCAAGAAATTTTTATCACGTCAGCCACACTAAGGTTGCGTTCCGAAAATCAATAAAAGTCGCTATTGGCGCGCTCAAACGCGTCCCGAAACGTACCAAGTAATCCACAGGTTTCTTAATTGTCTCAATAGCGTCCGCCAAAATCTTATATGGCTTCATTCCGACCGTGATATCGTTTGCGATATGATTGGTTAGTCTCCAATAGACATTGCGGAATGCAAGGAACATTACAGTCAGCGAGACATCACTTGCCAAAGCGTGTAAATGTACTAAAATGTTGCCCGTATACGGCTCTATACATTCATTATTACCATCGATGCAATAAGCACAGGCTAGTGCGAATTTCACTACAGTTGCAACGACAACGATCAGAACAGGTTTTGAGATCCATCAAACACTTATCTATCGATAGTTCTCTATCAACAACAGGTAGCTGTTTGAGTAGTTGGTGAAAAGATTTGTCTGTGCCCATTGATAGTATTGAACCACAAGGGAAATGGCTACAAAATATGCAAACCAGCCAAGCAGTCACAAATGTGTCATTCATTATACACTTGTGACTTAATGTGAGAAATCTTATGATTATCTTGGACGATCAACTGTCACCTTGAATAAAACCAAAATCTAAAGATAGAACGCAATGCAAACCGGCAAAGAGGGCCTGTAAAATATTGTCGCTCGACCTTTTTATTTTTTTCATGAAATAATTTCTTATATTCATTTTAATAGCCAGACTTCCATCTTGGCTGTGTAACGAAAATAGAATGCCGAAGACTTCTTACTCAACATTAGCTTAATAAAATAATTAAATTGATAGTTCGAGAGCGTAACGTCATATTTTACTGCATACATATTTTTATTTTAACAGAACTATACAAATTACTAAATTAAATTCTCGTGGATTATTAACGAAGATATATCCATCTTCCTGTTTTGTTGTATATCTTGCAAAGAAACGCAAACTTTAGACAGAGTTGGAAAACTTTGTGTCGTAGCACCGTGAGCTTTTATTTTATATCACGCGGTTTTAGCTTCGCTGGCTCTCCGTCTATGAACGATGTCAAATAGCCAAATCGAACCATCCGTCGTTGTCAATAGCAACTGTGTATTAACAAAAACAAATTACTCGTTCAATCTAATATTTTTAAGTTAAGGTCATACTTAGCTTTAATAAGGGACTGTCAAAATATTGAATCTATCTATACATATCCATACTAATATTATAAATGGGAAAGTGTGTGTGTGTTTGTTTGTCTGTCTTTCACGGCAAAACGGAGCAACGGATTGAAGTGATTTTTGACGGAGAGTGACATAGGCTACTTTTTGTCTCTTTCTAACCCCCTACTTCCCTAAAATGGGGAGTGGAAGTTTGTATGGAGCATTCCGCAATTTTCAAGGTAGAAAGCTAAAAATTGGTATGCCGGCTATTTGTGACTAACAAAAAAATCGTGCATCATTTTTTTTTGGAAATCTGCCCCCAACTCCTTAAAAGAGGGGGTGAAATTTCATTTTTACTTTATGCAGTTTTCAAGGTAGGAAGCTAAAAATCGGTACACAGACTCTTTGTTACCAACGAAAAATAGCTGCCTTATTTTTTTTGAAATCTTTGTGGCTCTCCCAATTTCCGAACAGGTGTAGAGTCAACTTTTTTTTTTCATTCCTACTTGTATTTGCAGACATCTTGAGTATATTCAAGATGTATGCACATACAAGGTTAATATGATTTCATTAAATTAGATTGTTTTGCTTTGTTTTGACGTCAATAAGTGTCTGTAAAGGCCTATGTTGAATAAAGATTTTTGAATTTGAATTTGAAAAAAGTTACTCCGAATTTAACGCGAGCGAAGCCGCGGGTAAAAGCTAGTATACTATAAAAGGAGATGTTCCCATCTATAGACGCACGCACAGCCGTAACCGCTAATGATAGAAACGTGAAATTTGGACAGTTGTTTTGATTCAAAATGCGGACGCACACTAAGAAGGGATTTTAAAAAAAAATTAACCCTAAAGGGATGAAAAAGGGGTTGCAAGTTTGTATGGAAAAAAGTTTAAATTACGTTACGTTTTAATTAACGATTTCGAAAAACTCGAGCTTCATACTGTTAAAAACATTTCATTGAACACGTGTTTCGTGGTTTATCGGAATTCACCCCCTTAGGGTGCAAAATAGGGGTTGAAAGTTTCTATGGAAAATATAAAAAATTTGCACCAATTTCCTACGGGAAAAATATATAATTCCCACGGGAACACAATAATAACGCGGGCGAAGCCGCGAGCGGAAAGCTAGCAGTTTAATAAGTTTAGAAATGGCATTATTGATTATTTATCAGTAAACTATCTTTTGTCTGCGACTTCGTCCGCGTAGAATTCGTAATTTGGGTAGCCTTTTTATCCAATCTGCTCAAACTATCTCCATACCAAATTTTATCTAAATCGGTTTAGTGTTTATTAATTCCCTATACAAACTTCCACTCCCTTTTCATCCCTTGAAGCATGATTATTGCGATTAGAACTATCCTGTGTCCTCCTCCCGGGACTCAAACTGTCTCGATACCTTTCTTCTAAATTGGTTCTTTTTTATGGTGGGCCCAGCAAATGACCTCCTCTCGCCTGATGTTAAGCGGTTACAGAGGCCCAAATGAGTTGACAGGTAGAGGAGAGACGACACCTTCTATCCCACCTGACCGCCCCTTGCCGGCTCAAAAGATGCTTTTTCACGCCACTTTTGAAGGAACCCATGTTGTAGGATGGAGGAGACCCGTGCGCAGGTAGAGAGTTCCAAGTGATCAGCGGTTTAAGCGTGAAGAGGTAACAGACAGGCAGACCACCTCCGTGGTCTGTGGACCACCGTGTTGCGATCACGAGGTCCGGGGTTCTATTCCCAGTGGGCGCAGAAATTTTTCTGTCTGGTTTGGTTGGTGGTAGGGCTTCTTAGCCCGCCTGGCTGGCTACCACCGTCTTACCTATGTTTGTCATAATGCCATAATAACAATGTTTATAGCATTGTTGTGTTCCGGCAATAAGAGGTAAGATAGCCAGTTCTTCAGTTGCTGAGGAGTTCAGATGAACCCCACTTCCATCTTCGACTTATCATAACTTAGCATCAGGTAATCTTACCTATTTCTGCCGCAAAGCAGCAGGGTTTGCGTTGCTGTGTTCCGGTTTGAAGGGTAAGATATGGCACTGAAATTACTGGGTACCGTGACTTTACATCTTAAGTCTTTACATTAAAGTCATTAGTCTTTATCTTTACATTTAAAAATATAAAATATTTTGAATAAGATTCCCTTTGTGAAAAATAGCGTGGTTAAAAACGTTGACATTAATATTGTATAAAAGAAACGCAAAATATAAATTAATATTGATGTTAGCGCGCTTGGATTAATGGTGCGCTGCTTAGATAGAAAACGGCGTTTTATACTCTATGCGATCTATCAACCTCCGGTCATTGAAAAAAAATTGCTTTTTAATTGAAATGATGAAATGTAATATATTTTATTATTTATTAGAAATATATATTTAAAAATGTAATGAAAGAAATAATGCATTGAAAAATGTGTTAATGTAGCTACAACGAAAAAATGCATAAATATGCAGTTGCCATTTTGTAACAGGAAATGCATGTAAGTTTTTATTTTATTGCCGAAAATAACTGTAGCTTCTATCTGTTTTATATTACACTGAAAAATCATGTTTTGATAAAATATATTTAACTAGAAATACCGCTTTATTGGTCGTCGACATTGATAGTGGGGCAAAATCGGGCATCCTCTTATTGTTCTTATACTTTTAAAGACTTTCAAGGTGATCATTGCTTGGCACCGACTTCAATATAAAACTGTGGTGTTGTATGTATTGTTATAATATTATTTATGGCTTTTTGGTGTTTTAAGGTCGGTATTATTTTTTTGTAATTTTTTTTTCAATTTTTTCACGTATAAGTTAAGTAACTTTTACGTGTTAGAATTTGAGCAAAGACAAACATCAGAATAACTTAAAATAATACGTTTTTCGCTCTTAACAGTTTAAAGAATTATTCCCGAATTCCTTTTCTACCAGAAACCTTCCATCATGAGCTCAGTAACATGACATGATGACTACTAGACCCAAATACCTGAATACCTCAAAAAAAAACATGAAACAAGTTGTTTCCCTCGATTTTCATGGGATCATCAGATCATAGCATGCTGACAACGGGACCACCGGGATCTTACGACTTTTACAAAAATAATGTTGAAAATCAGTCCACAAATGGCGAAGTTATCGGTGAACGTAGGTACATAAAAAAATCGATACAGCCGAACATAGAACCTCTGCCTTTTTCGAAGTCGGTTAAAAAACAAAGAAATCTCTTGGCGTTCATCAGACTTCATGGGCGACGATAACGCCGAAGATGGCGGATTCAGAAGTCCATCAGCAAATCTAAGCAGAAAAACTACCTACCTATGGGGAAATGAGCCCCGCTTCACCATATCGATACCAGGTGTTCTTAACAGACAAAGGAGTCGTAATGTCTTCTTTTAAAATATATATCTCATTCCTATCTTATTCTTCGTTTTCGCAAGAAAATCGCTCTGAGGATCTACCTAACTGCGTTTCGGTTGTATTTCAACACGTGTAAGTGATTCAAGGACAATATAAAGCTTCGTATTCACTAAGGATTATTTAAGTTTTAATTTATTATTCTATTCTATCAAGGCTGGATATATTACAAATATATTACTTTACTTATTTAATATTGCGTTAAATTATTTTTTAATACATGTTCTCAAAAAGTAGACTTTTCTGTCTGTTCAGCGTTCCGAAAGTTATTCTTTTCCGCACCAGTGCTTTTTGTTTTCCTCTGCATATAACCTCCAAATGGAAGGAAGAAAGGAGGTTTATAATCAAAAATATTTATGTACAAAATTTTAATATGAAAATACTATTTCACAGCATAAATATAATATTAGTGAAATATAATATTTGTAATGTTGACAATTTAAAAGAGGAGACAAGAAAAATACAAGAACCTTCCGAGTTTCTTGCCTGCTCTTCTCGAGAAGGCTCTCCCAACTTCCGAACAGGTGTAGAGTCAACTTTTTTTTCAATTTACTTTTACTTGTATTTGCATACATCTTAATAATGGTTGGGGTGTGTGTACATACAAGGATTAAATAATTAGTCAATTAGATTCTTGTTTAAAGATTTTTAATGTTTTGTTTGACGTCAATAAGTGCCTGTAAAGGTCTATATTGAATAAAGCCCTTAATACATGAATTAAATTTATTTTTTATTAAAACGTATAAGTAATGTAAATAAATAAATGACGTAATTAAAATTATTTTGAATTTAGATAAATTAATTGTCATTGAATTGGCTGAATGCATAGAAACCGTTGTCGGCCCATGTCCTCTAAAAAAAGAAAACTTACTTCCGCGAAATTACATTTTTACTTGTCCAAGCAGAAAACTGTTTTTCATTGATTTCCTTTCTGTTTGTTGATGTTTTATATTTTTCGGAAATGCATTTAAAATCTTTGTTCGATGCACGTGCAAAATTGTCATTTTCATCCCTATCTATTGTTGACCCGCTTCGGCGTGGGTCAACAACCGAGATTCGAGCAGAAATGATATACATTCCGCACTTTTATCGAAATGTACTATTGAATTTTTCCTTATTATAGATAAATACAGTAGACATACAAAGAAACCTGTTTGACACTTTAATTACGATCATTCGATATCGCTCTTTTGAACTTTCAATAATAGCACAATACAGGTAGCCCGACTCAGGCGTGTCTTTGAAATTTATACCTAAAGCTGGACTGCGCGCTAGCACAGTTTAACAATCATACAGTTTAGAAACGCGTTTGATGTCGGACGATGCCGCCGGCAGCGTGGGAACTTACGCTGTCACTCGCAAATGTGTAAGGGTTGTCAAAAAAGAAAAATAATTTAAATGCAATTATAATGTAATTTATTTACAAGAAGTACCCATATGCCTTTTTTTTTTTTTTTTCTCGGGGGGAAATGCGTAACCGCACCGTACCTGCCGTGGGCTAGACGGCGGGCGTGTGTGGGGCTCTCCTGGCAGAATACCAGGCCTACCCACTAAAACCCCCCGGTGTTCTCCCTGCCCTTAAGGGCGCGCTAGGTAAGGTCCACACTGCGACTCCACTACCCACGCGCCCGGAAGTACCCATATGCCTAACTACATGTTAGGTATGTTAGGTAGCTATGTCAGGTAGGTGATCGGTGCTCGTAGGTGAATTAAAGTAGGGGTGCGATGGTCAAGTCACCTCCTCGTGGTGCACCCTGGGCAACCCGGCAGAAGTCTGCCGCGGGCTAAGAATCTGACAGCTGCCCCCGTGGAGGGGGGCGGGGTATGGCCGGTTTCAACCCGGCGGGCCAATCCGTGTGGCCAACCGCTGCCGCGGTGTGTGGTGAAGTCTTCCCTTCTTGATCGAGAAGGGGATAGAACTGTCACCTGGGGGCCCGTTGCGGGTCGTGTTATGGCCGGATTAAATCCGGCGGCCACTTCATGTGGCAGTTTTTACGCCATGGCACTTTGTGCCTCTAGAGGTGTATCGTGTTCGATACTATTAAAAATTACCCCAATCCTAAGGTCTGGTCCGTGCCGATGGGATGAATGGCTGGAGGGTATCCAGTCCCAAATGGCCACCCCAGGGAGCTTCCCCTTAAAAAGCGCAATCATGGATTTCGGTGGTAAAAACAAACTCACCAGGGGGTTTCAGTCCCCCCCGTAGGACCGCGCAAGGCGGCTGCGGGCAGCCGGGGGTATCTGGTGCCGAGCGCCCCGAAATCCACTCTCTCGAATGCGACCCAAGAATGCGAACCCGTTCAGAGCGGGCTTCCACCGTTGTCCGGGGCGGTGGTCGACAATGTGACCGAGGCGAGTGGCAGTGTACAAAATGTAAATAGTCTTAGTCTTAGCTCTAGTTTTGTAAATAGTGGAGTTGTGCTCCAATATGGGAGTGTTGAGAAGACGCCTGGAGCCGCGCTGTCGCGGTCTGGCTCGGCGCCTTCGATTAGTTGTGTAAATAGTAATGTTAATAGTTTAGGATTAAGCTTAGGTTTAAGTCACAGTGTTGGTAAGGCTGGGACGGCGGTTGCGTCTCAGTCAAGGAAAAGACAGGCGGACGAGTCGGACTCGTCTTCCCAATCGGCCCAGTCCGTAATTTCCGTCACGAACTCGGTGCTCATCACAGAGATGGAAGACATGAGGCGTATGGTTGTGGAGCTGAAAGCGGAGCTGGACGCCGTCAAGGCACGCCAAGGGAAACCCCAACGGGTCAATCTCCCGGCTACAGACGACGGCGACCAGATGAAAGTGGTTGAGTCGGAGGCGGACGTGGAGGTAATTCCTCCTTCCCTGCCACCCGCTAAGCCCACTAAATCCACCAAGTCCTCCAAGCGTGCGCGCCAGTCTCCTGGCCCAACAACGTCGTCGACCCCGATCGACCCGGCCTTAGAAGCCTTTGAGTCTAAGATTATAAGGTCGATCGGGAACATGATCAATGCCCGCTTCGAGGGCATACAGGAGCGCCTCCTTCTAGAGAGGAAGTTGAGGCCTCCTCTCGCGGCTGACAATCCGCTCGCCCGCGCCCCCTCGAAGCCGGCAATCAAACCACCAAGAAGGAACAAACCGGGCAAGGAACCGGCAGAACCAAAACCTGCAGGCAAAGGCAAGGCTTCGAAGAGTCTGCAGGTCCAAGCGTCGTCGACTCCACCGTCAACTCCATCCACCTCCCGGGCGCCTGCCACTAAGGCAGCTCCACCCCCGGTCGAGGAAGAGTAGACAACCGTGGAGTCTCGAAAGATGAGGCGCAGAAAGCGCAAAGCTAACAGCACGAGCCAACCGGAGCAGCCAGTGGCCCCGTCAAAGGGCAATTACGCTACCGCTGCTGGCAGGGCCAAAAAAGCACGTCCATCTGCCCCGGCCAAGCCCAAAGCCAAGCCCAAGCCTGCGACACCCAAACTGGTGCCCCCGAAATCAGCCGCGGTGGTTATATCATTGGAACCTGCCGCCGCCGAGAAGGGCACCACGTACGGTGAAATTCTGGGTCGAGCTCGCCAGACAATTAATGTCGCCGAGCTCGACATTACAAAAATGACGTGCCCCCACACAGCGGCCGGCGCACGGATCATCGAGATCCCCGGCGCCCAAGCGAGCGAAAAAGCTGACCTCCTGGCAACCAAGCTTCAGGAGGCTCTTGCAGGAGTCGCTAAAGTCGTCCGGCCCACCAAACGGGTAGACATGAGAGTATCGGGGCTGGACGACTCCGTCGTCAAGTAAGAGGTGGCGGCAGCCATCGCTGCCAAAGGCGGCTGCAACGCTGACCTTATTAAGGTCAGCGACATTGTCGGACCTGGTGGCCAGGGATCTGCAATCGTGCAGTGCCCTGTTACGGCCGCCAAATTAGTGGTCCAGGGACGGCTTCTAATTGGGTGGAGCTCGGTCCAGGTCAAGGCACTGGAGGCCCGTCCTATCCGTTGCTTTAGGTGCCTGGGTGCGGGTCATACCCGCCAGCTATGCCCCTTCGAGGTGGACCGGACCGGGCTCTGCTTTAGGTGCGGTGAAACCGGTCACAAGGGCTCCACGTGCAGCGCAGAGCCACGCTGCATCGTGTGCGCCTCAGCCGAAAGGCCGGCTGGTCATTTACTCGGGGGAAGTAAATGTAAAGCCCCCCCAGTCAGAGGAAGGCCGCCCCCGATTCAAAGGGTTGCGCCTCCTAGTGAGGGTCAGTCTGGTTCTGCCGGTCAAGGGGAGGGAGCTGTCATGGAATCCTAATGGATTTAGGTACACCATACAGCTTCCTCCAAGGGAACTTAAACCACTGCGCCAGGGCTCAAGACTTGTTGATGCAAGTTCTGGCGGAGTGGTCCATTGATGTCGGTATAGCCGCGGAGCCGTACTTCGTCCCCGACCAGTCCAACTGGGCTGGAGACCGGGACGGCTCCGTGGCGATTGTAGTGCGTTCGGCGTTTGGGAGTAGTCCTCTCTCTATTATCGAGAGAGGCTCCGGTTTCGTCGTGGCCAATTGGGAGAGAGTCACCCTAATCGGGGTGTACTTCTCTCCCAACAAGCCCCTCGTAGACCTCGAGGTCTTCCTCGTTGCGGTTGGGGCCGCCGTCAGGAGAGCTGCTCCGCGTCAGGTTCTCCTCCTGGGGGACCTGAACGCCAAGTCCGTCGGATGGGGCAACCCCGCGACCAACGCCCGCGGACAAGCAGTGGAGCTCTGGGCGGCTTCGTCGGGCCTCTCGTTGCTCAACCAAGGAGCAACCCACACCTACGTGCGCCAACAGGGCGGGTCGATCGTCGACGTTTCGTTCGCGAGACTATTTACATTTTGTACACTGCCACTCGCCTCGGTCACATTGTCGACCACCGCCCCGGACAACGGTGGAAGGCCGCTCTGAACGGGTTCGCATTCTTGGGTCGCATTCGAGAGAGTGGATTTCGGGGCGCTCGGCACCAGATACCCCCGGCTGCCCGCAGCCGCCTTGCGCGGTCCTACGGGGGGGACTGAAACCCCCTGGTGAGTTTGTTTTTTACCACTGAAATCCATAATTGCGCTTTTTAAGGGGAAGCTCCCTGGGGTGGCCATTTGGGACTGGATACCCTCCAGCCATTCATCCCATCGGCACGGACCAGACCTTAGGATTGGGGTAATTTTTAATAGTGGTTTTCTTCCACGCGGCCCGACGCTCAGTGCGCCGGACCCCCGTCTCCGCTCAATGCGGCCTACGGGTTGCCCGACGGTGGACCCCACTGGGTCCACCGCCGCGCGGATGGGCAGAAGCCCAGGGGTATCGAACACGATACACCTCTAGAGGCACAAAGTGCCATGGCGTAAAAACTGCCACATGAAGTGGCCGCCGGATTAAATCCGGCCATACCACGACTCGCAACGGGCCCCCAGGTGACAGTTCTATTCCCTTCTCGATCAAGAAGGGAAGACTTCACCACACACCGCGGCAGCGGTTGGCCACACGGATTGGCCCGCCGGGTTGAAACCGGCCATACCCCGCCCCCCTCCACGGGGGCAGCTGTCAGATTCTTAGCCCGCGGCAGACTTCTGCCGGGTTGCCCAGGGTGCACCACGAGGAGGTGACCTGACCATCGCACCCCTACTTTAATTCACCTACGAGCACCGATCACCTACCTGACATAGCTACCTAACATACCTGTACGGTATTGCACCGCACATTGCCATTTCATGCGGGTCAGCATAATTTTGTATATCGCACATTCGTCTTTTATGAGAAACATGTTTGCAACTTTATCGAAGTAAAGTGTTTGATTTTCTTTGAAATTCGTGATATTCACAGCGGCTTGCGAGCTTGATAAAAATGTAAATAATAATAATAAAGTCATGATTATAGATGTAAAAAGGCTTCTCTGAGTATTTCTAGTGTTACTTCTTGGTGTATCGCTTGTGTTATTATTTTCTTGATAGATCAGTCTGGACAATTTAACCACTGGCCTCTTGATGTAACCGCTCTTGGTTTTGAGAGTGACCACACGTACAAATCCATCTTGACCGGGATGTAATTCGGTTACTCTTCCCATTATCCATTTACCAGGTGGTAAGTTTTCTTCGTGAACGATCACGACGTCATTCACCTTGATGTTTTCTTCAGAATTTCTCCATTTAGACCTTGATGTCAGTTGAGATAAATATTCTGTACGCCAGCGTTTCCAAATGTCTTGTACGATTTTCTGAGTGAGACACCAACGGGTACGTAAATCCTTTTCAGTTTCAATTATTGTCATTATTGGCCCACTTGAAAGGAAATGAGCAGGGGTGATGAAATTTAAGTCGTCGGGGTCGTTTGATACGGCGCACAGTGGCCTTGAGTTCAAGCACGCCTCTACTTCATGTAACATTGTCGAAAACTCCTCGAATGTTAGCTTCTGTTCTCCTAGTACTCTTTTGAGGTGAAATTTGAGGCTTTTCACAGCCGCTTCCCAAAGGCCTCCTGCTGACGGCCATGAAGGTGCGTTGAAGTGAAAAGTAATTTCCATGTCGACTAACTCTTGCTGTAGCTCATGATTAAAAGTTTTCATGATATCTTGATACTCTTGTTGTATTATTTTATTGCTTCCAACAAAATTCCGTCCATTGTCGCAATAAATGTCGCTTGGTGACCCTCTTCGCGCAGCCATTCTTCTTAGGGCTATTGTTTATTGTTTGACGCTTCTGTGTCGGCGTCATTTCCAGAAATTGTTTACAAAAATAGATGCCATGTTCATTGCTGTTACATATCGGGCACTTTAATTTATTTCTTGTACTTGAATTTGTTATGGCCTTGTTGCTTGCAAAGTACTTGAAGTTGTATGGTTTTTCTAATCTATTGGATGAAGATGTAGAAGCCTTTTGCTGGTGACTTTCTTGTTTCCGTCGGGCACGCACGTGGCTCAGCAATGTGACACGCTTAACATTGAGACTCTTTTACCGACAACTCTAATGAAGATACAGAGAGCAGATGGACAATATGAAACCATGCGAGTTCCCAGCTTGTAATGTAGTTTTCTGAACTTATTGGTAGATGTTGAATCAAACGCTCAGCCTCACCCTTGACCTTGCTTTTGAGGAATTGCATCTTCTGGGCGTTTGATAATGAGGGGTTACTGTGTATAGCCTCGCTGAACAAGTCCTTGAATGACACCCATTGTTGATATTGGCCGTTGAAAATCGGAATATCAAGTTGAGGGGATATTGTATATAACATGTAGTTAGGTATATGGGTACTTCTTGTAAATAAATTACATTATAATCGCATTTAAATTATTTTTCTTTTTTGACAACCCTTACACATTTGCGAGTGACAGCGTAAGTTCCCACGCTGCCGGCGGCATCGTCCGACATCAAACGCGTTTCTAAACTGTATGATTGTTAAACTGTGCTAGCGCGCAGTCCAGCTTTAGGTATAAATTTCAAAGACACGCCTGAGTCGGGCTACCTGTATTGTGCTATTATTGAAAGTTGAAAAGAGCGATATCGAATGATCGTAATTAAAGTGTCAAACAGGTTTCTTTGTATGTCTACTGTATTTATCTATAATAAGGAAAAATTCAATAGTACATTTCGATAAAAGTGCGGAATGTATATCATTTCTGCTCGAATCTCGGTTGTTGACCCACGCCGAAGCGGGTCAACAATAGATAGGGATGAAAATGACAATTTTGCACGTGCATCGAACAAAGATTTTAAATGCATTTCCGAAAAATATAAAACATCAACAAACAGAAAGGAAATCAATGAAAAACAGTTTTCTGCTTGGACAAGTAAAAATGTAATTTCGCGGAAGTAAGTTTTCTTTTTTTAGAGGACATGGGCCGACAACGGTTTCTATGCATTCAGCCAATTCAATGACAATTAATTTATCTAAATTCAAAATAATTTTAATTACGTCATTTATTTATTTACATTACTTATACGTTTTAATAAAAAATAAATTTAATTCATGTATTAAGGGCTTTATTCAATATAGACCTTTACAGGCACTTATTGACGTCAAACAAAACATTAAAAATCTTTAAACAAGAATCTAATTGACTAATTATTTAATCCTTGTATGTACACACACCCCAACCATTATTAAGATGTATGCAAATACAAGTAAAAGTAAATTGAAAAAAAAGTTGACTCTACACCTGTTCGGAAGTTGGGAGAGCCTTCTCGAGAAGAGCAGGCAAGAAACTCGGAAGGTTCTTGTATTTTTCTTGTCTCCTCTTTTAAATTGTCAACATTACAAATATTATATTTCACTAATATTATATTTATGCTGTGAAATAGTATTTTCATATTAAAATTTTGTACATAAATATTTTTGATTATAAACCTCCTTTCTTCCTTCCATTTGGAGGTTATATGCAGAGGAAAACAAAAAGCACTGGTGCGGAAAAGAATAACTTTCGGCACGCTGAACAGACAGAAAAGTCTACTTTTTGAGAACATGTATTAAAAAATAATTTAACGCAATATTAAATAAATAAAGTAATATATTTGTAATATATCCAGCCTTGATAGAATAGAATAATAAATTAAAACTTAAATAATCCTTAGTGAATACGAAGCTTTATATTGTCCTTGAATCACTTACACGTGTTGAAATACAACCGAAACGCAGTTAGGTAGATCCTCAGAGCGATTTTCTTGCGAAAACGAAGAATAAGATAGGAATGAGATATATATTTTAACAGAAGACATTACGACTCCTTTGTCTGTTAAGAACACCTGGTATCGATATGGTGAAGCGGGGCTCATTTCCCCATAGGTAGGTAGTTTTTCTGCTTAGATTTGCTGATGGACTTCTGAATCCGCCATCTTCGGCGTTATCGTCGCCCATGAAGTCTGATGAACGCCAAGAAATTTCTTTGTTTTTAACCGATTTCGAAAAAGGCACAGGTTCTATGTTCGGCTGTATCGATTTTTTTTATGTACCTACGTTCACCGATTAATTCGCCATTTAATTTTGTGGACTGATTTTCAAAATTATTTTTGTAATCGAAAGAGTATACTCCCGAGGTGGTCCCGTTGTCAGCATGCTATGATCTGATGATGGGATCCCATGAAAATCGAGGGAAACAACGTGTTTCATGTATTTTTTTGAGGTATTCAGGTATTTGGGTCTAGTAGTTATCATGTCATGTTACTGAGCTGATGATGGAAGGTTTCTAGTAGAAAAGGAATTCGGGAATAATTCTTTAGACTGTTAAGAGCGAAAAACGTATTATTTTAAGTTATTCTGATGTTTGCCTTTGCTCAAATTCTAACACGTATAAGTTACTTAACTTATACGTGAAAAGATTGAAAAAAACAATACAAAAAAATAATACCGACCTTAAAACACCAAAAAGTCATAAATAATATTATAACAATACATACAACACCACAGTTTTATATTGAAGTCGGTGCCAAGCAATGATCACCTTGAAAGTCTTTAAAAAAATATAAGAACAATAAATTTAGTTACTTAAAAGCACCGACTTCAATATAAAACTGTGATGTTGTATTTATCCTCATATTATGTATGACTTTTTGGTTTTTTGAAGTCGGTTTTATTATATTTTGTATTTTTTTTAAATCCATACTATCCATAACAGTAAAATGAAACACAAGTGCCGAAATCTTTTAAGTGCATACGATGATCATGATATCTTCAGATAACTTGCATTTAAACATCCGTATACAGAACAAGTGTGCACCATTATAAATAACGTAATAAACACTTCACGTAAAAAAACAATGCAAATTTCGCTCGCGTATCACACAGTCACACACTGTCGTTTCCTTCATCCCTCAGCGTTCGAGTAAACAAACTCGGCGAGTTTGTAGGCCACGGACCGCGCCACCCGCTTCCCCGTGAGTTCCCCGCCGTTGCTCTGCGCAAACACGTTCGTTTCGTAACTGTATGATTGTTAAACTGTGGCGCTAGGGTTCAAATCGGTGAACGTATACGTACTCGCCGCGCGTGGGCGGCGCGGCGTGTACGTGGAGCACAACAATCTCGGCCGGCGCGCGGCGTGACACTGCGTCGCTATGCCGTTCAGAGCATGCTTGGCGGCCGTGTAAACGACGTTTGTATGTGTGCGTGCGCTGATTCGTCCCTTTTATATGGAGTCGGGCTACTGTATCGTTCTCTATATTGTGATAATAGTGTAAGGGAATACTTTTTTTTTAATTTATAAATATTCACATACAAGGATCACAAACATACATATATAATGTTGCCAATAAACCATTATAGGTTTGTCCTGACAACAAAGTTTACATTCGACACTCGGTTTTGAGTTCAGATAAAACACTTATCAAATAACATGAGCTTCACAAATTATCTTATAAAAATATTTTTACCTACTAGATACACACCAGAAAAACGGTACCTACCTATTTGCAAATAATAAATTATGAAAAATCCATACTTCCAATTTCAACAATAATTAAGCAAGTGGGTAGGTCTACAATAAATTTTAGCAAGAATAGTGTACAAGATGTTCGGAAGAATAACACCACAAACTGTAAACAAGTTCTGCAGAATGGCATATGGGGTGTTCCGCTTAGTTGTACGAACAGATTATGATTTGTATTATTTCATCTATATTTTAGTAAGTTTGTGTTTTAAAGTGAGCTTACTTAAGTTCTGTTTTGATTAATAATATAAGTAAATATTTTAATAAGTAAGTATATATTTTATTATTTAAATATTAATGAACCAAATGTTGATATATTTTATAGTTTGATATTACAGATCAATTATTATGTGTATTTATATAAACAGTTCATATGACAGTTAATATATATAAGTGCAGTGCAATATATAAATGTGTAATGTAAACATATGCATACATATATATCCATACAAATACATACATACACACACATACATGTTATATACATTTAAGCCGGCTTGCTATTTTCATTTTTAATGGTTTTAATACAGTGTCTTTTTAATTTGATTTTAATGTTTTTTCGGTTAAGTGTTTCCCTGAAAGTTGCCGGTAACTGGTTGTACAATCTGGGGATAAGGTATTCATATGTACGTCTGCCATAATAATTTGTAATACGAGAGGTAGTTATCATGTTTTTCCTACTTATTTGTCTAGTGCGGATTTTACCTTCCATAGGAAATAGATATTGCTGCGGACGTTGGTACTGTTCACATAGCAGAGCAAATTCTACATATTCATGCACAGGTATTACCTCACAGTAACCAAAAAGACCTCGATAATTATCTTTAAAAGACTCCTTCACTTTAGGAGGTACAATTGTTTTGAGTAATTTTATTTGAAGGTTATAAATTCTATCTAGGTACGTTTTAAATGTGCGATCGTAGCTACTGATGCCATAAGTGATCACAGACTCAGCTAGTGCAAAGTATAAATTTCGAAGTATCTTATAGGGTAACTTATATTTGAGAAGATATAACTTCGCCAGCAGTGCTCGCAATTTGTCACATACCTTCTCCACATGTGGAGCCCAGTTGATTCTGTGATCAATTACTAGCCCGAGGTAAGTAGCTTGATTCCACCATGAAACCACATATCATTCTTCTAGTAGTAAAAGCAAGTGGTTTCTTCTACCGAGTTGATTCCAGCGGCGTATATTTCCAACGTGTGACCTAAGCCTTATGGACGAAGCATCACATTTGAACACGTGTAGCCTGCACCCGCTTTACCCTGACCTAGAACTTGGCTCTCGACCGAGGACGCAGTATAGATTGAAGCACAAAGGATTCAGACATTAGAATATATTGCTTTATCATATGAAAACATAAGGTATTGGCCGATGTCAACTTGACTTGCTGCAACATTTTTTAATTTTGGGAAATGCGTTATGCTGACTACACTATCTGTGATACTGCTTAAACCGCAGCATAACAAAGCAACCACCTTGTGTCATGATTTTCTAAAATTATTAGTAATTGTTATTAAATATTCTCAATTTGAGGCGTTCCAATCAAATAAATCAATACTATTAATGCTACATAGGGAATTATTGAAATGGCAACATAAAATACGTTAAACACCGCTGCACGCGTTGGTTTGGTCCAGCGTTAGAAGTGGGTAGGTAGTTCATGATCAAAGCTAGAGGTGACACTCTCGCATTCTATCTGATGGCGGCAGCTGGAGTGGTGATATTTATGACGAAGAAAGCCAGTACGGAGTATGACGGAGCATAATCCTAACACTTACGTGCCGCTGCGATCTTTCCAAAGCATCTGGTGAATTCTTGGCGGAGCTATCTCAGAGGTGCGAGCAATATTCTACACTGGACCGTAGGTACTTGCATTTTGTATAGCAAGCACAGTTGATTAACCGTGAAAGATTACCGCACCTTGTTCAAGACACCGAGTTTTCGGGAACCTGTTTTTAACACACTTTCGATGTAGCCCTTTGGATTTAAGTAGCAGGGCACGTCCACACCGAGCACGGTTAGACTGCTGTGCAGCCTCAATCTCCTTCCGTGAAGGGAAGAAAGGGGAAGGAACGGTGACGTTTTTGCCTAGAACGCGTACAACTGTGCTTTCCTGGCCGTGAATATACCAGGTTCTCCGTGCGCGATTTGTATATGAAGTCCAAGACCCGGTTGAGTTCAGTGACAAGATTCTCCCGTCTCTTTCCGGTGTTCGCCCGTCCAGCTGCCGCGTGTCTGAAACATTCGGCATGCACTGTACTGTCCATTGGAATGTCGTCGTCGAAAACCACCGTAGACGCTATTTTAGAAGTTTGCAATATATTCACGTATATTTTCATCCTGTTTAGTGTGTAATTTATTTAAGAAAACATGAAATCTCTGAGTCGGAAATGACCTCATAAGTTTCAAGGTCTTAATGAATATATTGTATCTCCACCAATATTCTAGATGCGAAGGTAAATCTGTCTGTCTATCTGTACGTTCTCATGCGTTAACCGCGGAGCTGATTTTGGTGTAATTTGGTAGCCTTAGCCCTAAGGAAGGACATAGGCGTTTTACCCGAATTTAAATGAAATCCCCAGGAAACGCATGATAGAAGCGCAATCGCGGTATATCTATAGTTATATTATAAAGAGGAAAAATTTGATTGTTTGTTTTTTTGCTTGCATTGAATAGGCCCTGAAACTACTAGACGGATTTGAAAAATTCTATCACATTAAGAATCCTACATTATCCCTGATGAACAAAGGCTACAAATTTATTTTTCCTAAGGGAAATTATAAAATTATCACGGGAAAACAAAATAACTTACCTATATTTATATTATTGCATATTATATTTATTTCTCTTTTCAGATATCTATTTGATTCAGCATTTTACATAGGTATGTTTGAAGGGAAACAGCACACATTCCTTCTAATCGATTTTTAAAGCGAGGGGTCCAATTTCGAGAGATACACCATCAGCAAGAGATATATTATATTGCATAAGTGTCTGACCAAACACATGTTTTATAAATAAATAATTCAAACAAGAAAAAAATTCACCTCGCGTAGGATAAAAACCTTCTCCAACATATCGTGCTGAGCTGACGCCATTAGGTCACCTACTAATATAATAGTAATTAAGTCAATATCAAGCCCATTTACGTGCCTTCTGTAACACGGAAAAGGTTAAGATATTTTACACTTTTGCTTAATCATTAGGGTTATGCCCGGATCGAACATAACTTACGTAATATTACGTCGAGTGCGCTCGATGCCACTGCGCCATAATACAAAGCTCCGCCTCGGCATAGCTGAAGTACTGTAGGGTAGAGAAATTTTAATCACCTCTGTGGTCTAGTGGTTGAGACCATCCTAGGTCACAATCAGAAGGTGAGGTCCATTTCCTTTGGGGGCTGAAGTTTGTCTGCTTGGTTAGTGGTAGTTAGACAGCCTGGCTAGCTAATATGATTAGGTTGTGTTCTGACAATTATAGGTCCGATTGAAGGGTCCTCGCTTGTTGAGGAACTGGCGTACTTTTGGTGGACTAAGGCAACAAACACGCAGAAAATGCATTGCACGTAAAAGACAAAAAACAAATCAGTTTAAAGAAATTTTATTTACTCGTGTTGAAAGAAATGAAATGTTAGCATGCACTTAAACTAGTTTTGATAATTTGAGCAAGAGCAGCATATATTATAATTTATCAACATTTTTTATAATGTGGGTTTTTAATTTATTTTTTAAAATGGATACACTTAAAGCTGTATTAATATTTTCTGGCAAATTATCGAAAATCTGCGCTCCTTTAAAGCCTTTGTTTTTCTTGCCGTAATTAGTCCGCGGTGAGGGCAAATGCAAGTTGACGAAGCAACCATTTCCCCTTCTCTCTATTTAACACCAACATTTGAGAGTGTATTAATTTTAATAAAATCATTTTTATTAAAACACAGGTATTGTAGTGGTATAGTTGTTTGATATTCATAAGTTTCGTTTCAGTGTAAACAATGTTTGACGGAGTGAGGAAATCGTAATTGAATAGAACAAAAATTTTTTTTTTTGGATTATTTGGAGCTCTTTTAACTTAGCCGCCCTTCCCCATATTTCGCCATTTCCCCATAGTGTGATTTCATAATCACAGCTCATATACGTCCCCACCGAGGGGCATGAGCCTACCCTAACTAGTTATGTTAGGGCGATTAGGCCCTAGTCAAACAACGCTGGCCCAGTGCGGATTGGTTGATTTCACATAAACCTTAAAATTATTTCGCAGGTGTATGCAAGTTTGCTCACGATGTTTTCCTTCATCGTAGGAGCGTCAGATAAATGTACATATGAAATTCGTGAAACGATAAACACATTGGCACATGGCAGGATCGATCGTGAGTTTCCCGATTCTACTCGGAGATAGTGTGATTTAACGAGAGAGAAATAGATAGTGTAACAGTCGTTACGTGGGAGACATCCTACTATTCCACGTATAGACGCTAGGAGAGATGTTAGTGTATTTTTGACTTTGTTGACATGTGCGTTCCATGTTAACCCACTGTCTAAAATGAGACCAAGGTATTTTTCCTCTGATGATTGTTTTAATGCGGTATTGTTAATAGTTAGAGTAGGGTGAGATTAAAATAGCCTTGAATGCCTAATTACATTTTTTTTATTTAACATCAGAACAAATAACAGTTTTTACATTTATAGGGCTGACAATAGCTAACGTGATGGCGAAGCCACTAAGCCCTGTCACTACACTGTTTTTTCAACTGGTTTTCAAAGAACACAATTTTAACGATTATCTATACGGTTTCTAGTAACTTGCCGCAAACCTTATTTCATGAATTTTCTATAATCCGCCACCATCCAATCTTCGACATTTTCTTTTGTCTGCTCTCTATCCTTGTTACCTCCTGGTGCGTTCTTTAAGTATCTATTTTTAATAACCTCATATTCTCTTTCGCGGAACACCAAGTTTCTCAGTTCCCTGTATTGTAGATACCTCTGTTCGTCGTCCACTCGCTGCTTGTAACTTGCTAATTCCTTTTCATGTAATATTGTTTTATACTCGTCTTTATATAGTTCATTGAAAATAAGATCTTCGTATTGTTCATAATATCTTCTGTCTTGATCCTTATCATCGTCTGTCCTTTTTTGTTTCATTGGCATCGTGTACGTCCCCCTTTCGACCCAAGGGCTCACGTTGACGTTAGTTCTGAGAATCGCCTCGAAAATTAATTTCGTCGACATATAAAGCAGGAGGAAAAACAAAACAATAAGCACCATGTCAATGATGTAGAGGTATTGAGACAAGAACTCGGTGATACTGTACATGACTTGATGATCGGATTCCTTGAAAATGTGGGTGGGGGAGTCTAGCACTGCGAAAGGTATAGATATCCACATCAGAACACTTAGCGCTGACATCACTATTGATACTTTGATGTTGAGCTGTTCGTCTATCTGCAGTTTTGTTCTGTAGTCTTTCTTCACTTTCTTCTTCTTGAGAGTTGGCGGCACCTCGGGACTTTTGAAGAGCTCGTCTAAGCCAAAATATTTGATGAATCTGAAAATATTTAAAGTTTTCCATTTACATTCACTTTCAAAGTATTTCACGTTGTAAATGAAATAATGCGAAGACTTTGAGTTTATTTACATCAGAAACATACTTAGTAGGCCAAACATGATTGTTAAAAACAATGTTTAAACGAAGGCTAAAGTGAGATGCTGCAACATCGGTGTCTTTGCTTAAACATTGTTTTCACCTTTTTCAATGTGCCTATGGAAACCCCCAGAATCATAACAAAAAATCTTTTCAAAGGAGCAACTTCTTGAATTATGAGCAGTTCAAAAAATTATTTTTAACTGATTGTGTGTCATCTATATCCCCAATTTCCTTAACTCAATTTATTATACTCAATCAATTTAATAAAAAAATATCAAATTTTAAAAAGGGCACAAAAACTTTATGAAACGCTGCAGTGAAAAGAAAATACACTTACCTTAAGAACACTGTACGATAGAAATACATTTTTGAACACTATCCTCACAACCACCTGATGAATGCACTTGTTCTCAAATAACAACATAACGCAATCGCTCAAAATTAAATCTGAGTTTTAATTAGGACAATTAACAAATGAATGACGTCGACTAATTGATATGCATGAAACACCCAATCGGTTTGTTGAAAATGAAATGAATTAAACATTTATTAAGTAATGGCTTAAGTGCATTTATATCTGGAGTACTAATATGACGCTATCTTCAATTTTGATAATGAATACAAATTTGCATCAGAAACAATTAGGACAGTGTTCCTCTTTCGGAAAACAATTGCGATATTAATTATAGCTAATGAACTTTTTGCATTATTCGATATTTTTTTCTAGTTAAAAGTGGTTGTGGATTTCTGGCTGCCTGATAGATTTTTCCGTGACGTCATAGGACCATTAGTAACTAACAACAACGCTGTGGCGATTATAGCTAAGACAGCTAGTTCGTCTTTGTCGAGGAATCCAGTTAAAGCACGTACGCCTCCACCTTTGGTATAGAGTGTCAATTACCTTCAGATGAAATGAAGGTCATAAGTTTTCCTGTATGAATAAGAAAAATCTGATCGTAGTAATCAAGATTGATTACATAAAATTGAAACAAATGTCCAATAGCACCCTTTTTTTACAAATCATTGAACATCAGTCTTCAACTCACCTTATGATAAGTGACGATCTAGCGAGTTTTACCAAAATTCCTCAATAACTGAGGAAATTGCCATCCGCATCATTATTGCCATATACATCTCCACCGAGAGGCTCGAACCCATTCTAAGTTAGGGTGTTTACGTCTTAGTCACTTTTGAATTTCTTCGCAGATGTATGCAGTTTATCTCACGATATTTTCCTTCACCGTAGGATTGTCGGATAAATGTACATTTGAAATTAAAATATCGAAAAACACACGTTGTACATGGCAGAATCGAAATCTGGACCTCTCGCTTAAAAGGCAAGTGTCGAGTCCATAGCGCCACTGACACTTAGCTATCCTACCACTACCTATTGTACAACAATATTTGTACAAAAAGTATAAATAAATAACAAAGAATGTTATTATGGCGACGAACTTAATAAGATAGTAGCACCTAGCCAGGCTCAGAAGCCGTAACATCAACCAAAGCAAGCAGGGAATCTTCTGGTCTCCTAAGGAGTTGAACTCTGAAGCTCGGTGGTGATTTTGTAACGCATCAACTGATTGGCTTATTAAGTTAAGCATTGTTTAATTCATTCTACAAATTATCAAGACTACTCGAACAGTTTTAATCAACCAGAATTATCAAATCTATATGATTGCCGAATGCCGATGAGTTACAAAATTGCTCCTCAGATCAGAACCGGGTGGTCTCAACCATTAGACCACGATGATGGTTGAAATAAGCTTAAACTGACTTTGAGAGAGAACATGTTACTAATTAAGTTTTCACTAGAAGAAAACTCAGTATTGAATCTACTGGGCGGGTGTCACCATCTGACCTATTTCTGTGGTGCTTGGGTCGCTGTGTTCCAGTTTGAATGATAAGACAGGCAGTAAAATTACTAGAAGTTGTGACTTGACATCTTATGTTACATTTACAATAGAGTGTGGTTCTTGTATGGACTGCAGATTCGCGAATGTTACGGGAGGCCCATCTGTGGACGACCGTAGACATATACCATCAGGGGGACAGTCTGCTCATTTGCCTACTTGGTTCATCAGCACAGCTCATATACGCCCCCACCGAGGTGCTCGAGCCTACCCTATGTTAGGGCGATTAGGCCTTAGTCAACCACGCTGGCCTAGTGCGGATTGGTCGACTTCACATGACACCATTGAATTTCTTCGCAGATGTATGCAGGTTCCCTCACGATGTTTTCCTTCATCGTAGGAGCGTCAGACAAATGTACTACTTGGTTGCCTACTTCGGTATTTATAAAAAATCAAGAATTTGCTAGAAAAAGCATGCTTAAATACTCGCTGTTATCATCTGTATCTGTGCTTTTACACGTCAAAGTACAAAGCCCTGTTTTCGTTTCACCGTGAAAAAACATGGCGGTGTTGGTTTTTATAATAACCTTAAAAACGGAAATTTACACCGGTCCACCGTCCTCGCAATAACGTCGTACCGGCAGCCATTCCGCTCTGGGCTATTACGGGCAACATCCAAGTTATGAGATTTGAGCCTACAAGCCAACAGACAATCTGGGTTTTTAACCGCCTTAAAAAAAGGAGGAGATTATCAATTCGGTTGTATTCTTTTTTTATGTTTGTTACCTCATAACTCCGTCATTTTTAAACCGATTTCCAAAATTCTTTTTATATTCGATAGAGTATACTGCAAGGGTGGTCCCATGGTCACCAAAGTCAGGATCTGATGATGGGATCCCATAGAAAATAGACGAAAACACTAATTTAAATTAGGGTTTCTTTAACTGAAAAGATTTCATTCACTAAAAAGTTAAAAATAATTTTTTTTTTACAAAAAATAAAACCGACTTCAAAAACACTAAAAACTTAAAAATAATATAAGAATAGGTACAGACGGCATCACGCTTCTATATTGAAGTCGGTGACAAATTTTAACACTTTCTAGGAGATCATCGTTTGGCGCCGACTTCAATATAGAAGCGTGATGCCGTCTGTACCTATTCTTATATTATTTTTAAGTTTTTTGTGTTTTTGAAGTCGGTTTTATTTTTTTGTGTATTTTATTCCATTCATTTCATCGAAATTGCATCGTTAAATAACTTCAAGTAAATTGATATTCATCAGGTGAATGGGACTGTGAGTAAAGTAAAGAGATATTTATCCGGTAAAGAGATAATGGTAAAGAGATGATTCTATCTTAAGACTATCTAGCTTGGATCTAGGCGTCCGATTTAATACAAAAACGGAAGTATTTTTATTTAGCTTGCAAGTATAATAATATATCAGTTGTTTGTCACCCATATCAGGGCTACGTCACTCGCGCAATGCGGCGAAGTAAGTCCCTACTGCTGTGTAGCCCTATTTTTTAATAACTCGTGTGGCATCGAGCGCTAATTGAACATCGCCTGTGCTGATTTTCGTTTCTTTTGCGATAAAAATCAATAGAATAGTACGACGAAAATCGATATGATTTTGATTTTCATCGAAAACATAACGAAGATCAGTAGAAATCGAACGTAGCCGACGCTCCGAATCGAATCCGAATCTTTCAAAAATAGGGCCCTTGTTAGCCCTTGTTCGGCAGAGTGTTGCCGCATGCGAGATAACGCACACGTATACATACACTTCCCATAACTCCCGCGCAAACGCAGCGATACATGACCACATTTTTATTTCCTGTACAACCATTAGGACCCTATAAACGATCAAACATGTTTGTCAAAACTTGTTTGTTCGTGTAGGGCTCTGTATGCTCCGCCGTAAGGCCCTCCGTCTGGAGATTGCCCTGGTGTTCTCGGGCAATCCCCCTTTGCCCGGGCGCGTGGGTAGTGGAGTCGCAGTGTGGACCTTACCATGCGCGCCCACAAGGGCAGGGAGAACACCGGGGGGTTTTAGTGGGTCGGCCTGGAACTTCGCCGGGCCAGCCCCACACACGCCTGCCGTCTAGCCAACGGCGGATACGTACGGTGCGCTTACGCATTTCCCCCCGACAAAAAAAAAAAAAAAGGGCTCTGTATGCTGCGTTTGACAAGCAAACTACGTGTTTGATGTGTTTGAAGGAAAACTGGATTGACGTCGTGTTTGATGAAAACGTGAAGTTTGTCAAGCAAGTTTGATAAACATGTTTGAACGTTTACAGGGCTCTTTACGCTATCGCTTGATGACACGGGAATGTCGATTCTCCGTTTATTCTTGCATCGACATTTGTCTGTCTGTTGTGGCTAATATTAGCACAGCGATTCGAGTGTTTCTATGGGAGTGATGTATCTGTTACGTAGTAACTTTTGTCTAATCTGTGCCCATACTCTATAATGTTGGACTAAAGACCAGAGTACCTCAACCTGGAAAATACTTTCACCGCAAAGCAGACTGCAGTCTAATGACATCACGTTGTGTGTTCCAACGTAAGTGAGGTCACCTGACCTCATTGTGGGACGTTTCAGTACTCATATGCCGACGATGTGAGGTGAACTGGCAACGAAAATACTGCAAGTCGCTGTAACTGCTTATTATCAGTTGTTTGTTTGCTAAAGATTATTATAAAAGAAGGTTCTGTTACCTTATCAATAATAATGCTAATAACACGGTTAACATAATTCACAAGCGAAATAAGATGTCTTCCTCAGCAAGTATGAAGAATCGATAACTAGCAAACACCGGGTGACAATGATGTCAAGCTACGTTATTGCTTTGAAATGTTGACGATGAGATGGACATTGGACAACTCGCGTCGCTCATGACTTAAGCCTCAGCCGTCTAACACAGTCTACGCAACACTAATAGTAGATCAAGTCAACGCGCGTTCACCGCAGTTGTTAATTCTGTCCGCCGGTTATCCTCCCGTGAGGCTGATTTAAGAACGAGCCTGCCTACTCTTGAATTTACCGGCCAGTAACTTCCGGCGGCCGCTGTGGCGTGATGACACGGAAACCGGGATAGCTATGGCGCTGTAGATCTTCAAGTGGAACGCCTAGTTCGTTTTGATAGCTTTGGAGCTGTAACATTCGTACTAATATATATTTCTTACCCGGTGTTCTGGATACTGTTCCCAGCTTGAGGATTTTTTAAGTTAAAAATAGATTTAATTTTAATTTATAGTCATTTTATAAATCTAAGTATTCGTTTCAGTAAATTGCTGATTTAATTTTTTTTGTTTTGATAAAATTCTTTGTAAAGGTCAAATAATAGTTATTATGTGAGACTCTAAAGATTATAAAACATGTAAGCACCATATTTTAGCAAATAAACGATACTATTACTATTACTATTACATGAGTGCAAAGTTGCTTTTTAACCGCGTGCTCAACTTTGATGACCTAATTTTGACCTGAAGGATTCTAAAATTGAAATATAAAATTAGAATCCTGAGCGTTAGCGAGGGAATCAAAAGAGCACAAGGTGAAAAATCTTTGCACTTGAGTGCAACACGTAACTTTTCATCCCAACATTAACAATCACAAGATACCTACTTTTATTTCAGTTTAGGTACATATTTACTATCTATTCTTATTTATTCTTATTTATAACAATACGACGTCAAAACAAAATGGCGCGCGCAAAGCGAATTAAAAACAAAAGTACACCAAGGAGGTTCAGAGTCTGAGTTTTTAACAAATTTAAAAAAAGTTGTATGATAAATGGAGATGGAAGTAAATAGGTTTAATGATGTTTTGAAATCACACACGCGATGTTCTAAATTCAAATTTACTTTAACCTCAAGCGGATAAAAACGGTTTTGGCAGTCAGATATCGAATAGCAAAAATACTCTTTCCGAGATGGGGTGATGAAAACGTTATTTATATAACTGAATTCCGCGTAGAAGATGTCATGGTGTTTCTATTCTATACCTATACTTAACCTTATAGGGAGATCCTGGATCGAGAGAATCTAATTCAGTCCACCAGATCACCATAACGAATTTGCCCGCCATAGAGAAAATTTTTGTACTCCGTATGTTTTTGTATTGAGTCCGCCTGCTTAGCTGCCACCATACCATTAATTTTATAACGAAGTATAAAATTAAAGGTATCGTGAGTAACGAAGTAACGGAGAATACTCTTGCGCACTGCCTATGGCCTATGGTTAAGGCGTCGGCGAGACTTTCCGCGCTGAGTTCGGGGTATATCCACTAAACCAACACCGATGTCCATATTGTCAATAGTCAGGGTTATCTTGGGTCTGGGTATCCCCAATCCTGCGAACTACCCCGGGACACCCCGGCTAGCTACGGGCCGCGTCTACCTGTGGGGGATTACCCTGAACATGGGGGTAATCCCCAGACGTAAGAAGCGTATAATCGCGCGTATCAGGAGCCACTGCAGCTGTCAGTCCAGGCTGTGAGAGCCCTCCTTCTACATCTTCATCCTTAAAGCATACAGGCTGCTGTTAGGGAACTTGCAAATGGCAACTTTTAGTTCTCACCGGCGCCGCGGGTGGCGCTGGCAGTGAGAAACTTAGTCTGCTGCTTGAGATATATTCTCTCTAATCTGTGATTTCGTGATTCGAACGTTTGACGGTTAGGGCATTCAGTTTTGAAAACCAGTGAACTGCTGTGAGTGCTGTGACCATTTGTTTACGTTAAAGTTTCTTCACTTACGGAATCGTATTAAATAATTATTAATTATGGTAAGGCAGAGAGAGGAGCCGGGGTGGTGAAGGTGAACGTTAATGCATTATAAAGTAGCTACTTAAACCTGCACCTGGGTCATAAGCCCCAGGCACCGCTCTTGGCTCTCTTCTCTGCGACGCGATAGACCGAGCACCCGCGTGGTGAATGCATGTTATGCATGGAATGATAAGTTATCGTCTCTCCTTCGGATTAACCTAACAAATCAGAAGTGACAAGTGAGTTAACCAACGCCCATCGGTAAGTCAGCAATTGCAAATAATAATGATAAAGTAAAACACTAGTATATGTGTATTTAATCATAATGACATAGCAGAACAATTCCTATACGCCATTTGAATCACATATTGTTTACCTGCCTGTGTACATAGTATATACATAACTTTCGGGACTGACTATACTGATAACTTTTATTACCTACTAGGTATTTATTATTACCTATTACCTATTTATTTATTATTACCTTCATATTACTACCTTACTACCTTCATATTATCTACCAACTTTTATGATAAGAACATTTTGTTGTTTGATCATGATCGAACCAGTGGAAATGACAGCTATACCCATGTATGAATTTCTATTCCACTCTTTTAATACATAGGTTTAGGTTACAGTTTGTTTTGTAGGAACGCATACATATATTTCTTATGTACTGACATAATATGAGCATTGGGCAGCCCATTGCTAGGCATTATTAGCATTATGGCTATAAAATATATCTAATATATAAAATTCTCGTGTCACAGTGTTTGTTACCGAACTCCTCCGAAACGGCTTGACCGATCATTATGAAATTTTTTGTGTGCATTCGGTGGGTCTGAGAATGGGACGTAAACTATTTTTATTATGGCGAAACGTAAGTTCGCCCTTATTATGGCGAAACGTAGTTCGCCGGCACAGCTAGTTATTGATATAATTTGATATAAAAAAAATGCAAAGGTGAAAGTATTCGATACATAAGAAAATTAAAATGTTGGCTTTCTGAGAAATACTCATATGATCTTAATGATTTTTAAAATTACAGTTCAAAATTATTTATTATATCCACCCTATTTAAATATAAAAATCAGGAATATCAAAACTTTATGTAAACTAAGCATAGTTATAGTGATAGTAATTTAAATTGATATCTTAAACGGAAAGATTCGCCGCTTTCATGGTCTAGTGGTTGAGACCACCGGGTGTTCATCGGGAGGGCTGGGGTTCGATTCCTCATGGGGGCAGGATTTTTTTGTGCTCAGTTTGGTTGGTGGTAGTGCTTCTGAGCCCACCTGGCTAGCTACCACCGTCTCACTAAGTTTGTCGCCATAATAGCGATGTTAATAGTATTGCTGTGTTTCGATAATTGGAGGTAAGATAGCTAGTCCCTCAATTGCTGAGGAGTCCAGGTGAAGCTCGCTTCCTCCTTCAGCATTTTCATCACGTACCATCAGGTAAAATGAAGGCCAAGAGGTTCCCTGTTGAATGCAAGAAAAGTGGTCTTGTTCGTACTATGCAATATCTTATAGACAACCATTGGGTGAAAAAAAACTTTGTGATGGTAGTGAGTGACCACAGAAACAAACAGATAACCATAAATATACATACATAATTAGTGGATAATTTTTCTCATGCAAATCTATATTAATAAAATCTAATTTATTTCCTATACTTACCTAGTTAATAAATACATACAAACTAAAAGAAGAAGTTAATACATACTACTACAAATGTTCATACAAAAATAACGCATGTTTTGTATAAGTTCCATGTATGGTTTATTTTTGGCTCTCTTATGATTACAATATACATATGCACACCCAAAATCTCCAAAGGGTTGTATGGGGCCTTGGAGTCAGGGTGTTTCCTAGCTTACTTTCAGCAATTATTTTCTTTTACGGTTTACTTATAAAATTTATGCATGATTAGATCTGTAAAATTTAAGTAATGTTTTGATATACTCGTAGATGTTTACATCTACTGTTATGTGAAATTCATGCAAGCCGTGAACTTACTATATGTGGATCCCCAACAAAGTTTTTCACTAAAGGTAACCTAGTCATGACACCAAATCTCTGTTTACCCACTGATGAGAAAAGTATGAAAAGTAGATCAGAAGTATCAAGGTCCATTTCAATTTACAACAATCTTGAATAATTACAGATACGAGATTACTAGTATACCAGGTTTCAGAAAACGTACTCATAAAAACATATATCCAGCTGAGTGATCAGCTCAAACAGTGGATGACATTTAATGAAATAATGTTGATAGTGAAAGTGGTTAAGCCACGGAAAGTAGCAGTGATGAGATTTAGATTAAGACTAATGACAACTGCCCAAAATAAGAATTGATTATTTACTTAGCTGATTTGTGTATTGACCCAACCAATTTTGATTTATATTTATAGACAATAACATTCCAAAGAATCCTCCACCAAATTGCTTACCATTACTTGTATTCAAATCAAAATCAAAATCATTTATTCATTCACAATAGAAAATGGTGGGTATAGTTGCAGATGGTCGGCTTTAAAAAGTTTCAACATTTTCTAGTTATACTACTATAACATGTGAATATGTGTTATAAAAATCTAAAGACTAATACTTAAACTAAACATTATCTAAAAAATTCTTTAACAGAATAAAATAATTTAAATAGTAACCATTTATATAATTCAACTTTAAATCTGTTATATGTTAAATTTTTCAAATTTTCTGGTAACTTATTATAAATTGAGATACACATACAGTAACAGTTAATTATGAATTTTGTACAATTTGGCCGAACACCGCGATCAAGTCTATTTATATATCTTGTATATTTATTTGGAAATAATTCTTTTGTACTTTTAAAGAGACCTTTATTTTGTTTTACAAATTTTGCAATTTCAAATATATACAAGCATGGAAGGGGTAGTAAATTAAGTTTCCTAAAGAGAGGTTTACAGGAATCATAAGGAGCAGCTCCATAGATAGCACGTAGGTATACATTTTTTTTGAGAAATAAAAGCTCTTTTAAATTCAGTGCTGTTCCCCCAGATTATGAGACCATACCTAAGAATTGATTCGACATAGGCATGATAAGCAGTTAGTGCAGCATTTCGAGAGGCTATAGTTTGTAGATTATATAAAGGATATATAAATTTATTTATTTTATTACAAGCATTATGTATATGGCCTTTCCATTTTAATTCTTTATTTATATCTAATCCTAGAAATTTAATATCAACTGTTTCATGTATTGTTTGATTATTATATTGTATTTTAAGTTTGATATTGTTATTTTCTTCTAATTTATTATTAAAATGTATATAATGTGTCTTATCAATATTAGTGTGTAAATTATTATAATTTAGCCATTCTATAATAGATTTAACTGTATTATTAATGTTATTTTCATGTTCATCGTAAGATGTACATTTATTATCAGTTATTATAATAGAAATATCATCAGCAAATAAGATAGATTTATATTTAGTGACTGTTGGGATATCATTTATGTATATTAAGAACAAAAACGGTCCGAGTACGCTACCTTGTGGAACGCCAAATTTATTTATTTTATATGCAGATTTATAGGATTGTATTTCACTATCTTCGTTGACTTTATTAACTGAGACACACTGATGTCTATTCTCAAGATAAGACTTTATCCAATTAAGAGCTACTCCCCTAACACCATATCGTTCTAATTTTGTTAGTAATAAGTCATGGGAAACAAAATCGAAGGCCTTAGACATATCAAAAAATAGACCCGTTGTGAGATTTTTTTCATTGATACCCAGTAGAATATTATGTACTAATTTAAAAGCTGCTAGTGTGGTCGACTTTTGTTTTTGAAAGCCATGTTGTTCTTCTCTTACAATATTATGTTTATTAAAAAAATCAACTAGTTTAAGGTGCATGGACTTTTCAAATACTTTAGATAAAATTGGTATTAGTGTGATAGGTCTATAGTTTTTTACGTCTGATTTTTCACCTTTTTTGTAAATAGGTTTTATTACTGACTTTTTAAGAGCTTCAGGGAAACGACCCTTATTGAATGATAGATTTACTAAATGTGCTAAAATAGGACTAATTTCATCTTTGGTTTCCTTAATAATTTTTGTATATATTTCATCATATCCTGTTGACTGTGTGTTATTTAATGAAGTAATAATATTTGATATATCTTTTTCTGAAACAGGATCTAGAAATATAGACCTATCAACAATAGTACTGGAATTAGTTTGTTTAAGGTTAGAGTTAGGTTTATTTGTTAATTCAATAAAATAATCGTTAAAGGCATTAGCTATTTCAACCGGGTGACAAATATTTGTTTTGTTTATATGTATTTTCTCGATATCATTTATATTATTATTTCTATTAAAAGTGTTTTGTTTTATTAAATTCCATGTAGCGATACATTTATTTTTACTCTGCATAATATATTTATTATTAGACATTTTTTGTGATAGCGTGATACATTTTCTTAATAATTTAGAAAATTTATAGTAGTTCTGCTTATTATTATCATTTTTGTGCTTATAATATTTATACCTTAAATATCTTTTAGTTCTACAACTTATCTTGAGGCCTTTTGTTAACCATTTTAATTTTGTTTTATTGTGGACTTTAATTTTTATTTTTGGGAAGCATAATTCATAAAGTGTTTTAAATAAATCATAGAATTCATTAAAAGCAATATTTAAATCATCAATAGCTGTTATTTTGGAGAAATTAATACTCTGAAGATGCAGTTTGAATTTTGTTATGTTCTCTATGGAATAATCTCTTTTAAAGGTATACACTGTTTTCGGGGGTGTAATTTGTACGTTCGTTTCAAATGTTAATAACTGAGATGTTTCATGGTCAGAGAGACATAAGGATACGTTATATAGAAATGGAAATATATAATAGGAGATTGATAAAACATAAATAACTTGAAATAAGAACTACTCCTCTCCCTAATTATTATTAAGGAAAGGATCAGCATAAGTACCTTATACATGCGATATTAAAGAATAATGAATAGAGGCAAAAGGTATAGCGAAGTGCAAGCGGTGCTCACATAGTCTTGAAAGGGATGCTGAAGCACAAGCGCTTCTCACCTTAATATACCCAGATATGGAAGATATTGTTTTGTGTGATTAATGCAAATACAGGTGATATAATCATGAATATGTGTAGGATGCCGAAGAACAAATGGTGCTCAAGCGGTACTCACAATACATGTGAACTAACTGTGTGGTCAATGTAAATGCAGGTAATGTCATCATGTATATGTGAGGGATGCCGAAGAGCAAACGGTGCTCACATTTTATGTGAAAGGTAGGAACATGTGAACTAAACTGTCTTATAATATCCAAAAAAATAATATAAACTATATAATATATAATTATGTTAAATAATAATAACATATATTCAAGCTTTGTATTTTAATAATATTGTATTTTTGTGTGCAGATAAGTCTCTACAAGTACTCACTCAAAGTTATATTCATTTATCTACGAACTCGGTCGATGTGTGAACTCTGCGAGTTGGATGATGCTTGTAAAAGCAAATTAAGGCAGAGCAGGAGTATGTATGATAGGAACATTGATTGAAAACATCAATAATAGCATAAAGAATTTACAACATTCATTCTCAGCTACTTATGAAAACTATAACACTGAACAAAGTGATATTAAAATGCACATCAAGTTTATTGCTATAGGCACACTCTGTTAGCATAACGAGGACCACTATCAATATTGCTTGACAAACAATTTTTGGCCTCAAGTGGGAATGATTCAAATGCAGAATGTAGTGTCAGAAAACAGTAACAATGCACCCATCATACATCATCCGCCCATATTAAAAACAATGTGTGTCAACCACCAGTCAAAGACCAATAAAGTTTTAATGTTCAAAGAGATCACTGTCGAAGCAAAAAAAAAAGCTATATTTTTTGTGATGACATTGGAAAAGGTAAGAGCCAGCTATTGAAAAATAAATTGGGATTAAGTAAATTATTTAATGCCTGGCTCAAATTTCCATGATATTGCATGTAGTGTTTTCCCTTCCGTATCATTAATCATTTAACACAAAATAAAAATATTATTAGGTATAAACTTAATTTGATATTAGATTTAATGATAAATTATTTGGAAAAATTCCATGCTATTGATTTTAATAAACTGACATGTGTCCGAGACAAAGCTTATTTGACAGAAGATAGATTATATTTTATCAATGTTCTTTAAAAAATACCATAGCTATAAAATATAGTTTAGTCAAGAACTTGGCTATTAAATCTCACGTTGACAATGCTTTTATTGAGCAACATGATGTCTTGAAACAAGTTCCAAGTAATCTAAATTTGATAATCAGACAAAAGAGGTAATCTCTGGTCGGGTATTGACCAAAAAAAAACATCAATATTAAGGGATTGTCCATCAAAATATTCAAAGATTTTCTGGTAAAGACTTACTTTAAAAAGATTTACTTTGTATTACAGAGCTTTAAAAAAAACATGAATTGTTGATTAGTTTAAATAATAGGATAATAGTTAGTTTTGTTAATGATAGTTTAGATAAGATTGTGAGTTCGTTCACTAAAAAATCTGCAATTGGAGATGGATCCCATATACATTTTGCAAAATGACATCCAATTAAATAATAATATATTTAATTGCAAAGCACATAATGCATTTAGGTATTTGAGTACAAATGGTTACTTAGGTACATGGATATGTGACGCCCTTGCAAGGGCATAGCAATTTGTTGAGGATGGCATACATTATTTAATTATTGTTCTTTTTAATGATAATACTAATTTTAATTTATTTTATAATTATGAAAAAAAAACAATATAATTTCATGAAAATAGTACTTTCCTTTACTAATAGTAATTTCATGAGTAATTGGAAATTTCATTTTATTATAGTGTCATTCCATTAAAATATAGAACAATACATCACATTAAATATGAATTCTTGTCTAACATAAATTATAAAATTCTAAATAAATTTATCCTAAAAAAATCGTCTAAGTTGTAATAATGCATAAAATTGTTTTGTTTATTGTATTTCTCAGTAATGGTATGTGGTTATAAATCTTAATGGTCATTGCGTGGGGATTGTCGCACCAATTTTTAAGTTATATTGATCTAATTTTATTTTATTATCGTCACGTCACGGTGTTCTCTTTTTTTCTTTTAATCTTGACAGGGGAGAATAAGGAAAAGACATAGTTGTAATCTCTGTTGAACGAACTATTGAGTTACCTCGTGTGTACTTGATCATTCCAATATAATTTGTGTGTACATACCCCCCCTCTGGAAATTATTCAGAGTAGGAGTCCGCTATGGAAGATGCCTTAAGAATAATATCCAAAAAAATTGAAAAAATCTTGTTTGTGGGGATTTTAATGTAAATATTTTAAAGGAATCACAAATATCTAGTTCCCCTTTTTAAAATTTAATTGTTAGAATTTTACTTGATATTTCCCTTCTGCTTTTACTTATTGATTTCTTTCGTCAATTAATAGTTCTATGAAGTACTATCTAGTAGATTTATTTACTTATTCAAATCATCTAACATAACATGAATTATGTAATTCAAAAACCAACCCGAATTACAGAAGCATCTGATACTTGCTTAGACAACATCTTCTGTAATTGTAATGTATAAGTTAAGTAGAAATTGTATTAACTCTGATCATAGCGGACGACTAGCCTCGAATGAGCATCATCATATTTGTTATATACGTGAGATTATTTGTAGACCTAAGAAAAATAATAATAAACGCGGCATAGAGGAATTCACAAGAAATGTTATAAGTTAAACTACAAATTTGGCATTCAGGGAGATGAACGCCAATAATCTGTATAATAAGTTATTTCATGTAGTTAAAGATGAATGCAATGATTTATCAAAAAAGTAATCAAAGTTGAAAATGAAAAAAAAATGTGTATTGGGCTCCGCCAGGTATAGTATATAAAAGTCGTAGAAAACTATTTGAATTATACTCCTTGCAGACTTTTATTTTTATTTAATTTCACCTGTCCCGGTGTCTGTATCAAAATCTTTCAAGTTGGATTTGACCCGTTTCCCGGTTTCCGATTGTGCTGAAATTTTGCACGCATATTTGTATAACGCGTGACAGTGCAATATTATGATGACATAGGAATTCCGCAATAAAACGACACAACCGCATCGAGTTTGGGCTCGTTTGATTCGTATTGATGAGTACTAAAAGCATGTATTTAAAAAAAAGTTTTTTAAATATTAATTATTAAAAGTAACCACCAATGAGCCAGTCTTCATTAATTTTATCAGAAATTATTCTAAAACACTCAAGAAAGTGTGCATGTGCACAAAAGCTATTTACATGTAACTAAATATATGTTACATAAGTAAGTAAAATCAGTTTATCTAAAACTAAAATAAAAACCACCTGGAACATCATTATAACCGGGAGACGGGTAGACCCAAAAGCACTGTGAATTCTTTCTCATTAGAAATCAATAACAAAACGATTAAATCAGACAATGCAGTTACCAACGCATCTCTTATGTAAGTACCCATAGAAACTACAAGTAATCTGAACTTGTGTCCCAATGAGGCTGTAGCTCTTTTGGGACAAAGTGTAGAAGGGATGAACCAAGATTTTCATTTTTTATCACGCTGATGCTTACACTGCTATGAAAATATTTCGTTTGATAAAAAAAAAGAAAACTGAAGAACTTAGGGGTATTTCAACCAATATAATTGAATCTGCACTAAAAGAATTTTGATTTTTTTTAAAAACGTGTCGATGAAAATGCCTTCCCCGATCTCATGAAGAATAGCAAGTTAATACCTCTATTTAAATTTGGGGATGAAAATGATTCTTAAAATTATCGATCAATATCGATTCTACCAGCCCTTAGGAAAAATAAAAAAAAATGTAATCAGTGAACTGATCATTTCTCAAGTAACACACATTTTACATATGAACCAATTTGGCATTACCAAATCTGTAGTGCAACGACACTACAGATACTGGAGTTGCACCTCTTGAAAACATTTTTGCTGCTTGGTAGTGTACACAAGATGTATTAATTGGTATACGAGTATTTTGTGACCTATCAAAGGCTTTTGACTACGTTAGTCCAACCAAACTCTTTTATATATAAACTCAAGCATTGTGGTGTCTCTGAAGAAGCAATTAGACTTATTGAGTCTTATTTATTTAAGAATAGTGGATACTATTGTATAAATGAATAATCAAAATTGGTGAATTCATCGATTTCACTATATTTTGTACGAATCTAGATTGCAGTGGGATCCACATATTGTGTCCTTGGCAAACAGACTTAGATGATGAAACGGCAAGATTGATTTACTTTAGTTATTTTCACAGTGTGATGTCATGGAATACCACTATGGGGATCGTCTGCTAGTATAGAAAGTATTTTTATACTTCAAAGAAAAATTTGATTTATGTTTTTAAAATATTATACATTTGATACCAATTTCCAAAAAAATCCCATTTAAGTATAAGGGATAAAGGTAAACTTACCGTTCCAACAATTTAAAAAAAAACTATTATAATGGTTACTTATTATGAACTCAACGATTATTTGAATGATGCTAATGCCTAGTGTTAATATGTAGATATTATTCGTTATAATGTATGTAACTATTTATGTATACAAATGTTGCTGTGTATGGTATCGACATGGTGTTTTGTATATGCCTGTACATTCCTGCTAGAGCTGATAGGTTTCTTGCGCCCATTCTTCTTGTCAGCTGGGGGATGTCCAGAATGGGTGGTTTTCGGATAAATATTGGCAGAGAAACAGCCGACTCTGGTTCATTGGACAGAGGGATTTGTCATGCTATTTTGATAATTATATTCCGCTGATTCGACGATATAAAATAATATTTTAGGATATCAAATAATTTTAATCAAGGAGTACCTACCAATAACAATTCTATAATAATTCATTATTGGCAGTCTTATAATTATGTACCTATGCTCAGTAATGACTAGCATTATCTACCGTATAATAATGTCCAAGAAGGGACAAAATATTTTGTCGTAATCATCTAAAATTATATAAAACTAGCTTTACTTTACGCGGCTTCGCCCGCGTTTTTTTTGTTTTCCCGTGACAGTTTTGTATTTTCCCGTAGGAAACATGGTTTTGTGGCCTATGTTAATCAGGGTCAATCAGTGTAGTATTCTAATGGTGAAAGAGATTTGGAGTCGGTCCAGTGGTTTTTAAGTTTGTTCACTACATGCATACATACAAGTCTTTCCTCTTTGTAATAATAGTGTAGATAGTGTACATTAGGATAGGAGAGTTAATCATGCTTAGTTAGATTATTAATATTGATTTTTTCTTTAAGTCTAGATTGAGGAATTATTTTGTAGGAGAAAATGAGATTTTTCACCTTTACTTTATTGTCACATTTTAATTAGATTAGAACGACAGTTACAATTATGTATGTGATAAAAAGATATCGTGTGGACACGTCTAACGTTCGAATGGCCGAAACGGGTCGGAATGGGGTCATTCCGAAATCAGGAAGGCCGTCTGTTAGGGAACTTGCAAATGGCAACTTTTAGTTCTCACCGGCGGCGGGTGGCGCTGGCAGTGAGAAACTTAGTCTGCTGCTTGAGATATATTCTCTCTAATCTGTGATTTCGTGATTCGAACGTTTGACGGTTAGGGCATTCAGTTTTGAAAACCAGTGAACTGCTGTGAGTACTGTGACCATTTGTTTACGTTAAAGTTTCTTCACTTACGGAATCGTATTAAATAATTATTTATTATGCTAAGGCAGAGAGAGGAGCCGGGGTGGTGAAGGTGAATGTTAATGCATTATAAAGTAGCTACTTAAACCTGCACCTGGGTCATAAGCCCCAGGCACCGCTCTTGGCTCTCTTCTCTGCAACGCGATAGACCGAGCACCCGCGTGGTGAATGCATGTTATGCATGGAATGCTAAGTTATCGTCTCTCCTTCGGATTAACCTAACACTGCTGACAATTGGAAGTAAGATAGTCAGTTTCTACTTAGTTGCGAAATAGAAGTAATTCCAGGTAAAATGATAAACAGATGATTGGATAGCAATTAGCTATCCAATCATCAGTTTATCATGTTATGTGTGTGTTTTATGTGTGATTTTTGTATTTTTCTGACATCATTTGCCTAATGTTGTGTTCTTAAGCGTATTGCTGTAGTCACCATGCTTAAAGCATACACGATACTGACAATTGGAAGTAAGATAGTCAGTTTCTACTTAGTTGCGAAATAAAAGTCATTCCAGGTAAAGCTAATTGCCATCCAATCATTAGTTTATGTGTATGTTTTATGTGTGTTTTTTGTATTTTTCTGACATCATTCGCCTAATGTTGTGTTGCTAATGTTCCTAATATTATGATTACCTACCTATTGAATTAGAATAAGACCTACAGAACCTTAATCTTTATAACCTATTGAACATTATATCTATTTTAAGTATTACACATTATAGAGTTTTTTATAAAGATTGTAAAGTTCATGTCGATTTAAGCCACAAAAACATTACGTAGTGATATACCTATCTATCGTGTTAAAAGTGTTTCTATACCTACATGCTACGTAGAAACAGATTCAAATTTTATTCGAGTGTACGTACAGACAGTGACAAGCTCTATTTCAGGAGAGCTCTTAATATGTCTAGTTTATGGTTGGTCGTCTGATACGTGCATCACGTCCGGCGCCAATCAACGGCTGCAGCAGCTGGCGACCGACGGTTTAATTTCGCATGCTAATGTGCACGCGTACGTATCGCAACGTGGCGCGACACCGTGCGTATCACGTGATGTACATTTGGAATGTTGCTACTCTTTCTGAATGTTTACGAGATTCGGAAGTCTCGTATTGGGGCCATAAGAAAAACCTGTTTATTTAAGGAGCTTGTGAAGGTTTTTTTTATTGCAACTAAGTTCGCAAACAAGCAAACTGTCCACCTGATGGTAAGTGGTGACAATCATAATTATATATGTGCCACATCAGATGTAAAGTCACGGTACCCAGTAATTTCACTGCAATAAAATCACCGGAACAAAGCAATGCAAGCACTGCTGCTTTGCGGCAGAAATAGGTAAAACAGAGTCTCCCTTCGGTACGTTTTAGGTTGCTTAAGATAAGCGACATTCACCGTGGGAAAGCCCCCGAGGTATGACCAAAACTTATTCATCTCTCACTGCTTTGTGAAAGAAGGCACGTTAAACACCGAGTCAACACGGGCGCGATGTTGACGTTCACACATTGAGCTCTGTCTCATTGAGTACCTGATTCCCAAAGGACGTCAATTCTCCACATTAAAGAGGTTGTAATACCAATATAACACTTTGTTTGGCAATAAAGAAATAGATATCTTCTTTGGCAACCATCACAAGTTTAAACATTATATTTTTTAAACTTTCACACAACTGTAAATTTGTCACCAGAACCATTCTGATTAATACTTCTTTCGTTTTTGGGTTGTCTTGTGTTGTCCCTTTGAATATTTATTTTTTGCCAATTTTGTGATTCACTTTCACCCTACCGTGGCGGTCTTTAATTCAGACAGCACTCAGCTCGGCTCTAGGTATTAAGATTATTAACCGACATCAAAAAAGGAGGAGTTTCTCAGTTCGATGCGAATGTTTTTTTGTGTGTATGTTACGCGATTACTCCGCCAATTGTAGACCGATTTTCAAAATTCTTTTTGTATTCGATAGAGTATACTCCTGCGGTGGTTAAGTCAAACTCCACCAAAGTTAGAATCTGATGTTGGGATCCCATTAAAATCAGGGGAAACCCTTAAATTTAATAGGTACGTCCAAAATGTTTCATGTTTTTTTCCGAAGCTATTCATATATTTACGCCTGGTAGTCGTGAACCGAGCTGATGATGGAAGGATCCTTAACTTTTAGGAGTTACAGGTTAGGTTTTCATTTATATGTTTAAGTGTATGTCTTGTTTTTTGTACTAATAAATAAAATAAATTTCTGTGTTTGGCGAATGCGGTTCAATCTCATTTTCATCTTATCGTCGCTGAGCTGGCGATATTCTGTCGTGGTCAAAAATGGCATAATTTTATTTAATGGCACTAAGATAAACATCCTTCTGTATAGTTTTTGTTGTCACTTACTCCCAAACTTGGAGTTAATTTTTATCACTTAATAGTTTTAATTCGAAAATGGCGAAGCTTATTGCAAGTGTCGAAACTTTTGATGAAGCATTTGCAAGCATTCTCCATATCAGTTAAAATACGATCTAAAGAGTCAGTAGGTATTAAGTAAAAAGAATTTGCCGATTCGAAGGAGTTTCAATTCTAGTCATATTTGAATGAAATTTATTTTTATTTTGATAAATTTGATACTGATGCACATTTTGATCATATAAATAAGATACACTTAGCTTAAATTAATAGACAAAAGACCCTGCTCCTCAAAATATTATTAAAAAACAAACAACTTATACCGGATCCGTGTAATCCCTGCTTTACAGAAGCAATCGAAAAGCACGATTTGGCCACATAATAAAGGGATATCGGTAAGTATGATTAATGTCCTGGTACTGGTGACCACCGCCTATGATAATTTATCGCCGCCGAATTAACTGACGGGCTTGCTAATTTACCGAAGATTTATTAATGGCAAGCTCTGTGTGGTCGTAGTGAGTGTATTTTATTTATTTGTTTTAAATTCGTGTACAGTAAGTTACTGTCGCAATGTGTAAGTATTTTGTAAAACTCTTCATGTTTTTGAGTGATATCTTCCAGGTAACTTTTTGCAGGCTCTACAGGATTGGTTCAGACGAGGCACTGCATTTGCTGGGGTAATAACAAATTTGTTTTAACATTTACCTACCGATTTAAAGTGATGAATAGAAAATATAGTGAAATACAGTCACATTAATACTCTTTATTACGCAAAATAGTGCGGAACCACAAATACAGCAGTATTGAGCCTATTTCTAAGAAAAATTTGGGTATCTGAGTTCTTGCGCTATTTAATTAGTACGTATTCGCTGGGTGAGAAGTACTAGGTGGGGGTAATGACATCTAACGCAGCGCTCATAGTGGCCAAAAGCAGAAAATGTACGCTCTGTCATCTGTCATCTATACTATCTATCTATACTATACAATATTATAAAGGGGAAAGATTTGATTGTTTGTTTGTATTGAATAGACTTCGAAACTACTGAACCGATTTTGATGAAAGTTGGTATAGAGATAGTTCGAGACCAAGGGAAGGACATAGGGTAATTTTCCTACGGGAAAAAATACCACGGGAAAAAAAATAACGCGGGTGAAGTCGCGAGCGGAAAGTTAGTTATATATAAACGCAATCACATTTCACACTTGCATATAAAACTCCGATTTTATATTATAACTTAACGTATATCTTGGCCTTCTTCTCACCTGATGGTAAGTGACAATAAGGCTGAAGGTGGTAGTGATTTCACCTGGACTCCTCAACAACTGAGGAACAGGCTGTCGACATCTTACCTCTAACTGTCGGAACACAACAAATGCTATTAACATTGTTATTATGGCGACAAATTTAAGGTTATATGTTGGTGGGTAGCCAGGTGGGCTCAGAAGCTCTATCACCAACCGAACCGAGCAAAAAATTGTTTACCCCCATTGGAAATCGAACCCCAGACCTCCTGATCAACACCGGTGGTCTCAACCACTAGACCACGGAGGCGGTTAAGAGGAAACACCAAGGTAGAGAGAATTCAAAAATAGCTATTTTTAAAATGTATTGCTGTCGTGCTGTATGTCCGAACAACTGAACTGAGCTCGATAGGGACAACTGCAGCTGGGACCGAAAATACCTATGAAAAGTACACAAAATATATGTTTCGTAGTCCCCTGTTTTCTCCGCGAAAAATAGACCGATTTAATTACTTTTCGCGTTAAAAGGCTTTTTCTGTGTTTCTATGTTTTGCTATTTTCATATAATCTTCTTAAATTCGTTTGCTGGACGTTTGAATACAGCAGAAAATTAGGTCGATTTTTTAGGTTTTTGACGGCTTTAAAATCTCTTTTAATAAATAACTTAATAAAAAAAGGAAAACAAAGGAACATGTTTGTAGTGGCCATTGATTTTATTGGAAAAAATAGAGCAACTAGTGCCATTGTCCAGGAAGGAAACAGGGGACTACATTTGTATGGAAAAACGGACTGTACGATTTCCTCTTAAACGATGTCTAGGAGATACCAACAATTTTTCAGGGATGTTATGGAGCTCCGTAACCGTAACCGAAACTATCGGATATCCGAAATAAAATAATATCCGTAACCGTAACGGTATCCGTTTCACATGTTTCGGATAGTTTCAAATAAGGGCGGAAATAAACCTATCGAAACATATCGTTTAAATAAAACGACAGTTTCGATAGGTTTTTGTTTGATCGTTCGCGCGCCACGTGAATCTTGCAGTTTGTTTGTTATTTCTACTCAATCATAACATAACCTCTTTCATAATTAGTCAGTTTTTTTATTTAATAGTTGACTATTTGTGTTTATATTTTACTTCAATCTAATATCCGTAAGCGAAACTATCCGAAACTAACGGATAATCCGAAATAATTACATATCCGTAACCGTATCCGAAACCGATATAATGTTATTCCTATATCCGTATCCGTATCCAGATCCGAAATATCATATCCATATCATCCCTGCAATTTTTCTTAAGAGGTTTAGAGGAAATTTTATATTGTGAGTGATACTCCTAAGCCCGGTTTTTACAATAATTCGATCCACAAACGATATTTAATTAATAAGCGACACAGGAACAATTAAATATGTTTACTTTATATTTAATGAAACCTAAAATAGCTTCATCTTCTTGTTTCACAGTAAAATTACAACTAACAATGAAGTAACCAATTCCCGACATAACCAAAATAAAACACACTTTCCATAATTTTTAATTGCCTCAGTTAATTTGTATGATCAAAAATAATTTTACAAAGGTTGGGTTACACTTAAAATCGGAGGGCCGGCTTAACCCGGCACTATTCACGAGACCGATGACACCAATTTTTATCAATAACTATTACATGAAATTTAGGAAGTCACTTTAATTTTAATTACTGTTTATCTAAAAAGGGTTGTTTACTTAGGTAGTAAAATAAAAATTATGCTTATAAATTTTATAAATAAATTTTTTTAAGCTTTCTCGATAACACATGCAAAATCAACGTTGAAAACAACATATTTTTTTTTATATTTGGTAAATTATTCTTAGTAGTAATAGGAATTAATAATCTTACAGATTAAAAGGGAGATCAAACAAACTTTTTATAAATTAAAATAATAAGGAATCAATTTTCTACTTCCTCATTCAGAGCCATGGAACTGCTGCAGTTATTGCAGAATGAAATCAAATGCTCTGGGTTTACGTAAATGTCGTATACATGACAAGTTTGTTGTTTTTTTGTCCTTTTTAGACGGACATATTTGACATTTCTTGGGAGAAGCAGTCTGAGAATCTTTATTGTCGGAATCTGACTCATCTAACAATGTCATAATACGGAGAGTATTATGACATTGTTAGATGAGTCAGATTACGGGTCATTAGATAGCTACATTTTTATTAAAAAACCTAAAAATAAATGGTATTTTAACTTACAACATCCAATAAAAGAAAAAACGTAAGTCATAAAATTACCACGCCAGCTATGACGCTGGGTCATAATTACCCGTTTTTACTTGACAAAAGTGTATCTTACTGCACAGGTGGCGTCGCATTGAGAATACCAACGAGACGGGTAGAGGGGTGCTATATCTCCAGCTACATAAAGATTCACAACACACGACTATAGCGCAAAAATAAAATATGTCCGTTAAAAATTGCCTCGGGTCAATATGACCCAGCGTCATTGACGCCGGGTTAAATTCCCGATCGGTTCTATTGTATCGATCGATTCTAAATGATATGCGTGAATTGAATGATGACTATTTGATAGGCGATGACTCTGTCCAGCAGTAGGATGGGCAGCGTCCAGCCGATGGGAAACACCCTCAGGATGGTGGGGGGCTGCGGCCGCGCGTCGACGTATTCCAGGAATGTCTTTATGTTTTCTACGTGTCGTTCATCTGTGAACAATGGTCCTGAATAAAGCATCTAAATCCTGATTACTTTTTTAATCGCTCTAGAAATCTATCTTTTTTTGAATCGGTTTGACAAAATCTAGTTTTTTCTCGTGATTTGATCATTCATGAGCAGTTTTGGCTATTTTAAAGTAAAACCTATGATATTACCTTGATTTACTCAAAACTGGAATTACTATACCATGTGTTCTACATTTATTCTCGGATAACCCATTTACGTTTCACCACATCTGATTTAACTATTCTTTCAAATAGAGTTTCATTTATCTGTGAACTAAATTAACGAATGAATGATAAAGCTGCAAAAATAAATAGTCCATTCTCTTCCTAAATCACATAGGCTGTTAGCTGTTTTTTAAACAAGTAGGATTAAACGTCAGTCAGCATGCCAGTCAGCTGTTATACCATCTAATTCGACGGTATAAAACCTATTCTCAAATAACGGCTTTATTCAAAATATTAGTATAATTGGTGAAATTAAAATTGACTTATCTGAGAATAACTCATATATGACTTTATCCTTGGTATAAAACTTATCTAACTTTGGTGAAATCGGGCCTTAGTTGAAAAATAAGAGTCTTATTTACATGGAACCTATTACTTATTTAAGCAAAGACTACATAACCCTTAAAATAAAATACGGAATAGAATATTCTTCGCAGGTAATGGTAAAATACAGAAATGATATGTCAACAAATCCTTACTTCTTTCTTGCAATAATTTGTCATGCAAAATCACTTTCAGCTTCAGTATTTCCGACATAAAGAGTCCAACGCACACCGCTGGACACGACAGTAATGCCCAATGCTCCAGTGTGTGGAGGCTTTTCATCGCAAAATCTGTCGTTATGACCTGTTAACCACAACAAGATAGTGAATATGATTTCAAATTTAAATATGTTAGAAGTATCGAATTACTACACACACCGGCACAATTAGCGGAACATTAAAAGGCAGAGTATAGAAATAATAACGTGTATATTAAAACAAATAATAATCGGACATGAAGTAACAAACTGATAAATGTAAAGCTTTTAAATAAATTTCATTAAAAATAATTAAAAAAAAAACCACTTTTTTCAAACATGCATGTAAGTATGAAAATTAATTTCTGGCCGCTGCTGAAAAGTTTTTTAATTCATCTATAACTTGAATTATGTAACTTGTCATATAGCCAATTGCTACCACATTATAAAAAATGCCCTCCTCGACCATATGTATGAATATGACAACGATTTTATTACAATGTTGGTATAAATAATTATGAAATCAATACTTATCAATACATCAATAATTATGTAAATAGATTGTATTTGACTAAAGATAATAGATATTGTCTATCAAATTATTATAAGAGACGAATAGCAAAATCGCTATCATATTATTTTTATATCTCAGCCAAGAACTTGGCTACAAAAATTGCTCCTATTGAGCATCGTAGAAGTAGGATGACTGTCAGTAATATTACTGATGTATTAGTTAGTAAGTCTTTAAATTAGGTATTGAGACAATAGAGAAATCCTCTTGCATAATGTTAAATAAAGAACAAAATGAAAATTGTTTATTAGATAATGTACTGGAAGACCCATTTGAATATAATAAACATGTAAATTTTATCAACCTGGTGCACCAGAACATGCAAGGAATGATGGGCAAAGATCTGGAAGTTGAGTTATTCATGAACAGTAGTAAAGTAGACATTTTTTGTATAACCGAACATTGGCTTAAAAGCTACCAGTTCATGTTTAATTTTAGCAACCACCAGGTTGGTAGTTCGTTCAGTCGAGAAAATGCAATTCGCGGTGGCTCATTAATCATATTAAATAAAAAGCTTAAATATAAAGATCGTAAAGATATTGTGAACCTCTCAGTTGAACGAACAATAGAAATTGCCTGTGTAGAGTTGGACCAGATTATTGTAGTGAGCGTATACAGGCCTCCTTCGGGATTGTATGACCACTTTGAAAATATAATGGATGAAGTTTTAAATAAAGTCTGTAAGCAAGGCAAACAAATATTAGTCTGTGGAGATTTTAATATTAACTTATTAGAAAACTCTAGTTTATGTATGAGAATTAAAAATTTGTTTCAGTCATATAATCTTAAAAACTTATTTCTGGAGCCAACACGAATTACTGAGTTTTCTGCCACATGCATTGATAATATTTATACTGACATAGAACCATTAGCACAAAATGTTTTTAATAACTTAGAATCTGACCACTCTGGTCAATTTGTTACTATACCTTACAAATGTAAGCTTATGGCGAAAAAGAATATCACTGTTGTACCAAAGACTGCTGGCCGCTTGGAGCGTTTCAATAATAATCTTGGTATTAATTTAAAGTATATTGATTATGACGAAGACCCAAATAAATTGTATGAAAACTTTTTTAACACATTTTGTTGTGAATTTAAAAATATCTTTGTTCCAAAAACCATCTCAGTCAATGGTAGATTAGCTTTTAGTGAATGGGCCACACCAGGTATTCACAAAAGCAGAATAAAACTTTATGAACTTTACAATGAGCGTTCATTAAATACTAGTGATCAATTTAAATTGTATGTAAAAACTTATTCCAAAGTATTTAAAAAAGTTTGTAAATTTGCAAAGTCCAATTATTTAAGCTCTAAAATAAAAAATAGTAGTGACAAAATTAAAACGACATGGAACATTATTAATAATGAAACCGGAAGAGTAAAAACTAATAACAACAATTTTTGTTTAAATATTGAAAATAAGAAAGTTACAGTAGATATTGAGGTAGCTACAGAATTTGAAAAATTCTTTACTGACATTCCAGTTTCAATCACAAAATCTTTGGATTCCTCCCCCACTGTAGCCGAATCTATTCTAAAAGATTATGTTAAAACTTGTGATGATAAATTTAAATTTGCCCATATTTGTGCAAATGATTTAATAAAGTCATTTAAAACGCTGAATAAAAAGAAAACCGTGGATCTGTGGGGCAACTCTGTAGATGTTTCCCAATCTGTAATAGAAACAATAGCTCCAATACTTGCTAGTATTTTTAATGATTGCATTGACTGTGGTGTGTTTCCTGATCTAATGAAACTGAGTAAAATTATTCCATTACATAAATCTGGTAGCACATCAGACCCCAATAATTTTAGACCTATCTCTGTGCTACCTACTTTTAGCAAAATCTTTGAAAAAATAATGTTGGAACAAATGCAAAGCTTTTTTAACAGAAATAATCTTCTACACTGTAAACAATTTGGTTTTAGAAAGGGTCGCTCAACAACTGATGCTGGTGTTGAGTTAATACAAAATATATATGAGGCCTGGGAGGACTCACATGATGCGCTGGGCGTTTTTTGTGACTTGTCCAAGGCGTTTGATTGCGTTCATCATGACACCCTGATCAGGAAATTACACTACTATGGATTTCGCGACACTGTTCTGGATTTACTCATCTCCTATTTGACTGAGAGGATTCAGAAAGTAGACGTCAACGGGGAGAGGTCCCAGGGCGCCTCGGTTAAAATGGGAGTTCCGCAGGGTTCAATTCTTGGTCCTTTTCTATTTTTAATATATATAAATGACTTGCCTGCTTTTGTACAAGACAGGCATGAGATTGTATTATTTGCAGATGATACTTCACTTATGTTTAAAATTAAAAGACGATTGCAAATTTATGACGATGTAAATAGTTCTATCTCAAGAATAGTTTACTGGTTTAATGCGAATAACTTGTGCCTCAATGAAGGGAAAACTAAATGTATAAAATTTGTTTTACCCAATGTTAAAGAGGTTCACACCACTGTTAACATAAAGCATAAAAATGTGGACCTTGTGGATACCGTAGTATTTCTTGGTATTACTTTAGATTCAAAGCTTCAGTGGGGCCCACATATTGATAAATTGTCGAAGAGACTTAGTTCTGCAGCCTACGCTGTATGGAAAATACGTCAGCTGACTGATGTTGATACAGCAAGACTTGTATACTTTGCCTATTTTCATAGTGTGATGTCGTATGGCATTTTGCTGTGGGGAAATGCTGCCGACATTCAGACTGTTTTTGTGCTGCAAAAAAGGGCTATTCGTGCTATTTATAACCTTAAAATAAGAGACTCTTTGAGAGAAAAATTTAAAGAAATTGGTATTATGACCGTCGCGTCGCAATATATTTACGAGAATATAGTATATGTTCATAAAAATATACATTCGTTTTGTAAAAACAGTGATATTCATTCAGTAAATACTAGGCAAAAGAATATGTTAGCGTTACCAAATACTAGGCTTAAAAAAATTAATAATTCTTTCAAAGGCCTTTGTGTACGTTTCTACAATAAAATCCCAAATAATATTAAAGCACTTAACTTGAATAAATTTAAAGTCGCTATCAAGGGCGCACTTATGAAAAAAGCATATTATAAAGTGTCTGATTATATGACAGATAAAACTGCTTGGGATTGACAAAAAATGTGATAATTGACGTTTAAAGGATGTTAACACTTTGTGATAGTGGGATAAATTTCATTCGAGTAACTGTTCCACTCACACCGACAGGCATTTCTATATTATTTAAAAAAATGTATGTGAAATATAATATTGTAATGTTGGCATTTTAAAAGAGGAGACAAAAAAAAAATACAAGACCTTCCGAGTTTCTTGCCTGTTCTTCTTGAGAAGGCTCTCCCAATTTCCGAACAGGTGTAGAGTCAATTTTTTTTTTTTTTTTTAATTTTACTTGTATTTGCACACATCTTAATAATGATTGGGGTGTGTGTACATACAAGGATTAAATAATTTAGTTAATTAGATTCTTGGTTGAAGATTTTTATGTTTTTATTTTGACGTCAATAAGTGCCTGTAAAGGTCTATATTGAATAAAGATTTTTTGAGTTTGAGTTTGAGTTTAAAATACCACGAAAATATGCTTAATTTTCGTTGCGAGAGAAAAAAGCCATTATCTACAGTAGTACATTTTTTGCGTAAAATATGGACTGTATGGGCTTTGTTTCTTTTGCACTAATTGAAAATTAAAAAAGTATCAGTATTACTAAATGCTAGGCTACTATAATTAGTTAATTAATTGCTTTATTCGTTCTTTTATTCATATTATACTCATTTGTTCCAGTATTATGTCATTCATTATTTCTTCACAGTTATTGAGAAAAGCACTATTACCTCGGCGGGAATGGGATTGCCGGACTCGTAATTATTGTCTCCCGTCCTACTCGTGCAGCAATCCCTATCTTCCCTGCCTCTGCAGTAATGTTCTCTATTTTGTGGGAACACAAACTATGTTGAAAATTAAAGATTACTAAGATTGTAACATTAAATATTGAAAGACTAATTACGTGTGTTTCCCCCTCGTGCTCTCACTAACATTTACATCCTTCTGAGAATGCTGCGAATTACGTTATCTATTGTATCTTGGGACAAGTTCTGCCTCTCTTCAAGTAATGCGTTTTGCAGTACTCTCAGGTCCCAAACATGCTCTATAGGATTCATATTTGGAGAGCTTGCTTGATCTGATCACGGCATCACTGTTATACGCACATGGTTAATAAAGGAGCACTGTGAGCTCGAGCGTTATCCTGCATCAGAATAAAGCCGTCACCATTTTAGGGGGCAAATGGTCTAACGTGTTCTTCTAAAATATCTCTGACGTAACTATCAACCGTCATATTCTCTCCATTGATCATCAATCAAGACTCCGTACGAGTTCCGAAAGTTATCCCTCCCCACACCATAACTGAGCCGTCTCCATAAGCTACCGTATTTTCAAAATTAGTCTGAATGTTTCGCTGGCCTTTGCATCTTCATATTCTCTGCCTTCCATGGAGCACTCTATACTGATCACTGGAAAGTAAATGCCGCACCCATTGGTTTATGTCCCAAAGACGATATTCGCGTGCAAGGTTTTGCCGATGTACACGATGATGTCTCTCAAGTTTGGAGCTTTGGCCGGTATGTACGAAGTACGAACCTATACCTACTTCTTCAACTCTTCTGCAAACTGTACGCTCGCTCACTCCACTCCTCGCACGACTGCAAGCTCATTGTGGGCCTGCACAGCCGTTACCTGCGTGTTCCTGCGAGCTCGAAGTTGTAGAAAACAGTCATCCCACCTCGAAGTGTACCTGCCTTGGCTCCCCCTCCTCACAAGAGAATCACTCAACCGGTATCGTCGAATACTAATGAATCGTTGATATTGATTGCTGAACTCTGGCGGCAATAGATCTGTAGGTATGACCATTTCATCTGCCCTCATAATCTCTGGTGGTGTTAAATCGGATATTTTTAGTTTATTTCAACTTAGGTGCCTATAATTAACCCAAAAAAAAAACTTTTACTTATAAAATTTTAAATTTCTTCTCAGACTGAGCTCGAATCAGTATTCGCCGAAAACAGAAAGAAATCGATAAAAAAATGACTGTCGCCTTAAGTTCCATTTTTAAAGTTCGAAATAAAAAGTAACATAAACGGTTAGACTTTTATGAAGTTCTTGGCTTTGCTCGCGTCAAATTCGGGGTAATTTTAATTTAAAAAAATTTGATTTTTTGCTCCAAATAATAATAACAATTCAAGATCCAGCTGTTTTTTAAATTCAATTATCGATAGAAGTAGTTACTCTTGTGAAATTTCGAATAAAATAGTCGTTTTGTTTCCCCATATAAAATTAGGACCTCCGTTTTAACCCCATTTTGAAAATTCCATTCTAAGCGCATTCCTAGACCTCACAAAGAACCTACTTGCCAAATGCATCTTTAGACCTAACGGTTTGTGCTGTACGTTGATTTGTGAGTCGGTCACTCATTTTCTTCTTTTCCATGTATAAAAAAAGATGATGGTAGTTCACGTCCGCCAAGTTGGATTTTTAAAACTTTTTTATTTTCGCAATCAGCGACCATACAAAGGATATCTATGTTAATTTTCACCCAAAATCCTTTTGACATCCGAAACTGTTTTAGGATAGGATAAGCATGTTTTGAAAATTGTAACTAAAATACTCACTATTAAAATTCAGGAAAACAATAAAAACCAGTGAATGTCGAGGAGCGTTACAAAATGAATTATGCATTCATACATATATAATAATACATATATAATAAAATAAATAAGTATATTTACCTGTTTACTACTCATGTTTAGCTTTAACATGACATGATACAGCATCAACAATAAATCTGGCATTCTGAATATCAAAGTGGTAAAGTACTGAAAACAAAATTAATGTTTTTAAAGCTTTTCCATTATTCATTTAAGATTCAATGATCTGATGTGATTTTGATGGTCTTAAGCCATTTATTTAATGCTCACAACACAAAATCGTATTTGAACAAGTGACACAATTTATACTCACTAAGAACTCAAATAACTTTTTGAATCTACCAAAAGTATCAACAATTTTTTTGTAAGTAAATAAATGATCAAATACTTCTTTGCCGCTGTTTATTACATGGGTGTTTAACAACTTCATATGAGAATACAAGAAGTAGATTGTCGCAATACACAATGAAATTAATAGCTCGAAGGTTGTTTCTTGAATAGCAATAATTAGAGCTACACTTAATGGTGCGAAACCAGAGTAAATATAATCAAATAAACACCGATTTAACATTATCACCATAAGAAGTGATAGGAAGTTCAGATTCAAATGAAAATTTATATCAAACAACATATTTGTATGTATTGACATTAAATCCTTATGCGTTTTATAAAAGGATATCTCGCCACTGAAAGCCGTTAATATAAGAGAGTTTAAGAAATTTTGGATGGCACCCAAAGACGTCCATAATGTTATTATAATTGGAGATTGATAAGACACCACGTACACCACAAAGATTAAGTAAATCGAAGCTTGCAGAATTGTAACTGTCGTGACAACGTATCGCATATACGTGGTAGACCTTTTTAAATATCCTGAATCTAGCGATAAAAGAATATGCGCCAAAATCATTATGAAAGTAACGATTCTTTCGATGAATATTTTCAATTGCGATTTACATGACCACGATTTCATTTTTTTATTCTTCGTGACGTTGATATCAAACAAAAGCTTGTGTTTATTTGAAACAAGAAACCAAAGGATAGAAAACAAATATGTCTATCGCTTTAATAAATCAACTGATGACATAAGTAAATTAATCATTAACATTGAAGAAGAAAAGAAAAGTTGATAATCATAATTTTATTAGTTTGCTATAACTGTATTTTTCCTATGTACGCGACGTAATACATTAATGTGATAGGTTACAATTCGATAACATTTCTGCTTAATCATTTTTTAAAGTAATTGAATTGAGTGTTATTTAAAAACATCGTTGTTCTCATTAGTTTTCTAGATTGATTACAGATAGTTTCGTCTCGTATCAGTTCTTTAATAGCTTATCTAATGTCAAGCATTTGATTTGTTTTCGAAGACATTTCTAAAAATGCAAATGCTACGTCGACATGTGACATCGACACAAATAAATCCGCAACGCTGCGTAAGGTTGAAAAATGGAGAAATATCAAGAAGGATGAAAATGCTATTTTACTTACTGCATATATGCCTGGGCCTCGATTTTGGATTCACATGCCCCAAATATTTCAAAAGTAAAGTAATTATCAAGCTTCTGACTCTGGTGCAGTGTTTTTGCGTAACGTCTATATGTGTAACACTATTCTTCATAAATCTAACATTGGAACATGCGATGTGGTACACCATTTTTTGTTTAGAATATGCTTCGTACGTCGTGCTTTTGACGTTCTCCGAAAGTGGTAAATCCTTTTATGTTCTTCAGAATAATTTGAATGCACTTGATAATACATTGGGTGTGGAAAGTGATGCGTATGGAATCGATACTGTCATGATAACATCATGTTTAATTGTTGTGTTGTTTCGAATAACAATATCTGTTGTGTATTGTGTGTTATTTTCGGAGTCATGCATCACAATACCATTTATTCGATTTCTCTACTTCATTCCACTTTTTAGCGTGGATATAGTTCTTGTTATATATTTTTTTGTTTTCTATTCCGTATACAAACGTTTGATACGTTTCACATACTATGTTAGAGGGTGCTACGAGGTCGTTTCTTGTAATTACATTTACAAAAATATTGTTGATTTCACGGAGAACGTCCAGGAGTCATTTAATGTACTGGTAAGTAATTTATGTACGCTTAACGGCATACTTGTATCTTTAATAAATAATATCTATATTGTATTGAATATTGTACTTATTTTTGTGAGTAAATTTTTTTTTTAGTTGTAGTATTAAACTCTTTACGTCATGTGCTTTTTGTTTCAGTTTATTGTGTCACTATTTTTCAATATACCAGAAGTTATGGCGACAGTCTTTTTTACAATAAAGCAAATAGGTTTACGATCGAAGGGTGTAAGTAAGACACTGCAGTTGTTATGACAAATATTTCGAGCTTTGATTTCTCTAAATGTTATATATTTAAAACTAAAACATAATTAAAGCACAATATCTGTAATGCGTATAACATTTTCTGTCGTTTCATTTTTAGATAAGAACAAGTCAGTTCGGTGGTTATTTTACGACTGCACAAGCTGTTATAATAATATTTGCTCCAGCAATATCGGCAGGAATGATGTCGGCCCAAGTACAAAAAATCAGAACTGTCTTGTACGACAGACGGCTGCAGGAGAGAGGTATCGACGTATTTCTATCGTCTGACGAAATAGAAAGACGACGATTAATTACTGTTTTGAGAAGCGTTCATAAACATGTGCTCAAATAGTAATGCTTAAATAGTTTGTGATAAGGTTTCCCAGTCTTTTGCTAATTTAATTTGCACAATTAGATAGACGGAGGTAGGACCCTTTTGTTAAAATTTAATTAACATAATCATAACTTTTTTGGCGAAACTTTGCTTATTAACGACGGTGTAATTTGGAGCCTAATTTGTTTTTTTCTGAAGTGGTTTGTTGACGGGACAGCCTCTAAATCACACCGTGGTATAGCCTAAAGGTTGTCTTTAGATTTTGGCCGCCCTCCCTTCGGACTTCTCCGTTTCGATGACAGGTGGGTTAGGATCGGAAAGGTCCTCCTTAGGTTTCCTAAAGCAGTGCACCCTATACCAACCGACAGATGAGATTTGCATCAATCTGCACTGGGCCAGCCTGCTGGGAGACAACCCAAACAATAACATACTTTACTCAAAAATGCATGTAATGTGGTCATTATTTTGACAATCTTATTTGAGCAAAGTCGACCTTGCCGTTCTGTTTCAAGGAGCGGCCGGCAAAGTTTTGCTGGCCGCTCTAACAGGCCGGCAAAACATTGCCGGCCGCTATTTTGACGTTTCGACGTTTTAAAAATCAAATGCAAAAAGATTTTATTTTTTATTTAAATTACTTGCTGGTTTTATTTAGATTAGGTACTTGCAGTTTTGAGTAAAGCACTATACAAGCCTTGGCCCACAATGACTGCTTCGCAGGTCACGCTATGATTGCCTCGAGCTAGCCTAGCTACGCTCTAGGCCTTCCAGCTTGGCCATCATTGCAGCCCTTGCTTTCCTAACTGTAAAGGCCTCGACCTACGGTCTCGGCCTTTATCTCAGCTCGTCCATCAAGTGCTGCACGCTGACCGCGCTGTGTCGACCTGGAGCTGCGCTACGCTGCGCTGTCGGCCATCATCAGCGCGACCAGCAAAGTAGTCATTATAGACCGCGGCAGTAATGTACTATAACAGTGTCCGTTTTGTGGCTGAGGTGAGACTGTAGTAATTAGTAATGTTATGTTATTTCACAGGAGCTCATGCGAAGGATATAAAAAGGTTCATTGCCTACATCGACGCTCGTCCTCTCAAGTTCGTAATCTTGAAAGTAGTTCCGTTGGATTGGAACCTGCCAGTGATTGTTATGAACCTGTGCATCACATATTTAATAGTGCTTCTACAGTTTGCTCATATTTACTAGAGATGATTCAAAGGACAATAGTGAACTCAAAATTTCTTAACTTTTAAATTTGTAACATTTTTTAACTACATAAGATAATAAAGAGATTTTTACGCAAATATATTGAGTTTCGTTGTTTAAAAAATTAAGACATACAAGAGTATAAAATAAATAGCGAAGTTTAAAAAATTTAGCTTTTTGTTCATTGCTTTGAAGAAATTACTTTAGATGATATGTGATAATTAAATATTATCAAAAAAGAAAAGCGAGAAGAAGAAAAATGAAAAGCGTTCGAATCGTCGCCGTCGTCGGGCTAAATAATCAAACGCTCTAAACTAAATATACGCGAGTAAATCCGAAAAGTGTCGTTTTATTTAAATGTGTAGTACTCGTGCAAATAAAAGACAGTATTATTATCAAAGAAGAATCCGGTCATAGAGGTAAAATATCACTACAAAAACTTGTTATACTCAATAACGGTAATACATTCTGTCCGCATTTCCGTATATTTCTTTGTTCTCTAGTCATTATTAAATTAAACATTTTCAGGCGGCTCTCAAATTATCTTGAGTGTTTTCGTAAGAATTATTACTTTCGATTCACAATGGTCACGGTCTTTTGTGCACTTAGACGAAAAGTGCTCTAATACGAAATCATTATGATTGAAAACTGGAATAACTTCGTCAATAGAATATAAGCGACAAGAAAATTTAAGGCAAACCTGTGTTCAAAAAAGATTTATTTTACCTAAATATAATAACGTTCATGGAAGTAGAAAAATAGATTATCTTATTCCTAATTACTTAAACGAAATATGTACTTAAATGCTGCTATATCTAAATATAAATATAAGTTTAAAAAGTATTATATACAGAGTCAACTAATACCGTAATTTCAATGCCTCACTAACCAAACTGTTACAAATGCGCGACCTACACAGATAAACCTTATAAGGTTTTCGTCGTAGGAATTGTAATTAAAATTTTATGTTAATGTATGTCAATAAATGAAAAAAAAAATAGTATAATGAAAATCATCTTCTCATTCACGCATCTAGTGTTCGCTTTGGACTTCGGATTCATGAGCCGGATTCAGCGAAAGTCAATTATGACCATTAAGCTGTGCACTTTTGCTCAGGCTTTATTGATTTCCAGTATATCGTTATATTTGTTGATATGTCTACCTAACCCTTTTACTCTCTTTCTATGCATAGGTCTACTGTATTGCTTTGTTCTTTCCGTCCTGATCACGTGTTTTAGTGGAAATAATTCATTTTGTGACATGCAAGGAGACTTTAAAGCTGTAGATACCAGTTTAATGATAAGCGCTGAAGTTCCGATTAATTTAAGATTCTCACTATCCTGTTTATGGTGTGTTGTCTTTAAGGATAGTGTTTGCCGCAACATATTGTATTTTTACGTTCAGCAAGTGCTCAGACAGGAAACTATTGTTTGTAATAAATACGTATCATCAAATGTCTGCAGACATAGTCATTATTTCACACATGTTTATGTTGTATAGCGCGATTCACCAATAAAAAAAAGTAAAATATGATGTTCAAAATGGCGCCAATATCAAGAAGTATTCGATTTTGTACAAGGACATCGACGATATTGTCTATAAATATAAAAATAATATATACAGTGCGGTAAATATTGTTAATTTTCCTTGATGTTTTTTAAATATGATGAGTCGTTAGTTTTTTGTTTTCATCAACAAGCGTTGGTGTATTACAAAATTTTGTGTAATTGTTGCTATTTTGAAGAGATAATTATTATTGTTTTTTGCACTAAAACATAAAATGCATGCACACGCTGGTGGATCACTTCAATTCAACCCAATTAATTAATTGAATTGCAAATATGGGTGCTTCAAATCACTTACGTCCCACTGCTGGGAATGGGTCTCTTCTTAGATGAGGAGCTGTTGGTGGAATTGGCGGTTTTGTTTTATTTGTAAGTGAGGAATTACAATCTAGAAAGAGTCTCGACTAATAGTATTCTAAAGCTGGTTTATTGGTGAGCAGGCAATGTTATAAATAAATAGCAAGGGACCTACAGGTTTATATTTCAGACAAGATTCAAGTATGAATCAATATCAAGGAATTAATATAAACGACTACAAATTATGACCAACCATTGGCATCATTTAAATAATTGTTGATCTTTACGCAAAAGAGTCTTTTTTTCATGCGTTTTAAAGCGTATGAAAAGGCAAAAGGCACTTTGTGAAACTTTGTTGTAAAAAATTATACATTTCCCCATTAACAAGCCTCTAGTTTTCTTTGAGCACTCCGCGGTGACTGGGGGCAGAATGCCAGCTAGAAACTGCAACCTACCGACTAAAATCCAACGATGCCCCCTCACAAACGCGTTAGCACAAGGACGCCCATCATCACCGCATCCTTCTCGTCATCAGACGAAGAGGATACGCCAGGGAGGGACGCCCCGCCACCGGACAAGGTCATGGGAACCCTTACGGACACTTCTATGGCCTCGTCAGCGTTTGCTCGCTTACGGCGAGTCCCTCTCACCTCCGCAAAATGGGAAAGCCGGCGATGCTCCTGGGCATCAGGAGCATCGACGACTGACGGTGGCCTGTGCAATGCAGTACTCGGGCTACCCGGGCCCGGGTCCTGCTGGTTACCGTCAGCACGAAGAAGGCTAGTGAACTGTAGGCTCCTTCGCCCCAATCCCCTTGACGGCAAGGGTCTGCCGATGGGTTATCTTCTCTGGACCTTTCTGCCGCCTCCTTCTGTGGAATGACCTCCACATAGAAGGAGTTTCCGCATCCCAGGCCTATTCACTCTCGACCATCTTCGACATTAAGTACCTATGGTAAAAAGAGGTCAGGGTCAACACACGACACCAGACGGTGCACTCCTCGAGAGTGTGCTGCGCTGAGTCCTTAGTAGTGCAACTGTGGTGGCATTTAGCGGTCGGCTCACGCCCAATAAAGCAGGTAACGGTCAAAACAGCCGTGTCCACTAATGACCTGCACCAGATGGTATGTGAGCGACCCGTGTTTCCATTTCCATAGCTTGAGTACGAGGAGCAAATGCCTCTACCGTTCTCCTGAGAGTTTTAGAGGCCGGCACCCAAGCTCTCCCGCCATAGGCGGAACAGTTTCCTAAGTGCCCCTTCCAGAGAAGCAAAGCGTTCCCTAGGAACCAACCTGTGGGCCCCCTAGGACAAGCGCCTAATTGTTCTATCCAAAGAGACCTTTCAAATGATTTACGCAGTACTTTGGGTTTCATATCGAGCTCCAATCATTTTTGTTCATCTTTTGTCTACTTTTTTATTAACTTTTCAGTATACTGTCAGACTGGTGTTCAAAACACCAGAATGTATGTTGAACATATACATGATACTGCTACATACTAAACTACGGGTACCTGAGGTAAGTTTACTGTAAGTACGCATTATTGAATACTGACTGTTGGGACTGTTAACTTTGTCTCCTTGGAATCGCGAGTTCGGTTATAATAACACGCATTTCCGAGGAATAAGGCGACCAACTTTTTAATAACTCGAAGCGGGACACCCACCACTATCCACAAGAAGAGGGATGTGTTGGTGCTGCACTTAAATTAGAAACAAACAACACTACTACTGAATCAACATGTACTATTAAAGTCATATTTTTCACACGAGTGGCATTTTGTTACTAGTAAGTACTGTGTTTTGGTTCAGAATGTCAAAAAATTTTCACTAATGATGATTTTGATGTGGAACACTAGTATATGCGAGCGAGACGATGGGTAACGAATCTACATCTACAAAAAAGATAGGAATGCGGGACATGCGGGATGCATTTTACGATTTGCGGGACTATTTTATTAAATATTGCAATGCGGCATTACAACGGTCATTACGGGACGGTCACGCAGGATGCGGGACGGTTGGCCGCCTTACCGAGGAAGTCACTGAAATCTATATCTATCTATCTTTTATTCTATCTACCTATTTAGTGTGTAACAAAAACCCTATGAACCCATAAAGGAGCGTGTATGTCTCCTTATATACAAACCAAAAAAGAAGATAAAATTGAAAAAAGAATAAAATTCATAAATAAAATATTTTGTTTCGGGCGAGAATTGAACCCGGTCTCCAACATACTGTGTTGACGCCGTGACCAACTAGGCCACCGAGCTCTTTTAATGTTTATTATTTAGACAGTTGGGGCCAGCATACTATGGTATATGTACTTGATACAAACATATTTACTGCTCTTCGGCCCAGCGGTCATGGGCGGAATTTTAAGATCCACGGCTAAGAATTAAGAGGTTGTTTTATATGACAGGCTTCTTTATGAAAAAGGTAAGATAACATGCATTTATTAACATATACATTAATGTATAAATGTATATTTTATTTATTAATCGATCAACATCCGAATGTTGGGTAACACTCTATGGAAATTGTCCATGGATTATAAGAATAAAAATTTACTAAACGATATTTCATAAAATCTTATAAGGTGCACTCATCCTTGTTATAGTCATACAATTGATTGACTGCCCCAATTTTTTGATGATTTTAGTTTTGTAAAAATGAAACGTACAAATGGAATAGTACATTACTGCCGCGGCCCGCAAGTGTGGCATTGCCGGGCGATCGTGAGTACCTACGCATCACAGAGTCCGGCAATATCTGCTCACGCTCAGTTGTGGCCAAGGCATGTATAATGATTTCCTCAACCATGAGGCTAAATTAAAACAATAATATTTTACAATTAATGTGTTCATTTAAAAGTACAATTCATACGTTATCAAGTATCTGTCCCTCGATTATGGTGATAAATTGTTTTCAATAATTCCATTAGCCGCTTAGTACAATTGATCAGCTGTAAAGAATCGCCGCACCTTCTTCAAAACACCGAGTTTTCGTGAAGCTGTTTTTAAAAGGCTTTCGATGTAATCCTTTGAGTTTAGGTCGCAGCGTACATTCATACCGAGCATGGTTATACTACTCTGCAGTACCTCTACCATGAGTTGCCATCGATTGCACACTGTATTTAACTACAGTCGCTAACGTGTTAACGCAGACGATATCGTTTTCGATAGTGACCGTACCATGAGTTACTTTTGCATTTACCTGACTTCGTAACGTTAACTCGATAGTATAGTAAACGATACAAAGGATACAGACTACTTACAGGTAATTATTTGTTGTCGTCATGTTGGTAATACGCTATAATCCGTCTTCGCAAAAAGGTATCTCAATTCGGTTTCTTACCATATTGTTATGAAAGATTTAATTTAGTCGGCTTATACATCAACTTCAAATTATTTCATAGGTTATATTTTTAATCATTGTTTGATTACATTCACGAAAACTTATTTAGTTTTATGTTAAAGAATAAGTTTTTATTAAATGTAGGCCATGTATTGATTTAATAATGATATAGACAAGCGCTCCATGGTTCCAGTTAATGGCGCAATTCATAGGAATATATAGTAATTATAGTTTAATTGTAAGTATTAACATTGTTGTGGTAAACATTGTAACAATTTTCCATTTAAAATAATCATTGTCTATGCTTCTATGGGTTTGTTTTTTAGTACCCATCTATTTAAAGACGTGGCTACACAAAGAGACCTATTGGATTGATAATTTAAATGTAAATAGTGCAATCCGTTATAATTGAAGGATTTTCCATTATAGCTAAATAATTTAACCAATTAATTTTTTCTTTCAGGCTTTAGATCACCATTATCTCAATTGTTCCCGAGGGTCCACAGGAAAATATGTATAATATTTGTTTAATTCAATAGAGTTGACAAATATGCTGAAAATTGATACCTGCCAAATGTAGTATTACAGGAGATATACAACTGCATAAGTGAGTGGGTGAATGAATAAAACTAAAAATGTTACTCCTTTACAGTATGAGTAATTATGATGAAGCAATTTATATAAAACTTAAAATAAAGCTGATGACGTCTGACGTCGGCCAATATTCATATAAAATACTTTTATTTTACAATATTATGATTATCTATTATGGCTTTATGTGATGTTTAATGATATGTCTGTTGTTGCAGAAGTTTAAGTTCCAAAATTTACCTGGAATTAGAGTCAAATGTCCAACCATAAAAATTACTGCACAAGAAAGAACTGGTACTACTGTTATTTATTATCATTCAATAATTATCATATTTTAGCAAACTTAATAGATGAAGAAATTTGTTTAATCGACACTATTATATTATTAAAATATATTCTATTGGTATTTTACTTATTTTGTATGATTACAAGTCAGTAAAATTATATTGCTGCCAAAATCTTAATGACAGTATGAAAGTATGCAGAGTCACAGCTACAAACTCACTGGATACTTTAGCAAACTGCACATTATTATGAGGTAAAATTAGGCTAAATGATCTAAGGGTAAAATACAGTGGGAAGTTGTCTGAAAAATACATTTTGTTTGTATTATTATTTTATCATAATAACAGCAATGGTAGGGAAGCAATTAAAGAATATTACTATAAATGCATTGTTGACTGAAAAACAGTGAATTATTGTGTTCACATTACGACTCTTACATGGTTTTTGGGTTGGGCAATATATATCACCAACAAACCTGTTTTATACCATCCACCTATTTGACATATGAATCAGAATAAATTCAAATATACAGAAGATTGTTTGTTTTATTTCATATTGTTTATATTCATTGAACAGCGAAGTTATATTTATTAAGCACTTTGATACTGAATCATGCCCATATTCTTTTACGTAAGGTAATAACTTCTTTTACATAAGATGTAAAAGTAAAAATATAGTTTTATAGGAATGTTCATGACTGACCAGTCTCATAAAAAATGGACAATCTCCATTGAAAGATAATGTTTTTGATGCAAATTCTTAATGTTTATGTTAAATAACCAGAGGTACTAGGTCTTCTGTGTTATTGCAAAGCAGCAATGCTTTTCTGTTTTATATTGAAGGATACGAAATTTCAGGGTACTGTAACTACATTCATAAGATAATAACCTACACCTTGTACACTTTGGTCATTAGAAGACTATAGGTGACTATGATCATCTAAGTAGTAGACTATTTGCTTGTTTGCCAACATTCTTGTGTAAAATATGCACAAATACAACAATTCTGTTGTTCTTTATATTAGATTCAGTATGAAATACCTATAGACCTAGAACTTTATTGAAAATTAATATTTTTGGCTTTGTCAAAAGTCAAAACAAGGAAATCCTACTTAGGTAAATAAATTAAAGAGTGGGCTCATGTAATTTATTTATTTTTGGTGTAAAAAATGTGTTAACAACATCTTTTTATTAATCTACCAATAAAAAAAATCATCAACCAATGTTTCCTTTTTAATGCAATCCAAACTATTGTGACACTGTAAAATCCAACTGCAGCTGTGGAAATAAATCAGTCCAAAAAATGAAATGCTAAAACCGAAGGTCTTGGCTGCACCATTCTGTATTATCATCAATGCCACTCAATCAAATCAACCTCTGCTACTCATCCAAAATAAATGTAGCTGTAAAAAATAAAATCTTATAATAATATATGCACCTTTTTAAGTTTTAACTGACTTCAAAAAAGGAGATGTGTTGACTGAATAATTTTAAAAAAATATTATGTTCACTGATTACTCCGCCAATTATGGACCGATTTTCAAAATTCTTTCTTTTTATCGATAGAGGGATCCTGGGATAATGGAAGGAAATACTTAAATTACAGAAGCACATCCAACATATTTCATTTTTTTCTGACGATATTTAGGTAAGTAGGTACCTATTTGCATCTGATAGTCATCATATCATGTTACTGAGCTGATGATGATGGAAGGTTTCTGGTAGGTGACGAGTTTGGGAATTTTACTAAAAATATTGAAATATTTTTTTTTCAACAAAAATTAAACAGGCTCCAAAACACCAAAAGTCCTAAATACAAAAATACATACAATAATTATCACATTTTTATATTGAAGTTGGTGCCAAACTTTTCAGGTGATATTGCTTGGCACCGACTTCAATATAAAAATGTGATATTGTATGTATTCTTATATTATTTATGATTTTTTGGTGTTTTTGAAGTCAGTTTTATTCTTTGTAAAAAAATTAGGTATACCTATTACCAATAGCGTTTTATTAGAGAAACAACTCTAAGAAGTTATTTAAAAAAGTTATTAAGGTTTATAATATAGAAAATAAAATGCAATTCTTTACATTTGAGGGTGTAAGAATGTTTTACCTCTACACAGTGACAATGATTTTTAACCACAATTCTTTTTCCATTTGACTGGCTGTTATATCCAGCTAATTCTTTGCTTCTTCATTGGACTTGTTGCACGCAAGTATGGATGTGGCATCAACAGTCCCATTTATGGATAATCTGTAAGAAATGTTTTGTAAATAAAATGTTATAGAATAGGTATTTTAACACTTTGATATAGACTATTTTTAATTTGTTATCAGCTTGTCAAACAATTCCTTAACTTCTAGGGATGCCTTGTAGTTTATTGAATGTGTTATTCTGCCATACATAAGGATGACATTTTGTTTTGTTATTTCCAAAAATCCAAGTTTTGCATTTACCTACTGAAGGGGTCATACGAAGACAATCTGAATTATTACCCATATATTCACTTCAGTTGTCATAAAACAGTATTATACACTTAAGATATGTACCTCTATGATCATAAAGCTATTAAGATCAAAACAAAATTGTAAGTAACTTTTTAAAAATGATAATTTGATTTTGAGGTTACTTACATAAACTCTGTATAGCTTTCAGTTTCAAGTCTGTATTTGCTTTTAAACACCAATGCTGAAATGCTTATTTATAATACTATAATTAGCACAAATAGTTGTAATCACTCTTTTGAACTTTTTCTCACGACTGCTCCCGTATTTTAATTGTTTTCGTGTCATTGACGTATATATTATGTATGTGTTATTATTCTTGAACTCAGCCGTGGTTGGCATATTCCATGCAAAAAAAATCACAACTTATTAACTAATTTAACTCAATAATATTATTCCAAACTTGCTTAGATTATCTATCGAATCGAGTCTCACGCTTGAAAATGTAAGTGAGTAACGTAACTACAGAGTTATCGTTTTGTACGTTATTTTCTATCGAGTAGCTGGCAAATCATGAACTCATGGTACCGATTTCCATACAATATGCACAAAATGATTGTCGATAGCGAGCGCGTTTTCGATAGGTTCGCGACGTATCGTAAACTATTGCACTCATGGTACCGATTTTAGTTCACCGCGTTACCGCTAGGGGCGCTGTACAAAGGTCCATACAAAAATTTACGCAGTCGATATCGACTCCAAACGAATGCAAACTCATGGTAGAGCTACTGGTTCCGTCTTGTGCCCTGAAGAGAGGGAAGGGGGAGGAACGGTGACGTTTTTGCCGAGAAAGCACACACCTGTATATTTATCCCGTATTTGTCCCGTACGGGAATCGAACCCGTGACCCGTTGCGCAGTAGGCGATCACTCGACCTCTGCGCTAAATGTGTCGTCAAAATATAAGAATAGGTACAGATAACATTACATTTCTATATTGAAGTCGGTGCCAAACCATGATCTCCTAGAAAGTCTTAAAAATTTGGCACCGACTTTAATATAGAAATGTGATGTCTGTGCCTATTCTTTTATTATTTTTACCTTTTCAGTGTTCTTGAAGTCGGTTTTAATCTCTATTCTGAACAAACTTATTTGAAGTTTTGCGATTTCATGAACAGGTTGTGTAATTATATAAATAGAAAGATTCTATTTTGGATAGTGATAGATAAATAAGAGTCGTCCACGCTATTTAACAGAAACCTTTTTCTGTTTTTAAAGATTATTGTTGTTTTCACAGCAAGGAAGCTGAACGGCAGCTAACTGTCGGAACACAGCAGTATTATTCATATTATTATTATAGCGACCAACAAAGGTAGTGAAAAATATTCAAAAGACAATAAGAATATTAATTTCAAACTGAATGATCAAATCATTGCAAAACCTGAATAATTTGATCATTCAGTTTGAAATTATTATTTTTTACTGTCGTAGTTTTACGAAAATACACGACGACATGGCGATAAAATCACTTCCGTCCCAAATCCACCTGACAACATCATAAAGTATGGTTTTGAAGCTAGAATTATGAAATAAAAAATATGCTGTTTAGTGGTGAGGGTGACCTGGCTCATCTTGATCTTGATACTTTGTAAAATAAAAAAATATACTAGTACAAAATGTTTTATTTTCACCACTATGGAATAATAAATTGATTATTACCTAGCTGGAATGGATTTTCTATCCAAAAAGTATTTGTGTTTCAGCGCCTAAACATTTGTGAATTTCAATATGAAATTGCCGAATTGGTTTAGTGGTTCACCATCACACATCAAATTCCCACTAAAACAAGTGAGCGGTTTGAACTAGAACTATTTGGTAGGATATGCACAGATTCAATAGAATAATTAACAGCGACCCATCTAGAACAACCACTCGTAGAATTGTCAGACGCATTGAGCGATGAGTGATGTAGTCAACAAACTGAGTCAGGTCTTTAACGTGATTATCTTCTGAAAAGATAAACAGCATGTTAACATCACTGGAAATTATCATTTATAATCAGTAACTTATGATTACTATTCGTTTCGTTCAGTAGCGAAATTTTTTTTATAGAAGGCCAAGCAAATGACTCGATTCCACCTGATAGTAAGTGGAAGTAGAGTCCAAATGCGAAGATAGCTAGTGCGGGAGAGAGGTTAAACGCCGCACTAGTCATCCTGACCTTGCCGATCTGCAAGGTGCTACTTCACGCCTCTTTTAAAGGACCCGGGATTATAGGAAGGAGGAAACACATGCGGTAATAAAACCTTTACACACCCTACAGAGTTAGAATGATCTCCCTGCGCGGCCCAAAATATCTCGCCTTCCTGGCGCTCCCTACCAATCTGCACTGGGCTCCACTAGAACTCCTTTCTAGGGGAGTTCCACGCAGTGGGTGTATTGTGGTTAGGATGATAATCTCTAATTATGCTTTTATAAAATGGTCTTTCTCCAATTTTTTCTATCCTGAAACCTCTGCAATTGCGTCACGATATTGCATCACTAAATGTCTCCATCGTTTTTACCACTGAGAGTGTTCTGAAGAGCTGTTTTCCCTAATCCTACCATCTCCTTTCTTTTTAAGGACTACACGTGCTGGCCTGCGTTGTCACCGTCTTACTGTGACTACCAATCCAAAGCGAACTAAGAAATTTGGCGACTTAGTTCTTTGTCGCATTATCAAAAAATAGAACTCCCTGCCAGCACACGTGTTCCTCCTTACAATGTCTTTAAAAGAGGCACTTCAAGAAGTACCTTGCAGGCAGGCAGGTATTCTCCCTCCTGCACTAGCTTTCTTCGCACTTAGACTCTCACTTACCATCAGTTGGAATATAGTCTAGTCATTTGCTAGGGCCATTAAAAATATATATACATTTGTAAGAAACAATAAATTAAACTCCATTATCGAATATTAAAAGACTTTAACATCAGCATTATTTAGTTCTACCAAAGGATAAATAATGCTACTCTTAAAAGTTCTTACGTTCGTAAAACTTCCAGATAATGGAGTCATGGCAAATGAAGTCTATAACCGCCTCCGTGGTTTATAGGCTTAAACCACCGGGTGTTCATCGGGAAGTCCAAGGTTCGATTTCCTATGGGGGCAGTATTTCAGTTTTAGTTTCAAGTTACTATCACCGTCTTACCTAAGATTATTGCCATAATAACGGTATTAATAGTCGATTGTTGCCCGTGGTCCTACTGCGTAGTTCTTGTGTTCTAACAACTAGAGGTAAGATTGCCAGTTCCTCAGTTGTTGAGGAGTCCAGGTGCAGCTCGCTTCCACCTTCAGCCTCATCGTCACTCACCATCAGGTGACATGAAGGCCAAGACCTTCCCTGTCGTATGTAAGAAAAGTAATTATAATGAGTTTCCTCAATTCGGAATTTAACAAGCGTTGTCAATTTTATTTGTATTGAATCACCTCTTTCAAATAACAATTTATTGTGTAGCACTATCTTCAAATTGTCGACCTCCCGTGACATTAGGCCCGCAGATATAGTCGGCGAGAATATAATAAGAAAAGTGAGCACATTGTAAACACAGGCTGCGATATAAAACGGATTCGTTGCGTTCTGAAACATAGAAATAATAGGGGTTAAAGTATGAAATTGCCCTTTTGTGTGAAGATTTTTAAGAACAATGCTTATTTCATACTAACGTTTTTCTTAGTTATTTAATAACCAGTAAAGCAAACTTCATGAAACTTTTATAGACTGGTCAATAGTATTTAAACTAAGTATTAACATAATTTTGAAGGCAAGAAAATCAATTTTCACAAAGTTATCATCAATAATGTACAACATTCTGGCGAAAAAATAGGGTGTAATTTTTTAAATTCTTTTTAATATATTATTAAACTAATTCGAGATTAAATCGAGATTTCGAGATTAAATTGTAACCAAAACGTGCACTCTAGGGTCAAAACCCGCTATTTTGGGTGAATTCCAATAAACCATGAAACACGTGTTCCATGAAATGTTTTTAAGAGCATGAATCTCAAGTTTTATCGAAATCGTTCCTAATTTTTTAAAAAAACATACAAACTTGCAACCCCTATTTCATCCCTTCAGGGTTAACATTTTTTAAAATCCCTTCTTAGTGTGCGTCCTCATTTTGAATTAAACAACTATCCAAATTTCACGTTTCTACCATTTGCGGTCACGGCCACACGGCTGTGCGTGCGTCTATACTCGTATATGGGGACTTCTCTATACTAGTCTACATATTATATCTATATTATTTATACTAATATTTAAAAAAGGAATGATTTGTATGCATGTAACGAATAAAGAGAAAAACTGCTGGACCGATTTCAAAAATTCTTTCACCATTAGAATGCTACATTATCCCTGATTAACATACGCAGAACGTAAACAATAAATCATACCTGAACCAAAACTTGAACTTTAACAAAATTAACAACATAAACATCAACTGTAATAAGAAAATTTTACATAAAATCTTTAACTTTGAAATAAAAATAGCAACTTTTTTTGATAAGTAAATTAACATGAAACGCCAGGAACGTTTAGGTTAATAATAATAATTTTATGTAATGTTGAATGTTGTTGCGTCTGCGCACTTAAAACACATGTCCGTGGATGTACAGTAAATATTTATTAATAAAGTCAGCCATCTGTTTACATTTCACAAATAACCTCAAAAGTAAAAAATATAGAATGAGGATGCATGAGTTTAAAAAAACATTACCATCCCATCTGTCCTCTTGATTTCTTTCATCAAGCCGTACGTCATTACTAGCATGCCAGGCATTTTGCAAATGACTGCGAAGATCAGCTTAAATCAAAATATTAATTTAGAGTCCATAATGTGACAGTAAAAAATCACAGATACGAATGTGTCTCTATAACTAAACAACTTAAAAGCCTCCGACTGTGTGAAACCCAAGCATGTCAATTTCTCGAATGTGACGTCAGAAAGTTGCTTGAAACACTTAAAGCTACTATTATTCAGTTAAGTACCTATTTGTTTTTAAGTTCTTGCACCACAATAGCTGAGGCAGAATCAGGCCTTTCTAAATTTCGGTTTAAGGTAGCTATACACGGTAGGGTGTACCTGAAAGGTTTGCCTGCACAGTTACATCTGTCAGGCAAGCTAGAGCTGAGTAGAGGACATACACGTAGCGGTAAATCTGTACAAACTCTGTTTTTTTTATTGCAGAAAGATGGCAAACAAGCAAACTGCCCACCTGACGGTAAGTGGTAACAGTCACCTATAATACATGTGGCTCTTGTGAGATTCGCAGTAAAACTGCAACCCCCACAAGAACTACAGTGTACGTTGCCAACTTGTGACACAAGATGTAAAATCACAGTACCCAGTAATTTCACTGCCATATCTTACCCTTCAAACCGGAACACAGCAATGCAAGCACTGCTGCTTTGCGGCAGAAATAGGTAAGACGGAGGTACCTAAGCAGACGACCCTGATACAGAGTCTCCCTCCAGTTGTCAGTTGAAGCCATGGCACCGGCGGCAGCATTATCTCGACGCTGTAGCGCTAATCCGCCACACATGCTCAGTTTTGCCTGTACAGCTAAACTGCACAGGTATACCAACGGGCAAAAAAATATCAAAATCAATATTTTTTCGATTGCCTGAACAGGTGTGGAAACCTGCAACATATACGTGACCGACCCGTGGTACAACTGTTTTGTTCAACTGGTTGTACAATGGGGAATACGCTCCGGTTTACCTGTACAGTTAAACTGTACAGGCAAACCTGTCACGTATACCCTAGCGTGAATGGCTACCTAATGGCACATAAAGAGGATACTTGCTCTACCTTTTGGCACGCGAAGTAGAAAGGATCTAGTTAGATATTTGTGTAAAAAATATTTCGTCATTTGATTGCAGACAATTTTTTTCCAAAAAATAAAAACTGACTTTAAAAACACCGAACAGTTAAAAATAATATAAGAATAGGTACAAATAACATCACATTACTATATTGAAGTCTATTGCCAAAGGTCATTCGTTGGGTATTTTTACCCGGTTTTGAAAGGTCGCCAACCGTACTTATTTCGATTCAGATGGGCGAATGGGGAACGAAAATAATCAGTATTGTATTGTATTGTATTGTATGAAATCTTTATTATATAAACAAGCATTATATTATTTAAAAACATTAAACACACTCTAAATATAACACGTTTATACAAAAGGCAGACTTATCGCGTAAAGAGATCTCTTCCAGTCAACCTTTGAAAGGTGTAAAGAATAACACTGTGGCGATAGCGCTTTTTAGACATATTTATAATTAAATATAATATAAATAATTTAAATACACACATACATATATGTATATATATACATATTAACACATACACAAATATATATATATATATACAAATAATAATAATGTCACCTCAGCCTTCAAAACCCCAATGCCTTTTAAGGCGTACTTTAAAGGACGACACAGACTCCGCGCGCCTGACTTCAACAGGGAGCAAGTTCCACAAGCGAGTGGCCTGCACAGTGAATGACCTGGTATATGTTTCCGATGAATGAGAAGGTACTGCCATAATCATATTCTCACTCGAACGAAGTCGACCATCAACACTCGCACAAAATTTAAAGCGAACACGAAGATATTGTGGATACATAGGGTTGAAGAGAATTTTATACAAAAATGCTAATATATGAGCATTCCTACGTAGCCGGATAGGGAGCCAGTTCAATTTTGCACGAAACTCCGAGATGTGATCAAATTTGCGAAGGCCAAAGATATACCGAATGCAAGCATTCTGCAGCCTCTCCAGCTTATTTAATAATTCCTCAGCAGGGTCTAAATAAGCAACATCACCGTAATCCAAGAGAGGGAGAAGCAAAGACTTCGCCAGCAAAGCTTCGTATCCTGAGGTAGAAAATTTTGCAATCTTTTTAAAGAATGAAGAGAAGCGAAAACTTTGCTACTTACTTCATTAACTTGGGAGCACCATGAGAGAGTCTGATCCATATATATACCCAAATTCTTCACCGTTTTGGCATATGGGATTAATATATTATTAAATTTAACGCCAGGTAACGCCATGTTTTCAATCCTGTGCACAAAATGCGAACTGCCGATGACAATTGCTTGTGATTTGGCTGGATTGATCATTAAACCAAAATCCTGCGACCACTGAGCAATGGCACTTAAGTCAGAGTTAATGGAATTATCTGCTTATACGAAGTTAGACAGTGGTGCAGATGTGTAAATTTGCAAATCGTCTGCATAAAGATGCAAAGATGACTTGAATTTCTGTTATACCATTTATAAAAACCGAAAAAAGGACAGGTGAAAGAACACCACCCTGGGGTACACCAGATGTTACAGGAACCCACTCTGAGAGATTGTCGTCGATTTTCACACGCTGAAAAAGGTCTGTAAGATAAGATTTAAACCATAATAAAGTTAGAGGAGAAACATTAAGAGAACTGAGCACACCGAGCAATATGTCAAAGTCGACCGTATTGAAGGCATTACTAAAATCTAAAAGAACAAGCAAGGTGAGCTCTTTACTCTCAATATTTAGACGAATATCGTCAGTGATCTTGACAAGTGCGGAAACAGTACTATGACCGGCACGAAAGCCCGATTGGTATTGACTTAGGAGGTGGTTACGTAGGAGATGATTGGTAAGGCGCATTTGAACGTGTTGCTCTAGTTCTTTAGAGAGTAATGGGAGAATAGATATAGGACGGAACTGGGATGGAACACAGGCAGTAGAGGATTTAGGAAGCGGAATTATGTGAGCCCGTTTCCAAGCAGAAGGGAATGTGCCGGTAGAAATAGAGCAGTTAAGAATATTTGCCAGAAACGGAGCAATTAAACCTTAATTAAAGACTAAATCTACATACCAAGACCCAAGCCATCACTGCCGATAGCCTTGGACCTAATATCTTTAAGAATTTTTAATACATCAGTAGCAGTGACTTCCCCCAGTTCTAATGGATCACAATCGGAGCGAGGCCTACTGTCCAGGCGAGCAAGGGTGCGATTTTTGACATGAGCAACAAGGCTAACAGGTGGAAAAATGCTGATTTAGGGTATTGACATCAATGTTGATCATGCTGTCATTATCTACCTTACCAACCCCCAAAGATTTTAAGAACTTCCAAAGCCTCAAAAACCCAGGAGCGCAAAATTGACCATGTAAAGAAAAAACGTCGGAAGAGGAGGTGAGGATTAAGTCCAAAAGAGAAGGAGGGCCATTGTGGGGGAAATGTGTAGGACCAAGAGGATGAATAGTAAGATCAATATATCTTCGAATCAAGGAATCAAGGAATGCAATTTATTGGATCTTGAATCATTCTTTATGAGGGAGGTGTTGAAGTCGCCCATAAGAATAAAATTATTATATAGAACACGGAACTCACCAAGGGTCGACTCCAATGAATCAAAATAGTTAACATGAAGAGAAGGACTATAGACTACTCCTAAAACACCTTTGTATAACCAACCTGAACCTCTAGAAAGAGATGTTCAGCAGTTTTATATAAAGGAGCCGATTGCGATAAAATTTTACAGGGAAAGTCACTACGCAGGTAAATAGCAACACCCCCACCCCCAACTAATCCAGAATTACCATCATCATCACGTACACAAGATCTGTCATTTCTGTAAAGTTGAAAACCAGGTAGTGGATATAATGTGGACGGAAGAGAAGGCTTAAGAAAAGTTTCCGATATTAGGAGGGCGTGCAGATGTTTGCTGTCAAAAGTGGCCTAGAGATCAGGGTAGTGACTTGCAATACTCTGGGCATTTATGTGTACAACATTAAAATTCTTAGGATAAAGCGAGAGAGTAATATCCAGCTTATCAGATAAAGTCTGTGTAACATCAAGATCGCTCTGTGCGCTAAGTAAGCTACCTGAAGGCAAGGATAATGAAAAAAATTCACAGTCTGAATCGGCAGAACTGAGTGACATTAAAAAGATAAAATATATAAAAAAATAAATAAATATTCATACAAAAAGCGATAACGCTTTTCTCCCACTAAACATAGTCCAATTTTCATAATTTTTGGAAATCTTGTAGATATAATGAAAAACTAGGTTTGTACGTTTTGATTTTGAAGAAATATTGCTCAGAATATAAGTTATTAGCATCTAAATATCTATATTTTCGACTTAAAAACTACCTTGAGCATTTTTGTCTTTTTTTGACTAAATGATACTGAATTACAAAAAAAGCAAAACGTACAAACATAGATTAAGGTATGCTGAATCTAATGATACCAAAAGCGTCTAATTTCATAAAGGTTTAGGGGGGTAAAACAGTTATCGCCCGAAACAATATTTCAAACAGGAATTGTAGGCAATTTCGACCATTTCTTGCAACTCTCTCTATCGCACGATACGGGTCGGGGGCAGGGGTACAATGTAGTGATAGTGATGTGACATAATGTTATCGTAGTTATTGTCGCCTAGGGAGGAGAAAGTAATATCGATATATCGGTCAATAGTGAAAGTTATTACTCAAGCCGGAACTATTAATTTTCACAAATACCTTATACATGAAAAAGTAAATATCTTTTTGAATACGTTTATTGATTTTAGTGTTTTATTTTAAAGATTTTATTTCAATACAAATTTCCTTATTTAAGGGTTAGCAGCCTGTAGCCTGTTAACTTTACTGTAAATTCCCAAAACCAAAAAAGGAAAAAATGTAAGTATGTAAGTAGTTGTTTGTTATAATAAATATGTGTCATAAAGAAACCAACTCAAAATAAATTCGTATTTTGTTTCTTGTGATAGGTATTTGTAATGTATGAAGTTGGAGCAACTAAAAACGTGTAATAGACTATGCAAGTAGCGTTATTTTTAATATTATTTTATTTGAATTTTATTCCTCTAAAGCTGGACTCTAAGGTTTTACTCGCTTTATGGAATCTACGATTGTATAAAAAATACAAACGACAAAGTACCTAAATAATATACGAGTATGTAGGGTAGGCAGGGTAGGCATATATGGGAAGAAGGCACCCTTCGTACGGTTTTGAAGTTTTTTTTCATTTTAACTATAAAATTTAAAGCAGCTGATTATACATATATACTAATAGGTAATTTTTACCCGACTTCAAAAAAGGAGTTTCTCAGTTCGATGCGTATGTTTTTTTTTGTGTATGTTACGCGATTACGCCGCCAATTGCAGACCGATTTTCAAAATTCTTTTTGTATTCTCAAGATTATACTCCAATGGTGGTCCCACGGTTACTAAAGTTAGGATCTGATGATGGGATCCCATAAAAATGGAGGGAAATCCTTAAATTTTTAGGTGCGTCCAACGTGTTTTTTTTTATTAAAACGTCGCCCCACACTAAGATTTTCTCCTGTGTCGTGGGTGCAGTTACAAACATAGAATATCACATGCACATACGCCCAGACCGGAACAAATTTCTGTAGGCCATACAAAACATCTGTCCCGTGCGGGAATCGAACCCGCAACCTGTTGCGCAGTAGGCGATCGCTCGACCTCTGCGCTAACCGTGTCAACCGTTTTGTGTGTATGTTACGCGATTATTCCGCCAATTGTGGACCGATTTTCAAAATTCTTTTTGTATTCGGTAGAGTATACTCCTAGGGTGGTCCCTAGGTCACCAAAGTCAGGTTCTGATGATGGGATCCTATGAAAATCGAGGGATACCCTAATTTAATTAGGGTTCCTTTCACTAAAAAGTTAAAAAAAATATTTTACAAAAAATAAAAACTGACTTCAAAAACACTGAAAAGTTAAAAATAGTGTAAGAATAGGTACAGACAACATTACATTTCTATATTGAAGTCGGTGCCAAACGATGATCTCCTAGAAAGTCTTAAAATTTGGCACCGTCTTCAATAATGATGTGTGATGTTGTCTGTACCTATTCTTATATTATTTCTAACTTTTAAGTGTTTTTGTAGTCCGGACGAACCCGATGAATCGAACCCCGCCGGACGGACCTCCCGATCAACATCCGGTGGCCTCAATCACTAGACCACGGAGGTGGTAAAAATTAGAATTCTAAGATTATTAGTATAATTACCCAAGATTTGTGTATAAAAATGAGAGGTATTTTTTATTTGATGTATAATTATTACTTTATATTTTTTAAATCCCTGCTCCTATTTAGTTTGTATGTAAAAGTATTAATTTATCTATCTAAAATAATAGATTTTTTGTTATTTATTTTTAAGTTCTTGTTTAAACAATTGAATGTCATTTTATGTTTAGTGTTTATTTTTTTCATAAAAGGATCCATTATTGATTCACATCTCAAATGAAAATCATTTTAATTCAGTATAACACTCATCTTACAAAAAGTAATTTTCTTTAGACAGGTAAATGTACGATATATAGGTACTTTCATAACAAATAACAGCTCAGTCCTATAAAGTAGGACTTGGTAGGGATACCAAGTAAGTGCCTACACTATAAATTTCAAAGGAATACTGAAATAATTTACGAAACTTACTTATCTACTAAAATATTATAAAGAAAGAAGATTTGTATTTTTGTTTGTAATGAATAAACTCAAAAACTAGCTCACTGGGAAGTCTCGGCGTAATTATTGTTAAAATGATTTTTTGAAATAAAGCAATTTTTATTTATTATATTTTTTATTTTTAAAAACTACTAGGCTGATTTTTAAAAAAAATTGACTAATAGAATGCTACGTTATCACTGAGTAATAAGGTTATAAAATAATTTTTCATATGAGAAAACAAAATTCCCTCACGAAAAATGAAAATAACGAAGGCAAAGTTGCGAGCGGAAAGGCAGTCAGGAATACCTAAGCAACGCAAAACATTACAAACGGTAAAATAATGATCTCGAGTTCTCGCGCCGAGGAGTCGCGCGCTGCTGTCGTTGTGTGCGTGAGAATTTGCGCGTGTTGTATTTGTGGTGTAAACGCTAGACGGGAGGCCGAGCGGTGTGAAACAGATAGCATTTTAGAAAATACCTATTCGCGCCGCGCACGATTACTTCACAATCCTCTTAATGAATTCAAATTCAAATTCAAAAATCTTTATTCAACATAGGCCTTTACAGGCACTTATTGACGTCAAAACAGAGCAAAACAATCTAATTTAAAGAAATTATATTAACCTTGTATGTGCATACATCCTAAATATACTCAAGATGTCTGCAAATACAAGTAGGAATGAAAAAAAAAAGTTGACTCTACACCTGTTCGGAAATTGGGAGAGCCTTCTCGAGAAGAACAGGCAAGAAACTCGAAAGGTCTAAATTTTTTATCTCCTTTTTTAAATCACCATTTACAATTTTCGTTTGTTACAGAGTCGTCAATTGGAAGCTGACCTCAAAGCAAAAGTTTGAGCTCAACTTCCATTACAAGAATAGATGTGTTAATTCACATTATATAAGCTATCTCTGAGAGAAGTGCGTGAACTTAGCTTATAAATTGCTCTCACTGAACGTTTCTTTGAAACAAAACGCAATACATTGTTAAATATTAGAATTGAGAGTTCAAACCCAAGCTTTTTTGTCCGTCATGTAATCAGACACTTTATAATATGCTTTTTTAATAAGTAGTTCTTTGATTGCAACTTTAAATTTGTTTAAGCTAAGTTCTTGTATACAACTTGGGATTTTATTGTAGAAACGTATACACAGGCCTCTAAAAGAATTATTAATTTTTTGGAGCCTGGTATTCAGTAAAGCTAACATATTCTTTTGTCTAGTATTAACTGAATGAATATCACTATTTTTACAAAACACATGAATATTCTTACGAACATATATTAGATTCTCATAAATATATTGCGACGCTACTGTCATAATACCAATTTCTTTGAACTTTTCTCGCAAAGAATCTCTCATTTTAAGGTTATAGATTGCTCGAATAGCCCTTTTCTGCAGTACAAAAACAATCTGAATGTCGGCAGCATTTCCCCACAACAAAATACCATACGACATCACACTATGAAAGTAAGAAAAGTATACAAGTCTTGCTGTATCAACATCAGTCAGTTGACGTATTTTCCATACAGCGTGAGCTGCAGAACTCTTTGACAATTTATCGATATGTGGGCCCCATTGCAGCTTAGAATCAAGTGTGATCCCAAGAAATACTGTGGTGTCCACAGGGTCAACACCTATATCCTTTATTTTTACAGTGGTGTGAACCTCTTTGACATTGGGTAAAACAAATTTTATACATTTTGTTTTCCCTTCATTAAGTGACAGGTTGTTCACATTAAACCAATGAACAATTCTTGAGATAGAATTATTTACATCGTCATTAATTTGCACACCTCTTTTAATTTTAAATAAAAGTGAAGTATCATCTGCAAATAATACCATCTCATGTCTGTCCTGTACAAAATCAGGGAGGTCATTGACATATATAAGAAATAGAAAAGGACCAAGAATCGAACCTTACGGAACTCCCATTTTAACTGCAGAACCTTGAGACCTTTTTCCATTGATGTCTACTTTTTGAATCCTCCCACTTAGATAAGAGATTAGAAGATCTAGTGCAGTGTCACGAAACCCATAGTGGTGTAATTTTCTGATCAAGATTTCGTGATAAACGCAATCAAATGCCTTGGACAAGTCACAAAAAATGCCTAACGCATCGTGTAAGACTCACACGATGCGTTAGGCATTTTTTGTGTCAGTACCCAGGCGTCGAATATATGTTGTATTAACTCAACACCAGCATCGGTTGTTGAGCGACCCCTCCTAAAACCAAATTGTTTACAGTGTAGAAGATTATTCCTATTAAAATAACTTTGCATTTGATCCAACATTATTTTTTCAAAAATTTTGCTAAAAGTAGGTAGCACAGAGATAGGTCTAAAATTACTGGGGTCTGATGTGCTTCCAGATTTATGTAAAGGAATAATTTTACTTAGCTTCATTAGATCAGGAAATACACCACAGTCAATGCAATCATTAAAAATGTTAGCAAGTATTGGAGCTATTGTTTCAATTACGGATTTAGTAACATCAACGAATTACCCCACAGATCCGCAGTTTTCTTTTTATTTAAAGTTTTAAATGACTTTGTTATATCAATTCTACTAATGTGTACAAATTCGAATTTATGCTGCGCTCGGACCGAGCGCAGCGAAGGCGACAACATCCTGATGATGCCACGTGGAGTGGCGAAACGCGTCGAATTTAAGTATTTGCATGTTGGTGTGGTACTAATTATTGATATTCCTTTGTCGCATGCGATTGAGGGAGGGCGGGCGGTGCACCATTGGCCTGCGTAGTTAGTACCAACTACCGACATTTTTATCGGAAGTTTTGCTATATACCTACTCCTTAACAATTACTAATAGATAAACTAGAATTTTCTAATAAATTAATATTAAAATCACCACAAACAATGGTTTGTTTTGTGGAACTACACACTTTTTTCAATACTTCATCCATAGTAACTTCAAAAAGGTCATATAATCCTGAAGGAGGCCTGTATATACTTAATACAATAATCTGGTCCAGCTCCACGCAGGCTATTTCTATTGTTCGCTCAATCGAAAGACTCACAATATCCTTACGATCCTTAAATTTCAGCTTTTTATCTAATATTATTAAAGAACCACCACGAATTGATTTTTCTCGACTGAACGAACTACCAACCAGATGATTGCTGAAATTAAACATGAACTGATAACTTTGTTCAGTTACACAAAAGATGTCTACATTACTACAGTTCAAGAATAATTCCACTTCCAGATCCTTGCCTAACATTCCTTGAATGTTCTGGTGCACCAGGTTGATAAGATTTACTTTATTTTTGTTTTCAAATGGCTTTTGCAATACATTTACAAAGTTTTCAGTATCTTTCTACCTAATGATAAGCAAGAGGATGTCTCTTTTGTCTCATTACTTAATTTAAAGATTTATTAAAATAGAATCATCAGTAACATTACTGACAGTCGTTTCACTACCACAGTATTGCTCAATAGGAGCAATTTCAGTACTTTGAGTGGGCTGCTCAATAAAAGCATTGTCAGAGAAAGAATTTATAGCCATGTTTTTGGTTAAAGTTTGTAAATAAAATCTTAGCGAAATAGCTAATTGTTTTTTATAGAATGTTGATAGATATAATCTATCTTCTGTCAAATAAGCTTTAATACATGTCAGTTTGTTGAAGTCAATAATATGGATTTTTTCGAATAATTTGTCATTAAATCTAATGTCAAATTAAGTTTGTATCTAATATTATTTTCATGTTGTGACAAACGATTATGGTAGGGAAGGGTAAACATTATTATTTGATTAACATGTAAATTATTTAAATAAGAACAAAAATGTTTTAGTACTTTTTTGTTCAAATTACCCCTATTTCCCAAGATCATAACCAGTTTGTCATTAATATCAAACTTATAACTATTAATTTTATTTGCAATATCATGAAAACCTGAGCCAGCCCCCGTAGCACGTCCACCAAAACACGATATGATAAAGCGATATATCGCAGTGAACTGTCAAAATACGAGGAAACCCTATTGTATTTTGACAGTTCACCGCGATAAACCGCTTTATCATATCGTGTTTTGGTGGACGTGCTAGGGGGGCTGGCATACAATAATTAATGACACTAAAATCCAACTGATTTGTCAATAACTGGCCCATACCTTTGCCTATGTCATCACAAAAAATAATACATTTAGGCTTAGACACAGACATCTTACAATGAAAACTAGATTGCTCATTGACTGGTGACTGACATACAATACTATGAGCGGAGGATGTATGACTGGGTGCATTGTTATTATTTGTGACATTGCATTCTGTTATTGAAATAATTATGGAAATCACAGACGGAGGTCCTAAAAAAAAACAAAATTACTTTATAAGATTTAATAAAAGAAATTACAATTAGGCTTACGACTATGTCTGTTCGATGCTAGAATCAGAATGGAAGAATTAAATTTAATATTAACTAAGTAAACTACTTGACGGAAATTTCCATTGAACGGCGTCAGCAGTTTCGGTCACGTAGGCACCGCAGGGCGACTTACGCTTGACCATGAAAAGGGGGTCACTGCTTGGTAGGCAGTTTGCCTATAGCGGCTCTGTATGACATCTCCCCCCTCAGAACAGCAATTATTTTTGAAGACGAAGTTGAGAAAATATTGCTGGTTGTGGTCTATTAATTTCAACTGTTCCAGTTTCTTCGTTTGTTTCATCTTGGGATATATCTGTTCTTAGCTGATGCTTGAAGATCTTGTATCGTCGGGCTAGGAAGATGGATCCCACTGTCAGGATACTGAGTAATACAATATATAATGGAATTGTTGTATGATATATGTATTCATCCTGTATTCGTTGCAGGTGTATGGGATGCTGCGTTAAGATCTTGCTCTGGACATTGTGTAATTCTCGCAGATCTATTGATTTTAGACTGACACGAGTTACGCTATCTAAGGGCTTTTTGCTATCAAAGGATAACTTCATAATTTTTAAAGGTCGCCCTTTGACCTGGTCATTAATATTTGTGATAGTAAACTCAGCAGTGTACAGGTAACAATTTTTGGGTATAGTCACTAAATAGCTGCCGCTGACCATGGTGTAGTCTTCTTTTCCACATATGGTATGTATTCTTGTGGCATTCGGAAACGATATGACGTAATGCTTCTCATCCAGCTCCTCCATGGCGATCCTAGACAGGTTTACAGTGGTGTACTCGCAATTTTCATCAAGACGCTGCTCCAGTATTAGATTTTGAGTGCAGTCTGGTTTATGTTGGAGTTGATGTTCCATTTTCTCCTCACAGAGATACCAGTCATTGTACTTCGGGCATTCAGCCTCTATGTACACGTAACCTTTTCTGTTGGTTGCTAATAAAGGATAAGGAGGGATGAGGGCCTGCTTGAGTTTATTGGGAGCTACTGAAAGCTTATATAAATCGTAATCATCTCCTAAGAATATAGGCAATTTAAAAAGGATAACAATATTATTATCTGAGTAATAATAGCCGGGTTTTATAAGATCATAGTAGTATCTAAGTTCTAATTCTAGTATTTGATTTCGGCCATATATTGTAACTAACTTATCTATCATTTTACTTAAGGTGTCAATACTAATCATGGAATGGTGCGTACTAGACGTATGAATAAAGGCTAACATATTTTCTATTCTAACTATCTCGTTTAATACGTCATCGATATTTTCTGTAGTAATAGTTAAATACTGTGCGAACCTAGCCAGTTTAATGATACTTGTGTCATGAGCTTGAGCTTTTACAATGAATTGCAAAGTTTCATTGATTTTCATCTGGTTTTCAACTAATTTAGTAATGATGTTAGTATGCTCTGTCATCCATTTCTTACTGAGACTTATGTGGTTATTGAGTTCTTGCATAATTTGGTCATTATTATTTTTTAAAGTTTTTATGGCGTTATCATATCTGATGGCATCTGAGTGATCTAAGTTCCCGGTTATGCTTTTTATTACAGAACCAAGCCCGTCTATAATGCCCCTCTTTACTCTATTTGGCCTTAAAATACTTAAATGACTTTTAACCTTAGCAATTTTAGCAACGAGATAATTTAATTGAAGTTCAAACAATGGGTAAGTATCATTAGTTAAGCTATTTTGGTAATCTACTAATTGACCTTGCAGTAAACTAACTTTATCATCTATATCCTTAATATCTATGAATTGTATAAATGTATGATAGTGCGATATAAGTCTAGTCATGCCAAGGCGAAATGGTAAAAGTCCTGGGCCGTCCTCTAGACTTTCAAGTTTTATCTCCGGACTCATCTTCTGCGACGTTATTAAAGGAGCAATCAGGACCAGTAGCACCCTGTAACAATTGGGCACTTTTAGGTATTCTTTTTAATCGATTTTTAGCGACAGGCCCACGTTTACGTGAAGTATAAATATGTATAGGTAAGTCGGCTAGTACGGTATCGCGACTATATCTGGGAGCTAGCTTTTGACGACTGGCAAGAGGATTAGTCACAAACACTCTTTGGTGTGGTTGGTACTCTACTTCCGGTTCACGATTTTTATTAATGTTTTCAATTATATTAGTGCGGTTAGCAAGACTATGCTCATTAATTAACTCATATACGATTTTCATTTGCTCTCTGTGATTTTGTATATATTGTTGCATTAAATGTTTAGTTATATCTATATCGATTGGATCTCGTGGATCAAAGTGTCCAATTATTATATCGTAGGGTCTACATTTAGTAAATGAGTGAACTGAACTATTATAAGCTAAAATAGCATATAGAATAAGTGTAGATATATCTTCATTTTTATGGCTTAATTTTAGGATACGAAGGTGCTCTAATAATGTAGAGTGAAACCTTTCGACTATGCCATTATCATTTGGTGAGTGCGGTAATATGCGATGATGGTTGATTTTATGTAAGTTAATAAATTCATTAAATAACTGATTAGTAAATTCTGTACCATTGTCTGAAATTAGAGTTAGTGGTAGTCCATGATGTGTGCAAAATTTAAGAAGAGCTTGTAATATACTAATGGCTGTACCGTCTCTGAGATGGCATGCCTGAGCATATTTAGAGAAAGAATCAACAGCTGTCAGATATTTCTCATTTTGTATTGTAAGCAGGTCGATATGTACTATTTCAAAAGGCTTAGTGGCAGGTGGTACGATATTAAACTTTGGTTTAATTGGCTTACGATCATATTTAGCCTGTCCACATATGACACAGTCGTTAATGAATTTAGTGACGTCATCTTTCATCTTTGGCCAATAGTAGCGTTGAGACAAAGCTAAATGACATTCATTTATGCCGCGGTGATTAGTTTTTCCTTCATAATACCCTTTTAATATCTCCTGTTGTTTTAAATAGTCTTTAACATTTTCTACTTCGGTTTTAGCTAATACTAAGTTCATAGAAGAACTTTTGAAATTATTTTGTATTATAGGCACTACGTCATACATAGATAGGGGTGGCTCGATCATTAAGGCTGTTTTGACTTTCGGATTAACATATTCTTTTATTATACTTATAAATCACTTTCTAAATTCGGCATTGAAACTTGAACTGCAATTCGCGTGTGTGTATCGAATGGTTTAGATGCTACAGGGCGTTTCTTAAGATCACCGACTACAGTTATATGAAGTTGACGATGAAATTTATTTAATGGTTCTGCAACTATGGGAACTTCTAATATGGGGTTCTCTTGACTGGTATGGGCTGATGCTGTAGAAGAATTACCTACTGAAGATGGGCGCTCAGATGCGTTAACTATAAGGGACTCAGATTCCTCGTTGTGTATTTCAATACGTGTAAAGGCATCTGCGTTAGTGTTGGAAAGGCCTTTTTTATAAATAACTGAAAAATCATATTCGGATAATTTTAGTTTCCATCTAGTCAACCGAGAATTCGGCTCCTTCAGATTCATAACCCATTGAAGAGGTTTATGATCTGTTACAATTTTGAATTTACGTCCGAACAGATATGGCCTAAAATATTTCGTCGCCCACACTATTGCCAGGAGTTCCTTTTCAATTGTACTGTAGTTTATCTCGCTTTCGTTAAGAGTACGAGATGCGTAGCAAACTGGTTTATCCGCGCCTATGGTGCCCTGAGATAATATCGCGCCTAATGCGACATTAGAGGCATCGGTTGTTAATATGAATTCCTTATTGAAGTCAGGGTACTGTAATATCGGATCATTAGTTAAGAGCTGTTTACACTGTTCAAAACAATTTACATATTCGGAATTAAATACTATTTTTCTACCCTTCTTTAAACATTGAGTGAAAGGCTTTGTGACACGAGCAAAGTCGGGGATGAATTTTCTGTAATACCCAACCAAACCTAAGAACTGCTTAATTTCTTTAGTGGTTTTCGGGATTGGATATTTTTGTATTGCAGTTATTTTATCAGGATTAGGTTTAATACCGTTCTTGCTAATGACATGTCCGAGATAAGCCGTCTCTAACTTTAAAAATTCAGACTTATCCATCTGTATTTTAAAGTTAGATTCGCGTAGTCTTTGAAAAACCTTCTCGAGGTTTACCATATGTTCCTGCAAGGATGTGCTGAAGACTATGATGTCATCTAAGTATACTAGGCATATAGTATTCTGCAGATCCCTAAGGACATTGTCCATAACTCGCTGGAAGGTGGACGGACTGTTTTTGAGACCCACAGGCATTCTCAAGAACTCATAGTGACCGTGCTCTACATTGAATGCTGTTTTGGGCACGTCCTGGGGATTCATCTCAACCTGGTAGAACCCACTTGCCAAGTCGAGGGTCGTGAAATAGTGGCAGTTGCCTAGCTTGTCTAGGACATCAGCTATGTTAGGGATGGGATATTTATCATCCAGCGTTTTCTCATTTAACTTTCTAAAATCGATAACTATGCGCCATTTGACTTTGCCTGAGGCATCAGCCTTCTTAGGTACAACCCAAATAGGAGAACTCCAGGCTGAGTCTGATGGTTGAATGATGCCTTGTTCAAGCATTTTATTAATCTGATCCTGAACTTCCTTTCTATGAATAAAAGGGTACCGATAACTTTTTGTATAGACAGGAATTTCATCGGTCGTTTTAATAGAATGCTTAATCTTATTCGTGAATGTTAGCGCCTCGCCTTCTAAATAAAATACGTCGGCATATCGAGAACATAGAGCCTCTAGGTTGGCGCGTTCTTCGGGGTTAAGATGGTTAGTGCGCAATTTAGACAGAACTTCTTGCGCGCGCGTGGACGGTTGTTCGGTGCGCGTGCACTCGATATTGTACGCCTCAGCTTGTACGGCGCGATCCATAGAAAATATGACGTCATGCGGGGACGGATTTGTTATTTCTAAATAGGCACGGTTATTATGAACGTTAGTGAGACATTCACTAACGATGCAATTGGATATAACTTGTTCGTTAATAAAAGCATCGCCATCTTTTAGATTTATTGGTAATTTAACTAACTTGGTGCTATTAGCGGGAACAACATCTTCATATAAATTTACGTTTCGGGAGATAAACATTTTAATTAGGTTATGAGAGTTTCGCGTTATTAATAATTTATCTTTAAGATCGATTTTAGCTTCCCATTTTTCCAACAAGTCGAGTCCAATTAGGCCATCGAAAAAATCATGGAACTTATAAATGAACAATTTTATCTCGTTTAATTCACGGAATTCTTCAAAGCAAGGAATTCATATTGAATAGTTGTTACGTGTTGTAGCGTGCACGTTTGTCACCTCAAAAGGGTCAAAATCTAGAGTTACATTATTATAAAATTTATCTACAGCATCCGGGCTTAAAAATGATTGGTTTGCACCAGTGTCTATAAGTAGCTTTAATGGAGGATTACATATTTGTATGTATGGGAGCTGTCTCTGCGTTTGCAGATTGAGTTCTATTTTGATTTGTCGGTATTCCTGCGCTTCGGAAAATCCTGTTCTACAGTGGAGCTGGTTGATGGTTCAGGATTTTCGTACGGATCTGGAATATTCGATAATTCGAAACTTGGCTCATTTGCATCGTAATAGATAGGTTCCGTAGTACAATCTGCATAATCGACATAATAATTATTATCTATGGGTTCATATGGATAGAAATATTCGGGATAGTAATAGCAATCATTATAGTTACTACACTCGTTATGATTCACCTCCCTTGTTTTAAAATAGTTTGACGGGGGTGGATTACCTTGCTTACGCCAGTCATGACCGAAAGAAAGCTGTCCAATGGGTCGTTCCTTAACGACATAGTGGCTAACACCACTCATGGGCTTAGGGCCAGTTTGTGCAAAATTTCTAGGGGGCATCTGGAATTTATTTTGGTAAGGGTTGTAACCAGGGGGTGCTGCTCGGAACATTTGCTGGGTGCGAGATGGCATTCCAGCTTGCCTGAACTGAACTGGCTGAAGAGGATAGTTAAAAGGCTTATACGAAGGTTGGGATTGATGTGGTTGCCAGTTGTTGGGGGGTGCATGTGCAGGGAGTGTGAATGGCTTAAATGGAGGGATAGGTAACGGCGCTATAGGGTTTGGTGTAGGTTTGGGTACTGACCTACGTTCAGCGGCTGTATCGGTGCGGCTCTGTAGGTACATGACATTAAGTTCCTCTTGCACAAACTCAAGAGCTTTCTCAGCACTATCAGGACGCATGCATCTTATTCGTGAGCCTAAGGGCTCTTTTAATCCCCGAACAAATGCTTGCATTGTTAGTTTTTTATATAATGAACGCTTTGCTTCAATTGTGGTATGTAATGTCTCATGCAGTGTAACATAAGTCATGATAGTGTTGAATAGGTTAGTGCAACGATCATAAAACTCTTGCGGTGAGCTATTGCCCTGCGTAGCTAACATTAAATCGTTATATAAGGCAGTTTCATCCCTCTGGTCAGAGAAATTGTTGACTAAAGCGGTTTTGATACAGTCCCAATTCTCAGAAATGCCATTAGAATTGATAATACGAGCTGCTTGCCCTGTTATTTTATTTAAAATTCCGTTAATTAGACAGAGCTTAGCCAACTCATCACCAGGATTAGCCCCTATATACTCGTCGACTATCTGATCGCATAGGTGGATGAAACGCGGTAAAACGTGCGAGTTTCCGTCGAATTCCGGAACAAGGCGTAAGGCCTTAAAAATGGTGTCTACGTCAATGCGACTCATTGTTAATTCGGAACAAGTCTCGGATTCTTCGAGTATACTATTATCTAAATCTATACTATCTATATTAATTTTCCTAAACGAATCTAATATAAGCCTACGAGCTTGAGTAGCACGTGCAGGCCCTCTAGGGGTAGATTCCTTAGGGTGAAAAATGGTGAATAATTATAAAAAATACTAATATAAAAAAATGCAACACACAGAAATGACTTCGGTGCACTTACATAAACTGCATTCTGGTATCTCTGGGGTCGATGTCTAGACTTTCCCTCCGGCTGGATCTCAGGTTCTTTCAGGATACTCTAGACGAACTTCTTACAGGATGTTCCCGGCGTGGCAGCGATTCCGCGTTATATTCGATGTTAGAATATTGCAACTTTACTGCCTCGAGACGCCTCGAGTATCCTACCGACTGCGCCAATTATGGAAATCACAGACGGAGGTCCCAAGAAAAACCAAAATTACTTTATAAGATTTAATAAAAGAAATTACAATTAGGCTTACGACTATGTCTGTTCGATGCTAGAATCAGAATGGAAGAATTAAATTTAATATTAACTAAGTAAACTACTTGACGGAAATTTCCATTGAACGGCGTCAGCAGTTTCGGTCACGTAGGCACCGCAGGGCGACTTACGCTTGACCATGAAAAGGGGGTCACTGCTTGGTAGGCAGTTTGCCTATAGCGGCTCTGTATGACAAAATATTCTCACTTGCAGTCAAAAGTTGTTTGTCAAGAAGGGACTGATAGCGGTCCTCGTTATGCTGACAGAGTGTGGCTAGTTCTCTGATAGATTGAATATGCATTTTAATATCATTTTGAGCCGTGTCATAATTTTCGGAGATAGTTGACAATTTGTGTTGTTGAATAATTACTATAAACTTAAGTTTACTAATCTAGAACGCTAGCATTACCCCAACACCTTTCACCAGCAGCAATTTATGATGAAATAGAATTACAAAATTATTAAATATTGGAAAGAAAAAAAAACGGAAAAAAAACTCACAACAACAAAAAAAAAAGATAAGAAAACATCAAGTAAACACACTTAACATCATATTACCATACCACTGAATTTATCCGAGAGTATTAAGATAAAGCTGTATATACGATGTCCTATGCTGTTATACAGTATGAATGAAAGAAATAATAAAAAAAAGCAATGGCTATCATAGACTAAAAAAACACAGGTAAGGCGCGTTCCAGATAAGCACGGATTCGAAGCATTTTCAACATTTCCAGAAGCCCCAGATGGTAACATTAGATGATAACACCATCAAAGTGGTGATGCTAATCTGGAACGCTCCTGTAAATGACATTTGAATTATTGACATTACATTGACACTGACAGCCAGGACCGCCAGCCACCAGTTTATTTCTAATGTGCTTAAATATGTATTAGCTACCTACATGAAAAATAAAATTTCGTTTACCTACACACTTAAATGATGAGAAACAGTTACATGAATATACTACCTACTAATACTAAGTGTACAATACAATGCAATGTCATCAGACTGGTTGGAAAAAAATAAATAAAATAAGCATCAGATTATTTGCATCAGCTCTTGAATTTGGAAGCAGATCTAGCTGGTCTAGTGTTTGAATCATACGAGTATTTTGTTGATTTTTCTATACTACTCGTCTATACATACAAATACTATTAAGAGGAAAGATTGGATAGTTTGTTTGCATTGAATAGGCTCGGAAACTACTGGTCCTATTTGAAGAATTCTTTCACATTTAAAATTCTAGATTATTCTTGATGAACATAGGCTACAAACTTATTTTTCCCGCGGAAAAAAAATAACGCGGGTGAAGCTGCGAGCGTATTTCAATGAAAATTACCATCCAGCAAATTAAAATATTACTTCGTGGTAGTTACTATCTGAATAATATACCTGTAAGGCGGTTGGAAAGTTTGGTTCGTCTCGCTCTCCCTCTCTCTCTCTTACTCTCTCTCTCGCTCGAATATTGTCTCATAAAACGGGTTATGTCACGTCATCACAATACATGCGCTTGCACCAGTTGACAGCAGCGTTGCCAGAATTACGTTACTTATGTTTGACCCTTTCATAATGTTACCTCCATTTTGCACGACGCCTGGAATGTTACTTTTACGTTACTTTTAAGACCAAGACTAACCTACCTACTTTTGAGACAATAAAAAATAACAAAAAACTAGAAAAAACCATTACATACCAACTGCTCGATAATGCTCAATTATAACCTCTTAACTTCAACGTAAAGCAAGACATTATCTCCCAAGGCATATAATGTTCAATGAAACCCCCAAGGGAGTAAAGTGTTTTAAATTTGGAATATAAAATTCGTATGAAAATTTAGCATAGATGCTAGCTTAGGAAGGCAAATGTTCTACGCCCATACACGCAGTGGCGTACATCCATTAGAGACAAATAGACATTCTACTTTTGCCACTTTTGCCTAAAGTTTATCCTTTAACTAATCTAATCATTGATAATGTTCATAAAATCCATTGTCACGTTGGAGCAACAACTTTACAAGCAATTATTCAAAAGGAATTTTGGATCCTATCAGCGCGTCAAGTGATTGGAAACCGTATAGGTATTTAAGTGCATTTTCTGTTTTAGAACTAGGACAAAACCTACAGAGCCAGTTATGCCCACACTTCCTAAGTTACCGCAATTAGTGCTTTTCATACGGTTCAAACTGATTTTGCGGGGCCTTTTCATATTAGGGATTCGCGTCTACGGAAGGCTATTAAAATACTAAAGCATATTTATGCGTATTTATTTGCTCGGCTACTAAAGGCGTTTACCTAGAGGTAGTCGGTGATCTGCCGTCAGAAGTATTTTTAGCGGCCTTGACTCGGTTTGTTTCACGCCGAGGTTTACCCCATATTATAAGATCTGACTGTGGAACAAATTATATTGGAACGAGCAAGCATTTAGGCGATTTTCAACGATATCTCAAAAACACGGATGTCCCATGGGAACTTGGAGAAAAGGCATCCAAAAGTGGTGTTACTTGGTTATTTAATCCACCAGCGGCACCACACTTCGGTGGGTTTTTTGAAGCAGCAGTCAAGTCAGCGAAGAATTTATTAAAGCGAGTTATAGGGGAACAAATCCTAACATTTGAAGAGCTGACAACTGTTGTTACTAAAATAAAGCGGTACTAAATTCAAGACCTTTGTGTCCTTTATCTAATGATTCTCAAGAGTTAGACATTTTAACACCTGCATATTTAATTATAGGTAAATCTCTTGTTTCAGTACCAGAATATTATTTAGATGATGTCCCTGTTTCAGGCTTAAGTCGTTTTAAATTAGTACAAGCCTTATTACAACGATTTTGGAAAAAATGGAGAGATCAATACTTTCATACACTACACAATAGAAATAAATGGACTAGTCAAACGGATCCACCTAAAATTGGGAGCTAGTATTAAACAAAGAGGCTAATGTTTCTCCTATGAAGTGGAGACGTGGTCGAATTGTTGAGTTATTGCCTGGGAGAGATAGTATTATTCGTGTAGTGTCTTTAAAAATATCCCCAGGCACATTAACTCGACCAGTTGTTAAGATTTGTCGTCTACCAGTAGATAATTTAGTTAAGTTTCAATATACGAGTAATTTCAGTTAATTTACTGTAATGCTAAGAAGTTTTTTTTTGTTTGTTTATTTGTTTTGAACCATTACAGAATATTTTAGTTCAATTTGGTGTATATTTTTGTTGGATAAAGGCGTAAGCCTTTCTCGGGCGGGGGGATGTTTAATATTTAGAATTATATTATTATTTTAAATATGACATTTATTAGCAAAATAAAATGATTACACTTAATACACGCCATCTCACAATGTAATAGAAATATATGTATGTATTCGTTTCTCCTTGACATCCTTTCGCTATGGGTTTAATCTATTCTAAATAAAAAAAGGAGCCTCTTCTCTCTGACGGAAAAAGCGGATCCGCGCGAAGACAAAATTTCTGGCCGGCCGGCGAAATTGCAAAACAAATATCGGAATAAACAGATTGGAAAGGTTTCAAGAATATCTGGGGTAAGTTTAGGATAATTATATCTATTTTTAAAGTTTATCTCTAAAACTATATTTAATTTGTTATCATTATGACAAATAACGCAACCGACGCCATATGGACGATAGTGTTTTGTTTTTCCTGCTCATGAACCAGCGCAACTACTTAATATTTAAATCAAACGTGCTCGCTTTTCGGACGGTCAATTAATCGCTTATTCACTAACAACAGGAATTTATAAGCATTTCCTTAATAACCAAAGTTTTAAGAGGACTGTGAAGTGCCAATTCATGGCTCGAGTATGCACTTTCAAAAATGGAGTTTGTTGCACACCGCTTAGAGTTGAAAGTCCGAGGCAAGTGCCTACATTTCTTATTAAAATATTGTTTCGGGCGATAACTGTTTTACCCCTCTAAACCTTGACGAAATTAGACACTTTTGATCTCATTAGATTCAATATACCTTAATCTATGTTTGTACGTTTTTAATCTATTTTTTTTTTTTGACATTTATTAATATAAATTTGACATTGTTAATCTGTAGGTAATTTTGATAGTGTTTAGCATATTAAGTACTATACTTCTGCATTTTGAATCAATTAATTTTTACTATTCCCCTCATTGACATTGTTAAATCTAATTTGTAATACATTTTTGACATTTATTATATTTAAGTACTGTTAGTCTCTTTTTAATTTTATTTTACATGACAGACATTGTAGTTGACATTGACATTGATATTAAATACTATGATTTTATTGACATTAATTATAAATAATTTAATAGGCTTTTAAACCAATCGGATACGTCTTTGAATTTGTTTATATTTCTATGTCTGTATTTCTTTTTTGTAATTTTCATATGTCTACAAGGCGAATCATGGCTGTACACTACCCATTATTTAGAACACCAATGTATATACCCATGTATTATGAAATAAATGAATATGAATATGAATATGAATACGTTTTGCTTTTTTGTAATTCAGTATAATTTAGTCAAAAAGTATAAAAATGCTCGAGGTAGTTTTTAAGTCCATAATATATGGATATTTAGATGCTAATAATTTATATTCTGAGCAATATTACTACAAAATCAAAACGTACAAACCTTGATCTTCATTATATCTACAATATATCCAAAAATTATGAAAATTGGACTATGTAAAGAGGAAAAGCGTTATCGCTTTTTGTATGAAAATTTACAGCCTCTTAAGAAAAAGTTCAAAGTTAGGAAACGTTAGAGCCTCGAACATCGCCGTCTAATTGCAAGTCTCACTGTATTCTATAGGTTGCATTTTGGCGAGTGTTGTGGAATAGCATAGTATCACCAGCACCATTTCACAATAGGACTACAAGACGTGGTGAGGGATTCCACCCACTCGCACCAAACGATTTGCTTCCTCCTTTATCATACGAACTGCGAAGCTGACGATCTTTCTGCGTCCGTGTTTCCGATTAAGTATAACTTGGGGGTTTTCAAGGCAAGAGTGAACAGGCACTATTTAAGTTTGTGTGCTCCACTTTAGACCACATCTTCGCTTTCCATCAGGCAAGATTGTGGTCAAACACGCTCAAATTTAACTTTAAAGAAAAAGAAAAAATGTTGAATTATTTGCACAGACAGATATCTAACTAGATCCGCCGAGTGTGTGTACTTTGTTATTGCACTTAATGGTGACTCGTATACCGGATACTCAAGCCACATGAATAAAATGATCAAAAACTAACCGTGTATATAATTAACTATATTCAACTTAGTAGGTACGTTAACTACTTTGAATATTTTCATTTTGATTCATCAATGATTTAGATGTTTAATAACATCGCAGGAAAGTGGCATAATATCATCATAACAGCTCATATACGTCTCCACCGAGGGGCTCGAGCCTACCCAAAGTTAGGGTTTTTAGGCCTTAGTCAACCACGCTGGCCCAGTGCAGATTGGTGGCATATAATATAGGTTCCTAAAAAAATTCTACCCTCAATCAAATAAGATCTGCATTCACACATCACTTACCAAGTATTCGTAGGACTTCTTGATATTCTCGGTTATGGTAACCAGCGTTTTATACACATGAATTTCAGTATTCAGACGGGCAGCAGTGTTACTGACGCGAAATATCAAATCCCTCAGGCGAGTCTTAACAAAGTAGAAACAAAAGAAATAGACGGTATAAACTACATCGATAGACAGGAACATTATAAAGGTCAACAAATACATAAGTGGTGGGCCCTGTGTGTAATAAAAACACATTAGGACATTTAACACCAGTCTGTTCACTGTGAAGGTGGCGCAAACCAACATAATGATGACGCTTTCGTTGAAGGAGGAACTTCTTGCTAGTTTCAGATCGATAGACAGTAAGTTTTCTCTAAGCCGGAAAAATGATCTGTCTTTGTTTGACAGTGCCAAAATAGCTGTAGCGGCCACGTAATGTACTGACGCCAAGATATACCATAATGTCGCGAAGTTTATCCCTATAGGCGAATAGAATGTCCAATTGCAGTTTACAACGAAACATATCTGGAGAAAGTAAAGAAATAGCGGCACCAGCCTCAATTTAGCTGAAAGGTTATTATTTGTAAAACCAAAATCTAGAGCCAAGACCATACGGATGGCGATGAAAAATATTGCAAATATTTTATCTATACGAGATCTTTTCATGTTTCTACGCTAATCTTAAAAAATATTACACAGAAAACGTCTTTTACCAACATTTGTAGCGGGTGCTGTGAAACTATGGATTAACTGACAGTTTTGATGAATGCGAGTATTATGATGAGCATAGTCATTTTTCTCTTAAGAGGCCGCTCACGCTAGTCCTAAGTTGAAAACGTGGTCTTTTAGCCGAGTTTAGAGAACAAGACAGATTTAGAAAAACGTGATATTTGAATCAAACAGAATTTCAACGAAGATGTCCATGACTTGATGTCATGGAACACGTAGTACCTGTAATATTTGCCAATCGGGCAACCCCCTTTTTCGTTTATCTGGTAAGAAAATATTTAAAATATGCCGAAGAGATTGGGGCTATCTCTTGCGGTTATGTGGGACCCCCCCCCTAATCGGAGCGGGCCCCTGGCCTCCCTTCCCCCAAAAAAAACCAAACATAAAAAGCTAATATACGTCCCCACCGAGGAGCTCAGTAAGTTATGGTGTTGAGGCCTTGCTCAACCACACTTGCCCAGTCCGGATTGCTAAACTTCGCGTACACCTTTGAAGGTCTTCTCAGGTGTATGCAGGTTGCCTCACGATGTTTTCCTGTACCGTAGAGCGTCGGACAAATGTACAAATGAAAGTCGAAAAACGAAAAATCACATTGGTACATGGTAGGATCGAACTACGGACCTCCCGATTAGAAGGGCAGTGCCGAGTCCACAGCGTCACCGAAGCTCTTCTCTACCTTTATCCTAGCTTTTAAAATACTTGAAAAAAAAAACAGATTTTTAGGAAATCGGTCATTTTAATCTCGATTTCCTGTGAATCGATTTATCCTATTTGGTTTCAAGAATAATAATAATGATAGCTTTTCGGAATTATCACCATCCCTAGTGGTGGTTAATGTAAAAATGAGTGCGTTTCTTGACAAACACGCATGATTGCACGCCATTAAGTATATTTCTTTTTTATACACAGCCGGGAGACATGATAATCAATGATCATAGCGAAGATTGAAGCGAGCTTCACCTGGACACGGTAATAGTTGGACTTCTCAATCACTGAGGAGCTGGTTATCTTACCCCTAATTGTCGTTACCCCTAACTGTCAGAACACAATGTTATTAACATTATTATTATGACGACAAACTTGAGTAAGAGGGTAGTAGCTAGCCAGGCGGGCACAGAAGCCCTACCGCCTACCACCAACCAAACCGAGCAGAAAAAATTCAATCCCCATGGGAAATAAACCTCTAATCTCCAGGTCACAGGTTGGTCCCATTCACTAGACCATGTAGGCGGTTAAATGCGTTTTACAATAGAACTACCTCTTAAATGAATTAATATGTCGAACCTACCTTGAAAATAATAATTGAATAATTTAATCATTATTACGTCATAGGTTGCTTAATGATATTGTTTTGATCAATTTTTAATCAAGCGTAATGATAAGCATGTTTACGTCAACTAACAAACTGAAGTATTTTTCGTCACCGAAGCACCTACCACCACCTTCTTGCGGAGGACGGCAAAGAGCCACCCCTTTTCTATTTATTATGTTAACTCCACAGACTCTTGTTCCGTGCTATTTTTACTAACAACAATTATTCTATGATCTAAACAAGTTACAACTCTATTTTTTACATGCCAATTACAAGAAGGTACTCATAAAAAGTTGAGCAGTGCAAAACTTAATCTGGGGGCATGGCAGTGCCCCCGCCAAGTCGAGCGCGAAGCAAACACTGCCGTACCATCCTTTACTGGAACCATTTCGCCGCATTTTCAGGTCCCTATTTGAGAGCCTCTGGATAAGACCAGAACGCAGAAATTTTCGTCATCCAGTAAGGTATAATTACATACTTAAAATCCAAAAATTTCAAGTCTGTAGGTCATTTAGTTTCGAAGTTAAGCGAAAGCAAAGTTTCGCATTTATGACACTCACTCACTCATGATCATCAAAATAGAACTAGTACTCGTACTTCCCATAAACTCAGAGAGCTGAAATTTGGTACAGAGTTATGGTTTAATGGCCACATAAAGGGAAAACTATAAAAACTAGGATAATCGAAGATCTGGAATACCTGGTGACCCTGATTAGCAAACACAAGAGCCCAACCAAACTATTAGAGATATCGACATACCGCCTTTACAAAAAATATTTAACTTGGTGGGCCGCTTCATAAGAAAGATTTGTAATAATAAAAAAACTACTCCTAAAAAGAAAAAAAAACTGTGTCAAATAAGAAAATCTAATAAAATAAAAAGGGGGCAAGAAATCGTCGTATAGTGTCGTCCCCCTCCGGCTGCCTGAGAAGTACGTGCAAGACTCTCTATAGATATGGCTACAACAACTATCGTGGACCGAGTTTTTGGGTTCATTTCTTCTTAATACTATTACCCTATTGTACGTCAATCCCTGGGCCTCATGCCTCAGCAGACTAGAGTTGCTTCCGGTTCCATATCATTCCCTTTGGAACGTATTCTTTACCTCTTGCGTGAAGGTAAAGAGCCACCTTTACGTTGTAAAAGTTCCACGTTTACGCATGAAAAATTTTGCTTCCACTTTTTTGCGCACTGCGGAGGAATGTAATTATTTGCCGCCCTCTGTGTTCTTACTTCACAATAACCTGGGGTTTTCAGGACAAGAGTTAATCGGCGCTTAATGATTAGGCACGCTCCACCTTAGTCCCCACCTTTGCTTACCATCAGGCAAGATAAGGTCAAGTGCTTACTCATTAGCTATAAAAAAAGTATTCAGAGGCTCGTTATATGGGGCACTGTAATGGACGTTGTGGGCAGATTCAAGGTAACACCATGAGTGTGTAGAAGGAATAGCTAATTTATGAGTGAAACGAGACAGGACTGTTGTTTTTAGAACCTCTAAATATTAAATTTTCTTATATATAATATTATTATTGGGGGGAAATAAAATACGTGACTCTTAGAGTAGACGTGACTTTATGAAATAACACTTACTATTATTATTTTTCTGCGTCAATATGTCATTACGTAATCAAATGTAAGCAAAGAGGCAGGCATGTTAATAGTCCTGAAAACATTTGGCACATGGCTCACGAGACTGATGCCCGTTTTGGTGGAAAGGTCCTCGAGTGGCGGCCGAGCACCGGGAGACGCAGCGTTGGTAGGCCCCTACAAGACCGATAATTTGGTGAAGATAGTGGGATGCTGCTGGATGCGAGAAACACAGGACCGATCGGTTTGGAGATCCTGCCATGTACCAATGTGTTTTTAATTTTTCAAATTTTATACGTACATTTGCCTATGCTCCTACGATGAAAGAAAACATCGTGAAGCAACCTGCATACATGCGAAGAAATTCAAAGGTGTATGTGAAGTCGACCAATCAGCACTGGACCAGCGTGGTTGACTAAGGCCTAATCACCCTTACATAGGTTAGGCTCGAGCCCCTCGGTGGGGACGTATATGACCTGTGATAATGATGATAAAGATTTTTCATACGACAAACCGACATGCGGTTCAATTCGGTTTAAGTATATTTTACTAGAAATGACAAATCATGATAATCTAACACATTTCATGGGTAAGTAATCTGATTATTGCAAAACCCTGCATTATTCATGAGTAGTAGCTGTTCAAGAACTGAATATTTTGATGTCGGAACATACGGTTCTGGACACCGTGCAGTATTGACTTATCTTGCACGGGCGTACCCCTCGAATATAACATATCATCCCCACAGCTCATATACCGTCCCCACCACCGAGAGGCTCGAGCCTACCCTAACTTAGAGTGTTTAGGCCTTAGTCAACCACGATGACCCAGTGCGGTTGGTCGACCTCACATACACCTTTGAATTTCTTCGCAGATGTATACAGGTTGCGTCACGATGTTTCTTTATCGTAGGAGTGTCGGACAAATGTACATATGAAATTCAAAAAACGAAAAACACATTAATAGGCATAAACAGGGAGATGTTATAAGTTACTTAAAAATACTTGTGTAATAATAATGTTGCGGTGATATAATTGTCCATAGATATAAAAAATATATACATTGTTAGGATATATATTTAATATTTCAATTAAGATTAGATGGCCAATTGAGTTGCGCAACTCATCTTACAATAGAAGTGAAAATTTGTCTAATATCAAAAATATAGAATAGATCAAAAAGAAAGATATAAATGAATAGGGCACGGACCACGAGCCTGTGGAGAGGTAATTTAGTAAATTAAAAAAACATGATACAAAAATGATGCTATATTCCGAGGAAATGCAGTTGGACTTGATTTTTAAAACGTGTTATTTGTTGCAAAAACTATAGCACAGTGTGTCCAACACGAATCCAGCTTATTCGCTCCACCGTACCGCGCCATTAAAACAAGCTGGATCACAGAATCTCAGCCACTCGGACGGTTTTATATGTGAATACATAATTTATGTCAAAGTCCGGAACTTTTAGAGCTGGTGTGTTTAGCTTTATGGAGTATTCTGGTAACTGTATGCTTATTAGTGGGGCGGGAGACTGCTCTGAGAATCCCGAGTTGTTTTAGTAAGATGGTTTGATATAACTACTTACATAGTTTTGATTCAACATTACTGTACTTATGTTACGTTGGTTTTGTTACACGGATAAAATATGACCCAAAATATTTGTGACGTTTGTTGAAATTAAACATATGAAGATTTGATTAATCCTTACTTATCCTTAGGGAAAGTAGATTTACATTTTTTTCTTTGAACTTTTAAGGCGAAACATTCGCGTGCACACCCTTACTACGAGTAATATTATAAACGCGAAAGTTTGTTTAAATGTTTGTTACTCTTTTAACGCAAAAACTACTGAATGGATTTGGATTAAATTTTGTAGGTAGACGGATTACTACACGGATTAATAGATAGGCTACTTATTATCTCGGAAAATTAAGTAGCTTCCGCGGGAAAGCAGATTTACAATTTTTTCTTCGAACTTTTAAGGCGAAACAAAGTTTGCGGGCACAGCTTACTAGCTACTTACTTGATAAAAAATTAAGTCGTGTAGATGAAACGATGTATTGTAGATTACCTATATAATATACTAGCATTTACCTGCGGTTTTGCTCGCGGCGATGTCGTAGGGATCCCTAATAATGTAGCTTTCTATAATTGGTGAAACAATTTTAAAAATCGATTTAGTTGTTCAGGCGTGAAACAAACAAGCAAACTCACTTGCGCATTTATTTCATTTCTTAGATTGTACTGTATTAACCAAGACGCGAATCGGAAATTCGGAACTATGACTATTTTTAAATTTACATCTAGGATGCTTATACCTACAATATAACAAAATAAGCACCGCGCATCCATTTGAGAGCAACATATTTGCAACTTTATTTAAAGTTACATTTCGAAAGCGGCATCATAAACACGAAAACGTATTAAGATATCACGCGAAATTGTGAATAATGTGCTTCGTCATCAACTTCCGAACCTATATGACTTTTTGAATTATTCATTGGACGTCATACAGGACTTATGTTGGAAGGTCTTTCAGGGCTGCCGCGATATAAGTAACAAAGGTTCACTCTAAACTGGCTGGTTGTTTTTAAGGCTAGTTTTAATAGAGCTCCGGTGCGTATGATATTGTATGACTGATGCGGTTCAAGTCAAAATGGTCGCAATGTTGAATGGTGGTATGCAACAGGGACGCATCAATCATCCTATGATTATCCTCGATGTTTTCGTATCGGTGCCGGATTAGGGGATTCGTTATGAATTGAATGAGTTTTTTTCTAATATCTGGCATTCACGCGTGTCGTGATATTGTGCGCGTAATTTGATGAGATTATAAAGGACATATTACAAACTCAATTTATGGCGTGAATTTACATTATTTTGAGTTTATTGAGGTGGTGTTGATTCCGCAGCGTATTGTTGTCATTTTTTGTGGCGTTGGTAAGTAGTTAATTGACAACATTTCCAAAAAAAACTTAAAACCATTTGGAGGATTGATCATTCTGTGCATTTCTTGCTAAATTAAAGGGAACCTTTCACTTGTCCGAAATTTGCTTGTTCGAATTTCATTTGATTGAAAACGGTTCACCGACGTCTTTTTTCTATTTTTTATATATTGTTTACCATTTTTTTAATGCCGTATGAATGAAAACTTTCGAACGTTCAAACGTTCAAAATGTTAATCGTAAAATTACTGCATTTATAAATGCGTCCGGAAATATAAAATGGAATTGTTTAATTGATTTTCGCGTTTTAGAATGGCTGTTATGTACACTGTAATACATAATTCGTTTTTTAAATATAATGGAGATCTTATAGCTGACGGTAGGTAACGATAAGCCCCAAGATGGAAGCGAGCTTCACCTGGACTCCTCAACAACTGAGGAACTGGTTATCTTACCTCTAAATTGTCGGAACACAACAATGCTATTAACATTGTTATTTGACGACAAACTTAGGTAACCAAGCAGAATCTTCTATTGTAAAATAAATGGGGAATCAAACCCCTTTCGTTCAAATACACACTGGGTGGTCTCAACCAATACACCACGGGGGCGGTTATAAGGTGTTGCAACTATGCATCTCCCCACTGAACCATTCGTGACATCCGTACATAACTATTTACGGAGGCGCTATTAAATTATTTTATCTGTTATGAATATAATCCTATTTTTATTGCCGCCGTTAAATTCGAACCGTTTTAAGGGCAGCATAAAGGCGGTGTAAAATCTTAAGGTGTAGAAGGATTATCTTTTGGACCCCCGTTTTTATTATATTGTTCCAATGGGCTTAATCTTCGGGCTCGTTGTTCGCGAAGACATTTTACGGCGAAAACAAGCTATGGATTCTTTTATTGTTTCAAATTATGCAAATGTAAGTGTGGATGTCGCTTACATTATTTTTTTTATTGGAAATAATATGAAATGAATACCTTTAATTTTGAAAGTAGACATAAAGCGTATAATACATAAAAAAGTCAAAATTAATAAAATAATATCTGAATCTACCACTCATTCGGAAGGCTCGCTCACAGAGAAGAGCGAATCAGAAATTCGGGGATTGCTGTGTTAAAAAAAATACAAAGTATACATATTTCAAGTCTTAATGCAAAGAAACAAAAATTATAAAACAGCTTCTCACCGAACCAAGCAGATTAACTACATCCATGAAAACTTTAGAACACAATTTTTGTTTAATTATTATTCTGAATTTCGTTGGCGGTATTGAGGATCTATTATGAATCGATGAGAGGTCATTTCATCAAATCAAAATAGAGCACCTAATTTAAAATTTCTCAAATACAATACAAGTCAAAACAAAAGCTTAGCGTGTAAAGATACGTAGTCATGTTGATACAGCAAATAAAACAATGGAACAGTGCAGAATGTCGAGACGAGCGGACATTAATACGAAATTATTCACTTACAAATCCCCGAAGGCAGGTCGGCCATAAATTTAAATCGAACCGTTTCGTAGAGCTGCTGCAGCCCTGTACTGTTTTAATTAGAAATTATGTTTTCTTGTCGTCTGTTCTGTGAAAGTAGAGCTCTATGAACAGGTCACTATTTGAAAAAGTTAGCTGTGAAGGCTGCATTCTTTGCCTGTGCAATTTGAATTTCTCCTTTATTGTGAAAATATACCTATACCGTCTAAAATTTGTGTGAGCATGTTTAGCTAACAATACACACCATTCATTAAGTCTATCACTATAACTATACAGTCAGCTGTCAAACTTTTTGGTCGATGCTTCTGCTAGATTCTGCCATCTATGTAGTTCTTTGGTAGTAGATCAATGTTTTTTTGGAATATTGACTGACTTAGATGCCTTAGTCAAGTATAGCATTTGAGTTCTGAACACACTATCTGTGGAAATTTCTCCTCACAGAAACCAATCAGAGATCGAAAGAGCTAAGCGGAGGTACGACGCAGTCCATTTCCTTCAGCTCTGATCCTCCCCTCCCTTCACCACCACGGTCGTAACTATAGTATATCATTATTTTACTCTATCATTCAACATCATCATCATCAATTTATTGCTTTTTATGTACTTTTACAATAAGGTGTTAATATTAAGTTAGTTCTAGTACATAAACCCTGTTAGGGCGTAGCAAAACATATTGTTCACATTCCATGTCATGTATAATTATAATGTTACATCAATATCAATTAATTTAAAAAAGATTGAAAATATACACATATTAAATTAATATTGACTGAAATCGGTTGAATTGTCTTAAGTAATCAAATAATTAAGCCAGAAATGTTTACAATACAAAGTTAAATCGGTTTCTCATCTATTTCGGTAACAGAATGTCACTAAAAAACTCCTGCAGTGTATAGTAGCATTTAGAGAGTAGATTCTTTAAGAATTAGTTTCTTTAATTCGTTTTTGAATGTAGTGTGGCTTTCTTGGCTTTTGATTATCGACGGAATTATATTGTGTATCTTAATACACATAGCGTAGGGGCTGTCTGATACTAGCCGCATTCCGGAACTTTTTTTATTTTTATTTAAGTATACAATTTTTTTTTACAAATTACTTTGACATTAATAATACAACGCCAAACTGCAGTGCAGTTTGTTAGCATGCACTCTTACAATAAATCTTTATACTGCTCTATGAGCTTGAGAAACACGTAACAAAATCTGTATACCTCCTAGCAAAAAATTACATTATTTACCAGTTAATACATTTGTTCACATAAACTGCCTAATCCGTGTAAACAATATTTTTATTTTTATTTGTAATTATTAATTATTCTTTACATATCAATCATTAAGCATAAAACAAACACCATCACTACCAAGTACTGCATAGTGTAGCTTAGATTCATACTATTATATTATATCATATTACTTCTTCCTTTCCTTCCAAGTTCTTTAATATTCTGATCACCAACCTAGTGACGTATGCTTGTCCTGCCTATAGGATGCTTGGCAGAAGCTGCTTAAGGGCGATAATGCCACCTATTTTGCTGTTTGTGTATGTATTTTGTCCCAGTTTTTGTAATTTATTGTGTAAAGTAATTTATATGTAATTTTAAAAAGTGGTTAATCAATTATAATTGTATTATGTATGTTTATTTTTTTTACTAACGAAATTGTAACTAACGCAAATTATTTATAATTTTCTCTGATTTTATGGAGAATATTTCTTATTTTTAATAATTTTTATGGTGTTCTTATTTTTTGCGAATGTTGTGCATAGGGAGGGAAAAACTCATACAAATTATTTCCCACCTAAGGGCCGGAATGAACCTTAAAAATAGAACTGCTGTCAGCTGTGAAGAGTTTTATGTAAACAAAAAAACTATTAAAAAAATTCTGCGGCTATGTGAGTTTCTAAAAAGCCAGTGTGAACTTAGCGCAAACTTCTTTGAGCGGAATAAGCCGCAACAATTACGCGGTGAGTTCCATATTTAAAATTTTAAAAGTCGACATAAATTGGTGTGGTACTAATCTGTTATGTATCTGTGACGGAATTAAAAAAAATTGGTAATAATCTTTTATGCTAAGATTTAAATATTAAAAATGAGTTCAAGCGATTCTGAAATGTTGACACCAGATTCGATTAAAGACGAGGCAAATTGTGTTATCGAAAATCTTTTGCCAGACTCTCAAAAGAAAGATATATTATATATTATCAATAAATAGTTTAGATAAACAACTAGTTGTATTTTCCTCATATTCGAAATGAAAAGTAGAGTGTTTAACACGGGTAAAAGAATCAATTCCTACTCCTACAATATCGACTCCTCGGTTAACAATCTACTATTATTTATGATTTGTGAGCTCAAAAAATATTTAACCGCCTCCGTGGTCATTGATTGATATCACCCGGAATTGATCTGGAGGTTCAGGGTTCAATTCCTAAAGAGGCAGAAGTTTTGCTGCTCGGTTTGGTTGGTGGTAGGGCTACTGAGCCCGCCTGGCTAGCAACCACCGTCTTACCTAAGTTTGTCGCCATAATAACACTGTTGTGTTCCTGCAATTAGAGGTAAGTTAGCCAGTGCTCAATTGTTGAGGAGTCCAGGTGAAGTTCGCTTCTATCTTAAGCCTTATTGTCACTTACAATAAGGTAAGACGAAGGCTTTCCTGTTGTGTGTTAAAAAAAATAATATTAATTATGTTTTTTAAAGGGGAGAATAAAATGGAGTTTACCTTAGAGTATTTAAAAATTCTTTCTTCATAAGAATCGACTCCCACACGATTGATCCGAAACTTTGATTTTGCAGGTAGGTTAAAATATATACCCAACTTACCCATAAGAAACTTCTTTAATAGAATTTTTGTTTCACAGCCATGTCTACGCTCTTGCGTGTCTATGGTCTTGTTTGCACCCCAGTCGACATTGATCAAAACTAAGCCAACATTGCAATTACAAACATGATATGAGTGCATCAGCCTTTCGCATTGTGGCACTCTAATTGTTATTGGACATTTGAAATTGCCTTTTGGAAATTGAAGGAACTAATGGCGAGGTTTGAAAGTAAATAGCATAATGTAATGTTACCTGTTTTAAATTACACTATAACGAAACAAATCTTAGAGTATTCTCTATCCAAAAAAAACCGACATCAAAAACACCAAAAGTCATAAATAATATAAGAAAACATACAACATCACAGTTTTATATTGAAGTTGGTGCCATATTTTAAGTAACTAAGTATATTAATTGTTCTTATATATTGTAAGTATTTAAAAGAATTATTCTCGAACTCCTAACCTACCAGAAACCTTCTATCCTCAGCCCAGTAACATGATATTATGGCTACCAGATGCAAAGACTTGAATATCTTCAGCTAAAACATGAAACACGTTGATGAAATTCAAGGGTTTGCCTCGAATTTCATGGGATCCCATCATCAAATCATGACATGGTGACAATGGGACCACCCCGGGAGTATGGGAGTATACTTTTTCGTTTACAAAAGGAATTTAGAAAATCGATCCACAAATGGCGGACTAATCGGTGAACATACATAATAAAAAAAATAGATACAGCCGAACATAGAACCTTCTCTTTTTTTGGACGTCGTCCTCGGTTAAAAATAAGTAAACTACAGTGTTGATCTTTATTTATGCGAAAGTCATTTTCGGTCACAGCAAGTGCTAAAATTAATACTGGAGCTTTTCACAATGTGATCGCATGCGGAAAGAAATGTCTTGGGCTGACTTAAATTTTTACCTTATTGCCACTGATTAAAGACGGATATCAATACTTGCTTTTAATTTCTTTTAGTAGAGTACCAATCCAATTTTAATACTAAGCCTCAGGCAATAACAAAAGTTGTGGATGTTCTGCAACCGCTGAGTCCTAAGCTGTCGGAATAACAGTGCTTCTTTGTCACTCCGCCCGCTTGTCAGTGTGTGATGAAGCATTTGTGATGCTGAGGAGACAGGGTCCTTTGTTGACTTTGCACATCTTATTGATAGTTTTCCTTTCGTTGTTTTATCTTTCTCGTCCTCTCTTTATTGTATTTTGAGTGTATGTCCAATAAATGTTTTCTTTCTTAGCCTTCTGACCAGATTAATTTACATTTAGATTAATTCCTAATTAGTTACATTGTATGTTTGTTAGTTTGAACCATGTTTGTGAATTGTCTTGAAAGCAAATTAATTATTGTTATTGAATCTTGAAGCGGGTGGACTACCAGTCCGGAAAGCGCTGCAGAGGCTATTTAACTCCATCATACTCGAGGGCAATACGCCTAAAGCATGGCACGGGGGTGTGGTGGCACTTTTCTTCAAAAAGGGTGACAGGGCCCAGTTGAAGAACTACAGACCCATCACGCTCCTGAGTCATGTATACAAGCTGTTCTCGAGAGTCATCACGAATCGTCTTGCGCGCAGGTTTGACGACTTCCAGCCTCCCGAACAAGCCGGATTCCGTAAAGGCTATAGTACCATAGACCACATTCATACGCTTCGGCAGGTTATACAAAAGACCGAGGAGTATAATCTGCCACTATGCTTGGCGTTTGTGGATTATGAGAAAGCCTTCGATTCTGTCGAGACCTGGGCCGTGCTTAGGTCACTGCAGAGGTGCCAAAAAGACTACCGGTACATCCAAGTGTTGAAGTCATTGTACGTCAACGCCGCTATGTCAGTCCGCCTACAGGACCAGAACTCGAAACCAATACGACTTCAGCGAGGTGTGAGACAGGGTGACGTTATATCGCCGAAGCTGTTCACAGCTGCGCTGGAGGATGTATTTAAGATTTTGGACTGGAGAGGACTCGGCATCAACATAAACCGCGAGTACATGACTCACCTTCGTTTTGCCGATGATATCGTGGTCATGGCTGAGATCATGGAAGATCTAGGCACAATGCTCGAAGACCTCTGTAGAGTTTCCCAACAAGTGGGTCTTAAAATGAACATGGATAAGATCAAAATCATGGTGAATTCCCATGTAATACCCACTCCTGTGAAGGTTGGCGGCTCTACACTGGAAGTTGTTGACGAATATGTTTACCTGGGACAAATAGTCCAGCTCGGTAAGTCCAACTTCCAGAAAGAGGTAAATCGACGAATCCAACTCGGCTGCGCAGCGTTCGGGAAGCTACGCAGCATATTCTCGGCCAATCTACCGCAGTGTCTTAAGACGAAAGTCTTCAATTCGTGCGTGTTGCCAGTGATGACGTACGGAACTGAGACGTGGCCGTTTACAATGGGTCTCCTCAGAAGTCTTAATGTTACTCAAAGGGCAATGGAAAGGGCTATGCTCGGGGTTTCTCTACGCGATCGCATCAGAAATGAAGACATCCGCAGAAGAACTAGAGTCGCCGACATAGCCCAAAGAATTGCAAACCTTAAGTGGCAGTGGGCAGGACACATAGCTCGCAGGACTGACGGCCGTTGGGGCGGAAAGGTCTCGAGTGGCGGCCACGTACCGGGAGACGCAGCGTTGGTAGGCCCCCCACAAGGTGGACCGACGATCTGGTGAAGGTCGCGGGAAGCCGCTGGATGCGGGAGGCGCAGGACCGATCGGTTTGGAGATCCCTGGGGGAGGCCTATGTCCAGCAGTGGGCGTCTCTTGGCTGAAATGATGATGGTGATTGAATCTTAAGCTAGAGTAGTGTAGGTATTCAAGTCATCGTGGTTACTCCGACCATTATGCACCCATTGCTGAATGGATTCCCAAGAAGAGGGGATTCGGGTCATTGCACACGCTGGCCCAGTGGGCGCTGGCGAGGAGCACCTACTGAGCCAGCCTGAGCCTCCTCTAATCGGCAGGATGCACCACTTGCCTTTACACCCCAAGGAAACACATCAAGCGGACACATTGTCTGACGCGTCCGAGTGCGAACACTGGCTTAATTTATGTGTCGCATTGATTTATGATGGCCACTTCATTAGGTGCTATCTGCGCCATCAATCATGCTCTGTCAAACCCAGTCTTCTGTTAGCTGATTTGAATTGTTGAATACACTAACTGATCCATATACAGGTGGAATACAACTAAGAATAGATATCTTTACTCCCTACATATATTAAATGCGAATGTAACTTTATCTAACATTTATACTTATTGGTGTGACTTCTTGATGGAACTGAATTTTCATATTGAATAAAACCATGGTTTTCTTGCACTTTTTTCCACTATTTATTTTACTGTTTGAATTTGCTATTTTGTACGACCGGTTTCGATTACTTGATACCTGAAGATGAAGTAATCGAAACCGATCGTACAAAATAGCAAATTCAAACAGTAAAATAAATAGTGGAAAAAAGTGCAAGAAAACCATGGTCACTTCATCTGTCTGTCTAGAAACATAAAATTCGGTACAGGTTCGGTCGGTAGACTTATGTCAGTGCCTATTTAGTAAAGATTTTCCAAAATTTCCACAGGAACAGGAAGCTGAGACATTCCCATCCGGTAGCCAATGAAATAAAACAACATGGCGGCCATAAAATTCTCCTATCAAACTTAATGTCATAATATGTAACATCAATGGAAACTTCTTATGAAAATTCTATTTGTGTTTTTAAATCTTTACCGTGATAAGGCAAGAAACAACCATTTGTTTACTCATGTTAATTTTTTTCTTGCCTAATTTGTTGAAAGTTCTCATTTTATTGAACAATGCACCTATGATGCAGTAACATGTAACTTTTTAATTTCTCATAATTTTTCACAAAATCTGTAATATTTCTAAATTGGATGTTGATACCACTGCGGACGCACCATACCACTGGCCATACCCCTGGGGGTATGGTGGGACTTAACCATACCACCATAGTAGTGTTGGGATTTGATTGTTTCAAAATATTATAGTTATTATTAACAGCGAGTAAATTCTGTCTGTTACTCGTTCACGCCAAAATTTGCTGAACAAGCAAGGTCACGATATTTTTTTTATTGCAACTAAGTTGGCAAACAAGCAAACTGCCCACCTGATGGTAGTTTTACCTATAACGCATATGGCGCTTGTGTAATTCGCAGGAAAATTGCAACCCCCACAGGAACCACAGTGTACGTTGTGACATAAGATGTAAAGTCACGGTACCCAGTAATTTCACTGCCATATCTTACCCTTCAAACCGGAACACAGCAATATAAGAACTGCTGCTTTGCAGAAATAGGTAAGACGGAAATACCCAAGCAGAAGACCCTGGTACAAAGTCTCCCTCTGGTCAGGAGTTCACTGACGTGGCCGCATAATATAGGCCTCAATTCTGCCAACCTTGACATGAAAATTATAAGTACCGGAACGCTGTTTATTGACTGATATACGTCAAAGACAAAAAAAACACATCAAAAAATCGAGCCTTAGTTGCGTTTTTATAAAACTGCATTCACTTGTATAATTAATACGCTTATACAGGTGCAATTTATACCGTAAACATTTTCTTGATAAGTCAAAAGCGACGAACTTTTTACTTAATATCGTATAAATAAAAATAACTGTGTCAAAAAGCAAACATGTTTCACATTTTTGGGCACCCATCATAGGTTTGGCCATCACAACCGACGTCGCGAAACTTTAGTAATCGTTAGCCGAGGGCACAAACCACAGAGCTTCTCAATGTTATTGAAGCGTCATTGACACGCCAGTAGAATTAGGTTGCGCTGGTAGCTCTAGGTATTTGGACTGACTTGGATTGAGAATGTTAAATAAAATTATTATTTAAATCCACGATATTTAATGCACAAATACAATCATTTCTTATTACAATACTATAACAGTGCTAATACAAAGTGCAATAAATAAACTCTTGATCGTCATCATCACTTCGACCCATAAACGTCTCATTACTGGGTACAGGTTTCTCCACAAATGCAGAGAAGTATTTAGTGAGCGCAATAAGAATACCAAAATCCACAAAGTTAAAAGCATTACCTAAGTCGAGAAGTGTGAGTACAATTAACGACTTATTCACTACAGCCTAGCGTATTTTGTGATGTGGCCGGGAGGAACGCCAGATTGATACGAAAAGAGATGGGATTTCTGTGACAGATAAGAGAATCTGTTTGTCGAACGATGTCTTCAAGAGCCATTGATAGAAAAAGGAGTATGGAAATCGGTATAGTATTATAGCAGGACAATGCCGACTTCTAAACCAAAGGTCTAAATGTGTAAAAATAATTTAAAAATATGGGTTAGAATTTGAAGCAATGTAAAGATAAGATGAATGCAGTATCACTAAACAGATATCATCGTAACCAACAGTTGAAGTAAAAGGCAGTGTTGGTTTCTTTACGTCGTCATCTGTCACAGAATAACATCTTTAATAAGCTGGCAATATGAGCTTGAAACTTGAAACAAAGAAGATACTTCAACAGCAGGTAAAGTAACGTTTGCCTGAGAGCTAAATCAATGTTTATGGATCTGGTCAAAGTCAAGGATAGAGAAGTTTTTGAACTGAACGACGACAATGAGGTAGGTGATGATGGCAGCGGTGACAGAAAAGGGCAGGCGGATGTCCAGAGGTACAGTGCGCCATATTGAGTACTTGAAGGGCCGCAGCTCGATGTAGCTCAGCGTCATCTGCAGAGCTTTCCGTTGGGATTCAACTGCAAAAGTTAATACAAGTATTTTAATGACTATAAGCACTATAAGGTAGAAAATTGAAGGAAACATCACTTGGATTCCTTGACAGCTGAATCCGAGGAACCGGTAATCTTATCTCTAATTGTTGGAATACAACAATATTATAAACATTTTTATTTGTGGCAAAAACAAGTACCTAACTTAATGGTTAGTAGCCAGGCGAGCTCAAAAGCTGGCTAGTGTAAAGGACATCTTAACAGTAAAGGGTTGACTAATGTTATACGAGTATTGCTTTATATTATTCTTTTAATGACTTTGAATTTGATAACATCCAGACTATAAATCAAATTCAAAATATATCAGTCTTAAAGTGAATTCATTGTAATTTAATGACATAACATGCTTTTGACAATGGCTAAATGGGATTGAAGTAATAACTATCATCATCTATTTTCAGTCATGCAAATGCAAGTAATATTTTATTTTACCACCCACCAAACCGAGCGTGGGGCAAAATACAGCCCCAGGGGGAATGGAACCCTTGACAACCATATCAGAATCAGGTGGTTTTAACCGTTACATCACAAACACGGCTGTTACATTAGTGACATGTCTGGTACCCAGCAATTTTACTGTCTGTTCAACCCCTCAAGCTGGAACCCAGTCATACAAGCACTCTGCTTCGTGGCAGAAACAGGTAGATGTCTTCATTTCGGGGCCCCTTCCGATAAAAATGACCACTATTTTTGTTTGTCAGTAAAAAGGTTGAAAATTCCCGTTCGGAGTCTCGCACTCAGGCCGCCGAGACACAGTTACTGCAGTGCATAACTCTATCTCTCTCTCACCTCGGTTGTAATACTGTTAAGCGATCGCGTTAAGGGGACAGGCCCGCTTCATTCCGCTCACACTGTTAGCAACAGCAGTAAGGGGACAGGGACCTTATTTTTGGATCATTTCCCTGGCGTCGTATGCGCTCGATTGCTACTGATTTTCGTTTCGTTTTTGACTAAACTCTATATAATATTATAACGAAAATCGATATCATTTTGCTTTGCATCAAAAACGAAATGAAGACAAGCAAAAATCTAGCCCTGGCCCTCTTTACTCCGCTCACATTAATAGCGAACGCCGCGGTTACTTCATCGATTCGTTGCGTATCGATATGTCTACCAACTTTGATCGGTTCGCCACGTTATTTAGCGATGTCATAATATACTCGTATGTCAATCCCGTACATTTTGTTCTTAACGAAATTCGCTATCGTTTTTAAATTGTCACTTTGTCTAGGCCCCCAGGCTCGTTTTACTCCGCTCGTACTGTAAGTGATCGCAGTAAGGGGACAGGCCCACTTCACTCCGCTGACACTTAGCGATCGCGGTAAGGGGACAGGCCCACTTCACTCCGCTGACACTGTTAGCGATCGCGGAGGTCATGCAGATCACGAGTACTGTGACCTGTGACAGTTCAATACGGGAGCAGAATTGAGCAGAGCTTAGTGAAGTCAACTCCCGTCTCACTGGAATCGCAGCAAAGTAGAACATCTAAGACCTTACCAGAGCACTTCATAAGTTGTTTTGTCAGTATTCTTTTTATATCATCCACTACGTTTAAAGATAATGCAGTTATAAGGCCGGGTCCAGTCGCGAGCAGAATGTCGTCCATTACTTCGAGAGATGGCAGAACCACCAGCTGAGTAGGTAGCTGTGGGAAATGATTATTTATAAGCTCTGCAGCATACGCAGTAAAGAAAATCGGTATTTTAATTTTATGATAGTTATTTTCACAATGTTATATTGTATGTATATCATATGTAAAGTTCAAAGTATTTTTCTGTTTTATAAGAGCGTAGGTAATTCTTGCCAATTATTACGAGTATTTATACGGCCTAGAGACTCGCTCAGAGGATTTGTTCAGTACTTGTCGTGTTCCTAATTCGCCGTGTTCCTGATTCGCCATAGTTCATATTCGTTATAGTACAGTCAATACCATAATTATTAAAAAAATATGAAGCATGTCCGAGATAAAATTAAAATCCAAGTACAAGTTATCACTTTAATGAACAAATTATGATAATTAAACAAAAAAATATTTTGGTAAAACTAAGTACCTAAACATACACTGAGGTATGTACAGCCGGCTTTAAAAGTAGATAAGCATTATTAGCAGATTTATCATGTCACACCAACTATTCCTTATATTTAGTATGGTTACACCCATATTGCTTTGTTAATAGTTGGCGTGACATGGTACTAAAATGTTTATCTACTTTTGAAGCTGGCTGTACACATATTCATAATAAAACCATTTCCTACAAATTTAATTGTTGAAAAATAGATAACTACTAGACTATTGCAAATGGTCATTTTGACACTTAGAGCATTAGGTTACATAAGGGTTAAATGCTCTGGCTCTAAGTTTTGACAGCATCATAGAAATTATCCAAAGGGTTTATTTACGTTTCTAAAGAAGTTTTTTCTCATCACCTGTAAAGCTTTATTCTTGTCATTTTTGTAGAGTTGGTGGAGGTGAGACTTTAAATATTGACCGTGCTTGTGTCGCTGTGGACTCGGCACTTGCTTTCCAATCGGGAGGTCCGGGTTCGAGACCGCCATGTACCTACCAATGTGTTTCGTTTTTCGAATTTCATATGTACATTTGTCTGATATTTCTACGGTGAAGGAAAACATCGTAAGGCAACCTGCATACATCTGCGAAGAAATTCAATGGTGTATGTGAAGTTAACCAATCCGCACTGGGCCAGCGTGGTTTACTTAGGCCTAACATAGGGTAGGCTCGAGCTCCTCGGTGGGGACGTATATGAGCTGTGATGATGATGATGTCGCTCGTAACAGCGACAGTTTTTGTAATCAAATGTAAAGCTTGACGTGTTGCTGACTGTACATATTCGAATGAGGAACACAACGTATTTGGAAAACAGAGTATTTGGAATATGACGAATCAGGATGAAGTCGGATCCGTAACAACTCGCTAGAGTATAAAGAATTGCCACGGAAGAATGAAAAAATATGAGGTATAATTTTGTCATTTTGTACTTACACCATCTTTATATCTGCCGACCCCAAGGTAGAGTGTCATCACCGACCTCGGAATAATGCAGAGTAGTGTCGTTGTGAGCTGGAACATATTCAAAATGAAACTCAAAAATTTTATAACAGCCTTGATGTTAACCTTTAATTAGGCGCGCCTAAAAAGTCACGTATATGGTCGCGCGGGGTGTGTAGCACCCCACAGTCAGTTAATTAAATAAAATACAAAATAAACTCAATTTTCAATTTTATTGGCGTCCACATTTGAACTTGAATCTTAATCAACTTTTAAAATTGTTTTTGAAATAATTTATTAATTTTAGACAAGAAACGAAATAAATGTAAATATTAGTTATTATTATTATTTTCTATGTTTTTAATGATCCTTTTATATATTTTTTCATTTAGTTTCAATTTAATTAAATATTTACTGTATTGCATACTGTATATGTGCATTTTTTTCTGAATAATCACTCCAAAATACTTATTTATTCAAATTAAAATTATTTTATTGGAGGTTCATCCACCTAATATAAATAATTATTAATGTTTTTTATCACGCTTACAAAACTGGAAACAATCAATTGGTAATGTAAACATTTGCATATCATACTGTACATTAATCAGATTGATCCATCTTGATGTAAGCACAGCATGCTTCAAAATACCTTATAACTACCTTATCCGGCAAGCTAAATATATAATTATACTAAATATTGAACGTTTCACTAACATTTACAAATTGCAAATTGCTTTTCTTATATGTTTCGCTGAAATCAGAGAACCGTTGAAAATGTCAAAGTGGAAGCGTATAGAGTTGTAGGAACTACACATGCGATACAACGGAGAGCGCTGACCAAGACGTGACTTATAGAAGGGAAGGGTAAATGTCATTCGGTTTTGGACCCGGCTAGCCAATCTAGGTGCTGTAAACTGCAGACGTTCTAAAATACTAGGTGAAAGTACATGATTATTAATTATTTTAAAAAGAAACAAAATATCACAGATTCTTCTATGCAGAGGTGTTACGGAGTAGTAGACACACCGTGACTCGTAAGAAGTAAGATGATAGCACCTTCTGTCCGCGTAGTTTAGGTAGTAAAGGAAACGGTTCTGTACGCGTTCCAATCCATCTGAGTGGACCTGGTAGCAGGGGCTCCATACATAGAAATATAAAAAAGTTTAAAACTGATCCTACTGCTAAAGACAAGTTATGTGACGTTCCTTCAAATAATAGCAGAGCTCGGCACGTCCACAGTGCTCTGACTGGCTGAGCTGTGACTACCGCTTGAAAAAAAAATAGGAATTCGGACTTTTCTCGATTGCATGAGATTCAGCCCCTACCTTTACGCAATGTTGTACGACCAATCTCGTAGTACAAACATGATCAAGACAAAAATCAAATCAAATTCCCATGCTTTTGCTGTTCTAGTGAATTTTGGAATCTTAGGATAAATACTCTTACTCAGTAAGTCCGTCTTCCAGAATAGTTAGAAAAATATTCTCACCATAATGCTTACGATTAGCCTAGCACGTTAAGCTCTTACTATTTTACGACATTTATGTATAGTATAGTAATATTTATTTGCAAGAATATGGTTAGTAATTATAATATTTAACATTTTAGTGTATCACATATTCTGTTGAACATAGTCAATGTGCAAATGTTAGGTTATGTGTTATATTCTAAAAATCATTAAACTTATAAAATTCAAAAAAATAAATTTACATCATATTAGGAATAGTCAATTTTCTTGTTTTTCTACATTTTACAACAGAATTTTAATGAAATCAATGTTCAGCCAATATTATGGCCAATTACATCAACCTTATCCTAGCTTAGGAAACTCCTAAGAAGTATGCTGTCACTTTTGTCTTTAATGAAAAGAATGCGACAGCATGCCACCTAAGAGAATCGAGAAGAGAAGCCACAAGTTTTGGTAAATCTTAAGTTTTACTGGGAAATCTTAAGATTCACCAAAAATCGGATTAAATATAACGTATAAATAAATAATACATGACGACAAATTCCACATAAGGCATAGTTTTTAACTTACCATAATCTGAATTTCCTTGTTCACATATTGCAGGTGGTTAAGACATTCTTTGTAATAAGTCAGGCATCTCTTTGATTTGCGAATGCTTTCATCAATTTTACTGCGGCTGAGAATATTCACTGAAATGACGTTAGCTTCGACACATCTTCTTAGGTTGATCATTTTGGAGTGAAATATCAAAAACACCCAGAAAACCATTGCATAGTTTAAATCTCTCGTTGTCACGATAAGGGTGACGACAGTTAAATTGGCTATACGTTTTAGTTCATTCATTGAGAATTGTAAATATCCAAAAAACAGGTACACACGAATGATGACAATGAGTAACGTGTACGTTGTGCTTATTTTTAAATTGATACCTGAACTTTTAATGCCCAATTTCTTGTCGCTGGCATTGCATGCAACATAATATTTCAAGGTACATTGTCCGCTTGTGATTTGATTCACGAAAAAAGTGGCAAGTATTTCGAATAGGAAAAGTTTGAGGGTAATAACAATTTTTATGTTAAGGACATACGGTAAACAACAAAGGGTTATATAGTACAAAATACTGTAGACTCTGATAAAGCGATTTATGCTCTTGGACTTGCTGATAGGATAATACTTGCCGAGGATTAGTTGAACGTAGTATATCAATGTGCAAACGTTAACCATATTTCACATTCAACGATTTCCGCTTCAGTTCTAACGATTTTTCTCCAATTGTGGCGACGGAATGGCACAATAGCAATGTGATACACAAAGCACTTTGAATTATTACTCTAGGTAATCATAAACATTTTTTTAGAAGCTGAATAGTAAAAAGTAATTTCATTCGCCATTCCATATTATTATCTCAGTCGTTACGTGATCCTATCTGACATATTAGATACTGCGCAAAATTATGCACTTTAACTTATTGGTTTATTTTCGAGGGGGGGGGGGGGGGTTCCAGATTAAAACTTCAATTTGCCTATACTGATACTTTTATCTACTTGGAAGAAACAGTTTATTCTATTCACGGTTATTTTTTATCACCGTGGAAAATTTTTGGGACGCTTCAAAATACATCCATTATTATATAAAAATGAAAAATACGAAATAAAAAATCTCAAAAAATGCTACTCTGCGCTAGTGCATAATTTTTTGGATTTTTTAGAAAATTATAATAAAATTGAACAAGTGAGTTATCTTTTTATTCATATTTAAATCATTCTAATACCATGTCGTGAAGCGTCCCTTAAATTTTCCAGGGTGAAAAAAAATAACCGTGTATACAGTATGTTGATTTTCAATGGGAAGTGTCCAGCCTCCCCCCCCCCCCCCCCTTACAAAATTTTAAAAATAAAGGAAGCTTAACAGTTTTCTAATTAGCACCGAATAATTTAAAGTAAATCTAAAAATAACACTTCAATAAAATTACTGTACTTAATTGGTGCCAAGCCAATAGTTTTCTTTTCATTGACGGACGCATAAACATCAAGATTGGAATTTTTTATAGTAGGTAATAAAGTTAAAATTTTTTAGGGTATTTTGGCCTTATTAGTCAACTACGCTGGTCCGCAATGCGGATGGGTTGACTTTACAAATTACACCTTTGAATTTCTTCGCAATTGTATGCAGATTGCCTCACGATGTTTTCCTTCACCGTAGGAGCATCTAATAAATGTACATACGAAATTCGAAAAACGAAAAACACATTGGTACATGGCAGCATCGAGCCCCGGATCTCCCGATTAGAAGGCCAGTGCCGAGTCCACAGCGCCAACGACGCTCATAATTTGGGAATTTTTAATTTTGTACAAACACACAGCATTGAGTTATGAATGCATAAGGATGCTGAAGATGTTTATTAAGAATTTTCGCCTAAGTCTTTAGTTGTTTCGAAACAGAGGTCGTTGAATTATCAATAAATAATTGTGACCTTTTGTTCTTAATACTCAGTTAATTAATACTTATTATTTAATCAGCCCCATCCCGAAGGTTGGTTGGTTTGACATTAGCTGCGGAAAAATGTCATTTCCATACATTTTTCCTCGGAACGACTGCGGAAAAATTTTCGTGTGGCTTTTGTTTAAGGGGTATATTAATGTTGTAAATAATTGCTTCGTTTCGTTAATATCCCTTACTCATTAGGCCGTTAATGAGTAAGGGATATTAACCAAACGATCAATATTCAATTATCAATATTCTATCTATCTGTGGATTTGGTTACTAGCGATAGGCATTTGGCATTAGCTCTATACAAAATATATACGTCAAAATTCTATCTCCAGTAAGCAAATCCACAGATAGATAGGATATTGAAACCGGTCGTTAGTCGATTGCAAGCAAGCTACAGATGCGATTGACACGCCGGCCTTTAGTTTCTTAACTTTAGTTTATCTTTTGCCTTTAGTTTCTTAACTTTAGTTTATAATTTGACAAGCCAATAATCGTTTACAGTTGGACACAATTTATATTTTGAACAGCTTGTATAGTATACTTAGAAGGTTCGTTAGGCGAAACTTGTTTGAACCGTGTTTTCTCAAGCACCTTAGCACTTGTAGCATCAGAACGATAAGTTAAACTATAAAATAAAGGCAGACTGTGAAGCGCGGTTAGGGTAACTACATAAACAGGAGCGGAAGTTCTTCCATCGGGATAACGATATCGCCGGAAGTTCCCGACTCGATTCCTGTGGAGTTGGCTGCAATTTGTGCAAATTGAACTGCGAATGAGTCTCTGCGGAACTAATGTGCCTTGCAGTCGCGATAATGCGAGGACTTAAGCTAATGTTGCTAGCGAGCTTCAATTTTGTATAAATGAAGACATAATTATCTTGTAGGATTCCATGTCTTTTTCAAATTTACGCTTTTTACATTAAATTTGAATTGTTTCTAGAATTTCCTGCATAAGAATCGCAAGCTTGTTACACTCTCACCGCCAGCGAAACTACGTTAACCAAAATATAGTGATATACTCGGACAGTCAGGCAGCTTTACTAGCACTAAACGGCAACGTTATAAAATCGAAGCTAGTAAAAGACTGTGTGGAAAAACTAAATGACCTGGGGCAACGAAACAAGATCACCCTCAAATGGGTAAGTACCGGGTCATTCTGGAATCATTGGTAACGAAAAAGCCGATGAGCTAGCAAGGTCTGGGGCCCAGAGACTACAGTTTGGTCCAGAGCCTTTCTGTGGTATCTCAAAGAACCAGGCTATGCAATACTTAAAAACACACCTCCTCCAAGAGGCAAAAGCTGACTGGCAAAGATCGCCTGGGTCAACAAATTCAAAAGCACTAATCGAACCATACTCCCGTGTAAGCGCAGGCCTATTGAAGCTCAACAGGGGCAACCTGGACGTGATGACCAGGGCTCTGACTGGCCACTGCAAGCTGAACAGGCATCTCTTCAAACTGAGACTAAAAGAAACTGATGCTTGCAGATTCTGTGAACAGGAGCATGAAACATCAATGCCTCCAGTGCTTTTGTGAACCCCTCATTCACAAAAGAAACCGAAAAGTGGGGAGACACATTTTCGATCCAGATAATATAAAAACAATCCAAACTGGGAATATCTTGTCATAACAGCGCCCAGCTAAAGGAGCAGATGTAAGGCCTAATAAGGAGGCTAGTCACAATAGATTTTCATAGGCAGCAGTGATGCAAAGAGCCTCGAATTAACGAATAATAAATACACTCTTAAGTAGTGCCAACGAGCTTGGATAGATCATCCTGCACTCATTAGTTGAGTGAAAGTGAGAGTGCATGACGAGCAGACGAGCAGACGAGCGACGTTGCAGAACGAGCGTCGGTGGCGCAGTGGACTCGGCACTTGCCTTCCAATCGGGGGGTCGAGGTTCGAGACCCGCCATGTAACAATGTGTTTTTCGTTTCGAATTTCATATGTACATTTGTCTGACGCTCCTACGGTGAAGGAAAACATCGCGAGGCAACCTGCATACATCTGCGAAGGAATTCAATGATGTATGTGAAGTCGACCAATCCGCACTGGGCCAGCGTGGTTGACTAAGGTCTAATCACCGTAATATAGGGTAGGCTCGAGCCCCTCGGTGGGGACGTATATGGGCTGTGATGATGATGATGATGATTATGAGAGTGCATGAGGGGAAATTAGATGAAAATACTTAGCGGTCTTAAGCGGAAATAATGCAATAAAAATACATTTGAAAGCGGATATGAAAAATTTAAAACTACCACAAAATTAAATATTGTTCACTTTGTTTATTGTAAAGAAAGTGCATGATTTAGCCGAGGAAGTTTAAAATTAATGAAAATTAAAACGACCGCAACCTTAAACAAATATTATAAAATATACATATTTTAGATTTTTCGGATCATATTTTTGAAGGAAAATGGTTTCTTCTGTAACGATTTTCTCTGAAAAGCCTCGATCTAAGCACCTTATTCGTATTAATTACTCTTATTGGGTAGCACAGCTGCTCAATATTTTAGTTCCCAAATACAATTAACGACCGGTTTCAATATCCTATCTATCTGCGGATTTTTTTACTGGAGATCAAATTTTTGACATTTGGTAACCGATTTAAAAAAAAAGAGGTTCTCAGATTGACCTGTATGTTTGGCGGCGATTATCCCGCGTTTGGCTGATTCGATTTTGATGCGGTTTTCAGGAAAGTATTTGTTACATTTATAGCAAGATTTCGGTATTTTAAATTAACTAAAAAGATTGAAAAAAAAAGCCAAGCTTAGAGCATAAGGTGGCAGGCAATGATCACCTGGAAAGTCTTAAAAATTATAAGAACAAATGTGAGTTTTGTTAAAATTTGGCACCAACTTCAATATAAAATTGTGATGTTGTTTGTATTCTTAAATTATTCACGACCTTTTGGTGTTTTTGAAGTCGGTTTTATTTTTGTTATTGTCGGCAATAAAAACCCAAATATGTTTTTTTATAAAAATTCCTAAATTTTCAATCCGATCCTATTTGGCCACGTATGTCCGCCAATTTTTTCTCGTCTTTGTCAGGCATAAACTTAACTTACGATAGCTGTAGGACGTTTAAGGGTTGAAATAATGATAATGAGGTGGTTAATAAGGTGAAGAAAATTTTCTCCTCTATACTCACTATTGTACCTGTTCACGCTCGAGGAAGAGCGAGTGGCGGCACTGCATTCTAGTCTGTGCAGTGACAGCTTTTTTGGCGGCCGGCCGCATGTGATATGTCAGTTGAGTCGAGTCGAAATGTCATAATTTGTGGTTAGGATGATGTCCGGGCATCCATAAAATATAATACACAATATTCAAGCAAATAGTGATTTGCGCGGCGCACCTAATATCGGGGTGCGAAAGCCCGCTTTGTGTTTGTGTGTCAAAATCGCGAGTGTGAGTCGTGGTGGCCTATTAGGCATTTGTAGTGCTCCGGTCTCCACCGGTGGATCCACTGCAGATCTTCAGGAGCCGCGACTTCCTTCGAGCTAGCTCAGGAAGTCCACCGGCTACGGAGGAGACGGAAGGAGACAATTGGAGCCAAGGTAAGTAATACCAGCTTTCTATGAGTTGGTAGTCAAATAAAATTCAGCAATACAAGTCGGTGAAACGCCGACGTGGTGGAGTCTACTTGGGGCAACACCATCTCTTGGTAGCAGAGCGTGGTTCTTAGATTTGAGCATTTGATTAGTATTGTACAATTAATATTGTAATCTTGTTGGTTGTCCAAACGGGCAATACATATTAATTGGTTTTGATTGCTGATTTTAAACCGACTACCAGCTCATTTGTGGACCGATCTCCTTAACTAATTGTCATTGTATATGAAAAATTGAGGTTAAATGTCTTTGTTGTTCTAGTTAAGTTCTAGCATTTACCTATATTTAAATTTTGGTTTGTTTTTTCATATCTTTGTTTTGCCCTTGAATATTTTGTTTGTTAAGTTGTAAACTTATACTTGAATTTGATTTGTTGAAAAAATTTTGCTGCTAAATGACTTTGCTGTTGTTGTAATACACTATATTGCTGTGTTAAGTTTTAGCATTTACATTTGATTTTGGTTTGTTTGCCTTTGAATATTGTGTTTGTTAAGTTATTGACTTAATGCTTGAATTTAATTTGTTTGAAAAATTCTGTTGTTAAATGCCTTTGTTGTTCTAGTTAAGTTCTAGCATTTACACTTGATTTTGGTTTGTTTATATATTTTGTTCTGCCTTTGAAGTTCCTCCCGATCTGTTTTATTGTCTGCGGTTGTCGGTCTGTTTGTCTGTGTATTATTATAGAGTATCTTAATTTTGGTGCAAAATGGTCCCGCCAGTCAGCCTGCTTAGTGGTGCCCGCGCGGGTGCACAAAAGATTTTGAGATGGTTTGCTAGTGCCGTCGCTTTGGTAGACCGACCAGACCGAGAACAGGCCTTGTTAATTCGGCATGAGGGAGTACCGGCTCGCTTGAAGGAATTGGAGCAGCTTTTCGTTGCTCATCAACAATATCTGCTCGACCACCCAGCCGAGGGTGCCGCTGAGTTGCGGGCAGTCGACCAATTTAATGCCGATTATGATCAGTGTTTTGAACAGGCGGATGTGATTATAAACAAGGCTCAGGCAATCCTATCCGTCCGGAGGGGTGAGTCGTGCACGCCCGGGGAGGTCAAGCCTACCCCGGCCGGCTTGCTGGGCAGACTGCCCACTTTAGACATCCCAACCTTTGATGGGAACTTGGCTTCTTGGATGGGGTTCATTAACCTCTTTGATAGCCTGGTTCACTCGAGGGACGACCTGTTCCCTAGCCAGAAATTGGCCTATTTGCTCTCTGCCTTACGGGGAGAGGCTGGTGTACTTGTCCAGCATCTACCTGTCAATGATGACAGTTATGATATTGCAAGGGCGTTGTTGACCGCCCGGTATCAGAATGTTCGCTTGCTAGCGGACACACATGTGGCTGCCATTTTAGGGCTGCCACGAGTATCGCGGGTCTCCTCATTGAGGAAGGAGATTTTGAACCCGCTGCTAAGCGCTATTAACGCGCTCAAACGCCTTGATCTACCGGTGGACCAGTGGTCCTTTATTTTGCTCCACCTCATCCTCGATAAGCTTCCCATGGAGATGAAGGGGCGCTTTGAACAAAGGTATGGGGGCAATAGTGCCTCGTACCTCCCCCCCTTCTCGGATCTCCTCAGATTTTTGGAGGATGAGTGTCGGATGACCGACCACTTGGATCTGGTTCCTATACCGGGACCGAGTACAGGCCGCTTTGAGGCGACCCGGGCAGCGCCACGGAGAGAGCGCCGCCCGCACAAGCAGTATACTGCAGTGCGGCAGAACTCTCCACACGGGGAGAGGCCGAGGCCTTGCAAGTGTTGCAAGCGGGATGGCCATCGTTTGCCGGCCTGTCCCAAATTTGTTGGCCTACGCACCGAGGGGCGTAGAAATATGGCCAAACAGCGGAATTGGTGCTACCGCTGCCTGGGGGCTCATATGGCCTCGGCTTGCCCCCACCCACGAGATTGCCACTGTTGTGGAGGGGCCCATCACCCCCTCTTGTGCTTTAACAATAGAGACACTCGTGGGGTGGTGAGAGAGAGGGACTCGCACACGGGCGGGGGCCCTCGTAGGTCACCCACATCTCCGAGGAGATCGGAGGGGCGTGCCACCCCTCCGCGGAGATTGGACAGTCGCCCCCCCTCCAGTGAGAGGATTGGGCGCCCCACCCCCCCTACGGGCGGGGGGGATCAACGCGCCGCTTATGAGGCGCCACCGCGGGATTGGGCCGCGGTTATTAGGGAGCCACGCCGGGAGCCGATACGCTTCTCTCCCCCTATGATGGAGAGACCTCGTTTGTCACGGGCTCCCCCAACTTTCGCCCATCATGGGCACCGCCCGGCCCCCCGATGCAGCTTTGGTCGGGGTGTGTACGTGCCGGATTGGGACCCGCTCGAGCGCCTTGAGCGCCCTATTCCTCCGCCGCGCACGCATTTTTCTTCGGACCCCCCTTCCCCCCCGTTGCGGGGAATGCGGGAGGATTTTCACTAAACCAACTGTCGGCTGCAACCCCCCCACAGGAGCAGGTGCTGTTACCAACAGCCTCCGTACAGGTGTGGGGCCCGAGGGGCACCTTTGTTTTAGTTCGCGCCCTTTTGGATACGGGAGCTCAGGGTTGCATTGCCTCCAGCTGGCTGGTCCGGCAGTTGAGTTTGAACACATCTCCATACCTTGAATCGGTACGAGGAATCGGAGACCTGCGGATCCCGGATCCGATCGGTCAGGTTTTGTTCTCCTTCTCCCCCCACTTCTCTTCAGCGCCCAAAATTGGCGCTACCGCGATTGTTTATGAGAAGGTTGTTGGTCAGCTTCCGCAACAGCACGTTTCGCGCGCTGTCGTTGATGCGACATCAGGATTGACCTTGGCTGACCCTTCCTTCCACCGAACCGGTCCGATTCACTTATTGCTCGGTGCCGATGTTCTAGGCCGCGTGTATTGTGGGAAGAGGAGAGAGTTACAGAAGGGTGGGCTGGTAGCCTTATCTACATCGCTTGGGTTTGTAGTGATGGGACCAGTTAGGCATAACCCACCATCTCCATCGGTGGACAGTTACATAACTGTTAGCTCCACCTTATCGGATGTCCTTCAACGGTTTTGGGAGGTGGAAGAGCCACCTACCGTGAAGCGAGTGAACCCCTTAGACGAGGAGTGTGAGTTGTTCTACCAGAACAATACAGGTCGCCTTCACTCGGGACGGCTGATCACTCGTTTGCCCTTTTTGTCAGTTCGCCCCTCACTTGGCAGCTCCCGGCCGTTGGCCGAGAAGCGGCTGCTGTCCATGGAGCGTCGTATGAGTAGGAACTCCGACCTCAAACAGAAGTATGTCGACTTCATGCGAGAATATGAGCAACTGGGGCACATGTCGGTCTCGCGACTGGACTGGCGAAACGAGGAACATAATTTTCTTCCTCACCACGCGGTTTTGAAACCTTCCACCGGGAAGATACGCGTTGTTTTTGATGGGTCAGCTCCTACGTCTACCGGAGTTTCGCTGAATCAATGTCTGCATGCTGGACCGAAGTTGCACCACGAGGTGGGTGATGTATTGACCAACTTCCGTCGCCATGCCGTCGTCTTTGTGACCGATATCCGGATGATGTTTCGGCAGACTGTGATTCACCCGGACGATAGACGATATCAGCTCATATTATGGAGGGAGGATCCCAGGGATCCCATGCTGGTCTACGAGCTGAACACCAATACATACGGTTTGCGTTCGAGCCCCTTTGTGGCAATTCGCTCACTTGTGGAACTCGCTGAACGTGAACGATTACGATACCCTCGCGCATCCTTGGTTCTCAAGGAGGATGCATTTGTTGATGATATTTGTACGGGCTCCTCTAGTGTCGAGGAAGCCTTGATTTTGCGAGATGAACTAATTGCTCTTCTCGGGGCTGGTGGTTATGAACTGAGGAAGTGGATGTCCAACTCACCTCAGCTTTTGTGTGACTTGCCAGACGACCACCAGCAGGAGCCTCATATTTTTGAGAATGCCAACACTCCAGATTTACTGTCTGTTTTGGGAGTGCAATACAGACCTGTCCAGGACACGTTCACCTATCGATTGGAGCTGCCAAGCCCCAAGGTCTGGACGAAACGGTTGGTTTTGTCTACAGTAGCTCGTACCTTTGACCCAAATGGCTGGATTAGTCCCGTAGTGTTTTGGATGAAGTGCTTCCTACAGGAACTTTGGTCAGCCGAAGTGTCGTGGGATGAGCCCCTCTCGGGCCGTTTGCTGCGAGATTGGGAGTCCTTCATGTTGTCTCTCCCCGACATTAACCGTGTTAGTATCCCTAGACATATACTGCCTAAGGGACGGTTTACGGCCAGCCTTCATGGCTTTTGTGACGCGTCTGAGAGTGGATACGCAGCCGTCGTATATATCCGGACGGTCGATGATAGAGGAGCTGTTAAGCTCCACTTGCTAATTGCTAAGAGTAAGGTTGCTCCACTTCGGACTCGATTAACGATTCCGAAGTTAGAATTGTCTGGAGCTACTCTTCTGGTTCGGTTGATGAACCACGTTGTTGACACCCTGGGACGTAGTGTGGACTTTGAGTCGCTCTTTGCTTGGTCCGACAGTCAGGTTGTCCTGTGTTGGATTAAGAACTCCGTCCACTCCCTGGAAGTATTTGTGGCCAATCGGGTATCCCAAATACAGGCCTCGAAGGCCACGTTGATTTGGCGCCACGTGCCAGGTGAAATAAACCCTGCTGACTGTGCATCACGTGGCAGCGAAGCCCCTCAGCTTATTGACCACACTCTGTGGTGGGGTCCCGACTGGTTGTTACAACCGTCTTGGCCTTCCACACCAGCTGTGGTGAAGGTACCAAATCCGGGCTTGCGTGTTCACGCTGTCGAGACTATGGCGGCTCCAGAGCGGGAATTTTTATTAGACCGCTACAGTTCTCTGGACAAGTTGCTCGGCGTGACCGCTTGGATAAGAAGATTTATACGAAATTGTCGCCGGCCTCAGGACAAAGATTTGTGTCCGGTCCTCTCACCGCAGGAGCGCCAAGATGCTCTTCTGCATTGGGTGCGTATGACCCAGTCTAGAGCGTTTGAACCGGAACTTAAGATTTTCCGTACCGGGACGTCCAAACTGAAGGGACCCTTGGTGCGTTTGACTCCCTTTCTGGATGATAAAGGATTGTTGCGTGTAGGAGGCCGATTGAGGCACGCTAACTTGCCTTATAGATCACGTCATCCCCTGTTGCTCCCCAAGAACGGACCATTGGTGCGATTGTTGATCATTGATCGCCATGTGAAGAATGCTCATGCCGGATGTAATGCATTGACCGCGCTCCTCCAACGGGAGTTTTGGATTTTGTCAGCGCGAAGAATAATCCGATCTGTTATCTTTCGATGTCTGCCCTGCTATCGTTTACGCCCCGAGACGATGCAGCCCCAAATGGGTGATTTGCCTGCTGATCGTGTGAATGAATCGATGACCTTCTTAGGAGTTGGAACTGATTTTGCGGGACCATTCACTATAAAAACGTCGCGACTCCGTAATGCTAAGACTAAAAAGGCTTACTTGTGTGTGTTTGTTTGTTTGGCCACTAAAGCCGTTCATTTGGAGGTGGTGAGTGCGCTCACCATGGACGCTTTCTTAGCAGCGTTAGGCAGATTTGTCTCCCGCCGGGGACTGCCTTCTCTAATTCGGTCCGATTGTGGGACGAACTTCAAGGGCACTGATAGACATATAAGAGAAGTTTGTGAATTTTTAGATAAAAATAATATTGAGATCGGATCCACACTCTCCCGTAGGGGGGTAACATGGCGATACTCCCCGCCGTCTTGCCCTCACTGGGGAGGGATTTTTGAATCTGTTGTAAAGGCCGCCAAGACTCACCTTCGCCGCGTTATTGGGGAGACTATTCTCACGTTTGAGGAACTCGCGACGGTGTTTCATAAGATTGAGGCGGTTCTCAACTCGCGTCCGTTATGTCCGTTGTCTACCGACGCGAACGATTTGCAGGCCCTCACGCCGGGCCATTTCTTGATAGGCAGACCACTTAACGCCCTGCCCGAGTATCCTTATAGAGATATCAATCCCGGACGCCTTTCGCGGTTTGAGTTGCTCCAGCAGCTTACCCAGAGCTTCTGGCGCCGCTGGCACCTTGAATATTTACACATTTTGCAACAGCGCGTTAAGTGGTCAGATAAGACAAACCCACCGAGGGTTGGAGACCTCGTGTTAGTGAAGGACCCAAACCTGCCACCCTTACGTTGGCGTCGCGGACGCATTGTCCAACTTACTCTAGGGTCTGATGGTGTGCCCAGGTTTGCCGAGGTCCTAGTTGGGGATTCTGTTTTGAAGCGCGCGGTCGCTACTCTTTCTCGCCTCCCCTTAGACTGATTTGGCGGACAGTCCGGGACTGTCCGGAGCGGGGGGATGTTCACGCTCGAGGAAGAGCGAGTGGCGGCACTGCATTCTAGTCTGTGCAGTGACAGCTTTTTTGGCGGCCGGCCGCATGTGATATGTCAGTTGAGTCGAGTCGAAATGTCATAATTTGTGGTTAGGATGATGTCCGGGCATCCATAAAATATAATACACAATATTCAAGCAAATAGTGATTTGCGCGGCGCACCTAATATCGGGGTGCGAAAGCCCGCTTTGTGTTTGTGTGTCAAAATCGCGAGTGTGAGTCGTGGTGGCCTATTAGGCATTTGTAGTGCTCCGGTCTCCACCGGTGGATCCACTGCAGATCTTCAGGAGCCGCGACTTCCTTCGAGCTAGCTCAGGAAGTCCACCGGCTACGGAGGAGACGGAAGGAGACAATTGGAGCCAAGGTAAGTAATACCAGCTTTCTATGAGTTGGTAGTCAAATAAAATTCAGCAATACAAGTCGGTGAAACGCCGACGTGGTGGAGTCTACTTGGGGCAACACCAGTACCATATTTGTTGTGCAATATATTGTAAATAAATAAATAAATACATGTACTTGTTAGGCAGTTATCTTACGTTGCACTGCATATTTTAACGTAACTAGTTTTATCAACGGGTTCAACATTCCTTTACTATTTATAAAGGAGCCACAGCGAAGGAGCAACACTCCACAGCGAAGAAAAAAGATGGCTGCTGCACTAAAAAGTAAATTAATTTGTTTCGCCATTGTTTCTCGAACAAAGAACAAGGTCCATTAATTTAAAATCTTATAACAATACCTAAAAGGGTTCCGTACTTAGCATGAATGGATGAGATCCAGCGAGCGATAGTACACATTAATCATTCGCTTTCGAGACACCAAAATAGAACGAGAAGACCTGAATGAACTTGTTAATCTGCACTTAATGAAATACATGTCGCTAATGGTTTTTGTATTTGAAACATTTGGTATTAGAAAAGGTTTACTTATTTTATTAACATTATCATGAAGGAAAACATCACGAGGCAACCTGCATGCATCTGCGAAGAAATTCAATGGCGTAGGTGAAGTCATCCAATCCGCACTGGGCCAGCGTGGTTGACTAAGGCCAAATCACCCTAACATAGGGTAGGCTCGAGCCCCTCGGTGGGGACGTATATGATGATGATGATCATGTGTCAATTTGACAATCACTATTTTAGTTTTGTCATATTTCTCATATTCTTTCACTTTTTGTTGTGTTTCATAAAACCTTTAACTTTTCTTTAAGTTGTGGTGTGGTTAAGGTAGATGGTAGAGCGTCGGTGACACTGTGGACTCGGCACTGGCCTTCTAATAGGGAGGTTCGGGGTTCGATGCTGCTATATACCAATTTTTATTTTGTTCTTCGAATTTGATATTTATGTATATTAAAGGCGGTTCTACGGTGAAGGAAAACATCATGAGGCAACCTGCATACATCTGCGAAGAAATTCAAAGGTGTGTGTGAAGTCGACTAGTCCGCACTGGGTCAGCGTGATTGAATAGGCCCTCAAAACCTTAACTTAGGGTTGGGCTTGAGCCCCTCGCTGGGGACACATGTGAGCTGCGTGTGATGACGATGAAGTGTATAGGTATTAAAGAAAGTCAATCTACGGCTATTTACTAATTATAGTTATTTAATTTGCCGGCTTATATGGCTACTGGTAAGACTACTGGGAACAGCCCGAATATTTGAAATTGCAATACTAACAGCGCAATACCATGCATTCTTATGCCTCGTAAAAGCAATAAGAAAAAATCAATACAAATTTTAGAATGACAATAAGTGTAATGTTTAGTACCATATACATATTAATTTTGTGCGATTTGTTACTGATGAGGAGTTTCCTGTCAATATTAGATAAACATTTGAAGAGAGCGCAAAAAGATTTTTCTTAGTTGAACGTCAACACAATGCAACTGAACACGTACCTACTGAATCATGATTACAGTTATCCAAGAAAACACTACACTATTCAAATTACTTATTTCTACAGGGAAAATAACCACAGAACATAGACAGAGGCTTAGGGTACGGTGCGGTTACGCATTTCCCCCCGAGAAAAAAAAAAAAAAAGGCCTTAGTGCTTAGAGCGTCGATGGCGTAATGCGTAAAACGAACGAACGTTCGAACGTTCGAGACGTTCAAACTCCGCTACGTACCAATGTGTTTTCAAATTTTGAATTCATATGTACGTTTATTTGACGCTTTTACGGTGAAGGAAAACATCGCGAGGAAACCTGCACACGCCTGTGAAGAAAGAATTTCTTTACAGTTTGTGTGTGAAGTCGACCAACCCGCACTTGGCCGGCGTGGTTGACTAAGGCCTAATCGCCCTAGTTTAGGGTTGGCTCGAGCCCCTCGGTGGGGACGTATATGTCTGTTAATGACAGACAGAAACAATATGACAATGTTAGAATTTTAATCACAAGCTTAGACAAGGGTGTTTGTCGGTTCACAAAACCAAAATCAGCAGATGTAATGCAATGCAAAGGACATGTTGAATGAGTGGGTGTTTCCCAATGAATACAACCTGGGTGTCTTCAAATCGAGAGTGAATCGGTTTTTACTAGACAAACGCGTTCCACCGTAGACTGCATCATCGCTTAACATCAGGCGAGATTGCGGTCAAGCGTAAGTCTATTCTATATAAAAAAAAGTCAGTGATAGCTCACTCTTCTGTGTCACACTGGTGTGACGCTTCATTCGCTGAATACCAGATTCTCAAAATACCAGGTTTTCAAAATACCAGATTCTTATTTCACCATAAGTACAGTTGAAAACAATAACTAAAAATAAGAATCCAATATATTATGTATTATTTGTTTATTTGGGAGTTTGGAATTAAGTAGTAAAATGGAATCAAATGTATACGGGGTGTCTTAGCCTTCAGACACCCCGTATACATTTGATTCCATTTTACCGACATAAAGTTAGATTTTGACGACACGTTTAGCGCAGAGGTCGAGTGATCACCTACTGCGCAACGGGTCGCGGGTTCGATGCCCGTACGGGACAAATGTTTTGTATGGCCTACAGAAATTTGTTCCGGTCCGGGCGTATGTGCATGTGATATTCTATGTTTGTAACTGCACCCACGACACAGGAGAAAATCCTAGTGTGGGGCGATGTTTTTTTTTTTTAAAAAAAACGGGAAAGTACCTCAAAAATATTGTAGATAGGTTATTTGGCTGAAAGGAGACTTTAATTTATTTTTAATATTAAGTAATACTGCATTCAAAGATTTTCGAAAAATCACTTCCTCTGGGAATCGAAGCGACTCAAATGTTGAAAAAAAAACATCTCGTATTTTTATGATGCCAATCGAAAGAATGGACAAAAAAGTGATGCCGTTTTGAGTAACATGGTATTTTAGATGAAAGGAATAGCTTAAAATGTGTCATTCAAATTTCAAGAAAATTATTGATTGACAACATTCGTAACTTCTATGTGTAATGTTAAAAAAGGGCCCGCTGGCTACGGTGTGCACCCCTCTACAGCAGTTTAAGCGATGTGTGACAATTCAAAAGTAACAATCAACTGTACATTCTCAATTTCATTCGTTACGTTTCATTAAAAGTAGGAAATTAAAATTGCTCACGCGAGCACGAGCTCATTATATTAATGTACCTTTATTTCTAGCTATGTATATAGATATCCATATACATTAAATCCTTTTATATTGCTGTTGATGCAGACGAGCCAGTTGCCACATCTCTTTTATTTAGTATTTTCACAAAAAAAAAACATTTGCTGTTTTTTTTAAGAAGTAAGGTCTAGAATAAATAGCAAAGGAGAACTCTTTTCGAATGGCGATTTAAGACCATCAAACTAGTTTATTTAAAACTATCTTTTAAGGTGGGATAATCTGTTAAGTTATCAAGGAAATAAGTTGACTAAAGTGCATACTTGAGTATGCTGTAAGACTGGTCTACTAGCGGTCCTTCCGCTGGTGTCCCCATATCTAATAGTTTTGCCACATGGGTCTATGAGACCCAATGTAACTGTGAATTCAATGTAATGCCTAAGAATTCTGTGTTATTTACTCAGTCAAGTTTGAGTGTATATCAACCTGCATACTATTAGGACGGAAAATTTTATGTCATCTTGTTTTCTTAGAATTTATTTATTGACCGTTAACCAGCACAGGTCTTTGGTGGAAAAGCGTTATTGACATTGTTAGAAGAACATTGTGTCAACATTCAGATGTTGTATTTAAAAAAATAAAAATACAACATCTGACATTAATTAATATCACACATATTTTAAATTGTTCAATAATAAATTCAATGACAGTTTAACTCAATAAAATCTTTATTAGAGATAATTTCACCTTTGTTGTAATTTTATTTAGGTTTTGTATTTCTAAATTTGTTATGCTATAATAAGTACCTATTTATATAGAATCGATAATCCAAGATAGTCGTACTAGTTCGTTAAAGTGTTTGGACTGTATGATGGTGTATGTCAAGATGATACTGAGGATCTTTATTGAAGTAGAAAGAGCTCAGCGATCAGTTCTGAAGGTTTTGATAAGAACCTTTTAGGTGCCTCACAAACTTACTTTACAGCGAAAACAAATTTCTCAGTGTATGACAATTATTAATACTCAACACTACACTATCTATTCACAAAAAAGTATTTTCTTCACAAGTCGATTTATTGCATAGCGAACGGACGTATAGCGTCAAGCTTTCTTCAGTAAGAAGTAGCTTTGTTAAATGCCTAACCTTTTTATTGGACTATTTAATTATTATACAAAAGCAAAACTGTGTAAAAGTAAATCTTATGATGTAAAAACAAAATCACTAAGAGAATTAAAGTTTTTTTTTAATATACAGCCCTCAACATCGTATCAGTAAATAGAATCAATAATAAAATTCGTTCAATGAATCCAGTTTTAACGTAAATTAATTATTAATAATTTATTTACATTATTTTATACTTTTATATGAATTATATATATGCTTATATTACTTTATATTTGAACTATATTCGTGTATTGTATTTGCGTATAGTTCTAAATTTAAGATTTTAAGCATTACTCAATTAATGAAAGCAATGTTTTGTCTTAGTCTAGCTACAGGCGCTTTATGCAAATGTATTAGTCTGACCTACGATACAGATTTTGTCTAGGGTGGGAATCGCTATTAATGTAATAGTTAAGGTGCTTTTGTTAAATAATATTTGTGTTACTTTTATTGTAATTGTATTTGAGGATGTGGCGGATAAGGTTTAACCCCAGCGGAACCCAGCGCCACATGAAATGCAGGGTGCGGCATAATTGCTGGGACCCAGCGCAACATGAAGTGCAGAGTGGGGCATCTTTGCTAGGACCCAGCACCGCATGAAGTGCAGAGCATCATTGCATATATAAAATATCAGTCGTACAAGTGTGTGAACTGTATGATAACGATGGTGTAGGTGGAGATGACGCTGAGGATGTGGCGGAGAAGGCGCAAGTCCAGCGGGACCCTGCGCCACACGTAGCACTGGGTGGGGCGCCCGTGCATGTATTGCAGCGTTGTCTTTATCTCGAACCGCTCCCGTGCATCTGAAATTTTACAATTTCACTGAATATAGAAACAATGGAAGAGAAGCGACTGAGGAAATAGGTAAGGAACTAATGCTTCATCTTTGAAAAGGCGACATCCTTAATAATAGCGAGGAGTTATATTTATTGTGTCGTCGTGTGCAGCCGCATCACTTACAACATTGGATACTAACAATGAAGGATCATAGACAATTTGTTTTTATTACGTACATACTTTAACTAATAATAATCATATTTTTTTTTGTTTGAGTATCACACTAAAACTGTTCTTAGTTTGTATTATTTTTACTGCAGGAAAAAATTAAATTTCCACGGAAAAAACGAAAGCAATGCAGACGAGTTGCGGGCGGAAAGCAAAAAAAGAAATAGGTTTCGTGCTCAGGTTTACATATCGTAAATTAATTTTTATTGATTTTGTATAATATGATAACTGAACTAAACTAGACATCATTTACTCGCATCGTTCTTCAACTTAGTTTGCAGTTTCTATTGTTAATGGTAAACCAAAATTATTCGAATGAGAGTAAAGCCAATGGAGTATGTTTTTGTTACCTGTAGCTTCTATTAGACGGTCGTGAAATATCAGTATGATCCTGTCTGCTTGCGCGTTCACCATCTCCGCCGACACCACTGTTAGGCTCATCAGCATGCTCATAAATAGCACCACAGCATACTGCAGTGTAAATGCCATCCAGTCATTCTGAAGAGTAACGTAAAGGTTTAGTGAATTGTAATCACTTGAAAACACAATGATCGTGTGTGATAATTTGTTGCGTGATCCAAATTTCTTTAGTATCGTTTATATGTTCATCTTACTGTCTGTTCGTTCGTCTGCCTGTGTGTGTCTGTTCAATCGAAATCTCTGTCCCTATAGACTTGAGGTTATTTTAGATAATGATAGGGTGTGATGAAATTTTAGGTGCGAACTCATATCACCTAGGGCGAAAACCCTAATTTTCGTATATAAATTCAATATATTTGTAGCAACTCGTGGAATTGAACTTTTGTTGCTGAGTATGGAAATGTTGATACAAGCATCTTTAAACTTAGGGTTGTAATGCTACTGGATTCCTTGGCCCTAATTACACCTAAGTATGATATGTGGCTTATATAATATTCTATATAATATGGAGACATTAATTCTACTATCTAGTACCCTAGGTTTAGGCAACTAAGGGTATGATCCTAAATTCACCCTACCACTAATTGTCGGAATACAACAATGTTATTAACATTGGCTTTTACAGCGACAAACTTTGGCAAGACGGTGGTAACTATCTGGCGGGCTCTGATGCCCTACCATCAACCAAATCAAGCAAAAAAAGTTTATCTCATACAGAATCGAATCCAGGACCTTTAAATCAATACTGTGACATCTGAATCACTGAGATGGTTAAAGGTTGGTTTTAATAGTTTTTAATGTCTTGAAGTTAAATCAAAATACTTACATTGTACTTAAGTTGGTGCAGAGAAATGTAAATGATCAACATATAAATAGGTACAGAGAAACATAAGCTGGCTATGACCTGAAAACAAAGATTTATAAGTTTAGTTGCTTCAACTGTTCATTAAAATTAAGTTTACTTGTCAAATATGTATGGCTGCGAAAAGTCACAGTGTGTAAAGCGCCTTATAGTAAAGGTCACCTTGTATTCTTACTATTTTATCAAAAGAAGGCTTGATTTTGTCGAAGGAGTCCATTAATATTTTATACACTTTGAGTGCATTGAAAGCGTTTAACTCATCTCTTAAAAGTTTCATCCTTAGAATATTGAGACACTTAAAGCGAATATGTAAAATTAAAAACTGAACTATTATCAGCAAATCCAGGGCCAAATTTACGATGACACTTAACAAGTAAACAATTAGTGGTCGGCTGCAGAAATATGTACCCATCCCGCAACAGTAACAATATGATGTATATATTCCCACTTTCGCTAGAAGACACAACACAGGATAGTATAACGCCTTGTTAATTGTTTCGAAAACGATCTCGTTCACAGAAACAAATCGGTTGATTTTCAAAAAATCCACAAAAAAATCGTAAAGGGTGTACTTGGAGAAGAACAGTATAGAAGAGAAGCAGCAGTACTCGATCAAAGTGAGAATGAAACCAAATGATTTCGCCTCCTCTGTTTTGAAGTCGATTAATACAAGCACGATGACATTCAACGAGAAAACAAACGTTAGGAATCTGAGAAACACTCTGAACTTCTTCGGGGCGATGTTGACGAAGCCGTAATGCAGACCGGTCAAAACTTGGATGAAGGTGAACACGATTGTGGAAGGCTTGGGCGGGAGAGTTTTCATGGCGCTGTCCATGTTGCTAGCACGACGTTCACCGGCCACAGCCCTTTACCAATTAAAACGTTTTAGGCGTTATTACGCCCCTAAAAGTAATCAATTAGCGATGTTTCAACAATGTTTATGAAGCCACATGACCTCTTTACAATAGGCATGTGGCGTTTCAGGTGGTTTTTAATTCATAGAATGTGTTCCTTATCAGCACACAACGAATTTCAAACTCATTTTGTGAAAGTGTTTAAATGGAACAACTTGTTTCCGACTTTACTACAAGTTGGCAATTAGGTTAAAACACAATTACGAGTATATAAAGAATAAATAAATATACTTACCTGCATACAAACCAATACATACTTTTCCATCAAATAAAGGAGTATCAGTAACCATTGCTATTTCTGAAAGTACTATTAAATATTTTTATTTTACTCTATGTTTTGACTTGCCCCTCAGATGCATAATATTAATTACGAGTGCTACAAAATATGCACATAGTTATGAGTAAGTCAAATCTTTGTTGATCCTGGGGCGATTTTCGAAATTGCCCTTTGAACTTCTTGTCCTACATTTACAGAATATATAAATATTAATGTTGAAGTAAATTCAGGTAAATCAGATCTATACTCGTATACCAGATGATCTTCAGAAAATAATTCTGAAGTATCTTCTTCCTATGAAGTAAAAACCATTTTGCCCTTTGGTTTGTTTAAATTTTTTATTGACCCCTAAAAGTCACTTATCTCATTTGACTCTAACTCTAAATCAGTAAATAAGCTTATTCAGGTTATTCATAGCCGTTCTAAATCAGTAAATAAGCTCAGGCTAGACTTAGGCTTAAACTTTTAATATTTTTTCTGTGATGGGCAAATTTGCCCCTACAACGCACATAGGTATACGGCAACTGGTCATATAGTTTCGTCAATTCGCCATAGAACCATCTTGAACGCCACAGATCTAACTAAATAAGACAGTCGTGTCGGGCCACTAATCAGGGGGATCTTCATTAGAGCAGATTAATTACTTGCATATGTACATATTGTGGATTCAATGTGACTGCCCAAGATACAAGCTTAATGAGAAATTAAATAGAGTACTAATTTTTTTGTGACTTTGGTTTTTTGAGATGCTGAATAATTTTCGAACAATTTTAAAATTAATACAAGGAAAATCCGTTTTAGGCTGGATTCAAATCTACGTCTACAACATACTGTGTTGACCCCATAACCACTTAATTCCTCGGTGGCGCTGATTCCATAAAGACGTATTTTATGTTGTTTCAGGTAGATTACTTTCAATCCCTACTAATATTATAAATGCGCAAATTACTGTTATCTGTCTGTCTGTTAGGTACGCTTTCACGCTTATATCCGCCGAAAAATAAATTTTAACGAAATTTGGTATAAAGATAGTTTAAGTCCTGAGATAGGGCATAAATATGACTTTTTATCCCGAATTTTAATGAGTTCCCCAGGGAACGAGTGATATAACTGAATAAGATAAAAATACTAAATTAATATCATAGTTTAATAGTTAGAAAATGTATTTAGAGGCGTACAATTGAAAAAGTTAAGCAACGTTTGATGTGAAGGTCCATAGGTGAGCGAAAATGTCAAACATTCAACAAATTCTATGATAAAACTTCTGCGCCGGATCTCGTTCAGGTGGTAGCGGAAGACCGTCCCATGCGAGCTAAGAAATAGGAGTGTACACATATTATTATATGTCAAGATTATTGTTACTAAATAAGTGTCTTAGTCGCAGTCACTAATTTGTTTACTAATAATATCTTCAACTTAGATGGCGACTGACAAGGAACTTACTCTTTTGCTTGTAATGATCGGTGACGGTACTATAGGTTCCTTTCAGGAGTCGGATTGTCACATAATATTACTGGTATAACTGTTAAATGTTACCCATACAATCTGTTTGATGTAGAGTAATTTATTAAACATCTGTGATAACATTTGTTCAAATAAGCGAGCCTTAGGAAAACGAATTTCAGGTAGATGGACAAGGTGCACTCTAGTATTTTGTTTGTTGCTGTTAACTATTAATTTTGATCAATGACTGGCATTTTTGGTGATATTTAATATCATTAAAACAACGTATTACTTATTTTATGTTTAAGTTTGAAGTGAGTTTAAAAATATTGTGTCCTGAAATTTTAATTACATATTTCTACTTCCACAGAACCTCGGACCCCCAGACCGGTGGTTTGAACTGCTAGAAAGGGGAGGCGATCAAATAGAGGAGCACGTAGCAGAAAAGATTCGGTAGTCAGTAAATTATTAGATACATTGACATTGTTTTAAGCTTTGAAACCTAAATCTACTGTTTTGATGTATAATACTGTCTACTATCTACCGAATACATAATTTGACTTTGAAAAGTAGGGTTAAGAAAAACGCTGTCGCATTAAACTTGGGCCATTGCCTGAATATGAACAAACAATATGCTAATCTGTTGACATCGCGATCAGCCGATGAGCCGCCACGCATGGCTGACGCAGGAGCGCGTTCACTGTCTTGGTACAGGATAGGTAATAGAACTTCGTACAGAAGTTGCACTGCATAGATCTTGAAAAAAATTTAAATACCTGGATTTTGAGCATTTAAGCCGGATCACATCTTAACGCTACGCGTTAGCGTAAGTTATTAGTAAGTCGACCAATCCGCACTGGGTCAGCGTGGTTGACTAATTCCTAAACTAAACACACTTGTTTTGTACACGGCCGGTTCGTTTGGGGGGTGGAAAACCATTCGCCCTTAACCGTAACCAAACTCCGGGTTGTACTTTCGTCCGTGATACACGGAGCCAGAATCGCACGTTAGAAGTACCTTATCCTAAGTAATAAACAAAAAAACTCACTATAGCAAGTGTCCCATACAGCCACTGAATAGCAGCGGAGAGAGGAGTGCTCCTCTGTGCTCAAAGCCCAGCCATGGACCTTGAATATCTTCTAGGAACACTTGCTCACAACACAGTGGAAGTGACAAACAACTACACATACACAGGGCCCTAATTAGGCTACCAACACACCTGATTACTTAAATAAGGTAATAATCAAATTCGCTAGTCAGGAGCATTTCACTCGTGCGCGCTGGCACCGACCTATCAATACGCGGGATAGTATGCGACTACTTAACAGGAGCGAATCTAGCGCGTGCCCTAGATTTCCGAACAACCCCAACTTAAGGCAGGCTCAAGCTCCTCGGTAGGGACGAATATGAGCTGTTATGATCACGATGATGATACGTGAAGATGTCTGAAGCCTCACGTCGCTACGAGTTCAAGCGGTAGGGCTGATGGTAAAAAATCAAGCGTGCGCAAGAAAGCGCGCGCAACGTTGCTATACACCGGCCTTATTGATAAATATTTTACTACTTGGATCATTGATTTACTACCAAACGTAGTAAATCAATGACTTGGATCCTCGGATTAGTTACTCTGTGTTTTGTCTTGTTTCCGCACATGTCATACTCATGTCAAAATAAGACAAAACACGGAGTAACTAAGCCGAGGTAGATCCAAGGAGTAAAATTTTAATTAATAGGACAGTTGTGAGTACTATGCGATTCAACTAAGAATAGGACTGACTTGGCGCCATATTGTGACGTCATAGCTGTCAATTCAAATCAGTTGGGTAGGGTGAGCAAAAAAAAGTTTTTCTCTAATTTATTTACTAAGATTAAGTGAGAAAAGCACATCAGATTTTTCTAAATATTTTTTTTACTAAGATTGAGAGAAAAAAAACATCAGATTTAAAATAATATTTATTTATTAAGACTGAGTGAGAAAAACAATAATCAGAATCAATGGAAATAAAAAAGGTCATGGTATGGTTTTAAAACACAAATTATGAATTTAGATAATTAAATTAACAATAAAAAATAAAAATATTTAAGAAATTTTTAAACAAAGTCAAATACACCGTTTTTGTTGAGAATAAGTTTTTTTGCAAACCGTAATTTTCAAGCTACATTTGACAGACGGAGGTCATTGGCTTTCCTATTCTTATTGGAATCGCATTATATGCATTGCTGCTTTTGCACTGTCCGTGTGCGCGGAACGGTAAGAACTTATCTTGTACCTAAGCGCGTAGGGACGGAGGCCTGCCCTTGATTGTGTAACAAAAATATAAGCGATCGCTTTCCATCTGGACAGTCGAAATGCATCCGTTGTTATTTTTTATCAGATAGACGACACAGTGTCTCGTATCGACGCCGCAATGATTAGTAATTTCGGGGCGATAGTGATAGATTTTTTCTAAGACAATTACCCCTTAGTCTTAGGGTGTATTTGTTCGGTTGTTATTTTTGAGATAGTGGGCGTATCGCAGCAATAACATCTTTTATCTCCCTCTTGCACATGCATTTTTCAGTTCTCTCTCTTTCTAGCAGACGATAGATTATGGGCCCAATCCAATCATCAACAGTAATAAACGTCAGAGCCTTTCAACCAAAAAAAATTTTGGTTTTTCGGTTGTAACTAGCTTTGACGACAGCTTGGGGTCTTGAGCGGGCTGGTTGTTTCACCCGAACGACACGCTCTAAGGTATTGAACGGGATTAGAGCTAAAAGATGAACTTAGCGCAAAGGCTCTGAATGCGCCCCAGTAATGACACTGTTGTGACGCTGTCTCTCTGTCCGTTCTCGACTCGTTCTAGCTGCACGATCGAGTCAAACGGCGTATTTCTTTTATTTATTTATCTCTACTATTAGTAATTCTGTCCGTCTGTCTGTTAAGCTTTCATGCCTTAACTGCTGGATCAATTTTAATGAAATTTGGAATTGAGATAGCTTAAGCCCAGAGGAAGGACATAGGCTACTTTTTATTTCGGTGAGATCCGAATTCTGATGAGTTCCCCAGGGAACGCGTGATATGATCGAAATGGAAATATAACTGAAGAAGACAAAGTCGTGGGCAACAGCTTCAGAAAACAATCAACATTAGCGATACACAAAAATACTTTTCACCTCACCAGCTCGAAAAGGCTTTCTTTATTCTTCGAAATCTGGGGGGAAAAGTAAATTTTAGCCGTTACCGTAGAAAAGTGATTTGAAATTCGTAAATATGAACTGGTAATATGAATTCAAACTTTGTGGTCAAAACTGTCAAAAGTTGTGTGTTGCGCTCGGCTCCAAACTCGCAAACTGCAAACTCACTTCGCTTGTGGCTCAAATTAGAATCTCTAGCTTTCTCGGGACCCAAATTCAGTACTCGCAACAAAAACCAACTTTGCAGCCATGCATATAAAATAACTGTCATTAATTTTAATTGTAATTAATTTTTATTGTAATTAATCTTAATTAATCATCAATCTTAATTGTAATTAATCTTCAATTTCTTCAGATTTAATTTTTTTGTTCATTGTTATCAATTTTATATTTGTTTTTTTTTTTTAATCCATCTTCAGCCTTATCATTAGGTACTTACTCTCAGGTGAGATGAAAGCCAAGTGCTGCCCTGTTGTATTTAAAAAAGTGTGTAGCAGCCATAACAAGAAATCATGACCTCTGACACTGCCGTCATATTATGAACTACGTCCCCTAGCTCTGTTACAAGCTGGCATACTGACATAGTCATAGCGCTAGCAAACAGGGGTGTGCAAGTGCATTGAACCAGGGCTGGGGACGGGAGAGCGCGGAAATTATTCAGCGCCACGCTTTCACCGTGAAAATCCCCGAGGATCACCCTTCAACACGGCCAGTGATGGTACAGGAAGCGGCATGCATTATTCGTGTTTCATTTCAGCAACTTCGTAGTGAGTGGATGGAAGTAAGGTTCTTTGCTTTTTAAATTGTTTTTTTTTTAGCTTGTGCTGTTTATTGTCGTTATTATTGGGTCAATTTTGGGCCCCTTTAATTCTGATGTTAATACCGTATCGTATGTTCAGTATCATTGTTGAAGTCCAAGATGGTCGCCACCACAAAATGGCGGATTACATGTTTTTTCAACGCCCTCAATATGGGTATCAAATGAAAGGGCATCATAAAAAAACTAAAAACTTTGAAATAAAAAATGGGTAACCTTTTTATAAGCTGGCCGGTTTTATTGAAAAGAAAGATAATGCCGATGTAGAAAATGTACTAAAAGTAAAAAAATAATTAAGTAGGTCCTATTTACCAGTCATCATACTACTCCGTCATCGATCTAGAGTCTAGGGCATTGACCAGAGGAAAATAAAATCGTTGGGCCCCTTTAATTCCGTAATTCCGTAATTTCCGTAATTAATATCCGAGTAAAATAACATTTATAATGATATGAGCAGTTGACTGTTCCATGATTTTATTTATATTTTTGCGTCTGATCAATGCTCTAGGACTGTGTGAAGGAGTGATTATCACTCCTCTCTGTTACGATTTTTAAGTCGTTAGAAATTAAGCTTTTAAAATAATATTCTTAATACGTATATGCACCGCAATACATATCAGTGCTGCTAAAAATAAGTAATAGAAGTTCCCATGCAGTTAAATTTAATACGGTGACAGATTTAAGTCCCTTACTAAAGTGCTATGATAATAGAAGCTAGACAATAAACATCCCAACTACGCCTGACATGCACATTACCCCATCATTCTAGCTTATAAAATATTTTAATTCATTTTCTATTATTGTGTTTTATTTTATATTCCTCCGTTCGTAATAGCGGAAAAAGATTTATACATGTACGTTTTATGTGAATAAATAATTCATGCCAGGATACTGGCTCATCTAGAAACTTTATCACCAGCATAAATATCTTTCACATGCAGACTATAAACTAGGGTTTGAAAAATTCTAGCGACAGCATGGTTCATATTTATCTCCGCGTTGTTCCGCGAAGTAAATGTTTTGAATTGTTTCCATATCTGCAAATATTATTTGTTACTTATGTATAAATTATATTAACAGTTCTTAAGTACAAAAATTGATTGTGTAAAATACGAGGCAAAAATTAGGCTAATAGGCTTATAAAAGTGAAAATTAAGTTTAAGACATGTCGTACAAACTTAGGGTACTTAGAAGTTAGAAGCGATGTTACCAGATTACAACTGTCTTTTATCTGTCTTATATTTTTGGTCATCCCGTGACCACGAATGCTGTTAAGCTTTCGAAACATCGGACTAAATAATTAAAATGTTTTAAAGCCAATTAAAATGTTTAAACGTGAGCAAAATCCGAAAAGTGTCAATATCATCATCATCATCACAGCTCATATACGTCCCCAAAGAGGGTCACGAGCCTATCCTAACCAGTTATGGTAGGGCGATTAGGCCTTAGTCAAACCACGCTGGCCCAGTGCGGATTGGTTGACTTCACATACACCTTTGAATTACTTCGCAGGTGTATGCAGGTTTCCTCATGATATTTTCCTTCAATGTATGAGCGTCAAATATGTACATATGAAATTCGTTTAACGAAAAACACATTGGTACATGGCAGGATCGAACGCGGGCCTCCCGATTCTACTCGGAGCACAGTCCAGTGCCGAGGCCACAGCGCCACCGACGCTCAATAAAAGTTTAGTTTTATTTAAATAGATTACAACTCTTCATGTGACCTTAGATTAATTTATACATATGTTGTAGTATAATTATGGATATCGTAATCAAAATAATAGATACCTATATTGATTAATCAAAAAACAGTTCCCTATGTCAACATGAGTACATCAGCTCTAATAGTCCAAGAGAATTTATCTTTCACTGCGAGCCAACCTGCGGGTATTCAGCGTGCTTTCACGTTGTCCCGTTAGTTCTATCTCCTGTCTTGTAATGGCTAGTTAGCGGGGGACGTGCTACCTGAACGTTTGACCAGAGAGAACACAGTTCAGTCATCTGGCTTTGTATCGTCTACATAAAGTGACTATCTCATCTGTATCTCAGCTGTGCTATGACGACAAACACGTCAATAGCAACGAACGGTGATGAAAATAGGAGTTCTTGATAGAACGACGCCTATAGTTACTATGAAATAAAATAAGACATTAGAAGATAAATAAAAATTGAAAAAATGATGAATAAACAAAAACATTTCGTCTTTATTGATTTATTCGTCGTTCTTTCAATTCCTTTTGCAGTTTTAAACAAAATCTAAAGTCACATATAAAGAATGAATGAACATATTAAAAAAATCATAGTGTAGTGTTTTTCCTGTGACCAGTTATTAGTAAAGAAATATGATGAAAGCGAGCTTGATATCAAAAAGATTAACAGAAAGAGTTGGATTCTGAGACAGTTGCCCCTCCTTACTCGATATGGGACGGATACAAGAAATCAATACAAGAAAAGATCTCGGGCGGGAATCGAACCCGCGTCTTTCTCATATTGATTTGTTCATAATTTTTCAATTTATTTACGAGTAGCATTAAGAAAATACCAAGTCACAAATACAAAATTCCACTGAAGGAATTTGCGATGATCTCAACAACTAGTATTAACCCTTAACTGGATTCGCAAAAAAGGGCAACATATTTGGTATCTGGGGTTAAATGTGACCCCCTGCGATGAATTAATTTATTAAAATATGAATAGTTAACTTTTTCTGTTTATTATTATTTTATTTAATTAAACATCTTTTAATCTAAGCATCAAACAACTTTTATCACAATTTTAAACACAAGAAGGAACATATTTTTAAACTTTTTTTTTAAACCTTTCATAATCTCTCATTTTTTAACAATATTTTTAAGAGTCAAGTTTAGTAGACTTAAATTCTATAAAAATCTTATAATTATGGATAAATAACTCTTGGTACTATTTTCTTATATAATCATTATAACAAATATAGGAACATTATATGAGATAAATGAAATAATAAAAAAATGACAACCAAAATGTCTTGGTGTCGGGGGTGATTTTTGACCCCAGCAGTGTACGTACCTCTGTTCCCAGTAATATTAGAACGACCAACGTCCGTCGCCCGCCGCACCCCTCAAAGAAATGAGATTAGCTCGATGCGCCGGAGTGTGGGTTACAAAACTGCAAATTTATGTTAAAAAATATGTTGCACTGGGGTGAATTTTGACCCCCGATACCAGTTAAGGGTTAAACGGATTTTCATGCGGTTTTTACGATTAACTCGCCGTTTCTTTTATTAACACTTTCATTATTAATTATCTTATACTTGCGACAATAATTTCCTGGTACAGTATACCATCGCAATGCATGTGGTTCTTAAAAAAAGGCGTAAAGTGGTATTAAGGTTTACGCGCGAGTGATGTCACTGGTGTAGCAATCGTCTAGAGGCGGCGGTGATCACTTACCATCAGGTTACCCACATGCTTGCTTACCACCTTTGTAGTAAAAAAATGCGAAAATTTGAGCATATAATGCTCTACTACCCGTGTGAAGCTGGGGCCGGTCGCTAGTTATATTAAAATAAAACTACATAGGTACATTATCGATGTATAATGAATATTTACAAATAATAGTAATATTATATCTGAACACTGTGAAATAGTCTAGTAAGCCAGATTGGAGAAAGTGTCTGCGTATTTAAACCACTAATCCAATCAAAACTTTTAAATAAAATTTAATATGAAGCCAGTGATAAACTAGCAGAAAGGACTGATTTAAAATGTTAAACGGTAAGGAAAGGAAGCTTCGTAGGAGATTGCTGTTTTTAAACAGAAAAAAAAACATACTTTATCTCTTAAAAATGAGCATCCAACGATTTCATGATTCACTGAGAGCGTTTCCACGAAACCGTGAAATCGAATTCGGCAAACATAGAAATATTCTAATTATTCTTACCTCAGGCATTCAGGAGCGGACCGGCTTTGTTTTGGCGTTGTACTGACAACGGCATGTCAGGTTGCCCATCAGGTTGAAAACGTCTTTAAACGATTTTTAACTCTATATCATGTATGATTTAGAATCGATTGAAGATTAAAGAAATAAAAAATAAGCATTTATTTATCGCCAAGGAGATAGTTTCAATAACAAGATTTCTAGTATATTAATACCTAATAATAATATATTTATTTTCAGATTATGATGATTCAATATTTGTTCATCATTATCATATCAGCCAAGAGACGCCCACTGTTGGACATAGGCCTCCCCCAAGGATCTTCATACCGATCGGCTCTCCCGCATCCACCGGCGTCCCGCGACCTTCACCAGATCGTCGGTCCACCTTGTGGGGGGCCTACCAACGATGCGTCTCCCGGTACGCGGCCGCCACTCGAGGACCTTTCCATCCCAACGGCCGTCAGTCCTACGAGCGATGTGTTCTGCCCACTGCCACTTAAGGTTTGCAATTCTTTGGGCTATGTCGGTAACTCTAGTTCTTCTACGGACCTCATCATTTCTGATGTGATCACGTAAAGAAACCATTGAAGAAAAAATTGAAGACTTTCGTCTTGAGACACTGCGGTAGATGGGTCCCCCAAAACGAATCGAACCAATATTTAATAATAATGGTAATTTAACCACCGGTAGTTTGGGCATTATCTCGCTGCCGATGGACCCGCTAGATGTAGGTTTTTTTATAATATTTATATTTTTTATATTTATATTGTAAAAAAATGTATATTTAAGAATGAAAGTAAATAAAGATCATAATAATAATAACTAATTTAGTTTATTGCTTTCCACATAAGGTAAGTACACAGAATTTATCACAATACAGGACAAAAAGGAGAGCAAAAGGAGGTGACTCAGCATAAGCTCATCTACGATCCAGGATCCCAGATAGCGCTGATTTTCAGTCACTCCTGTTTCTCTAATGATCTTAAGCGAGAAATGAGTCATGAGGGCTAAATAGTTTCTATAGTAACACAAGAAAATTTATTTAATATAAAGAGAATTGTATGTGCAGTAAGGAGGTAGGTATGTGTGTCATGTGGTGTGTGTGTGTGTGTGTGTGTGTGTGATGAATGTATGTTGTATATCATACCTATTCGAAGAAATCTCTTAAGGCTAGCAATTTCCAATACCCAACAATAAGATCTTGTGCAGCTAATTGTTTACTTAGTAAGGCTGCCTTGTAATTTTTCTTAAAACACTTTTCACTCATTTGTTAGAATATTTGTTAGAAACAAATAATTAATATACTAACTTATAAATTCAAACAAATAATGAATTTATTAATTAATATAGTTGTACATACAGTAAAAAAAACTTAGGCCAACAGGCCTCTATTTCACTATCTTTTAAAGGTGCGATAGTTGAAAATTTTTTAAGTTGAAGATTTTGTAATGATGTTTTTTATTTTTAAAGAAAATAAAAAGTCACAAAAATAATATTATTTATTTTTTTAAGCGGATGAATGGAATGGAAGTGAGCTTCATCTGGACTCTTCGTCAATTTATTATATTGTGATTGTAACATAGACATCAGAGACGGCGAACCAATAACACGTGAGTCATTAGTGGTACACAACGAAATATAATGCACCACAATTGAGCACCTTAGTCACACCAACAAATGAGTTGAAGATTCTCATTCAAACACAAATGTTTAATGTAAGGATCGAGTTTATTTTCTTCAACTCACTGGAATGTTGTATGTTAGCAGCGCATCAAGACAACGTTTACTGCCTATATGAAAAAAAATGCACGATCGAGTATGCAGGTTCGCCATCTCTGAAGTAGGCTAGTGTATGGGGCCTAAAATGTACAACAGGGTTGTGAATCGATTGAAATATCGTTTTGAGTACGCTAATGTGTTGTCTACCTTACTCACGCTAATATGAATAAAAAATATCAGTTCTCTGTTCGCCTCAGGCGGTGCGGTACATAAGCGAATTGTATTTTTTGTCGACGCAACATGATACGTTCATTAACATAGGCCAAGCGCATGAGGAGCGTCGGACTCGGAAGTCAACGCGTATTTCCTTTTAGGACGTAGGCAGATGTAAACAGAGAGATCTTGTTACTGTTTCAAATCTGGTTGTATTTGTTGAGGGTTTGACTGATTTTAACTTTTATGTTGACTATTTTAAACTACCTTCGTTATGCGATTGTCTTTTCCACAATCAACAAGTAAATAAATGTCCACCATCGCAAGTGGCTCTACCTTTGATGCAAATGGTTCCTGTACGATTTGTTAATCTACAACTCCTACAAGGTTTGCAGATTCAGTGATTAGGATTACTCTTAGGAGACTACCCATCTCTAGAGTGCACCACGGCAGTTGACACCCTCATCTGGGCCCCGTAGGCTTTTCGGAACCCTTTTTCATCCTGTTTATTTTAGATCATTATAATCCATTGTGTTACATGTTATTTATAATGACTACAGGAAACAGATGAATTCTACTGCGATGGCAGGTGATGCGATGCTAAAAAAGTGACGAAGGTGATAGATTTGTGAAGTAAACGTTATCAATTTAATATCTCATTTCAGAAATAATATCTTCTTCTACTGATTTACTTGGGGTAAATAGAATAAAAGACCTTAATATAGCTAAAACTTAAATTTATTAAATCAGACTCTACATAAACAAATCTCAAAAAGACTATCCATTTCTTAAATAAACACAATTTGGCAAAGTTTACTGTTATGTTTTATGCAAATACATAATTTATATATCCACAGTACATATACGTAAACCTTATATGTATACACTACACATACAGACATTTATATAATATACCTAGGTCCTAGATACATAGCTAGTCAACACTTATCTATGTAAGACCTTTAACTGACATAGAATAAGTACACAAATGACTCACCTTGGTAAGGTTGATGCTACCACTTCGCTTGCCAAGAAGCAACTGAACTAACGCTTTGTAATCCTTAGCTTTTATAACGACCAACCACGTGGCTCGAACAACGCCATGGCTGGTTCGCAACACGTGGCCCGAACAACGAACAACGCTATGTTCGTTCGCCACACGTGTCCCGAACAATGAAAAACGCTATTTCGGTTCGCAACACGTGGCCCGAACAGCGCCATGTCTGTTCGCAACACGTGTCGCGAACAATAAACGACGCTATTTCCGTTCGCAACACATGGCCCGAACAACGCTACGTACGTTCGCACCACGTGGTATCGAAACAATATTTAAAATATTTATTACATAATTCTTGCATAATATACAATAATTAATTTTTAATTAGCAAATAAATATTACTTTATTCCTTATGAAAATATTACAAAATGAAATACAGTAATCTATCACGGCCATACTGACATGTACTTCGCTCTCGAAGTACTACTAAATAATTAATTATCCCTAAAAGGGACTAAATACAAAAATAGTTAAGCAACGGTGATTTCTTGATTTTAAATATGAATGAAAATATTCTTCATCTTAATAAATCTCTAGAATCATATTTTCTTCTTTCTTTCGAAAACTTATATAATGTACATATAAAGTAAAATTTAAATCGACTTTGAGTCATTTAGGTTACAGACGTACAAGCACCCTCCACCCGCTGTTAGTGGGCTATACTTGTACCGCAAAAATGACCAACCAGCGGAAAGTCCTGTCAGCCGAAATTTAAATCATTTATACCTCCGTCTACCGGAGATCCAAATTTATTTAAACCTCTGCCTACCAGAGATCCCTGTACTCTATTCTTGACTTTCAGTCATTAAGGTAACAGACATGAAAGCGCCCTCCACCCGCCGTTAATGGGATACGCTTACACCGCAAAAATGACCGATCAGCGGAAAGTCCTGCCAGCCGAAATTTAAATCATTTATACCTCCGTTTAGCGGAGATCCAAATTAATTTAAACTTCTGCCTACCAGAGATCCCTGTACTCTATTCTTGCTTGACTTTCAGTCATTTAGGTAACAGACATGAAAGCGCCCTCCACCCGCCGTTAATGGGATACGCTTACACCGCAAAAATGACCGATCAGCGGAAAGTCCTGCCAGCAGAGATTTAAATTATCGTTAATTAACTATTTAAACCTTTGCCTATCCTGAATTTCTTTCAATTCACACGAAATCAATCGACGTCACACATTATTTCAAATAAACACCATATATATTTTTTTGAAGTTATGTATCTATTACACTATAAATTGTTCACAATAGCATAGCTTATTCTAACTTATTCACGTAGATTTCTACGTGATATGTACATCTCGATTGATATGTACCTCTTCCATTTCTCCAGGCCAATATCTAATTTTTTCTTTAGCTACTACAATATTTCATAAGTTACCCGTACCTATTAGAGCAAAACGATCATTTGGAATTATGAATAATATTTGGTATGGTCCTTTAAATTTCGGATTCAATTTATAATTTCGCCTATGGTCTTGGGAAACTATATTTAACGCAAAATTCATGTTGTTACGTCGTGTAAAATCAAAACGTTCTTTAAATTTTTCAGCAATTTGCAACAGACGTTATCTGGCTGATATGCGGTCCGCGCCTATATCAATTGTAGGCCCTCCTGGAACGTCCAACACATCCTCCAAACGAGCCTTTATACATGGATGGTACGAGTATATTAGCCTCAACACAGATTAACAAGTGTAAGGGCGAGAATCCTGTAGATTTTTGTACGGTGGTATTGATGGATTGTTAGACTTTCCATAGTACGTTCGGCCAATCTGACGGTTAATTACAGATAGTACAGAGCATTTACCTCAAATAGAAGAAATTACCTCAAACTTCACACCGATGCACGTACAAATTATAGAAAAAATTGCAACTTAAATAGAGTGTCTTTTAATTGCAATCGCAAACATTCTATGCATGTCGACCTTTTTATGGCAAATTCTAATTATTGTAATATTAAAATTAATACCCAATTTTTTGAAAAGATGATATAAGGTGAGTATGGCTTCCCTTTTATATCGATATCACATAAAAAAATCTTTTTACCTTACTTATGCACAACAATTACCTATATAAAATTTATAAATAGTAGAATAAAATCACTTGGATTGAGTACCATTTTTATAAGTCAAAACTGTTTAAGGCACGTTAGTTTTACATTTATATGTATATTTTACCGATTATTGTATGCTGTTTGTTTTCCATGAAAATAAAATAAAATAAAATATCCGTAATAGTGGAAACATAACGTTCGACCTGTCCGTTACTTTTTGGTGTACCAGTAGCAATTAAATGATGTTGAATATGCAATTCCTCAAATAAGGATCTGATTTGATGGCTACTAAAATTTGTTCCACGATCAGAAATTATTAAGGATGGTGTGCCGAATAGAGTGACGGTATCATGTATGATGGGTATTAATTCGTGAGAATTCAGTGTTTATAATAGTCTCAGGAGACAAAATTTCGTGAACCCGTCAACTATGAGTAAAATATATCTGTAAACGTCACTGGACTCAGTGAATGGTCCTGTGCAGTCCAAATGAATTATATGGAAGCGCAACGCGATTTTTTCAGTGGGGTGAAGGTAAAGCGATTTTTTCAGTGGGGTGTTTTGGACTATGATGGCTTTTTCGTTTCACACAAACCAAACAATGTTTTACGGACAAGAGCGACCATACCCGGAAACCAAAAAAGTTCGCGAATTTTGCTAATAGTTTTATCAAAAACTACATGACAGTTTTCGTCGTGAACAAGCGCAAAATATTCAATCTTGTACCTTTTGGGATGTATAATTTTAGTTCTCTGTTCGGTGCAGTAGTAATGTAATAAATTATTAAGAACAACATATTGGTTTGCATCAAGCTCTCTTATCTGTGCCTCGGGGTCATTATGCTGTGCCGTTTCTAACCACGAGCCATTCAATAAGTTGACAATGCTAGGTATAGGAGGGATTTCGACAGGATTGCGACTAGAAAATCCACATGGCTTATGTAGACGCCCTTTTAATATATAATTTCGAAATTAAAATCCTGCAAATATGCCCACCATCTAGCTACACGTGGGGATAGATTCTTTTTATTCACGGTTGCTTTGGTGGCATTGCAATCAGTGATAATTTTAAATTCTATTCCAAGCAAATATACCCGAAATTGTTTCAAAAGCATTGTATATTGATAATGTCTTTAGATCATACAAACAATAATTTGACTCGGCTGGTAAAGTTTTTTTTTACTGAAATAAGCTACTACGTTAGTAACATTACTATATTTTTGAAATAAACAGCACCATATCCGATTGCACTGCCATCTGTGTGAAGTTCTGTATCCAAATCCGGGTTAAAGATTGATAACAAGGGTTTAGACACTAAGTGATCGAGAACATAGTTTTTAGCCTATATCCTGCTCTGGTCCCCAATTCCACGCCTGACCCTTTTTTGTCAATTTCGTAACGTAACAAGAAACAAGACCCATAAACTGTCGTACTTGTTTTATGTTTTGTGGTTTAGGCGAATTTTTCAAAGCAGATACTTTACTTTCACTAGGTCTTACTCCTTCATGTGAAATTTCTCGACCCCAATATTCAATGCTATCTACAAAAAAATTGCTTTTTCAAGTTAATTTTAAGCCCTGTAGCACTAAGAGCTGACACTGTTTGTTCCAAGTACTATTAATTTGTTTGCGCCTAATTGTACATCCTTTCATATCTGTAATTATCTCAATATCCGGATATTCAACAGCATATCGACCAATCAAAAGATCGTATTCGAAATGTTCATCTTTAACAACAAATATATCAAGTTCAATATGAACGTCTTGATATCTAACAGGTACAGTAATTTTGCCTAATATTTTAAAGATACCACGTCGTATTCCACTCAAACTTAACGAATATGGCTTAATACTACATTTTAGTTGTTTTGAAATTGACTCCTTAATAATACTACAGTTTGCTCCCGTATCTATAAGAGATTCTATGAAGACATTGGTTATTGATACCTTTGTCTATTTGAGTTTCGTCGGCCTAAAAATTTAACCGCAGTGCTAGTTGACGGTTTTTCGACACTTCGATTTTTATACCAGCAAACAGATTCGTTATGACCAACCTTTTTAAAATTACTACAAGCAATTTTTTCGCCATCATTTTGTGAAATATTAGTACTTTTTATTTCGGGCACCCGTTTTAATTCAATGCATTGTTAACGCAATTACCTAGCTTGCCCCACTCGTGGCATCTTTTCTCAGAGACGCTGAGATTTAGTTTTGGTCGTTTGTTTTTAGGAGTAGACGTATTGCTGTCGGAATCGTTCTGCTCTAAAGGCCGCCTTTTAGGTTTAACGTAGGTAGAAAAAAGAGATATTAGCTCGGAGGTAGTCTTAGCATTGCTGTTAAACGATGCCATCCTAACATTTACATCGGTAATATTACCACAGATTAATTTGATCAACTGATTTTCAGTAAATGCTATCTTATTGTTACTTAGTAGACGGATCTGCTAAATCAGATGCATAAGACACGGCTTTTTGTTAGTTTTTCGGAAAGACTTCGTTTTTCTGGATAAAGATCTGTGAGATTGTTTCGGAATTTCTCCCACGTTCTTCCCCCGCTAGGTTCCCATGATTCGAACCACAATAATGCAGAGCCCCTTAGGGCCTTACCAGCCTTTGCAACTGTCGCCAAGCTGCTCCATTTAAATTCCTGTGCAAGGGCTTCAATATCCTTGCACCAGCATTCAGCACCACCGTCGCTGGTCGCTGGGTCGAAGCTCGGCAGGTCTTCATCTGCCCCTCGATTAGCGGAGACTGCATCCCATAGCGCCTGCACCAGTTGAGCCACGATAGGAAGTTCTGTAGGTGGAGCGGATCCATTCTGAAACTCAATCAAATAGTATTAGAATGTGGACTTTCGTATCCCACTTCTGATGATAGATTTGTGAAGTAAACGTTATCAATTTAATATCTCATTTCAGAAATAATATCTTCTTCTACTGATTTACTTGGGGTAAATAGAATAAAAGACCTTAATATAGCTAAAACTTAAATTTATTAAATCAGACTCTACATAAACAAATCTCAAAAAGACTTAAAGGCATTTCGTTAACTTCATCAGTGTTACTCATATTGCGTGGGTATTTGTCGTAGTCTTTTCTAAAATAAAGCTCGGATATCACAGATCACACTATTTTAATCACAAAATAGAATATAGAAATCAATTTCACGACAAGATGCACAAGATTACGTAGGATGTAAATCGGACGTAGACGATCTGTCACTTCCGTCTTGCTCCGCCAGCCGTTACTTCAAAAGTGCCTCGTCTTACGCGCCTGTCCACACTGACATTGGACATTAGACCACCTGCTCAAACCTCAGACCAAAAGAAGATATGCCAAAACGGAAGTGACATTCCGTCAGAGTGATTACGCTCTCGTCCGTACGACATTAGCGCCGATATGTGGCGCCTGGTAATTTCTCTAGTTGAAACTAGATGGCGCCAACGCTGCGCCGTCACGGCCGGACTGACCATCGTCCGTCCCCGGGCGATTACATTTTTCTGAAACAATTAACATTCACACATTAACCTGGGTCTTCGTTCGTCTATCCTGACCAAATCGATTGGTTATTCAAGCCACAATCTGAACACACTAGAATAGCGAAACTACTTCGTGCGTCCTTTCGACCAGCCTCGCCAGGTGGACCGGACAACACTCTCGTGAACTAACTAGCAACTAGCTAACCAGATGCATGCGTCCTTTCAACCCGCCTTACAATTGGCGTGGCCCGGCACAACATCATCTGTTTCTGAACCAGGCAAAATGCGTCCCTTCGACCAGTCTTACGAAGACGTGGACCGGACAACACTTTCCTGTTCACAATAGATCACCTTAGCCCGGACAAATGCGTCCCTGCGACCTCTAAGGACCGGACAACACCGTCCCTTCGACTAGGCATCTATTGACCCGGATAAGTACGTCCCTTCGACCACTGTGGACCCGACAATACCATCCTTTCTATCATCATCATCAGCAGCAGGCATGCGTCCTTTCGACCGTACCAGGACCGGACAACATCCTGATTCTATCAAGTGTCAATTACAGCAACTAACCTTATTATTTTAGAAACGATGGACTTCAACTTCTACATCGAAGTCGCCATGATGTCCACTATCGGAATCAGTAGTTGATGAATCGGATCGTGTGGAAGCTACTCATGAAGAGGCTGTCAATGTGACCGAATCCGCTGTAAGAGTATCGGATTGAGTGGATGCGGCGTACGGAGAAGCGGTAATTGTGGCAGAGTCTGCAGTGAGGGTGTCGGATCGATGGGGTGACGGCCAGTCCATACTAGCGTCACAATCATACACTGGTTGTTCATCGTCCGTCGCCGTCACGTCGTCCTCCTTTTCCATAATGCCCATTGCTATCTCAACAAGACCCTTGTGCCCCCTGGGCACCAGCCACAAATTTTCGTGTGCATACTTCAATAAACGCTTAGATCCATCTACAGCTTTTAATTCGAACCTATCGTTATCGAGAACGTTGGTTATGATGAATGGACCCCTAAATTTTTTTGGAAGTTTAGTTTGATTACGTTCAGAATTTTTAATAAAGACGAAGTCACCTTTTGAGTATGGTTTAATAATAGCGCGCCCTTGATTAAAACGTTCGGTGTTAGATTTAGCAGACTTTTGAATGTTATTAGATGCATCAGCGCGAACTGATTCCAAGTTAAGTCTAGATACTATACTGTTATCCGATATTTTGGCAATTCCTAATGAATCAGTACGAATACCGAACATGAGTTCAGTAGGAGTATATTTAGTCACACTCGACCTAGTGCTATTTAATGCGAGTTGGCCATTGCCTAACTCCTATCGTTAGCAAACTCTTAAGAGTTCGCATCACTTTATCCACTTGGCCATTAGCTCTACTAGAACCTGTAGCAATAAAGTGGAGATCGATGTGATGGTCAAAGCAAAACCGCTTAAACTCGTTGCTTATGTAACAACGACCTTGACCAGAAATTATTTTTTTAGGTGCTCCGAATAAGAAAACTGCCTTTATAACCGCGGTAACTGCACTCGCAGCATCGAGAGACGTGCTATGCTCTAACAAAACGTATTTTGTAAAGGCATCGATAATGACGGAACAATATTCCTTTTGGTCGCTTTTCCCGCTTAACTTTCCCGTGAAATCTATGTGTAATGTATGCCATGGCGTAGAGACTTTGGGTATGGGATGAAGTCTGATAGGTTGGGCACCAGAAGGCCCTTTTGAAGCACGACAAACGATACAGGAATCGACAAATCTTCGTACTTCGTTGATAAGCGTCCAGACAAGCGACCGTGGTACAATGAGAAGCCAAGATGTAGTCTTATTGCGATTTATTTTCCGGTATAAGATTCCGTTCCTAAAATCGTAAGTTTGAGCTACCGTCTCTGGAAGATCTCCGTTAAGAAACCTGGTGATGGTGTCCTGAATCTCGCTATCTCGCTGCTGCTCGACTGCGAGCCATCCCTCATGTAACTCAACATAACGTACTGTCTTGTGGACTGCAGCAGGTTTCTTATCACGGAGAGCTACCACAGCCCTATTCGCAAGATCAACAGGTTGGTGGTTCCTAGATAGATAGTCTACACAAAGTCTATCGGTACCATCTTTCTTTTTTACTAGTAATATAGGGCTAGAGCTAAAGGGGACGAGCTTTTTCTAATAATACCAGCATCCAAAAGATCTTTTATTTTCTCCCTATTTGTTTTTCGGAGGGTGCTAACCTGTATGGACCTCTCTGTGCAACTTTACTAGGATCAATCAAATTAATAACCATACGACCAGTTGAGACGCGTTTTACAGGAGTGCCCTCAATAAAATGATCTGAATACTTCTTTAAAATCATTATTAAATCGTCCCTGTCCCTTCCAGTTAAATCAGTATCAATAGAATTAAAATCAAAATCTGATCTTTTTACACATAAATTAGTCCATTCAATAGAAGTTATCTTCAAACCAGAGTCATCAATCGAAATACATACACCATTTTCTAAAATATCCCTACCTATAATTACATCTTCAGAAATAAAATCATCCGGCACTATGTGAAACAATAGAGTTACTGATATAAGTCCCCAATCATGATTGTGACTTAAACCTGTAACTTACATTCAACGTAGTCCCCACCTATACCCTTAAGATACACTTGACATTCACGCCTGGTACCCGTCAAGCAGAGAGATGTGCCCTCCTTTACCAAAGAACATCACGAGCCACTATCGAAAAGGAAAGATACATTCTTACCGGACGACGTCAGGAAAGTACCTCTCGAAGCTCTGCTTTCGCAAATGTTGACCTCTTTTACCACCATCCCAGCATTTTTGTTCGGACATGTAGTGGAGACATGCCCCGGCTTCCCACACACGTAGCATATCACGTCCGGTATCTTATCGTTCACACGAGTTGTTCCCATCTCCCTTTGAGTCACCGTTCCAAGTTCATCGCGGCGCCGTCGTTTGCAATCCACTTGCTTATGTCCAGGTACTCCGCATGAATGGCATTTTCCAACAAACTTTGACTCAGACAGGCGAGGCTTCTTTGCGTCATATTCGCGATCATTTTCTTCAGCGCGTCGTTTTATTGAAATGCCACCGAGAGCACGAAATAATTGATTTTGAGTGGTTATAACGTGAGAGTTCAGCTCGCGCCTTATAACTGAATCTTTGTGAGATAAAACAGAAATCACAAATCCAGAAGTAACTTCTTCGGACATATCAACCTTAGGGATCTTCTCGATTAAGCTCCAAAGGCGCACGGCGGCTTCGCTTGCAGTTTCTTTTGGACTAATTTGAAACCGCCAAATGTCATCCAAGTAGTCTTGGATGAGCTTTGCTTTGGAAAACTTTGCGATGAGAGTTTGCTTCACTACATCCCAAGATAGATCATCGATGCGAAGTTGCGTCAAGAAAGAAGCAGCACGTCCTTTTAGTGAGTTTGTCAAAGCCATGAGTAAGTCCACACCGGCTATCCCTTTATTTTTAATAATTAGCTCGGTGACGCGGCACCAACCCTCAATATCGGCATCACTATCATCCGGATTGAACTGTAGTAATTGTACAGTACTCACATTAAAAGACGTGTTCGGTTGCGGGACAGCCAATATCCGTGATAACAAAGCTTCTATCCGGGTTAACAATCGAGTTCCATCTTCCTCAGAAGGTCGACTCGCATGCTCATTCGATCCCACTTCTGATAAAGGCATTTCGTTAACTTCATCAGTGTTACTCATATTGCGTGGGTATTTGTCGTAGTCTTTTCTAAAATAAAGCTCGGATATCACAGATCACACTATTTTAATCACAAAATAGAATATAGAAATCAATTTCACGACAAGATGCACAAGATTACGTAGGATGTAAATCGGACGTAGACGATCTGTCACTTCCGTCTTGCTCCGCCAGCCGTTACTTCAAAAGTGCCTCGTCTTACGCGCCTGTCCACACTGACATTGGACATTAGACCACCTGCTCAAACCTCAGACCAAAAGAAGATATGCCAAAACGGAAGTGACATTCCGTCAGAGTGATTACGCTCTCGTCCGTACGACATTAGCGCCGATATGTGGCGCCTGGTAATTTCTCTAGTTGAAACTAGATGGCGCCAACGCTGCGCCGTCAGACTATCCATTTCTTAAATAAACACAATTTGGCAAAGTTTACTGTTATGTTTTATGCAAATACATAATTTATATATCCACAGTACATATACGTAAACCTTATATGTATACACTACACATACAGACATTTATATAATATACCTAGGTCCTAGATACATAGCTAGTCAACACTTATCTATGTAAGACCTTTAACTGACATAGAATAAGTACACAAATGACTCACCTTGGTAAGGTTGATGCTACCACTTCGCTTGCCAAGAAGCAACTGAACTAACGCTTTGTAATCCTTAGCTTTTATAACGACCAACCACGTGGCTCGAACAACGCCATGGCTGGTTCGCAACACGTGGCCCGAACAACGAACAACGCTATGTTCGTTCGCCACACGTGTCCCGAACAATGAAAAACGCTATTTCGGTTCGCAACACGTGGCCCGAACAGCGCCATGTCTGTTCGCAACACGTGTCGCGAACAATAAACGACGCTATTTCCGTTCGCAACACATGGCCCGAACAACGCTACGTACGTTCGCACCACGTGGTATCGAAACAATATTTAAAATATTTATTACATAATTCTTGCATAATATACAATAATTAATTTTTAATTAGCAAATAAATATTACTTTATTCCTTATGAAAATATTACAAAATGAAATACAGTAATCTATCAAAGGCATCATTTCAAACAGTTCCTCAAAATCTCACTGTTAAAGAGCCGGTAGAATACGTAGAGAGAACCAAAGTCCCTTCGTTGCTCCAGTGTCTCCATTGAAGCTGTGATATTGGGATCACTGACTATACGGAATTCTCGTCTTTGCAGAGAGTCAAGAAGGAACATTCCAGATGCGCTGCAGAAGCTCTGCTAATCTTACGTTACCCCAAACCACTTTCGATCAGTCACCCAGCACAACACAACCGGTGTCGCATAATCTACGCCACCGCGGAAAAGTGCACGCTCAAATCAAAATGGCCGCTCGAAATTGAAATGCAAATGAGTGCCCGGAACGACGCCCGTATTTGCAGGCAGCTAATGGATTTCAAGTGCAACATTGTTTTGCAACGGCCCAGCAAATGGATATGGACTATGGACATTCACCGAACGTTTTTATAGCTAGTGGAGCTGCGATTGGCATTAACTGCGGTTGCATTGTTGAGGATATTAATCAAGACTTATTTAGCGCTCCGCAGAGGGTGACTCAATACTCGAGTCGTTTGCGAGAGTAACTCTATCTCACACAGGGGGGTGTTAAGAGGTAGACCTGGCATTCTGCCGGGCTAGCCCTACACACGCTTGCCCTCTAGCCAACGGCGGGTACGATGCGGTCACGCATTTCCCCCCGAGGGTAATTATGTCACAATTTCTGCTGCCAAACACCGTGCTTGCATTGCTGTGTCCTAGTTCGAAGGTTAAGACAGGCAGTGACATTTTTGGGTACTGTGACCTAACCATGGATTATTGACTTAACATCTTATGTCACAAGTTGACAGCGTACATTGAGATCCTTGCAGGGGTTGTAGATTTGGAAAACTAACTGAAACCCCGTGTACAAGGGTATTGTTACCACTTACCATCAGGTCATCAGACTGCTTGTTTGCCAACATAGTTGTATAACAAACCACTCGGTTGTGTAGCGTTAGGGATGACGTCTTAAGACGAGTCATTAATTCTTATTACAAGTGATTGCTTGAATATAGTAAACTAGCTGTGCCCGCGAACTTTTTCGCCTTAGAAGTTCAAAGAAAAAACTGTACCTAAATCTACTTTCCCGCGGGAACGACTCACTTTTCCGGGATAATAAGTAGCCCACATGTTAATTTCTGTCGTAATCCGTCTACCTAAAAAATTTCATTCTAATCCATTTAGTAGTTTTATCATGAAAGAGTAACAAACCATACATCCATACTTACAAACTTTAGCGTTTATAATATTAGTAAAGATTTTTGTTTAAGAAAATCATTACGTAGCGCACTGAATTTTGAGCTTCACATATTGTCAAGCCTGAATAAATATATGTTGCAGTCAGAACCGACACGAGCTGATGCGATGCAAAATCGAAGTTCATTTTGCATAGTACACACCTACATTATATTCAATAGCGCAGGAGATTGAGGCAACGTACTGATATGGCCAATGCGGATAGCAGTGTGCATGAAATTTATGTAATAATTACAGGATAGGACAGTGCGAGTTTCCACGCACAAATAATTTCCAGCGAGCCATTTCAAGCAATTCTGCGGATACCCTCTAAATCAGTTACCGGAAATTTCTACTAGTCGTTTGCTGTTCAATGCTGTGGCAGCGCGCTACATACTGAAGTGGGAAACCATTCCCAGCAATGTATGTCGAACGATGCGCTCGAAAATTTGGTGATAACCGTAGAGAGTGAGCCTTTCTATTTGGGTGTGTATCGAAAAACAATGTGCAGACTCCATTAGCAAACCCGAGTGAAGATGAAAACAAATATTGGTTGTAGCTCACGCTTTTAGCACTTTGTTACTTGTTGTACCGATATGATCAGCTATAGAGAGATACATGTTGTAGTTTTGTATCTATTTCATCATCATCATCATTATCATCGCCCCACACACGTCAACTGCTGGACATAGGCCTCTCCAAGTGCACGTCACTGAGCACGATCCGCAGCTACTCTATTCCAGCTTTTGCCAGTCACCTTGCGAATATCGTCGCTCCACCTAGTCTGAAGACGTCCTACACTTCGCTTGCCGACGTATGGTGTTCACTCTATCACCAATCATCTATCCAAGATATAAACATCTGGATGCTGGGCTCGGGTCTTTCCTTAAACGGTAAGTAATTGACCCACGGGATGGAGTTTGTAAGGTTTTGTTTGGAGTTATTCATCTCTTCGCAGAAATTTCATAGTCGGCTCTTGCTACATCCACGGGAAGAAAAGTAGCGATGACACATGCATCCTATCTTACCTATCTTTTGCTAGAATTATTTTACTTTTATAGTAAGTCAGTCAATTAAATTCAAATTCAAATTCAAATTCAAATTCAAATTCATTTATTTCGACAATAGTCATAACAATACCATCAATTTAAAAATATGCTAAAAATATACAAATCAATAATATCAAATTAAATTACATAGAAACTCCTTTATAAAATTACAAAACATAATAATATAATAAAATTAAAGTTAAAGTTAAAATTAAAGTTTGTTAATAAATTTAGATTAAAAGCAAAAATTATAACATAAAATAAAATCATGTCAATTAAATAAAATTGTATAAAATAAAATCATGTCAATTATATTAAATTAAATTTCACAAGTTACCTAACTACCATAAAATAAATATTAGTACAATTTGTTTGCCAGTACATGAATCATGTGACAATGATTCATGTACCGACAATCAAATCGGTTTGAGAATGTTCTGAGGATGCTGTTGGGACTGGTCCGGACCCTGCGCGCCAGGGATGTGCACCGCTTGCGGATGGTCGTATAAAAGCAGTCGACGCGACCTTCCGCGAACATCCCCGACGCGCTACATCTCCGAGGCAGCCCCATCAGCACCCTGAAGGCATTATTGAACTGGACGCGGAGAGCATTGTACTGTTTATGCGTATATGACACCCACAGGCCGCAAGTGTAGAGGGACGTACAAAATGCCCTAAAAAGAGTAATTTTGACAGCCCCCGAACACCGAGCAAACCTACGGGCTATCATATTTGCTCTCACAGACAATGACCTCCGCTCCCTCTCGATGTCCACATCATCTTTCAGGCTGGAAGTCACATAGTGCCCCAGATATTTAAATTGTTCTACTCTGCTTATTTCGATGCCATTTAGTCGGATCGGAGGAACAGTATCCGGTGATTTATTTCCTCTAGCCTGAAAGACCATGTACTCTGTCTTTTTTGCGTTATAAATTAGACCATGTTTTCTCGCATAACTTTCACAAATAGATAAAAGCTTGTTCAAGCCACAGACCGAAGCACTCAGTAGCACCATATCGTCTGCGTAACTGATGTTGTTGACACAGACGTCATCAATATGGCAGCCGACACGAGTGCTGCTGAGCTTCTCTATCAGGCCGTTGACGTACAGATTGAAGAGCCTCGGCGAGGTCAACCCTCCCTGCCTCACCCCGCACCCCAACCTGTACGGCTCCGAATGCTCCTCTGACCACCGGACAACATTGACCTGATTCAGATACCAATATTTGAATATTTTTATAACTCCTTTAGGCACAGAAACATCATTTAGCTTTTGCCATAAAATGTCGTAACACACAAGGTCAAACGCCTTCGAAAGGTCAAGAAAGACTGCGTAAATCGGGGTGCGCCGGTCCGTGTAGTACTTGACAGTTTGCTTTAGACACAAGATAGCTGTTTCCGTCGAGAGGCCAGGTTTAAAACCGAACTGGTTATCATGTATTTTTAGATAGCTATCAAGATGAGTTTTAAGCAAACCGTCAAGCACTTTAGCCAACACAGTAGCTAGAGATATTGGTCTATAGTTATTGTGATCACTTATGGGCCCGGTTTTACTCTTCACAATTGGAACCACCACAGTCCTCATCATATCCGCTGGTAAGTATGAATGCCCTATACATAGGGTGTAAAACATTGCAAGCACACGAGGTAAGTGAACACCAGCATACTTTAGATGTTCAATGCTTAAGCCATCGTGACCAGGAGACTTGCCGCGCGACATTGATGTAATAATTTTCTTGACATCCTTCGCCTTAAATATAATGCAAGTCTCCTGCTCACAACAACCATCCACACTAAACGACTGCGACGGGTCCAACGATGTAGTTACAGCAAAATGATCTCTGAACATATTGGCAATATCTTTCGAGTCACTTAGTCCACTGACACTCACAGGAAGGCTCGGCTTGTGATTTAATTTATTCGTGGATTTCCAAAAACTACTGAAATCACGCTTAGAGTGTTAATTAAATTGTGTATGGCAGAGACATCACCACAGCTCCTATGTCCCCACCGAGGGGATCGAGCCTAAAGTGTTTAGGCCTTAGTCAACCACGCTGGCCCATTGCGGATTGGTCGACTTCACATACACCTTTGAACTTCTACGCATATGTATGCAGGTTACTTCGTGATGTTTTCCTTCACCGTAGGCAAATGTACGAATGAAATTCGAAAAATGAAGAACACATTAGCACATGGCAGGATCAAACCCCGGACCTCCCGATAAGAAGGCCAGTGTCGAGTCCACAGCGCCACCGACGACGCTCCCGTTAGTGATATAATGTACTGTTAATGTCGATACTTCTGATAAATAAAAGCTGACAAGTTTCTAGCGCCCAATCTTATTACCAGCTAAAAATTAACAAAAAATAAAAACCGACTTTTAAAACACCGAAAAGTTAAAAATATTATAAGACCCACCACATAACCCCACTTCCCCCCAATGTGTATGTTCTCCTATTGGGATAAAAATCACTATCTGGCCTCGGCATAGTGTACCAATTGCAAAACTAGAAAACATTTTTTAGTTCCGCCATTTTACAAGATGGCTGCCATATATAATTTTGATTGAAATTAATTTTAACGGGGTTCGATTTGCAGGACCCAAAGGGGAAATGGCGATTTTAGGCCCAAGAATGCACAACAAATTTGATGCAGTAGAAAAATATAAAATATTCGTATTTAATTTTTCGTTCTATCCAGATATCTCTAAATGTTAGATTATATCTTCTTTACATAGTATAAAAGAAAGTCGCTCCCACTGTCTATTCGCTTAGATCTTTTAAACTACGCAATAGATTTTAATGAAGTTTTCAGCAATAGATAAAGTGATTCAAGAGGAAGCTTTATATGTACATATAACCAGCGATCCGCCCCGGCTTCGCACGGGTAATATAACTTATCCAAGCTGGCAAAACCGCGGGCAGAGCGCTAGTTTTTAATTACACAATAATAAAACGATTGCAGGAAGTGAACCATTACTATGCTATTAGTGATATTCTAACTTGCTTGTGCAAAAAATATCTTAAAATCGATAACTATTTTCGATGTCAAATCGAGAATTTTATTTTGGTACTTTCTTATTAAGATCTCCTAAGTCGTTGCGTTATATGGTATTACCTGCTCAATTTTTAGATGATGTTCTCGTTTGACAATAACATAAACTAATAAAAAAAATAAGAAATCTTTATATCTCCGCAATGTCTTCCTCAGTAATGGGTTGCACATTGTGTAACATTTATTACTCATGATATAATGTGTACAATTCTTAATATTATATTAGTAAACATAAATAACATATTACCATAATGGTTAAGTTAAACATTTATTGATTCCACGAAAAAGATAAAAATACATTAAATAAGATTCACCAAGATTTTTTATATTTTTCTTTTACCAATAAAATACTGGTATTATCCGCTATTATTTTCACGTTCATTTATGTGTGCGTTGTGGGCCTAAGTTAGTATGGTCATCTGCCATTCCCCTTTGAACTCTGTTATTCCTAATAATATTAATAAGACAGCAGGTTTCCAAAGATATTGAAAATTTTTGTGGGCGCTAAAGTTATATTGAGATCGAATATTGACGTGGCTAAAATTTAGTAAATGGCTTTTATAACCGATATTATCTGCCCACGTTTTTGACGTGATCAAGTATATAATACGGACATACCATCATTCCGTATAGATTTTGGTCCTGATAGTATACATGTAATTGAGCCAATATCGATACAGATTCCAGCAAAATACAGCTATTAAGTGATAACCGTCGCCCATAACACCCGCAACCCCAAAAGGCTTACAAGTGCGTTGCCGACCTTCAGGGTAAGAATACGCTCTTTTCTTGAAAGTTTGAAGTTCGTATCGGTCCGGAAATACCGCAAGTGACAATTCCTGGCTGTCGACGATTCCTCTCCGTTGAATGCGGTCTAGTGGGTATTTTCAATGGTCTCGCGCCCACTCATAACCAAAAATCTCATAACTAATACGTAAAGGTCCCACTCATAACTGCTGATGTGAGAAGACGAAACTCATAACCAACACAACTACACGATTATGTACAGTCGCTTTAATAATTATTAACAACATTAACAAATAAAGGTGAATAATATTTTAAATCAAAGTAAAATGCTTGGTATAAAAGAGGTGTAAAGAGACATCTTGCAGGTCGGCAAGGTGAGGGTGGCTATTGCGGTGTGTAATCTCTCTTCCGCATCAAAATTAGGCAGCACAAACAATACAGATGACAAAATGTTTTTTTTTTTTACAAAATATTAAACCGACTTCAAAAACACCAAAAGTTATAAATAATATAAGGATACAAACAATATCACAGTTTTATATTGAAGGCCGTGCCAAATTTTAACTTGTACTTATATTTTTTAAGATTTTCCAGGTGATTATTGCTTGGCACCGACTTTAATATAAAACTGTGATGTTGTTTGTATTCTTATATTATTTATGACTTTTTGGTGTTTTTGAAGTCGGTTTTATTTTTTGTAAACAAAAATTCTTTTCAATCTTTTTAGTTAATTTAAAATACCAAAACCTTATCCTAAATGTAACAAATACTTTTCTGAAAACCGCATCAAAATCGATTCAGTTAAACGCGAGATAATCGCGGACAAACATACATACAAACATACAGGTCAAATTGAGAACCTTCTTTTTTTTTAAGCGACTTTGAAAAAGGAAGAGGTTCTATGTTCGACTGTATCTATTTTTTTGAAGTCCGTTAAAAAGGATCTGCTTATTTCATAAATGAAATTTCTTCCAGCAGACCTGCGAAAGGAGAAATTGTAATATATAAGAATTAGCGTGTATAGCAGCTTAGAAGGCGATCAAATAGTAAAAAATATATAAAATTAAAACCATACTATATAACATACTAAATAAAAAAATATGTAGAAATACCTATTACACAAATAATATGAATATTATTAAATGTTTATATATCATAATTAGGACTTGGATAGATAGTATTCCCTTATGCGGTGCTTGAAAGAGTGGATGAGATGTAGCTATCAGGACAAATTAATTCTCAATCACTTCTCAATATTGTTATTTTTGTTGAAGATGTCACGGAGAGAAACTATTTATGCCTTCCTCGCACTAAGATTTGTTTAGTGCTTACCCGTGGTACTACCGTTGGTACTACTGTTAGTATAGTACTACGGGTATTTTTTTGTTGCCCGATCCCGGATTTGGTGACAATGAGACTAATCGAGAACTATACCCCCTCAATTAAAAAAAAGAATTTTCCAAATCGGTTAATAAATGACAGAGCTGCAGAGTTATGAGGTAGCAAACTTAGAAAAAGAACATACAATGGAAATGATAAAGTCCCCCTTTTTGTGAAGTCGGTTAAAAAATCAAATGAAATCAAATTGAATGTTGCTTTTAAAAAAGTTTCATTAAAGCGTTCCTTAATCTCTTCAAAATAATATAAATATTAAAACTGATAGTTACCCACATGGTATTCTCTGATTGTCAAAGATAATAAGTAGTACTACCGGACACGTGAGTAGTACCACGGGTAAGGACTGGATTTTTTGTGTATTGCGTCTTGAAATGACAGTTAAGACTGTGTTGCCGTTTCTACTGTAACTAAATATTTATTTTTAGTATGAAATTATAAAACAAAAAGTACCTAGTATATAATAGTAAGCAAGCACTATTGGTCTCAAATGTACTTTAAAGTAGTTCACAGTTTAGGTATTTGCTTTTTTTATGTTCGGTTATGAGTTACTCCTCTAAATTAAATATTTTATAAGTTTAAAATACATTTCATAACCATGGTTATGAGTGGGTCCTCAAGTCAGTTATGAGTCGCCACATTTTATTACAGTTATGAGTTTCTGGTTATGAGTGAGCGCGAGACCTTTTCAATTTGCTATTACAGCGTGTATTTTTTTTAGTGATTTTAATACCAGCTCGCCGAAGGTAATTAAATTGGTCTAGTTTAGGCGGAGGAAACAAGGGACTACGAAATGTTTATTTTGTGTATTTTTCATAGGTATATCTTCGGTCCCGTGGAGGCCTGCGTGCACGGTTGGCCCCGTGCACGGCGCCGTAAGGCCCTCCGTCTGGGGATTGCCCTGGTGTTCTCGGGCAATCCCCCCTTGGCGATAGCCCGACCGACCTGGTCGGGCTTGCCCGGACGCGCTGGTAGTGGTAGTCGCAGTGTGGACCCTACCATGCGCGCCCACAAGGGCAGGGAGAACACCGGGGGGTTTTAGTGGGTCGGCCTGACACTGTGACGGGCCAGCCCCACACACACCCGCCGTCTTACAGTGCCATCACGCATTTCCCCCCTAAAAAAAAAAAAAAAAAGTATATCTTCGGTCCGAGTACAATTTATTGTATCTATCGCTCTCAGCTCTTTTGTTCAGGAGCACAGCGGCAGCGCAACAGCAATACATTTTACAAATACCTATTTTTGAATTCTCTCGACCTTAGGTCTTTTGCTTAAATATCGTTGCCCTAAATACTACACAATATGCAATAGCATGAAACACGGCACGAACATAAATTCAGCGAAACATTTCCCATTCGAAAGTCCACTAAAAGATCAGTCGGGTGATAAATTCCCCTTTTATACAAACACACATGGAGAACGCTGATCAAGATGAGTCGTGCGTCACTGAATACAACCTCTATCTGAGATCTATGCGTAGGTACTCTCAGGTCAAATGTTTTGCTGACCTGTTAAAAATAACCCTTGTGTTGGACGTTGTCTTTTTTCAGCGTGTTTGTTTGGTGATTTTTGGAAAATGATGACGATTTTTCTTTCAATATAATATTGTGTCACACGTCGCTCACACAGTTCGGCCAACGAGATGAAGATTTTGGGACACCAAGTTCCGAGCCGAGTAATCTCCCAATTTGGTGCCAAACTTCTTCCCTTGAGACCTTTAATGAAATCTTGCGTTTACCACAACAAACCACAAACCTTGCAAGTCTTGAAAGCAAACATTGAAGAAGAAATCGCCAATTTGTAGTCAATTGTTTTGCGAGCAACATTTTAAAATACTGTAAAATGAACACGGATTGTGCATCAGCTCGGGACGTGGTCTTTTGACCGTTATCATTTTTTCAACCTAATTTCATCAAATTTACATCTTAAACTTTCATGAAATCAGAGCTATTTTTACGAGCTTTTATTTACTTTCACCTGTCCCGGTGTCTGTAATGAAATCTTGCAAGTTAAATTTGACCCACTTCCCGGTTTCTAATTGTGCTGTAATTTTGCATGCATATGTATATCGCGTGACAATGCAATATGATGATGATATAAAAGTTTGTATTAAAAAAATATATTTTACTTGTTTATTGTTTCTAACAAAATGGTAGCCAATTCACATTAGTTGTGACATATTAAATAATAATAATAATAGATTTATTGTGCATAAAATTTTACAAATAGCCATTTTACTTTTGCCGCAACATATATAACAAGCAGAAGTGTTTCGAAAGCGGACAATAAAACTTTTTAAATTACCTATCCAAACAAACAAAATTTCCATAACATATGCATTAGTACGAGCGCACACGACCGATAATCGGCCACGGACTTTTCGACCGAATTTTTGTGCGGTGACGTAAGTATACATTTACGAACGTTCTATTTTTCACCTATTATCGGATCGGCCGGGATACACCGATATTATTTGACCGACTTTTTGTAGTTCGCGTGCGTTGCAAAGTAGAAGTCAATTTTTCATTTTCCACCGTCAAAAAATCGGCACCGAAAGTCGGTCGTGTGCATTCGCACTTAGATATAATCATTAAATTAGTAACACAAGCATTAGATAATCCTATGAAGTGAGAATTTAAGTCATTCCAATCCAACCAATCTGTTATTAAACACCAATATAGTATAGGTACAGCATGGCAAAAATGTGTTTCGTGTTTCATAAAATAGACAATCTTTTCACCGGCATCCACAAATTATTCAAATCCGAATGCAATTCCGATTACCCACTCGATTGTGGGCCATCGATAAAATTGGAATCGACTGAAAATCGATTAATATTCAAATCGTGTAAAGCCGGCCTGTAACAAAGGAATCATATAAATGGCCTTACACTTGTTTATGCGCGAATAATGGGATTGTGATAGATGCAAAAAAAGGGTGTGGCTCTTGTGTGAGTGTTATAAAGGGTGTATGGTTCTAGAGTCTCTTTTGTGGTACTAATAAATATATATTTATGTGAGCTCAACTCAGACTTTGTTGAAAAAGTAAGTAAGCGTTGCCGAAAGGATATTCGGTATTTAGTCCTCTGTACCATACCTATTTCTGCCGCAAAGCAGCGCTCATTGACAGTAAATAAATGATAACTGTTATTTAGACTAAGCAGCAAGCTAGCAGCATACACTGTCTTTGTAAGGGTATGACCAACGAATAGATAGATAGATAAACACTTTATTTACAACTTCAACATCACACACATACCTACTCGTACATCTTAAAATTAAACTTATATTAACAATTAAAACAAAACAACAATACAAACAATTTGTAACCCTATGAGTCCAAATACACATGCACCTATCGGATCACACGGCTTGTGTGTGCTGCTGAAGTGCAAAAAGGGTGATGGCTCAGTGATAGTTTTTGTCCACATCGCAGGACATGGACAAAACGCTGATATTCTGCCACGACCCGAGGGCTTTGTGCTCGCAATATTAAAGCAATGTCTTATGAAATAAAATAAAAAAAGAGTTAAGAGTTGATAACCTACTTCAATTTTTAAATATAAAAGAAAACTATGTTGTAAAATTTATAAAAAAGCTTTGTTGACAAATTGTGTATAAAAGATTAATAAAATATGTGGCTAAGGCTATATAGGGATATAGGGACTTACTGCTTCCTATATTGGAGGCGGAGAAGCTCCGGCCCGAGTGTTGCCATCCGTCCGGATAAAGCCGTACAGTGTCTTTGCCTGACAAGAGGGCTTGTCCGGCCAAATTTGACTGCGTCCGGCCCGTCCGGCTTTTGTTAGGCTTTTTATACTATAGTTCAATCAATTCAATCGATCACTTCAGTTAGTAGCGAACGAGCGAGCGAGACGAGATTGGCTGACTCGTTGCAACTGTGTGTTTCATTAAATTTTTTATCAATAATCCCTTATTTTAACGTCCGGGTTGGTATTCAAAAGTCCGGCTTTTAAATATGTGACTTATTCGATATTTTTGTCAATTTTTAAAAAGTCCGGCTTTTTGACGGGTAAGTCCGGCTTTTTGATTTTTAGAGATGGCAACGCTCCGGCATTGAGGTTTACTCGGGTATGAGGACACCAGCTAAATCTCCCGCTAGTAGACACGAGTCCTACCTACGGGATACCCATGGGGGCGGTCTAGTCAATTTAGCCCTTTGGCAGTGTAATTAGATTATCCCGCCTTAAAAGCTTGCAGAATCGCGTCTTTTGCATGAACTATTTTCAGGTGAGCAGTGCTTTTTTTTCCAATTTAAAAAAATTAAATAAGCTACCAAAGCACCATTCGTAATCAATGGAATAATTGTAAACATTTATAATAAACAGCACCGCTATCGACATTAAAAAGCTAGTTTGCCCGAGCAGTGGGAAGTAATGAAAAGCGCTCCGCCAATCACCAATCCTGTCCCTTGCGGCACATCAATCAAACCCGTAAATTGTCATGTCCCCGCAGCCCGTACTCGGTGTACCACCCACCGATATGATTTACTTTCGCGGCCTAGAACTTTGTCGTGAATATGGCAGATGATTCAGATGATTAGATGCAAGTATAAAGGCCGTGAGGTTTTATAATACGTTTGGTCCAGTGGTTAGTACCACAGAACACAGAAAGAGGTCTTTCCGTGTTCTGTGGTTAGTACCACGACGAACGTGGTTGAATAATACTTTGCTTGCACTAACTGTAGTGATGAACAGGTCTTTAGTGGAAGACGTGTATAGAGAGACGTAGCATTGTCCGCTCACAAAGGGAAACGAAGCAACGTTGTAGGTCACCAGAACAGATGGGTATGAGCAGGACAAATCCAATCGTCTTAGATCCTCGGAGCTCATGAGTTGCTGGATTAATTTATACTAGCAGCGCGCAGAAAGTTTACTAATGAGTACCCCTCCCGCATCCAGTCACCGTATTCCGTGTTCGCCTGGCTAGTACCGCAGGTGTACTAATCGTTGATGGGTGACGTTCTTCATGACGTCATCGCAAACATCCTGCACGCGGCTGGCAGTTCTCTAATAGAGAGGTGAGAACCTAAGCACGCAAATGACTGGTCATGAGTGTTCATAGTCAGCCGTTTACATAATAATAGTATTACATGAGTATTTTTAATACCGTATTATGTACAGTTGTATACAGGACTGCATGCTACACGCATTGTATCACTCATTTTTGTAAACATGGAGTGGAGAATTTACAGCATGGCTGTAAATACGGCTGAAGGTATTTATCACCACATACAAACTCCTCGAAGTTTAGGTGGTGTACATGTCATGTATGCTTAAGTGTATTTGTATTCATAAATATGTTAAAAAAAGATAAAAGACAAAACGACACATAACGCAATTCGAAGCGAATTATAACAATAGTAAAACTGTTTACGAAATCTGCAATTTTGTGCCAAAATCAGAGACTACAAACCTTTAACCACAGTCCGTTGCATTTGTAACGTATTTTAACGTGTCAATATGAACAGTCGGTACTGTATCAACACATTAATATCATCAAAGAGTCTCTCAGTTTCGCGCACGGTCAATTAGCCGCGCGGGGTGGTAAACCTTTCGATTAAAATGTTCGACGCGACCGATGATCAAAGGCTGATGGCTTATTTATCTGAATGGAAAATTTTGAATGTGGTACGGAATTAAATGTGCAGCTTATTCTGGATGTGCTTCTTTAAACTATTCTATTCTATTCTTTGCTCAGTGGCGCTGTCCTTAAGGATTCCGCCAGCTTCAAGTATTCTGCTTAGATTTTTGTTGCCGCGATATTAAACTCTGCCTTTGCTTCAGGCTTCTTTAAACAGAATAAATATTTGTTTTGATTGAAAAAGGTTATTATGGTTATTACTGATAAAAAATAATTACAATTGTGTTGACAATTATTATTTGATAGTCTGTTTCTATCGTTTCTCGACGTACCTAAATTTATGAGTATTCTATTTAGCTACACTACTACCACTAAATCAATTTTAGTAAAATTTTGAGTGAATGTAGTTTAAGCCCTGAGAAAGGACATAGGGTACTTTTTCTCCTGAAATTTAATGAGTTCCACAGGGAACGCGTGATATCCGCGTACTCGCGATATAACAATACCACGCAGAGGCAGTCGCAGGCACCAGTTAATTATAAAACAAATAAATTGGAGAACAGATCAGAAGAAAAATAATGAACACTGTCGTTCATGTTTATTTCGGCTGGATCACTTATCGCGAGGGCTCTGCAGGAGACGCATCCAGCGACGCTTATATCTTAGAGCCGTCATAATATTGGGTGTTTATTGAATTAGGCTTCGCTTTATGCCGGACCTACGGCTACATGGCTTCTGTGGTTTGCGATTGAAACGCGTAACTGCAGTGGAACTTCGCATCACGAGATCAATGGTCAGTTTTAACTCTGTTACTTCTTTACATTATCGTTTTTAGGGTGCTCGAGAGGGTTAATTAAACATGGAATGGTGAGTGTTGTCTATACTAATATTATAAAGAGGAAAGATTTGATTGTTTGTTTGTATTGAATAGGCTTCGAAACTACTGAACCGATTTTGATGAAAGTTGGTATAGGGATAGTTCGGGACCAGCGAAAGGACATAGGGTAATTTTCCTACGGGAAAACAAAAATAACGCGGGCGAAGTCGCGAGCGGAATGCTAGTAGTAATATATTTTTGTATATATGTATATTGTATGACGTTTGAATTGACGATAACAATTACTTTAACCTGAATAATGGCATATCGCTGGTTCGACCTCCGTGCAAGGTATTGAACGAAAACATTCGATCCATTAAACATATTTAGTTTTTTTTCTTGAACGCTTATAGACTTTTCTAAAATAAAACATAAAACTTAAGGGTTAAGGTATTATTTATTGAAAGTTTTACCTAGCAAAAGGTACTTCAGTTGTAAGCGATAATTTTCATACCCACGCAATTCTTGCGAGCTCTCACCCTCTACTCTTTGTCTCAAAGAGTATACACATATGCATACATACAACTTATATTATAGTTGGTGCCGGTGATCATCTATAGTGAAGTATTTTTACATGATTCAACTACTGTATATTTGAACTTGGTTTGGAAACTAGCTTTTAATATTTTTTTATTTTTGCACTGACTCTTTATAGTAGCTTATCTGCGTGAATGTTGTAATTTTAACAAAGATATACAAGATGTTTGGTACATACCCTATCAAGTCGAAACCTGTGTATGACTATATAAAAGTTGTGGCGCCAGTGAAATACGAAATTGAAAAAAATATTTAATTATTCCCTACATATTTTTTTCACAGACCCAACTATTTGTTTGAAGATTTCAAAATTTATTTTACAATTTTATATAACTACACTGACCTTCAAAAGTAAGTACTACACATTTAAAATTATTTTTTTCCCTAAACGACAAAAGATAAAGGATTCAAAGAAAAAACATTTTCAGCTCATTTCGTCAGGTTTCTCGGAAGTTATTTATACATTAGTCTTTTTAATACTTTTTATTTTGTAAATATATTTTGCCTACTTTAAAAGTTATTGCAATTTTAAAAGTGTGGTACTTACTTTTGAAGGTCAGTGTAGTTAACATGGGTAGGTTTCAGCTCGATAGGGTATGTACCAATCACGTTGTACAATATGTGCAACTACTAACATGTAAAAATCTCGAAACGGTTTTATTGGTTTCCTGTTCGGGGACGTCTATGTTTGTTGAAGAAGATTAAATAATAAAGAGCACAATGTCCAGTTGGATTAATGTAGGTATATTCATAAATAGTGAAAGAAATTTACTGAATTGTATATATCCATGCCTCGGTGAAAATCTTATTCCATTAAATTCAGATAAGTACCTGTGCTGTTTTATTTTATTTTAGGCCCATAGATAATTATTATCTATGGGCCTAATAAGAGATTTAAAAGAACTTTCAAGCTGTTCGTAAAATAAAATTGAATTTTAGTCGTATTGTGCGCCATGCTGGTGATATTTGGTATCCCGTATCCGTTTATATTATCTTACTCGTATCTCTGATTTTCAATTGGTATACTGTAACACAAATATCTATTTATTATACAAAGAATATCTAAAACTTCTTGGACTTGGAGGTTTCTTGTATTTGCAAACTTTAAACTACATTATTATTTAAAATAGAGCATTGCAACTTCGAAGGAGTTTGAGATTTTTTATTTTGTAATTTAATTTTTTAATTAGGTACAATGTTATAGTGTATCTGAATTAGGGCGTTGAAAAACGTTTTGATATAACTTGTTTGTGAGTATTCCGTAGTCACGGAAGTTTCACTAATCCCCCCCTTAAAGGGGACACCACAAAGCAGTGGTGAGTAATTACAGAAAAATGGGGAATATCTGGGTCAATGTGCTAGTGTGGGTGACATGCTGATGGGGCCTTAAGCCTTTGAGCAAAGGCGTGTCGTAGCAGCCGCAGGTGAGGTGTATGGAGATATACATGCAAGTAAATGAGTGTCTTTTATTGACTATGATAAAAAATTTATTCATATCTCACTTCATCAATCGCTATTACTTATACTCGTATAAGGTGTTTGGTATATACCCTATCGAGCCGAAACCAACCCATGTAAACATAGTCATAAAAAGATACGACGTCATTGAAAATTCGAAATTGTAAAATTAATTGTCCGATTCGCCAAACATTTTGAAGTGAAACTTTTTTTACATCGCCTCAAATTTTTTCGTCCATCTATCGCATGTAGCATTACACAAAAACATAAGATCTTGAATTTCACTACTTCTTCATTACATCTTCGACTTTAAATCTGTGTGACTTTAAATCTGTGTGGCAGTGGTTCGATCCTAGTGTAGGGCTTTATTTTATTAATTTGTTTTTTTTTTAAATAACTTTTTGTGTTTTTTAAGAATTAGTTTCTTTTTATTTACTATTATTAGCTTTTTAAAAGGAAAAGATTTAAGATTATAAACGCGATTTTAATACCATAAATCCAATGATTCTCCGAAAACTTTCCGACCAATCCGCACTGGGCCAGCGTGATTGACTAAGGCCTAAACACCCTTACATAGGGTAGGCTCGACTGCTTCGGTGGGGCCGTTTATGAGCTGTGATGCATATTGACTTCACTATAGAATAGAGCTATGAATTTAAATTTCACCGTCACCTTTTCATTTTAATTTTCCTTATTATATTATAAAGAGATTGTCAAAAATGTTCAATAACTCCGCCGTCCCGTGTTGTTAGCGTGCAAAGTCTCTAAATCTGCACAGTCTCTTTTAATTGAAAATGAAATAAAAATAGTTTATTTTCTTTCGAGCCAATACATAAGCTTTACAGTGTTTGAGATCTCCTAGTAGGCAAATTAATATGCCTGTGTTCTATACATTATTTTATTGGTTACAAGCATTGATTTACTACTAAACGTAGATAGAGCAGTTTATACAAAAACGCGCTTGAAATCTGTCACCTAATCGACTATACATTTGTACTCGCTGATATGTAGTTGAATATGCACGCCCAAATTAAAATTACCATAAAGAAAGTACCGTATTTATCAAATGCAACCTTATTCTGCATTATTACGGCAACTATTTTAAGTCTAACCGTGGGAAGTTACATCATTTCATACCTAGCCACAGATCAAATGACGTTTTAGTAATTGCTACAAGAAAATATCAGAGTCTAGATATAACTCTGAAACATAACAGCCGACAGCTAATCACTTACTATGGAAAAGAACTGCATGAGTCGCGATTGGGCAATTCTTCACCGGCTCACTTTTCGGACGTTCATGCGTTATCTACGTTTGGTAGTAAATCAACGGATACAAGCAACGTCTTCATAGCCGTGCTTCATAAACGGAGAAAAAAAATGTTAAAAGTAATTATACAGGTAAGTTGTGATTGTAAGTGAGGTAGAGTTATGCCCGTGTCCGTGTCCCTGTGTGTGTGTGTGTGTGTACGTATAAATTAGGAAGTATGTATTATTTTTCATTATTCTGTATAAGGTAATTTAAGTAATTGTTCCCTTTGAACGCAGCTAAGAGTTTTTAGCCATTATTAAGTGACAAAAATCTGACGAAAGCAACGATGCTTACATCGCTGTATTCCGGTGTGAAGGGCAAGACAGGCAGTGAAACTACTATGTCTGTGACTTGACATCTTATGTCACAAGTTGGCGACGTACATTGCGGTTCGTGTAGCGGGTTGTATATTTGATGCAAATTCTTTAAAAACTACATGCACTATATGTGACTGTACTACTACCAGGGGTCTAATTCTGATAATTTTAACGGTGTTATCGTGTCTTGATAGTGTTTCAATGAAACTGTTTTGTCATTTTTATATGCTTTTCGTGTGGTGCAGTTTATTAGTACTACAATATCTTGACAAGTCAATACTGACAAGTTTTGTTAGTTACCGGTTACCCAACAATAGCTTCTCAAAAAGCAATGCTATTAGCTTTATTGACACTCCATAAATGTATATTAACGTTCAGAATAAGGCCACAGGTGGGCAGTCGCTTGGTTTGACATCTTTGTTGTAAAAAAAAAATAAAAGCTTTTTTTAATTATAATAATTTGAGTCGCACACGAATATTCAAACAATGAAAAATTGAAAAATAAAATTTAACGACACCGCTCAACCCCAAAGCGGCAAACCGCTCGGATGACGAAAATTAAAAACATTCTTTTTTTCTCGTCATTGTCATCCCGCTTTTTCAGCCATCGCCGCGTTCATTTGCAAAATTACACGCAGCCCCAAAACAAATGGAGCCCGACTGAATGCAGACGGCCTAATGTCCGTCCATCAGGGCCCTAAATGGGACACGTCACACCCCGATCGCGTCCGAACTCCGCATCGATTATCACCACCGAGCACGCATTGCTGCTAAACAATGAAACGAATGCTTCCTTCCCATACAAACGAAGCGTTGGTTGCCGAACGAAGCGATTCAATTGTCGATGCCACAGTTTTGGGTGCAAGGTTTCGGCATCCAGAAATTATGGTCCGAATCCATCTCTGCGCCCAATGACGTCATTCGACATCGCAACGACAGGTCCGCTAAAGGGCGATCGTGATATTCAGTCACATGTACATATATGTTGTTTGCGAGGGACGTGGTCGACGGAATGCAATGGCTTCGGCGAAATTGCATCAATGTCTGCCATATGAGATATTTGATTGCCGGCGGGTTAGAATTAGTGTGGGCACACATGTCGGCGTCGCTTGCGTAGAGACAAAGAAGGCCGAATATTGTTTTGCCGATAATTCATTTGCTGTGTGCTATAGGGCTTTACACGAGAGCCGTACACTTCACTGTGTCATATAAATGTGCCTGTTTTTTTAACACGTTCACGTGAACATGCTATTATCTGAACTCGACGCCATAACGCATATATTTTTTTATACAAACAGGATCGACGCCCAGAGACTGTCTGCCAGTGTGGTTTGCTAAGAGCACGTGACAGTTCAACGTTATAAAGCACTGACGTCCTAGGACGCGGGGCGCTTTTCCCCCGTGGCTCGCACAGGTCAACTAAATAAGACGTCCACGTGAACATGCTATTGTCTGAACTCGACGCCATTACGCATATATTTTTTTATACAAACAGGATCAACGCCCAGAGTCGGTCTGTCAGTGAACGCATATATTTTTTTATACAAACAGGATCAACGCCCAGAGTCGGCCTGTCAGTGTGATCTGCTAAGAGCACGTGACAGTAGTTTTATGTTATGAAGCACTGACGTCCTAGGACGCGGGGCGCTTTTTCCCCGCGGCTCGCACAGGTCGACTAAATGTATGACGCGACCTGCGCTGAACGACGTTTAGTCACGCTGTGCGTCTGCGAGGAAGCAATAACTGCCAGTGCATGGAGTCTTCAAAGATAGGCAAAGTTTTCGAAGCGGTGTAGTACAGCAATTGTGTGAGTTTGATGCGTTATCGTACAGCAAACGAACTAATAGAGATTAGTATGAACAGGTGCCGTGCTATTACGTTGTGCTCAACACACCACTTATTAGCTAAACATTATAATACGTTGTACTTCGCCACATCTACCAAAATTTGATGTATATAAAGCTGTTCGCGTCAACGTGTTAAATATTACAGTACTCGAATATTTTCGAATAGACAGAGGAATGAGAAATGTGGGGAATTTTGCTTTCCATGATGATAGAGTCTGTGGAAAAGAGAGCGAACAAACATTAGGTCACTCAACTTGCTCGCTTTTAATAGATTGCAGCGGCGCGCAACACGCATCATTGGCAACGTAGAGATGACTAGCACCTCGAACCTCTACAATACTTTGCTTGTTGCGTCACTAAGCGCGGTATATCGTTGTTTTCTGAAGAACTCAAATTCTTCCCGCTCCTTTCCTTTTAACAACTACAATCTCTGGTGCTGGCCTGCGTTGTAGCCGAACTTCTGGCTATCAACGCGAACTAAGAAATGGCGTTTGCGCGACATAGAAATTGTCGCACAATAAAAAATGACACTGCAAAAACACGTCGTGTTGTCTTTCTTACAATCCTATTTTTTTTCTCGGGGGGAAATGCGTAACCGCACCGTACCCGTCGTGGGCTAGACGGCGGGCATGTGTGGGGCTCCTGGCAGAATACCAGGCCTACCCACTTAAAACCCCCCGGTGTTCTCCCTGCCCTTATGGGCGCGCTAGGTAAGGTAAGGTCCACACTGCGACTCCACTACCCACGCGCCCGGGTAAGCCCTACCAACCGGTCGGGCTATCGCCAAGGGGGGATTGCCAGAGAACACCAGGGCAATCCCCAGACGGAGGGACTTACGACGGCGTACACGGGGCCAACCGTGCACGCAGGCCTCCACGGCAGGGTCATTAGACGGGTATCGCGTCTTTCTTACAATCCTGGGACCTTTGACTTACACACAGACACATTCATACACACACCTACTCAGGTATACATTTCTACTGACAATTCCTCTTTTTAGGTGTATTAAGAACTTATAATGTAAAGTTTAAACTTTGCTAAATCGGTAGTGATGTAAATCTAAATTGTTATGATTACGTAGGAAGTGCGAGGCTTTCCAAATACAAGTAAGTATCTCCTGATTATTTTCTGGGAAGCCCCGGCAAATTATTTGTAAAAGATTTACTGAAATAGAACACATTTTTTTTATTCGAAAGGCGTAAAGAAGCACCTAGCAGGTCGACAAAGTGAGGGTGACTAGTGTAGCGTATTCTGTTTCCTGGACCTCATCGCATCTATGTATTTGGACTACTTCATGGATGGAAGGATGGAGTGTGTTTTGTAATAAAAAATTGACAAACAACAGCTTCTCATGGTAATTACTACAGACACCTATGATATAAGAACCGCAATGTACCGTAACGCAAGCTCACCAGAGAGAGAGAGAGAGAGAGTCAGGAGGCGGGTACTCTACCCATTTCAGTGTCCAAGCAGAGGTGTTTGGTGCTTGGTGCGGGGATTGCTGTGGTTTGAAGAATGAAATCACTTGCCTGTGACTTAAGACAACTTGTGACTTAAGATGTAAAGTCACGGTACCCAGTAATTTCAGTGTCATATCTTACCCTTCAAACCGGAACACAGCAATGCAAGCACTGCTGCTTTGCGGCAGAAATGGGTAAAACGGTGGTACCCATGCACACGACCCTGGTACAGAGTCTCCCTTTCGAAGATATTACAGATTTAAAATGGAGGGACTTAGCGGTTGCGGCGGTACCGGCCGGGGGGCCGGGGCGCGTGCCTATAAGTGCGAACGCACACGACCGACTATCGGTGACCGATTTTTTGATCAAGTTTTTGTGCGTTAACGTACCTATTCATTTACGAACGTTACATTTTGCATCGATATTCGGGTCAGCCGGGATTAACAGATTCTTTTTTGGCCGAGTTTTTGTAGTTCTTATGCGTTGCAATGGAGAACTCCAATAATGTTTTATTTTCTACCGTCAATAAATAGGTTACTGATATAGTGGGTCGTGTACAATCGTGCTAAATAGCGCGTCGAAGGCTGCGCTTCGCCTTAAAGTACTTTATGATTAGCAGGATAAAAAAGCTGTGAACGTTGTATACATATAAGGACATTCTGTAGTATATCACGTATCAGCATAGAACCCGTGCGAAGCCTGGGCGGGTCGCTAGTTCTTATATCATCATCACAGCTCATATACGTCCCCACCGAGGGTCTTCGAGCCTACCCTATGTTAGGGTGATTAGGCCTTAGTACACCACGCTGGCCCAGTGCGGATTGGTCGACTTCACATACATCATTGAACTTCTTCGCAGATGTATGCAGGTTGCCTCACGATATTTTCCTTCACCGTAGGTGCGTCAGACAAATGTACATATGAAATTCGAAACGAAAAACACATTAGTACATGGCGGGTCTCGAACCCCGACCTCCCGATTGGAAGGCAAGTGCCGAAACCACAGCGCCACCGACGCTCAGTTCTGTCAGTTCTTATATATATGTATATAAACATGAATCGTCGATCGTGAGTCTCGCTAAAACTCAAAAACGGCCCGAGCGATTGTCCCGAAATTTTCTGTGTGTATTTGAATAGATCCAGGAAATGCTTATAAGTTCAATTGGACCCGGTAGAAAATAAAAGAAAAAGATGGCAGGTTTATAACTTCAATTGGACCCGGTAGAAAAGAAAATATGGCACTGTAATTGGGCAGGGCAACTTCTGCCAGGGCCACTGGTCTAATATAGTTATTTGTCTTGAACTCATTATACTGCTAGAATTGACGTGAAAGCGAAAAGCGAACGGCCTACAGATAGTATCCAGCTTGTTATCGATAAAAAATACAGAGCCAAGTAACTTAAGTTTCGTTGTGTTGCGGTGAATTCATTGAAGCTTAATAGAACCTTGAGATGTTACGATCTTCGAATAAACCTTGACCGTGACCGTCGCGAAAGGTCTGGTCCAAACCGCACCGACATGAACAATATTTTTTTTGCAATTGACGTACAAAATTTTAGTGTCTTGTATATCAATAGCAAAAAATAAATTATTATTCATTTCTTTACGCAAGAATTTTACAATATGAGTAATAAGTATATTTTAGAGCCTCAGCACACTAGCTACTTTTAGTAGCGGCGATCGGCGATTTAGTCGCTTATTAGAAGCTAAAGCTGCAGCGACCAAACGTTTCACAGCGCACACTTAAAAACATTTAAATCTCTGTTAAAAATGCCAAAAGCGGCGACCGAGTCGCTTTTCGGAAGCTCAACTCAGCGACTGAACGCTACACTCCGCACACATTCGTATGCTGGTCACATCGATTTAGCATCTGCGGAAAACGGTATGGCTCTAAAATATGTATTTAATAATGACGTTTGACATAATGTCAACTCAATAAGATTAACTGTAATTAATGGTATCAGGCGTTATTTTTCTGAATTTCATTGCTAATTGTCAATGAGTATATAGCAAATGAGCAAAGGCGCGTCGGTGGCGCTGTGGACTCGGCACTTGCCTTCCAATCGGGAGGTCCGGGTTCGAGACCGCCATGTACCAATGTGTTTTTCGTTTTCGAATTCCATATGTACATTTGTCTGATGCTCCTACGGTGAAGGAAAACATCGTGAGGACACCTGCATACATCTGCGAAGAAATTCAATGATGTATGTGAAGTCGACCAACCCGCACTTGGCCAGCGTGGTTGACTAAGGCCTAATCACCCTAATATAGGGTAGGCTCGAGCCCCTCGGTGGGGACGTATATGAGCTGTGATGGTGATGATGATGATATAGCAAATAATAAACTTATAAGTATAACTATTAGAACTTAACTGTATCTTTAACCTTTACAACGTTATTTTTGTGTTGCGTTAGAGCTAATTCACATGAGCGCATTTTCCTTTGCCTTTTTTAGGTGAAAAAGCGCCATGTGCGGTTGTTTTCAGATAAAAAACATACTCAAATTAAGCCTTAACACCTACTCGAGACGTTCAAAATAAAGCGTACATAAATGACGAAAATAGGCATCTTATGAAGAAACACGAAATACTTAAGTACGAGTAATAGTAACATTTACGGTACTCATTAATATTTTATACTTCTTAGTTTTTTTCACAATGAAAGGTAAATAGATATAAAAAAAAGAAATCACAAATCTGATTATCAATCTGTAGGGTTACTCTTGAACCAAATCCAAACGATCGTCATTGAGATTGTGATTTTTCGTACGCTTATTTAGCAACACTAGCGACAAAGTGTATCCGTATGTTGAGAAAAATATATAGCACCGAGTTTGGTTCACTCAAAATCACCACAATACGATTCCAATTTTGTGCCGATGTGGAAAATCAAGCGTACAAAAAATCACAATCTCAATGTCGATCGATTGGAAGTAGTTCGAGAGTAGGCCTACAGGTCTTCCTTGTCTGTACACACACCAACACGCCAGACTTTACTTGTTGACCTTGAGACCGCTTTTATGCCGCTCGTAATAGCGACGGCTTTTTAAATGCTAATATAAAGCTTGACGTCTTGCTGACCGTACATATTTGCTTACGTACACAAATCCATGCGGAAAATCAAACAACCAAATTGTCAGAATCTTCACAGACTCTTATACACTCACTGTCAACTATGGCACAAAGGTATCGGCGATTTCATGTAATGAGTGGGCGACGAAGATGATAATGAGAGCTAGTGATGATTGCTTTCATCGGTTTTTCATCACCACTCACTATCGGGTGAGATGTCATGGAAGTTTACCATCATGATCCCAGCTACTATCCGTCTACAAGATGCACCGTAAGCTAATGAGCTGCAGCATGTTATTTCGTAATTCATTACCACACAATACATCCTAGTACCCCAACTTATAATTAATATTATAGTGAAAATATTATTTGATAATCTTACTTGGACTGTTCCGTTTATATCCTTGACATTCAACCAAGGCTATACATAAAGCTTCAACAAAGTTAACGTAATCTTGAACGTTTCAGATAACCTTTTCTAGAGCAATCCTAAAGCAAGAGTCGTAAGGATCATAATATCTATAGTGAAGCGTGGGAATAAAAGTACATTTCAGTTTGTTATTATGTGAAAACGTTGGTTAGAAGAAACTTATTTATGGACACTTTAAACGTATTTAGAAGGTCATATGTTGAATATAAATATATCAATAGTATCATTACATTTTATTTCGTTGCAATTTAACTGAATTCTTGCATTTCGCAAGGAAACCGCCGACAGTTTCGTAAAAAGATTGTTTTGTTTTAATTATATTTTTTTTTCACTTGTTAGACATCATAAATACAATATTTTGTTATGAAATGATGCTAACACCTAGACGAGAGTTGATAAACAATTTTCTAAGAATAAAATGATGACATACATTTTTTATGCTGATTTATTGTGTGAGGAGTTTGCCTTAACTCTATTCTTAGTGACTGTCAACAAATCATTTTGACAGTGGGTCCAGTAGACCGGTTCAAAATATGCATTAGATCGTTTAGACCCTTGGGTCCTAGTCGCGCGGGGGTAATACAAACGGTTGCTAATGTCAAGCATCGTTTACGTTAGTTATGGCTTTGATGGGTGATCACGATCGTTAGAGATCTAGAGCCCATCTTATTCTTGTGGTTCAACAGTCTTAATTTTTATCCAAGTTATCTAGCCTTCATTCTTGTGTTGCAACAGAACGCTTTGTAGACTTTTTTTATGAGAAAGTTTGTAATGGAGAATAATAAACCGTACGAATAAAAAAAACAGGTAGCGACTGATGATGAGATACTATTATAATAACTTGAGCGGTATGAATTTGAGTAAGCGAAAAATTAACTAAACTGACGACGAATATTAATTAATTAATAATAAAATCCAAAATGAGCTTACAAAAAGTGTGTTTAGAATAATCGATTTTGGATATTATAAATTTTAAACGTGCAACTAAAGCCCCCCGCCATCCCAAAAGAAAATAGGGGACAAAATTGCCTACTGTAGGTTAGGTTAGGTTCAGAACATGATCATGCGTAGCGGAGCGAGCGAAACGAGCGCAGCGTCATACCCACTATTCTATGGGAACCTATACCACTGAAATCATATTATTAAGATCTTCCAATTTAAGCATCTTTTAATTCTTAAATAGGTTCAAGTTGCGGCACAAACATGATTAACTTATACACAACCCAACCTTTTCCTTTATAATAGACTTCAAAAAAGGAGGAGGTTATCAATTCGGTTGTATTTTTTTTTATGTTTGTTACCTCACAACTCCGTCATTTTTAAACCGATTTCTAAAATTCTTTTTGTATTTGATAGAGTATACTGCAAGGGTGGTCCCATCAACAAAGTCAGGATCGGATGATGAGATCCCATAGAAAATCGAGGAAAACCCTAATTTATTATTAAATTAGGGTTTCTTTGACTAAAAAGATTTCATTCACTAAAAAGTTAAAAATATTTTTTTTTACAAAAAATAGAACCGACTTCAAAAACACTGAAAACTTAAAATAATCTTCTTCTACATTGAAGTCAGTGACAAATTTTAACACTTTCTAGGAGATCATCGTTTGGCGCCGACTTCAATATAGAAGAAGATTATTTTTAAGTTTTCAGTGTTTTTGAAGTCGGTTCTATTTTTTTGATTAGGTTTGTGAAAGTTTTAAAAATTAATATCTCGAAAACTATGCATCGCCGAGAAGGGGGAGAGTGGTACTGGGGGTGGCATCCCTCCACCCTTTCGTTATTAATTTTCAAAAATTAATAACAATGATTTAAAAGAAATTTGAGCCAAAGTACTCTGCTCATTATGGTATTTTTCAAAGTGGTTTTTGTATTCGAAACACCTCATTTAAGATAAAATGCCGCTCAACATAAATAAATAATTTGCCAAATACTTAAAAAAAATGCAGGACATAATATTTGTTTGAGTGTCACTCAAACAAATATTAGGTCGCTCAAATATTATGAAGCTTCTCATTTTGTATTTGAAGTAACTCGAATGAATGTTTATAAGTTACTGTTCTGTTGATTTATCGTTATTCGCAGTCAGTCGCTCACTTAGTAATACAATAACCCAAATTAATTATTTTTGTATCTTAAAATTTTCATTGTCAGTCACTCGTTTAAATACTACCCGTTTATAATAAAGTCCATACACTACAAACTTTCCCGCAAGCAATATAATTGAATGAAGAAATCTTGTACACAGCCATTTTATCTTATAAACGTTGTTGTCCATGCTTGCTTGTAAAATTCTGTTAAACATCAGTCAATTTCTTTATGTTCAAAGTATCGATAAACATTTATTTCCAAATAAAACTATTTCTCAGTCTATTTAATTTCCCATAGCTGCCGGCGACACTAGTGACGTAGCCGAAGCTACGGCAGTTTGCGATGGTGATAAGCAATTATTGTATTAATTTGTATAGGGCTGTTTACAGCTCTATTCACCTACAAGGTACCCAGATCGCCAGTACCTGTGGCTCGGCCCTAAGACATTCTCTCTCCTTAGCCTGTCTCGACCCTTCGGGTGTAGGCCTCCTTTAAACTAAGCCACGCGTCGCAATTTTGTCTAAGAAAAAATCTATCGCGATCGCCTACGATTCTACAGTCGTAGCCATCCATCGCTCCTTTATAAAAGGAAGTCGGCACAGAGTCTTGTGCTCACGGCGCAATGGCTGTCAAATTATAAGCGATAGTGATAGATTTTTTATTAGACAATTACCCACCTGAAGCCACTTTTTCCCAGCTGTCCTTTTAATGTCATCGTCCCAACGCACCTGGGGTCTTCCAGGGGGACGCTTTTGACCCCATGGTCGCCACTCCAGCAATCGCTTGCTCCACGAATCGGCCTTGCGTGCCACATGACCTGCCATGATGATGAAATGAATTACTTTTCCGAATAATTTATTTTACCATCTGCCTGATATTTTGCTAACCCTGTAAGAATTCTAAATAGGCCGTCTTGACATACGAGCCGTGCCCCGTACCCCGGAGGCATTTACCCAAGTGCTCGTTACTACCGAATATTTTACTATAAGGCTTTTATAGTAACAAGCCCCCCCGGCGACGCTTTGTATTGTCGTCATGATAATCCGACGGATTTGCTAACATCTAATGGATGTTATTTGTGTTGCGTTCTGAAATTGGTTTTGTCGATTCTTCAATTTCTATCTCGTTGCGTGCGAGTATGTTTATTTTGCTGCGACAGATGGCAAGTGGAGTGAAAATATAATAGGGTCTTAGTTATTTTTTATAATTGGATTTTCTTTAAAGAAGCTAAATAAATTTAAGCAAATGTAAAAATAAATAAAAGAAAAAATTGTCGTCATCATACCTTACATTACATTGAAGTGCGTGTGGTATGTTTAATGCGACCGCATTTATTAATTTTTCAATTTATTATTTAGCTTTTTTAAAGAAAAGTCACAAATATAAAATTTGTAAGTTTGCTTTATTGTGAACCAATTTTCAATTAATCTGCATTGATTTCTAGATCGGATGTTGATACTTAGTTATTAACAGAGAATAACGTCAACTTTGGCTCAATAAGACCGCAGGGAGACTCTGTACCAGGGTCGTGTGCATAGACATAGGTAAGACGGAGGTACCGTCTTACCTATGTCTGCCGCAAAGCAGCAGTGCTTGCATTGCTGTATTCCGGTTTGAAGGGTAAGATATGGCATTGAAATTACTGGGTACCGTGACTTTACAACTGATGTCACAAGTTGGTTTTTGTGGGGGTTGCAGTTTTGCTGCGAATCTCACAGGAGCCACATGTATTATAGGCGACTGTTACCACTTACCATCAGGTGGGCAGTTTGCTTGTTTGCCAACTTAATTGCAATAAGAAAAAGCCCCTGCATTGTCATAATTCCGTTCGCCAGAGCACAATAAAAAGAAACAACTAGCTCTAATACAAATTATCTCTAAAATCTGTCGAATACCATAAAAAATATGTACGACCATAAAACCACGTGGAAAAGTAATTAATTTTTAGAATTTGTCTTATAAACCTAATAAAAAAATTATGTTAATGTAATCGACACAAATTGATCGAAAAAATCACATCGACACAGATTTTCTTTGCGAAACTTAAATAAATTAACATCCCTTTTTCTTTTGTTGGTACTTGGTCTTGTCCCATTAATGGTCGTCCTCAAGTTTTTGAGGTAATGTTTGTTAGAGAAATTTCTTCCTTGTGATCGACTCTATCGATCGATATTATAAAACTCAAGGTGTTATTTTTTGCATTTGGTGGGTTCGATTCCCGGTTCAGACCCGTGGTAATTTAACAATCTTTGAATGCAGTTGGAACTTTTTTGAAATCAAAATGATGTCTTCTTTCCGTGAAAATGTATATCTACGGTATTGAAGGTATTGTTCCTCCAAGTAGCATCGCCGTAAGACGCCCTGTATATTTAAAAATGTATAAGAGCGCACTTATCTCAAAGAGAGATCTCTTCCAACCAACCCAAGTGGTAATATAAGCAAACATATGTCATATAGGTATACTAGCAAATTTACCTCAAAATTACTTAAAATACGTTATAAAATATATTAAGAAATAAAACTACTCATTGCGTATTGAAAACGAAAAAAAACTGCGTAGGTGCTTTACATTTTATCAGCCAGAACCGTATGCGTGCACACAGCTCTCTCACCCCAACTGCCTTTGAGAGTACTTTGAATAATTGAAAGAACTTTGAGGAGCTGGGGTCGCCCTATGTAGGTCACTGGCGCAGCTATGTAATGCAGCGTAGGGTCGCAGGAGTGGTAAGGGAAGGGTGTTAAAGATGCAACGCCTAGTGAAGGACTTTTGAAGTAATTTGTATATATCTGTAGAGACGTGAATGAACATGGTTTTTCCTTTGTCTGCAAATACGTTTAAAATATATCGTCGTTGACAATATGTAGTTATTAATCATCATCATCATTATCGACCTACACTCGTCCACTGCTGGACATAGGTCTCCCCTAATGCACGTCACCGCTCCCGATCTTCGGCTACACTCATCCAGCCCACTCCAGCCAGCCTACTTATAATAATCGTCGTCCCATCTTGTCGCAGGGCGTCCCACACTACGTTTTCCGAGTCGCGGTCTCCACTCAAGCACCTTACGACTCCAAGAGCCGTCAGTTCTGCGGCTTATGTGGCCAGCCCACTGCCACTTCAGTTTACTAATTCGGTGGGCTATGTCGGTGACTTTAGTTCTCTGTCGGATCACACAGTTATTAATAATTCTCTCCAATTTTCCGAACAGTTCAAGACCAAACACCCTACCGGAGGGAGATTCTGTACCAGGGTCACAAGTTGGCAACATACACCATGGTTCTTGTGGGGACTGCAGGCAGATTTGCTGCGAATCTCACAGGAGCCACATGTATTATAGGTGACTGTTACCACTTACCATCAGGTGGACAGTGTGCTTGTTTGCCAACTTAGTTTTATAAAAAAAACATTTCTGATTTACTTATATTAACACTTAGTATCTGTTTTAAAAGGCTTTGGCGAGCGACTGACTGAAGTATCAACGTAAGACCCAAACTGCTGGAGCTAGAAGTTTGAGACTCCGTACAGGAGAGGTTCGTTGGCTTATGTAGGCGCCTATTATGAAACGATTTTCTAAAATTCCTACAGAATTTTGTGAAATCCGTATCCAAAAACAAGTAAACTACTTACTTAGACTGTGCCTAACGGCAATCTCCTAGAAAGTCTTAACATTTGGCACCGAATTCAATATAAACATTTCTGTGTATGTTCTTTGTACCTATCTGTACATATGAGAATAGGTACAGATGTTGTCTGTATCTATTCTCATATTATTTTTAACTTTTCAGTGCCTTTGAAGTCGGTTATAGTATTTAGATTTTTTTTGTATAAAATGGTGGAAAATTTAATTATTGATACGAAAATTGTGTTGAAGTATCAGCCACTTGTTAATTATATGTAGGCATAAGCACAATTGAAGTGGTTATCCAGCTTAATATAAGCACAATTTAAAAATAACGAAAATTACCTATAATAAGAATTATTTATCTGGAGAATAGTCTGATTATATCCAGCAGCGGAACGTGCGTGAAAAAACGAAGCTTTTGACTTTTACCGGCAAAATATTTTCATCATCCAAAAAATAATGCCCAAAGGTTGAGGGATCAAATGACCAGTCATTTTTAACAGCGACGTTTGAGGGGTTGATAATCGTTTTGAATATGGCTCGGACATTTTGGAATTGGACGTTTATGTTAATAAGGCATCGTGGTCCGAATGCTGATTTTGATAATGAATTAATCGCCTGTGATGATGATGGAAGCAATTTTTTGTCTAGGGAAGTCCTTTTTAGGGTTTCGTATCCGACACGGACGCTCCTACGGTGAAGGAAAACATCGTAAGGCAACCTGCATACATCTGCGAAGAATTCAATGGTGTATGTGAAGTCGACCAATCCGCACTGGGCCAGCGTGGTTGACTAAGGCCTAATCACCCTAACATAGGGTAGGCTCGAACCCCTCGGTGGGGACGTATATGAGCTGTGATGATGACCCGAAACGGAAGAAAACGGAACCCTTATATGATCATTTCACTGTCCGTCTGTCTGTCAAGAACCTTTTCTGAGGAAGGCGTAGGGATATCAAACTGAAATTTAGATCAAGCCTCTTGATGCTTTAAAAAAAATAACTGATAAGTCGACGCGATCAAAAGATGTCATCACTTATGCATTACGCATTTTCTCGAAAATTTTGCGATTCCACAAGGGAATCAGAAACTATTGAGTACTTCCTGGTGCACCAGAATCATGAAATTTGGCAAGAAAAGAGATCTTATAGCACATTAAGTAAAGTAATAAAATATTTTACAAAAAATAAAAACCGACTTCAAAAACACTGAAAAGTTAAAAATAATATAAGAATAGGTACAGAAAACATCAAACTTCTGAAGTCGGTGCCAAATTTTAAGACTTTCTAGGAGATCATCGTTTGGCACCGACTTCAATATAGTAGTGTGATGTTGTCTGTTCTGTACCTATTCTTATATTATTTTTAACTTTTCAGTGTTTTTGTAGTCGGTTTTTATTTTTTGTAAAATATTTTTTTTTCTATTACCCAGGGGCCAAGCTGATTAGCTCACCCACCTAGGTATGCCGTAGGTCTCTGGTTAACCAGCGGCTACTTCGCTGCCTGCTCCATACCCGGTTAAACCTCCCTGCGGGAATTTCTTTGCATTTCTTTGCAATGTATGATGCGGTAAGATACATACAAAATCGCAGGTCCGATTATCGATTTATAACGTTATTCCTTAACATTTTATTTTAAAAAGCTTTAAACATCAAAGTTAGTGCAGTCAGCTGTAAAACTATTAAAGGGCAAAGAACAAAATTTTATTTGAATTATTAAATACATACTTACTAGATTTTGCCCGCGTGGAATTATAGATTTGGGTAAATTGTTTTTTATCCAATTAACTTATATCCTTCCCCAAAACTTAAACTATCTCTATACCAAAATTCATCAAAATCACATCATCGGTTATTGATTCCCGATACAAACTTCCACCCCCCTTTTCACCCCTTGAAAGATGGTTTCTGCGATGAAAACTATCCCACATCCTTTCACCGGGACTCAAACTATTTCTATACCAATTTTCATCTCGTAAATCCGTTAAGCATGAAGAGGTAACAGACAGACAGACACACTTTCGCATTACAATATTAGAATGGATCTTTTTATAATTTTTTGTTCTTATATTCCATCGACATAGAATTTCCATAGAGCCCTTTAAGGTAAATTTGCATTCATTTGAGGGTCGCTTCAGCTCAATGAAACGCGCCTGGTATAAATATTGTCTTTCATTTTTTTCATCCCGTTTTGCATAAGCGACGCCCGCACGGGCGATTATTTAAATCGCCATGAGAAATTAAGGAGGCCTTTTAATTCCTTCATACGGAAATTTTACAAATATTGTTCGAGTTTTGTTGCATGTATGGAAATTTTAATATGGATTCTGGGAACAACGCCTGATAATTCTTTGATAGTCATATGCTTTTTGTTTTCATTCTTTGATAAGCATATTTTTATCATCTGAAGATCAGAGTCACTTCTATGTTGTCGACCTAACACACGATACAGTTAACACAAGCGTAGTGAGAGCGACCCCCCAATGCTTAGAGCGGCCCAATGCGGTCAGGTGACCTCACTTCCACAGAAACAAAACTTTTTACAAAAAATAAAATCGACTTCAAAAAACACCAAAAAGTCATCAACAGCTCATATATTCGTCCCCACCGAGGGGCTCGAGCCTACCCTAAACTAGGGTGATTAAGCCTTAGTCAACCACGCTGGCCAAGTGCGAGTTGGTCGACTTCACACACAACCTGTAAAGAAATTCTTTCTTCACAGGTGTGTGCAGGTTTCCTCGCGATGTTTTCCTTCACCGTAAAAGCGTCGAATAAACGTACATATGAATTCAAAATTTGAAAACACATTGGTACGTGGCGGGGTTCGAACCGCTGCCTCCTGATTGGAAGGCGACAGCCTTACACACTACGCCATCGACGCTTTTTTTTCACCAAAAAGTGCAAAATAATATAGGATACAGTATTATAATGACGTTGGTGCCGAATTTTAACTAACTACATTAATTGTTTTTACATTTTTTAAGACTTTCCACCACTGCTTGTCACCGACTTCAATATAAAACTGTGACGACATCCTATATTATGTATAACATTTTGGTGTTTTTGAAGTCGGTTTTATTTTTTGTTAAAAAATATTTCAACCTTTTAAGTCAATTTAATACATGCGTCCAAGGCAAACACCAGAATAACTTATAACGTCTTTCGTCTAAGCAATTCAAATTCAAAAATCTTTATTCAACATAGGCCTTTACATACACTTATTGACGTCAAAACAAAGAAAAACATTCTAATTTAAAGAAAACATATTTACCTTGTATGTATATACATCCTGAATATAATCAGGATGTCTGCAAATATAAGTAGCAATGAAAAAAAAAGTTCACCTGTTCGGAAATTGGGAGGCCTTCGCGAGAAGAACAGGCAAGAAACTCGAAAGGAACAGTATATTTAAGGGACTATCCCCTTACTCCTAGCTTACCAGAAACCTTCCATCATTAGCTCAGTATCATAATGACTACTAGATATAAATACCTTAAAAATCGTCAACAAAAACATGAAGCACGTTGGACGTGCCTATGCCTATGAAATTTAAAGGTTTCCCTCGATTTTCATGGGATCTCATCTTCAGATCAAGACATGGTAACAATGAAACCACCACGGGAGTACACTCTTTCGATAACAAAAATAATTTTGGAAATAGGTCCACTAATGGCGGAGTAATCAGTGAACATAAAAAAGAGATATAGTTGAACATAGAACCCTGCCTCCTCCTGTTTCGACGTCCGTCGGTTAATAACTTGTCGTCATTTAGCTGTGGTCTTGTGTGCGGTGGAAGTGCTAACAAGATTGCTTATTAGGTAGACTTACAAGTACTGGGTCTTTCTTCTCAGGGAGTAAATCCCTGAGTGCGTTAAAGAAATCGCGCGAACCTGAAATTAGTTTATTACGAATCGAGTAATTTACATTATTCTTTGAAAAACAAAATATGTTGGGGTAGCCAAGGTATTGCGCTATTATACTTACACGTTTTATAATTTTTATATTCATTTCTTTTAAAAAAAATCTGAAAATTATTCGATTCAAGGGTACTAAAATTGCGTTTTTAATCTTAATCTTTCTCTTCTGAAAAGAAAATTAAACATAAAGTAATTAAAAATAAACAAATTAATAAAATCACAACAAAAGCAATCATTACAACAAAATAATTAAATAAACTAATTTCTGAAAAAAAAACAGTCCTCTACACCAGGATCGAACCACTGCCACACTGATTTAAAGTCAAAGATCTAACGCATTAGACCAATCCTGACTTATATGAAGTAGTGAAAGCGATATATGGACGAAAAAAAAATTGAGTTTCTCAAAAAAAACAAATTGAAAAATGAATAAATCAATATGAGGAAACATTCGCCTCGGGCTGGAATCGAGCCCGCGTCTTCGAAACGCCGTGTTGACGCCTTAACCACTGGGTCACCGAGCTGTTACCAGACCCGACAAAATTTCAACCGTATTTGCTAAGTTAAAGTTGCTGCGTAGACGAATGATTCAAAATAAAGCCCCTGTATGTGGTGCACACAGCAGATCAAAGTAATGTGGCTCTAGCTAACAGCGTCCACCCGCATAGAGCAAGCGCGGTGAAAGAACGAACAAAAGAGAATCCAGATTATCAAGATATGGCCATCTTATGGGACTACCTGTCTAATTTTTTCACTTAGATGAATAAGATCACAACTACACTTCAGTAAAGCAACAAAATGACACGTATTTCTTTATCCCGACTTACACATTTTGATCCGAAACAATTAAGGAGAGTGCGTCCACGGAATGATTTCTAAGCCTATTAGTGTTCGAGGCATATCTCGTCTTCTCTGTCTGTGGTGTAAGTTACGAGCTATAGATTGTGTCTTTTCTTATCTCGAAGATACTTAAAAAGTCGCTACTAGCGACAAATTTTACAAAACACAGTTTTCTTTTGAGATTAGCCCTTGAATTAGCCCCCCTTGATTAGCCCTTGAATTAGGTTTCAATAATAAAACTCAATAGAGGTATCAGGTAGGAATCATCTATTAACTAAGTAAATAAATTCTTAAACAGATGAATAGCTGCTTAACCCTTAACTGGATTTGCAAAATATATGTTGGTATAGGGCAGGGTTTCTTAAACTTTTTGCAGTCACGGACCACTTTCACAATTTAAACAATTCCACGGACCACTATCACAATTGAAAAAAAATTTGGAAATGAAAAAAGCCTTTTTATATTAAAAAAGTACTTTTATTGGTACTTTCATTACACTTACTACTAAGTTAATGAGAAGGGTGCTGTAGCCCCCTAACCATGATCGCCCAAAACAATATTAAAAAGGCGCTTAGAGCGGGATGGCGCTATACGCAGCAAGAGCGGTGTCTCTGTTTTAATAATGTTTTAACCTTGCTATAACAAGCGATCATGGTAAGGCCCCTGTTTGGCCTCAATGAGAACGTTATATTGTGGGATTGTCTTCGACAAGGCAAGGCGCATGTCATGTTTACGTTGAGTTTACTACACACTTTCCTAGTAAATATGTTTACAGACTGACCTACTGCGGACCCCTGATACAAATGTTACGGACCCTTAAGGGATCCGTGGACCCCACTTTAAGAAACCCTGGTATAGGGGGTGAAATGTGACCCCATTGTGTAAATTAAGATATCAAAATATGAATAGTATTTTTTTTGTTAATTATTATTTTATTTAATAAAACAACTTTTAATCTAAGTATCAAATAACTTATATTACAATTTTAAACAAAAAATGAACTTATTTTTAAACCTTTCATAACCTCTCATTTTTTAACAATATTTTTAAGAGTCTAGTTTAGGAGACTTAAATTCTATAATAAATCTAACAATTATGGATAAATAACTCTTGGTACTATTTTCTTATATAATCATTATACCAAATATAGGAACATTATATGAAATCAAATCAATGAAATAATAAAAAAATGACAACCAAAATGTCTTGGTGTCGGGGTGATTTTTGTACGTAACTCTGTTCCCAGTAATATTAGAACGACCAACGTCCGTCACCCGCCGCACCCCGCGACATAATGAGATAGATTAGCTCGATGCGCCGGAGTGTAGGTTATAAAACTGCAAAATTATGTTAAAAAATATGTTGCACTGGGGTGAATTTTGATCTCCGATACCAGTTAAGGGTTAATGTTTTTGTTATTATTATTTTATTTGTGTAATGATGACGATGTTTTTCCAAGTTCCACTCCTATTCTTTGGTTATAGATCGTGAAAATAATATACAGCTATTTTGATATTTGTATCCATATTATCAGAATAAATTATTAATTTCTATTTCTTTATAACTGTTTCTGTACCCTACTTCTTTGATTGTCCTTTTTGTATTTCGTTATCCCAAGGTTGCCTGGAAAACTATTTAGCACTAAGGCCACCTTAATTGTACAATTGTACATATCTTATTTTTTTATTTTCTTTTGTTGTAAGTTGTTTCTTTGTGTTCGCGCGCAAATAGTTTTCGTTGGGTTCGAGTGGTTGCCTATGCCCCGTCTCCCTGACAACGCCTTTTACCTTGAAAAACAAGACTGTCAAAAATTCGCTCTGAAGCATCACTGTATTGTTCGCAAGCAAGAACTCTGTCTCCGCTTTAAAAATAAAATATAGTGCCGCGCGGCCGCGTAAGCTGTGATTGTGTGCTTGGTGAAAGTGTCGGACGCCATAAGTAACCACAAGAGTAAAGGTAAGGCTTTCCCCCTTTATATTATATATATGTATTATTTGCCCCTCGAACCCCGCAATTTATATCAACTACCAACGCTGGTCCTTCGGATTTGCTTCCCGCGTCATCATTGGTCCTAGTCGAACCGGATTTTGAACCAAATTTCCGCTATATACATAGATTAGTCTCGTGTCGCATCGTTCGCCTCATATAGGATGAATCTTACGCTCTAAGCTTACGCTATATAGATTAAATCTTATGCTACGCTCATGAAATAAAGGCTACGCTTAAATTCGCATTCTTTTTTATATTACGCTGTATATCATTAAAATTTCTCATTTTGTTTGACATTTTATTTTCACGGTGATTTATTCGTGTCACTTTTATTTCATCGCGTCGGAAAAGTATTCTGTTTTTAAAAATTTCCTACCGTTACTTCATTCAACCTGTGTTGTGACAGTTAAATAAGGGAGTGACTACACAACCACTTTTGTCTCTAGTTTCTACTGATACTGATGACGGCTAATAAGATGGAAACGCAAGTTAAGTTATTAACCGCTAAAAATGAAACTTATTTCACTCATGTTACGCAACTTCATGATAAAATAAAAAATATATCTGTTAAGGAAGGTTTGCGTTCCGCAGAGTCATTCTTGGCTGAAACGGAAACCTTACAAACAATTCGAGATAATTTTATTTCTAATTTAGACAAAATTAATGAGCTTTTACTGGAAGGAAAAGAGGGTTACGTTCCCAATTATGGCCCACTAAGTGCATTCGAAGAACTATACGCTCGCATTCAGAGATGTCGCTCTAATCTTATAAAAAACTCTGAAAGCACCTCCAATAATTCACAAAAATCTAAAGGTGAGGTCACACTTGGACATAAAATTAAATTACCTCCTATTGTTTTAAAGGGCTTTGATGGAAAGACAGAGAACTGGCCTATTTTTTATGAATGTTTTAAGGCAAGCGTACACGAAAACCCCGAATTAACGGACGGACATAGGATCCATTATCTGATGGATAAACTAACAGGTCCTGCACTAAAAATTACCGCGGGTATCGTGCCGTCAGCAGAAAATTATCAGGATCTATGGAATAGCCTTGTGCAGAAATACCAGGACAAACGTGCGTTAGGTTCGCATTATTTGTCGCTATTGCTTAATATGAAACACGCCTCTAATAATTCCGCTTCGCTAAATTCCTTTATAGAGTCTTATTCTGCGGCTGTTTCAGCGCTTGAACAGTTGCAAATTAATGATTTAAAAGATTTCATGTTACTTACGATTGCCTTACGCAAAATCGATCCCAGTACTGCACAAGCTTTTGAGATGTATTTTCGAGACAAAGAAATTCCCTCATATCAGGAATTCTCGGAATTCATCAAAGGTCACGTTAAAATATTGGACAGAACGTCTAATGTTCCCCGCATGCCTAATACTAATAATATTACCTTTGCTTCTATGCGCAACGCTCCTGGCTCCAGACAGCTTAACGCCCAAAAGGTCAGTTTCAATCGGCCCATCGCTTTACAGTCACAAACAATGGTTTCTCAAACTCAGACGACCGGATGTGTCGTATGTAAGAGTTCAACGCATTTTCAGTTATATTTATGCGATAATTTTAAAACTATGTCCGCTAAAGATCGTTTGAATTTTATTAAGTCTAAGCGCGGATGTGTAAACTGCCTTAGTTTAGTGCATAGTACCATACAGTGCAAGTCTTCTTACTCATGTAAAACGTGTGGTAAACGTCATCATTCACTTTTGCATCTGACAAATAATTTACAGACAAGTGACGCTGTCGCGACTTCTTCGTTACCTTCGAACCAGCCTGAATGCTCCCAGCCGTCAAACGAAGTGGTAAATGCTCCAATGGCTTTGTGTACGCGGGAAAATAGTACATGTAAAAGTACTATTTTGTTATCTACGGCTCAGGTGAAGGTGGAAGGTGCCCATAAACAAATGTATCCAGTTAGATGTCTTATTGACAACGCTTCACAAAACAACATAATTTCAACTATATGCTGTAAACGTCTAAATTTGACAATTTTTCCTTTAACAAACTCTTACATTAAAGGAATAGGAAGTGTATCTCAAACTGTTAAAGGATATATTGAATTGCGTATTTATGCTAATGATACAAATCATTATTTAGATTTAACCGCATTTGTATTGGATACTATAACGGACCGCTTACCGAGTAATAAGATAGACGTTCGTATAGTTAAACATTTAGTTAATATACCGCTAGCTGATCCTTTGTGGCATATACCAGGTGATATTGAATTACTTCTGGGAGCACAGGTGTTCCCGCATATACTGCTTGGTGGTAGGATTATAGCTCCACCCGCGCCTCCCGCTATTGAAACTGTTTTTGGTTATGTTTTTATGGGAGAAGTTCCAGTTGTTCAGGATACATCTCAACCTTGTGGGTCTTCGCTTTCGCACACATCGTATACATTGTTTACGAAACTGGACGATATAAATACGCAAAATGGGCTTATTGAAAACCTCCTACCTAAATTTTGGGAGCTAGAGGAAGTACCTTTCAAAAAATTCCTTAGCCCAGAAGAAACAGAGTGCGAGGAAAAGTACACTGGTACAGTATCACGTGACTACACGGGTAGGTACTGTGTAGCATTGCCGTTCAGTCGCAGTCCAACTGAATTGGGAGATTCTAGGTTGATGGCATACCGGCGATTGTTATCTCTTGAAAGGAAAATTCAAATTTGTGCATTACGTCAAAGGTACAATGACGTGATCCAAGATTATTTAGATAAAGACTATTTAACCGAAGTTTTACCTACCGATTCCGACTACGGTCAGGGTTTCTTCATACCGCATCACGCTGTTGTCAAAGCGGACAGAACTACTACCAAAGTTAGGATTGTCTTGGATGCTAGTGCCAAGTGTAATAATAATGTGTCACTTAATGATATATTGCATACTGGTGCAAATTTGCAAGCTAATATATTCATTTTATTGTTAAACTTCCGCTTATTTCCAATCGCTCTCTCAGCTGATATTCAGCAAATGTATTTACGTATCGCCGTACGCGAAGAAGATCAGAAATATCAAAAGATTTTATTTCGTTTTGATCCATCTCAGTCGGTTCGCGAATACAAATTTAAACGCGTTGCCTTTGGGCTTAAATGTAGTCCATTTTTAGCTATGCGCACTGTTAGGCAATTAGCTAAAGATGAGCAAAATCGCTACCCGTGCGCGGCGGAGGTTGCCAGCCATGAACTATACATGGATGATTTAACTACATCCGTCCAATCAGAAACAGAAGCCGTCACTTTGAGCAGTGAGTTGATAGAACTGTTTAAGGCTGGTGGATTTAATTTGACCAAATGGTCTAGTAATTCTCCGCTAGTGCTCGCTACCGTTCCACAATCGAATCGCGCATTTATTGACTTTGGGTCTGATGTCAATCTTAAAATACTAGGCTTAAAATGGCTGCCCGCTCAAGACAGTTTCACATTTTCTACTACTACTATAGATGAGAAATGTACAAAAAGGGTGATTCTGTCAATCGTCGCAGGTCTGTGGGATGTTCTTGGTTTCGCCGCACCTGTCATATTATTTGCAAAACTTCTTATTAAGGAGTTATGGATTCAACGCATAGACTGGGATGATGTTCCTCCCATCGACATTATACACGCTTTCTATAAATTTAAAGAACAGCTTCCTGTGCTTTCTACTCTGCTAATTCCGCGACATTTAGGCGTAGGCAGAGATTGTGTCACAACGGTCGTTGCTTTTTCTGATGCTAGCATGAAAGCCTATGGTGCAGTGGTGTATTTGCATGTGGTAGATGCATCAGGTCAGGTAAATGTTTCTTTGATCTGCGCAAAATCTAAGATTGCTCCAGTTAAGGTTGTTTCTCTGGCCAGATTAGAGTTATGTTCCGCATTGCTTATGTCAAAGTTAGTGAAGTTGATCACGGAGACATTCAGCGCTCGTACGCTCATAAATAATATATTCGCTTTTACAGATTCTATGATTGCATTATCATGGATACATGCATCTCCACACCGATGGAATGTCTTTGTTAGTAATAGAGTAGCAAAATGTCAAGAAAATCTTGACCCCAGGCACTTTTATCACGTTAATGGATCAGACAACCCAAGTGACTGCCTTTCTAGAGGTCTTTTACCCCAACAGCTTGTCTCTCACAATCTATGGTGGCACGGTCCTGAGTGGCTGAAATTACACGTAGATGAATGGCCGGTCAAACCATTTACAGATTCTGTAAAACCAGAGGAACTCCCAGAATTTAAATGTACAGCACTAACGCATGTCGCTTCTGCTTCGCTTCCATCGGGAGTATTGCACGACCTCGCATACAAAGTATCCTCCTGGAGCAAATTATTACGTATCATAGTATACATTCTTAGATTTGTAGCAATTATTCCCCGATCTAACTACATTTTAGCTTCGCAAATGATCAAAGCTGAACTATATTTACTGCGCGAAATTCAACACCTTCATTTTGAACAGCTGTTTGATGAAATAAAGAAGGGTAAGGTATCTTCTTCTCCGCTTAAAAAACTCGACCTGTTTATAGATGAGCAAGGTTTGATCAGAATAGGAGGTAGGCTGTCTAATAGCAATTTGCCTTTTGAAGCAAAACATCCTATCCTGCTACCAAAACAAAGCCAAGTGACAAAATTGCTTATTGATTATTATCATCGTTTACATTGCCATACGGGGGCAAATGTATTGAGTTCTTTACTGCGCCAAAGATACTGGATACTATCTGGCCGTAGCATAATCAGGCAACGTATACACGCTTGCAACTTTTGTTTCAAAAACGCACCTTCACACCTCGTCCCTAAAATGGCAGATTTGCCAGACTATCGTGTCAAGGAGACCAAAGCATTTGTACATACTGGTGTCGATTACGCTGGGCCAGTGATCATAACGCCGTGTAGGCGCCGTGGACAGCGAACGCAAAAGGCTTACATTTGTCTTTTTATATGTCTCGTCACTAAGGCTGTTCATATTGAATTGGCCAGTGATCTGTCTACAGCCACCTTCATTGCCGCTTTTAAACGCTTTCTAGCACTTAGAGGTCCCGTGTCTTGTCTATATTCTGACAATGGGACAAATTTTGTGGGAGCTAAGGCGCAACTTCAAAGTTTAGTTTTGGAAAGACGCATTGAATGGAAGATGATTCCCCCCCGCGCGCCGCATTGGGGTGGTCTTTGGGAATCTAACATAAAAAGCATAAAATCGCATCTTTATCGAATTATTGGAACTCAAATATTGACTTTCGAGGAAATGACAACTGTTTTGGCTCAGATTGCAGCAATCCTCAATTCACGTCCGCTGTGTGTATTAACTGAAGATCCATCGCCAGAGCCATTGACACCTGCTCACTTTATTATGGCTTCTCCATTAACTTGTTTACCGCTTGAGCCATTGAGTGACTCTGAGAATTGTAGTTCTTTACGTCTTAGAAAACGATTGTTAGACAAAATGGTTGCAGATTTTTGGAAAAGATGGCGATTAGAGTATTTGCATAACTTGCAAATGAGACAAAAGTGGCTATGTAACTCTGATAACATTAAAATTAATACCATTGTGTTAATACATCAAGATGATGTACCTCCACTTCGCTGGCCTCTAGGTCGTATTCAAGAGGTCTATCCTGGAAAGGATGGTAGGGTTCGCGTCGCGTTAGTAAAAACTGTTAACGGTGTTTTTAAACGGCCAGTGGTTAAACTTTATCCGCTTCCCTCGCAATAAATATTATTTTATTTTATTTTATTTCAACTTCGCGTTTTAATTATTATTTTTCTTTATTTAATGTATTCGCTCCAATTTAATGTACCTACTCGCTAGTAAATAGTCCTTTTGAAAATGCTACGCATTCTCAAGGCCGGGGAGAATGTTCGCGCGCAAATAGTTTTCGTTGGGTTCGAGTGGTTGCCTATGCCCCGTCTCCCTGACAACGCCTTTTACCTTGAAAAACAAGACTGTCAAAAATTCGCTCTGAAGCATCACTGTATTGTTCGCAAGCAAGAACTCTGTCTCCGCTTTAAAAATAAAATATAGTGCCGCGCGGCCGCGTAAGCTGTGATTGTGTGCTTGGTGAAAGTGTCGGACGCCATAAGTAACCACAAGAGTAAAGGTAAGGCTTTCCCCCTTTATATTATATATATGTATTATTTGCCCCTCGAACCCCGCAATTTATATCAACTACCAACGCTGGTCCTTCGGATTTGCTTCCCGCGTCATCACTTTGTGTGCACTAAAGTGTTTATTATTATTAATATTTTTGTACAATAAATAAGACTGGCGCTATTATAACGGTAGTTGATGGCCCAAACTCTTCTTCTTGAGAGAGACTTCGTATTAAAGCTAGGATGATGAATACAAGATTCAACTCATTGATTTTAATGTGGCTTAAATTAAAAGCAGACGTTATGATCAGACGAATTAATGTTCTCGCCCGCTCGGCAATAACAACCCCTGGAGACGCATTTTGAATCAATACAAATGAAATGAATATTCAATTCGAACACGAAAACAAGTCACGTGCGAAATTATATTCTACTGTATTTAAAATTATGTTAAAAATTTTTGAATCTCTCGAATTTAGTGTTGTCATTAAAAACAAATTCTATAGGTATTAGACACCGTTACACGCAGAAAAAATAAAATCCGGTACACAATAACATGGCAATAACTGATTAATTAAAAAATAAACAGTGATGAATCGCATGTAAAACGGAATGTATATACGTTGCGTATATTCTACGTACTAGTGGAAATCAAAAACGAGTGGGTGGGACTACTCATTGCAGAATTCACGGAATGCATATTAAAAAATAATGAATTTGGCAATGTGTATGCGAATCTTACGATTTCGAATGCTATTTTGAATTCTATTGTTTCAAAAATGCGTCTCCTGGAAACGCATTTTTGAAACAATAGAATTCAATTTTGTATTCAAGATTAATTTCGATTCATTCAAAAATGCGTCTCCTGATCGCTTCCAAACCGCTACATCACTTGCCTTGCGTCCGCTGCAGCATTGACAACTATTTATCAATGTCTCCCAGCCGTCCGATTAGACCGTGACATCTCATTCCCGTCCAGAGATTTACTTATAACACGGCTTTTTGGCTCGCTATTAATTTGCTACGTCATTAATAAACATCACGGTTTATCTTCAGACGCTTGTGTATTGATATTCTGTTCCTTAATTGGATTTAGAGTACTAACGAAATTAATTAAATTTTCTTACTTACACAGTTATCTTTTTTACTTGCACAATCTGTAAGTGTGCTTCAGGGGGGAGTTGTTTGCCCTTTAATTTTTTTCAAACCTGAAAATGAAATTATTCTGCGTAATGATGATGTAGAAGTGTGGAGAAGAAGAATAGGACTGTAGAAGTCAAAATAAATAGTAAAAATTATAACAAACGTATGCTAATAAATTGTGCATCGAATATTCGTCAGCATATTGCAAAGCATTAAGTACTGTAATATCATTTTAGCCACATTTAGACAAATAAATAAGATAATTGTATAATCTTTATTAAAAATGTATATTTTTGCATCAAATGTAAAAAAATCAACTCAATCTGCAGTTCTATAAACGGAAATGGCATGATGAAAACTTTATTACAGTTCGTCTGCACTTTTGATTCTGTCACACAAAGAGTCTTATAATGTTCAGCTTACGACATCCTTTAAAATATGAAATCCTTTCGACACCGAGCTCGAAATAGTCGTATCGACGTTCAATCGAGTCGATTTTATTGCCCTGCGATTTACCCGGCTCATTTCAGAAGTGCGATGCCTTGTAGAGAATAAAACACCTATGCAAGTTTAATGCACGTTCATAACGTGAAACGGGCAATATTCACGATAGGATGGAAATAGGTTTGTGTTAAGAAATCGTTTGTATTATCTGTAAGGTAGGGGGTAGAAAATTTTAAATGGAATCATATTATTAAAACTTGAGTATTGAGAAAAGCCTATATACATCGTATAAATCATACATCTATGTTATATGTATCAAAATTTAAAAAGTGTCACGATGTTTGACCTAGATAAAGTTCCAAAACTAATGCTAAAGTAACGCATTAATTTTTTGGTCTATGCTAATGCTTAACACCAGTCACAATCTAATTTGGCAATTAATACCGTTGCTCAAATCCATACTAATATTATAAATGCGAAAGTGTGTCTATCTGTCTGTCTGTTACCACCTCATGCTTGAACCGCTTAGTGAACTTAGATGAAATTTGGTATAAAGACAGTTTAGAGTCCCAGAAAAGTACATATATCAGTTTATATTGCAGAAATCATCCTTCAAGAGGGTGAAAAGGGGGGTGGAAGTTTGTATGGGGAATCAATAACCACTTAACCTATTTAGATGAAATTTGATATGGAGATAGTTGAGAGTTGTGGGGAAGGATATAAGCAGATTTAATTAAAATAAACTACTCAAATTACTGATTCTACGCGGACAAAGTCGCGGGCAAAACCTAGTACATAATATGTGTGGTGTCAAAAACAACGCAGGTGGAGCGCTATAGAGCATTAGAATAATCTATTTTGGACATTAGTATTGTGGTGAATTCTCATGTCTACATTAATTCAGACGCATACGGCAAATTATTTTACATTGAAATTTTATTTTCATGTGTGTAATTAGAGCAATCAAATAAACATTCTGTCAGTAGTGCGACACTCAGCGCCAGATGTACCGGACGAATCAAATACGTATTACTCGGGGGCATTTCGGATTCATAACATTTTTAATAGGTAGCTTATTATTCTAAGATAGGTAGCTTAACTCTGTGAAAATTCTTTGGCAATGGTATTTTTAACATTCAAAGAACATCTGCAGAATAAATGTTGCTGTTAACATTGTTATTGAATTCAGAAGTTATGTATAGACCAAAAGACTGTTATGGGAAATAGCCATAATATTCATAATAATTTCGTATCACGTATAAAATAGAAATAGAAAACATTTTATCGCATCGATTACAGTTGGTTGCTAGCAGTTATCTTTGGTGGAACAATTATTCAATTCGACAATCTGTAAAAAATCTAGGTATAGCTTCAGTACCTGTCATGACGGCCTCAGGTTGAAGTTGTTCGGAAAAGGTTGTTTGCCAAACAGGTTCTTTGAACTGACTTCGGAACATTCTTCCGATGGGCACAAAGACAGTGTTAGGGCAACCACCATTTTTTACTTTCTTTGATTGACTGATGATGATGCTGTCAGAGCGGATTTGTCAAAAGAACTACTGGATCAGTTGCAGCATCTACAAAATATGACAATAAGGTTTATTTTTTAACTGTGTGAATCTGATCATGTTTAAGTGGCATGTTCTCAACTTAAATGGCACCTAATTAGATAGGTGCCACTTACTACAATCTTTTGTTTCATCCGAATTATGTCCGACAAGATAACTCTCAGTTATATAACTGAGAGTTATCTTGTCGGTCCTCTTTTTCGGGTCGTATTTTACAATCGAATGTTTGATTTAACTCTTGATATCTCATCCCAGAGCGCTAATATCCCTTCATACTCTTTTCCAGCATATGACGTCCGGCTATGAAACTCTTTCCCTGAGAGTATTAAGGGAGCTCGCACTATGAAGTCCTCGAAGAATCGAGTCCAAAATCACTTCTTATTCTTAAATCCTTACCTAAAATACTCCTATATATTCCATATTTACTACTAAGTACACATTGTTTGAATTTCCTTTGTGTGTTTCCCTGGTCCGAGATTGCCTGAAAGTGATTGCTTATTATTAGCAATAAGATCGCCCGTTTTGTACTTCTGCTATGTTTTTTAAATTTTCTACATGTTTATCTTTGTCTGCAATAAAGTATCTTATTATTATTTAATTTAATAACAATCACTTATAAAGGTGTGCTTACTAAATATCACATTCAATTTCGACCAAGCGAACACCGTAATCATGCCATATTCCCCTTAACTGTCTGCAAAGATAATATTATTTTGGTATTATGAGAATAGCCTAACTCCATCAAAGTTATAACAGCTCAATTAAGCGCATTGACCACATTCAATAAGCGGAGTTAACCCTGCGAGTGCGTCCGACGGGCCCTAACGACCCGGCGTTAGTTTAATTTAATACCAACTGCAACAAGAGCTCGTTCTTGGGAGCAACTTAGTATGCTAAGGATTGGAATACATGAGGATATGTTACGCGACTTTTAGAATATGTTATGAATGTAGTTAGCCAAAGAAATGATGGGAAATAAAATTTGTTACTTTATTACATTTATTGTTACATTTTTCTTTATCTTTCTTTACTTAAAAAATAAAGTATTAAGATATTCAACCTTAGACTAGTAAATGATTTGAACATGCCACATGCAGATACATCAATGTGACCTCTGGATTATTGCGTTTCTTTAAAGCAGAGGCACCCTACCTTTTACCCTATGCGCCTCACCCAACATTGTGCTAAAATACTACGCCCCCCTAAGGGCCGGGATTTATTCAAAACATGGTTGCAACGTGTCGCTGACTTCGCATCGGTGGCACCGTCCGCGTCGCGTGAGTTTATATGAACAATTTTAATAAATATTCTTTATACAGTTTAATTCTGGAGCCGCTCGCTGCCCCCCCCCCCCCCCCCCCTTGGTTCACTCTACGCCTCCCAAGTGGGGCGAGACTGGTTGGGAAACTCTGCCTTAACGGGATTTATGGACGGTTATACTAAACCTTACTGGTGGACTGGTCATGACATTTCTTCTCTTTATCCGGTTATTGTAAAAGTAAAGCTGGGAAAGAAGTAAACTCTCCTGATGGTAAGTGGCAACCGTCCTCTAAAGTACACGTGGCTCTTGTAAGACTGTAACCCCTAAACGAATCGCAAGCGACGTTTCCAACTTGCGACATAAGATTGTTATTATTAGTTCTTATTCCTTACTGCGGATTTAGATTGTAGGCTCAGTTCGGTTTTAAACACACACATTAGAATTTTACCGAGGTAGGGTAGTGTACTAAGAAACTTTTGTTCTTTATGCAATTACAATTGCATTGCCAGTTTTGTACAAGGATTGCACATATATTAACATACTACAGGAGAGAGACTCTGTACTGGACGGTCGCCTGCTTGGGTACCAGCATTTTACCTTTTCTGCCGCAAAGCAGCAGTGCTTGCATTGCTGTGTTCCGGTTTGAAGGGTAAGATATGGCAGTGAAGTTACTGGGTACCGTGACTTTACATCTGATGTCACAATTTGGCAACGTACACTGTGGTTCTTGTGGGGCTTGCAGATTTGCTGCGAATCTTACAGGAGCCACATGTACTACAGGAGACTGTTACCACTTACCATCAAGTGGGCAGTATGCTTGTTTGCCAACTCAGTTGTATAAAAAAAATTGTGGTTATATTACAAACAAATGAACTGATTTTGATGTAACTTGCACTAACCCTATTAAGTTCAAAAAGAGTTAGTCAATAATAAAGTATAGTTGCGATCCGCTCAATTGTTTCTGAAAACGCATGGACAAACTTCCTTCATACAAACGTACATAAACGTTTATAAAATTTTGTAAATTCATTCTCCCTTTTTAGGTCAATTGAAAAGCTCCGGGAGAGCCCCACACACGCTCGCCATCTAGCCAACGGTACGGTGCGGTTACGCATTTCCTCCCGAGAAAAAAAAGCTAATAGGCTAGATGACTAAAATTTTTTTTTGCTTTCATAGAAGCTCATTCATATAATAAACAGAAAGAAAAAATCAGTTTTCGAATAACTATAAAAACAACTAAGATATAAGGTATTAAAGATTTTTCTCCATCTCTTTCTAGCAAAACGACAATTTACAAGGAGTTTATATGGCCGTACTCAACTATGACGTCACGGTTGATGTCGGATCTCTCTGTCTAATCGCCTTCAAATTAACAACTTAAAATGCTTGTATCTAATGTATTTCTTAGCCGATTTTAATTCTAATTTCACAGGACTGCATCTTTTTCCATGGTATTTTAATATTTAATGACTAGACATAAAAATTAAAATTCAGTCATCATCCCAATTGTGAGTAAATATCATTATTTTTGTAATAAAAACCTACATATCAGTAAAAATAACTTCATATTATTGATAAATTACTAAACTACATACTCAATGGACAAAATTAGTCAATACTTAGTTGAGTATTATAAATAAAATTTTACATTTTAGTGAGCATGTTTAAGAATTTTTAACAATGATATAATGTACACCCATCCTAAGATTACATTTCAAACGCTCAACACTTTAGCACACCGTACAGAGGAGTTGTTAATACGCTACGGGTTTTGGGGCGTAAGGCAGCGCGTGTGGTCCAGACTTTGTGGTTTGTAAGATTTCGTGACATGTACTTGACGTCATTTTCAGTTTATTTCTGTTTGTGCTGTGTCAATTACATATTTTATATTTCATTTATATTGAACTAGAAATTGTTATGACAATAGCACTTAATATAAGGTTTGCTAAAAACATTATATTTTATTATTTTGGTGTTCGTTCAGCTCATTTTTTATTATGCTTATACCAAATTTTACCGCATTACATTTAATATACTGTGACATTTTAACATCATTAATTTAATTATTTGCTTAAAATTTATATTAATCTAAAGATAAAATAAATTAACTGAAACTTAACTGATTTAAATTAACAAATTTTACAAATGATAATAAATAATTGACAAACCTTTTAGAAAAAAATACTATTACCTACCTACCTACTTGTTGTCCAAATGGAGTTACGCCTGCTCTGTTGCCAATTTATTATGCATCTATACTGTGGCTTCATAAGCCGTTGTTTCACCGAGTAGTGTGTGCGATGTGAGTAGCGCGGCCAGCCGTGGACATAAGGAATCTTGACACTTAGAGGAGACCTTCCGTCACCTGCTACAACATATTATTACCTATTGCAATATGATTATAGTAGTGGCTTTTTAAAATTATTATGTTATTTGTATAGGGATCAGGTTAAGTTAGTATTAGTCTAGAAATTATTGTCTACGCTATCGCATTGTATGTAAAGATAGTGTAAGTGATTTATTTTATTTTAATTTATTTACAAAGGTAGGTAGGTACAATTAAATAAATATTAATATATGCGCGACAGTTATTTAATAGGTAAGGAAACTATTAACAACTTAATTGGTTGGAATATAAAAAAATACTGTGTGATATTGTGTGATAATTTCTAAACTATATGATTAGGGTAACAATACTATTTGAATTTTATCGATTTTTTACAAAATAGAAATACCATTTAATGATAATGTCTAAGAGTTTATTCAGTTTCATAAGCTTGCCTAACAATGCCCAAGTAGGCATTTTATATAACAATCGAAATCTTTTGTGAAGAAATGGTGATTGATGCAATAAACTGTTTCCTTCACAAGAATTTCATAACAAAGAGTAAAGTGTGCTTCGTAGAAAACACAATTAAAACGCATTATTTCATTTAGATATCGTCTGCATATTCAATCGTGCAGTAAACCACATTTTAGACCACACTTTATGTCACGGGAACACTAAAATATTAGAATGGCTGTCCTCTAATCAAGTTTTCATTTTAATTAACCCCCAAATTAAATTTGCCGGCTCAGACAGGGCCACATCTGCAGTAAAGGGTTAACTCATCAATGGCTCAGGATCCAGTTATTGTTAATTGCATTAATGTCGCTTTACTTTAAACAGTGTAGGGTTAGGAAGTAGGTGCATTTTTGCGTTACCCAATTAAAGAACTGATAATGAATCTTATAATTAACTGATTAAATGTTATTTTGGATTTTGATTATCTTTAATTTACAACATTTATTATCCCAAATCGAATACTATTTTGAAAATAACTTTTTTTGTATCGTCGTAAATATAAAATGCAATGTCTAATATATTAAAAATCTCGTGTAACAGTGTTTGTTATCGAACTCCTCCGACACGGCTTATTATTCATTAATTCGGGGCTATTTGCGTCACTGCGACCTACAAAGATCTATTGTGACTAGCCTTCAAGTAAGACTTATTAGGCCTTACTTATGCTTCTTTAGCTGGGTACTGTCTAGGAATGATAAGATATTCCCAGCTTGGATTGTTTTTATATCGTTTGGGTCGAGAATGTGTCTCCCCAGTTTCGACACGGCTTGATCGCTTTTTATGATTTTTTTTGTATATTTGGTAGGTGTAAGAATAGGTCGTAGGCTATTTTTTATACCCCTAGGTGATAAGGGTGGTCCTCTTCAGATTTTTTGATAATTTTTATTAGATTTGGCATCGAAAATCACTTTTAACCGTAAATTTTCACCCTTCACCAAAAACTGTCATTTTAACCGACTTCAAAAAAGGAGGAGGTTATCAATTCGGTTGTATTTTTTTATTTTTTATGTTTGTTACCTCATAACTCCGTCATTTTTAAACCTATTTCCAAAATTATTTTTGTATTCGATAGAGTATACAACAAGGGTGGTTCCATGGTCACCAAAGTCAGGATCTGATGATGGGTTTCTTTAACTGAAAAGATTTCATTCACTAAAAAGATGAAAATAATTTTTTTTTACAAAAAATAAGACCGACTTCAAAAATACTAAAAACTTAAAAATAATATAAGAATAGGTACAGACAACATCACACTTCTATATTGAAGTCGGTGACAAATTTTAACACTTTCTAGGAGATCATCGTTTGGCGCCGACTTCAATATATATTACTCGTGGGAGAGCCATGCTTCGGCACGAATGGGCCGGCTCGACCGGAGTGATACCACGGCCTCACAGAAGACCGGCGTGAAGCAACGCTTGCGTTGTGTTTCGTCGTGTGAGTGAGGGTACCGGAGGCCCAACCCCCTACCCTCCCTATGATGGCGCAGTTAAATAGAGTGTTACCCCAGGAGGGTACCAACTGCGCTAGCGTTGGAGAATCCCTCTCTGGACGTCCACTTCCAGGACGCAACATACCTGGGCGTGGACACCTAGGCCGCCCCTCGTGTTCTGGGGGGGCAAAACACGCTCAGAGATACCTGGGGCAAGAGCAAACCCACGGCACCCCCTGCCACACTGACTGTGAACTTCTGTAACATTAGAGGTCTTCATTCCAACCTCAATGTTGTCCACCACTACCTCGAGACAGTAAAGCCGGCCTTGCTCTTTTTGACGGAGACGCAGATATCGTCTTCGGCGGACACTTCTTACCTTTCCTACCCAGGGTACGGACTGGAACACCTCTTCGCACCTAAGGTGTGTGCGTGTACGTCAGAGACGATATTTGTTCTCGGCGTCTCGGTCACCTTGAAAGAAGGGACCTCTCCACCTTATGGCTTCGTGTAGACAGCGACGACCATCCCCGCGTCTATTCGTGCCTCTATAGGTCCCATAGCGGTGATACTGAAACCGACCGACTCATCGAGCACGTTCAAATGGCTGCAGACGCTGTGCAGCAGCAGATCTCACTCGTGGAGATCGTGGTACTTGGCGATTTTAACGCACACCACACCGAATGGCTCGGTTCAAGCAAAACCGATCATGCGGGGAGATCTGTTCACGCCTTCGCTCTTGCATATGGCTTAACACAATTGGTTACTACGCCCACGCGAATTCCCGATGTGGAGAGCCAGGAACCTTCACTGTTTGATCTTCTGCTGACGTCTCACCCCGACGGCTATCTCATATCTGTCGGCGTCTTGGCTCCTTTGATCACTGCCTCATTAGGAGTGCGGTGCCACTCTCGTGCATGCAACGATTACGAGTTGCACGTAGTCAGCAGACTGGGATGGGATGCGGTCCTTTTTTGCGTCCTACCCTTGGAGGCAGGTTTGCTTTATGCCGGATGATCCCAAGTCGCCGCCGAGTCTGTTGCCGGTGGTGTTGCAGGGTATGGAAATTTTCATTCCATCCTCAGTTGTCCCCATTGGTGGCAGGTTCCATCCTTGGTTTGGTCAATCTTCCAAAAAGGCTTCTCGCTGGAAGCAGGAAACGTACCAAGCCTGGGCAAACGCGGTGACGTCTCGGGATGAAAATACCAGCGCTTTCAAAAAGCAGTATAACTTTGCCTCCAGATCCTTCAAAAGAGACATTGCAAGAGCGAAGTCGGAGCACATCAGTAGAATTGGCGAGAAACTAGAATCTCTTCCTTCGGGATCTCGTGCGTTCTGGTCTCTCGCCAAAGCTACCCAAGGAATTTTCTGCACGCCATCCTTTCCACCATTGCACAAGGATAACACATCGTTAGCCCATGATGCAAAAGAGAAAGCCGATCTTTTTGGGAAACTCTTTGCATCCAACTCGACTTTGGATGACGGGGGACAGGAACCGCCGACCATACCGCGGTGCAAGAGCTTTATGCGAGATATTCGGTCCACCAAAGCTCAGTGCGTCGAGCACTATTCACCCTGGATATCCATAAGTCGAGTGGGCCCGATGGTATCCCTCCTATCGTGCTAAAGACGTGCGCTCCAGAGCTGGCACTGTTTTAAAGCATCTATTTCGGCTCTCTTATTCATCTAGCGTAGTCCCAACCTCGTGGTAGACAGCTTTAGTGCATCCGATCCCTAAGAAAGGTAACCGCTCGAATCCGTCCAACTACAAGCTGATAGCTATAACCCCTTTGTTTTCAAAGATAATGGAATCAATTATCAACCGCCAGCTCCTTCGGTACCTAGAGGATCACCAGCTGCTCAGTGACCAACAATACGGCTTCCGTAGGGGTCGCTCTACTGGTGATCTTCTAGTTTACTTGACTCATCATTGGGCAGAGGCAATTGAAACGAAGGGGGAGGCACTGGCAGTTAGTTTGGACATCGTGAAGGCCTTTGATCGGGTGTGGCACAAAGCGCTTCTCTCAAAACTTCCTTCATATGGGCTTCCCGAGAAATTATGTAGATGGGTCACTAGTTTTTTAGCAGACAGAAGCATCAAGGTCTTAATTGATGGCGAATGCTCAGACTCACTGTCTGTAAATGCTGGTGTCCCCCAAGGATGTGTGCTATCACCTACACTATTCCTTCTGCATATCAATGATATGCTGCAAATCAGCGGCATTCATTGTTATGCAGGCGACAGCACGAAAGACACCTTCTATAACGGCCGTGCGAACATTTCTCGGGAAAACGTCATTGAGTGCCGGAATAAACTTGTGTCCTAAATTGAATCTTCATCAGAGAAAGTCTCTAACTGGGGTCGACTTAATTTGGTTCATTTCAACCCTACAAAGACACAGGTTTGCGCGTTCACCGCAAATAAAATGCCATTTGTCGTATCTCCTCGCTTTCAGAGCATCCCCCTAACTGCCTCAGCCAATATTGAGATCCTTGGTGTCGACATAACGAGCGAAGTCCAGTTCCGTCGCCACTTAGAGGGTAAGGCTAAATTAGCTTCTAAGAAGCTTGGTGTGCTCAATAGATCGAGACAGTATTTCACTCCGGCGCACCGCCTTCACCTTTATAAGGCGCAGGTTCGGCCTCATATGGAATACTGTTCTCATCTTTGGGCCGGGGCACCCCAATACCAGCTTCTCCCACTGGACCGCATTCAACGAAGAGCAACTCGAATCGTCGACTGCCTGGAAATATCAAATCGGCTTGATACTTTGGCGCTGCGTAGAGATGTCACCTCGCTATGCATCTTCTATCGCATTTATCACGGGGAATGTTCCGAGGAATTGTTCGGACTTATACCTGCCGCTTCTTTCCGCCATCGTTCCACGCGACAAAAAATCCATGCCCATCACTTAGATGGTTGGTAGTCCACAACTGTGCGATTCTCCCGTAGCTTCCTGGCTCGCACAGTCAAACTTTGGAACGAATGGTCGCCTGCGGTATTTCCGGACCGATACGATCTTCAAACTTTAAAAAAAAGAGCGTATTCCTTCCTCAAAGGCCGGCAACGCACTTGTAACTCAGTGTTGCCAGGTGGCCGTTTAAATTTCCCCCCAGATCTCACTAAAAATCCCCCCGAAAATTACCATTTTTGACAAAAAAACCTCCAAGTACTACTTACTAAAAGAAATACAATTGGGATATGAAAATCAAATGTAAATTTATTTACGAAATTTTGTTTATTATATTTCCGCCATAGCTTCCAATATTAAATCATATTGTCTGTGTTGGCTTAAGAATCAGATACATACATTTTTTCCCAGGAAAACCTATTTAGCATTCGAGTGTGTGTAAGTGTGTTCTCATTCATTTCGGTATGTTTTCACATATTTTGATTTACTGGATTTACTTTTTGATGTAGTTGATATTAAATTGCACGGTAAACGGGTACTTATATTATAGCTGGCGGCCAAATTAAGACAATCTGCGAATACAATAAATCATTCAAACAGAATGAGTAGGTAAACCAGTGAGCAAGTAATGAGTAAGCAGAGAGAAAGAAAATAATACTGTCTTGAGACGAAACAGTTAGGAACCACACTTTGTTGCTTTTTACCCCTTTGAAATCCCTTCATGTTCCCTTCCCGACGTCAATTCTATTCCAGCCCTTATAGCTGAAAATAGTATTGATATTTATAAAATTATTTTATCCCTTTTATGTGTAAATAATATTAAATTGTAAGCTTGTATATATTTTAGTTATTCAGCTCCCTAACGTGATCTTTATCATGATCCTAGATTCTATTCCCATTCCGCGTACCTTATTATTCCAAACGTTTCCCAAACTTTGTCATGGCCATAAGGCAGAAATTGTGCGGAGCTACAAAAAAAAAATACTTTGTAAAAACCTATTGAAGAAATCGATTTTTTTTTGGTATTGTTGTCAGACCAAAGACATTAAACTAGTACCATAATACTGGTACTAGTAGAATGTCTTTGCGTCAGACAGAGTGATCAAGCTTGTACAGCCAAATCATTAAACAAAACTAAAAATAAATGAATGATAATGTAGTTGAGGGTGGTTGAGGTAAGGTAATAGTGATATTTTGGATTGGAAAAAAGTCTCCGAAATCCCTTTAACATTAATATTTACCTCCGAAAATCCCCCCAACGGACTTAACCCCCCAAAATTCCCTCCGACGTTGAAAAAAACCCCCGAATTTGCAGGGAATCCCCCCCATCTGGCAACACTGTTGTAACTCCTCTGGGGTTGCGGGTGTCCATGGGCGACCGTGATCACTTACCATCAGGTGATACATCTGCTCGTTTGCCCCCTATACCATAAAAAAGATATATAGAAGTGTGATGTTGTCTGTACCTATTCTTATTATTATAACTCATGTACTTTCTCTCGAGCGCCTTCAGATTAAATTTGTCAAGTATTTAAATTTTAAATGTAAAATTAGAATCGATGATTACACTGAATCATGTCATAAGCATAGCCTCACAACACTTTCAAATAGACGACGGATGCTGGATATGGCTGTGTTCCATGATATTTGTTCTGGAAATTTAGATTGTCTGGAATTATCCAGCAGATTACTTACGTTAAATGTTCCTTCGAAAAGAACTCGCCACACGCAACTCTTTCACATACCATTAGTGGGTACAAACTATGAAGCCAATGACATGATTATTAGATTACCTAAAACTTATAATAAGTTCTTCTCAGACATCGACGTGTTCACCTCATCTAAAGCTATGTTCAAAGTTGCAGCTCGTAAACTGATTTAAGGCTTATTTGTGTATGATTTCCTACGGAAGATAAATCTAAAATCTAACACCATATATAAACTCGCACACACACTCACACACACACACACACACACACACGCAGACACACGCACGGCCTAACATAAACGTACACACATTTTTCGAATCATGCGACTTAATTTTAATGTTAATTTTAAGGTTTATAATCATGTTGAGTATATGAACATATAATTATTTTTTAATTTAATTTCATTAGATTTAATTTAATTTATGTTGACCTGAATTAATTTAATTTAATACGATTTAATATAATTTCTATTTGTTATAATGTAATTTTACTTAATTTAATTTATTTTAATTTAATTTGATTTTGCAATTTTTAATACCTCCAATTATTTATTTTTTTATTTGTATTGAGTACCTACCCTATTTTGTACATGTGTTGTGAACATAATGTGTTTCTTTAATTGGCTTATGTTATGTAATGTCCTTTTTTGTTATAATGTACGAATATCAAGCTGTTGAAACATTGTTTAACAAATAAAAAAAAAAAAAATTTTTTTTTATGTTTTTAGTGTTTTTGAAGTCGGTTTATTTTTTTAGAGATTTTTAGTAGCAAAACATAGTTTGCGGGCACAGCTAGTAGTAAACTTTGAAAGCAAGTGTTGCTATCTTCTTCTTATCTTTCTTCTTATATATAAAAATGAAACGCTGTGTGTTAGTCTCGCAAAAACTCTGAAACGGCTCGACAGATTCTTACGAAATTTTCTGTGTATGTTTGTATAGGTCCAAGGAAGGTTTATACGTAAAGTTGGACCCGGTAGGTGGCACTGGAATCGGGCAGGACAACGTCTGCCGGGCCCACTAGTCTTCTTCTTCTTATATATAAAAATGAAACGCTGTGTGTTTGTCTCGCAAAAACTCTGAAACGGCTCGACAGATTCTTACGAAATTTTCTGTGTATGTTTGGATAGGTCCAAGGAAGGTTTAAACGTAATTTAATTGGACCCGGTAGGTGGCGCTGTAATCGGGCGGGACTACGTCCGCGGGGCCCACTACTTTAATAATATAAATGTGCTAAAATAGTCCTTTAATAATATATATGTGTGATAGAAATAATTTTAAAGCAAGAAGTAGACTAACTGTCAAATCTTGAGTCTTGAAATCAATATAAATAATCATATAAAAACTAAATCTTTACCGACTTATTTTAACTGTGACATGCACATTGCAGGAGAAAATTATTTGAATGACAAGTCGTTTAGCAACCCTTTACCGTTACAGATAAAAATGATTTAAGCTCGAGCGACTGTGAATCTCTTCTTTCGGTTGAGTGAAAAAGCATTGTCTCTGAGTTATTCGATTAAACTCAGATTTATACATTATTAAAAAAATGCCTGTAACCTACTAGCATTTTCCGAAATGGCGTAGCACTTAAACATAGTCGAGTGAGATGCTTCATTATACGTTGCCTATACGCTTTTTGTGGAAATAAGTGACGTAACATGCTTATGCATATTTATTTTGAGTAACAGACAAATAGCAAATATTAAATATCATCACCATTATGTACGTCAATTATTTGTTAATAGAACACACACAATAACAGCTTGGATTGCCTGGCAGTCGTGCTAAGAGCGTCGATGAGTATGTACGGTCGGTTTCAGAAGTAGATGGTCAATTGAGTACCATATCATACCAACTATTCCTTTTATTTAGTATGGTTACACCTATATTGCATTGGTTAATAATTGGTATGACATGATACGAAAATGTTTATTTTATTATATTTACAATAGGTGGACTTAATGCCTTAAGGCATTCTCTACCAGTCAACCGTGAGGGCAAGGCAGAAAATTTGAGGCAGTGCAAGAAACATAAAAAGAGAGCTTGTAACAAACTTATTTTAACAAAAATAAACAATGATAGGGAAACGTAGTAACTACGCATACATACAAACATACACACATGCATATATACACACAGTTGTAAATAAATATATACACCTACATATATATACATAATATACACGGTGTTTCATAATAACCAATAATATTTATTGGTTATTATGAAACTGCCAATATAATCTGCCAATAACGGAGATGATCAAGAGATGTTCAATGAGATGTTCATCTACTTTTAGAGCCGACTGTACCATTCTTACTTGGACTCGGTAATCGGCATACCTACTCCACTTTTCAACACGCCTTAGCACAAATAAAATAGACAAGCAACTCTGTTATTACCCGTTTATCAAAATTAACTGTGTTCAGTCCGAAATTTCGTAATCTTGATCAATATTTAATGAAACTAAGCAAAACTTACTTATTAACTTATAATATTATAATATAGTTATGAATCTAATATCAGGTAGCGTCCGAAGTACGCTCAACTTCTATATAGTATCCTTAACAACAAGAAAGTGCTCAGTGAGGTTTCGATTTTTAGCGGGTTTGGTCTATCCATTTTTCCCTACTCCTGGGGGTAATGTCATTGATGATTTAGTAGTAGGTTTTTTTGTACATTTTTGTCTGTTAATTCATTAATAAATAAATAGAAAATTTTTGTTCTATACTATTTAGTTCTTGAAGTTTCATAAGTTTGGTGAATAAACAAAATTGAAAAACACCAAACGCTGAAATCTCAATATATTTTAATCTTTACGGAATTATATTTAGCTAACCAGTATGGTGGTATGCAGATGAACCTTGACAATTGTTTTTTGTTGCCTGGTAAATGTACTATTTAAAAGACTGAAAAACTTTTGATATTGTTAAAAACCACCTTAGTCATTGTGTTCACGCCTCATATTCAAAATGGCGCAATACGCTAACAGCGCGCTAACGCCTGCGTGTTTCGTTTCACAGAACAACAGACCTGACAGTGACACACGAGTTAAAAAGTGAAAATTGTATTAATGCAAATATCAGACACTCAAAAATATTACCACCGCCTACCCTCTGAATTTGAAAGCGCGATCCGCATTATCTGTTCAAATATAAAAGAAATATACATGATACTAAAACGGAAATGCCTTTGTATTTGTCAACGTCAAGTCCCCAATGGCGGCGGCGCGCAGACAAAAAAAAATTGAAGTCGCGACATTTTTTTCGCAAATGAACCGTGTCGTGCCGGCTCCTCTTATTAGATTAACAGGTCGATTTGCAATTCCGTGTGTGTTCACATGTTTATTTAACGGAAATGAATCGCAATTTAGTAGAAGAGGGGCCTGTTTTGTTGACTCGGCGTAATGCATGTATTTATTTTTGGCGTTCGCTCGGTCTCTGTGACCACCGCTGCCGTGGTGGGGGTTAACATGTTATTGATATATGAATATGTATCGACGGATAGGATGATTTTTTCTTTGTAATAATCATGTTTGAGGTTTTGAATTTACTGTCTGAGCAAGGATTTCGTACTCGTGTATGTTGGAATAATTTAGTAGCTAAATGTTTCAAAAGATTCCGTATTCGCGTAATAGAATTCCAATAGCAATAGCGTATTTCCATTCCAATAGCGTATTTTCTTTGTTTGAATACATAACCTATCACACATAATACTCGTCGAAGCCAATTTTTGAGGAAACGACTTGATTTAAGTGTCTAGAGCATTCAACTTATTTTTTTTTCTATACCGGTGTTTCAAAATTACCAATAAATAATCAATTCTTTATCGAAAACTCATTATTAAAATGTGTTTACACATAATGTCATTCAACCCAAAATTTTCATGTAGGTAAATCGTAGACACAATGATGATACTATGATTTACATGAAAATTTTGGATGGAATGATATTACGTGTAAACACATTTTAATAATGAGTTTTCGTTATATAATTGATTATTTATTGGTTATTTTGAAACACCGTGTACTTATACGAGTTACAAATTTAGGGCATGTTTATGTGCAATTTGGTTCTCATCGTTTAGCTGGTAGAAATTGCTGTTTTGGTTATAAGGCCGCCATTTGTTTTTTTTTTCACATATTCGTTGTATATCCTGTTTCATTTGTTTTTTCGTAATAACTAGAATTTCCAATCCAGGCATGTTTTACTCCTTTAAGTTCGTGAGGTCTCTTTTCAACGAAGTTAATTTAGGACGCCTTAAGAATATAAATATAAAAACATATAATATACTTATAGAAACATAACTGCCTCCGTGGTCTAGTAGTTGAGACCAGCGGGTGTTGATCGAGAGGTCCGGGGTTTTATTCTCCATGGGGACAGAAGACCTGCTCGGTTTGGTTGATGGTAGCGCATCTAAGCCTGCCTGGCTTGCTACCACCGTCTCACCTAAGTTCGTCGTCATGATAAAAATGTTAATAGTATTATCGTGTTCCGACAAATAGAGGTAAGATAGCCAGTTCCTCAGCTGTTGAGGAGTCCAGGTGAAGCTCGCTTCCACCTTCGGCCTTATCCTCACTTACCATCAGGTGAGTTGAGCTTTCTCTATCGTATGTAAAAAAAACCTATAATAAATATACTTCTCGGAAGTATGGATGAATGATGCCATTAAACTATAATTGTTTTTTAGTAATCTATTTTTTGTTTTTCTCATTTTGAAGTAGGAGACATGAATGATAGGATGAAATGGCAACTGCCTGGTCTAGTAGTTAGCGACTCTACAAGTTCAGCATTATGCGATAAATAAATAAAAATCATTCTATGTTTAATTATGTTAGTCTTATAAATATGTGGATAGCACAAAAGTACGTATATATACGTACATTTGTGTTATCCACACATTTTCTAAATCCTTACATATTATAAAACAAAGGCCCCCGCCGCGTCTGTCTGTCTGTCTGTTCGCGATAAACTCAAAAACTACTGCACCGATTTTCAAGCGGTTTTCGCCACTCGATAGCGTGATTCTCGAGAAAGGTTTTAGTATATGATTTTTTAAGTTTTTGTATTTATTTCTGTGTACATTAACGATATTTGTTGAAGATGTCCGGAAAAATAAATTAAGGCGAAACGTAATTCGCGGGCACAGCTAGTGATAATTAATTTGAAATGGATAACTGTCGTGAGATTGAATTATCAGTTAAAAATGACATAAGCACGTATAATTGTTGTGCAATTTGTAAAAACAATAAAAAAATGTAAATATTTGTTCAGTCAAAAGCTCAAATGTATTGTTGGACATAACAAAAAATTGATTCGCCCTAAGCCGCTCAGTGGGATAGAGCTCGTGGCGATTTGATTAGTTCTCAAATTCCCCTAGAAAGTGCGCTGCAATTCTCAATCTTAACATCACTTAGTAGAGTCCAATGCCAATGCGTTCACTGACCATTTTCATTATCGTAATTTAACTCTTAACAGAAAAGAATGAAGGGTAACTTCGCTAGTGAAGACCGCTTCATAACAATACCGTCTGTATATTTTCTCCATCCAATTTCAACTCTACCGCCTTGAGTTTAAGGACGCCTTTTTCTTATTAGTAGATGTTTAATCCCATGTCGAGAATCGAATTAGTTGACCGCCCGTCGTTTTTGCTACTCAACACAATGGATGAAGCGTGCTTGGACAAAATTACCCTCTCATGTTGTCTTCTCGTTTCTTTCCCATTTGATTATGTTCCACAGCAGCTTCTGTGGAAATTTATGAGTGTTGCCCGAATAAAATACAATAAAGAGTCGTCTTGTTCGGATTTTGTTTACTTATCAAAATTGATTTTAAGTCATAACGTTTTTATTTATACAACTTTCTTGTAAATGTAAATGAATTAGATCACAATATCAAATTTATATACGATCTTATTATATTTGCTAAGCTGGTATGAAGGAATCTTTTCTAGACAAACCTTACTTAAATAGATAGATAGAAACATGATGTTATGATTTATTATTTTTAAAGTTACCTTTATAAATAATAAATCACCATAACGCTCCCTAAATGAAATCAAGCAACTTCGTAACAATTTAATTCGGTCTTCTTAAAATAAGTCCTTAAAACACTAAAATATGTGTTATTGCTAACTCACACAATTAGGTTGCCCAACTAATATTATATTATATTGTCTAATATTCCATTGTTATTGGGAGACATTAAAGTAGTCGGGTGAAATAAATATTAACTTACACGCTGCATTTTACATTTATTGTCACTATATTTTGATGTCACAAAATACTTCTTTGAGTCAAACACAATTTTTTTTCTTTATTAATGCGCCTGCTTCACAAGTTGGCCCCAACCACGGTAATAGTATATACAGTAGAATGACTTCATAGAAACAGTCGAAATTCGCGCTATGCCTGCGCGCCTCAATACTGGATAGCAACTGGATCGCATTAGTAGTAATATTATAATATTAGTAAGGATATAAGCTTGACGTTTCACAAAAATTGGTTTTCTTGATTCTTCACGCGATCTTTCACCTATTTGGTTAGTAAGTGAGTGAAATAAATAAAATATATTTGCTCATTTACTTATTATTAATTTATTCAAATTCAAATTCAAATTCAAATTATTTATTTGCTATAAATAGGGTTACATATCACAATTTTGTGGGTGTTATAAAAAGTTGATGAACTTAATGCCTATTTAGCTATTGAGTTATAGCATGCAAATACTTTAGCAATTCCTTTAATTATAAATCGTATGTCACACAATTATTGAATAACAAAAATAACAAAAGTCAAACAAACTACAATTTACCGAATCATTAAATTGAAATTACACTTAAAAAATCAATCTATTATAATTAAAATCTTTTAAATTATTCACATGTCATGCCTTATATCTAAAAAATTCATCAACTGTGTAAAAACTCCGTTCTATTAACCAGTTCCTTAAAACAATTTTAAATCGATTGAATGGCAACTCTTTTATTTCTTGGGGTATTTTATTGAATATCCTAATGGCCATCGCATAAACATTTTTATTAAAACGTGTCGTATTTGGATTTGTAGTTAGAATAAGCCTGTCTACATTTCTTAAATATCTTGTTGTATTATCTTTTGCTTTTTGGAAGAGATGGCTGTTCAGTTTTACAAATTTTCCTATTTCAAGAATATACAACGACGGAAGGGTCAATATGCTTAGTGACTTGAAGAAAGGCTTACATGAAACATCTGGTGCAATATTGCAAATGGCTCTAATACATCTTTTCTGTGCTATAAATAATCTATGATTATCAGTGCCGTTACCCCAGATTATGAGCCCATATCTTAATATTGATTCAATGTAAGCAAAATAGGCTGTAATGGCTGTTTTTTTGTTGGCTATTTTTGTAAGTCGGTGTAAAGCGTATACAAAACTGTTTATTTTACCACAAACTTTTTCAATTTGATCCTTCCAGTTGAATTTTGTATCTATAATTAGACCCAGAAACTTTACTTTAGTAGCCCATTTAAGCTGTTCTCCGATTATATCAATATTAGGTAAAGGATTTTTTAAATTATTAAAATTTATTATATTAGTTTTATTTACATTTATTTTTAAATTATTATAATTAAGCCAATTTATTATATATGTCAAAGTATTCATAATGTCATTTTTATGTTGCTGTATTGTACATTTCTTGTCACTAGAAACAAGCACTGCAATATCGTCAGCAAATAAAGTAAATTTATATGTAGAATCAGCAGTGATGTCATTGATATAGAGAAGAAATAATAGTGGTCCTAATATGCTTCCTTGTGGTACTCCGGTTCCATTATGTTCAAAACTAGATCTATATATCTGTATATTATGTTGAGCATCTACTTGTTCTATCTCAACACATTGTCGTCGTTTGTCTAAATAAGATTTTAACCAGTCGTGTGCTTGTCCTCTTATACCGTTGAGTTCCAATTTTTGTAATAGTTTTAAGTGCGATACCCGGTCGAACGCCTTAGACATGTCAACAAATATAACAGACGTGTATTTCTCATCATTTACATTATTTAAGACTTCATTTACTAGCTTATAAATTGCTTGTGTTGTTGATTTTTCTTTCTGAAATCCGTACTGATCTTGACTAATTATATTGTATTTCAGAAAAAACGATGATAGTTGGTCATACATTACCCTTTCAAAGATTTTTGAAAAAATAGATAATAATGTCACTGGTCTATAATTATCAATTTCAGTGGTGTTGCCCTTCTTATGTAACGGTTTTACGATGGACATTTTCAGTTTTTCTGGAAATGTTCCAGTTTCCAATGATATGTTAACTAAATGAGTCAATATTGAAACTAGTTCTTTTCCGCATGATTTTATTATTTTTGTACTAATAGAATCATATCCTTCTGATGGAGTATTTTTCAAAGTCAAAATTATTTTTTCTATTTGATTTTCATTAACGGGATTTAAGAAAATAGAGTTATTTAAGTTACTCTTTGTACGTATATTATTTGTGCAATTATTGGTTTTACTTATGTCAATAAAGTATCTATTAAATGTCGAAGCTATCTCTACTGGTGACTGCAGAACGTCTTTGCCGTTAGTTTTTATATAATTGATATACTTTCTTGTGTTCGTATCACTAGTCTCCATCTTTATAACTGTCCATGTTGCTTTACCTATATTTTTGATATTTGTAACGTAAGTTTTGTTAGTTATTCTTTTTTTTTTTTTTTTTATGAATGTTGGATAAGCGTTTGGCCTCCATCTCACCTGATGGAAAGTGATGATGAGGCCGAAGATGGGACACGCCTAGCCAGAAGGTGCCTATTCACTCTCATCTTGAATAACTCCAAGTTATATTGCTCAGGGAACAAATCCGCGGGCAAAGAGTTCCACTCCCTTGCCGTTCGCCATATGAATGAGGAAGCGCATCGCTTCGTGCGTTTAATTGGAATATCAATGACAAAAGGGTGGAACCCCAGCCGCCGTCTGGTTCCCCTGAGATGGAAAGGAGAAGCCGGAATTATTTCATGTAATTCCAAAGCACACTCTCCGTGATATATCCTATAAAATACCGATAAACATGCCACCTTACGACGATGTTCGAGGCTCTGAAGCTTGGCCCCCGTTAATTTGGTGTCACCAATGAGGGTTTTAGCACGCTTATCAATAGAATCAAGGGCCGCTAGTTGATATTTGGCAGACCCATCCCACAAGTGGCAGCAGTACTCCATACAAGATCGAACTTGTGCTTGATATAGTTGGAGCAACTGTTCCGGTGTGAAGTACCGCCTGACCTTGGAGAGAATGCCGAGCTTCATAGCTGCAATTTTGGCAACGGTTTCTATGTAACTACCAAAGTTGAGATTGTTAGTTACTTGCATACCAAGTAGGTGGAGATGATCAGTTACCGGCATGGATATACCACGGAAAGTCGGAGTCAGATAGAAAGGACTCCGTTTAGTGGAGAACAAACACGCCTGCGTTTTGCTAGTATTAAACTGGACCAAATTAGCGTCACCCCATTCAGAGACCGCCCGGAGTGTAGAATTCAAACGATCCATCATCGACTCCCGACAAGACCGGATCTCCTCTTTATTGGCCTTTGCATTGGAGACATATCTATCAACGACTGTGGTGTCATCGGCATACCCGAAGGTTCCAGGCACCAACAAGTCGTTGACGTGCAGAAGAAAGAGTGTTGCCGAAAGTACGGAACCTTGAGGAACTCCAGCATCAATAGTCAGTTGTTCGGAGCAGCAGCCATCTAATACTACTTGCATGGAACGTTCACTCAAAAAGTTCGAGATCCAATTGCAGAGGTTCTGGGGTAGACCATACGATGGAAGCTTGCCTAACAGGCTAGAATGCCAGACCCTGTCAAAAGCTTTGGATATGTCTAAAGAGACTGCGAGAGCCTCGCCGTGCTCATCAATAGCTTCTCCCCATATATGTGTGGCATACACGAGAAGATCTCCCGTTGACCGGCCCTTTCGAAAACCGTACTGACGGTCTACTACCTCTACTACCCTTCTTAGGTACTGGTTGTACATTTGCTAGCTTCCAAGACTTGGGAACCACTCCAGTCGCAAGTGAGAGTCTGTACAGGCGGGTCAATACGGGAGCCAACTCGGGCGCACAGTTGCGCAGCACAATAGCCGGTATGCCATCAGGTCCGCTGGCTTTATTCACGTCTAGATTTCTTAGAACCTTAAGTACCTCTTTTTGGTGAATGTGAACTGCTGACATGGAGCAGTCAGCTTGAGGTAGAGTTGGAGGAGGTTTTCCTGCAGAGTCCAAACGTGAGTTCTCAGCAAAAAGAGAGGCAAAAAGATTTGCTTTCTCTTCTGCCGTATGGGCCAGTGAGCCGTCAGGTTTCAACAACGGTGGTAAGTTCAGTCGACAGAAGTTAGCTTCGGTTGCTTTGGCCAGGGACCAGAAAGCTTTGCTGCCCGTTGGGTATGAGGCCAGCTTTGATCCAATGCGGCCGATATGAGCAAACCTTGCCCGGCATAACTGCTTCTTGCATGTCTTAGCAACTTTATTATAGGCTTTCTTCAGGTCATGGGTATTTGGAGCTTTGCATCGTCGGGCTTCAGCCCAAGCCTGGTATGCCGCCCGCTTCTGGACTTCGGCGTGGCGGCACTCATTATTGAACCAGGGACGTGCTTCGGTGCCATTTGGGACGTCAGAGTAAGGAATGAAATATTCCATACCCAGACGAACAATCTCCACGATAGCATCGGCGCAGCTCGAAGAATCCCCAGAAGAAAAGCAAGTACGCCAAGGATACGATGCATAAAACTGGCGCATTCCGTCCCAATCCGCTAGCTTGTATCTCCACACCCGTCTCTTACCTCGAAGGCCATGATCGGGTGGAGAGTATACTGACACAGCTTTCACCAGACAGTGATCGGAAGTACCTAGAGGGGCTTCAACCGTCACGGTATAACGGTCTGGATCAGAAGTCAGCAATAAGTCGAGACAGTTGGCCGTGTGTGAATCAACGTCGGGAACCCTAGTAGCGCAGTTGACAAGTTGGGTAAGATTAAGCACTATCGCGAGATTATACGCCTCCCTCCCTGCAAGATCGGTTTTTTGGTGTGGGAATAGCCATTCCTTGTGGTGGGCATTGAAATCACCGAGAAAGGCCAACTGCGCCGACGGATACCTACCCTGAGCTTCAATAGCCGTATCATGCAGATATTGGAACAAGTTGGTAGTTTCTTGATCTCCACTGTGCGAACGGTAGACACAGGAATATATGATCTGTGCATTACCAGTATCAACCAAAAGCCATAAAACGGAAAAACGAGGAGCTTCAAGGTGCTTGAGACGCCTGGCACAGATGTCGTCGCGGATGTACACACAGACACCGGCACGAGAAAGAAACCTATGCTCAAGCGTGTACCCAGGATAATAGAGGTACGCCGCGTTACTCGGACATTTAATCTGCGTTTCGGTAAGGAACAGCAGATGCGGCTTAACGGTTTCTAGTTGGTGGTGGACCGGGTTGAGATTTGAGTGCAATCCACGTATGTTGGTGAAAAGCACTTTTAATGGGAGGACGTGCAACCGCTGTTTAACGTTTTTCCTTTTCGTACTCTTCATATTTTTAAATTTAGAAAGTGGAGTGAACAGGCACTAGGATGGAAGTTGGACGAGGCTCCTCACTGTGTCTAGCCCAACTAGGTACTCAGACTGCCACACAAAATAGTCACTCGACTCGGAGACTGCGGGGACGCCCGAACCCCCCCGGGAGTGGCCACCTGGTCCTCCCTTCCGGTCGCCAACCGGCAAGGTGGAGCACCCCGGGATTTTTCGTTGGGTGGCGGGGCAGCCTTTGGCGGGTGGCTTTCCCGCTACTCGGGCCCCCAACTTCCCACGGTCGGCCAGCGGTGCACCGTGCTTCGGATCCCGCTAGCCTCCAGAGCCGGGCGTTGAGTGTGGCAGCACAAGTAGCTGCAGACTACAGTTTAGTGTAGAGCAACTATCCAGACCCATCCTCTGCTATGGCTACTCTCAACTACGAGCCGGAACACGGAAAATCCGCTTGGCGACTCGGCTTAGTCGGGAGGGTGGTGACCAGCCACGGCCGAAGCCTACCACCGGAAAGGTTGTTGTTCGTTTAGCACAACCCGGGGATCACTTGTAGGGTATCGAGAGTAAGACCTACGGAAGCGAACAACGTCGACCCCCATAAATTCTTTTAGCGTCATTAATACATTTTTTTAGTTGCTTATTATATTTTAGGTACTTATCCCTATTAGATTTTGTTTTATTTGTGTAATATTTATAACGTAACAATCTCTTTGTCATACAACTTTTTTTTATTATTATCGAAGGCATTTTAGGCAACCTACATGTTAGTTTCGTTAACCTATTTTATTGCATAAAAACCTATTTAATTCATTCATTTAGATCGACAAAGTAATTCTATATGCATTCTGAAATAGTATAATTACAAATCTAGGCAGAAACTGTAAGCGCGCGGCCCTATCGCGGGCCAACGCACCAAGCGATGCCGAGCGGCCGTAGGTATACAATTGGCTAGATGACTAAGAATTTTTTTTGCTTTAATAGAAGCTCATTCATATAATAAACAGAAAGAAAAAATCGGTTTTCGAATAACTAAAAAACAACCGAGATATAAGGTATTAAAGATTTTTCTCCATCTCTTTCTAGCAAAACGGCAATTTAAAAGGAGTCAATATGGCCGTACTCAACAATGACGTCACAGTTGATGTCGGATCTCTCTGTCTAATCGCCTTCAAATTAACAACTTAAAATGCTTGTATCTAAGGTATTCCTAAGCCGATTTTAATTCTAATTTCACAGGACTGCGTCTTTTTCTACGGTATTTTAATATTTAATGACGAGACGTAAAAAATTGAATTCAGTCATCATCCCAATTTCGAAGAGGGGCCGAGTTCACATACTGTATTACCGTGCCCCAACGTTAGGGCATCGGCTGCGCTGAGGCCTCGGCACTGGACTGTGCTCCGAGTAGAATCGGGAGGCCGGCGAGTCCCGCGACCGATCCTGCCATGTGCCAATGTGTTTTTCGTTCCACGAATTTCATACATACATTTATCTGACGCTCCTACGGCGAAGGAAAACATCGTGAGGAAACCTGCATACCGCTAAGTAATTCAAAGGTGTACATGTGAAGTGTCAATCAATCCGCACTGGACCAGTGTGGTTTGACTAAGGCCTAATCGCCCTACCATAACTGGTCAGGGTAGGCTCGTGCCCCTCGGTGGGGACCTATATGATGAGCTGTAATGATGATATATGTATGTGTAAAATGAAAATCTAATAAATCTAGTAATTCTAGAATAGAGGGAGTGTTATCATATAATATCAATTTGTTCATGGTACCTGTCATAGAGGTCACAAAGACAAAGGATTGGGGACTTCCGACCAATCTTGGTTTGGTGAAAAGGTGGATTAAAAGTTCTTTTCATTTTATGACGGAGGTAGCGACAAGGTACATTAAGATTAATGAGACTATATTGTGGGCAATCTAGGTGGTTTGAAAGAAGCTTATGTAGAAATATCATTAGCTAACATCCCTTCGTTTTTATAGACTAAGCATATTACATTCTTTAATGCGTCCGTGTAAGACTTGCATTTTTATGCACTCCTTGAGAAAAGACAAGACTGTCAAACATAAGTTTGTTTTGTAGCTTAAGTCGGAAACCTTTGATGTTACGAAATAGAAACCCATATAATTGATTTATTCATAAATAAATAAATAAATCTATTGACCGGAATATAAAGTTTATGTATGTTTGTTTGTTTTTGTTTCTACTCAAAACATTAAATTAAAGACGTATCTGGCTAAATGCGTCTATTGGCCTTTTGCGTTTTTGGTCATATGCGTCGAACCCACCCCGTTACACGAAGTTGGCAAATCTCACTTGTGTATCTCTAAACACCACTCGAATTTACAGCGCACGAACAAACCGAATTTCCGCTTCAATTAACAAAGTAATCTTGCTATAAGCAATTCGCGCGGATTTGCGTGTGTTTTATGTGACGTCCGACGATAAACGTCAAAACCTAATACGATAAAATGCTGAGTTGCAATGACGCCCACCGATGACGCTGGGCTGAAGTTTAGGGCGTTTCCCAGTTGAAGCGATGCTCTAGCGATGCGGATTGTTAGACATGAGATATTGATTTACTATAAAATATCTATTTCTCAAACATACTACGATATATGACCATATCTTACACAACCTTCTTTGGGATAAATCGTAATTGCAGTACTAGCCCAGGCAGCGGCCAGCAATTTCTTATCTGGCGTGCTCGAGCTCGGGCGTTATCTGGCGTAATTAGAAAATGGAACGAACTTCTTTAAAGCCTGTACATGATATTGATATAGAAGAGGTAACTGGCTATTTTTTTAAAATTTCGAACTAGCTCTTCAACAACAATACTCTCTGTTACATGAATTAAAAAATAAATTAAAAAAGGAACTCGGTTTTTGCGCGCGGCTTTACAATTTTTTTGTACCTATAGTTGTTCATTTTATTTATGTTTTACTAGCTGTGCACGCGAATTGCGTTTCACTTTAATAAAGCTCAACTCTCAAAAATTTCTGTAACACCCATAACACCTAGGGGTATTACAAAAAGTAGTCTGCGATCTATTCTCAGACCTACCAAATATACACAAAAAAAAACATAAAAATCGTTCAAGCCTTTCGGAGGATTTTATCGATAAGAAACACTGTGACACGAGAATTTTATATACATATTAGATTGTATAAAATGAGTTCATCAAGTTTGTCTGAAATTGACAGAGACAAAACTGAATCTAACGTAAATTTTTCTCGACATGCAAATTTTTGAAAGTTTAAATTTATTTTGCTCGGCATCATTTAAAATCGAATAAAAATTATATGGTTACCTAAAGGCTAAATCTGCTAGCGATTTATCAAAATAATTTTAATATATTTTTCATCACACACTCAGGGATAGATTTGTGTCCCTTTATTCCCAAGTGCCACTTTTACGCTTTCACTGGATAACATTTACGCTCATGGCAAAACAGACCCCATCTGCTCCGAAGGGTTAAACTGTTATGTGGCCATTGCGAATAATGAGGAGTGTTTAAAAGAAATTTACACTCCCTAGGGCGCTCGCCACGTCTGTTTAGGGTTAAGAATTGTTCGTCTTCAATGGGGTGTGCCGTGAAAAATTAATTTTTTGCCTTGTGCATTTTCTGAAATTTTCAGCAAAACGTTACAAGGGTTGAATTAGGGAATTAACTTAAATTAAAAAAAAATGTATAAAATTTTATAATTTAAAATTTCGGTATTCTAATTTTAGGTTTGACTGGGAGTTTTGCTCTGGACGTCCCAATTTAGGTCAGATAATTTGACCATTCAACCAGTAGTAGAGACAACAGAATAAATAGACAAAATCCTTGATATCCCATCCTATAGAATTTCTTTCAAACTCTTTTTCAGCATATTTCGTCCGGCTACGGAACTCCCTTAAATAAGTCTTTAAAGAACTTCAAAAAAGGAGGTTCTCAATTCGATGCGTATGTTATTTTTGTGTGTATGTATGTTACGCGATTACTCCGCCAATCGTGGACCGATTTTCAAAATTCTTTTTGTATTCGATAGAGTATACTTGCGGTATACGTGTACTGCGGTAGTCTGATTTCCAACAAAGTCAGAATCTAATGATGATCCCAGGAAAATCGAGGGAAACCCTTAAATTTTTAAGGTGCCTTCACGTGTATCATGTTTCTTCCGAAACTATTCAGGTATTTACGTCTGATAATCATGAACCAAGTCGCCTTAATTTTTAGGAGTAAGAGGTTTTTTAAATACAATAGGCACGTATAGACCCTTTGTCCTATTCTTTCAAGTCACTTCGGTAAGCTGGTATTAAATTCACTATCCGACTTCAAAAACACTTAAAAATTAAAAATAATATAGGAATCCAGACATCATAACATTTCTATATTAAATTCGGTGCCAAACTATGACCTCCTAGAAATCTTAAAATTTAGCACCGACTTTAATATAGAAATGTAATGTTGTTTGTATTCTTATATTATTTTTGAACTTTTAGGTGTGTTTGAAGACAGTTTTTATTGTTTGTATTTTTATATAGTCACTTCCTATCCTTTTAGATTGAATATTATTTCGTTGTTTGTCTCTATTACTTCGCCCAATCCCCGTTCAAATTTCCATTATGTATTTCTCTGATCGTCAAGCGTCGGTGGCGTTATGGACTCGGCACTCGCCTTCCAATCGGGAGGTCCGGGGTTCGAGACCGATGTGTTTTCCGTTTTAGAATTTGATATATGCATTTTTCTGACACTCCTACGGTGAAGGGAAATATCGCGTGGCAACCTGCATACATCTGCGAAGAAATTCAAAGGTGTATATGTGAAGTCAACCAATCCGCACTGGGTCAGCGTGGTGGACTAAGGCCTAAACACCCTAACATAGGGTAGGCTCGAGCGCCTCGGTGGGGACGTATATGATTTTTCTGATCCAAGGTTCCCTGGAAGATACTGCTTAATAGCAATGAGGCCTCTGTGTTGTACAGACAACCACACGTTGAACTTTACCTTTTATCTACGAAAACCGCCACTATTAAGATCAACATAAGGGTGGTCTCAAAGTCAACATGTAACGTCGGGCGTGTTACCTTGTGTACAATAAATATATGTCTGTGTGCACTAAAGTGTTTGATTATTATTTTTACTCAAATAACGTCATGTCATACATTTATTTTTTTTAATTTAATTCAATATAATAATTTATAAAAAAACTTAATTTCTGAAGAACGTCCTGGTAATTTTATTCGCGTTCAGGATTACTGTCTTCTCTATCAGGTCCTCTCAAGATGTTGGCCGAGAATCGTCGCTTTTAGACCATTCACTGACTTGACTATCGAGACCAAGTCTAAATCCAACAAGGAGAATATCTCTATATTATACGAAGTACAAACTTGGCCGGGTCAATTAGTTATTATTCAAACAATCGAAAAAGATACCAATACTTCAATCTGTTACGCCAAAACAAAGAGGCTTTATAGCTTCGGCCCAAAGCCGCGTATTATAACCGGCCCCATAAAAATTACCACACAGACATTAGCTAATAAAGCAAAGACGTAACCTATCTCATTTGGCCGGGTCATAACTGGGGTTTACAACGGACTTTATTGTAATGTGTTACGAGCAATCTTGTAAGCTTCAGTTATTGCGGGAAATCTGAGCGATTTGCCAACTTTAACTACTGGAGTTAATTAGCAGACATCTTAGTTCCATGTGGTGTGGATTTGAAGCTTCGTAGTCATTAAAGGTGCTCGTGTGGCGGCGGATTTTGAATACATGTGTCTTTCTGTGAATATCATCATTTCAGCCAAGAGACGTCCACAGTTGGACATAGACCGTCCTCAGATCCCTCGATTTTCGCATCCAGCGGCTTCCGCGATCTTCATCAGATTGTCGGTCCACTTTGTGGGGTCTACCAACGCTGCGTCCCCGGTACGCGGCCGCCACTCGTTTCCGCCCCAACAGCCGCCAGTCATGCAAGCTACGTGCCCTACCCACCGCCACTAAAGGTTCACAAATCCTTGGGATGTCGGTTAATGTTCTGATAATTCTGTGAATATCGGGAGAACCGATTAAAGGATATACCACAATATACATCTGCGAAGAGATGGCAAACTTGAAACTAAACCTTTTTTGAGGGGGGATTCTGCTACAATGTCAAGGGGCTTAATTGACTAGACCGCCCACTTGGGAATTTCGGGACTCTGGTTATACAAGGACTATTCCGCTAGTATTCCCATACCTTACTAAACCACCTTCCGAAACCATTTCGTATTTCTCTCTTTAAAGAGGTGAAGGGATTCGAGATAGGATAGGTGAATTCACCTAACGCGCCACCTGTACCCACCCACACAAGTTTAGTAGCATAATCATTTAGCGGAGGAAGACTCTGTCTGTACCAGGGTCGCCTGCTTGGGTATCTCCATCTTACCTATTTCTGCCGCAAAGCAGCAATGCTTGCATTGCTGTGTTCGGTTCGAAGGGTAAAACATGGCAGTAAAATTACTGGGTACCGTGCCTTTACATCTTATCTGTCACAAGTTGGCAACGTACACTGTATAGGTTCTTGTGGGGGTTGCAGATTTGCTGAGAATCTCACAGGAACCACATGTAATATAGGACTGTTACCGACTCCCGTCAGTAGTGGCATAATAGATGTTCCATGCTTTTATCTTGCCTAGTGAAGATTTTGGAACTGCTTGACCTATTCTGGTCGGCATGATCCACTTTATGGTAAGTTACCGTCAGAATTTATTGCGAGTTTCACTAAGTTGGACCACCGGAAGAACCACAATGATTTGATTATTAAGACAAAGCTAATTTTAATGCCGAAATTATCCCAAGATCAGTAAATTGAAAATCCATTAAATCAATGCCAAGAAAATTTTTCGATTGAAGCTTTAATCAGAGAAAAAGATGGTGGCATAGAAAAGTCTATTTTTTATGGCTTGTGAATGGGCACTTGACCTCATCTTGCCTGATGGTAAGCAAAGGTGGGGACTAGGGTGGAGCGTGCCCACTTATTAAGTGCCGATTCACTCTTGTCCTGAAAAGACCCGGGTTATAGTGAGGTGGGAACCCAGAGGGCGGCAAAATGTCAAAAATAAAAGTGGAAGCGAAACGTTTCGTGCCGAGAGGTGAACATCTACAACGTAAGGATAGCTCTTTGCCGTCCTCCGTTTGCTTCGGTGATAAAAGGGAGACGGTGGAATAAGATCAAATTAAACAATACACAGAGTCATAGACACTAAGCTTACCAGATGGATATTCAATATTAGAGTCATCTGCGTGGGTGCGCCTCTACATTGCTGTGTTACAGGTTTGAAAGACAGGTAATGAAATTACTGGATATGTACTGGGAGTATTTTTTATGGGATAGGAGGCAAACGAGCAGACGCATTACCTGATGGTAAGTGATAATCTGGGCTGATAGTTTGGGCTTGAAGGAGATACTCTAACGGTGCTATAATTCACAATAGATCTTTTAGGACGAGGTGAAAAGGCCTACAAGGTGAAAGCCCGTACAATAACAACAATAATAATAATAAGTGATAATCGTCCCCCATAGACACCCGCAACCCCAGAGGGTTATAAGTACGTTGCCGGCCTTTAAGGTAGGAATACGCTCTTTTCTTGATAGTTTGAAGGTCGTATCTATCCGGAAATACCGCAGGCGACAATTCGTTCCAATGTTTGACTGTGCGAGGCAGGAAGCTTCGAGAGAAACGCACAGTTGTGGACTGCTAACCATCTAATTGATGGGCATAGATTTTTGTTTCGTGGAACGATGGCGGAAAGAGGCGGCAGGTATGAGTCCGAACAATTCCTCGGAGCATTCCCCGTAATTAATGCGATAAATGCATAGTGAGTTGCCACCTTATTTCACAAGTTGACGACGTTCATTACGTTCCTTGCAGGGTAACAAGTTTGCGAATCCAAAAGAACCACATGTGCTATAGGTGACTCTAGCCACGTCCAATCAGTCTGCCTGTATGCCAACTGAATTGTAACAAAAAGCTACTATAAGGCGCGGAGGTTTGAGAGGAAGATAGTTTATTCTATTGTGATTATAGATTTTCATTGTAGTTTAGTACAAAATGTGTTGATGAAATTGCGCTAAATCTGAAATCAGTTTGTTTAGAATTTCACCAAAAAAATAGTTTTCAACCACTCCGCTTTTTATATTTACTTAACTTTATCATCTTTATCTCTTATTGGCGAAAATAACATCGTCACATAGTACTCGCAGGCGGGCGAGCATAGAGTTTTAAATTTGAAAGATATGGCAACACATTAAAAAAGGTAATTTATCTTCGTAAATAATAAGCGAAAATTTATTTTCATAATTTACATAATTATTCTTTATTATAAAAATAAGTTGGGGTGTCTGAGGATTTGCGCTTTTTTATAGGGATCGTCCAAAATCGATTTGAACCAATCTTAGATATTAACAATCTAGAAAATAGTTGAGGATCTTACCATTACCATCTTAAGCTTATACACTAAAATCATGGTCTCTCGCTTTCCGAGTGCTGTAATATTCTATAATCTGGTTCATTTAAAATCTAATAGTCGGAATATGGTGATTCGCTAACCATTCAGAGATAATGTAACTGCCTTTTGATCGGAAGCACTTCCATCCCGAGTTCCATCCCGTTCTACAATTCCTTGTATGTTAATTATATTTAAGTTTTCAACATACTCGTATATACTTTTGCTAGCGATTTGCAAGTGAATATAACTATTAGAAACGTGCGCTTTAGAATATTTATCAATATAATATGACATATTTTTTTGTTTAACTAGAGAGTAAAGTTAGTTTTGCTCTGAGTGCTGACTCTAAATCACGATCTAGCTAAGTAGTTTATAGATTGCCAAGCGTAGTGAGTGTTTTAAAGGGATAAAACATAAAAAATCCCTATTATTAAACAACAAACTCAGCTCGACTAGTGAGGAAAGCACGGTTATAAGGATTAATTTTTTTTTTTAATTATAACATTTCATAATAAATAATTTTCTTCGGTGACGGAAAATTCCATAAGGTTGTTTTTGAAATTCTAATAACTTTAACTGACACTGCGAGTTTACTACTCGCAGTGTCAAACTGATGTTTCCGGGAGTAAATCTGATTTTGCTCCGATATTTAAAATTTTGTTGAGGAATCTTTAAAGCATAAAAAACTATATCATAATAAAGCATGGTATATCTAACATTAGTAAAGAATATATTTTAAGTACTAATGGATTTAAATTTGTAACTTCTCTAACAAGCTAAATTTGAATTAAGAATTTCTATAATGTATTTAATAAAAATTGCCTCAAGGAGTAAACCTTACGAAATATCGTAGAAGAACAACGAGAAACCAATAACGCGCATAGTTGATTATCAAATAACGCACATGGTGTTAGCTTATGCCTGCAAAATTACCTGCTCACCCAATCTGCCACGTCAAACACAGCGTCTATCGCATCGTCATCTTCAAACAGATCGTGTTTGAGGCGTTCGCAAACATCGCCGCCCGCGGGCATAATTGGCTAAGTGCGGCCGGCTATGTTTGGTCCTATTAACGGTCTGTGAGTGCTGCCCTGAGGTATTCCACTGAAGAAAATTAGCAGCCGTGTCGGAGATGATTCACGTTAACGCGGAGGGTAGGTTAATATTTTCAGTATATTTTGGGATGAAGCAATTCAAGGTAGTGTCTCCGTAGCACGGTAGGTCGGTTAGGTTAGGCCTTCTTGGAATCGCTTCCTAAAAGCATACCTTAGATTTTCGAATGTGCGCCGATTGTGTGCCAAGCGAAGCCCGTTCCGTATTCTACGCGGTTTATTGTCAGTCGTCTGCCGCTAAGCAGCGGTGCTTTCATTTATATGTCATAGATTACATAACTGTTCAGTGTTCAGGCTTGAGGGGTAAGACAGGTATTGTAATCACTGGCCTTAGTGAGTTGATATCTTATATCTCATGTTGGAAGTGTACACTGGCCTTGTAGGGGTTGCATTATTTCAAAAGAATACAGGCACCATATTACTATAGGCGACTGCAGCCTATAACCATCAGCTGGACAGGCTGCTTGTTTGACAAGTTTTTTTATAATATAAATAGTTGATATATCTAGGGTAATGCAATGGGCGCTACAATTGTTTTTATATCTTCATCAAAAATTGAGTTCAGAGTTGCTACTAATCAATAATCATACATATTTTTTATAAAATATATATTTATATGTAAATTTAGGTTATTGGCCTATATGTAAGTTAAGGTTTTTGTATGTAGGATTGGACATAAAAAAATCCGAAATATACAAAATAGAGTTTAGATCTTATTATCTAGTCCAGTGGCTCTTAACCGATGATTCGCGGGCCACAGGTGGTCCCTGGCCGTACTAGAAGTGGTCCCCGAAGCCATCCTAAAAATAATATACAGAGAACAACCTTTTATTAATTGATTGTAGGTATATTTGTCCAAACAGTTCGTGGTTTATGTCTGTCTCGGGTTTTAACTCGTTCAGTGGTTCTTAAGCTTTAGTGCTAATCACCACTAAAAGGTTAAGAACCACTGAATTGCTAAAACTGACCTAGTTTAAAGTCTAGTCTCTAGGTATTCTTAACGGATGGACTGGCGAAAGGAGGGGCACATAAGCGTTACAATACAAAATTTGGCTCAATTTAAACAAGGTGGAGTTGTGTAACTCACGAGTGATTGATTCAAAAGATATATATCTGACACAAGGAGTGATTATATCAGTATATCACTTCAGCTTAGAATATATCAGTAGATCAGTAACTCTTTCACTCGCCTGAGATGTCCGAGAGCATGGAAACGGCGTTGTATCAGTAACTCAGTAACTCTTATCTTTCACTCAACAGGGTTTTACGAATTCAAAAGACCGAGAGCGTTGATATAGTAAATGTAGTCCTAAGCCTGCCAAGTATGAAAAGAAATCAGATGACTGAATTCTTCTCAGTGATATATTCTGCACAAGTCTAAAACAAGGTATTTCGGTATAGCAACTGGCTTAGTATTTGATAGAAGACACAAAATAATATAAAAACAAATCGAGATCAATGCAATATATAAAACTGACATTGATGGATCACAGTTGTTCTGAGGAAATACAATAGTTTTTATTAGAAAACACATGAACTGCAGTGAATATAATATGTATATACATATTTTCGTATATCCAAAGAATAATTGAAAGAACGTTGAATTATTGAAATTATTGATAAATTGATAAAATCTCACGATGGCATTCTTCTATCATATGAAAATATGGATACAGTCATTCTTTATCTTTTAGTAAAGTGGGTATCAAAGTGTCAAACTCTCTTGACTACTCAGATCATTTACATTTTCTTCGCTCCTTCCTGAAATCTTGAGTTTCTTCTTCGGCTACTGCTAATAATAGCCAAAACTTAGCTTTGACATCAAAGGAAATCTTTTCCTATTGAGAAACTAAAAATAATGACGCGCGGGTATTCGCCTCAGTTTGAAGGAAACTTTATTCGTTATTACATCATTCATAGGAAGATATGTCATGTACTGCAAATCCGTCACCATATTGCACACTATAAAAAATGCGTAAGGCTATATGTAGTGAAATATTATGAATGAAATGAAATTTTCAATACACCATTTCAATTTGAACGTGAAATAGAGGTCAAAGCATTACATTCATCACTGATAGAACATCATTTGCTCAGTCAATCATATCTGCAATCTTTGAATCGAAAGGGACACGCATATCAAAGAGAATAATTCAATAATAACCACCGGCGCAACGCAATAACCAGTCACTCTTATTTTGGATGGAATAAGGTTGATTTTCTAGAGTATTTTGGTTTAGATAACTTGGTGTCTGACCAGGCAAATCAAAAGCACACGAGTCATATGAATATGATATGCTCAAATAAATGTCAATTGCAAAGAGATTATGGCAACTGATTAACAAGCTGTGTACACAAGTCGCGACTATCTAATTGAAAATACAGATTGAAATATGTGAACATACGAGTATGTTGATAAATCGTTTGATATGTATAACATACTCGTTTCTATGTATAAGTTCTATAGGTCCTCTGTTATCCGAATGAATGCGTGGAGAAACGCAAATGTTGAGATGGGAGTGTGATATAGTTGGACGTAAAAGAGGAGACATTTAATAGCGTCGTGGTTGTGTCTAACTTTTAGTCAGAGGAAATAATGTAAGTGTTTAAAGCACTGATGAGTGATGACTACCCGGAGTGTTCGTTATGATTAACAATACTTTTGACAAATAGGCTAGTTGACCCTTTTTTAAAGTAGGGCTTAAAATGTTTATAATTGTTGTATTAGAGCATAGCACATGAATATTATTTTTTTCGATGGCTAAAAAGTGCAAAAAATCTATTTTGAATTAAGATTTTCAATTTTGGACCGAAAACACGGTCAGCCATGATAGTTTGTTCATTATCTGTGGCAATGACGTCAGTCTTATAGTAAACAAAGCACGGGGGCGAAATAACCCCACAAAAACAATGCTTTCTATTAAATATCACAAAATATAGTAAAACTGTATATGAAACGGGACAATAGAACAGGAATATAGAATATAGAACCTCTTCAAAGACTCCAGGAAAGCTGTGGATTAGACGTACCCAGTGATATAGACATGCGAAATATTTGGTTAACACTCGCTTAAAGAAATCCTGTAACTATCTACTGACACTCAAATGTATTTTTGCGAAAATCACATTAATGTAAGTACTATAACTGAATAACTCAATCTGTGTAGGTACTTCAGTTTCAACTTAAACAAAATAGAAGTTTTTAGGTTGTATGTAAAATCATTACTTAATTAAATTTTTATCTTTCAGTTAGAATGAAAACTGACTGCAGCCGACCAACCAAATTTTAACTTGACCAGAAAACTGAGAGAAAACTTGACCATTCACGCCTTTTTGATTTAATCTAAGTTATACACTGACACTAGATGATGTTTCAAAGAAAAGAATATGTACTTATGTCCAATTGAATAATGATGTAATTGAATATTAATTAAAAAGTACGTAATACAAACAAAAATATCAAAGTTTCATAATGAATATATTTATCTAAACAACTTTTACTTGAATTTACTGAGTACCTAATTAAAATTTGTTGCTTTCAGTGGTTACTTAATGAGAACTGGTTTCTTGAGATTGACAAGGCAGTAAAAGTTGTGCAACACAATACAAAGCAGTGCATGCTCAGCCACAACATCAAAATGTGACCCGTCAACTAGAACAACATTATGTCAACAAAATAACTCAAGTACCTATTCATATACCAAAGCACCATAGAAGTAAATAGGTCCAGTTTGGTAAAACTGAAAGATGTTATATCTTCACTGATTAAACCTGCTGGCCACCATTGCTGGTAAATTTCAGAACAGCTTATGCAAGAATATGCAAGTTATCCATTTTAAAGCCGTATACAAATATATTAAATGTGATTGCTGTGTTATCAGCCTGTGTTCTTCCTAATTTACAAGACCCTTCTTATTAAATAAATAATATAAAGAATTTTTTTTCTTTACTTTATACATAACTAACATCTAAAGATGACATAATAAATTTTTGTACTACATTAGTCATTATGTTCTTCACAAAAAAAAATGTTCTATGTTTATTTGACAATAATGACTTGTAAAGGTTTAAGTTGAATCAAAATATTTTAATTTGAAATACATGTGTTTTATTTTTCCGTTACACCTTAAAAGATTTACAATATTTTATAGGTTTGTTGCTCATATTTATCATTGTTACTCAAATATATATGTTCCAAAAGTACAAATAGGTTGAATAGAGTTGTAATAAAAGTAAAAATAATAGTAAAGTGATTTATTATGAAATAATACTTTCATATAATTTAGGAAAAATGTAGTATGGTTTCCAAAATGGCACTATTTGATCAATAAGTAATTGTTAGAACAAATACCTATTATAGCTAATATTGTCACCTTTTGAGTGTTTTCAAAATAACATACTGCTAGCAACACAAAAGTATATAAGTTTTGCTTTAGCACAAAACATCTGCATCTATACTTGAGTTAAGCATACTGTTCATTGTTTTCCGTCTTTGATAATTAACATTTTCTTCAGTAAAAGAGCATGACAATTTTGTATTAATCTAATATTTTATGGATACCGGTTGTTGAATAGACTATTACAGGGTATTAATCAGAAATGAGGTCACATTTTGCAAATTTCAACCCAAATCTTCATCTTTCAACTTTTATCCACATTTATTTATACTCATAGGTGTCTGCAAGATTTCTCACCAAAAATCTTACCAACAAAAGAACCATCATGTGTTATGCACTGGTTGACTTTATAGCACATGGAAGCTGTTATTGTTTATAACGAAGCTCGAACTAAAGAGCACTTCTGTATTGATGATTCGTGGTTTAGTTTTCTGTGCACTTTATTCTTTCTTCATTGAAGAGGTCTTTTATTTTTTAAGAAATATGTCACAATCTGTGTCTGTGAATGTATAAGTATATATTTTTCCTCCCAGTAATTTTTTTCATGCTTGACAAATGAACAACTGCCAATCTTTCTCTTTTTGTTCATTTACAAATTCTTGCAGTACTACACTGGTATTTGACACATGATCCTGATGTTTTCTTTTCAACATTTCTCTTGAAGTAAATACTTTTAGTGTTTATTTGACTTTTGAGAGATAGAATTCTATCCAATAGCATTCAACTGCTGTACAAAATAGCTCCTCATTGTGATGGTGCAACCACACCAAAAATGCATGTTTGCAACTCTCTTCTGCCGCGTGACAATCTTGACAAGTACAGTTGTAACCTGTTCTTCATTATAACAGTATTGAAACTGTACTTATATTGTTTAGAGCGATACACAAAGAATCTCCTGACCATCAATCTGTCGATTTTCGGAAGATTTGTACTATCTGCTCTCACAAATCTAACATCAATGGTTGATTTTGCTATTAATACAAATAATTTACGATATTTACACATATAATAACGGAGATTTGGACGATTTTTTGCCAGTTTTAGGAAAGAATAGTGCAAATCGACGAGTTGTTGAATCAAATTTGACCTTTCTTTGTTTACTATATGAGTGACGTCACGGCCCTGACCACAGGATATCAAAGCGTTTACGGCGTGAGATAAAAAAATATTATTTCTAGCATTTTCAAATTTAAATTTTACAATAATCATTCATTGTTATTTATTAAAATCGGTATATTGTGGAACCTTATGTTAAATACTGTTAGAAATAAACAATATTTTAATAAATTTTGATATGAGTCAACTACCCTATTAGAAGCCCAAAAACCAAAATAGGTACATACGAGGACATACTAATGTCATCGTCCCACTGCTGGTATGGGTCTCGCCTTAGGATAAGAGGAATTTTTTAGGGCTCCGTACATCAAAGTTAAAAAACGGAGCCCTTATTCATTTCGTTTTTCGTCTGTCTGTCTGTTTGTCACGACTCTTCCTTAGGAACGCGTAGAGATATAAAACTGAAATTTATATCAAATACTCGCGTCTACATAAAAATTATATAAGCAATGACACAAAATAGCATAATTGCACATATTTTACGATTTCACAAGGGAATCAAACCCTACAGAGTACTTCCGGTTGAACTATAATCATGACATTTGGCAAGAAGCAATGTTTTATGGCACATATTTAAGAAAAAATCTGAAAACCGTACATATGTAGGTATAAGGTGAGGAACGTGTACTTAAATTGAAAGACGCGGGCTCGTTTCCCGCCCGAGACAAAATTCTTTCTTTATTGATTTATCATCCATTTTTCAATTTATTTTGCATTTCAAAGAAAACGCAATAGTAGATTTTGTCATATCGATTTATCGTTCTATCATATTATCGTCTTTCGATGGTCATGTTGGCCGTCGATGGCGAGTCGACAGATGTGTGTGAAGCTCGCCCCGCTAAACCAACCTTAAAGTCCATCTTGTCCATAGCCAGGGTGATTCAGGGTCTGGGTAACCCCAATCCTATGGATCACCCCGGAACAGTCCGGCCAGCTAGGAGCCCGGTCTTAACGCCTATGGGGGATTGCCCTGAACATCGGGGTAATGTTCAATTGGCCTCATATATCATATCACCTTATCATACAGTATGTAACAAAAACCCTGTGAACCCTTTTAGGAGCATGTTCAGAATCGATATACCGGGTGTAACGGAATACCGCAATAATATTTAAGGTTATTGATTAACAAAAAAAAATTTTTATGAGTATTCTTTGTATTTTTATTATAAGTCATAAGTCATAAGAAAAGTCATAAAACATTTTTTTTGTTAATCAACAACCTTAAATATTATTGCGGTATTCCAATACACCCGGTATAAAAGATTTTTGTTTTCCCGTGGAAATTTTATATTTTCCCGTAGGAAAAATAATTTAATAACCTTTGTTCATCAGGGATAACGTAGGATTCTCAATGTGAAAGAATTATTCAAATCGGTCCAGTACTTTCGGAGCCTATTCAATACAAATAAACAAACAATCAAAATTTTCCTCTTTATAATATTAGTAAGTAAGTATAGATTTAAATATGGCGTCATTGAATAAACGAAATTGTAAGATTAATTTTCTAAAAAAATGTATTTCCTATCCTGTTTGTATTGGGGATTTCAAAATTAATTTTACAATTATTTATTGTGTCTCTTAATTAATTTTACATTGAATTTATCGATGATGCCTAAACTTTTATAATTATCGGTTCTGAACATGCTTCTAAAAGGGTCCACAGTGTTTTGCTACTCACTAATATACCTTATACTTGTGTGTAGGGCTTTGTTTCGAGTTTTGCATCTCATTGCCGAGATAATCTCGTTAAAATCCCTTAGTCGACTCTTACGACATCTTCGCGAAAAAAGGTAAAATCCGCGGATAAAAAATCTACTGAAATCATACATACGCACATATAATATTAATAAGCAAAACTAAATAAATAAACAACCCTTATAACTCGGAACTCGGTAAGATCATGATATCATTATAATCGTACAAACAACACCAATATCTGGTAGAGCGCTTCCCTCGCAGAACCTAATAAAAGCCTTAACGCCTCGACGTGACCAGCCGCGGGGTTATCTCAAAAAACAGTCACGTGTCCCAGTTAAATTTAACCGTAAACCGTTAGTGGCGATAACTACACAGTTCGGTAACAGTTTTATAACACCATAACTGTTTCGAGTTAAACTTTTATGCGTCGTTTAGCACACGTGAATAAATTTTACCGCTCTTTTGACGGGACAGTTAAAATTTTGATTTTACTGCTTCAGGTTAGCTATATATCGTTCTGGTGATAGCTGCCAGAGCAGAAGTGCCTTCATCTCATCTGATGCTAAGTGACGATAAGGGGAAGCGAGCTTCACCTGGCCTCATCAATAACTAAGGAATTAGCTGTTATGTTGCCTTGAATTGTCGGAATACAATAGGCTAGATGAATAAAAAAAATTTGCTTTAATAGAAGCACATTCATATAATAAACAGAAAGTTTACCCCAGGTGAACATATTCATCAACAACCAGCGTAGAGCCTCCAACATTCACAGGAGTGGGTATTACACGGAAATTCGACATTATTTTAGTCTTGTCCATGTTCATTTTAAGACCCACTTGTTGGGAAACTCTATAGTGGTTTTCGAGCATTGTGCCTAGATTAGGGTGTCCCAAAAAAAACAAAGTCTTTTTTTTTCAACGCATACCCTCTTATTATTTTCGAATGGTGTCAAAACACATGTAAATAAAATTTTATGTACCTAGAACCAAAGCAACCCGTGCCGACTTGAATCGATACATATGTCAGTACTTGCATACTTTGACGCGTCGCGCGCGGCGGAGTTAATGTATCGAAGGGTTTGTTATTTCTCGTTGGTCAATTAGTAAACACATTATTTTCGTTCAAAGTAGATGTCAGTGGAATTACGCAGTTCTAGAAAAAGAATATTGTGAATAGGGGATGTAAAATATTAAATTACCCTTAAAAACTGCCCTCTAATGGACAAGTATTAGCAAGTTCTGTTCTATTTTATATTCGTGAAGTGAATTTAAGTGTCAATGAAAGCGCGAATCTAACTATACGTGAGTGCGTTATTTATTGGGAAAAGGCGCGAATATACCGACTAAAGCTTTAACTGTGTTAAAAACTAGTTACCTACCTTATATCAAGTTTGTAGAGATTTTCAAAAAAATGCAATCAAAACACTATATTTGAGCAGCGTCAACAAGAGTTAGTTACAAAAGACAATTTGTTCGACATTGCACATGTCGATGCACTTCAATTAATAAGGATAAATGGAGATAGATCTTCTTGCAGCGCTAAAGAGAGCCTGACAGACCGGGACCCGATTCTCATGTAATAGAACTTTTCCGCATGGTAAATTCGTATGCGAATTTTTCGATTCTACTGAAAAGTTGGAATGATTCGTATGAAACGTATTCTGGGGTACCCATAGAACAATATTACCAATCGAACTAGGAAGTCGGAAATAGCATTGACAATTTAATGTTTCGTACGACGTTCATGAGGCGTTTTTAAAAACGCTATGGCAACCACTATAATTTACATCATAAAATAGTTCTTTTTGGTAAAAAAAATATTACTAAATCTATTTTAACACAAAAAATATTTTTAAATGTAATCATATTTTCTAAAAATAATACTTAGGTATATTACAAAATATAAAAATTTAATTTTTAATATTTCGTAAAGTACATTGATTGAAACGGAACGCTCCAGACAGCACATTCGTAAGTTCTGACGTTAAATGTCATTAATTACAACAAAGTTTGTCTAAGATAAATATTGAATTGAGACAAATTCTTATTTTAATTATTTTATTTATATAATAATCTGTTATGGAGCAAAATAATATATCCAAAAAATTTGCTAGTGCGGAGCAAAGGCTTCGTCTAATACATTTAGTAGAAGCCGATCCACAGCTGAAATGTGGCAAACTTGATTGTCCAACTTAGTCCCGAATCATTTACTAAGAATGAAGCTAAAAGGCGGTGGATAAACATTAGTGAAGATATAAACTGCATCACAGGGGCTAAAAAAACTTGGGAGGAGTGGCGCAAGGTAAATTTTTGAAGTTATCCTCTATGTTATGTGTATGTGGTTCGGCGCTTGCTGCCTCTAATTCTTCCACCAAATTGGGGCAGAAGTTCACCAAAATCTCTTCCTCATTCATTTTAATGAGACAAAACACAGAGAGAAAACACAGTTTGAGCCAGCTTCGCGGTTTGAGTTCGTTTATACAGAAATAATTACAAACTCCTTGTATTTTTATAATTTTGAAACACTTTTGACAACTAAATTCGTATACGAACCTCAACTTCGACTGGTCCATACCACTCGTTGCGTTCGAGTGATGTTCGTTCGAATTATTTCGATTGTGAAATTCCGAGAATACACAAACTGTGGTTCCTTCGAAAAAAATTCGAATTTCGAACATTTTTACGAATGTGAACTTTTTTCGAATGCATGAGAATCGTGTCCCGGGTCATTTAGTGGAGTGAACAAAAAATTGTCCGACAAAGAGGAAAAAACGCGTCTTAAAAAAATCGAGGAACAAAAGCGTTGAACCAATTATTATGCATCCATAACTGCTTCGATGTCATCTTATCAAGAAAATTCATCATCTGATTCCAAAGTAATGGATTTACAAGTCAATTCGCTTAACCCAATCGAGGGCGCACAGTTCGAAACAAATAAAACTTCAATGATGAAAAGTTTTATCACTTCAATTAAGTATGAGAACTTCTGTCTTTATTATTGAAGCTACTATATTGAGGCACTTGGGCTCAATACTGACGAATTTTCCATTTGCAAGTCCTCCATTCAAAGAATCCGTACGGAAACACGAAAAGAGCGGGCAGCAGCTATAAAAGCTGATTTAAATAAACGCTAATAAATGCTATATCCCCTCGCAAGAAGACTTTTGTGGTTGACTTCACGAGAAAAACATTGATGTCTTCGTTTCCATCAAAAGCAAAGATTTGTTCAATTGTTTAAAAATTAATGACTGTTTTCTCAACGAGTGTCCTACTTCATGGTCTAATAATGCTTCTTTTTAACGAGTTAAGAAATAGATGATGACACTGAGAGCCCTTAATGATAAAGCAAAGAGAGCGGTTAAGTTAATGCAAGATCTCCATGGAAAAATTACTGTTAAAGAGGAACAAAAGCAATTTTTACTAGGTACGTTTCGTACAGGAACACAAACTGGTATACCCTGCCCGTAAAAAGAAAACTTTGAAAGAAAATGTAATAAATACCTAATACTAATAAATATTTGATAAATATATGAAAAACTAATATTTTTTATATAAAAAGGTAAAAAAGTGTTTTATTTGCTAAATAAAAATTAAGTTCGAAAATGTCTTCTACAGTTTTCATACAAATATTTTGTTAAAAGTTTGACATCAAGTCGGCACGGGTTATCATTATCCGATTGCAATAATATTTTTTATTTTAGTTATTAGGGTGAAATAGAAAAAATATAAAGGGTATGCATACCTAAAATCGAAAAAAAAATTTCGCCTTTATAGGCTGGGACACCCTAGCCTAGATCCTCCACGGTCTCAGCCATGACTACGATATCATCAGCAAAACGAAGGTGAGTCATGTACTCGCCGTTTATGTTGATACCGAGTTCCCTCCAGTCCAAAACCTTAAATACATCTTCCAACGCAGCTGTGCACAGTTTTAGCGATATAACGTCACCCTGTCTCACACCGCGCTGAAATCGTACTGGTTTGGTCCTGAAGGCGGACTGACATTCATATCCTAAGCCAATTACACAAACACATTATGCTTACAAAACTTGGATAACAGGGTAGGTAGGTACTCAATACAAATTACTAATTTACTAATGTGTGGTAGCTTTGCTAGACGGAATCAAAAGACTTTCCACCAAAGCAAACAGGAGACTTCTGAGCCCATTGAAAAGTCTGTCCAAACCTACAGATCAGCACCAGATGGTCTCAACCACCAGACCAAGGATATTGTAAGTTTTGGGAGTCATCTGTCCAATTAAGAATCTGGCATAAATTAATCTGCTGTACCCAGAAACTACCCAAACCAGATATCCATCTAACCCTAACCGAATAATTGACGAGAAGAATAGGCAAAACATCCGGAAGACTTAATTAATATATCATCCCTCGCTATAGATTAAATTGTTAATTCATATATTTCCTTTCACCTACTGAGCAATTTAAAATCTTCATCCTTAAACTCAATGCAGCGGCTTACAGTCCATCTCCTTACACAAACCAGAGCAAAGCCGGCTTCGGCAGATTATGCGATTTAGCAGAATCAGTCCCTTAATTATGGTACTCCAAATCTAATGTGATCGCTACCAGTGCGAATCCATCATTGCTTTATACGCGACAGTCGACACAGAGTTATGAAATGACGCCGCAATGAACATTAAAACAGAAGCGATCAAAGATTGTGAGTAACACAATAAGCCCTCGACTTCGGTATCGAAATGCGCAGCATATGCAAATCCTATCAGATGTGTCGCATTAGCATATCTGCTCGGAACAGTGCGATACATAAATCATCCTCCACTCCCGTGACTTCATCGAAACGTTCTTAATATTTCAGCTGCGAATTTTGTGTTAACTCCGCGTTTGGAGATGCGAGTCTTCGGATATGGTTGTTTGTTAATTTCAAAATTTGTCTACGAAAAATTGTAAGCTGTTCATAACGTTACTTAAGCTACTAACCGAGGAGCAGACAACATTTAATATTGTAGTATCTTTAAACACTACAGGAAAATTCTTCCTTTTTCATAGTAGGCTTAGCAAATGAGCCCATTTCATCTACTGGTAATTGGTATGCCTACATCTTATGTGATGCTAACTGACATTAAGGCTGAGGATGGGAGGGAGTTTCTTTCGAACCCCTAACAACAAATGAACTGGCTACATGACTCTAATTATTTTCAGAACACAACAACGTTATTAACATTGTTAAGAGGTGAAAAATTTTGGCAAGACGGTGGTATGTAGCTAGACAGACCAATAATCCCTAACACCAACCACACCAAGTAGATAATCTTCTATCTAATCAAATCCCAGATCAATATTGGATAGTGTTAGCCACGGAGCCAATCAGCGTGTGTTACAAGAGTTTAAGCTGTGCGGTAACGGATCCAAATTTCTTTAGTGATTGATCAAAGCAGTGAGTTTAAAAGTGTTAACATTCAAAGGTGCTCAATACCTTGGAAGGTCAGGTCGTTTGCACTGCTACTGTAGCTTCGCTCTCCACACTTTTATATCTATTCTTGTTTAAACGACTATACTCTGTGCGAGGCGAACCCGAACGCTGACATAAGAGCCATATAATTTAAGAAAAGAAAAACAAACCTTTGATCACGGCTCTGCGTTTATGAGTATTGATGGAATCGTGTTCGCGCCTTTATGATGCCTAAGCACCATCAGCTCCAAGCTCCAAGTTGGAGTCAGTCTAAACTCTCCAAAAGGCTCATTAGCAACCATAGGTAAAAGCCTAAGCTGGCAATAAAAGAAATCACTAGGAAGAAAAATAACCTGAGAAAAGCACCACGTCCGTTTCTCATCACTCCATGTCCACGTGCAAATGCAAAAGTCGAGTTGCAGCCGATGCAAACTTACAGTAATATCCAGAGTTCAGTCGCAGTCGGAAACTTCCAGAATTTAATATTGTTTATGACACGTTTGCTTTACACCCCTGTTTGTACTTAGCCCCGGCATTAGGTATTTGCCTTAATGCGTCACAGTGAACCTGGATTTTCTCCGACAAGTTTTAACTTGGACGTAGCGGAAATTTCTCTTGGATTTATTTTTTAACTTAAAAGCTTTGTGGCGGTTAGCGAAGGATTCCGAGAATTAACCGCCTCCCTAGTCTTGTGGTTAAGACCACCCGGTATTGACCTGGAGGTCTGGAGTTCGATTCTTCATAGAGGTAGAAGTTTTTCTGCTTGGTTTTATTGTGGTTGGGCTTATGAGCCCGCCTGGCTAGTCACTGTCTTACTGAAGTTTGTTGCCATAATAATAATAATGAATGAATTAATTAAATAATACCTTATTGTTATAAAAAATTTAAAAAATATACAAAAAGATAAATTTTCTTTGGAGAAACAAACGGTGGCCTTATTGCCAAAGCAGCAATAATATTTATTGAGTTGTAGGCGTGTGTGTGCAGTTTTGTCGACGCTGCAAACACGCCACACGGGAATAGAATAAGACAGTATTGTATCGCCCTTGTCCCGAGTCGCGCGGGAGTTACTGGGTGCTCGAGCAACCTGAAATAAAATGTAATAAATTAGAACACGCAATTATTTATTGGGGATCACCCACCACCTTCCGATATAGAGACAATAACCTCTAAAGTGGTGACCCCGACGTGATCTGAAAGCCGACGTAATGTGAAAGTCGACGTGATGAACGTGACGACGTGATGTGAAGGCCTACGTGTTTTGATGTAACAATTGACGCGACGGAACTATTGGCCAGCGTGAAGAAAAGTATAACGCGTCAGTGACAGTTCGCTACCACGATGCTGCCGGGAAAACCCCCTAGTGGCCCGGTGGACCAGGCTCGTCGGAGCCCACAACCCTCGCCGAGCCCAGTGCAACGCGCGGACATACCTGCAGCGACTGAAGATATCGCACCCGCTACAATAGACTCTGTGGCCATCTCGAACAGACTCGCAGACTTCTGGACAGACCAGCCTAGGGTGTGGTACATACGCACTGAAGCCATACTTGCCCCGCAACGGCTTAGCGATGAAGCCAAGTTCGACCTCATCATAGCTAAACTCAGCAAGGATGTCATTGCTCAGGTGACAGACATTCTTATTAATCCTCCAACCACCGGAAAGTATGACTCGCTGAAAAATCGCTTATTACTGATCTATGAGGAGTCACACAACCGCCAGATCGAAAAATTAATAAGTGAGTTAGAATTGGGAGATCAGAAACCATCCCAATTACTCCGCCGCATGCGTGAACTCGGCGCAGACAAGTTTCCGGATGCCACATTGCGCGTACTTTGGCAAAACCGCCTACCTGGCCAAGTACGAGCTGTGCTTGCAGTAGCCGACGGTGAGGACCTGGAGAGCTTAGCTGTAGTAGCAGACAAGGTAGCCGAGGTGACGAAGCCAACTCACGTTGCCGCCATAGACCAGCGCACCAGTGATATAGCCCCGATCATGGCAGAGATCGCGAAAATCAACGCCCAGCTGCGTGACATACAACTCTACAGATCTCGATCACGGGGAAGATCCTTTCGTCGAAGTGGCAGAGCACGATCCGCCCCAACCAATCAGAGCTCTCATCGCAGTTCTTCCCGAAACAAGAAGAAGCCCGATTCTTGGCTGTGCTTCTATCACCATCGGTTCCGAGAAAATGCACGTAAGTGCACGAAGCCCTGCGCCTGGAAGAAGTCGGAAAACTGAAGGCGAAGGCACATGCTGTGGTGGATACGTGTGCCATCTTACCTTCCCACCGACTTAGCGTTACCGATGACAACTCAGGACTTACCTTTTTAATTGACACGGGAGCCAATGTCTCCGTACTGCCAGCAACAAGAAAGCAACGTCAAAACGTAAGTGACGACTATAAACTCTACGCTGCTAATGGCACGGAAATTAAAACCTATGGCACCAAAACACTGGTTCTTAACATAAAGCTACGTAGACCTTACAGATGGGAATTCATAGTCGCAGACGTTAAACAGCCAATCCTGGGAGCAGATTTTTTAGCTCACCATAAAATTTTAGTTGATGTTAGTTCAAAAAAATTAATCGACCGTGTTACGCAATTGAATGTGATAACACAAATTGCCACTATGAATCAACCCTCTGTTAAGTCTATTAATCAACAACACCCATACTATGACCTATTATCATTGTATCCGGAGATTACGAGACCAATGTCATTCACGGAAATTCCTAATCATAATATTATGCATTATATAGATACCAAGGGACCTCCAGTGCACGCGCGACCGAGACCTTTGCCACCCGATCGGTACAAAAAAGTTAAAGAAGAATTTCGCTTGATGCAGGAATTGGGCATCTGTCGACCTTCGAAAAGTCCATGGGCTAGTCCACTACATATTGTCCCAAAGAAAAATGGAGACATCCGACCATGTGGTGACTATCGCCAGCTAAACGCGATAACCAAGCCCGACAGATATCCAATCCCTCGCATGCAAGATTTTACATTTATTTTAGCCAATAAAAATATTTTTTCCAAACTAGATATAAATAGATCGTACCACTGCATACCAACGGCACCAGAGGACATCGAAAAAACGGCGATCATAACACCATTCGGATTATTTGAATTTCCGCGTATGACATTTGGCTTACGTAATGCAGCCCAAACATTTCAACGCTTTATGCATTATGTACTAAACGGCCTAGATTTTGTATTTAGTTACATCGATGACGTCATCGTAGCCAGCTCAAACGAAATCCAGCATCGCGAGCACTTAAAAATATTATTAAACAGATTTAAAAAATTTAATATCACAATTAACTTGTCGAAATGTTGTTTTGGTCAAAATAAGCTCAACTTCTTAGGCTACGAAGTCACCACCGATGGCATAAAACCACTTAAAGAAAAAGTTCAAGCTATTATTGATTATCCGAAGCCTAAAACTGTGTTAGAGATGAGACGCTTCTTAGGAATGGTAAATTTTTATCGCTCTAACATGCCAAACGCTATTTCTTATCTTGCCGAATTAAATGTATATTTATCGAGTTCTAAGAAGAGCGACAAAACACCTATTGTTTGGACGGAACGCGCAAACGATGCGTACGAACAATGTAAGGCAGGTCTTCAACAGGCCGCTACGTTGTCGCACCCGGAATCGAATGCCGAACTCGCTCTCATGACAGATGCTTCGAACACTAGCGTAGGCGCAGTCTTACAGCAGAAAACACAAAACGTCTGGAAGCCATTAGGTTACATGTCAAAAAAATTAACGCAAAGTCAACAAAAGTACGCCACATATGACCGTGAATTATTGGCAATCCACTTAGCTATTAAACATTTTAGAAAATTGTTTGAAGGCCGAAAGTTGGTAGTTTATACTGACCATAAACCCTTAACCTTCGCGTTCACAAAATTTTCTAAAATCGAAAATGAGATACCAAGACGTTCGAGACAACTCTCATTCATAAGCGAATTCACAACCGACATAAGATACGTTAGTGGTATTGATAACAGTGTGGCTGATGCCTTATCGCGCATCGAAACAGTGTTCTGCCCGACATCGCTTAATTATGATGAATTAGCAGACGCACAGAAAGATGACGAATACTTGAAACGAACTTTATTGGATAACAATAGCAAAATTAACTTAAAGAAAATCCATTTACCTACTTGCAATAAATACATTTATTGTGAAGTATCTACACCAATGGTTAGACCATACATACCTAAAAAATTTCAAAGACTAGTATTCGAAAATGAACACAATATTAGTCATCCCGGTATCCGAAGTACGAAAAAAATGATTACTTCGAAATTCTTTTGGTATGGCATGAATCATGATATAACACAGTGGGCAAAGACGTGCGTGCAATGTCAGCGTGCAAAGGTTACTCGACACACAGTTGCAAATTTGGGTCAATTCGAAACTGCAGGTCGATTCGAACACATTCACGTCGACATTGTAGGCCCATTACCGACATCGCCAGATGGTTTTCGATACTGCGTTACGATGATCGACAGACTCACGCGATGGCCGGAAGCTATCCCAGTCTATGATATATCAGCTGACACAGTCGCCAAAGTTATTTTCAAAGAGTGGATTTGCCGCTATGGTTGTCCAATTAAGTTGACCAGTGACCAAGGTCGTCAATTTGAAAGCACACTGTTCACCGAGTTAGTTAAACTATTAGGCATACGTAAAATTCGTACGACAGCTTATCACCCACAAAGTAACGGCGCTGTCGAACGTTGGCATCGCTCGTTGAAAGCAGCACTTTCGGCACGCCTATTGTCTTGCGATAGTACATGGGTAGATGAGTTGCCTATAGTTCTATTAGGTCTTAGAGCTGCTGGACGCAGTGACACAGGCACCAGCACCGCAGAACTAACGTACGGGCGCAACTTACGTTTGCCCGGAGATTTTTATGACACATCAAAATTTGGTAGAACTACTGATACTTACTCTAGCAATTTAGTCAGTAAAATTCGTGACTCGATTAGTAAACTCAAGCCGGTTAATAAGTCGCATAGTAATTCACGAACATTTTTTATTCATCCCGATTTACAAAAATGCGATTTCGTTTTTGTTAGAGACGATACAGTACGTACACCTTTGAAACCCCCATATAACGGACCTTACCGTGTTATTAAACGAGGTCCAAAGGTTTACGTCATTCAGGTCTACGATAAGCAAGTATCAATTTCGCTGGATAGATTAAAACCAGCGTACATTTTGTTAGAGCGAGACAACGATGTTGGGCTGGCGCCTGCTGACGCAGCTCGAGACGCGCCCGCAGGTGTGCCACCTCCAACGTCGTCGTCGCCTACACAGAATGCAACGCCGCATATTCGAAAAACGCGCAGTGGACGTGTAATTAAACCTCCTCCACGTTTTTCGAATTAATAATGAGGACACGTAGTTTAAGAAAATATTTAGATAAGTAATAATTAAGATTATCATTAGTAATTTAGTTAAGATTAGGTTAGCAATTTTTCGCTAGGTACTTACATCTAGAATAGTTTAAATGTCCGAACACACGGCGTTAAAGATCATTTAAGCGCGATCAGTGCAAGTTACTACATTATTTTTATAGTATTAAAAAGTGAAAGTAGTCAAACCCTTATAATGGGCAATTACCAAAATAAGGAGCAACTCGTCCTAACACAGCAAAATGGAATAGCAAACAAAGCCGAGGAAAATTACAACCAACTAAGTATGTGGCTTATTGCCATAGCCAGCCTATTGACTATAATAATTATATACCTGGTATGGACTCGAACTTGTAAGAGTTTAAAAAATTGGTTACGCAAACAAGCGACACCAACAACAATGTTACCGACGGCACAGTTTCGCCAACATCCTGTCAACATCTACAATGTGCCAAACACGAACAATAGTACAACGGCTACGGCGGAAACTGTACCTTCGGGATATGCATAGTTAGTTAGTATGTTAAAAAAAAAAAGTGTTAGTTAAGCAGTGTTAGTAAGTAAGTTCGTTTAAACGTTTGGTGAATAAAAACATTTATTGCTCGTCATAACTTTATTACATATATAGTATTAAGCTTAAATAAGTCGCAACATTGTTTCGCAAAAGTAACTTCAGCATGTAACCGTTCAGTAAGCGGAATGTAATCCGATAAACTTGTTTACATTACGAGCGTCCAGTTGCTATATGAAGAATTACCTATTGTAACAATAGCATTTAGCTCATACATTGTTAGATTATATTGTCAAACATTGTTCATTTACTGATAATATGATTTTTATTTTCATCCCTTATTTTTAAAGGGGGGAGTATATGTAGGCGTGTGTGTGCAGTTTTGTCGACGCTGCAAACACGCCACACGGGAATAGAATAAGACAGTATTGTATCGCCCTTGTCCCGAGTCGCGCGGGAGTTACTGGGTGCTCGAGCAACCTGAAATAAAATGTAATAAATTAGAACACGCAATTATTTATTGGGGATCACCCACCACCTTCCGATATAGAGACAATAACCTCTAAAGAGTTTTTGGATTAATAATAATATCCTCATGTAGAGTGCTCGGTCTGAGACACTTGAATGAAGTTTTACATAGAATATGTAAAATCAAGGATCGTCGGTGGCGCTGTGCCCTCGGCACTGGACTACTGTGCTTCGAGTAGAATTGGGAGGCCCGCGATCGATCCTGCCAATCACCAATGTGTTTATCGTTTCACGAATTTCATATGCACATTTATCTGACGCTCCTACGGTGAAGGAAAACATCGTGAGGAAACCTGCATACACCTGCGAAGTAATTCAAAGGTGTATGTGAAGTCAACCAATCCGCACTGGGCCAGCGTGGTTTGACTAAGGATTAATCGCCCTAACTAGTTAGGGTAGGCTCGTGCCCCTCGGTGGGGACGTATATGAGCTGTCAAATTCAAATTCAAAAATCTTTATTCAACATAGGCCTTTAGAGACACTTATTGACGTCAAAACAAAGCAAAACAATCTAATTTAATGAGATCATATTAGCCTTGTATGTACATACATCCTGAATATACTCAAGATGTCTGCAAATACAAGTAGGAATGAAAAAAAAGAAAAAAAAAGTTGACTCCACACCTGTTCGGAAATTGGGAGAGCCTTCTCGAGAAGAACAGGCTGTGATGATGTAGAATCAACCACACTATTAATAATTTTGAATAAGAGAATTTAATCCTTGTAGATTCGCCGAGTCGGCAGGGACTCCATTAGTGTCGAACGTACTTTAAAACTTCTTTGAAACACTTTGAGAGTTGATATACGACTACTTTGACTTCTACATACTATATGCCTTACTCAACTGAGGTATTGTAAACGAAAGTTGGAATAAGGTGTCGATTTTTGAAAATTTGTTTGCTTTGGCGCAAAATTAATTTAAACATTATATCCTATTAGTGCTTAGTTGCGCACCAGCATTCGCCTTGCTTCTCTTTACCAAAATGGGTTCAGGGTGGACCCCTATTCTGGTATCACTCTCTGCTTCGGTACTCCAGTGTTCAGCGTTTCGTTGAATAATTTAGAAGTAATCTAGGTAGGTAGACATTGCAGTGAAATTCAAAACACCAAAGTTCATTCGCGACGAATGACAGGGAGCGGTGGGTGGAGCATACCACACTCAGAACAGCTTCTAATGGGCTAGTCAAGGTGTATCATGCCGAAAGGGTGAGCAAGTATAGTGATTCCAGGGTCAACTCTATGCAGCATGTTAAAAAGATAGACACATGTCACTAGAAATATTTTATGATGCGTAAGTTTACAGTGAATTAAAAAAAAATTGTAAGCTTTTAGTATCCGGAAACTCAATGGGGCTGTGTCGTTTTATTGCGGAAAACCTATGGCCACCTTCCAGCTCCAGCATAAGATCGGTCCCATGTTATTATAATATTGCATTGTCACGCAATATACTCGTGCATGCAAAATTTCAGCTCAACCGGAGGTGGGTCAAAAACTTGCAAGATCTCATTACAGACACCGGGACAGGTGAAAGTAAATAAAAGCTTGTAAAATGAACTTAAATTGTTAAACATTTCTTTTGGAATCATTTCAGAAACAGATTTATTGATATTTGTTTATGAATAAAACAGTACCTACTCCTATATTGAAACGATCAGTCAACCAACAAAGACAAGTGGGCCGTAAAATTATTTCGGACCGAAACAAATGTTCCCGGCGAGAGGAGCGACGGATATTTTTTTATTTCATTTTTAATTTGCAACAGAGATACTTTGGCCTGTCTCACTTAATGGTAAGTGACGATAAGGCTAAATGGAAGAGATTCCCCTGTATTCTTCAACTACAAAAAAACATTCCCTTATTTTGTCTGAATAATCATATAAATGTTAACATGGTGTCTTCAGATGAAGTAGTGGGAGCTAAGTATGTGGACTTCGCAGTCGAAAAACGATTAAATCAATACCATGTTGTAACAAGAAAACTGGCTATAGTTGTTTTCGCCTCCTTCAAAATAGATAATTCTATAGTGTCATAGAGACGAAAAAATAATTTGTCAAGACGACTTTTGAGATTTACCCAAAAAATGTATTTTACTGTTACGAAATTATAAGCTAGAAAAATTAAAAACTGCGTTATAATTTCTACTCTCCGAATACCCTGAGTTAGTTGGAGGTCATCGAATCTCTACGGTGACAATTGGCGCCCACAACGTGATGATAATATAAAGAACCTAGATCGAGGAGAATTGCTATGTACGAGGCTATATGGAGGCTATGTTATTTTGTTTGAAAATATTTGGATATCTACGCACTAATCGCAAGTATAACAATTTCTTCTACCTCTGGCTCCAGCGAAAGTGCTCCAATAAATTGCCGAAGATGTTTACTTTAAAATTTTAACGTGTTGAGTTCGACTTGTATCTTCCTGTACTCTGTATCTAAGTACCAGAATCTTACTACGTCATCAGAATACTAGGACCGTTGCCGACAGAAATGTTGCTGATCGTTCATGGATTTTTCAAAATATTTCAAATTTAAGGCCCGTTACACACTAAGCGATGTTAGCGTTTTTTTAACCGCACGTTTATGATTTTTCTTTTTTAAGTTGATTGTTATTCTTTTAATCGATAGATTTTATTATTGAATTAATTTAATTTTATCGCATTTGTATATATTTTTTTCAAAACAAATAATAATTCTTTTTCCATACCCTAACTTATAAATATTCATTATGGATATTCATTTATTGAACAAAAATAAACTTATTTATGAAGTTACAATTAGAGGCGCAGAACCTTCTCTAACGGTTGATCTTTTAAAAGGTCAGTTAAGTCAATTAATTACTGACAAGACTCCTATTCAAGACATAAGTTTTATGCCTATTAATGAGGAACTAGAACAGATTCAAAGAATTTATTTAGATATGAAAGCAAAAGTCATTCAGTTTTCAGTCAAACAAGATAGCAACAAAAGAAATAAAATTAATACATATTTTTTACATCTTATCGATAGAATACAAAGAATTTCTATTTCCTCTGAAGATTCTACAGAATTATTAAATATTTATGTGATCTTATCAAAAGATATTGCGGAATTACAACAACAGTTTATAAAAATTAATACATCTTCTTCTAATTCCACAGCTTCTTTTGTCACGGCTACTGAAGTAGAAACACAAAACTCATTGAATCTGCCAAGTGCTTCCTTTGATTTTAATAAATTATCTGAAGCATTAACTAGTTTAAATGCTCCTAAATTGAATTTTGGAGAAATTAAAAAATTTAACTATAAAGGAAATACTTGTCCTAGAGATTTCATACGAGATATTAAAGAGTTTGCTATTGCTCGTGGCATTGAACAACAAAAGCTTATTAAAAGTGGTTACGATATCTTAAGTGGACCTGCTTTAGATTGGTACCGTTCAAAGAAAGAAATCTTAACCGATTGGTCTGAATTTAAGACACATTTATTCGAAGATTTTGACACATTAGATTATGATTTTAAAATTCAACAACAAATAAATAATAGAAAGCAAAAACCAAATGAAAAGATTATTGTTTATTTTACAGACCTACAAGCATTATTTTTAAAATTAAATATACCTCTTAATGACCAGAATAAAATAGAGATTCTTGTTCGTAACCTCCTTCCTACTTATAAGTCATTGATTAGACCTGAAGATACTATATCCATTGATAAACTTTTTAAAACATGTAAATGGTATGAGAGCTTACTACCTACCGATCCAGTCTCAACCTTTAAGAACTACTCTAATTCAGTGGCTTCTATTTCTACACAGTGTAACTCAAAGGAAGTGGTTTGTTTTAAGTGCGGTCTTAGAGACTACAAAGCTAATAATTGTCCAAAATGTAATCCTTCAACTTCTACCGCAGTTTCAAAAACTAATTAAACAGGATTGTAGCGACTTCCAAAATTGGGTAGAATTTATTAGAGTGTTTTTTAAATCTTATAAAGTTTCTACGATCCTGAATGAAAATAATACAGATTTTGAAAGACCTTATATTACTATTCGAGTTAATTCTTTAAAACTTTGCGGCCTACTTGATAGTGGTAGTCCTATTACTATAATTGGTAACAACAATCACCACGATCTTATGAAACATGGTTTCATTATAAACAATTTTTCAAAAATAAATGGTTCATTAGCAAATGGCCAAACGTTTAATTCTATCGGCACTATGGAACTACCTATAACATTTAATGATAAAAAAGTTAACGTTACTGTTCATGTCATACCCACTATAACGCAACCTCTTATATTAGGTATAGACTTCTGGAAAGCTTTTAATATATCACCAGAGGTTTTAAAACATCTTAACTACTGTAAAGAACCTTCTCAATTTTTGATTAATGTAGAAAATAATAAGATTTCATATTATGATACATTAGATCCTGTTCAGCGATTAGCCGCTGATAACATAATTCATAAGTTTAAAATAATTTCTACGGATACTAGACCTATAGGCCGTACACATTTAGCTGAACATCATATCCATACAGGTGACCATGCACCAGTAAAACAACGTTGCTATCGCTTATCACCTGAAAAACAAAAAGCATTAGCAAACGAAGTAAAAACAATGTTGGAACTAGATGTTATTGAGCGTTGCGAAAGCCCTTGGTTGAATCCTGTTATTATTACTCCTAAAAAGGACGGAGAGTGGCGTTTCTGTATCGATAGCAGGAAACTTAATTCCATTACAAATAAGGATGCTTACAATTGCTTACCTTTTATTAATGACATCCTTGACAATCTAAGGGATGCCAAATACCTATCTTCCATAGATATAGCAAAAGCATTTTGGTAAATTCCTCTAAAAAAGGAAGACAGAATTAAAACTGCTTTCCACGTTTCAGGTCTCGGAATGTTCTGTTTCAAAGTAATGCCGTTTGGTCTCACTAACGCACCGGCTACACAACAACGTTTTATTGATAATTTGCTTTCTTCTGATTTTGACAATTCTACATTCTGTTATTTGGATGACATTATTATTAGCACTAAAACCTTCGAAGAACACATTATTTTACTAAGCAAATTGGAGCAAAAACTTAGAAATGCTAATATTACCATTAATTTTAAGAAATGCGCTTTCTTTAAGAAAGAACTAAAATATTTAGGCTACCTTGTGGATGAGCATGGCCTACGTACTGACCCTGATAAATTTCAGGCAATTTCGGCTATTCCAACTCCAAAGTCTAAGCGCGATGTCAAAAAATTTCTAGGTACTGCTGGTTGGTACCGACGTTTTATACCCAACTTCAGCTCAATCGCTGCTCCACTTAATAGCCTAACCTCAACACATAAAAAAGCTCCTGCATTCAGTTGGTCGGAATCAGCTGATGAGGCTTTTAACAAGTTAAAGATAGCTTTAACATCAACACCTGTACTTGCTCGTCCCGATTTTTCAAAGCCATTCGCGGTCCATTGCGACGCTTCTAATTATGGGATTGGGGCTATGCTTACACAATTAATCGAAAATGAGGAGAAACCTATCGCTTATATGAGCAAATCTCTCAATGGTGCCCAAAGAAATTATTCCGTCACAGAACGAGAATTACTAAGTGTTATAACTGCCATAGAATATTGGCGCTGTTACTTAGACAATGGTAAAAAATTTGTAATATATACTGATCATTCCGCATTGCAATGGTTTCTCAACCTTGATAACCCTAGCGGTCGCTTGGTTCGCTGGAGTATTCGCTTGTCAATGTTTAATTTTGATCTTAGGCATAGAAAAGGGAAAGATCATATTATTCCTGATACATTATCACGAGCTGTTCCGATTTCTCTAATCAATTATAACCCTATTACTTCTAATGATGAATGGTATAATTCAGTTCGCAATAGATGTTTACAAAACCCAAATTCTTGCCCTGAATATTTAATAAAAAATAACAAACTTTATAGATATTGTCGCACCAATACTCCTATCTCTTCTGAATATGATTGGAAGGAAGTAATTCCGTCCGAATATACTAAAAATATTATTTCAGAAAATCACATACTTCCAACTTCCGCACATTTTGGCACTCTTAAAACATATTTAAAAATTAAACAAAAATACTTTTGGAAAGGTATGTATAAAGATATTGTCAATTTTATATCTACATGCGAAACTTGTATTGCTTATAAACACCGAACTCAAACTACAATAGGACTTATGGGCAAACCTAAAGTATGTGCTAGACCATTTCAAGCAATATCTATTGATTTGATCGGACCCTTACCTATGTCAAGAAAGTTAAATCGTTTCATTTTCGTAGTAACTTGCTGTTTTAGTAAATATTGTTTATTATTTCCTATTAAAAAAGCTACTTCAAATATAAAACTTCTAAATATAAAACTTGGTCTTCATGTGCTATGGCGTCCCAGAAACTATATTGATGGATAATGGGCCGCAGTTTATTTGTAACGAACTATTAGAGATGTTCCATAAATACAATATTCCTAAAATTCATCATACCGCTTATCATACTCCCCAAGTGAATACCGTTGAACGCTACAACAAAACCATCATTACTGCAATAGCCTGTTTTGTCGACGAAGACCATCGCACATGGGACCTCAATATAAACAAAATCCAATTCGCAATAAACTCATCAGTAAATGAAGTAACTAAATTTACACCGGCGTTTTTAGTTTTTGGTCGTGAACTAGTTACATGCGGATCTATTTATAATAATACTGATACATCGGATGAAATAATATTCGCGCCACGTGATGTTTTTGCGGATAACATAGGACTTATAAGTCCAATATTTTCGAAGGTCCAAAATAGACTTTATTTAGCTCACCAAAACAATGCTTTAAAATATAACAAAAGTCGTCAAAACATTGAATTTAATGAAGGCGATATAGTATGGAAAAAGAATTATACTCAAAGTGCTGCTGGTCGCTATTTTTCCGCTAAACTGGCCCCTAAGTTTGTGAAATGCAGCAAAAGATATCTCCACTTGTCTACGAACTGGCAGATTTGACAGGCCGCTCAATAGGTCGATGGCATGTCAAAGATATTAAACCAAGACCGATCATTTGATATATTTATAGCGATATATTTTCATTATGATAATTATCTTAAATTAGTTAACTTTTTAGAATAATTATTTTAATTTCTTGTTTACTGAGCACAATACTGCTTAGTCCAAATAAATGTTGTAGTTATTTTACTATAAAGATTTTGCTTTAAGCATTATGAGAAGTGTTTGCTTTTCAATTTATCTACTAATGTCAAAGTTGACAAAACAACAGTAGTTTATTTCTTTTCGTATCTTTTTATTATGTATTTGTCACTATCATCTATAAGCAGCGGGTAATGACTGCAATTAAAAAAAGCCTCTAACATTGTAAAGGATTGTATCTTGTGAGTATTACCATATACGGTGAATACTCTATTTATGTGGGTCTGAAATGGAATATTCAATTCATTTAGACTGATTGAATGAGAGTTGCTCTGAAGGGATGTATGCATGTTGAAGAAAATCTGTGGAGATTCGATCCTGGTAAATAAGCATTGTATATACCATAGCTGTCATGTATTTTTAACGTATTGTTTGTTATTTCTTTATTATTATATTGTCGTTTTGTAAAAAAAATCCAGTGCCTGTATTTTTTTCCGGAGGACGGCGGATTGTGTAACAAGAAAACTGGCTATAGTTGTTTTCGCCTCCTTCAAAATAGATAATTTTATAGTGTCATAGAGACGAAAAAAGAATTTGTCAAGACGACTTTTGAGATTTACCCAAAAAATGTATTTTACTGTTACGAAATTATAAGCTAGAAAAATTAAAAACTGCGTTATAATTTCTACTCTCCGAATACCCTGAGTTAGTTGGAGGTCATCGAATCTCTACGGTGACAATGTAACATCTTACCTCGGGTTGGATTCGAACCTGCTGCGTCCTCTGCATTAGTGTCGACGTCATGGTCGATTAGATAAAGCTCATCTAACCCGATCAAAATTTCAACTATAGGAAGTGATCCCCTACTAGTAAGGCGCTACTTATCCCTTTTCGAACAATCTCGATTTATTTTGTCTCCGCTTTTGTAGAGTTCAATTCCGCGTTTTGGAAACATTTCAATTTACCGCCATAAATATAAAATATGGAGTTCTAAAATTTAATTAAGATATTGCTGAACATATTATCTGACAGTTTAAGGCCCGTATTAATAAACCGCACTCAGCTCTGAGATAGAACTTGAGCGCAAGCTTAAGATACTGTGCTAATTAATATATCATACTTGAGTTCACACTTGAGTACAAAGTATCAGCTGAGTAGCGACGTATTAATAAAACGATTTCAGGACTCAAGTGCACTCTCAAGATGCTACTTAAGTTCCTGTTTTCTGAGTGTGGTCGAACCATGACTTAAGTGCGCGTTTTGGCGGTTTATTCACATGTCATTTGGACATTGGGTATTTTACTATGGAACATTTACCCACGGCGAACAAAAATAAAATTTGGTTAGATGTAAGTATAGGTAATTACCTACATCTAGATTATAATGGGATAGTTTGCATATCTGTGGGTCGTGGGATTAACACGAAAATTACCATGAAAGTATAAAAACATAGTAGGAATAGTATTTTTTTACTTGTTTTCTTGCAAAAATCAAAAAGATATAAAGGTAAGATAAAGGAATTTATTCTGCTGCATCCAAACACAAGGCACAGGGAGATAACAGTAGTTAAACAGATCACACAACGGATGACAAAGTGACAGCTTTTAGCTTTTCGCGCCAGTCGTCGTGTCGATCTCGCGCCCACTCATAACCAGAAACTCATATAAGTACTTATAACTGGAATAATGTGGCGACCGTCACTCAATTTGATTCAATCTAGTGCGCCAACACTATGAATAAAAACTTTTTTGGATGCGTTCCGTTACACTTTTCTTTGTACATACGACAGGGAAGCTCTTGGCTTTCATCTCACCTGATGGTAAGCGAAGGAAGCGAGCTTCACCTGGACTCCTCAACAACTAAGGAACTGGCTATCTTACCTCTAATTGTCGGAACACAACAATGCTATTAACATTGTTATTATGGCGAAGAACTTAGATAAGACGGCGCGGGCGGTAGCTAACCAGGCGGGTTCAGAAGCACTACCACCGACCAAACCGTACAGAAAAACTTCTGCCCCCATGGGGAATTAAACCCCAGACCTCCCGAGCGACATCTGGACCACGGAGGCGGTTAAAGTTTTTTGTTATTTTTTTATTAAGTCCTAAAAGTAGGTAGGTTAGGTTAGGTTAGGTTAGGTTACGGGGAATGGCTAACGCCGATCCCGAGTGTGTCTCTACGGAGGTAGAAGTTGCTCTGGAGGGTGGTTTAGCCAGGTATGGGGTTACCCAGGTAACCCGAGTCCAATGGCATATCCTGGGGGCGGCTTTGTCAGCTTTCAGCCCCTTGTTGAATCGTAAAGAGATTCCCCCGCCTCAAAAAAAAAAAAGGCAACGCTGTCAACTGACGCAAGCGCACGTGACACAACCCGTTTTATGAGACTATGCGAGAGAGAGAGAGACAGAGGGAGAGGGAGTGAGACGAACAAAACATTCCGACCCTCAGAACAATCGCTACTGAGTTCCGACCTTATTACAGGTATTATTCAGTTGGACATTTTTGTCAAATACTAACTAAACGCTCGCAGCTTCGCCCGCGTTATTTTTGTTTTCCCGTGGGAATTTTATATTTTTACTTGGGAAAAATGATTTTGTAGCCTATGTTCATTAGGAATAATGTAGAATTCTAAATGTGAAATAATTTTTCAAATCGGTCGAGTAGTTTCGGAGCCTATTCAATGCAAACAAACAAACAAATATTTTCTCTTAATATAACGAGTAGTAAAAATTAACGAAATACTCGCATGATATAAACACTGATGATTTCCGTTCCCATTGATCTGAATTGAAATAACTACAGAAAATGAAAGCTGAATAAAAGCAGCAGGATCACAGAATAGATAATAGTGCAGGATCTAAAAGTACTTATTTTGGTTTTTTTTCGCGACTTTTCAAAAACCGGGTAAAAATGCCCAATGTCCATCACGTTTGACGACTTTTGTTGTTTGGTTAAAATGGACATTGAAAATATTATCGACGAAATCGATCACTATGACAAAATAGATTATTAGGTATGAGTTAGGTTTCAGATAAAGGGGCATCGAAATCCAAAAAAATATATAAGAAATACTCAGAATACTTTGAAATACGGAATGAAGACTTTTTGAAACGATATAGATTTCACCAAAACCTTCCATCATCAGCTCAGTAACATGACATGATGACTACCATACGCAAATAACTGAATATCTTTAATAAAACCGGCCAAGTGCGTGTCGGGCCACGCGCAGTGTAGGGTTCCGTAGTTGCAAATGCCAACTTTGAGTTCACAGTCACAACTCACAACACTTTGCAACAGATTACTAAATACGTTGCTATTAAATAAGGCATTATTATTATTATTAAAGCTGAAATGATTTTATATTTCCTTAACTTCACATGGTTCGTAAATTTATATTCAGTATCTACTAATTTTCAATGAAATTTGCTTTTCCGAGTACATTTTATAAGATAGTCGTCTATAACTTTTTAGTTGGTACTTAGTACTCAACTCTGATAGTTTTCCTTTAAGCTTCGTTATATATACTACTGTTGTAATTTTTTTCACGTGTCCATATATAACCGTTTACCAGATAGAGGGGGGAGGGGGACACTTACCTCTAACAAAAATGTGCATTTTAAAACCAAATATTTCAGAAACGGATCCCTCAATCGAAAAATTTTATTCTGAACCTTACATTATTTTTTAAAGACCTATTCAACAATACCCCACACGATGGGTTAGTTGAAAAAATATACTTCCACTTTACTTGTATGGGAGCTACCCTAAAAAAAATATTTTTAATGTTTTTTTCCACCACTTTTTTGGCATGATTAATATACATACCCATACCAAATTACAGCTTTCTAGTACTAATAGTCTCTGAGTAAAAGCGCGGACAGACAGACAGACAGACATGGCGAAACTATTAGGGTTCCTTGTTTACTACGGAACCCTAAAAAGACATAAAACACGTTGGACGTGGCACTCAAATTTAAGGGTTTCCCTAGATTTGCCCGGGATTCCATCATCAGATCATGACATGGTGACAATGGGACCACCTCGGGAGTGTACTATTTCGATTATAAAAGGATTTTTGAAAATCGGTCCTCAAATGGCGGAGTAATCGATGAACATACATAAAAAATAAGAAAATAGATACAGTCGAACATAGAACCTCCTCCTTTTTGAAGTCGGTTAAAAATTACGTTTACTTGAGATCACGCTCTTAAGAGCGCGATCTTGATATTATATCTCAAGTGATACGCTGTTGATGTAGGTTTATTAATTAGCGACTATCTTAAGTGCGTGATCACATCTTGAGAGTGACTCGGCTGAGCTCGCACTTGAGAGCAGTTTTGAGATCGCTTTATTAATACGGGCCTAAGAGACAGAAACAAGATTAATAATAGTTCACTCGATAGAAAAGAAATTCGAAGATCACTGTTCAATATATTAGAACAATCATTAACGTTGTAACCATGAGGCCATCGGCTTTGCTCTGTTAATAAATTAACTCTTTATACGAGTAATATAATAATAATAATTATTATTTATTTATTGCTTCAAGTTACAAAACTCAAACTTATTATTTAACGTAAAACTTCTTCATTCTTCTACCAGAGGGAGTCTATGATCCTGAGTCACCTATTTCAGCTACCAAGCAGCGGTGCTTGCGTTGGAAAGACAGGCAGTGGAAAAACTGGGTACCTACTGTAACTTGACATCTTAACTTACAAGTTGGGAAAGTATTCTATAGTTGCTATAGGGTTCTATGGTTGCACATGGGCAAAACCTATAGGAATATATAGATAAATTCTTTATTGCACATTTCAAAAATTAAGATTTACAATAGTACATTGTTACCCCAGGGGTGAAAGTAACTTATTTAGTCCCGAGACGTTGTTTGGCGCCCGAGCGTAGCGAGGGCACCAATAGTTCGAGGGACTAAATAAGTCTTTAACCCGAGGTTAACACTGTGCTTTTCATTACGAATACAAGGAAAGTAAAAATAAAAAATGAATTACTTAGTTATAGAAAAAACGTGTAAATTTTATCTTACACCAATCAACAACCTCTGCTTTAGCCCTTTTTTTCTCTTATAAAATCAGGCGTTAACTCCATACCAGTATTAGATGAACTCATTGTGTCAATTATTAACACAATGTTATACAAATATAATTAACACTTATTATAAATCTCTGCTATACGGAAGTATTAACAAAACTCTACAAATGGAAAAAACAAATGAAGATCGCATTGCCGCTTTCCCGCTTATTTTGTTTTTTTTCTGTGGCTGGCCAGCTACTCAGCTATTATTTTTCAATTTCATCATTTAAGAAATAGTAAATATTTTGCCCAAATCTATGTTATTTTAAAGAAATAGTTGAAAGTAAATTATAATAAAGTCATTTAGAAATTATATTCTTTAAATACTTAACATTGTTATTTCAATTTTACACCGCGCTGTAATTGAGTGGCTGTATGGAAAAATAGAACTTGTTTCGTTTTTAAAATTTGACAGTAGCTGTCAGTTGAAAGTAATACTCCCTAGGGCTGAAAAGTATGACTTTCAACCCGCTTCTCAGGCAACTTCAGACCTACTTTCAGAGTATGAGTAATGAAAAATACATTACAATTTTTATTTATTTATTTAGACTCACCAACAGTTATTACATTATTGCATTTATATAAAGAAGATTATATATATTATTATGTACACATCTTAATGTATAACCAATTACAGGTAAGTACAACATACACAAATAAACATGACTAAATAATAATAACATAAGTAAACACAGCGTTTAAATATAACATACACAACTATACATTTAAATAAGTAGATAGTGGTCTCTTTGGTTATTCAGGCCTAATAAAAATTGTTAAAGGAAAAGTAACAAATCATAAACACAAAAAGTAATAAGAAAAAAATGAAATTAATGTAAGGCAACTAATAAAATTAGATTTAAACAATAATAATACAATTTAACAAATTTACAATTAGATAAAAAAATTATAATTTAACAATAATACAATTAGATAAAAAAAATAACAGCATCACTCCTCCAGGCATTCCAGGACATGTCTCCTGAATATCGGCAATGGCTCGGAGAACACGTCAACCTTTGAGGAAATACTGTTATACAGTTTTGTCATACGCGCAAGTGGAGAGTTAGCACCCAAGACTGTTCGACGAAAGGGGGATGGAATGGAGGCTTAGGTTGGCCTCTATTCCATCCCTCCTTCGTCGAACAGTCTCGTCAATTATAGACCATGGGCGGCCTTATCGCAATGAGCGATCAGTTCCAGGGAAGCTTTGGATGGAGTCCGTTTGCGGAAACGAAATATTGGAGCAGTTGGTAATGTACAACCAAATAACACATATGTTAGGGACCGAACTGATATAAACCTACGTAATTTCTTGAGGTTTTCCATCGTAAATAGTCAATCGGTCGCCAGAATAATGTCCGAGAATAAACAAACATTTCGAACCACAACACGGTTATTTATTTTCCCACAACATACTAAAAAAGACTTCCACATATACAATATGTACAAACACATAAAAAACATATACATACAGTAGTAATATAACTCTAAATTAGAACATTAATTAGTGATCTTTTGAAAATGTTTAGTGACTCTGCACGCCTGACAGCTATAGGTAACAGCTATAGGACAGCTATATGTATCCAACAACCACACGTACTATGATATCTTAAGCTACCTCACCAACGGTTCGGGTCAACAGTCTGATTGTTTGCCAACATAGTTGTATAAAAAATCTTTTTGTATCACAACCGCATCTTCCTTACAGCGGGACACTCCAGTAAAAAACATCACCATCAAAAGAAAACGAAGCCCATTCATCCGCCATTGACTTGCAAAAAAGACACAAAATGAATCATCGGAACTCAATTCGATTCGCGAACACGTCCACTGATGTTTTATTCAGAGAATGCCTGTAAATAAGTTTAGTTTCGGACAAAATGCTCCCACGCGACACAGATACATACTTGCCAACTTAAGAATGCGGTTACGGAAAAAACACAATACGACATTAACCCTTATCGACTGTCTGTTAAAACCATTAAGAGTCCCTAAATCCTCGTACACAAGCGATTCGAATTGTCACGGCGATAAGGGCGATTTTAGCTTGACCACTTATTTTTCTAATCGACCAGGTTTCGCAGCAATAAAATTCTTTGCGGGGGAAACTGGCCATCCGTCAAAGTCGCTTTTATTTATCGTTTTAGTTGAATTTTATCGAACTAATAGCCCTGGAGATATATTTGCGATTGGTTACGGTGAAAAGGGTTGCCTTGTCTGTATGTGTCGTACATAAATCGATTTGGTACTAATGTTAAGTTTATATCTTAACATCTTTCCTCCGTATTGGTAACTCGATGTCGGCGACCGCCTTATTTAATTAATTTTATTATTAATTATCAATAAAAATACATACAAGAAATAATCATCATTAACTATACAAAAAAAAAATTGCAGGACTGCAACTCATGAATCTTAATTGTGACTTATGTATTTTTTTAAAGACACAAAATGGGTTTAATGCTTATAATTGAATATAATAGTAAGATGTATTGCATTGTATATTTATGTACGACGATTGTTTATGTATTTATAGGCAGTCAGATAATGTATTTGATCATTACGACAGTCCGCAGTAGGTATAGAAATTTTCATTCATTTTCGCTTAATAAAATGATGATTTGTCATATAATTTATATTAATAGATTTAGGCTTTATTTTTCGGAAGTCCATTACTAATTGTTAATAGGTACCTATATAGCAAAACTTCCGACAAAAGTGTCAGTAATTAGTACTGACTACGCAGGCCAATGGTGCACCGCCCGCCCTCCCTCAATCGCATGCGACAAAGGAATATCACTAATTAGTGCCACACCAACATGCAAATACTTGGATTCGACGCTTTTCGCCACTCCACGTCGCATCTTCAGGATATTGTCGCCTTTGCTGCGCTCCAACGACTAAGCAATGTGCAAACGAGCCGGCTTGCTGACGATTCGGACGAAATATATTCGGACCCGGAATGCCTTGTTTCGGAGACAAATCAATGAATCTATCTTCATATGTTACAATTACGCATGCGGTAGAAGCCATTTGTTATTATTAACGGCCGGTGAATCGGAGCAGAGGATTTATGATGGGGAACGTTAATTTCGATTATTCAAATATATCGGTGGCGAGAGCTCGCGAAAGCTAATATGCCAGATAACGTGAAAAAGAAATGAGTCATTTGGTCCAGAGTTGTGGTTCTGTTTCTATGATAAACAAGATTGGAAGATTATACCTCTTAGAGATATATTCCGCCCTTGAAGATTATATTTATATATTGATTTCTGTGTATATGTAATAAAGAATTTATTTAATTCTTTATTGTACACATAAGCATTGGATACAAGTAAGTACAAGGTTTACAAGGGCGGACTCATCTCTGGGAGAGATTTCTTCCAGCCAATCCAAGTGGCAGTGTAAGATGTGTAATTACGCGAAGAATTTTTCGACATTCATGAAAATACAATTTTACAAAATAACTCAAACACACATACCTACATATATATTTATACATAGGTATATACATATACATACAAACATACTTACTTATTATATACTTATGACAAATTTGAGAGAAAATGCTATTTAAGTGGCGCTTGAAGGATTGGAAAGATGGTCTCTCGCGAACTGAAACAGGCAGCCCATTCCATAACTTGGCAGCCTGCATAGTAAAAGACTTACGGAAGAAGAAATACACGAAGACACAAATATGAAATAGGATATCTTCAAAAACATTTACACAATTCCGATGCACAGATTAGAAGACAGGGCAAGGAGCTAGAAAAATGTTGATATTTTAACGTGGAATTTCCACCGCTCTATCTAATAAATAAATACATGAGCTTCAAACGAAATCTGTGATGTTTTCGAATCGAATGTGTGCACATTCATCTCCCACGGTCGCCAGACATCAAATAAATGTCTGATGGCGAACATTACTCATTGGGAAAGATACTCCGTGAAATATTTTGCGATCATGCCGTGTACGCGTCCGTGTCTGTAGTGAAAATATTTCATGTAGTCAATGATGTTAAAGATATAAATATAATAATCCTAAAAATATAAGATTTCTTAACTGTTTATAATAATTTATTTTGCAAATAAATGATTATGATTATGATGATTATAATTTTGTGTTTAACTTTACATGACTTACAAAACGTGTTGATACAGGAGGTGCTTTCTATATTCCTGTTAATTACTATTACATTGCTAAATCTATTAAAATATTAGAAAACTGGACTGTTTTTTTAATATCTTTAAGACTAACTCTTAAGACTATAAATGAAACCTTGACGTTTGCTGCTTTTGAAAATATTTCGAACATTTCTTCATTCTTATTAAGTATTCAATTATTTTTTCATTATTGTGACATTTTCTTCTAGTGCCCATAAAATTTTAAACAATCGTAAAGCTACCAGAAATTTTTCTTGTGTTCATTGTAATGTTGTTCATATTTTTTCACCTCTCCAGCACGAAAAGGGTGCTTTTGGTGCGTCAAAACTCGCAGCAAAATCGCTTTTTGCTGCGAGCGAGAGGCAAAGTGATTTGAATTTCGAACGCCACCTTTTGGAATTTACTCGGCGCTGAAAAAAATAAACTAGGCGAGGTTCGTTCAGAAACTCAATTTGGCCAAGCGATTCAACTCATTAATATTTGTTATTAATAATTATTTATTGAAATTTAAGTTAATAAATTATATTATTACCTGTTTAAAGACGTAATATTTAAAATAAATACCAGTGAACATTATATCGCTTAAAAATCATGTTTGGTATTTATAAAAATGTCAAGCAGAGCAATTTACGAACGCAACTTCTAAAAAAAAATTAGAAATCGAAATGGTGGAATTGGCGGCAAATCCATTTAATTCAGTATAAGGCCGTTTGAACTAATTTAGTGGATTATACGAATAATGAGTGCGAATGAAATAATTTAGTGGATTAAACGAATAATGAGTTTGAACTAATTTAGTGGATTATACTATATGAGTTTGAACTAATTTAGAGCGTCGGTGGCGCAGTGGACTCGGCACTTGCCTTCCAATCGGGGGGTCGGGGTTCGAGACCCGCCATGTACCAATGTGTTTTTCGTTTCGAATTTCATATGTACATTTGTCTGACGCTCGTACGGTGAAGGAAAACATCGTGAGGCAACCTGCATACATCTGCGAAGAAATTCAATGATGTATGTGAAGTCGACCAATCCGCACTGGGCCAGCGTGGTTGACTAAGGCCTAATCACCCTAATATAGGGTAGGCTCGAGCCCCTCGGTGGGGACGTATATGGGCTGTGATGATGAGTGGATTATACGAATAATGAGTACGAATGAAATAATTTAGTGGATTAAACGAATAATGAGTTTGAACTGATTTAGTGGATTATACGAATTATTGAAAGTCCTCAAGTTTCACAAGGCCCTTCTGCAAACCCTCCGCAATGCACAAACGTAGAGACGGAAATATTACATAATACGCAAGTAAACAATGCGACATCACAGTTCCGAACAAGACTTATTTTAACTTGCATAATTGCAGTAATTTTACTTTTAATTTTTAAAAATTATTGTTATTTTTTGTGAGGGTTTTTAGTTATAAAAAAAATGTAAATATTGTCTTAGTGGTTTTTTTACCTATATTTTTCTCGCTGGTAGAGGGGAAAAGTTGTATGTTCAACACGAGAGCAAATTTTTTTTATGTCGCGTGCCCTTAAATCACTCACTGTGCTCAGTAGTCTATATTTGAATCACTCGCTACGCTCGTGATTCAATTCTAGACTACTTCGCTAGTTCGTGATTTAAAGTCAGCACTCGCAACAAAAAATAACGTTGTACAAATAACTATTATTAAGCATTTTTAGAGAACATGCAGTCACAATTAATGTTTGCTTGATTATAAACTAATTATAACATTTTGCAACTTTTCTTGATTGTAATGTTGTTGAAAATGCTGTTATATTTATCAGTGTGAATGATTCAGTAAATTAATGAAAGAAGCCCATAGGTACGTATTAAGATATAAGAAGTCAAGAGTAGACTTAACTATGATAAGATTACATTTAAAAAATATATGTTTGTAGTTTGAAATAAAAGTTAAGAAAATATTGATGGTAACAAAATAGGTTCAAATGAAAAACGAAAAGCTATAAATACTAAGCCTTTCCACGAAACAGGTATCACGGCTCCAGCTATTGTGTTGAAGCTAGAAACAAATATGTAACATTAGCGCGCGCCGCGGGACGCCATTGTGATTCACAAAGGTGGTCGCCAGACTGTGAAACGTCCTAGTATTAGTCAACCAGTCGCCGAAGAGGTGTTTGCGGTAGAAATGTCAAAAAATAAACACGTATCGGTTTAACTGCTATATGTTCAAATCCCGATAATGTAGGGCTTCTAAAGTTCCATAATTTGCATGCTACTTACTTGTTCTTCTCATTAGTATAATGTATTACTGCCAGTTGTGTTTAGCAATATCGAAATGCTAGTTAATATAAGTGCTGAGTAATTTTCAGATGCTCAACAAATTCGCATTCAAAAATGTCTATTCAAAATATAATTAGACAAACACTCATTGAACCTTAATATTATTTAACCATATTGCTATTTTAGCGTTGATTATTGGAATTAAGATAGATTTATTAGGAATAAAAAAAAAGAAATGTATCGTATGTGCCATTTTGTTAAAATTATTATTTTAATATAATAAACAACGATGCATATTTTAATTTTTTTGACTAGACACAGCGTATTATCAGAGGCTGGTGATAATTTTACGTAAATGAGCATTTTTATATAATAACTAGTGGGCCCGGCAGACGTTGTCCTGCCCGATTACAGCGCCACCTATCGGGTCCAACTGTACTTTTAAACCTTCCCTGTATCTATTCAAATACACACAGAAAATTTCGTAAGAATCTGTCGAGCCGTTTCAGAGACAAACACACAGCGTTTCATTTTTATATATAAGATAATATCTTAAAAGTAGAAAGGTTGATAATCATTTTAAACCATCTGGCTTTTAGGTTTTATTTGCTTATTTTCATGAAGACTTTATAAATTTATTGTTTTCTTTCTTTACTAGACAAAGCATAATAGAGCCTGGTGGTAATTTTACGTAACTGAACATTTTATATAGAATAAAACGAAAAGAAGAAAGGTTAATAATCATTTTTAAACTATTTGGTTTTTTGTTTTGAATTGAAAATCAATCGAGTTCCATATTATCACCTTTATGTTCTTATAAAAAATCAAAAGAGATAAAATGTATTATGAGCAAATAAATGAATTATGAATTATAAAATTTTAAAGTCTAAATCAACGTTTTTGTTATCATCCATTCATCTCCACACGAAGGACAAAATCTACGGATCGTGAAAAAAATGCTACTTTCTAGGTGTGATTTTATCGTGAATTACTGGTGTATAAACCACATATAAACTGTTGACTACATCATATAAACTAAACTCTCATCTTTCTTCATAGATTCCTTGAACCATATTGCACAAAAGACAGATGATAACGAAAAATCTTATAATCACCGTTGAAGTCAGTGGAGTCGTTGGAGCGTCGGTGGCGCTGTGGACTCGGCACTTGCCTTCCAATCGGGGGGTCGGGGTTCGAGACCCGCCATGTACCAATGTGTTTTTCGTTTCGAATTTCATATGTACATTTGTCTGACGCTCCTACGGTGAAGGAAAAACATCGTGAGGCAACCTGCATACATCTGCGAAGAAATTCAATGATGTATGTGATGTCGACCAATCCGCACTGGGCCAGCGTGGTTGACTAAGGCCTAATAACCCTAACATAGGGTAGGCTCGAACCCCTCGGTGGGGATGTATATGAGCTGTGATGATGAAGTCAGTGGAGGGCAGACCGATGACCCCTACATGTTGGTGAACACAACCTATAAACCCCACACAAATTTGATACAAACTTTCCTTAAAAAAACAAAGGACAATAAAAAAAATCACTGGAGACCGAATCAAATAGAAGAACATCGTTCGGACCAAACTGATGCTTGGAAGAAGTCACGATCCTCAATCATGCGGATAGCGATGCAAAACCCAACTTACCACTGCTCCAACAAATATTTAAGTAATAATCACCAAACAGGTTTGATATTCAATAATCCTTAACACGAACACGTACATACGTAGCCATAAACCGTTCGCAATAAAATCTAAGGCGTGAAGCAATAAGAAAGACAATGTTAATTACAGCAACACCATAGAAACACCTAGACTCTATGCCGAGGCAACAAGAATGATATCCCCTCAGCACACAACGGGATCTCGCGTATTTCTCATATAGGAGCCGGGACGGAAGAACGCGTAATATATGGTGTTTTAGGTAATTAAATGTCACATAGATCAGAGATTAATGATGTGTTACGAGTGATGTGGGGTCGATTCAACTTCCGTTGTTTAGATAAGATAGCTTACTTGTGGCAGAGGTCAGCTTTGCTTATTTCTGTTATGAAAACCTTGCTTTCTTAGTTAAATGACTCGGCCGTCTGCATGGGTACCTCCGTCTTAGATATTTCTTCCGCAAAGCAGCAGTGTATGCATTGCTGTGTTCCGGTTTGCAGGGTAAGATATACTTAGCACTGAAATTACTGAGTACCGTGACACTTTACATCTGATGTCACAAGTTGGCAACGCACACTGTGGTTCTTGTGGGGGTTGTAATTTTGCTGCGAATCCCACAGGAGCCACATGTATTATAGGTGACTGTTACCACTTACCATCAGGTGGGCAGTTTGCTTCTTTGCCAACTTACCGCAATAAAAAAGATTAACTCAGGAGACCTTACCTTACTTCCTCACCTTGGTTAACATCCATAGCTGCTGTAACCTGTAAGTAGCTTAGTTTCCTGTATCCTAGATCTAAAAAACGTAGCTCACTTAGTCAATAGTGTATTTCTTCTCGGGCACTAGCCATTTTCTCATTTGAAGACCACTCTCACTTAACATAAGGTGCAATGAAGTAATTTGTTGGGTTCACTATTTTTTTAAATATGGCTGTAACTGTGTGTACTCTTAAAATTGGGGATTAAAACAAAGGGGAAAAATATTTAAAAAATATTTTGACGACATGGTTAGCGTAGAGGTCGAGTGATCGCCTACCGCGCAACGGGTCGCGGGTTCGATTCCAGTACGGGACAAATATTTTGTATGGCCTACAGAATTTTTTTCCGGTCTTCTTGCTTTGCCACATAGATCAGATGATGACCGGGCGTATGTGCATGTGATATTCTATGTTTGTAACTGCATCCAAGACACAGGGGAAAATGCTAGTGTGGGACGACGCTTTTTTTTTTAAATTAATAGATATAATAACTTTCCATTAGAAAGAAAATTTTATACTCTGCCTGTACAAACTTTATTTGTATTTTTAGTATGGGCGCGTATATGACATAGTACTAAAGAGTCGTCTGCATGGGTACCTCCATCTTACCTATTTCAGCCGCTAAGCAGCGGTGCGTGCATCGCTGTTTGAAAGGTATGACAGGCAGTGAAGTTACTGGGTACTGTGACTTGACATCTTATGTCACAAGTTGGCAACGTACATTGGAGTTCTTGTGGGGGTCGTTGAAGATTGTCAAATCTTACAGGAGCCATGTTTACTATTGGTATGGATTTATTAATAAGTCCATGACTCAAATTCAAATTCAATATCTTTTATTCAAATAGGATTGCAACAATTACTGGAGGGAGACTCTGTACCAGGGTCGTCTGCTTAGGTACCTCCGTCTTACCTATTTCTGCCGCAAAGCAGTAGTGCTTGCATTGCTGTGTTCCGGTTTGAAGGATAAGATATGGCAGTGAAATTACTGGGTACTGTGACTTTACATCTTGTGTCACAAGTTGGCACAGTTGCAGTTTAGCTGTGAATCTCACAAGAGCTACATGTATTATAGGTGACTGTTACCACTTACTATCAGGTGGGCAGTTTGCTTGTTTGCCAACTTTCAGCAATAAAAAAAAAACACTTTTACACGTCAAAGCAGCTACGCCATTGGTTGGACTATTGGCGACTCTTGCCATTAACATCAGATGGACAGTCTGCATGTTTGCCAACTTAATTGTTTATACAAGTCGAATTATTTAAAAAAACTTTTTTAAATATGAGCGTTTATATCATAATAATATTGCATTGTCACGCGATATACATATGCATGCAAAATTTTAGCTCAAACTGAGACCGGAAAGTGGGTCAAATTTAACTTGCAAGATTTCATTACAGACACCGGACAGGACAAATAAAAGCTAAAAGGATTATAAAAAATTCTCAATTACAGTATTAACAGCTATTCGTTCATTTATCACTACACGAAACAGTTCTAACGCAGTTTAAAAATTCACACCCTCTGGGAAGAAACAAGTCTACCGGCACATCTCTTGACGCACCCATTGTTCCGGAAGCGCCGCCATAGCGGATGTGCCGGAAGTCAGTGCAATAATTATTAATTGCTTCTTAAGGTTAGAGGCGCCATGCGCAGTGGGCGGCTGGACAAAAATGATTTAGAATCACTATTAATGAATATTTATTGTTATGTTAATTGGATTTCTTAGTTAAATGGCACGGAATTTCCTTGTGATTCCTTGAAGCGAATTTTGATGTATAATTTACTGGGTTAGCAACTTTTTAAAGTGAGGAAAATTGGCATTGAAATTTAATTTGATAAAAGTTCTTGTTATCCCGTTTATTGTTGGTTTACTGTCGAGAATGCTTTTAAAATTGGTGCTCATTATTATCCAAAAAACCAAACCAAATTTCCTTTTAAGTGTGGTATAAGATTTCGTTTTTAGAGTTCCATGTAGGGACCAATAATGAAAGCTTTATTATGATGCGTGCAGTAATAATCCAACTTGCATGTTAAGCATTCTGTTTTGAATTCTAAAAATTTGTACACAAATATTTTTGTTTTGTTTATCTAAGAATTTGTTTCTAAGAATCCGAAGAATTTGTACACAAGATTTTTTTCATTATCAGCCATCACACATCAGCTACAAACTTTCTCATCGAGTACAAAATTATAACCGAATTAGCTGAAAAAATCTAAGAAACAACGTTTAAATTCCCAGCCAATAAAATTTACCAGACCCTTCGCCGGCACAGCCCCGAAACGCTCTCGGGACCTTAATTTATTCTTTCACTGCGTCTTATTATTTGCAAATGGTCTATTTGTCGCGACTTAACCCTTGCAACGCAGATGGGGTCCCATAGACCGCGGATTACGCCTCCAGCCGTCAAACGACGTCGTTCAGTGTGAACGGCCAGAATTTATTGATAAGGACATTGACAGATATTGCCGTGCCACTCGTAAAACGCAACGCAGATTAAGGGTTGACGAGCACTTGCAAATGGGACCTGTGCGGGCTCCAATTGGTTACGATCGGGATTTTCTGCGGAGCATAACGGGTTTATAGTCTTTGTATAGTATTGGCGCATTTGGTCCTGTAGTGTTATGGGTTCGGTTAACGGTTTCCTTATTAAATTACGGAGGCGCCCGTTCTGTTATGATTCTGCATAATTATAACACGTAACGTAACCCATACGAGTATTTAATAAATTGTTTTAATGAAAGGGGCTTGCTGGCTTTATTTACTAATCATGGTCGTGTTAAAACTAATTCTTTTTTTAGCAACAAAGCTGTTTTTGTTAAGACTCCGTTGCCTCGGTGCACTTACTTCACGATAGAGTACAATAAATAGGCCTATAGAGGCAAAGTGGCACATAATGTAATTTTTTCCATTATTTTTTTATTGCATTTCAGTTGGCAAACAAGCAAGCTGCCCACCAGATGGTAAGTGGCTCCTGTGAGACTTGCAAATTCAAAAATCAAACTGAAAAATCTTTATTTCAACAAACTCCTTTATAAGCATTCATTGACATCAAAAGCAAACAAAATTCAAATTGGAAGGAAATATATGTACCTACTTAACCTTATTATGTGCATACACACTATATCACGATTTCAGCTTCTGTCTTGGTCTCGCCATAATAGATCTTGTGTTACATGTGTGAACATGTTAGAGTTTTCGCGAGGTAATACATTACAATTTGCAGTAATACCATTCACGTTTCGAGCTGCATAGCTATGGGATAAACTTCCTAGCGATGTACAAAGTAGCTTATCGATTGACTCATTTAAACGAAACCTTGTCAAACTAAAGTATCATCATAACGCTCTTTCATTCTATGTATTAGTTACTCGTATAAATATATTTATATAAATTTATATAATAACCAATATATATATGTCGGAGATTCATTGAGATTAGGTTGAAATTCTTCGCCCGCGTCCGCCATCTTTGAATCAGTGCGCACGTCTGTGGCGGTCGAGCTTCACGAACCAAAGAGAGCATTCTAACGTCTAAACGTCACTTCTCGCCCCTGACAATTGACATTGACAACTGACGTTGTCATACAGAGCGTCACCAACTGGACGTGACGTCATCCGGACGCCATTTCCAACCACAAGCTCGAACTACTGACTCAAGGAGATTCCGATAGATGTCGCTGTCCGTTCATAAACAGACAGCTTTATCGATGTTGCAACTGTACTTACCAAATGTGCCATGAGATGGCGTTAGTATCCATTGCATGTTTATCATCTACTTCGACATATATAATATATTTTATGTAAGTATAATGTGAATCTATATATTTATTTATATATTTTAGGTGCATGTGTACATTTTTATAACTATTTTAACCTATTCTCGCTACTCACATCAACATACGTGTATGTGTTACACCATCATATGGCTGGAAGTGATCTCATATTGAGATGAGTCCACCTTTGTATATTTGCCTTTATTCTTATTGACTGTATTGTAAATCTATGTTTTTTTTGTGTACAATAAAGAGTAAAAGTACATTCTAAATATAATCAAGATGTCTGCAAGCACAAGAAAGAGGAAAAAAGTTTACTCGCACCGGTCCGGAAAATAAAAGAGCCTCTCGAGAAGAACAGGTAAGAATGTATTATTTTATTATTATGCTGATTTATTGTATTCTCTTTTAGATGGCCATTTACAATGCTGACTTTTTACATATTCAAATAATTATTGAAAGAACCATACAAATCTACAACCTAAACAAGGACCCCAATGTGTACGTTGCCAACTTGTGACATAAGATGTCAAGTCACAGTACCCAGCAATTTCACTGCCTGTGATAGGCGCATAACACATTGCACCGGACACCGCTCCGGTGTGCGGCGCTGCGGTTTTTAATTTTGACTGAAGAATCTTAATTTGTATACAAAAACCGCGGGGTATAACACACTCACACCGCATGCCCGTGCGGTTGTGCGGCGCGCGCGTCGGCACCGCACTCCCGGACGGTGATGCGGTGCGGTCCGCGGGGTATGCCACACTGTGCCGCAGTATCGTACGGATTTTTGCGTAGAAAGGACGTGCATGCGCGTAATAGATCTCGACATAGATAATGCGGCGATGCGGGGCGTCGTGCACCGCAGCTCCGGACGGTGATACGGAGCAAACCGTACGGTGGCACGGTTCCGTGCCGCCGCAGCCGCATGCGGTTTTCGTCCCTCCGTACACCGCAGCGGTGTCCGGTGCAATGTCTTATGCGCCTTACCCTTCACACCGGGACACGACGATGCAAGCACCGCTGCTTGGCGGCAGAGATAGGTAATATAGAGCGCAGTCGACTCTTTGTACCTATCAAAACTTTAATACAATTTTATATGTGTTATATTATATATATAATTTTATATATGTTATAAAAATTTGAAAGATTTATAAATGCCAGTTACGGATTTACACTATTTAAAAGAAACATTTAAAGTACAGTGCAACAACATTTTTCACACGCAAGAACGCTCTAAGCAACTGCTCGCACGCTCTAGTGCCGTTTGTATCAAGCGAGCGAGCATTCCTAGAATATTCCATAGAATCTTTAATAAGCATTGAACGCATATAAAACGCAGATAAAACAACGAAAGAATGCTCTACATCTGTTTACACTAAAAAAAATTAATAGAGCGGGGATAGAATAAGCATTCGCTCGTCTGATGTAAATCGGCCTTTACGCTCTCACGCTTGCATCGCTGAACTAATTTTAATGAATATGGTAGAAAGATAACTTAAGCTTAGAGAGAGACAAAGGCTACTTTTTACACCGAAATTAAATGATTACCTTTGGGAACGAGTGGTAAAACCGAACTAGCGATGTAGCTGAATGAACACAAAGTCGGGGTAGCAACTACCCTAGAAGAATCAGGAGGGTTATTTTCTAAGAAAAAATGTATCACGATCGCCTTTAATTTGGCACCCATTGCGTCGTGAATACAGGAATCTGTGACGACTTTCTTTTATAAAGCAGTAATGGATGTAGTGCGAGTGTCAAATTGTAATTGCGATAGATTTTTTCGTAGACAATAACCCCCCACGCAAGAAACTATCATCTGGACTCTAGCCGGCAACCCCTGTCTATCATTTTAGTTTAGTTCAAATCATTCTAATATATTTTTAGCCTTATTCGCGAAACTTGGAATTTTAATCAAAACAATAAAATATAGGTGGCTGGATCAAAGGACCACTATTTTCGTGAAATGACTTTGTTGAACAAACACATTGATGAACTCGAATAATAGATAATGAGTGGATAAACACTTCTTGGTGACTCAAATTAATCGTTTTTTGGCAATTGATTACAAAATTTATATTTGAATGCACATGGCCGCACGACTTTTTGCTAAGTATATGTCCATCACTCAACTGCTCACCATTACAACAATAGGCAAAATAATACTGACTCAACGAAATACCAATAAGCGGTGTAACACTGTACACTGAAATTAAATGACATCAAAATGTTGTCAAAAAGGCTGTTTGTTGGTGTTTGATGTTTTTGGTGTATGTATACAAGTACAGTTCGCGCCAAACCTCTAGTCTTTTCTGAAGTTGCTTCACGCCTCTTTCTCATGCACATGTAGAATGTAGACAGACAATATACATTAATTAAATCATACGTATATTGCGACAATGCAACGCGAATCGTGCTGTGTTCAGAAGTGGCATTCCGTAAAGGGAATTCCTTTATCACTTCGAAGCTCACTTCGAAGCTCACTTCGAAGCTCACTTCGCACACGAACTGTGAAAACAGGCAAAGTTTATTATCATAGTTTAAAAATACATTTAAAATTATTTCTGAAGGTGATAAAAACTAGTTCTGAGGTATTTATTAGAATTTTATCGCTACTAACTCGTGATAATGACTATGTAAGGGTATCTTGTATCTTATGCGAAGTGAGCGTGAATATCGAAGTGAGGTGCGAGCTATTGTTCGAATTTTACAGAATCGACATGCAGACTTCAGAGCGGACTAGGAGTATGGCGCGATCTGTACTGCTGTGTACAAAAACATAAAATCGACAAAATGTTATTAAACCTCTAACACCTAATGTCCTCCTAACCGATATTCGTTCACGGCGGCCATCTCCACAGAGACTAACCATCTGCGCGGGAGATATTATAGTGCACAAGTGACTGCGCAAACGCAAGTGCACTCTCTGTTCCTTCACGCGCCTAGTCCGATGGGACGGTTCCGATGTTTCTTATTTTGGTCACCCATCCTAGGACTGACCACAGCGGACGTTGCTTAATCTTAGCAATCGTTCGCTGAGCGCACGCGCCAATGCGCCACCAAGCTCAAACACCTAAGCTACCGATGGCGCCATAATGAGCGCTGTAGCCAGACGACGGGAACATATTAATTACCTTCAGCTCTATGATTAACGAGGGTTATGACGTGAAGCCTGGGGTATGGCGGGATGTGGAAATAAAAATAAATCTTCGTCCGAAGCGCTGCTGCAGAAATTTCCTTTATTTCCTCAGTTCGCACTTCAGAGTTGTAGGGGATGTTTTTAATTAATTGTAGCATGGTTGACGTCAAAAATGGTTTATTACTTATTATAAGACTGTAGAGTCTATCATATTGTTACATTACTTCTCACCTCTCCAGCACGGGTTCTTTTTTTATTTGTTTAATCTCTACCAGTTTCCTAAATATAATTAATCGCCTTCGTGGTCTGGTGGTTGAGACCACTGTGTATGAATCTGGAAGTCTGGGGTTCGATTTTCTATAGATGCAGAAGTTTTTCTACTTGGTTTAGTTGACGGTAGGTCTTCTGAGCTTGCCTGGCTAGCTACCACCGTCTTATGTAAGTTTGTCGCCATAATAACAATGTTAGTATCATTGTTGTGTTCCGATAAAGATAGCTAGTTCCATCTCTCGATATTCGGCTTAATCGTCACATACCATCAGGTGAGACGAAGGCCAAGAGCTTACCTGTCATATGTAAAAAAATAGTATAGTGTGTTGTCGATTTTTGGTGTTACTGTTAATTTTTAAGTAGGTACTAGCTATCCTACTTAGCGTATTTTCAACTATTTGGGTCCGTGTTACATGGATTTTTAACCGACTTCAAAAAAGGAGGAGGTTATCAATTCGGTTGTATTTTTTTTATGTTTGTTACCTCATAACTCCGTCATTTTTAAACCAATTTCCAAAATTCGTTTTGCATTCGATAGAGTATACTGCAAGGGTAGTCCCAGAGTCAGGATCTGATGATGGGATCCCATAAAAAATCGAAGAAAACACAAATTTAGGGGTTTCTTTCACTAAAAAGATTTCATTCACTGAAAACTTAAAAATAATATAAGAATAGGTACAGACAACATCACACTTCTATATTGAAGTCGGTGACAAATTTTAACACTTTCTAGGAGATCATCGTTTGGCGCTGACTTCAATATAGAAGTGTGATGTTGACTGTACCTATTCTTATATTATTTTTAAGTTTTCAGTATTTTTGAAGTCGGTTTTTATTTTTTGTAAAAAACCTTTCCTTGATAAATTGGTGTATTCCTTGTGGTTACATCACACGTGACACTGTAAAATATGGTGTTTTTTGGCTACGACCTTAACCTAATACTCTAACGGCCTTAAAATTATTAATAAATACTCCTTGGATTATCCTTGGATTAGTTAGGTACTCCATGTTTTGTCTTATTTTGACATTTTATGACAGCCGACATGTTAGGAAACAAGACAAAACACGGAGTAACTAATCCGAGGATGATCCACGGAGTAACATTTTTATTAAAAAGACCGTAAGACCTTAACTAATTATTTTGGTAATCAATAAATTTATAATAATCTCACAGCTTAATAATCTACACGGAGCGCTCAATTAACTTTCAATATCACTATTGTACGATAAAAAGAGATTTGCCGATCTTTTACCAGTTTAACTGATACAGGAAGAACATCCCTAAAATACATTTCTATTTTTTCGATTGCATTGCTTCTGTAACTGTAAATAAAGGTTACCATTATAACTTGCCAATCATTACTATTCCACCAATTTCCATAATTCAAAGAAAACAGCTAATGCACCGAATAGCCAGGATTTATTGATATTATTTTCAAGGGTCATAAATAATAAAAAAAACCCAACGGAAGGGTCAAAGCGCCTCCTGTTTTCCGTGGCGGCGCGCACTCGATTATTCAATGCACACGGAAGGGGTCAGGGGTTATTGTGTGGCTTATAATCAGTCACGATCTGCTTAGATTGCTGCCTTGCCGCGTCAATACCAGAGTCTATGACTACTGTCTTTTACAACGCTGCGATGGACGAAGTTGACGGTCAACATTTAATGTGATCGCTATAGATTGTAGGTGACACAATGAAGGGGTGAAAGCGGCCCTTTAACGTTGTTAAATCTACCGTCAGCGCCGCTCATTGGAGGGTTCTGCGGCGGACATCGCGATATTTCGCCGCTTTGTGTTTCCCTGGTCACTGAGCTCTTTACGAATGGGTTGGAATATGATTGGCGCAAGTTTAAAGCGATTGGAGCGTTTTCTTCTAATAATCTTATGCCATTGTTCATAAACTCTTTACTTAATTTTTTTTGATTGGATATTTAATAAAATTGATAACGTATAAAATAGCCCGAGTCGTATTGACTGCTATATTTATTGCCTATTTCATCCACTTGAGACGTAAAAACAAAAAAGAAAATCCATACGTAAGCGTAAGTAACCTATACTTACGCTTACGTATGGTTTTTTTTTGAGAAAATAATGTAATTTTTTGTTATTTTTCAACTAGGGATATGTATTTTCAGGGTTCCGTAGCCAAATGGCAAAAACCGGAACCCTTATAGATTCGTCATGTCTGTCTGTCCGTCCGTATGTCACAGCCACTTTTCTTCGAAACTATAAGAACTATACTGTTGACACTTGGTAAGTAGATGTATTCTGTGAACCGCATTAAGATTTTCACACAAAAATAGAAAAAACTGAAACTTTTTTGTCTAAACTGAATAGTTTGCGCGAGAAACACGTCCAAAGTGGTAAAATGTGCCCCCCCCCCCCTGTATTCTAAAATAAGATAATGATAAAACTAATAAAATATATGATGTACATTACCATGCAAACTTCCACCGAAAATTGGTTTGAACGATATCTAGTAAGTAGTTTTATTAATACGTCATAAATCCTACGGAACCCTTCATGGACGAGTCCGACTCGCGCTTGGCCGGTTTTTTTTGCCGGAGACATTAACTATTTTCTCTGTAAACAAATTATATGAAAATGAGATAAATTATGTATGTAAATAATACTTTTATTGTACCTATTACAAAGATCGTCGTCGATCGTCATATAAGTGGTAAATTTCCATGAAGAGTTTTCTGAATATATAAATATCTACTTTGAATATTAACATTTTGTTAAGCTTAAAATGTTAGATAATATACTTATTTCGCTTTTGGAAGGACAATTTTCAGTATTTTTATGAAAAGCGACCCACACTTTGACATACAAATGTCACACCGAAGCCTTTAACCGAGTGATTGGACAAAACTGTCTATACCTTATTTCTATGATTTTTTAGGTATTATTAATCCAGATAAGTCTGTCTATATCTTATTTCTACGATTGCTTTTCGATATTTTTAATCGATTTTTGAAAGTCGTCTAGCTTTCGTCACTTGCGGTGTACCTTGACATTTCAAGTCTTTTCCCTCTTCGGGTTTTTTTTATCCATTTTCCGAGCAATAAACTCTCTTTGACTCCGACACGCATCCACGGGTTGAGTTGTCCGCTAAATAATGGCTTTATAATTTGCATCGAATCCTCAGTTGTGTTAGGTAAAGAAGTCACAACTTGTTTTCTTAGTTTCAAGAAAGATTAAAGCTTTTATTTATAAATTTGACGGCAAATCGAACACATTTGGTTTAAAAAAAGACTACAATTTCAGTTGACATGTTACCTGTTTTAAGTAATCACTCTGTGCGTGTGTATGTTATACATATGTGCATATCAAAGTGCCAGTTTCAAGATGGTTTCCATACTTTCACGTTTTCGAATAATTTCTCTTTACTGTACCGCCACAAATACACAACATACCTAGATTTCTTAAATTCATATGATATTATTGAACATTTTATCTAAACACTAGCTTTTGCCCACGGCTTCGCTCGCGTTAAATTCGGGGTAACATCGAAGATTTCAAAAAAAAAAAAATTAAGGCAGTTATTTTTGGTTGGTAACAAAGAGTCTGTGTACCGATTTTTAGCTTCCTACCTTGAAAACTGCAAAAACTCCCATATAAAATTTCACCCCCTCTTTTAAGGGGGTTGAGGGCAGATTTCCAAAAAAAAATGATACACGATTTTTTTTTTAGTCACAAATAGTTCGTATACCAATTTTTAGCTTTATACCTTGAAAATTGCGGAATGCTCCATACAAACTTCCACCCCCCATTTTAGGGAAGTGGGGGGGTTAGAAAGAGACAAAAAGTAGCCTATGTCACTTTCCATCCGTTCAACTATCTCCACTTAAAAAATCACTTCAATCCGTCGCTCCGTTTTGCTGTGAAAGACGGACAAACAAACACACACACACACACTTTCCCATTTATAATATTATATATTATATATATTATAAGTATGGATTCTCAAAGACAGAGAAATATGATTAATTATATTTCACTCTATAGAAAAAAAATCCAAAGATCTCTCTATTCAATATTTTAACACAGCTGTGAATCAGAGAATACAATAATAAACGACTTAAAGATTTACCAATAGACGTGCATTTTTATTGTGTAGGTAATTGATTGCAAAAATATATATTCTGTACCTCAGTTTTTCAAAAATCGATTAAAACTTGTAAAAAGTACAGTTTTGTGTTCGTTTTTGTTGTTCATGTAATTGTATTTTTTTTAGCTTTCTGTTGCCGTAGTTTTTTATGTCACAGATGGAGTTTAGCTTTTAGCGTTTATTTAGTTTGCTTTGATCAACACTTACCTTATAGTACAGTTATTACTGTCGTATTTTCTTCTGTGGTTCCATATTATTTTTAGAATAATTTTCTTGTATTTAATTCCGGGGTTCCGTATAATTTTTATTATTATAATTCTTCTTGTATTTTCTTCCGGGGTTCCCTATATTTTTTATTATCATATTTTGGTGTCATTTTTTATTTCAGAGGTTCCGTATATTTTTAATAACATTAAAAAAAATGGCTTATCCTATAAAATTTTTAACATTACAAAAGGCAGAGTTAGAATACGAGGTTTGTATTAGAGGCTCAACCAACACCTAGAGCTACTCTGCAAGACTTGCGCAAGCAAATTGCAAAGTTAGGCCCCTTATTTCCACCTGAGGATATAATTATTGGATAGCCCTTGGTAGCGGATGACGATTTAACTGGTGGTAGTGATACACGACTCGGTTAACGCAGAGGTAGAGTGATCACCTACTGCGCAACGGGTCGCGGGTTGGATTCCCGTACGGGACAAATATTTTGTATGGCCTACAGATTTGTTCCGGTCTAGGCGTATGTGCATTGTGCATATGATATTCTATGTTTGTAACTGCACCGACAACACAGGGGAAAATCCTAGAGAGGGGTGACGTTTTTTTTTAAAAAAATAACAAAAAACTTTCAATGGTACAGTTAAATTTAGCTTCTCCTTTAGAGGCCTACGCGATACTGGCGACACAATACCCCTACCCCAGGCGAATGTAATACAATTTAATAAGACACAAAAGCCTAGCTCTTAATCAACACATTAACTATTCACGACTATTTGTTCTTCAAATGGACATCGCACTGACCGGCGCGAGCCCGACACTGGCCAACAAAAAGATTGTTTGCCGACCGTTCTGTATGCAGATTGTACGGGTGTTAATGGAGTCGGCTATTGTTAATGTGTCATTGCTTAATTCGGTACTGATTGAATTTCTTTCCCCACTGTCCACCACCCGTTGTAGTTGATCGAGTTGAAACGCTTACATTGTTTCGACGTTAAGGGTGTGTTGTCCCGGGCAAAGTAAATTAAATTTTTGTTAAGGGTTACACTTCACTAGTTGAAGTAGTGTTCAGCGTTTCTGGTGCTTATTGCTACTATATGTAAATATGGGGTAAGCGAAAACATGAATGTAGGTAATGGTTTTGAAACATTTTATGGGGTTCTGTACCTCAAATGGATAAAAACGGAACATGTTTACTTCGTTGTCCTTCTTCCAATTTATTTATTTATTTATACTCTATGTACATTGTGTACAACGGCGGACTTAATGCCTGAGGCCTTCTTCCAGTCTACCTTCAGTTGGTGCAGAGAGCAAACGTAGTAGATGTACCTTAAAACAACATTAATAAGAAATCAATTTAGCAAATATTCAAATCCTAATACATGAATATAACAGAATAAATAAACTAATACATATTATTATTCATCAACAATAATAAGTTGCGACAATAATACAGCCAACAAAAAAGATACGAGTACAGTTCTGTTGCACATATTTCTTAATATCTAAAGGCAAAGCATTTCAGAGAAGAATGGATTCTATGAAAAAGGAAAAGTGAATTATTTCCGAACTGTGAGATGGACAAATGAGGAGACAATAGGATGATGACCGAAGACGTCTATTATGGGACGTACATAAGTACTGAAAATGTGGGTTTAAATAACTGGGTGTACTGGGACCATTCGGAAAGGCGAAAAGAGTATTTAACGTTCTCACGTGCCTACGCTGCCGAATAGGTAGCCAGTTCAAACGCTGTCGATACTCAGAATATGGTCATATTTTCTCAGGTTGTAGAGGAATCGAATTCAGAATGCGGTTTAATATGTTGAGCAGATCTGCATTCAAGTCGAGATAGCACACATCACCATAATCTATGACAGGAATTATCAAGGTCTGTACAAGCATTTTCTTAATATCAGGCGGAAGAAAATTCTTTAACCGGTACAGAAACCGCAGTATACCAGTTATCCCTTGACAGATGCTGGTTCCCTGAGACTGCCAATTAAACGTTGAATCTAAATAAAGGCCAAGATTCTTAACACTGCTGCAAAATGGGACAATATTGCTGTGCAAATTAACTGTAGCCACTTTTGTAATAATCCTGGGACTACATTTTTTTTTATTGCAGAAAGTTGACAAACAAGCAAACTGCCCACCTGATGGTAAGTGGTAACAGTCACCTATAATACATGTGGCTCCTGTGAGATTCACAGCAAAACTGAAACCCCCACAAAAACCATAGTGTACGTTGCCAACTTGTGACACCAGATGTAAAGTCACAGTACCCGGTAATTTCACTGCCATATCTTACCCTTCAAACCGGAACACAGCAATGCAAGCACTGCTGCTTTGCGGCAGAAATAGGTAAGACGGAGGTACGTAAGCACACGACCCTGGTACAGAGACTCCCTCCTGTAGACCTACAATGATTTTTCTGTGGCCGGCCAACTATTCAGACATTATTTTTCATTTTCATCATTGAAAAAATGCCAAATATTTTGCCCAAATCCATGTTATTTTAAAGAAATAGTTGAAAGTAAATTATAATAAAATCATTTAAAAATATACTTATTCTTTATTTAATACTTAAGTTATTTCAATTTTACATCGCGCTGTAATTGAGTGGCTGTATAGAATGTTGTATTTTATAATTAGACAGCTGTCAGTTGAAAGCGATTCTCCTTACGGGTGAAAGGTATTACTTTCAACCCGCTCCACAGGTAACTTCAGACTTACTTTCAGAGTGTGAGTAATGAAAAAGACTATACATCCGAGTATTTGATATTTACAGTTTGTTATCCAATGCGTTCCCGAGAAAAACTATCTTGACAGACAGACCGGCAACCAAGTGATGCTATAAGGGTTTTGTTATCTTTTTGAGGCATAAAATCGTAAAAAAGAGCATAAGCTTAGTAGTTACATATATTGTTTACTAAGGTTTGTAAACAGCTCTTCAATACAATCATACCTTATTGATGAAATCGTAATAAGACAATTGAGTGAGCTACGATTGGCGTCTGGGTTTAATTATCACCGGATTACTGTTTCAATATCCCGAAGCTTATGTGATTTCTGTGGTAATAGGGGATGTTATTTACTATGTGCTGCAGTTCATAGGTCTTGTGTGTGTTGTACGCAGACATGAATTCAAATATTTGATTTGATTATAATATACAACTAGAGTAGATAATGATAGGCAGTCATGTAATTAAAATAATGTATATAATTTTTATTGAGGTTTGTAATTAAAAACGATATTAAATTTACCGGAGGTTTGAAGAGTAAGATATGGCACTGAAATTACTGAGTACCGTGACTTTACATCTGATGTCACAAGTTGACAACATACACGGTGGTTCTTATGGGGGTTGCAATTTTACTGCGAATCTCACAGAAGCCTGTATTATAAGTGACTGTTACCCTTCCTACTGTTACCACTTACCATGAGGTGGGCAGTTTGCTTGTTTGCCAACTTAGTAGCAATATATTAGAACATGTTTAATATAACAAGTTTAGAACATGTTTAATGTAACAATTCGCTTAAAAAGTTTGAATAATGAACATTTTAATATGAAAGTTGCAAAATCCTGTGATTGTTTTGAAAAATGGAGATAGGTAGTATTTGTGAAACTTCATCCTCTGAGGGGTCAAAAAGGGTTGGAGAAAAAGAAGTCCACGAGAGTGAAGCCGCAGCCGGAATGCAAGAGTAGTCATTATAAATAAGCAGATCATAAGAGTACATAATCATAAGAAATGACGTGTGTCCTGAAATACTCTACAATATTATGTACATCGAAGTACCCACTCAAGGAAATGAGGAAATGTTTAATATTGGCGAGAATTTACATACATCATTACGTCGTATGAGTGATGGTCGTCCCGTGGCAGTTCAATTTGGTGTGAACCGAACGTCGAGACGACTGTTCGGGTATGGGGTGACCACGCGACAGGAATAGAGCGAGCTTTAGGTTTATTTATTTACTAGCTGTGCCAGCGAACTACGTTTCGCCGTATATTTTTTACCCGTTTTTGCAACATTTGTCATTGATGCTCAGCTCCTATTAGTGGTAGCGTGATGTTATATAGCCTAAAGCCTTCCTCGATAAATGGACTATCCAACACAAAAACAATTTTTCAATTTGAATCAGTAGTTCCTGAGATTAGCGCGTTCAAGCAAACAAACAAACTCTTCAGCTTTATAATATTAGTATAGATTTATATTTATCAAATTGTAGCATAGTTTTTGTTGATGATGGGTGAAATAAAACTGTTATTTCCTCTGACAGCCTTGATTTATTTCTATACTGAACTGGAGCTCTACAATAAAAACTTAAAACCTATTAGAATACGGCATATTGCACGACAACCCTTAACAGAGAAAGCAACGCGCAATATAGAAACTATAATAATAAACTTTTGGTAGCGTTCACACTAATTATATATTTTATTGCCTTATTCACAACATTTTTCTAGTATAATTAAGTATAGAGACAAATAAAATTATTTTTACTCTTTAAGTTAAATTAACTCAGTTTTATGAATAGCACTACTCGAAATAGCTATATTTAATGTATTCAAAGTATATTTAGATTTAATGTCAGACTTGTTTTGAGCTTGTTACGCGAACATAGGTAAAACGTTCACGAATGCCACTACTTATTTTAAAAATTACACACTTTGAAGAAATCATTTAACGTAAATAACACACTTAGTTGCTTTGTATATTTAATGATAATGATAATCGCCAAAGACTGTACATGTGGACAGAGAAACACGATCGGTGATCGGATCGGTCGAATCGGTGCCAAATAATAAACTACATTAGTTATTTCTTACATTTGTAAGACTTTCCAGATCATCGCTTGGTACAGATTTCAATATAAAAATGTGATAATGTTGAAGTTGTAAGAATACACCATATTGTTAGCAGAGACATAAGATGGAGATGGCAGTATAGATGGCGTAACTTACATTTATCATTACCTCCATGGAGTAGGTAGTGCTCTCCATATACGAGCTTTCGTATCTGCGTTAGTCCATGGTAATCTCAACGGCTATGACAGATAACCACATTTTACGTTAGAGCCGGTGTCAACATTTTCATCCATTTTAATTTTTGTGTAACTTATCTGATTTTGGGATTATTTTGTTAAATATCGACAGATAATTAAATAATTTGTCAATTTATTATTTATTTATTTGTTTTACCCAAAAATATATTATATTTGATCATAAAATGTTTTTTGTTAAATCTTGAAAATTAATAAAATTCCACTAGTGAACGTACAAAAATCGTCGCTTAAAACCCGCGTCAATCCAAATGCTACGTCACTCTACCGATATGGAGGAATACCGAAAAAAACAGTACAATATTTATCCATTATAAGGATTGGATTTCTGTCCGCCCATAAATCAGTGTGCGGAGTGACATCCGAGTTTTTGACTAATGTTCCGCTGAACAAGAGACGTGCGACAAATGGTCCGCGAAACTCACCTAGCGAATGCCAGTTGAGACAACCGTGCGAGTTAATAATAGTATTTGTGTGCTAATCGAACAATCGAATCGCGTAACAATCGAATTATTTGATTGTTGTGTTATTCGAATGCATTCGAATAACTATCGGTGTTCGGTATTCGATTGTTGCGTCGATTGACGGTTGCAGGCGCGAACTGGCCGGACGCGCGGCTTACAACAATTTATTCGAATATAACAATTCTGTGGTAATCAATGCTTGGTCTATTGGTAATTTAGTATAGCGCGTGAGACGAAATTCACTCGAAAGAACAGCCGTCTTACTTAATTTTTTCAAAAATGCTCCAAACTATTGATGCTTTAAAGTTATTAGGCATAATTATTTTAAAATTTACGCGTAACGTATACTGTTGCGTGCGCGCAACGCAACTTTGAACTACAATTGACTGAGAGTTACTAGAAAAATAATCGAATCGACACTGTCGCAGGGATAGTGTTACATCACCCCCGCTACCCGCCCGCACGCCGATGATATCGTCCTACTCGTAATTGTTATTCGATTGTTAATGTTCATTCGATTATTGTTTGGCGTCGTCGGCGAATGAATCGACAATCGAATACGCAATTGCACAATTGTCGATTCATTCAATTTTCTTTTCGCCCATCGCTAGGTACTATCAGAGGGAGACTGTACAAGAGACTAAGTGGGTGCCTCTATCTTACTTATTTCTGTCGCCAAGCAGCGGTACTTGAATTCCTGTGTTCCGGTGTGAATGGTAACACAGGCAGTGGAATTACTGGGTACTGTGACTTGACATCTCATGTCACAAGTTGGCAACCCATATTGGCGTCCTTGTAGGGATTGTAAGACTGGACTGGAGTCACGCATTACCTCACAATTTCAGTGACATAATCTCTATGTCTTAAAGAGTAGCACGGTGGCGCGTATTTAGTGTGACTGACGAGATAAAAATTTCTTGACGCTCGTCAAGGAACACGTGTGACTGAGTTTTATCACAAATTTCTTTCTTTCTTTCTTGTTGCGCCAAATACTTTTCTTTTTTTTACTTTCCGTTCGGTTGACTAATAGAGAATGCCTTGTTGCATTAGGTCCGCCCTTTGTACTATTTTAAGTGCAATAAAGATTAAATAAATAAATAATTTTCTAAAAATTTTCAGTTAAATGCCTACGATCAGAAAAAAAGTTTCACTTGCATTGTGATTTCATAAAATCGCACAATAATTTTTTTTGCTTAGTCGTGGTCCTTCCCACCTTATCCAAATTAGGAGTGGCATTTTTTTTACTAAGTTTGTCGCTGTAATAATAAGGTATTCCTTAGTTTTTGAGGAGTTCAGGAGAAGATCGCTTACATCTTTGATCTTATAATCATTTGACAAGTGAGATGGAGGCTAAAGGCTTCCTTTTGTGTGTAAAAAAATCATTAACAATTTCTCAAGACAATCAAACATTACAAACTACCCGCTGCACTCTTTTGTTTTCCACAATTGGTCTCAGCGGGAAAAACGTTCGAGGTAACCTAACGACATTTACTTATCGTGAATAGCCCGCTACGGCTAGCAGCAAAACACCAGCCTTATTGGCCAACGGAGACCGTGTGCGGAAGCATTAAGGGTGATTCTCGTGTAATGACCACGTTTTTTTCACAGAGCACCCCGCCGGGTGATACAGGCATAACAGTTCTGTGAATGCCGAAAACGCGTGACATGAAACTTTTAAGGATAACTATCAGGTTAATGTATGAGGATTGGAGGGAAGTAGTTTCGGTGTCGTTACTCTATGATACTGTTAAAGGCTTCGTCGTATACTTAGTACAGTGAAAAAATAAACTTACATGTAGTGTATTATAAAAGTATCTCTAAATTTTTAGTATCTCTTTTGATTGCCAGCGGTGGCAGATAAACCAGTGATCCACCTCTAAGTAAGTGGTAACCACCGCTCATGAACATCAGCAATGCCAAAGGCCCAGTTCAGTCACTGCGTACCGGAGAAGTGCTCTTTTTAAGCCTCGTTTTAAGTAGGACATATTATTATCGTAGCGCTCAAAAAACACCTTAGCTGGAAGTTCTTAGTAGAGTCTGCACGTATGTGGAGGAAATGAACGCTGAAACCGAACTGTGCAGGTAAAAAATACGGATGAACTCTTCTATGATGTCGGTTTTTCTTTAGAGCACTCTCCCTTAAAGAACACGTAGAGAGAATCAACGAACCTCCGCTGCTCCATCGTCTATTGAGGCCGTTATGTTCGGATCACCGACGATACGGAGTGCACGCCTTCGCAGGGAGGGAAGAGGGTCGAGCTGATATTTGGGAGCTCCTACCTAGAGATGCGAGCACTGTTCCATATGCTTCCGAATTTGTGCTTTATAAAGCTTTAGCCAAGGCAACGGAAGTGTTGCCTGTGAAAAAAGAAACGCTGTGACAGCTTCCACATGAAACAGAGTAGTTCGAATAGCTTGAAATAAAATAAAAACGGACACTGTTACTTCTGTAATATTGCTTTGCTATAGATTATTTTAATATTAATATCATCTTTGTTAAGAATCTATTACATTTGCCTAGCAGTAAGATGACATAGGTAAATAAAAAATCATCTTTGCTTTTACCGTGGATGAGTGCAGATATGACTCACCCTGTATATACAAATATATAATACGATTATGATACTTATCCCCGCGTTAATACCGCGCCAATGCACCTTAATGCCAGCAACAATCTATTACCTAGACGTCCTGGCTAGGTGTACTTGGTCTGCGGGCTTGGCTCGGTCGTGATTAATCGCCGAGGAACTTGGCAGGCGAAGACAGGAGCTCATATACAGGATGGAAGGCGAAAGATGAAGATTTATTAAGTAATATTGAGTTTTTGCAATTGTTTTGTGTATATTGGTAATAAAGGGTACCTATAGGTGGCGAATCACACCTTAACAAAACCGAGTCAGCCTAACCTGCTCGCGGTCCATCCAATCAATGAGGTTCCGCAGATCTTTACCAATCTGTACTTAACCAGTTCGGTGGGGGGGACGGTTCAAATCTTCTTTCTTGGGACAAGCTTTGAGGAATGCCTTTTCCTGGCGAAGAGATTGGGCATAAGGCGGTCACTTATATCACCTCATCCCACTGCAGCCCTTGCGCCGATGCTGGAATTATTGCAACCCGCAAGGTGACGAGGCCGGATTTCCGGGAGGCCCGAAACAAGGCCGTCTGAGGCCTCACTTACGTCAGGCTTCCGCGCTTGTTGGAGGAGTTGCCGCCAATAAACCTTGAGTCGAGGATTGGGATGATCCATAGCATCAGGCATTTTCCCGGCAAAAAGAAGGTCTTGGAGAAAGCCTAGCATTAAGTAAATTGTTTCCATGCTGTGACGAAACATGTGTCGCCGCTCCCTTCCCCCTTCCATCCCGCGGATGTCGTAAGAGCCAACTAAGGAACTTTACCGCCCTTACACGTCTGTAAAAATATGGAAAACTCGAAACAAAACCCTACCCCGACCCCATTGGCCAGCGTAGTGTAGTAGGCAAATTTTTAGCATTCAAAAGTGATTAAGTATTAATCCAATTTGAATAAACTATATTGAATTTGAATTTGCTCCTTGTAGGAGAGACCTGTGCTCATCAGTTGGACGTATATGGGTTTAAATGGGTAAATTGTAGATGATGTAATTATGAGGTGCCATCCATAGAGATGATTAACCATATTATTAGTGAGAGTCATACTTTGTATCCATTTGGCAATGATTGTCACAACGTTTGGCAACACATAATATGGCACACAACACATATATACACATACCTGCAGGCAGAGCATGGGCTGCCAAGAAATTTGTGATAAAACTCAGCCACACGTATCTCTTGACGAACGTCAAAAATTTTTTATCACGTCAGTCACACTTAGGCTGCGGTCCGAAAATCAATAAAAGATGCTAGCGCTATTAGCGCGCTCAAACGCATCCTGAAATGTTTGATAAATTGTGTTTTCGGCTTAAAATGACTTGTAACTAAAAATCCACAAAACAAAAGTACTCAGAAGCAATCGAAAGCAAAATGACCTACCCTAACCAAATTTTAACTCGACATTTACATTTAGTTTAGTTTGACAAATTGATACGCTAAAACCCCGGACCGAAATCGTAAGAATGCTGTTAGCGCTGTTAGCACTTTTAGTGCGCTTTACGGACCGGGCGATTATAATCATGAGCTCTGTGAGCGCTGTTATCTGTTTCGGACCGCAGCCTAAATACACGCTGCCCTTCACTGCCGTGCTACTCTTTAAGACATAGAGATTATGACTGAAATTGTTAGATAATGCGTGACTCAAGTCCCGTTTGGCCAGCCGTGCTTCGCCTGCTGTACTAGTTAAAAAAAATAGTTGTTAGCTAACTTGTCGTTACTTCAGCTTAAACATCTAGACTCGTGTTAATATACGCATCTCAAATATCGATCTTAAGAGTCAAAGTTCATCTGTCAAAAACAACGTCTTAAGATAAATATCATTCTTGAGATGCAATTATTAGTACGAGTCGTAGGACTTGATTAAAATTAATACGAAACTACTAACGTCGTTCACATTGCAATTTTCGCTGCGAAATAGTGGCGATAAAATTGGGACACCCCTACAATAAATTATGATTATAATACGAAGAAATCTTTGCCAGTGTACTGTGCGATCCAAACCGATCCTGAGGATCAGCTGAAAGTTTTCTAACAACCTGTGTATCATATTCCATAGTGTGAAAAGATCCGATCAACCTGTATAGCTGAGATGAGTCGGCAGTCTCGCAGAGGTCGCCACTTGAACTGTCAATTAGGGAGCATTGAGAACAATGATTGACGACTTCTCAAATGTTATACTCCAGAAACCGGCGATATTGAATTGTGTGAAACCTTACAGTAGTGAGTCTGTACACTTTAAAAAAATATATTCTTTTCTAGTGCAGTTGGTAGTAATTGTTAAATACATTAGACTCTTAAAAACAATTCCGATTCATCGATATTGATATTGAAAAATAAATAAACCAACGAGAATTTGTTTGTGTAGTTTTGTTTTGTTTATTACTTGTATTTTAAATGTATGTTAATTATGTAAACATTAAAAATAAGAACAATTTTTACCACGGTTGGAAACCCACAATAGTTTACAATATATCATGTTTAGGCCAAGGCACATAATATATTAGGACCAATTAGGACATGAATATTTAATAAATAAATAACTAGGCTATTATCAACATCCAGCTTACAAATATTTACAGTTTACGTGAAAATTTGTTAAGATAATTTTTACTTCGATATTTTTAAGTGTCCCAAGATGTCACTTATAGATCTTAGTCATTGAATCTTATTATATTTACAGGATGATAATTTTTCATGCCAGAATCGAGATTTAATTATAGTATTAAAAAAATGAATAAAAGAAAATTCGGCATGATTTTTTTTATTTGTGTGCGAAAACTATAATAAATCACAAAAACGATGCAGGAAGTTGTAAAATAATGTAATGCATGTTATGTTCGAGAATCACATTGTCAAATGATTCATTATTAATTGTTAAAGAGTGTATATAGCAAAACTTCCGACAAAAAATGTCGGTAGTTGGTACTAACTACGCAGGCCAATTGTGCACCGCCCGCCCTCAATCGCATGCGACAAAGGAATATTAATAATTAGCTGTGCCGGTACTACGTTTCGCCATACAATTTTTTCCCGTTTTTGAAACATTTTTCATTGATGCTCAGCTCCTATTCAACGTAGCGCGATCTTATATAGCCTAAAGCCTTCCTCGATAAATGCACTATCCAACACAAAAAGAATTTTTCAATTTGAATCAGTAGTTCCTGAGATTAGCGTGTTCAAGCAAAAAAACAAACAAACAAACAAACTCTTCAGCTTTATAATATTAGTATAGATTAGTACCACACCAACATGCAAATGCAAGATTGACCTGCGTAGTTAGTACCAACTACCGACATTTTTTGTCGGAAATTTTGCTATATACCTACTCTTTAACAATTAGTAATGGATTTCCGAAAAATAACGCCTGACACCGTTAATTATAAATGATTCATTTTAAAACTATTAGCTATAATAAAATACTGGTGGTGCCCAAAGTAGACTCCACCACGTCGGCGTTTCGCCGAATAATGATTTGAAACCGACTACCAGCTCCTAGAAAACACTGTGGCTTACCCCTATTCCATTTGGTCTCCGTATGTAGCCGGTGGACTTCCTGAGCTAGCTCGAAGGAAGTCGCGGCTCCTGAAGGGTTGCTGTCAATCCAACGATGGAGACCGGAGCACTACATAGGCCTATTAGGCCGCCGACTCACTTCACCCTCGGATAACAAAACTTTGGCACACTCTATTCACCGACACTAAAACTTGGCGGATCTTCGCACTCACAAATTAGGTGCGCCGCGCAAAACAGTTCAATTATATATTTTCTCGAAAACGCGCCGCCCGGTAACCTAACCTATTTCAATGTCATGACATTTGACTCGACCGACATGTCACATGCGCCCCGCCGCCACAGGCTCTCACTGCACAGACTATAATGCAGTGTTGCCACTCGCTCTTCTTCGAGCGTAAACAAATACAATAGGAATATTTTTAATTGATTTCGATGTTAAATTGTTAATTTTGTTTTAGGTACATCTACCACAGTTGCTCTCTGCCCCATCCAAAGATCGACTGGTAGAAAATGCCTCAAACATTTAGTCCGCCGTTGTACACAATGTACATAAAGCATTAATAAATAATAAATAAATAGGAACCTTTTATTATTGCGAAAGGTGGCAGACGAGCCAGTGGCCCACCTGATGTTAAGTGGTAACCACCGCTCATGGACATCTGCAATGCCAGGGGCACAGTTCAGTCACTGCCTACCTGGAGAGAAGTGCTCCTCTTAAGCCTCGTTTGAAGTAGAATATATCGTAGCGCTCAGGAAACACCGTAGCTGGGAGTTTGTTCCAGAGTCTACACGTACGTGGAAGGAATGAACGATGAAACCGAACTGTGCTAGACGAGATCGGTTCCAGGTAATACTGCGATGGCGGGCAGTGCGGTGGTAAAAAGGTGAAGAGGGCACTATTGCAAACTGTAATTCCTCAGAGCACTCTCCGTTAAAGAGCCGTGTAGCGAGATGGTGCCGAAGATATTTAAATGATAAAAACTGATAGTATAAATTATTATATTGATAACAAACTTTGATAATTACACTGATAAATTATGATTTGCTCGTCTTGATTGATACTTGATTAATGAGTCATTCTTAACTAAGATACATCTGTATTTATAATAACTTATTGCTTACTAAGGTGTTTGGTGGCTTGCACCGAACATGCTCCCACGGGCAAAGAATTACAATGTATGATATAGGAGCAACACTTAAATAATTTAAAGACATAAATCTTATTGCACAAAACATATAAAACGTACATAATGTTACATGTTTACTTAAATTATTATTATTGTAAATAAAAAAAAAACATCTTATTGCACTATTTTAAAATAAAACATTGATTTTCTTAATAAAGTACTTAAATACATTATAAGCATTAAGTATTAGATAAGTATTATTACAAACAATTAATATAGTACATTAGATTACAATTAATTTATATAAAAGTAATTTTAAATTATAATTTAGTGTCCTTTTCAACATAAACTCTTTTAAAAATAATAGGTGAGGTTGCACATTCAACCCTCGACGGTGCATTTTCACTTAACACTTTTACACTAGGCTGACGGTCAGCCGTACTCTGCTTTCGCGCACTAGACTCTTCGCATACAGACACAGCGCCGTCTCCACCAGATAAAGACCGCCATCGCTATGACTCCTGCTATTCCAATGTATGATACCACATATTGATGGACTTCATGACTCGGCAAAAACTCATCAATGTTAGCGTTCTCGGTTGCCTTTTTTAAATTATCGATTTTTGTATGTAACTCAGTTAAATTTGTCTCTAAATAAGTTAAATCAGTCATTTGATTATAATGGGCAGGCAAAGTTAGGTTGAGCAGATTGTTGATAGGGGCAATTTGAAAATTATTTATCACGTCAGGTTTTATGTGAACTATATTGCTTTTGTGTTGTCTCGAATAAAAAGTAAAATCTCTTCCTTTGGCCATACAATTATTTTCTAAGTGAATTAAACCGGCTTCATAAATCTTTATGGGTGTTATATGATCTTCACATATGATTCTAATAGTAGATAGATTACAGTGGAAATATAAATAGCTCGTAGGGTCTGTTAATTGAAACCATTCATCACGACAGGAACTAGTTTCAATTTGGCATATTTCTCTATTATTTAACCGACAACATTTTTCAGTTGCACTCATATGCTTAATTGGGTTAAATAATTTGCATAAATAAACAGAGTTGTGGTCAATGCACTTGCTGATTTCGTCTGCATTAATGTTGATGTAGGCATCCTTTTGTAAATTGATAGCCACGTAACTTGATGCTGGTTTTATTTTGTACATTCTGTTATTGTTGTTATGCGGAATAGAAATAAGTTTGTAAATTTTGTACACATCTCTGTGAATTAGTGGAAATTTGATTTCAAAAATAAAATATTCTTGAGTCATTCTGGATTTAACGCTTAAAAGCTTATACATATCTCTTAGGTTGTTTGCAGAGTTTTCGAGTGGTAGAGTCAAATCCATAGATAAGTGACTGGAAATTATTTGCAGTTCTCTCTTAAACTGCTCAGGACTAAGTAAATGTATGTTAAATTGTCCACGGTCAGTTTTCAATAAATTATTTAATATGTGATCCTGTATTCTTCTCAGGGTAGTTAGCGTATTTATAGCAGTAATTGATATAAGGGAAAAATCTTCGATTAGGGACAATTTATTTATTTGTTGAGTCATGTTAGTTATACTGGAATCAAGGCTGTTGAGGTGTTTGTTAATTATTTTATGATGACTTGACATAATATCTTCAGTTCTCTTAATTACATTATATTCCGATTCAATTATGGAGGTCTGGTTTTTATACAACTCTATGATATGTTTGTCATTCTGCTTCAGTTGCTGTATGTCGTGTGTATATTTTTCTGCGAATCGTTCGTCTAATACGCCGAACAGATTGTTTGCAATATAACCCACACCATTGATAAGACCACGACGCCGTCTAGAGTGTAAGCCGTCGCCTGTGTCAAAACGTTGATTCATCAAAAGTCCATTGTAGTAACTTAACTCTTTACTTTCGTGCTATAATTGGGTCATTATCATAGTACATCGAGACTTCTCATGAATATTGGCACATATAATATTTAAATAATGTATTGTCTTTTGTACAGATTGAACTCCTTCCCAGTAGGGAGACATATCAAAATATGTCACCATGGTTCAATCGTCTCGTATTATTTTCATATCGGTCACGGGATCAAAGTAAATTGACTGTTCACTATTATTCAACTTTGATAGTGTGAATGTAGCATTTGATGGTGCTAAAATCGACAAGAAAAATAAAAATAAGGTTGCGATATTCATAAAACTCCATTTTTTGAGATGTTCTCTTGTATAGTCTGTCTTCATTGTCAACAAGCATTGTTTATTTTCTTCGTCAGCAGTCTGGGTTACACTTTGTATAGGCAGTAAAGATAATTTGCTTACGGGCCTTTTTAGGTAACCATTTTTTGTTTTGAGGCTGGCTACTCTCACCAAACCGTCACTGCCAGGGTGTACTTCTACCACCCTTCCCATCGCCCATTTTCCTGCTGGAAGATTGTCCTCGTGTACAATGCATACATCATTGACTTGTATATTTCGTCTAGGCTTAAACCATTTACTTCTAGCTGACAATTGATTTAGGTATTCTGTTTTCCACTGCTTCCAAATGTCATTAAATAATTTTGTTACTAAATGCCATCGCGTTCTTGCATCCTCAGAAGTTTCAATGACTGTTAAATCTGCTCTAGTCGTAAGAAAGTGTGCTGGTGTCAAACATTCTAGATCTTCTATGTTCTCTGTTAAACTGCATAGTGGACGAGAATTGAGGCACGCTTCTATTTGGGCTAATAGAGTGGCATACTCTTCGAAGGTTAATTTTTGGTGACCTATTACTCTGCTAAAAATGCTGAGCTGCTCAAGCTAGTTACTATCTCTAGATGAACGGCTTTAGTAACCATGCAGATAAAGACGGCAATAAACCCTTTGGTAGTCTTAGATCCCCTTCCGGGACTACATTTGACGTCGACAAATCCCGTATAGTCGACTCCAGTATGATAAAATGGAGGAGCTGGGTTGCACCGGGATGCTGGTAAATCTCCCATTAACTGAGTTTTTAATTCAGGTTTGTTTTTACAGCAAGTGACACAATTTCTCAATTGCTTTTTTGTTGCATTGATACCTCGAACAATCCAAAATTTTCTTCTTAAGGTTGAGAGAGTCATCTTTACGCCTGAATGAAAAGTTAACTGATGAGCTTGATCAATTAACAACTTCGTCAATCTATGATTGTGAGGTATGATAATGGGATGTTTTGATTCGAAAGGTAAATTTGAGTTTCGAAGTCTTCCACCTACACGTAACACACTATCTTGATCAAGAAAAGGATTTAAACTCAAAAATTTACTTTTATAGCTAATTTGTTTACAATTCTTAAGTTTATCTATGTCACTAGAATATTCTATCGACTGCACATATTTTATTATTCGCAATTTTGCAGCCTTGATTTCTTGCAATGTTATGAATGCCGGTCGTTGTTTACGACTTGATGGGTTCAATGCTCTTAGTATCCATGCTAAAATTAATGTTATTTTATAAAATGAATTATGCTTATTTAACAATTGACTTATAATATTTTCGTCTTCATATTTTACTGTTACATTGTATGATTTTTGTACGTCATGATTTGTTGTATATTGTTTGATTTGTTTAATCGATAAATCTTTTAAGAGGAATGGTGGTCCTTGCCACCATAGATCATGATTTTCTAACTGAGAAAATGTCAATCCACGACTAGCAGCGTCTGCGGGGTTTTCTTTGGTTTTTACATAATTCCAAGAAGTAGACGGTAAAATATCTTTAATATAGCTTACTCTATTGGCAACAAAGGGCTTCCAGCGAGCTTGATCTCCTTGTAGCCAACCTAATACCACCATAGAGTCGCACCAACCATACAATAATATCTTGTAGTTATTATAACACTCCATTACTTTTTTTGTAAGTTTCGCTAGTAAATGTGCTCCACATAACTCTAATCTTGGTAGTGATACGGTTTTGTTGTGTGGTACAAGTTTTGTTTTCGCCGCGATTAGAACAACCGAATAATGGAAGCTATTTTTTATTCTTGCGTAAATAACTGCTGCGTACGCTTTTATGGATGCGTCACAGAATCCATGAAGTTCTATGACCGAACCTTCTGTACTGCCAATCCACCTTGGTATTGTGATATTTTTGATGTTTTCACTATCCTCTTTTAACTTACACCACTCTTTTTGTGTAGTATATGCTAACGTATCGTCCCATTTTAACTTGTCTTGCCAAACGGTTTGGAATAATAGTTTTAATTTTGTAACTACGGGTGCAATCCATCCCAAAGGATCAAATATTTTTGAAATATCACCTAGTAACATTCTCTTGGTAACATTAATTGATGAGTGAAATTTTATATTGTATTGAAAAATAAAGTTGTCGCTTTTCGAATCCCATTGAATTCCCAAGGTTTTAACAGTGTTGTCAGATTTAAAATTAAATAATGTTTTTGCATTTTCTTCAATATGTAAGGGACTTAAAATTTGCTGATTATTTGACGACCATTTCCTTAATATAAAACCTCCTGCTTTTAACAACTGATTTAATTCTAATATGTCCTGCTGTCCCTCCGAGATTTGATGACTACCATGGACTAAGTCATCCATGTAAAATGATGATTCGACAATTTTTGCGGTGTTAGGGAATTTTTGTCTTTCATCTGATGCTAGCCTTCTCAAAGTCATCATGGCAAGAAAAGGTGCTGATTTTGTACCATATGTAACGGTCTTCAACTGATACTCTTGTAAGGGTTGATCAGGAGTATCTCTCCAAATTATTTTTTGTAAATGTTGATCCTGCTCAGATACTAATATTTGTCTATACATCTTTTCAATATCAGCTGTGTAAGCATATTTATATTGACGCCATTTTAATATTAATGATAGTATATCATTTTGTAAGTTTGGCCCTTTGCACATGACGTCATTAAGGCTCTTTCCTGATTGTGTTTTCGCCGACGCATTAAAGACGACTCGAAGCTTAGTAGTACTTGATTCTGATCGAATAACTGCATGATGTGGTAAAAAACATTCCGGCGATTGATAACTATTTGCTAATTTCATATGACCTAATTTGATATACTCGTGAATAAATGATTTATAATCTTCTGTTAAATCTGGGTTTTGATTAAATTTCCTCTCCATATTTTTAAATTGAGCGATTGCTATTTCTTTCGATGATCCTAACTGATTTTTATGGTTTTCTTTTAGGGGTATTCTGACTTCATATCTCCCATCTGACCTCCTCTTTGTTGTGTTCCTATAATACTCTATACATTTTTTTTTCTTCTGTTGATATTTCGGATGAGTCACTGATATCCTCGATTTGCCAAAATTTGTGTATATTTTCTAAGTTTGTTAATATCACATTACAATGAAATGATTGCATGTTGCCACATAATAGCCACCCTAGTTGCGTTTGTTGTGCTAAAGGTTGTAACTTGTTTTCCACCCTGATTATTCCTTGTAATATGATTGATGCATAAACATCAGCGCCAAGCAGCAAGTCTACTGGGCGACTAATGTAAAACTCTGGGTCGGCTAGTTCGATATCACTAATGTAGTCCCAGGACGGTTTTGAGAATGATATATTTGGCAATTTTTTGATTAATTGATTCATGATTAATACTTCTACACAAATCGAAAAAATTATTATACATCGACGAGCAAGTGATATTGAGTTTTCCTTTACAATTGTTTTCCGTTTCTCCTACCCCAGAAATGATTCCCTTGCACTGTTCCCGTTTGAGCCCCAATTGTTGAGCTCCATGTTCTGTGATAAGGGATATCTGCGACCCTTGGTCAATAAGCGCTCTCATTATTTTATAAGTTCCATCAAAAGTTCCATCAATTGTCTTAACTTTAATTATAGCTGTTGACAATAAAATTTCTGACGCCACATTTTGTGTCACGTGCGATGAGTTATTTGTTTTGGAATTTTGCTGATTTCTGAAAAATGGTCTTGAGTTAGGTGACGCGTGACTGTCGGTTATTGATCTTTGTTTGAATGCGTCATATATAAGTGTGTTATGGCATCCTGCGCAAATACGACAACGCCGAGTTGAAAAACAAGGTTTCCCGTAATGAGAGTACAGGCAATTTTTGCACATATCTAATTTAGTTAATGTTTTAAGTTTCATTTCTAGTATGACCTCTGGACTCTTCCAGCTCTTGTACAGAGCCTTTATCTACCAAATAATTTGAAGTACTTGAACCATCAGCGGTAGTCCCTTGCTCATACTGATACTTTGCTTTTTCAGCTATTTTATTTGATGCCTCACTTATGTAATTTTTTATATCCATGTAAAGAATTTTAGTACGCTCATACTTATTTCTAGCAAAATAAGGACGCTCTATATCGTGATATTTAATAAGAGTCTGATGATTATTATGATATTCCGCCCAATATGATTCTAAAGTCTCTATCTTCTTTTTAAAATAATTTAACGCCCTTTTTCGCTCTTCGCCATCTTTTTTCATATTAGTGAAAAGCTTTTCCATCAACTCGGAAAGCTCAGTTTGATTTTCATATAATTGCTCCATCTTGATATCGAAATATAGTTAAAATAAAATTAGAATGATCTTACTTGATTAGACTGCTTGTTCTTGATGTGATTTTGTTCAGCACCACACTGCGCCTAGCTTTGCACTGGTTCTCCTCACAGCGGAAAGTTCTTCTCCCCAACGTAAGGTTCTAATACTAAGCTCGAAGGACCAAAATGTAGCGAGATGGTGCCGAAGATATTTAAATGATAAAAACTGATAGTATAAATTATTATATTGATAACAAACTTTGATAATTACACTGATAAATTATGATTTGCTCGTCTTGATTGATACTTGATTAATGAGTCATTCTTAACTAAGATACATCTGTATTTATAATAACTTATTGCTTACTAAGGTGTTTGGTGGCTTGCACCGAACAAGCCGATAGAGCACGCAGAGAACCAAAGTCTCTCCTTTGCTCCAGCGTCTCCATTGAGGCCGTGATATTGGGATCACCGAATAGAACTGAGATAGGAACACTGTAAATTCGAAAAAAAAACAAAGCGTCATTTTGTTTGACGGGTTAGACTAGCTCACACCCCGGTCTTATCATACTCGTATCTCCTCCGTAGTTGATCTATGTTCATATGGTTGCGAAGACCGAAAAATCGGAGAATTTTTTAATTGAGTTTGAGATCACACAGGGGGCAGATGTTTATCTGCTTGGTTTGGTCTTATAAGTTCGCCGGGTAAGCGACCACCGGCTTACCTAAAGCGCTCAACACACAGAGGCGGCGGGATGGTAGCGGAGCGGAATTTTTTGTAATGTTCGTGTTGCTATGGACCATGCCACACAGAAAACACCCGCGGTAGCGGCGCGGCGCAAGTAAATCGCTTACCACAGTTCCGCTACCGTCCCGCTTCCGCCTCTGTGTGTGGGGCGCTTATGCTGGTAGCACACCCTCCGCCGCGGAACTGTAGTAGCGGAACCGCTGCACGATTCTCCCGCGTTGTCGTTTGTACGCCGCCGCGCGAGACCAGTGGCCCAATTCAGCTAATAAGCTACAGCAGAATCGAAACTGAACCGTTGCGGTCGATCAATCGGAGCGCTTATATTGCCTTTCAATTGCTCGATGACGTGATAATGTGGCGTTCTGATTGGTCGATCGCAACGGTTCAGTTTCGATTCGGCTGTAGCATATTAGCTGAATTGGGCCTCTGACAAGCTTGCCTGCTCTAACGCGGATATTTAACTATGGCACTGTCTCTGTCGCGCGCGGATCCACCCTATCTGCTCAGACGCCGTCTACACCTCCACGTTTGATTCGGCGTTTTTTTTTTATTTCTGAATCTATGCTACGCGGTTTCACCTTGATAGTTTCGCAGCGCAGGTGTGCTACAGGCATCAAGTTTGTCGTCATAATAAAAATGTTAAATAGCATTAGGCCCTGTCCTAATTGGCCATCGCTCGTGCGATGATGCGTTGCGATTTCATCGTGCGATGAAACTGCTCGCGCGATCGTACTATCAAACATACTGATTCTACTGAATGTCCTAATTGGCGGTCTCGCGATCATGCGATACGACCAAATTGTCTAGTTTTCATCGCACGACCATCGACGCATTGTTAAGTCGGACGTTCGTGCGATCAAACATACTTGAGCTCAAAGAGAATAGTAATACTACGGGAATAGAGAGCCCTCTCGTGGCATTTTTATGCATGCTACATTTGATACGTCAACTAGCGCCATCTGCATTTCTTAACTGGTACTTTGTACATATACATACCTACATATATAGTTAAAATATAGTGGCTTAAATTGCCGCCTTATTACAAAACATGACCTGAGTTTAGACTTGGGTTAAAGCTGATGCTGTCTTTATCTACTTTAAAACAAGTGAAAGAGCATCTAGTTTAAACCAAGACTAAATTTAGGCCAAGTTTTGTAATAAGACCGCATTTTTAAAACCGTTAATATAAAGGCAGGGGTTTTTTGAGGTTTTGCACCTCGAAAAGACTGTTTTATAGAGTTATCTAATTTCAACTTGTTTGTAATGCTTTTTTCAATTTATTTTTAGTAAACTAGTTCCAGATAAGAAAAAATCTTTAGATAATAAACACAAAATATGTAATATGTTTGAAATAAAACAAATCAAATCAAATACTTGCCTTTTATTTTCAATTTTTATGTTTAATAATTTTGTGCTGCTATTTTAGTTACATCATCTCCATTGTATGTAAGTTTTCCCAATAAAATCCGATTAATCTATCGACGCCAACTACACACCAAATAAATTAGAACATTAAACATTGTGTTGACAAAAACATTGTTTAATTTTTGTAAGGGACGACAAACACGCGTGCAAGAGGGATGGCGATACGCATAGTACGCGCTTATATCCCGCGCTACTTGCGACCCTTAGATTTAGTAGTATAAGGAATTTGCATATTGTTACGTGTTATGCCCTCCGCTACTTGTGACCCTAAACAGGGGCTTATAAGAACTGTAAGAACCAAATAAATCATGTATGCTCATGCTCAGTATTGCATAGTGATCCAGTTTTAATTTTAATTCATAGTGCGTTTTAATTCATAGTGCGGAAGTAATAGTGACTTGTACTAGTACCAGTGCCAACCAGTACCTGAACCAGCCCCAAACCCCTGAACGGATCGTAAAGAATTTGCCGACCTAAACCATACAGTCCACAACAATTTTATTTTATGAATGCAACATTCAAATTGGTCATTATGTCAATTAATGTCTCTGCGAATGATATGATAGTTTGTTTAATTTCTTTGGCACGTCATTCTTAAGGAAAGTAATAGTCATATTTTGCATATCTTTGAAAAATATTTCTATCCGCACACACAACCACTTTTTATTTTTACATCTTTTGCGCATTTAAAATCATTGTTATTATGTCTAGTAAATTTTTTTTATAGTCTTTACAATTTCTTTTACACATCATTATATAACACAACCATAAACATTATTACATTGACCAGCATCATTTTGATGGGGCTGGTCAAAGCAAATTCGGTTATTAAAATGAATATCCATTTCTTCGGAATCACTAGGAGCCTTTATTTGCAATGAACTTGGAGATGGAAATGACTGGATAACTATCGGTGAATTCTGCATTCCGCCAGCTCTGAAGTGGAAAACTCTACTTTATGATTGATCGCCTGCAAGTCTGAAATTCTATCTTAACGCCTTCCAGATGACTCTCCCAGAACAATGTAATCTAACAACATTGGGGAATAGCAACAGAAAAACATGCTATACGTGTGGCGAAGCACCTGGAACAGCTAGGCACATACTGGTGGGATGCAGAGTTCTTTTAGAAAAGGGTAATTACTCGCGACGTCATGATAAGGTTTTGGGAATCATACGGGAAGCTGTCAGTGAAGCGGTCGCAAGAGCCCAGAAAGGGATGACAACAACCACAAGACTCATCAAATTCACCAAAGAGGGCTCTAAAACAAAACCAATAAATAAAACCTCTTTGATCATAGGCTCGTCACCGGATTGAACCCTTGTGATGGATACGTATGATAAACAATACAAGTTTCCGTCTGACGTAGCGATTACTGCACCCAGGCCAGACATTTTACTTTACTCCCGGTAATAAAGCGCTTACTACTCATCGAACTCACCGTGCCGTGGGAAAATAACATTCTCAATACCACACATTTAAATTGAATAGATACTACGATCTTACTATCTCACAAAAAACGGTTATGTTCACTTATATGCGGTAGAAGTAGGCGCGAGAGGTATTCTGGCAAAATTCTTATAAACATTGTGTTAGCTGCAATATTCCTAGCACCATAACTCCTAATGTTTCCGAAGAAATTTGTGGTGTGATTGACATTTCGTTGAATATAAGGCTACACAAATGTTTTGAAGGATCTTCGATCGTTCATTGATTTATTTGAAGGAAGTGAAAAATATTTACGTAACAACTGGATAGCATATTTTCTCTTCAATAGTGAAATGTCTTCCTTTCAGTTTCTTACTTGCTTGTTGTTGCATGTTGCATATGCATGAACAGTTGAGCTGGTGTGGTCATATACTTGACTTTGTTGAAATGCAACATTTTTCGAAATTTTCTCTACATTAGCCACCCGGTCTTTAAATAATTTGCCCTTTTATCGCAAACGATTTATTTCATTTCCCAGATTTCAAATTCTCTTTTGAAGTGGTTGAGCATATGCACAGATTCAGATACAGACATTCAGAAGTACCTGAAAGTATAAAAAAAATTAAGTAAGTGAGTTATTTTTTTATTAATATTTAAATCATTATAATACCATGTCGTGAAGCGTCCCTTAAATTTTCCAGGGTGATAAAAAAATAACCGTGTATAATAAAAATATTATTTTAATATAACAAGTTGGTACATTAATTCTCTAGGTAACCTAGGCACAAACACAAGACTTGATATGTATATTATAATAGGTACTCACTGATCTATACAAAACATTTATTAAACTATAGGTAAGTATAAAAAAAAACTTTTAATTAATGTTTAAACTAGATAAAAGTCAATTTTCGTCTAACTCTGAGTCTAAAACCAATAAATTGTATTACCAACCAATTAATAAAATGTATTGTAATATTGTCTTAGAGCATCGAACCGGTTACTCGAGGATGCAGATTCGAATCCAGTCCGGGAAAGAGCCGAGACAAAAAAAAATACCTTTTTCTAGTTTAAACATTTATTTTAAATACATATAGCGTTGTAAATGCAAATAATAAAAATAAATAGTAGTAGTAGTAGTAGACGTTTATTGCTTACAAACAACACACAAACATTGAATAAAAACTCACAGACAGAGATATAGATTTACAATACACATATCGTCATCATGTTTGCGTGCTGCAGCAAGCAAAGGGTCAAAGGCTCAGCGACGTTAATGTCACAGGACATAGCGCTGATTTTCAGCCATCACCCCGTGGGAATCGGTCGGCGATCCGTTACATAGAACCACAGGGAAATAATTGAAAAATAAACTGACAATAATAAAAAAATAATAATAATAACAACAATAATAACACACGAAAGCTCATCCATCATGTGCATTTAAGATTCAGATGATTACCAAAGTATATTTAGGCGTAAATCAATTATACTCCAAGCTAGAAACATTAAAGAGGAAAGTAATATTTGACATGTAGAACAAAACATGAGCTCCAGATTCCACAGACTTAGTCCAATGATTATATTTAACAATTAAACAAACTAGTTAAAGCAAAGGAACAGGTTAGTCAAACTAAGACCTTTAGGAATCCCTCTTCTCTGAACTTCGAGTATGTGCTGGGTAAGAAAGCGTTTGAAGGTATTCCGAGAAGACAAACACCTCAGGGGCGGTGGTAAATCATTCCAGCACTTAGTAGCTTGAAAACGGAAGCTGCCCCTAAAAGCTACAGTCTTATAAGAGTACCTGAAGCGGCTTTCGAATGCCCCTAGAAGAGTGCCAGACATGAAATTGGAGTCTATCGAAGAGGTACCCGGGCTGCTTCAGTTTAATAATGTCAAAAACGAGACAAGCGAGATGGAGATGTCTACGGAACTCCATGTTAAGCAAAGACGCAGCATTCAGAAATGGAGAAATATGACTAAAGCGAGGAACGTCATGGCAAAATCTAAAACAGGCATTCTGGACACGCTGAATTAAACGCTGAGTTCGAGACAACAATCGAGGACCAAACACGACATCTCCATAGTTCAGCTTAGAGAGTATTAACGACTCACACAATAAAGTGCGGGTTTTCTCGCTGATAATGTTCCTAATTTTGTATAGGACTTTTAACCGGAACATGAAACATTTTAAATACATAAAAGAAACTTACCTCAATGTTAACACCAATCTTTCTTCCACACTTATGGGTCTTTTAAAGTTTGTAACCTTACGATTACAATCGCTGCGTATTCCATTACAGATGTAATCAAAGGTTTCTGTTGTCATTGACAAATATTCGTAAAAATCTTCTTCGTTATTTCGTACGTCGAAGTACTGATTGCGAAATTCACCGCGCTTATTTCTGTATTTATAGAGTATGTGGTCTACGTTTTCTTTTTTTAATACTATTTATAATTAGAGGAATGTTACTCGAAAGCAAAAACTGTGCATCTCTGTCAAGAGCCATTTCGAGGGTGATCGCATCGCGACAGTTTCATCGCACGATGAAATCGCAACGCATCATCGCACGAGCGATGGCCAATTAGGACAGGGCCCTATTGTGTTCCGACAATTAATTAGAGGTAAGATAGCCAGTTGCTCGGTCATTGAGTAGTAGAGGCGATCTATTATCGTCGCTTAGCATCAGGTGAAATAAAGGCCAACAGCGCAACATCTCCAGCCGTAAAACATTGCTACATCAATAGATCTAGTGTAAACAAAACCACACTTCAACGTACACGCAATTCGTTCCAATCATACGTTTACAATGGCCGCATCATAATTTCAAATTAAAACGTCGATAGTCAAATTGCAAATTACCGTTTGCGACCGCTCAGCGGCCGTTGTAAACAAGCGGCAATAAAGCGAAGATGATTTACCGGTTTCGCGGTTAAAACCGATTTCAGGGGTGGGGCGTTTGAGTGTTTAAAGAATACAAACGGTTGCGAAATCTGTTAGTTGTGGTAATTTTCATAATCAATCACTTACTAATTGGTTAGGCTAATTATCACTTTTTTATCACTTGATGGTAAGTGGCTTAAGACATTGTTTCCTTTCCTGTAAGATTTCGAAATTTGAAAACCCGTCAAGGACCATAATTCACGATGCCTACTTGTGACATAAAATGTCTAATCACAGTACCAAGTATTTTTTTTAACTGAGAGAGAGATTGTGGCGTTCTATTTTTTATATTCCATCAACTGTGTGTTGATGACTGTTCTTTATTTGCGCTTACGGGTATACGTAAGCGCAAATAAATAATTATTATAATTATTATTATCATTGACATACGAGTGCGTACCATATATATGTCAATGCTCCTACTGATCGTAAACATGATAATCATAAAATCTTAAAGGATTAGTTGGAAAATCAGTCGCCCGATTAGCGAAAGGATGCTTTCAAGTCTTGTCTGCCTCTTCAACTATTTTCTTAGTAAAAAAAGAATTTATATGCATTTGTTTTCTGTTTATTTATATTAAGCTAACATTTTGTTTTCCACAGCCCTATCGTCAACCAAATGCATTTTCCACTGCAGCGAGGGCATTTATGGCCGCCGAGAAGCTCAGTCACACAACCACAACGGGTGCTCTGGTTAAATCAAAAATTACGTAACAAATAACAAAGTAGGCAAACGTATCTTCCGTTTTAGGGTTCCGTATTTATATTTCCTTAGTTTCAACAGCATCCACATCTTATCAGACGGGACAGGAGGATGTTCCAAAGCTGTTAATATTTTCAAATATTATTTGTGATGAGATTTTTCATATGCAATATGCTATGCTTGGCCTTTATGAAGTGGGTCTTCGTAGCAAATAAGCACAGATAAGAGATTATGTTTGCTGTTAAGTGTCTGATTATTCATCAAATAAAACTACTTGGGATTGACAAAAAAATGTGACAATTGACATTCAAAGGGTTCTTACCACCTCAGAACAATAACTAAAGCATAGAAATGAGCTTAACCTCAGAACAATATCTTCTGAGCTTAACACTGTGATTATTGGATAAATGCCATTTATTTGAGTAACTGTTCCAGTCAACCCAACAGGCATTTCTATAATATTTTGGATTTTTTTTTGTGAAATACAATTATTGTAATAAACATTGGCAATTTTAAAGAGGAGACAAAAAATAGACCTTCCAAGTTTTTTGCCCGTTCTTCTCGAGAAGGATCTGCCAATTTCCGTACAGGTGTAGAGTAATATCTTTTCATTTTACTTGTATTTTCATACATTTTAATGATGGATAGTGTGTGTGTGTATCATAGTATGGTTCCTAAAAGATTTGCGAATTTACAAGTTCTACAAGGGCCCAATGTACGTCGGCAACATGAGACAAGATGTCAAGTCACAGTACCCAGTAATTTCACTGCCTGTCTTACCCTTCACACCGGAACACAGCAATGCAAGCACTGCATCTTGGCAGCAGACATAGGTAACATAGAGGTACCCGCGCAGTCCGCTCTGGTACTGTTTATTTTTAATATTTATTTTCTTGAGACAAGAAAGCTAGAGATACCGTGCAGACGACTCTAGTATTGAGTGTCCCTCTGGACAGGTTAAGTAATATAAAGCCTCTGTTTTGAAAGGTGAGATTATTTTCGTTAACTCGAATAGTACGTGACTGCAGAGGCCGGGAAGTTAGGGATTGCCGGACGAGTAAGCTTTCACGAGTAAGCTTGACAATAATTACGAGTCCGGCAATCCCATTTCCGCCGAGGTATGTATAGTGCTTTTCTCAATAAATGTGAGGAAATAATGAAAGACGTAATACTGGAAACAAATGAGTATAATATGAATAAAAGAATGAATAAAGCAATTTATTTGCAAATGCCTCATAAAGAAATTGTCTCATAACCCCCTTATAAAAATTATAATAATTATTTAACCGAAAAGGAAGTGTCAACCTTAAATAACTTATCATATTCAGCCCCTGTAGCACGTCCACCAAAACAAGATATGATAAAGCGATTTATCGCGGTGAACTGTCAAAATACGACGATACCCTATTGTATTTTGACAGTTCACCGCGATAAACCGCTTTATCATATCGTGTTTTGATGGACGTGCTGCGCATCTCAAGTACCTCGGCTTGGTTTTGGACCCCCGATGGAGTTTCGAGGAGCATTTTAAGCTCCTCGCTCCACGGCTGTGCGCCGCCGCAGCCGCACTCGGGCGGGTCCTTCCCAACGTGGGAGGACCAGGATCGGCGTGCCGTCGACTGTATCACGGGGTGATAAGGTCGATGGCACTATACGGAGCCCCGGTATGGGCGGAGTGCCTCTCCCCCCGTACGGTGGCCCTACTGCGACGTCCGCAGAGGGTCATAGCAACCCGGGCCGTGCGAGCCTATCGCACGGTCAGCCACGGCGCGGCCTGCGTTCTTGCGGGCCAAACGCCATGGGATGTCGATGCACGCGTCCATTCGGAGGTGTATCGGCATCGGGTTGCTGTACGAGAGCGGGGGGGACGGTCTGCTCCACAGGAGGTGGAGCGGGTTCGTACCCTGGCGCAGAGGGAGGCTCTGCGCCAGTGGGGTGAGGCACTCGCCTCCCCAGCTGCCGGCCACCGGACGATTGAGGCAATTCGTCCGGTGTTGGAGGAGTGGGTTGGGCGCCGGCGGGGCAGCCTAACATTTCGCATGGTGCAGGTACTTACCGGGCATGGCTGCTTCGGTCACTACCTGCACCGAGTCGCCCGTCGGGAGGAAACGCCGCAGTGTCATCACTGCGACGCTCCCGATGACACTGCCGAGCACACACTATTGGTGTGCCCGGCTTGGCGATGCCAGCGCAGCGAACTCAACGCTGCGCTGGGAGGCGGAAACCTCTCGCTGCCGAGCATGGTCGTGGCCATGCTCCGCGGCGAGGCGGAATGGGGGGCTGTCGCCTCCTTCTGCGAGGACGTAATATCGCAGAAGGAGGCCGCGGAGAGGGAGCGGGAGGCAGATCCTCAAGCCGCTCCCATCCGTCGCAGACGGATAGGCAGGAGAAGGCGGGCATTCGCACAAGCGATGCCCGTCTAATGACCCTGCCGTGGAGGCCTGCGTGCACGGTTGGCCCCGTGCACGCCGCCGTAAGGCCCTCCGTCTGGGGATTGCCCTGGTGTTCTCGAGCAATCCCCCCTTGGCGATAGCCCGACCAGGTGGTCGGGCTTGCCCGAGCGCGTGGGTAGTGGAGTCGCAGTGTGGACCTTACCTAGCGCGCTCATAAGGGCAGGGAGAACACCGGGGGGTTTTAGTGGGTAGGCCTGGCACTCTGCCGGGAGAGCCCCACACACGCTCGCCGTTTAGCCAACGGCGGGTACGGTGCGGTTATGCATTTCCCCCCGAGAAAAAAAAAAAAAAAAAAAAAAAAAAGGGGGGCTGATCAAATTTTATAGAACAGTTTTAGGTTGGCACGTTTGATAGTAGAAATAAAATTAAATATTATAATTTTTATATTTGGGGAGATATGAGACACGTTGTATACAGCATAGAGCCCAGTCATTTTTTACGCAAAAATGTAATACTGTAGATTATGGCTTTTTTCTCTCGCAACGAAAATTAAGCATATTTCCGTGTTATCTTATACCAACATTTTAATAAAATTATTGTCTTATCATTTTATACCAACATTTTAATAACATGGTTACATAATTCAAGTTATTGATTAATTAAAAAAAATCAGCAGCGGCCAGAAATTGTACTTTCATACTTACTTTCGTAGAATCTCTTCTTAGTCTGTGCTTACTTTCCTGGCCTAGGCCGGTAAAGTAATGCATGAGCCAAGAATTACAAACTTCGTGTCTTCTTTTTACTACGATAATGCCTAATAATGTCAGCACCAGCAAAGTGGTGATGCTTATCTGGAACACTAATAGCGAACACTAATCACTAGACGCGGACTAAAGCTAATCGATTTTGAGTAGACCAGGTACGTTGAGTTTTTAAGTTTGTCGTCATAATAACAATATCGATAACATGGCTGTGTTTCGACAATTAGCGATAAGAGAGCCGGTTCCTCAGCTGTCGAGGAGTTCAGGTGAAGCTCGCTGCCATCTTCGGCCTCATCGTCACTTACCATCAGGTTAAATGAAGGCCGAGAGCTTCCCTGTTGTGTGTCAAAGAAGTACCTACCTAAATTGTCAAACGGAAAAATGTGAACCCTTTGCAACTCGTACCTTAATATAGCTCGAGAGTGCACATCCCTCCAAATTCATTTGTGTCATTCCGCTCGCAAAATCTCGACAATCGCATCAAACATTTTTCCACTCGACGAAAATCTTTGATAACCTCTATTAATTACCGTCGCCGCCAAAGGGTTAGATATTTCAACCCTTCCCTGCCCCGGGGATAAAAAAAAGCAGTCGTTGATGACGGTCGCAAAGAGTTATTGTTTTCTTTAGAACCGCGGACTTTGAAGTATTGCGATTATTAACGTTTGTAAGTTGGCATTTTTTTCTCCGAGTTTTTAATATCGTTCCTTTTAGGATCAAAGAGTGCGCCAGTTGAAGTGTTAATGAACAAGTGATTGGATTTTTTCCGATGTTCATTTATTTTCTGCTTTGCTTTCAAATATTGCTCTAGTGCCTATTTATTTTAAACGAAATATATCTTTTTGTAGTTATGTGGCTTGTGTATAGATTTTATGACTTTTTTATTCAAGGGGAATGCGTGACTGCACCGTGCTTGACGTTGGCTAGACGACAAGCGTGTGTAAGGCTCTCCTAGCAGAGTGCCGGGCCTACCTACTAAGTCCCCCGGTGTTCTCACTGCCCTTATGGACGCGCGTGGTAGGGTCCACGCCCGGGCTAGCCCAAACAAGTGGTCGCGTTAACGCCAAGGGGGGATTGCAAGAGAACACCAGGACACTCCCCAGACGGAGGGCCTTACGGTGGCGTGCACGGGGCCAACCATGCACGCAGGCCCCCACGGTAGATTTTATGTCCTAGGTGATAGGCTTAGAATAAATGCGTCTTCGCTCTCATTTTCTCATGGATGTTGGAACAGACGACTATGGGAATTTATTACAATTCTACCTCTTGGAAGAGATGCAAATCTAAAGAAAAGCCTATGGCCTCGTTTACGGAGACGCGGGACGTTGCGCGGCGCGGCCCGCGGCGCGGCCCACACAGAATTCAAACATATGGCGTTGTATGAGTGCGTTTACGGAGAAGCGATTTTACACGCCTTTCAAGCAAATGGCGCGCTTTTTACGGCCGAGCCCGCGGATGGCACCGCCGCGTCTCACGCGGCGTTTATCGCGGCGGCGCACGCGGCGACCATGCTCGATGAAGCGATGCCCGCCGCGTGCTTCACTACACGCTTGAGGATGCGCCGCGGGTGCCGCGGCGGGCATCGCGGCGGGCACCGCCACGCTTCCCGTCTCGCCCCTCTATGAAAAACGTCGTATATTGTCATATGTTTGTGCGTGCGATTATGAGTGCCGCTTCACGCGCCGCCCCACCGTAAACAGAAAAAACGTCTGACGCGCCGCGAGACGCCACGCCACACGCGACGCGCGACGCCCCGCGTCTCCGTAAACGAGGCCGCACGAGTACACTTAACTTAACGTTGAATAGTTTAAGATTCAAATGCGGGCTTATGATTGTACAGAGGAGTGGCGTCAAACGATATTTCAAATCAATGTATCATAGAGATTATGATTGTGTAAAAAATACGAGTCCAATATTTTTAATACTTATCGTACTTAACAATTTTTTTTATACAACTAAGTTGGCAAATAAGCATACCACTCACCCGATGGTAAGTGGCTAGAGTCCTATAGTACATGTGGCTCCTCTCATCATCATCATCACCACAGCTCACACACGTCCACACCGAGAGGCTCAAGCCTACCCTAAGTTAGGGTATTTAGACCTTAGTCAACCACGCTGGCCCAGTGCGGATTGGTCGGCTTCACATACACCTTTGAATTTCTTCGCAGATGGATGCAGGTTTCCTCACGAAGTTTTCCTTCACCGTAGGACTTACTTGATGTGGCTTCGAGACTTGCAAATCCACAACCCCTATGTCGCGGCGTCCAGCCTCCTTACTAAGACAACGACTCGACATGATACTTATATATTGACAGAGGTGACTCGAGGGACAAGAAGAAACAGACAACGCTAGACAGACAAGAGAATGAAGACATCGTATATTTGGTTCTAATGAATTCATTTCGATCAATTCGAGTCATTAAAATTGACCGCGAACCCAGGACAATACACCCTACAAGGGTGTCAATGATCACACAGTAACACCACATACTAGATAATAGTTACACGCCAGACTTTACATGTAGACATTGACACCGCTCATGTCGTTGTAAAATTTATTTTGCTGACTGTAGTTGCCAACTTTTAACATAAGTTGCCAAGTCACAGTACCTTGTAACACCTTATTCCTATTATGATCAAAGTTGTAACAATCTCATAGCATATATTATTATCTATTTCAATAAATATATTTATCTCTATTCCTACTCATGCAGCGCGACCAACACAATGCTATCTCTAAAATTGTGCTTTTACTTAAATATCTGGGTTTTTCAATCTGCCAACTATCTTCCAACTTGTATTAGCATTCATCTAGGGTTTAGCGAGGATTCGCCTTGGTTCTTGTACGTGAGAAAAATGTGTATGAGCGCAATGGCGGCACCTCCGCTCCGCCCCGGAATGAGTGCGCTTTGTATTGTTTGTAACGTCCTGTTACTTGAAAGGAAATAGCTTCTGATACGGAAATAAGCTTGTGTACCGGGAACGTTGAACTTCGAATTGGGTTTTATAATACTGACGGTTGGATTATTGTAATAAGGTGTGTTCATCGCCTTGTTTGAAATCTGAAAGCTTTGCTGGTTTTGTTTTTTTTTGTTAATGTTTTTTGTTTTAATTTTTACTCCTAGACACAAATGGTGCAGTGAATTGATTAGCTTAGAAATTTTCTAAATCCCTCATGATTTTGTATGAAACTTACATCACAGAGTAGGAAACCCGTTCAAGGCATTGGTTATTTGCTTTTACATTAATATTTCTATCGACATTAAAAATGTATCTCTTAAATCCTAAAAATAATTAATCAAAAATTGTGTGCGTAAGGCTTACAAGTAACTGGCTGTTTCCTGTAAATTTTTTCCCCTAATCAGAATAGTAGGCGAAGTTATAACAAGCTTACCCATAAAGTGTTTTGTTCTATCACTCATCATAATCATAACAGCTCATATACGTCCCCAACGAGGTGCTCGAGAGTTAGCCTAAGTCAACGACGCTGGCCCCTTGCGGATTGGTTACACCTTTGAATTTCTTCGCAGATGTATCCAGGTTGCCTCACGATGTTACAATGAACATAATATGAAATTCAAAAAACGAAAAACACATTAGCACATGGCGGTCTCGAACCCCGAACCTCCCGATTGGAAGGCAAGTGCCGATTCCACAGTGCCACCGACGCTCTGGGCAAAGAGTGTATATATGTAATTATGTTCTACATGAAGCTGCCATTGGTTCGTCGAAAAGCCTTTTAATGAAGGCGATTGAATATTCAAGACGTTTATTCTTACTTTCTGCCTATCACGTTTCTTCAATATTATTCAAAATAACGGTCAACGAATGAATGAATGAATAAGATTGTCACATACCATTCACCGGGGATTAAATTAAATTGGAGTGACCGAAACCAAAACACCGAAGCCCGCCGTGTTTCCGGCCAAATTGATATCCGACCCTTCTTTCTACTTAATATTCCCTATTTTATATTTATAAAACGGACGGCCAAAGAAATCAAAGGGCTATTTTGGCATGTTGACAAATAAACGTATGAAAATAACGCATCCACCTCAATGTGACGTAAAAACAACTTTGCGGCTTTGATTTAAGGTGTCTTTCTGTTCGCGCTATGCTAAATAATCCAAAGGTCTGTTATTATCAAGGGATTTGAGCCGATTTGTCATGATCGGAAGTAGCCATTTTGATATTATATCAAAACCTTTATGCTTTTTATTTGGGTTTAAATAAGCAGCTTATTTGAGTGCCGTCGGAGGTAGGATGCGATGTTTATATTAAGATTGCGATGGAGATTTTGTCATTTTTATAATCCGCTTCGACCAAAGCTTTCTGACGTAGTATACTAGATGTGACGGGGTTGTTGAATTCATCATAATTATTGCATCCGTCTACTGCTGGGCACGGCTTTCTCATTAGGCTACGAGAAAAATTAGCCTACTTACACCACGCTGCTCTGGCGGGGTGGTGTATACAATGTACTTTTTTTTTATTCATTTGTAATGATACACCATCGACATTATTGATTAGATATATCATAAATAGGAAACATCGAATTTAGACTTAGTTATTATACAATATATGTCGCTACAAGTGTATACAACATTGATACAACAGAACAACAACATAAAATTATTAAAAAGTTTGTTCAATAACTTTTGTTTCTACAATAAAATGGGTCGTTACTCGTGACCCCAACTAGTAAGACCACGAGTAAATGTGGTTCCACGTGGTCCCACTCACCGATGGGTCCACGCGGAATACAATTTATCGTTCCTAGTAAATCCATTCATAAGATCTATTTCCTTACAGCTAAACTGATTTGCCAAAATAATTTGGCCAGAGGGAATTTTGCCAAACTCTTACTTACTCGTACAATATACACAAAATTCTGAGCAATTAAAGAAACTTAAAAATGGATCCAACTTAAATATTGGCAACTTTCATTGTTATATTTCTGTTAAAATTTATCTTTTTAAAACGGTTCTATTTAGCTTCCCTTGTTTGCTGTTGTTGTTGGGTATAATTTAGTAATTTTAAATTGTAACCCCTTCTTGTTGTCCGATTGATCTGAAATTTCGTACAAACACACCATTAATTTTGATAACAATACAATTATGTATGTTCAGTATCATCGTAAATTCAAGATGGCCGCCAAATAAAAACATGAACAAAATAAAGGTGCATTCTTACGTATTTATATTGAATTTTACTGTTACTCTTACGAAATCTTAAAACGTAAAATTTTGTTTAACTGGCCGTTAGTGCACATACCACTGCGGCCTTTGGCATAGGCTTAGGCTCTTTGTGCATATCGAAGTTGACAGTACATAATAACGAACAATGACACGACATAAACAGGTCAATGACGCAGATCAGTGGAACGGAATCTATTAACGAGAAACATTAGGTACAGTCCGTGCATATAATCTAAGCTTTCATAATACGAGGATTAAGGTCATTGTAGACACGTAGGTAGGCATCTTCCTTGACAGAATACAGACGGTATCTGTCAACTGGTCGATGTAATTAAATATATATTACATCGACCAGTTGACAGATACCTGCATATACAGGTTGCATCCATATTTGATACCACAGTAGGATACTAAGGCTCGTAATAATAGTCGCATCTCAAGTCAGAGCTCGATCTCTTGAGTAGCAGTTTTGACGTTTAATGTATGACACATCTGTCAAAAACAACAGCTCAAGATCAGTCTCACACTTGAGATACGATTATTTATACGAGCCCTAGTTTGCCACAGATAATATGAGTATAGTGTTAGAAATCAGAAGAAGTAAAGAAAACATTATTTTTCTTAGTTTGTGGCTTCGCATAGAGCATTTAGACAGTGTCAATGAAAGTGGTGAAAACAACATTTAAACATTCAATAAGTTGAATGTTTCACAATCTATATTAATATTATAAGAGAGAAGATTTGTATGTTTGTTTGTAATGAATAAACTCAAAAACTACTTGACCGATTTTAAATAATTACTAATAGTATGCCACATTATCATTGAGTAACATAAGTTAGATAATTGATTTCCTGTGAGAAAATAAAGAATTCTCATGGGAAAAAGGAGAATAACGCGGGCGAAACTCCGAGCGAAAGTTAGTTAAATATTCTAAGCGAAACTTTAATAACACGAGTATTGAGCAAGTACCGACATGGCGAAACACAAAATGAAACCGGCCAAGTGCGAGTCGGACTCGCGCACCGAGGGTTCCGTACAAACCTGTAGGTATATAAGTAAAAAAAGTTCACCCATATATTTTTATTAATTATATGACGTAACTAAAAATTTACAATTTTCGCAATTTTTCGTTTATCTGTGCTATTAGACGTTACTTCGTACCAAATTTCAAGATTCTGAGTTCACGGGAAGGTTTTGAATCCCTGTAGGTATTGATTCCCTTGCGAGTGACGAAAATTTGCGGAAATTCGCGGCATAATCGCGTTGGCTTAGAAGTTTGATTTTTTCACAGCTTTAAGGAACAGTAGACTTGAGTATTTGATATAAATTTCAGCCGGATACCTCCTCGCGTTCCTGAGAAAAAGGGTCTTGACAGACAGACAGACGGACGGACGGACAACAAAGTGATCCTATAAGGATTCCGTTTTTTCCTTTCGAGGTACGGAAACCTAAAAAAGTACAATTCATACTGAATATCCGACAACTGTATGACACGACGTTATCTGAACAAAATAATCTTAACGCCTTAGAATATTATTCTAAGCTTAACGCTGATTTCCAGCACTCTTCCACCAGATTACGATCCGCTTATTATGGCATTGGAAAATTCGAACATTAAATTGTGTAGTGAAATAGTAAAAAGTAAACTATTACAAGAAAAATTACGAAGAGACTTTGACAAAAGTGAGGAGAGTGCAATGTTTACAAACCGATATTCAAAACATATGAATAAACCTACAAAGCCTAAGTGCTTTTTATGCAAAAAACCAAATCACTTTGCTAAGAACTGTCCTTCCAAGACAAACAAAACTACAAAACAGAGTACAAAATGTGAAAAGGCGTGGAATGGAACATTTTTAACTGCATTGGCTGTAGACATAAACTCAAACGCCTGGTATGTAGACTCTGGTGCGACTTGTCACATGACAAACAACAAACATTTACTGCAGAACTATGTTGTGGATGCTCCGCGGCTAGTGTCAGTGGCCAACAAACAAAAAATGTACAGTGAAGGACACGGTGAAGTGGAAATATTATTAGAAGGACACACTCAAACAACAAAATTAAGTGAGGTTATTTATGTGCCGGGTTTGTCAACAAACCTTATTTCTGTGGGAAAGATGACTTCAAAGGGACTTGAGGTACATTTTAATGCACAAAAATTTTACATTTATTATGAAAAAGTGATAGTAGCGAGCGCTACTATGATTAACGATGTCTACCAATTGGAGTGTCAACAACTGACAAATGAACACAAGTCGAGTGCGGCATGTCAATCGGTGACTCTGTGTGAACCAGACATACAGTCATTGGATGAAGAACGAACAGCTCACACTGTGAATCTATGTGAGACAAACTCATCACAAGAATTATGGCATCGTAGGCTTGGCCACTTGAATAGGCGAAGTATGGATTTACTCAAACAAGGTATGGCTAATGGAATTAATTATACTTCTAGTAAATATACTCCCTGTATTGCTTGTCTTGAGGGGAAGCAGAATAGATTACCATTCCCAAAGCAGTCTTATAATAGAGCCACTGAAAAACTTGGTCTTGTACATTCTGATCTATGTGGGCCTATGTCAGTTCCCTCATTTAGTGGTGCTAAATATCTATTAACATTTATAGATGACTTCACGCGAATGACTTTTGGTTATTTCATTAAAAATAAAGATGAAGTACTGCCTGTATTTAAGATTTTCAAAAAACTGGTAGAAAATCAAACTAATTTAAAAATTAAAATGCTAAGAACAGACAATGGTTCTGAATATGTTAACAAACAGTTCCAGATATTTCTTCAAGAGCACGGTATCGAGCATCAGACGACTGTACCATACTCCCCACAACAGAATGGTGTAGCAGAACGGGCCAATCGCACAATTATGGAGGCAGGACGATGCATGCTACAAGATGCTGGACTGGACCGAAGGTTTTGGGCAGAGGCATTGAATACGGCAATATTCATTAAAAATAAGTCACCGAGCAAGGCAGTGAGAGGCACCACACCTGAAGAAAAATGGTCAGGTATGAAAGTTAATTTGTCTAATTTAAAAATATTTGGCTGTGTAGCTTATGCTATGATTCCTAATGAAAGACGCAAAGAGTAAACAGTATGTGTTTGTGGGATATTGTAGTGAATCAAAGGGATATAGGTTAATTGATCCAAAAAATCCTTCCAAGTGTATCAAATCTAGAGATGTGCAATTCTTAGAAACGAAAATGTACAAAGATTTGAAAACAAATCTGGAAAACTTCACCACTAATTGTCAACTAAACATCACAAGTAATGAAGTTGATAATGAAAACACTACTGAAAATAATACTGTCAATATATCCCCTATCACAGAAACATTGGTTCTGAATGCACCTGATTCTAGCCCTGATTCCAGCTATATTGACCCCAATGATGTCACATGGAATCCAGACATGACTGTGGATCAAGAAACAAGTGATTATGAAGATATCGATGAAACTACAAGTATAGTTGTTGCTATGACAGCAATGAATCATGGTGTTGAGCCACAGACCATAGATGAGGCACTGTCGGGACCTGATGGACAACACTGGAAGAATGCTATTGAAGATGAGTATAAGTCATTTGAACGAAATAAAGCTTGGACCTTAACAGAACTGCCTGCGGGGAAGAAAGCTGTAAAATGTAAATGGGTTTTTAAGAAAAAACTTGACTCCGAAGGTCAATTACTTCGTTACAAAGCACGTCTTGTAGCCAAAGGTTTTACCCAGGAATATGGGATTGACTACAAAGAAACCTATTCACCTGTGGTACGATATTCTACTATTCGTACTCTAATTGCCCTAGCAACCAATCTGGATTTGCACATTGACCATATGGATGTGAAGACAGCCTTCCTAAATGGAAAACTACAGGAGACTGTATATATGGAACAGCCTCATGGGTATAAAATCAAAGGCAAGGAAAACCATGTATTTAAATTAAATAAAGCAATATATGGATTAAAGCAGGCACCAAAGGCCTGGTATGATGAGATCGATAAAGTCCTCTCAGACCTTCAGTTCAAGAAAACGCTCAGTGAACCTTGTGTCTATATTAAATCGGACACCACTGATAACCTTACCATATTGGCCCTGTATGTCGATGATATTTTGATTTTTAGCAAGGACACACCCGAGAAGATATTATTGAAGGAAGAACTGTTGAAAAGGTTTGAAATGAAAGACCTTGGCCGAGCTAAATATATATTGGGAATGCGTTTGAATCAAGCAGAGAATAAAATTACTCTTGATCAAAAGACCTACATACAAAAGGTATTAGAACAATTTAATATGAGTAACTGTAAGCATGTAAGTACACCCTTAGAAAGTGGCATGAAGCTTGAAAAAGGTGAACAAACTGAGTTTGATTCTAACTATAGAAGCCTTGTGGGATGTATTATGTACATAGCCATTTGTACAAGGCCTGATATTGTACATGCAGCAAGCTTATTGAACCAGTTCAATAATTGTCACTCAGATACGCACTGGAAAGTAGCTAAGCGAATCTTGCGATACTTGAAGGGAACCATTGATTATAAAATCGTGTATGAAAAATCTTCAATATCTATCACAGGATATGTAGATGCAGATTGGGCATCTAACCAGCTGGACCGACGCTCTTACACAGGCTACGTGTTTAAAATTGGTAACTCAGCCGTGTCATGGGAAAGCCGTAAACAAAAAACCGTAGCTCTATCAAGCACAGAGGCGGAATATATGGCATTGTGTGAAGGAGCAAAAGAAGCTAAATTTATTAGAAATTTTCTGTATGAATGCTTAGGTAAATTTTTATCAGTTACATTGTATAATGACAGTCAGTCAGCGCAGAAAATTTGTAATAGTCAAATTAACCATAGCCGCAGTAAGCATATAGATATTAGGCATCATTATATAAGGCAAGTTGTGAAAGATAAAATAATTAAATTAGAGTATTTGTCTACTGAAAATATGCCAGCTGATGTCCTGACTAAATGTTTAGGTAAAGATAAACATTATAACTGTGTTTCTCATCTTGGTTTACAAATTGTTTAGTTTAAGGGCAGGTGTTAGAACAGTATAAACCAAACAATTTATGTGTACCAGTTTAGTGCTAAAGAATACCGCCAGATAGCGCCACTGTCTTTGTAGACGTGACAACTTACTTGGTTGCATTATAGCTCGCAATGTATGTAATAATTGGCCTGTATTATAACCTCACTGAAGTCTCTGTGCCATGTATGTGCTGTTAAATAAATCTATCAGTATTAGATCAATCCTCTGTTATTTTGGCTTTAACCCATCAACATCCCATGAAGATCCCAAATTTCAAGACTTTGGCATCGTTTGGCACCGACTTCAATATAGAAGTGTGATGTCTGTACCTATTTTTATATTATTTTTAACTTTTTAACTTTTTTGTAAAATATTTTTCAGTGTCTTTGAAGTTGGTTTTTATTTTCATAAAGCTGTAAAGTTTTTAACGACATTCAAATTATTCGCAACAAAAGACCATCAATACCCATTTTTACACAATGCCAAAAAAATTACGATTCAAAAGATCTTTTTATTTAGTCACATCTCAATACATAATTTTAATTTGATTGTTTTGTGCTAACACCATTAGCGGTTTGCGAGCTATAGTGACGAAATCATAAATTTGCCTAAATGCTATCCGGTATTTATGCTAACCGCCGGCGACAGGCGTACAAAAACATTTGATTAATCACCTCGTCTGATATCGGTCTAGACTACGCTAATGCATTAGCGTTCTTCAGTTAAATAGCTGGCCATGATTCGGCGTTCTGAGGCACAAGCAATTAATAATATCACACAATATTTTCATACCTATATCAAATAAGCAATCTAGATAAATAATAGCTGTGTCCGCAAACAACGTTTAACATAATAATTGACAAAAAAATATTCTGGAGGGTCACCCTCACCACCTAGCAGGGGTATAAAAAAATAGCTTACGACCTATTCTCAGACCTACCAAATATACACAAAAAATGTCATAAAAATTGGTCAAGCCGTTTCGGAGGAGTAATAGCCATAAGAAACACTGTGACACGAGGTTATATAATATTTTCCCGTCAGATTTTTCCCTTAGGAAAATTACCCTATGTCCTTCCCCTGGTCTCAAACTATTCCTATACCTACTTTCATCAAAATCGGTTCAGTAGTTTTGAAGCCTATTCAATACAAACAAACAAACAATCAAATCTTTCCTCTTTATAATATTAGTATAGACTAGCAGCTGTGCCCGGAAACTAGATTTCACCATAATAAATGTTAAAAAAATCTGGAGAGAGCCACCCCCATTACTAGGGGTATAAAATAGCCTACGACCTACTCTCAGATCTATATACATAAAAAAATCATAAAAATCGGTCATGCTGTTTCGGAGGAGTTTCGTAACAAACACTGTGACACGAGATTTTTATATATTAAATTTAAAGGGGTCTATATTTTTTCCTTGTTTAAATCAAAATGTAATACTTGCTAATGTATAATTACCAAATTACAATCTACTAACTTTTGTATTAGGTAACGATTAAGTGAAAACCTTACTGGTGTATGATATTGTCTTAACATGTAATAAAGTTAGAAATAATGTTAACTGTTTTTTCCAAAATATAAATAAATAATATTATTTTTCGCATTACAAATCATTTTGCAAGAAGATGCAAATATATACGTTTGAGGCAAAGGTATGAAGCTCTTTATCTTCCTTTTGTAATGGTGATGGTCAGGATAAAATCAGAAGAGAGTATCGCCTTGATTCTGTTGAAGAAAATGACTATATCTTACCTAGCCGGTGCTAGTTCACAGACAAGATTTTTTAAAATACAGTTGTTATCATAACAAAAGAAAATAAAACGATGTTACGGCTTTTTGCTCGATTTGGCGGGGGTTCTGCCGTGTCCTCAAATATATCCAGTCCAAATATAAGTCCAGAAAACAGTAGACACACAGCATTTTCACAATTGTTGAAATTAGCATTCCGAATGTAAACGAAGTGTATCTAATTTTCAACCAATTCACAACGAAGGGGAAAAGTTGGAAAACAAAGTTGGTAAAGAAACAGCGGAGTCTGCGCAACCAATAAACGGGGAATGCAGTGTAATTCGCCGCCGACCTGACGCACTAATGAAATTCGAAATCAAGTCTTCGCAAAACAACGCAGCTGCAGCGCTCCGCTTCGACAGGAAAAGGAAGTAGGTATTGGAAAAAATATGGGTGAATACAGATGAATTTGTTGGTACACACGGCTGTTACGGACGGAACAGGTGATTTGGTTTTGCTGAAAAAATACAAGACTTTTCCTGTTATTTTGCAGCGGCAAAGCATTCATGATACCTTTCATCAAAATCTATCGATCGGTTTTCGCGCGGTACGGTAACAGACATCGAAGAATATTTTAATACGATGTTAGATTGTGTAATTTATTTATTTGTCCATTCGTTTCTTGTTAGGCAACGTATGCTGACCTATACAGGATGTAAGTGATGGTGTCCCATTTCTTTTAAAAGTGAGTTTGACCATCATCCTAATTTGATAATCATTGAAATTTTCTCCCGGAAAGTTCATATATTTTCCGAATTTTTTATTTTTTATTTTCTAAATTTTCTGGTGTAATATAACTTAGTTAACGTTTACAAATCATATTCTGTCAAAAAAGCACAATAAATACACAAAAAATAAACTTCGCAATGTTAGTCGTATAATATTTCCATCATACTGCGCGCGGAATCAGCTGTTTGGGTCATCGAACGTTAACGCACCGGAAACCCTGGTCTAGACCCCCTGACCCGCATTGGTCTGATCCGGCAGTATATAATGACTGATATTGAATATACAGACACGGCTCAAAAATATTTAATCGGCGTTAATTTTATTAATGTGGGTGGTTTGTATGATAAAAGTTAAAGATAATACTTATTATGCCACAGACCGTATCCTATACGCCAAAGTTCGCAGAGACACTCACCTTCACAAGTTCACACACCTTATCTCAAATAGAGTCATTGTGAACAAGTTGTCTGTGTGTACGAAAATCCACAGCCAAAAGCGAACAGGCCAAAATAGAATCGTTTACATACTGTTTGCGAACGCCCGAACAAAGCGATCTGCCCGATTCACTCTGCATTGTAACTTTTGTTTGTTAAATCCCATCCCTGTATCGGGTTTAATTTTATTCAGAAACTGTACGTTTCAATAGGAACGGCTGGCTTTAAATAAAAAATTGCGAAATGCACATAGGTACGAAATGTTTTGTTGAAGCCTACATTGGTTTAGAAATTTCCAGAACGCTTTTTGAAGGTTGCTTTATTGGCGCCGATAGTTCAAATTCAATATACTTTATTAAAATTGTATTATTACAAAATCACTTTTGCACGTCAAAGAAGCTAGGCCAATGGTTCACATGTCTACGGCGGGAGACCTTGCACTAAGGCTATTTTTTCTCCTTGTATTGTTACAGTGTCGTCAAATGGAAGCTGACCTCAAAGCAAAAGTTTGAGCTCAACTTTCATTACAAGATTAGATGTTTCAGATCTCTTCTTCGTTCGTCGTTGCTACCAAATACAACCATATTTGATTACATAAATAGTTAACGTTAAAGTAAAAAACACGTTTATTTAAATTAAAACAAGTAATATCAAATTAAACACCAGGCATTGGCATCATTCAAATAATCGTTGACTTTATAGTATTCTTTACTCATTAGAATCTTTTTTATATGCGCTAAACTTATGAAAAGGTAAGTCATTAACAGTTTGTGGAACTTTGTTGTTGAAAGTTATTAATTTACCCATAAAACGATATTACCGATAATTTGCTAGATGACACACCCTTAACACAAGTAAAAATGCGTAGCAGGGCTGTGAAACGGTCTAAACAGACATGTGTGAGAAAACTGAGCATAGCGTGTCTGTCTTCCCTCGCATCCATACCTCACATTCTTTACTTGTATGACAAAACTGCGCTCCACTGAGCCACAGTATAACAATGTATAAAACTGCGGCTAAGCTGTTCAAGCAAAGCAGCGTTGAACGAACTAATAAAAAAATCACGATATATTACATAAGTAGTACTTTATTTAATTAATATTTACTTTCTGGTAAAATTACAATGACATCGCAAAAAATTATGAAAAAATTATTTTACCAAAATAGTAACTTATCTCGAATTCCTGTTTTATTTTTTTAATTATTGTTTGCCTCTTGCATTAATTAACGAAAACAAAATAAAAAATCTTCACAGCACGCTACGATGAATCAATTACATATTAAAACGCAAAACGCTACATTCCTCGTGACGATGGGTCAAAGGCGATCCTCCTTTGAGCTGGTCACGCGCGAGTCACTCGGAGGCGCCATTAAAATTTAATAATTCCGCCCCGCCAAATGACACAATCAAAGAGATTGTCACCTTTGATGATGCGGGATTAATTTCATTGTTACATTGTGACTTGCGTTGGTATTACTGAAACTCAAATTTAAAAATCTTTATCCAATATAGACCTTTACAGACACTTATTGACATGAAACAAAAACACAAATTAATAATTAATCAAGAAACTAATCTATACAAATAAATAAAATTGAAGTGTCTGTTTGTAATGTCAAAATAACAAGTTTTTACTAAATGCGTATGAATGTATATCGGGTACCAATAACAAAAACACAATTTAAAAATTTTTTGTCTGTCTGTTTGTTCCCGCTAATCTCCGGAACGGCTGGACCAATTTTGACGGGACTTTCACTAATAGATAGCTAATTATATAAGGTATAACAAAGGCTACTTTATATTAAGATCTTAAAAAAATGCTTACAAAATCAAAATGCTGCCTAAAAGTTACTATTCCACGCGGACGAAGTCGCCGGCACAGCTAGTTAAAAATATAATTTACTTGGATATTTAGCATTTAAATTACTGTATGCAAATACAAGTAACAACAAAATGAAAAAACATAGTTGTCTCTACACCTAATCGGAAAAAGAGGAGAGCCTTCTCGAGAAGAACAGACAGCTCGGAAGGCATTAAAACGCCAATATTGCAATATAGCATTATAACATTAGCAATACAATGTATATTTCATATACATTTAAATCTAAATGAAATGTTATAATGCATCCATGAACGTCAAGCTTTCACTTTTTTATGAAAGAATTCAAGTTCTGTTTAACAGTTTGATTTAAAATTTAAATATTCGTGATCGTAATGCTTTAAATTTTACTGAATCAGTAATGTATTTGTATTACTCGGCAGTACGATCATGAAAATTTCAATGTCAATTCAAAATAAAGCTTTCAAAGCTTTTGAGAAATAAAATCGGAGCCAAGTGCCTTAAATTACGTGTAAGGCGTTCCTAAAGGGTCAATGATGAGAAAAAAGAAATTGTCCTTTGAAGTTTCTGAACAAATTATGTCTTTGACTAACATTTTCAAGACCAGAAAAACAGCATTCGTTTTTCAACTCTTTCATGCAATCAGGAGTTGAACGCATGAATATTATTGCAAATTATTTCATTGCCGTGATGAATAGGACGATAAAAACATATTGTAGTGACTCCTTTGCGATGATTTTAGAATAGAGTTTATAATTTTGATTTTGTAGTTTTTTGAAAACCAAATAAAACCACAGCTAATAAGTAGTTTGAACAATTTTCTAGCGATATCAACAGCATTAGAAAATTGAAATGAAAATAAAATTACAAAGTAATTACTATAATTACTTATATAAAATCATGAAAGTCTTTATACAAATTAATATGACTTGAAAGAAAGTTCTTTTGAATCGACTTTTTTTAGCTAACAACCATTCATATCATCTTTTTTGTTATATATTAATTAAAAAAAGGATGGGCGCAAGAACCTTATCATCTTTATTAAAAGAATTGACATTTATAATAAACCAACTGACCCAGTGAACTTTGTACTACCATAGTATTTGTTTTTTGTGAATATTTTCCAATTTCCTGAAAGACTGGTTTTACTGTTTAGGCCTGTTGACATTATTGCTATTATGCCGTTTGGTCTGTTTGAAGCTATCAACTTCTGGCTCAACAACTGAACGCCGATTTGTCAATGTTTTGTCAATCTATTGAAGATCACAGACGTATAAAGGAAAATTCCCTTTCCCTTTATATGTCTATGTTGAACATCTCTCACAGTTTTTGTCTCATTCACTCAATTAGGACTCAATCACTTATCATATCAAAATCTAACAAATATTTTTAAAATTATCTTTTATACAAACGTCCTGACAATAACGAACACAAAAAAAAAGAATTATCAAATTTAGTGCATTCGTTCCGAAATGTATGTAACATTTTGGTGATTCATTAATATTTATATAGATTATGCCTTTGAAAATTTTGCTATGTACTGTACATAGCAAAATTTTGTTTACTTAAATAGTTACACATAAAAAAATTTCATTACATTGTAAGGAACGATGCCTAGAAATTAATTCTGAGCATTCATCATCACAGCCCATATACGTCCCCACCGAGGGGCTCGAGCCTACCCTATATTAGGGTGATTAGGCCTTAGTCAACCTCGCTGGCCCAGTGCGGATTGGTCGACTTCACATACATCATTGAATTTCTTCGCAGATGTATGCAGGTTGCCTCACGATGTTTTCCTTCACCGTAGGAGCGTCAGACAAATGCACATATGAAATTCGAAACGAAAAACACATTGGTACATGGCGGGTCTCGAACCCCGACCCCCCGATTGGAAGGCAAGTGCCGAGTCCACTGCGCCACCGACGCTCTGGCGAATTCTGAGCATTGGCATCATTAAAATAATCGTTGACTATTCCTTTATTCATCTTCTTCATCGAGTCTTTATTTTTATAAAAAGCAACTATACACTGACAGGTTTTTAAGAAACAGGCTTCATCGAGCGTAATTTAGGCTGTTCATCTTACTGTAACAATAATCTTTAATGAACCTCACAACATTAACGTTGAATCCAAGATGCGCCAACATGACGAGCATTGTAACTAACAGCAAAAACTCCGTGAGCGAAGATGTATACTCAAAAATATTTCAAAAACTCCAACACAGAGAAAACCGGACGAAACGAAGCTAATATGCTTAGTAGGGGGCAAAAAATACGAGGGTTCGAATTACATCAAAGCCTTGAGTGTATCGCGTCCAATATGTTTAGGATTTCACTCAATTGGTTGTCCGCGGAAAATTAAATTGCTCCCCGTCCGTTTTAAGGCCTCTGTCCGAGCTTCTTTAAAATATGTCCGCCGTTCGTCTTGTTATTGGTTCAGTTTTGAAACCTTACGCGTGGGGAATTCGGAATGTGCTGCAAAGGATCCGGTTACATTGTTACATGGAATTGGAATTGATTTAAGGTTGTCAGGACATACTCGTATGTTTTGTGGTTTAGGGTTCCACGAGGCTTGTATACAAAAGATTCGTAATAAACATATTCACTGTTCCTGCCATTTTCTCGACAAGGCTATCCCAATTATTTATTGCTTTTATCCCAAATATTTCTTTTTTATTGCTACTAAGTCGGCAAATAAGCAAACTGCCCACCTGATTGTAAGTGGTGACAGTCACCTATAATACATGTGGCTCCTGTGAGATTCGCAGCAAAACTGCAACTCCCGCAAGAACCACAGTACACGTTGCCAACTTGTGATATCAGATGTAAATTCACGGTACCCAGTAATTTCACTGCCATATCTTACCCTTCAAACCGGAACACAGCAATGCAAGCACTGCTGCTTTGCGGCAGAAATGGGTAAGATGGAGGTACCCTGGCAGATGACTCTGGTACAGAGTCTCCCTTCGGTAACTGCAATAGCTACGTATCAAGTACCTAATTGTATTTTAAATAAGTAGGTCACTAAACGTAATTAGAATATTTAATTTTAACGTTCTATACGCTTCTTAATAAAACTTCTCTAAATTATCAAAGTTCAACTTTACTGGGCTATGGACCGTGTTTGCATTTTGTATTATTACTCAATATTTAGATTAGTATACGTTTTGCACTAAAACATGGCATTTTCGAGTACAATAGCGAAACTCAAGTGATCTCATCTATGAATATTCGACGTGAATACAACACACCGACCGTCTTGTCTGTTGGCGATAATGCTCACCTTATATTAGTGTAAAAGCGTTGTCATAGTGAAATAGTATACAGTAGACATATTGTACGGTACTGTTGGTTAACGTCAAAATTGTTTGTGTGTATACTCTCAATTTCTTACTTGGATGTTGAATGCCATACCGAACATCGAATAATCTTTCTTGTCTTTAAAAGGGGTCTTATATTATATCTCTATATATAATAAAATCGTAGGGGTACAAAAATCTGTAATTGCGAAATATTAAGAAAAAATATACACAGGTCGCCTTAAAATCATTAGCAGAACACGATAGAATAGTTTTAAAAAAAATTGTTTGTTTGTTGGTTTGTTTGTTTGTTTGTTTGTTTGTTTGTTTGTTTGTCTGTTTGTCCGGAAAGATCTCCGAAACTACTGGACAGAATTTGATATGGCTTACACCACAATGCTTAGAATTTTCCGGAAGAACATTTAGGCATAATTTCGTTTGTTTAAATTCACTTTTTATTTTTAGTGAAAAAAACCATATAAAATTTTCGAATTGGCTTTAGGTAGAAAAACAACATGGGGCACGTGAAATTATTTGACAAGTCTGTCACATAGTACAGAGAGAAGGTATTTTCTTCCACGAAGGAAAGGCAATGGAACTACGCCATACAGCCTGATCTTAAGTAATTGGATTTCGAAAATTGAAAGGCAGGAATGAAGTGTTTCACATAGTACAAATAAAATTTAATATTTTCTGTTAATGGCTGTGCCCAACTGGATTTCGCCAACCAAATTGTCTTTTTCTTATGTCGTACCGTGGTGGTAAGGCAAAAAGATCAAGCCATACAACCAATGAATAAAGCATTTTTTATGATAATACTTATCGAGTGACCATAAAATTTGTAGATTGGTTTAATTCTTGACTAATTTTCCCAAAATCGGTACAATTTTTGAAATATTTGAAATGTTGAAAAATGAAGATACTCTTTTCAAGGTATTTGAAAGGTGTTATATGTTTTTACATTAGGACTAAGGAATCAAACTCTTTCATCCATTTAAAACTATTAAAAGTAATAGATTAATATTGATAATTAAAAAAATCTGACTGCAATGTATTGGGTTACGCGTAGAGGGACAGCACGGGACGGGACTCTTGATCCTAATGTCTAAAATGACGGATCACATTTTTTTGGGCCACCCAAGGAACATGGATATCGAACGAAGAACCTAAAGAGTAGAACACATTGAACCTAGCCACGTTGAATTAATTGGACATGACTGCCCATAAAGTTCGTTCTCAAACCCAGCGATATGCATATCAAATGAAATGCCTTGATGAGTAGAGCACTATGAACCTAGGAAATCGCCCTAAATTCAACATGGCCGCCGCTCAACTAAAACGGATAAAAGTTCGTTTCTAAGCCTAGCAATATGGGTATCAAATGAAAGGCCTTGAAGAGTAGAGCCTTAGGAACCTAGGAAAATCGACCTAAATTCAACATGGCCGCCGCTCAAAAAAGATAGATAAAGTTCGTTTCCAAACCTAGCAATATGGGTATCAAATGAAAGGCCTTGAAGAGTAGAACATTAGGAATATAGCAAAATCGATCTAAATTCAACATGGCCGCCGCTCAAAAAAAAAAGGATAAATGTTCGTTTCCAAATCTAGCAATATGGGTATCAAATGAAAAGCCTAAAAGAGTAGAGCATTATGAACTTAGGAAAATTGCTATAAATTCAACATGGCTGCCGCTCAAAAAATGGATAATAGTTCGTTTCCAAACCCAGCAATATGGGTCTCAAATGAAAGGCCTTGATGATTTGAGTACTATGAACCTAGCAACATTTACATAAATTCAAAATGGCCGCCACCCAAAAAAGGTGGATAAAAGTTAGTTTCCAAACCTAGCAATATGAGTATCAAATGAAAGGCCTTGAAGAGTAGAGCATTAGGTACCTACGAAAATCTACCTAAATTCAACATGGCCGCCGCTCAAAAAAGGATAAATGTTCGTTTTCAAACCGAGCAATGTGGGTACCAAATGAAAGGCCTTAATGAGTAGAGCACTATGAACCTAGCAACACATAAATAAATTCAACATGGCCGCCGCTCAATAAAGGTGGATAAAAGTTCATTTTCTAATCTAGCAATATAGGTATCAAATGAAAGGTGTTCAAGAGTAGAGCACTATGGACCTAGCAATATTGACGTAAATTCGACATGGCCACCGCTCAAAAAAGGTGGATAAAAGTTCGTTTCCAAACCTAGCAATATAGGTATCAAATGAATGGCCTTGAAGAGTAGAGCACTATGAACCTAGGAAAATAGCACAAAATTCAATATGGCCGCTGCTCAAAAAAAAAACGGATAAAAGTTCGTTTCTAAGCCCAGCCATATGGGTATCAAATGAAAGGCCTTGATCAGTAGAGCACTATGAACGTAGCAACATTGACGTAAATTCAACATGGCCGCCGCTCAAAAAAGACGGATAACAGTTGCTTTTCAAACCCAGCAATAGGGGTATTAAATGAAAGTAGGCCCTGAAGGGTACCTAGAGCGGTCATGCTCTAAGTGTGTTCCGCGGAACCCTAGGGCTCCACAATATCCCTATAAGGGTTCCGCAATAATTTAGAAAAATCAAAACACCCTCTCTGGTCGTACTTTTATTATGCTTATTAATAAAGAATACACTTTTAAAAACTATTGTTTTATTTTAGGGTTCCGTCAAGTATTTCGCTTTCCAAAAGGGTTCTGTCACCAAAAAAGTTTGGGAACCGCTTCAGGGCCTATTGGATGTTCGATGATAGATGTTACCTGTGTTTAGTGTCCTTCGAGGCCGTGATAATGCAACGATCGTGAACTAACTAACGATAACTCCAAGTTTGTGTGTTGGATGTTAGTCATCACGGCGAGTTTGCTAACCGAACTATGCCAGCAACACTATATCGCACAGTACACGTTACAAAACATTTTAAGGCTAACCGCATAAATACGTTTTTTCGCATTCGTTTTCTGAATGCGGGCATCCGAATGCATCAAATTTATACAAAATACTCATTGACTGCCGCACACGTTCGTTTTTATTACGAACGGAACACGTTCTGTACGTACGTTTAGGTAGAATGGTAGAAATCCCGAATGAGAAGAAACGAACGTCTGCGCTACGTTCACGAAACTCCGTGTCTGTATTCCGTGATCGGATATCGAATACGGATAACGTATTTGTACAGTAACCCCCCCATTCATGCTATACATTAACTCTACGAAAACCGCCAGTATTACGAGCGACATAAGAACGGTTCAAAGGTCAAACAGTATAGCTTGACAAGGAGCTTACTGTACGACCAGTCAAAATTGGCCAAGTTGTCATATCCAAAAAATATATTTTGTTGGTGTTACCAACACCCATTATAAAATCTAAACTTTATTCGTATACAGTTCTAATTTATTAACAATTGTTTATTTTAATTCGAAACATGAATACGATAAAGATTATTCTTGCAACTGTGTAGTTCTTTCTACTGAAGAAGAATTTATTAATATCAATAATGTCTCTAAAACAATAATAATACTTAGTGTTTATAGTAATATGTAATGTATTTAATTTTGTGGACTGTTAGAAAAAGAGCATTACGAACCTACGAAAATTGTCCTAATTTCGAAATGGCCGATGCTTAAGAAAGGCAGAATAAAGTTGAATCATTATGGAATAAAATGGACGAAAAAACTAAACACTGTGTTAAGTATTTTGATGGCGAAACGTAGTTCGCGGGCACAGCTAGTCATAGATAAATTAAGATTAATGAATGACTGAGGTCATCTTTATTCAACATCAATTAAAATCTTTATTCAACTTAGCCCTAACTGACAATTATTGACATCAAAACAAAGCCAAACATTCTAATTTAAAGAAAACATATTAACCTTGTATGTGCATACGTCCTGTATATACTCAAGATGTCTGCAAATACAAGTAGGAATGAAAAAAAGTTGACTCTACACCTGTTCGGAAATTGGGAGAGCCTTCTCGAGAAGAACAGGCAAGAAACTTGAAAGGTAATTTCGATCTTTATGTCTTCCATTCGAAGAGAGCTGTAGTGCTTAGCTTAGTTTTGCCACTAATGTTAAAAAACACGTTACATTAGAACTAACTGTATGTATTAGAACTAACTGTATGTATTCAAGTGAGGGTCTCTTACAATCCTAAATACATCATAGATAAGTATCAACAATATATATATATTAATATTAATGTTCATAAGTTAAGAGTAGTATGGCGTATTAACCATAATTTCTAGTAATATATATTTTTTTTCTCGATTCATGTAAAATTTTTCCCAATTGACGACTCTGGTGCACGGTAAAACTTGCAAAAGTTTATGTTTGCACCTTTGTTAACCACCATAATCTTAAACATGTTATTGTAATAAATAAATAAATAAAAAAAGGTATTCAACTGAAGACGGGAGAACAAATAAACATTCAGATTTGCCAAGAACATGAGATCAAACTGGAAAAAATATTTCGATGATCACAGAATTATGAACTCATTATTATTATATATTCTTTATTGTACACAATTGTTATTCCTTTTAGTTACATGCGTAAGTTACGTACAAGGGCGAGCTTAATTATTTATGTTATCCTAATATCATTTAATAATACGACGTTGCTTAAGCGACATGATTAAAAGCAGAAGTAAAAAGTTATGCTGTTCATATTTCTACTACGCCTAATCTCAAGACTGATAAATTCACCTCGCGTCGGGAACAATACCTCAGATTTGCCTTAATATTACTACACAAAGACCAAAACTTAACGTCGACTAATGACTTCTATAGCGTTCGTAATAAAGTCTATATTTCATGCAAAACAAAGTTTGTATTTGGACAATTAACTGAACAACTCCTTGTTTGCAAATGGATTGGATGGCATCGAAGTGAAGATTTTGCGAGATGGCGGAGTTTGCATTGTGAAAGGTCTCCTGTCTTAAAAGCATGTTTGTGTGCTAATAAACTAGTTAATACTATACTCGGTGAACAAAAGCCAAGGGAATTATTGTAATGGGCGTTCATAATTTAAGTGTCTTGCGACATTAAGATTCAAGAGCTTAGTTTAAATACCTTCGGTATGGTGGTACACTTCTATGTAATTAATAAAACCTAATTATCCAACATTTTGTGTTGCAAAATGTTTAAGCACACTTTTGATATTTTACATTTTTTCACTTTACAACACACAAACTCACACACACATATATCATGTGGTTATCCTGGTTGACTGATTCATTTTCGTAGAGCCTAAATTATTATTGGTGGTGCCCAAAGTACTCAAAGTACACAGTACACAGGCTCTCACTGCACAGACTATAATGCAGTGTTGCCACTCGCTCTTCCTCAAGCGTAAACAATTATAGATAGACATAATGAAATTTAGCCAGCAGATTCTGTTTATAACGCTAACACCCACAAAAAAAACTTTTAAGTGTTAAAAGTATACATTTGTTTGAATATTACACTCAAATTGAAAATCTTTTTACTACAATTCAACGGGAAAATTAAAAAATAAGCGAAAGAATCAGAGGGCTTAAAGCTTATATATGACGAAAGTTTAATTTGATATCATTGTTCAATGCTAAAACTAGCAATTAACATATTTCCTTACAACTACAATAGAATTATTGTGAAAGAATCATAACTGTACTGTATACGAATATCCTCTAACACAATACCCGGAACTAGCGTCAAAAAATCCAATTTCTCCCAGCAACATTCGTGAAATGAAATTGAAAAACAAAAACTATAAGATGGCCATGAAAAGAAAGGGCTTAAGATAAGAGTAATAAAGGCTATAATGAAACGGACTCGCAGTAATCATAGACGTTCCTTAGATAAAGAAACAACTGTATTATTGTGCGCAAGCCAGTTTTCGTTCTTATTTGTGAAAATATTGAAGAACAAAGATAAAAATAAAGAATTCTGCAAATATAGCTCTGGTTTCGTAGACGACGAATAAAAAGTTTTGAAAATAATTGAAAGGTCTTCTTTTAAAGATAATACTTACCTAAATAAAACTTAAACCACGTAATAATATAACGATATTCCAAACTTGATCTAAGGTTATATTTTAATGTGATTTTATGATAAATTTTAACCAACTTCCCAAAAAGAAGGAGGCTATCAATTCGATTGTATATTAATTTTGTTATATTTTTGTTACTTCATAACTCTGTCATTTATAAACCGATTTGGAATATTTTTTTGTTTGGGAACACTCTCTCATTTCCCGATTGGTCTCATTATCAACAGAGTCAGATTTGACGGTGAAATCTTAGGCAAATCTATGGAAATCCTTCATTTTTATAGCCACATTCAACGTGTCTCATATTTCTTCTGAAGCTAAATTGATGTATTTCCGTCTGGTAGTCATTAGCCAATTTTTTGGTAGAAGGATCCTTGACTTTTAGGGTTTTTTAAATATAATAAGCACGTTTTGAAGCTCAGGTGTATTCTTTCAAGTAACTTCGAGCAGGTATTAAATTTACAAAAAAAATTTAAACCAACTTGATAACACAAAATAGTGAAAAATAACACTATAGGAATACCAACATCACATTTTTTTATTTTAAAGTCGGTGCGATTGATGTGCGAATTGTAACTCATGATCATCCATCATCCAAACCGACTTTAAAATAAAAAAAAATGTGATGTTGGTATTATTAAATTATTATTTTTTTGTGTTTTTGAAGTCGGTTTTAATTTTTTCTTAAATATTTTTTTATCCAATCTTGAATTCAGGTTATGATAGTAATAAAATATAAAAATATTTTTTTAATCCTTACACTGAGACACGAAATTAATACCTTTGTAACTTATTTGAAAATAGCAACCCTCGAGTTTCGGTCTTCAGCATTCTGAGCGAATTCGAATTTTTAATTATGAGTTAACTGAATAATAGTTGACTACCTACCTATAGCATACATAAAATCGTCACTTAACAATATAAACAGTTAACAACTGCGTTATAAACAGTGCTATTTTTCATAAGCGTTTTTTAGGGCCGTTTAAATAATTTATTGGCGTGCCAAGCCATGTTCTGCCAATAAAACGCGAGATCCAATTAGACATAAAGGCTCCCTTCAACGCGTTATCTTAACAGCGCACCCTTATCAAACATAACGCGACAGTACTCGTCACTTCTTTACTACGAATGTTATTCGATAAACTTTTAGTTATAAGGTTGTCACACGCTTAAAAATGAATTGCTATTATTTTAAGCATTGTGTTTAGTAAGTGAAACAGGTACAATAGCCTGAAAGCATTTATCATCTTAAGGTAAGTTACAACTAGTAAAACATTTTAAAATTTGATTTTCAGTATTGTTAAAAACTAATTTATTTCCAAAATGGCTGGTGGTTATGGACTATGTGTATCTATAATATATGAAACAAAAAATGTACAAATAAAATGTCGACTAAAATACTTGTTAGTATTTTTGTGAACACTAGACTACTATGACGCTTTTTCATGTGTCATTGACAAAACTACACACGAAATCGCTATTCACCATAGACTTTTACAGGTACTTATCATCTTTAAAATATGAAATTGTAATCAAACGGAAATAAAATGACGTAGGGGTTCGAACGCTTTGGTTTCGACAGTGAAACCAAGCAACCATCGCCATGATTGAACCATGGAAGGGTGCCCAAAACTGTATGATCTTAAGTTTCATCGTGCTTCGGAATTTGGTCCCGGTTGCTATTGCAAACGTTTCTACCCACCAAGCTGCATTAAGCAGATTGGTGGGTATGTGTTTACTCATACTCATGTGTTTTTTCCATGAAGGAAGGTCTGGGCTCAGAAAAGGAACGTATTAAGGTTGTGATGATAATGAAACGAGAATATAATGTATTGAATTTCTTCACAATTATATTGTATTTCTTTTTCAAATCTTCTCTTTCTTTCTTTTTAAATTCTGTACATGTTTAACGTATGTATTTGTTTTCATATTGTTTCATGTGCAAAAAATAATTTAAAAAAATATATTAACCTTTCTTAGGTGGAATACAATGCAACAGTGACAACCCTGACGTTGATGTGTCCTTTTAATGTATAAACGCGTTATGTGGTTCGGATTAGCGCAGCGTTTACGCGCACTAACCGGCTGCGCTGAGTGCTAATGAGTCGCGCTTAACGGCGCAACTTCGCGACGGAATCCTGCGCGTGATTTAAGACGTGCTAACATTTATAACCAGGGCTTTGTGTTAGCGAAAGTAATGATTTTTAAGATATGTAAGCGCAGTGCTGCCTTGAAGCCAAACAAAATATTCTTTATTCAAAGGTAACCTGATAGAAAGGCATTTTGAATTGTTCAAATTTTTACCACCCACCCATTCAGGACATTTAGCTGATAAGAAGAATAAGTGTAAACTTATCAACTCTATTAGAAGTGCTAACATTTATATAAAAATATGTTGCTACCACAACATCACTATTTGTTTAGGAACATAAAAAGCTATACAAAATTAAAAATAAAAGTTGTACACAATTACATTTAAAAAAATAATATCTTAGAATTAACACAAGGTCAGGCATTGATATCATTTAAATAATTGTACACTTTATTTTTAATTATTGTCTTTTTTATAATAAAATTCTTTTTGCAATCAAAAGAGTAAGCTCCTGAGGTGGTCACATCACATTATCACCATGTCATGATCTGATGATGAGTTCCCAGGAAAATCGAGGAAATCCCTTAAATTTCATAGGCAACGTCCAACGTGTTTTAAGTTTTTTCTTAACATATTCTGGTATTTGCATCTGGTAGTCATCATCTTATGATACAGAGCTGATCATGAAAGGTTTCTGGTAGGTTAGTTTTTGGCGCGTATATCTATTCTATCAAATAATTTAGTTGAGCTGATAGTGGATAGTAGGTATAACTCCTAAACAATTACGTTGTTAGGAGTTAGGTTATAATCCTTTCAATACTATTTAGAGCAAAAGACAGTAGTTTTGAGTTATTCTGGTAAGAATTTGCTTTGGGTCAAATTCTAATACGCATGTATTAAACTTACTAAAAACATTGGAATATTTTTTTTTACAAAAAATAATATCGACTTCAGAAACACCAAAAAATCATAAATAATATAAATATACATTTACTATACTTCACATTTTTATATTGAAGTCGGTGCCAAGCAAATGATCACTTAGCAAGTCATAAAAATATAAGAACAATTAATGTAGTTATAGTTAACATTTGGCACCAACTCCGGAGAATAATGTTGCCTCTTTGTTGTACGGTTGCCTAGTTACTGTTCCTTGTACAAGATGTTTTTAGTTACAATTCTGATAACTTGATTTCATAATACATTAAGCAAGATTACGATATGAATGCATAATTTGAAAACACATTGGTACGTGGCGGGGTTCGAACCGCTACCTCCCGATTGGAAGGCTAAGGTTAATATATTCATATGTACGTTTATTCGACCCTTTTACGGTGAAGGAAAACATCGTGAGCACACACATGTGAAGAAAGAATTTCTTTACAGGTTGTGTGTGAAGTCGACCAACCCGCACTTGGCCAGCGTGGTTGACTAAGGCCTAATAGGGTAGGCTCGAGTCCCTCGGTGGGGACGTATATGAGCTGTTGATGATGATAAGATTACGATTTTTTTTTTTTTTTAATTCTTTTATTTAGCCATACACCCATATAGGGTTAAGACGGCTTTTCAAAAAATAAACAGAAAATTACATTTTTCTTACATCCTAATTAACCTATATAATTAACAAAGTACAAAGAACCAGCTTAAGCAAGTGAGTGATTAACTAAGGATTCTGTTCTAAGCGTAAGAGATTGAATGACATAATTCAAAAATCTACTACTAAATTTATGACTAAAATTAGAAGATAATATTTCATGAAACAGGAACAGTAAGTCTTGTCTGAGACACAGAGACTCATTCAGAAACGATTGTCTTATTTGTTCATTGATTTTACATTCCATAATGAGGTGGAGAAGGTCCTCCTCACGTTGACATGTATCACAATTTGGACTATCTACCTTCTTCATTAAGTTGTAGAATCTGTTAAGCGGGAAGTGGTAGGATTGCATCCTAAAAGATAACACCAGCTCCCTCCTACTGAGCTTAACATTGGAGAACCACGGGACACGAGGAGGCTCACTCACCAACGTGCGGTACCATATACCCTTAATTTTTGAGTTTTCATCAAAATACGTTTTCCACAATTGATGGACGTCTCTACGAACATTTGGAAAGTAATCAGTATAATGAGGTATAATTGAGAGAGGTATACCGTCCGAGTGGGCTGCTGACGCCAGTGAGTCAGCCACCTCGTTTCCACCAATTCCCACATGGGAGGGGATCCACTGGATGCATACTTGAACCCCGCTACGTATCATGTTATAGATACTTTTAATAGCCAGATAAGCTTCTGGTCTACCTACTTCACCCCTAGCACATTTAACTAAATGAAATAAACTGCTTTTAGAGTCTGTTAAAATAACAATCTTTTTGTAACTATTACTTTCACAATAACTCAAGGCTTCACTTATTGCTAACAGTTCAATACCCATAATTGGTATCAAAGACTCATCAACTTGGAATTTGGATGTAATTCCGTTACTTTGATCATAAAAGGAAAAACTGGAAGAGCCCAATGTTTTGGATCCATCCGTAAAAATATGTTTAAATTTTGCGTATTTAAGTTGCAACATTGCCTCAGTGGCTTGCTTGAGTTTGAGATTTACGTATTTCTTTTTCGAAACATCGATTGATTCAATATTTGTATGAATTATGGACTGCCATGGTAAACTAGAAATAAAAAATGACAGCAGAAAATGAGGCAATGTTGCAACTTTAAACAGTTTTGATTTCGAGTAAGTATGATAAGCTTTAAGCAATAAAGGTAGATTGTTCCTGCGCCAATACCTAACATTGGAAAGTAGCATATTATCAAATGTCTCCAGTTTTAACCTTAACGAGTTTTCTTCTCTGTACAATACTTTAAATAAATATTTATTACACAAAAACAATCTTCTTACATGTAATGGCGCAATACAGAGCTCAGCTTCCATTACATATTTAGGGGTGGACCGGATGAACCCGCCGCAAAGGCGCAGGCATCGGTTCTGGACTAAATCTAGTTTTCTCAGTGCCCCAGCGCTGGCGTTGCCATATACAAAACTACCATAATCAAGTCTAGATCTAACTAATGCTATGTATAGCCGCCTCTGTTGCAACGGATGAATACCCCACTTCGAACCGCTAACGTAGGTAAGTATGTTGAGATAATTCATAGTAGCCTGGGTCACTTCATTTATTTGTTTGTTCCAATTGAGACGACTATCTATCCATAAACCTAGTAACTTAAAGCAACTGACACATTCCAATGCATTATTTTCAATGTTAATGTTAATATTTGGTACTCTATACCTCCTGGTAAGAACGCATATTTTTGTTTTAGTAAGTGACATTTCTAAGCCGTTATTCATTAATTCATACTTGAACTTCTCTAAGCATGCCTGGATTGCATCAATACAGACATCTACATTTTTATCTATTGAATAAAAAGTAAAATCATCTGCATACTGAGATATGTTTACCATACATTTTAGGGATCTGCATAAATTAATGGTGACAATATTAAATAGGATAGGAGACATAGGGTCACCCTGGGCCAGGCCCTGTCTACATAGCCGAGATAAAGTCGAACCATCCCGCAGTCTATAGATTAAATACCGTTGTCTCAGAAAATTACCTATGTAACGACTAAGAAGTGGGTCTGTGTTGAACTTAGTAAGGCTCCCTATTAGGGCGATTAAATCAACATTGTTATAGGCATTAGTTATATCCGCGAAAGCACATAGAACATATTGTTTATTAGTGAAAGCAGTTTCCACATCTGTGACAAACGATGACAAGTTATCGAGACAGGAGTACCCGCGGCGAAAACCCATAGTGCAATCCTGAAAATGACCATTGTGCTCAAAATGGTACTCGATTCTCCTAGCTATCATTATGTGAAATAATTTACAAAAACAATTTATTAACGATATTGGTCTGTACTTAATGTTATTGCTATTTAGTTTTGGGATTGCTATAAGTTTTATTTGGCGCCATTGTTCAGGGATTACACCGGTAGAATAAATTTTGTTGTATATTTGTAATAGAAATTCTTTTGCGTTATCTGGGAGATTGTAAATCATAGAATACGTAATGTTGTCTAATCCTGCGGAAGTGTCTTTTCGTTTTAGTATCAATAAAAGCTCTGATAGTTGAAAATATTGTTTGTTATTGTTATGTGTAATGTCTGGCTCAATGGGAGGAGGATCAACACCATCAGGTGTGAGATTCTTCAAGAAAGCGACAGCGCTGTCGGGTTGCATATATTCCGTTCTGCCGCGGTGGCCCTTTAACCATCTCAGTTTCTTCCAAACTTCGCTGCTAGACATGTTGGGATTGATTTCATTACAAAAATTTTGCCATGAATCTCTCTTCGCTTTTTTAATCAGTTTACGAGCATTTTTTATTTTGTTAGTTAAAATATCAAAATTTTCTGGACAACGATATCTTCTAAACATTTTAAGGGCTAACCTTCTTTCAGCAACGGCTTTTGAAAGTTCAGGGTTCCACCATGGCTTAGGGCGAAACTTGTTTCCAGGGTGTTTACCGAAATTCACATATGGTATATATTTATCAGCTGATACTTGAATAGTATTCAATAATTGATCGTAAGAATGTTGCAAATCATCATCTAGTATTAAATTCTGACACGACCTCTCTACATTTTCTTTGTATTGAACCCAGTCAGCTTTAGAAATATTCCTCTTCTTTTCAGACGCAAAAAAACACGTGTCTTGAGTTTTCACCAGTATAATTCGATGGTCACTTCCTAAAGATTCATTGGTAACCGACCAATCAAAGGTCAACGCAATATCGGAACTACATAAAGTGACATCTGGTGAACTACAAATTACTCTGTCATTCACCTTAGCACAACGCGTAAAATCACCATTGTTTAGGTATATAAAATTATTTTCCGAACTACATTCCGTCAGTTGGCGTCCCCTAGTATCGAGTTTACTTGACCATGGTTCATGAGCATTCCAATCGCCACATATTATAGTTTTACATGTGAAAAGACTAAACAGGGATTCGTAATCTTGGTAACTAACGTTAACATTCGGAGAAGAATATACACCAACCACATATTTTAAGACACAACTATTTAGTAATTCAATACATAAGTATTCAATCCTATCACTATTAAAATGGATACCTGAAATCTTACAAGGCACATAATGGTGTACAAAGATAGCGAGACCACCGTAGCCGTCCATCCTATCCTTCCTAAAACAGTTAAAACCGGATATGTTCACAGTCTTATCATCTGCTAACCAAGTCTCTGAGCATACACATATGTGAATACCCTCCTGTACTAAAAAGGCTTCTAATTCTGTCAATTTGTAAAGAAGGCTTCTGCAATTCCATTGTGCCACCCTAAGATTATATTGTATAGTTGAATTACCACTCATATTTAACAACAATTAATATGAAATATGCTAATTAAAAATAAAACAAATATAAGAATAGGATAAATAGAAAAAACCCACCTTTGCGCTGCATTATGATACGCGTTCTTACCGTCGGTATAGGTACATACATAAATATGTATACATTTATTTAGTGGAGTGTTTTCAGCTTAGCAACAATTCGGGTTAATCTATTTTTTAAGCTACGGCATAAAATAAATGGAATCAGATCTTTAATCATTTCAATTAATTGGTCTATTTGAGTAGTGAATGATAGGGTTATTTCTTTTATGTTTTTCACACCATGAGTTCTTTCTATGAAATCTTTCATTTGGTGTCCGGTCAACGGGTACGATTTATGTGCCTGTTTGATGAATCGTCTATGGCGTTCCAGCTGGATTCATCAGGTACAACTTTTGGTGATTTCCTGAGTTTTTTCTTGCCAATAAGTTCATATATCGCCTCGGAACTGGATTGGGATAAGTCGCTACCGTAATCTTCCTCTATTTTTTCATCTACCTCCCGCTCATTATTTGATGCCGTTTCGTGTTTTTGTTGTTCGCTTGTCGATTCAGTTGGAGGGTGGGGTCTTTTAAAAGAGGACAGTGTAACAAAATTCGGTGTGAGGTCTTTGCTTGGCTCTGAAATTCGTTGTACTTTATGCATAAGGTCTGGGCACTTGTGGGCTACATGTCCCTCCTTTTTACAAATAAAACAAGTTAAAGTGTCTGAAGAAACGTACACCCAAAATGTTGTATCGTCATAATCTACTTGTAATCTCTCAGGCAGTCGAGTATAGTCTTCAGGTGATACATAGACTTGGCGTCTGAAGCTCATTATGTGACTAAAACCTGATTCATTTAGGCCTGCTCGAAGAAAAGAGATGGTTGACGTAGGTTTTATGTCGATTTCTCGAAGTTTTTGTTCGATTATACTGTGTGGGATTATGGGACAAACATTTGACAAAATTACTCGTTTATTTCTACTGATTAGAGGCCGTATTGGTAAGTACTTTTCTCCAAGTGTGATCCCCTTTTCGTTGTCTATTAGTTCATCAACGATGACTTTCGAAAAGAGAAATATGCAAACTCTGTTGTTTGATATTCTAGATAAGAATCTGATCTGTGTGGGTTCTATGATTTTAGACAAGGCCTGGGCGATAATTGCTTGGTCTTTTTTCGGGAAACATGTGGTCTGGGTCACTCCTGCATAACTTTGGGTGTTGACAATCGGTTGGGATGCCATTTTGTTCCTGTAGTCAGAAACAAAACGCTGCACTTATAAACAGTGCGTTTTACAATCCAGTGAGGGAAACCGGTTTCATTGTTCACTCAGTAACAAGTCACTACCTAAATCGCTCACAAGCACAAAATAAAGCACACGCGAAGAAATAGAAAAGGAACACGGTGACTAATGACACGTGCGTCCCTATCGGATTCTATTCGAATACTGATTACGATATCGTTTTTCCATTTTAAATAGATTTACATACTAGCTATTAAAAAGCGACAACTATCACTATCTTTGTGTCTAATTAAACCAAAATCAATAAGAAGATCATCGTTTTCTTGCTTCTTAAATTTATTTTTTAAATTGTTAGTTAGCCTTTAATCGCAGAAAAAAATTCAAATAATTTTTTACGAAAAATAAAGTCAGCATTTTCAATTTTCTTTCATCTGTCGTCGCCTGTCAACTTGGAAAAAAATAATTAATCCCATCTAATTACTCGTAAAGCGCAAAGTGTGAGATGAATTTTTAATCACCTCCGCAAGTCTCATTAGGGCGAAGATCTAAACACTCATTGCAACTTGATGAGATGATGAGTTATAAAGTCGGAGAAACATTAGGGCTCTTGTCCACTGAGACACTGTTTGTCGTGGCAAAACTTCAACCGGGTGAATCTGTATCGAAAGAAAAATCATTATGAAATGTCAATAAATTATATAGAATATCATGTAAGGAAACGCAGATGTCAAATTGTTTTTCAATGCTAAACATAAATATTATAATTATTGCAATATTATGATGACATAAAGTCGATCTAATGCTGGAGCTGGAAGGTGGCCATAGGAACTCCGCAATAAAACGACACAACCCCATCGTGTTTGGTCTCGTTGGATTCCTATTGACGAGTACTAAAAGATTGTATTTAAAAAAGTTTTTTTTTAAATATTTACTTATAAAACAGTATTGTTTATACGGTTAATACAACAAAGATAAAATAGTAAAGTAGCTACTTAAACCTGCACCTGGGTCGTAAGCCCCAGGCACTGCTCTTGGCTCTTTTCTCTGCAACGCGATGGATCCGACACCCGCACGGTGGATCCACGGAATGCTAAGTTATCGTGTCTCTCAGAATGTTTATTCTTCAATCACGCATCAAGAGCAAATAAATGTTAATGTCTTTCTTTACCGGAAGGAGACTCTGTACCAGGGTCGTGTGCATGGGTACCTCCATCTTACCTATTTCAGCAGCAGTGCTTGCATTGCTGTGTTTCGGTTTGAAGGGTAAGATATGGCACTGAAATTACTGGGTACCGTGACTTTACATCTTAAGTCACAAGTTGGCAACGTACACTGTGGCCTTTGTGGGGGTTGCAGTTTTGCTGCAAATCTCACAGGAGCCACATGTATTATAGGTGACTGTTACCACTTACCATCAGGTGGCTAGTTTGCTTCTTTGCCAACTTAATTGCAATACAAAAAATTGTTACTACAATATTGCTTTGTAGTCGCAATTATCGCTTAGCTCGCTTCACCCGCCACCCCAGTACACAGAGCGCTTCGCAATGACGAGTTGTAAAGCACAAGTTGATGTGCGTGCGTTTTATCTCGACAACAAAACACCCCTTTAATGGTGATTGAAGATCTTAAGTCATCGCCGTGACGTCGAAACAACTGTTTATTTCAGCGGCGCGGCGTTCGCTCATTGTAACGACCGCACTGTTTTATGTAAATGGCCAAGTTACGACTTACTAAGTATATTGGACATTAGTTAAGGAGTGAAAATGAAGGAGGTTGAATGTTTCGGATAGATTGACTCGTGATTTCCGCGAGGCCCGCGACCAGCAGTGGGATGCATAATGGTTTGGATGAAAATTTTTGTCTTTCATGAGAGAGAGAGAGTATTTTTGTCGGCAGAGAGCCGATTTTATTTCGGTGTAGACCCAATATTCAAATTCGACCAGGTTTTGAACATGCCATGCACCAACGTGTTTTTCGAATATCATATTATATGTACATTGTCCGACACTACTACGGTGAAGGAAAATATCGTGAGGCAAGCTGCATACATCTGCAAAGAAATTCAAAGGTGTATGTGAAGTCGACCAATCCGCACTGGGTCAGCGGGATGACTAAGGACTAACACCCTCACTTAGGGTAGGCCGAACCCCTCAGTAGGGACATATATAAGCTGTGTTGATAAATATTGCCATGAACAGCTAATTATTCGTGACTTATATCATTTTAAATGTGAAACTGCTTCTTAGGTCTAGGTCTTAACTCAAAGCTTAGATTTGATTATTTCCAAACGCCAAAAGTAAGATTTTAAACAACCAATTTTAAACATACCAATGACACAAAATAACAAAAGAGAAGAATTTCCGGAAAGATGCTTAATATGTTCCGTGCCAACAAAACCGTAAGATCATAGCGGATGTTATTAAACAGATAAATCAGTGTTCCGCGCGCGCTATTTGTCAGTGACAAGCGAGTTTGCGGACACGTGTAAAGGAACGCGCAGCTCTTGTATCACGTTCAGCCGAGCGGTCTAGATATTTTGTTGCAACGGAAAAACGTTGGGAAAATAGTAAGAAACATCAATTAAATAGGTTTTATTGTATGTTTCCGCTAACACTCTAGATTTCACCGAATATGTTCATTATTAATAGAGACTTAGGTATACGAGTATAACAAAAAGTATTTCAATTATGCCGTGATGGTAACCAATAGGGGGTTAGGGAAAGAAACGTAAATATTCCAAATAAATTGTCAAATCGAAATCTTGCAGATTACCTACCGGATAAAGCTCTGGCGAACCCAATTCGACCTGGCCCAGCGTGGAAGGAGATGAATAATCCTCCCTTCGTGTCGTTCCGTATTCTAGTGAATAATACAACGAGGAAAGGTTTTAAAGTGATTTTTATCTAGTACTGTTTAAGATAACGATAAAAAAATAGTCACTAAAGGAGCTACTGTCGTGACACAAATATAAATATTTTATATGGCAACGCTTAAAAGTCCATGGCAAGCATGACAAACTTTTGTTCTTATATCGAAGATACTAGTCTGTGCATGCACGTACAATGTACAATTGTACGAGTACATAGCACGCACATAAGTTTACATGTTAAGATCAGTAAATGTGCGGGAGGTGCCATTTGGAGAGGCGTAACCGGATTCGAAATCTAAGCACCCTAGGTTTACTTATTAAACCCAAGTAAGTATATTTAAATGATTAGTGTGGTAGGGGCAACATAAAGGCCGCGCCGGCCTACAGAGACATGGCGGCCGACAAACAGTTCATGATCCGTGCTATAGGCATGTATATCCCCGGGGATGAGGACGGCTTCGGCTTGTATGGTACGAGCGAGCGCGATTGATGTCATCGTAGTGCACTGGAACTAGCCCTGGCCAGAAAACAATGGCAAATGAATTGAGGGTGGCTCAGGCTTGTATAGTAAGAGCGAGCGCGATGGTATAGCTATAACAGTGCACTGGCACGAGCCTTGGTCAGAAAACAATGAGAAATGTGATTTTCAATGTATGGTCAGATGTAATATAAATGTACAGTATGCTCCCATTCAAGCTTTACATTTACCCTACGAAAATCGCCACTATTGCCAGCGACAGAAGAACACCCCAAAGGTCAAACAGTATAGCGTGAGCTTATTGTACATGTAATCAGTTAATAGGTTGCAAAAACAATATAACACTATATGTAAGAAAAGTGATATTTATATTTTTTGTAGTAAATTGTATACCTTGTCGTATGTAAAAAAAATAAGATCTAAAGGAATATTATTTTTTGATGAAGATCGTTATTAAACATCAAATTCGTTTAGCTTATAAGATGAATTAGTTTTACCTACGAACAAAAATCTTTGAAAAATGTTACAGCCCTAACCCAGCTGGTGAGGTACCGGGATAGTCTCTCGGTTGCAACACTAAACCTTTGGAGTACAAGGTCCTCTTGGTTGGGATGATAAATCAAAGATGGTGATCCCTCTGATACAAGCAGTTTATATTGAATAAACAACGCGATACATGGCGGCGATCCGCATTTGCACAATAAGAACTTATCGACTAAAAAGTCATGACGTTGAAACGCGCGTTCGGACGAAACACTGATACGCACTCGCGAGATTGGCCAATAAAAGAAAAGAAACAACTACGTGAGCTCACGGTTCGATACGCATCGCCTGAGAAGAATCCCACGTTGAATGAAGCGGAGCCAGCGGCGGCGGCTAGGGCCTTGAGCCCTTGACGTCACAGCATGCCGTGCCCTAATGGAAGGGGCCTGCGGGCCGATGCCACAGCCGGCAGTAGAGGCGCGCTGAAGGATCGTTCCATTCGATTTGTTCTCGACCCTTCTTTTTTCCTATTATTGCTGTCATTGGTGCTATGATGGTTGAAAATTGGGCAACAAACCTACGGTAATAGGAACAAAGACCAATAAAACCACGTAGCTGTTTAGCTGTTGTAGGACGAGGGAAATTTTTGATACATTCAAGCTTTTGTGGATCAGTTTGTAAGCCACTCGCTCCTATAACATAGCCTAGATATTTTAATTCATCCTTGCAAAAATCACATTTTTGAGGGTTGATGGTTAGACCAGCTTGCTTTAGGGTTTCATAAACGTCATTTAGAATTTCAATATGGCGGTTAAAATTACCTGTGGCCACCAATAAATCGTCGCAGTAGGAAAAGATTTCCTCTCCATACCTATGACTAAATAAAGAATCAACTAGACGTTGAAGTTCAGACCCAGCATTGGATAAACCGAATGGCATCCTTTTAAATTCAAATAAACCCCTATTGGGAACGACGAAAGCTGTCTTTTGACAAGATGTACCCGTGCCATCCTCATTGTCATTATCGCATAATTTTAGCTGCCAATAGGCGGCGGATAAATCAATAGAAGTTAAGAATCGAGCTCCTTTTAAATTGTCCAATATAGAACTTATGTAAGGTAATGGATATGAATCTTTGATAGTTACATCATTAAGTTTTCTTGCGTCTAAACAAAATCTGAGTGAACCGTCTTTCTTAGGAGTCATAACTACAGGATTAGACCATTGTGACCTTGAAGGAGCAATAACACCAAGCTCTAACATTCTGTCAACCTCCTCATTGAGAGCTTGTAGTTTGACAGGAGACATAGGGTAGTACCTTTGTTTAATAGGTTGACCTTGGGTAATGATTTTATGTTCTATTATGTCAGTTTTGCCTAATCCTTTTTTATCGGTTGAAATTAATGTAAACTTTTCAATTACTTTATTGAGTTGTGCTGCTTGAGAAAAAGATAAATTACTTCTCGGAATCAATGCACATATCTCATCGATGGACTCTGGTTCCGTAGGACTATTGTTATAGGCGACTATTTCAAAATCATTTAAATCATTAAAATTCAATACTTTAAACAAGTGTATAAAATCCATTCCTAAAATAAAATTTTGTTTAATTACTGGAATAACTAAAAATTCAATCAGATGAGTCATATTTTTAAAAGATACTGGAAGTGAAATTGTGCCAATGACCTTAACAGCTGATCCATCAGCACAGTTTGCTTCTGTGTGTGATCGCTTTAAATTAAAACCTAATTTCAAGAAATGACTATGCTGGTTGTTACCGATTACAGATAAATTAGCACCAGTGTCTAATAGACCATGATAACTATGGTTATTTATTTGAAACTCAAGAAAAAATCTATTATCACTTATTACCGTTGAGACTTTGGGAGTGACCGTTCCAAGTTGTAAAGTATGTTTTGAAAAAGTGTGGCTCACTCCCTGGCTTTTGAGTTTTTTTGAAAATACCTGTTATCCCGTTTTTTATGTTGATTTTTTACTGGGTGACAGGTTGGGCAATTAGCCGTGGTAACATCTAGTTTACCGCATTTGAAACAAACAATTCCAGGAATGCGTTTACATTGCCTAAAGTGATGACCAGTCTTTTTACATTTTTGGCAGACAACTGTGTTATTTATTTTTGAATTAATTACGGTGATGCTTTTATGTTTTTTGGCTTCTGGTTTGTGAAGCAAACCAGCATAGGCTTGTTTGATCTCATGACCAGCGACACAGCCTCCACCTTCAAGGGCGCTCGGACGAATGACCAACTTTCCAACGCAACTCGTAGGTTATAGGGAGACCGAAAAAAATGCGAAGGTTATCGATTAGCAATTGATCGTTCAAATCTATAATCGATTGTTAATAAATTTAATGTTGTAAATCATAACTTGTTTACTAAAATAAAGTGCTTTTATTGTTAATCAAAAACATCCATGTTCAATAATTTTATGCTCAGTTATTACTGAGTATAAGTATGCTCAGTGATCACGATACGATTGCTAACTGAATATTGATAGAATCGATGAATCCATCAATTGTGTGGATGCGCGGACGCCACTGATGTTTGTTTTTTTTCTTACTGAAAATAAGGTTTTAATATTTACTGAAAATAACCCGTGCAACGTAATGAGAATAATTTTCTGATTACAATGATACCAATAAGTCGTAATTTAGTTCAGTATTTACGGAGATATAACGATAAACACTTTTTACAATGGACCGTTGTTTACTATCATGTTTTCAGGCAAAGCAACGATTCCAGGAATGAATTAATACCTAAAATGTAATCAAGGATATGTGTTTAATCGTATTTAATAGTTATTTAATCACGGGGAATATTATTTCGTAAGATTTGAACATTGGTTGTTCTGTGACGTCATCCCATACATTGATTTACAAGTAAAGTTGAGGAAAGTCGTGTACCACGACAACCTATAAGCGACATATTCTGGACACTTTTGCTTCTCACTGATGTCATTTATTGTGTTAGTTTTATATAACTTTAATGTAATTAAGTAACGCTTTTTTTTATATCTTTAAGCTTCTTTTTATATCTTTAAATTCCCTCGTTTAGAGCCACATGTATTTGCATGCCGTGGTAGCCTATAATTAAGACAGCATTTAGCTTTAAGTATATTTAATATTGTTAGTTATACTGTTTAATGTATGTCTTGCTGGTCATCCTATAAATAAATAAATAAATCCCATAATACAGGTTAACCTGGGACTCCTGGAAATTCTTGGCCGAGGATCCATAAAGCATTCAAACCCACAGCTAGTGTAAGCGGTCAGGTGAAGTGATCATATTATTCTGATAACCTATGGGACTGGAAACGGATGGCAAGCAAAGCGTCAAATAAACATGTTATGAGTCACAGTATTGTACTTCCAATTTCAAAATGCATTGTTAAGATAATTGTGTGTATTTCGCCATTCCTAGATTGCGACATGTGTATGCATATCGTTTACAATATTAATAAGGGCATTTGACAACAACTACGTTAATATTTAATTTAAAATAAGAAAAGAGGGAGTTACCCGTGCGTGTTTTTAATTTTAACCCCCGACGGAAAAAGAGGGGTGTTATAAGTTTAACATGTGTACACACATTTTACAATGGACCGTTGTTTACTATCATGTTTTCAGGCAAAGCAACGATTCCAGGAATGAATTAATACCTAAAATGTAATCAAGGATATGTGTTTAATCGTATTTAATAGTTATTTAATCACGGGGAATATTATTTCGTAAGATTTGAACATTGGTTGTTCTGTGACGTCATCCCATACATTGATTTACAAGTAAAGTTGAGGAAAGTCGTGTACCACGACAACCTATAAGCGACATATTCTGGACACTTTTGCTTCTCACTGATGTCATTTATTGTGTTAGTTTTATATAACTTTAATGTAATTAAGTAACGCTTTTTTTTATATCTTTAAGCTTCTTTTTATATCTTTAAATTCCCTCGTTTAGAGCCACATGTATTTGCATGCCGTGGTAGCCTATAATTAAGACAGCATTTAGCTTTAAGTATATTTAATATTGTTAGTTATACTGTTTAATGTATGTCTTGCTGGTCATCCTATAAATAAATAAATAAATCCCATAATACAGGTTAACCTGGGACTCCTGGAAATTCTTGGCCGAGGATCCATAAAGCATTCAAACCCACAGGTAGTGTAAGCGGTCAGGTGAAGTGATCATATTATTCTGATAACCTATGGGACTGGAAACGGATGGCAAGCAAAGCGTCAAATAAACATGTTATGAGTCACAGTATTGTACTTCCAATTTCAAAATGCATTGTTAAGATAATTGTGTGTATTTCGCCATTCCTAGATTGCGACATGTGTATGCATATCGTTTACAATATTAATAAGGGCATTTGACAACAACTACGTTAATACTTAATTTAAAATAAGAAAAGAGGGAGTTACCCGTGCGTGTTTTTAATTTTAACCCCCGACGGAAAAAGAGGGGTGTTATAAGTTTAACATGTGTATCTGTGCTTCTGTGTATATATTTCTTTATTTCATTATCAATTGCTTCCATGTTGTACATTTTAAGGTGTTAACATATTAATTAATTGTATCTCTGTTCCCAAATGAATGGACCGATTTTGATGCGTTTTTTTGTTAGAAAGATACATGATCGAGTTGGTTCTTAGCCATAATTTTTAAAGAGCTGTTCATGTCTCCATAATTAAGAGTTTCTGTAGCTTACAATAGATGCTAGCTGCTGCTTACATTTACCAGGGAGGCCGAATGCTTGTGTACCACTCTAGCGATAATAAAATTTATTTCAAGAAAAAGGACTACATTACAAAGTTGTCAAAAAACAAGCTAAAATGATTTCCTTGACTTGTCGCAGTCATGCGAATGTGAATAGTCAATTTTACCAATTACAATAAAACAAAATCTGTACATGGTAGATACCTCATATAGTCTAAGAGAAAGATCTAATAACAAATTCGAGAAGATACATTAGACATTAGAAATCTTACGTGATGGGGTAGTAATCCGAAGTTACATAAGCCTTCACTTATTGCCTAAGAGATTTAACTGTCCATTTAATTGCGGGTGCAACTAATAAATTCCACGGCGTCTATTCGGCTTAAGCTCCAGTTCCAATTAACCAGATTGAGGGAGTTAACGATGTGCGCTAAAACGGTTTAACGTTCAATTTATACGTCGACGGTAGACGCTGGCTGAATGTCCGTTGTGTGCTCCCATGATTTATGATCTGTTTGCGTTGCATATGCATGTAACCATGTACACCATATGCATATAAGCATACGTGTAGTCGGCACTTGCTTTCCAATCGGGAGGTACGGGGTTCGAAACCGCCATGTACCAATGTGTTTTTCGTTTGCGGATTTCATATAAACATTTGTCTGACGCTCCTACGGTGCAGAAAAACATCGTGAGGCAAGCTGCATACATCTGAGATTAAAATTTAATGGTGTATGTAAGGTCGACCAATCCACACTGGGCTAGCGTGGTTGACTAAGGCCTAATCACCCTAACATATAGGGTAGGCTCGAGCCCTGAGGAGGCCACAGCTCGTGGGGAGACTGTTGTTGCGGTGTCTCTCGACATCCGCAATGCATTCAACAGCCTGCCCCACGAGTGTCCATACGTGGGCAATGGCGGCAGGTGTGCCTCAGGGTTCCATACTTGGTCCTCTACTGTGGAACCTGGGGTACAACTGGGTCCTGCGAGGCGGCCTTCTTCCACGAATGAAGGTCGTCTGCTTCGCCGACGACACGCTCGTCACGGCGAGAGCTAAAACGGGGAAGGAGGCGGCCCACCTTGCGTCGGTCGGCACTTCTTTGGTTGTCCCACCGGGGCTCCGAGTCTGAGTGGAGGGGGTACGTATACCGGTCGAGGCGCATCTCAAGTACCTCGGCCTGGTTCTGGACCCCCGATGGAGTTTCGAGGAGCATTTTAAGCTCCTCGCTCTACGGCTGTGCGCCGCCGCAGCCGCACTTGGACGGGTCCTCCCTAATGTGGGAGGACCAGGATCGGCGTGCCGTCGGATCTATCACGGGTTGATAAGGTCGATGGCACTATACGGAGCCCTGGTATAGGCGGAGTGCCTCTCCCTCCGTACGGTGGCCCTGCTGCGACGTCCGCAGAGGGTCATAGCAACCCGGGCCGTGCGAGCTTATCGCACGGTCAGCCACGGCGCGGCCTGCGTTTTTGCGGGCCAAACGCCGTGGGATGTCGATGCACGCGTCTATTCGCAGGTGTATCAGCATCGGGTTGCTGTTCGAGAACGGGGGGGACGATCCGCTCCACAGGAGGTGGAGCGGGTTATTACTCTGGCGCAGAGGGAGACTCTGCGCCAGTGGGGTGAGGCACTCGCCTCCATAGCTACCGGCCACCGGACGATCGAGGTGATTCGTCCGGTGTTGGAGAAGTGGGCTGGGCGCCGGCATGGTGCAGGTACTTACCGGGCATGGCTGCTTCGGTCACTACCTGCACCGGTTCGCCCGTCGGGAGGAAACGCCGCAGTGTCATCACTGCGACGCTCCCGACGACACTGCTGAGCACACACTATTAGTGTGCCCGGCTTAGATAGGATAGGCAGGCGAAGACGGGCATTCGCACAAGCTATGCCCGTCTAGTGACCCTGCCGCGGAGGCCTGCGTGCAATTGGCCCCGTGCACGCCGCCGTAAGGCCCTCCGTCTGGGGATTGCCCTGGTGTTCTCGGGCAATCCCCCTTGGCGATAGCCCGACCGGTTGGTCGGGCTTGCCCGGGCGCGTGGGTAGTGGAGTCGCAGTGTGGACCTTACCTAGCGCGCCCAAAAGGGCAGGGAGAACACCGGGGGGTTTTAGTGGGTAGGCCTAGCACTCTGCCCGGAGAGCCCCACACACGCTCGCCGTGTAGCCAACGGCGGGTACGGTGCGGTTACGCATTTCCCCCGAGAAAAAAAAGGGTAGGCTCGAGCCCCTCGGTGGAGACGTATATGAGCTGTGATGATGATGATGATGCGTGTAGTCTGTGCACGGGGATAAATGACCATTTTTATTCCTATAATATTTGATGTATGCATATAGTCTATACGACATACGTAAGATAAATATGACCTGAAATACAAAAGGAACAATTTTTTCAGGATGTGCATATGAGTTTGTATTAAAACTTGGGACAAAAAATGATCGGCGGGCCCTCTGGCCGGCGTCAACTTCATCCGCTCGCGGCTGCTGCTGGAGGGCGCCTCCGAAGGGGGCCACGACCTCGTCTTGCAGGTACGGACGGACCCCCGAACCATGCGCGGGCCATACTACACAGTGGCCAAATAAAATCGTAGGAATCGCCAGGACGTTGTGCTCCTGACCTCTCGCTGCCGAGCGTAGTAGTGGCCATGCTCCGCGGCGAGGCGGAATGGGAGGCTGTCGCCTCCTTCTTCTGCGAAGACGTCATCTCGCAGAAGGAGGCTGCGGATAAGGATTGGGAGGAAGATCCTCAAGCCGCTCCCCTCCGCCGCAGATGAAAAGGCAGGCGTAGGCGGGCATTCGCACAAGCAATGCTCGTCTAGTGACACTGCCCTTCTGCTCCTGCTCGAATGCACGGTACACGGTTGGTCCCGTGCACGCCGCCGTAAGGTTCTCCGTCTGGGGATTGCCCTGGTGTTCTCGGGCAATCCCCCCTGGCGATAGCCCGACCAGCATGGTCGGGCCTGCCCGGACGCGCTGATAGTGGTAGTCGCATTGTGGACTCTACCATGTGCGCCCACAAGGGCAGGGAGAACACAGGGGGGTTTTAGTGGGTAGGCCTGGCACTCTGCCGGACCAACCCCACACACGCTCGCCGTCTAGCCAACGGCGGGTACGGTTCGGTTGCCCATTTCCTCCCTAAGAAAAAAAAGGATGTTGTGCTCCTACAAATGTATGATTAAAGATTCAGAGCGTTCAGGTAAAAATGGAATATTTAAAAAAATACATACAAAAGAATACATTTTATGCAATACAGTCCCTACAATCCCTACATGGTCGCCAATGTACGTTGCCAACTTGTGACATAACATAATAATATCATGTCACAGTACCCAGTAATTTCACTGCCTGTCTTACGCTTCAAACCGGAACACAGCAATGCAAGCACCATTGGCTTGGCCGCAGAAATAGGTAATATAGAGATACCCGCACAGCAGACTCTGGTACAAAGTCTCTTTCTTGTTTTGTTTTATGGATGTAACATAGAATATTTCTTCGTAACTTTTTATGGTTTTCCATTAACATTACTGTAGGTAAGGATGCGGGCTAGTGGGGAGGAGTTTCTGTATTACTTATTATTATTCGTTATTAGTTAGTATAAACTTGGCAAATTGTAGTCTTCAATCTGGACAACCCCATTTTAAAGTTACGCCTATGCCCATAAAAAATCTTTGTTGTGAGAATACATATCAGCATACCATACATATACAATATGAAAATATTACTAGTATTATTACTAGTAATATTACTTACCTATGTATGAATACAGTATTTCTCTACGAATACTAGAAAAAACTGTATTCATACGTCTTCTTAGAAGAGGTCTACTTGTCAACGTATTTTGTTTATACGTTCCATAAGTTCTGCACATGAATTAAAAACTCCAAAAATTAATTCTTACTTTGAATAAATTCTTTTGATACAAGTGTATCATAAAGTAGACCTAGCAATTACCAAGAATAACCTTATTTGATCATCCCGATTTCAAGGAGTAAATAGGAAAAATAATAAACCCCAAGCCAGTAAATTACATAAAAAGGGAAGCCCCTGCGTGACTGACCATTTGAGTGAAAAACTTTTTGTCGGTTTGTCGGTCGCACTCCCCAGCTTATGCTTTGATGCGCCGCGGTTGTTATAGGACCCTTAGGGTGTTTATATTGACTCAAATTGTGGTTCGGATTCTACAAAACCCCCGTGTTCATATTGTGATGCTTAAATGTTTAATGTGAGGTGATCTTAGAGAATTTAAATTTAAATTAATTTATTTTATGCAATAAAAAATAGCTGTTTGCTTTGCATGGTTTCAAACTCTGCTTTTTTCTGGTAAACTTTATTCCATTCCTTTGAATAGTTCAGATAATTATTTTACTTACGATTGATGAATCCCGATTAAATTAATTTCCACTTAAGTTACTATCTAGTAAATAACCAAAAACATAGATGTGGCATGTAGCAAATCAAATAATATACTCGTAGCTCTGACTTGTTTAGTAGCGTATTTTTCTGCTACACAAAATATAATATTTGTGCAGCAGAACAAAAAAGAATTAAGAGTAGGTGTACGTTCATAGCGTTAGTAGACACATAATAATAATATAAAGTTAGAGCAAAATAAGACATAAAAAAATACGCTCAAAAAGTCACGTCAAAAGCTTGGAAACATTATCTAACAATATTATGTTTGTCAATAGATCGCTTCGTAGACAAAATCACAATTAAAAGCATAATTACAACACAAAACACAAAATTCACAATTAAAAGCATAATTACAACAACTCTGTCAATTGTAATTGTATGACAACACGGTTAGCGCAGAGGTCTACTGCGCAACGGGTCGCCGCCGGTTCGATTCCCGTACGGGACAAATATTTTGTACGGCCTACAGAAATTTGTTCCGGTCTGGGCGTATGTGCATGTGAGATTCTATGTTTGTAACTGCACCCACGACACAAGAGAAAAATCCTAGTGTGGGGCAACATTTTTTTTTTCATAAAATGTAGCTACGATAAACCTGTAGCTGTAGCTACGTATAGTTGTAGACAAAACTGTAGTACGTAGTATTTCGTAGCACGCAAAGCTTAGCTGCTACGGAAGATTCCGTAGCGAAGTCGTAGCAAAAATAATTGGAACTTTATGCTTTTTTGTAATTTAGTTATTACTTGGAAAATTGTGCAAATTAAGCGATTTGTAGTATTTCCCCGGGCAGCCCGAGTGACCAGCCAATTTCAGCTGTGAAACTGCTAGATATGTTTATTTATTTATTTATTTTATTTGGCTTTTCAACAATAAGTACACCCTTACAACTAGAATTACAATCAATGAGAATTACAGTCTAAGTGCCTTATCACTTAAAGAAAAGCACTGCATGTACCAAAGATGTGTGCATAATGCGTATTTAATATACGCGTTCGCTAAACATGACGTTAATCGTCCAAAAAATATAAATGGGAACTGTAAAACTTTAACTTATTACAAGGCCAGAACAGCCTTTTTGATACCAGGTATTGAAGTATAATTTAAGTCAATAGCAGCTTCATAGACTTTGTACAATGCATACATTCTGGGTAACGAGCTATGCTTCTTTAGGTTAGTGTAATGTTCTGGTATGGCAAACAATTTTCGATTCGAATTGCGCGGTAAGTAACGTGGCAAATTAAATGAAACTCTATTGAGCAAGTCGGGACAATTAAGGAAACCTGCTACAAGTTTTTTAAGGAAAACTAAATCCAACATCTCTCGACGCTTTTCTAACGAAGACATCCCAAAATACCTCAATCTATCACTATATGCCTTAAGTTTTTTGCCCATTTTAGATGCATATGTTAAGTGCCACAGGAACCTTTTTTGTAACCGTTCAATTCGTGTTACGTGAACACCATACCCTGGAGACCAAACAACACTACAGTATTCTAGGTGACTTCTGACTAGACAGTTGTACATAACTTTTTTTGTACTGGGTCTGTTGAAATCTCTACACTGTCTAAGAACAAAACCTAACATTTTTGATGCCTTTAACACTACCTCATCGATGTGCTGTATAAAATTTAATTTCCTATCAAAGCGAACACCTAGATCACGAATATTATTAACTTCTTCTACTATTTCACCATTCAAATTATATGTTGTGGGTACAATATTCTTGTTCCTTGTGAATTTTATGTGCTTACATTTCTTTACGTTTACTTGTAATTTATTGGTCTTACACCACTCTGTGAATCTGTCCAAGTCTTCTTGAAATATTAACGAGTCTCTATAAATCGTGATTTTTTTGATCGCCTTAAGATCATCAGCAAACAAATATATATCTGAGTTTCTAAAGCATTTGTAAATATCATTAATAAATATTACAAAAAGGTTAGGACCCAAGTGAGATCCTTGAGGAATTCCTGTAGTAGCTTTATAAAATTCTGAACTACAATCATTCACCACCACCCTAAGCATCCTTTCAGAAAGATAAGACCCAAACCAACTCAACAAGGGATCCGACACTCCATACAGTTGTAGTTTTTTGATAAGTATTTGATGATTACCAGTGTCGAATGCCTTGCTGAAATCAGTGTAAACGGCATCAACTTGGACTCGGGTATCCACAGCATCAACTATACTCTCAGCGTAAGTCACCAAATTGGTTGCAGTCGACCTGCCCTTTAAAAATCCATGCTGACTTGCTATTAATAATTGAGACATGTGCCACGATAGTATGGGACATATAAGAACTTCAAACACTTTCGCTAGTACCGACAATATAGCTATGGGTCTATAGTTAGCAACATTAGTACGATCGGCATCCTTATAAACAGGTACAATTCTAGTTTCCTTCCAAACAGACGGAAAGATGCCCTGATTTAATGATGTATTAAATATCTGCATCAAAGGATAGGATATGCCACTTGCAACGCTGGACAGGAAAATTGGAAGCAAATCATCAGGGCCCGCACCCTTACCTTTATCAAGATTTTCTAAAGCGTATTTAATTTTACTTTCAGACAGCGTTACATGACTCAGAATAGTGTTATTCAAACAGTTATCAGTATTATCTACCGCATTAACATCTACACGTTCATCCAAATTTGCAACATAAACCTTGGAAAAGAGGGAAGAAAAATATTTACAAATATCATTTGAGTTCTCTGAGCTATCCACACCATCAGTCATTATGCGTGGGTAGTTGTTGGACCCTCCTCTTTTCATCTTTAAATAGCTCCAAAAGTACTTTGGGTTAGAAGAGATTTTAGCCTCAACATCAGACATGTATGCCTTGTAACACGAAACAGCCATGCTGTCACATCTTTTCTTAGCTATACTTAGGGCAAGTGCATCCATCGGGTTATTGTATTTTTTTACTTTTAATCTCAAACAATTTTTTTCCTTTAATCTTTTAATTAAGTCTTTTGAAAACCAACATGTTCTTCAGAATTGATTTATAAAAAACAAATATTAGATAATAATTGGTAACATCTAAAGGCACACTCCATCGTAGTTCTAAGACCTCACTTTGAAACAAATTCCGGTTTTATCTACTTCAATATTGTGAATTCCGAACTCTTTGATATTACTAGCGCCAAAATGATGGGTCCATTTTGGCGCTAGTAATATTAAAGATAAAGCGTGCATCTCAAGTCAAATTATTTCAGCAATATGTAATTGACGCAAAAAAACTTGAAATATGGAATAAGGATCCAATATATTGCTGCTGATGCTACTCAAGGGAAGGAAGGGAACGTTTATCTCTAACTAAACGTCAGTAGCATTATACTCGTACATTTGTCTGTCAGTGTGACGTGTCAACTTTCTGTTCCTTTATAATTTGACTAGCTAGAAGCAAGGAACGCAGACGGAGTCTTCTTCATCTGCGTTCCCCAAGGAATGCACTAATATTCAGGATAAAAAGTAGCCTATGTTATTCCCAAGCGCTTAAGCTATCCCTATACCAAATATCATTAAAATTAGTTCAGTGGTTTAGGCGTGAAAGCGTAACAAACAAACTCACTTTCGCATTTATAATATCAGGTGAGCCAATATTATTATGAATCCTAATAATCATATTGAATCCCCTAGTCTGTTTCGGGAGATTACTATACGTCTCCGAGTTAACCCTTTCATGTAAAAGAAATATTTGCGTGCCAGTTTTATAATACAGTTTTTTGCAGATAAATATTTGATGGATTTTAGTTTGAACATTAATACATTTAAATATAGAACACGACTGAAGTCTAAGTGATATAACATTCTACCAGTGTTATTCTTAATTTTTCTTAATTAATAATTGTTATTTTAATTTTGTATAATTAAATTTATATTTAAATTTTTTAATTATAATTCAATTGTTATTTCTTAATGTGTTTTTTTACATCGCCTTAAATTTTTTAGTCCATCTATTGCATGTCGCATTACACAAAAAACAAGAGATCTTTAATTTCACTACTTCAAATAGGTCAGGATTGGTCTATGAGGTAGATCTTCGACTTTAAATCTGTGAGGCAGTGGGCCGATCCTGGTGTAGAGCGCTATATTTTTCACAATTTTTTATTTTTTTACGGTTTTGTTTTTTATTAATAAGTTGTTTATTTCTAATTTTCTTTTCAGAAGAAAGAGATCAAGTTAAGATTAAAATGTAATTTTATTTAATACCATGAATTGAATAATTTTCCGAAATTTTTTCCGTTAAATGCCTACGATTAATTATTAAAGTGAAACTTAAACATGTGAATTATGACTCTTTCCAAATTGATGAAAAATGTAAAGGGAGGATAAAACTTGCTGAGTTTCTTGCCGGGACTTCTCAGAACAAGGCCTCCTGGTAGACTCTTGAACCATTGGCATCAAAATTGAGGTTCTTAAATGTACAAATTGTATCTAAGTGAATAAAGAAATTTTGGCTTTGATTCGAAAAAAAGTTTCACCTGCATCGTGATTTCATAAAAATACACACAATGATTTTTTATTTACATGATTTCTCAGAGCATAATTTTATTAACGCCTTGCTAGTTTATGTGCTGTATAAAACCTATACTAACACCCAATTTCTGAAAGGCTGTTCAGTGATAAAATTAACTAATAAGCTGTCAATCTAATGCGAACTATGAATTGAGTTGCTGAAAGCTAAATCAACTTATCACTGTGTTAGTTGACACAGCTGTCAAATTTATTGCAAAATTATAAGGGAAAGACCCATTTTGGGTTTCCAAAATACACAGGAATAAAACAAAATATATGATTTCAGCAATGTGATCGTGTCTAAAAATATTTCTCACGAAAAATAAATTTTTTAGAGATAAGTAAATTTTGACTAACCAACGTTTCGGAAACTCAAATTGATTTGACACTGCTGTTAAGATGACATGGATTTTAGTTGAACAATATTTTGATCAGCCTTTCAGAAACTGGGGGTAAGACTGGTTAATCTCAATAAAAAACATCTGCCAGCCAACCCTAGCAAGTATTTACTTACATTGTTAAAATCGTGTCACGTTTCAAAATATATCCCAGAGAAAAATAATAATATTCCACCGAGTATCTCATTGCGAACGTGTAAATTTTTCGGTTCTTCTTTCTGTCCCTCCGTCCATTGTGATATGATATCGGTACAAATTGAATTGTTATACGTAGCGCGGCTTGTTTGGCTCGCATGTACGGACGCCATCAAGGATTTTCTTCACAAGTATAATTCACGTGCTCAGAATGGACTCAATAATGCGTTTTAACTATTTCGCCGCAATAAACCTTATTATTTGTTGCTCGTTAAACATACAGACGAAAGAAACACAGAGAGGGTGTGTACATAGTTGGGGTAGTCCTTAAAAGATATCTCTTGCAGTTAACTCCACTGGGTGTTTTGTGACAAAATTCAAAATGCGGGAGATATAAAATGCTGTGGATGTGATGATGAAACAATTAGATGAAATAAATTATAGTACGAGAATATTGAACAACATAAATAATGCGAACGAAGCTGAAATCACGACAAAACAAATCATCAAACCCTATAGCACTATTAGTTATTAGTTATATTACGCATTCCTTCAGGTGTTCATTAAATTTCAGGATAAAAAGTAGGCTATGTCTTTTCTTAGGACTTAAGCTATTTCTATAATGAATTTCATTATATCTGGCTCAGCAATTTAGGAGTGAAACGTTACAAACCACCATAGTTACTTTAGCATTTATAATCATCATCATCATTTCAGCCAAGAGACGCCCACTGCTGGAGATAGGCCTCTCCCATGGATCTCCAAACTGATCGCTCGGGCTTTCACATTCAGAGGCTTCTGGCGACCTTCGCCAGAATTTATAATAAAATAATATATAATAAAAGTAAGGATATATATAAGGAATCTCTTCCTTGTATTAATTCATTCATCATTTCCGTGATAATGAGTAGAAGTATTTATTCTTTGATACTGGTATAATAATATAATACAACTATATAATTCGGATATGCTCTACCATAATTACGAATTCCGTGAATCTTCACGAAGCATGCCCACCCATCATTCTTATCACAATCAAACGAATCGCAGCGCTCTATTATAGTCGCAATAAAGCGATGGGTTTACGATCGCAGGGCCGATTCCATAAATAAACGAGAGCCGACCGAATCTAAACTGTGATTCGGAACTTTTTAAATATCGGGACGAAATGTAGTATATACCATCCTCAGGGCTTAAACTAAATCTATGCTAAATTTTATCTAAAGTACGACGATATTATAAAAGCACTGCCCTACTGCATTGCAGTGCATGCTCCACGTTCTCGTTAGCTGCTGTCCCCGAATGTCAGCTCACCTGGATCGACGTTTCCACCACTAACCCCTTTTTATTTACTAACTCATTTCGTAGTCATACACGGCGACGCTTCGACGTCACTAACACATGCATGGACTATGGCCCTACAAAGGCTGTATCGCGCCATTCCGCTAAATGGAAGTCTTTTCGAGAATTCAATGGTGATCCTTATCAATTCATATTATACTTTTCGTAAAATGGTCAACATTAAAATGAATTAAAAAAAGTGCCACTCCTTTTATATTTTGATTCTGCGCAGAATTTTTTACTTTTCGATAAAAACTAATGGAGTTTTACCGATTTTTTGTATCATTTATAAAATATTAAATACATTTGGAATTCCATTAAAAATTAAAATATTTTTTTGTTCCTAAATATTGTTACAAAGCTATAAAAATTTCACTAAAAGATTGCACAACGTAATAATAATGTGTGAATAGTATATAGCAATACTTAGCGTTTCATGAAACATTTTATTTATGGCAACATAAAGTTAGCAGTAACCCCGCATGCACGATGGAATAGAATTCCTTGCATACGATGTCGTGGGCAATATAAATAAATGAATTGAAAAATAAAGTCAACTTCGACCAATCACCACGCATAGGTGTGCCGATGCGTGACGTCGCACTTATCTGCTGCATTTGACAACAGAGAAGTTCAAGCGTGATTTGGTGGAATCGACCCTACAGAACCAGCAGTGTCACCTGGCGTTGCTTTAGTACTAGCTCTTAATGCTTCGTTGTTATGCGCTATAAGCCATTTATGATTGTGAATATTTAACGAAGATTATGTTCTGTGTGTCTGTACGTGCTTGTATATACCTACCCGGCTTTGCATTTGATAGTTGCTGTAAATATTTGCGGAATGGCCTTAAAACATTCACTGCTGAGTTTATCATTATATTGAGTCAATCGTAAAAAGTTTAAATGAACATTTCAGACCTTTATTAGAGGCTATGTACTTGAGTCGTTTGCGAGGGTAGCACCATCTTACCTATTTCTGAAGAATAGCAGCCTTGCTTGCATGTCCTTGTAAAGTTACTGGATGGATACTATGACTACTATATATTTTTGACCGACTTCGAAAATGGTCGGCTGTATCTATTTTTTTTGTATGTTCACCGATTACTCCGCCATTTGTAGACCGATTTTCAAAATTCCTTTTGTAGTCGAAATAGTAGAGTAGATACCCCCGAGGTAGTCATGATTTGATGATCGTATCCCATGAAAATCAAGGAAAATCCTTGAATTTAATAGGAATGTCCAACGTGTTTCATGTTTATGTTGAAGATATTCAGGTATTTGCATCTGGTTTCATCATATCATGTTACTAAGCTTATGATGGAAGGTTTCTGGTGGGTTAGGAGTTCGAGGTTAGGAGTTTGAGTTCGAAATCGTTCAATACTGTTAACAGTTTGCCTTGGCTCAAATTCTAAAACGCATGTATTATTAACTAAAAAGATTGAGAAAATTATTGACAAACAATAAAACCGGCTTAAAAACACCAAAAGTTTTAAATAATATAAGAATACATATAACATCACAGTTTATATTGAAGTAGTTGCCAAGCAATGGTCACCTGGAAAGTCTTAAAAAATGAAAAGGACAATTAATAATAGTTACTTAAAATTTGGCACCAACTTCAATATAAAACTGAGATGTATATATTTCTATATTATTTATGACTTTTTGGTGTTTTTGAAGTCGGTTTTATTTTTCTGTAAAAAATATGTCACAATTTGGTAACTTACACTGCGGAGCTTGTAGGTGTTACATATTTTCGGAGCTCGCACGAACCTGTGTGCTACAGATGACTGTAGGTACTAATCACAATTGGCGTTATTCTGTTAATCATTACGTTTTTATCGTGTCTCGATAATGTATCAATGAAACTGCTTTTGTAATTTTTATACGCTTTTCGTGGTGCAGTTTATTTTTAAAAATCGGATGAAAGTGAATCTACCGCACATACGGAGTGATAACATCGCAGTTCTCCAGTCCGCCTGTGACCACGGTCGGTGTGACCCGGCCGAAACGTCAGGCAATTTAAAAAGGTAATTTTATCGCGTTAATTCCCTGTTTCTTATTCATATTAATCATGCAACGCGAAAGTTTTAAAGTGTTTTAAAGTTAGGAAGTCACTTCAAATGGAAAATTATATTATAATGTTAACCTCACATTTTTGTCTATCCATTTTTATTTTTACTTTTTAAACCAGATAACAATACAATTTGTTTTGAAATTGTGGCAAATGTTCATTTTTGCATCGAATTTGACTTCTTTAACTTTAGGTGAGCTTTTATTGATGTGTATATTAAGTTCATTGCGGAATAGTTATTTTCACTACGAGTTCCGACAAATGTCATCCCGAGCCGAAGGCGAGGGTTGACAGTCGGAACGAGTGGAAACGACAGTCCCGCACGTGTATTGAACAACTATTTTTAATACAGTTGCAAAAAATGAAACAATAAATACGTAATAACCTTATGTAGCAATGTACCTGCTTTTGGACTTTACAGGTAAAATACTCACACTCGCATTTTCAGCAATTAAACATAATTCCGGTGGTGTTAAATCAATTAATAAGTTATCAGAGTCACTCATTTTACAGAATTATTAAACTTTTAAGCAAATAACAACAATCAATAATCACGCAGAGAAAATTTTTGAAAAATGACGCCAAATATGTCGTCGTACGTACGCTCGTACACAGCAGTGACAAAGCAAATGCGTGCTATGTTTTACTTTCCGTGTTTTTAAAAGCAAGGTCTGGCCGTGCTTTTTGTTATGCTTTGCTTTTAGGCATGCTTTTACAATACAAAATCCGGTAGACCAGTCAGATTATTTAGGGCAATCTTAACTTAGCATACTAGAAAAAAGCAGGAAAAAAGCAAAATGTGTGTCAGATTCTAGACATTTGACATTTGGTAAAGAAAAAGCACTAGTGCGCAATGGTGGTCATCCCGCACGCTAAACAGCCCTGCAATATACTACTTTTTGAGCAACTGTATTAAAAAGTATGTTTCAAATAAGCTTTTTCGTTATCCTTATTATACAATGAATTTCCGATTAAAGTCTCGGCTTTCAAGTAATGGAAATGCAACTTTTGGCTCTTAAACTAGAGACCAAGGCAAAGCTACGAGAATGCTTCGGAATCACATCTAACATTCGGGCTACAGACGTGAAACGGCAACATATTAATGCAATAAACACGTATCGAGTAAGGAATTGTGTTAGGCAAAAATAAGATTGTATTTAAGGTTTAGTTTCTTTATTTTTTCCCGAAAACTCTGCCGTTTCAATAAAAATATAAAAAGTAAGACTGCGATTTTTCCATATTATATTTATATAATATAAATATAATATGGAAAAATCGCAGTCGTTTTTAATTTCTATATCCAAACTTACACAAGTTTGGATTTCATCAAAATTGCCTCTAGAACCATCAACCGCCCAGATCTTTTATCTTATCTCTCCATTAAAGTTCCTATCAAACCTTTAAGATTCCATACCTCCACTTTTTCTTCCCTATGCACATGCAAATTGTATGCAAAAGTCTTACTTTTCACGTGCAGCATTGCGACTAGTAATCTATACCTATAAAATGCTTTGTCCTGAATGACTGACTGCCTGATGGATCAACGCACAGCCTAAACCGCTGATCGTAGAGACTTGAAACTTGGAGGGTGTGTTCTTTGTATGACGTAGGCGTCCGTTAAAAAAGGATTTTCCGAAATTCTATCCCTAAGGGGGTGAAAAGGGGGGTCAAAATTTGTATGGGACAACTAGATTCCTTGGTCCAATCTACTTTAAATTTTGCATAAACACTCGTTAATAGAATCGATGGATAACATGTTTCATATTTTATTGAAATTCATCCCCTAATAGGGTGAAATGGGGTGGTAAAATGTGATATCGACATTATTGTCGTTTTCATGGTTTTTTGGGTCGTAGATTACGAAAATAACATCGATATCAAAATCCAACATGGCGGACGCAAAATACCATTATCCCTTGATGGGGTGCAATGGAGTTGAAGAGATACGATTCTGTATTAATTATCTTAATCGTATTTAAAATTGAAAGTATATAATAAAATCGTAGGGGTACAAAAATCTGTAATTGCGAAATATTAAGAAAAAAAATACACAGGTCGCCTTAAAATCATTAGCAAAACACGATAGAATAGTTTAAAAAAAATGTTTGTTTATTTGTCTGTTTGTCCGGAAAGACCTCCCAAACTACTGGACAGAATTTGATATGGCTTACACCACAATGCTTAAAATTTTCCGGAAGAACATTTAGGCATAATTTCATTTGTTTAAATTCACTTTAATTTTTAGTGAAAAAATACCCAAAAAAAATTTCGAACAATGGCGCACGTGGAATTATTTTGACAAGTCTGTGACATAGTGCAAAGAAAAATTTAATCTTTTCTGTTAATGGCTGTGCCCATATGGATTTCACCAACCAAGAAGTTTAGAAGTTTCAATTGTCTTTTTCTCATGTATTTCCGTGGTGGTAAGGCAAAAGGATCAAGCCATACAACCAATGTATAAAGCAATTTTTATGACAATATCACGTCACAAATATATTTGTAGGTTGGTTTAATTCTTGACCAATTTTCACAAAAACTGTACAATTTTTGAAATATTTGAAATGTTGAAAGTGATGATACCCTTTTCAAGTATATCTTTTTACATTATGACTAAGGAATCAAACTCTTTCATCCATTTAAAACTATTAAAAGTAATTGATTTATATAAAACATATCTGGCTGCAATGATTCTGGGTTACACGTGGGACTCTTGATCCTAATGTCTAAAATGATGGATCACATTTTTTTGCAACCACCCAAGGAACATGGATATTGAACGAAGGACCTGAAAACCTAGAACCTAGCCACGTTGACCTAATTCGACATGACTGCCGATAAAAGTTCGTTTCCAAACCCAGCAATATGGGTATCAAATGAAAGGCCTTGATGAGTAGAGCACTATGAACCTAGCAACATTGACATAAATTGAACATGGCCGCCGCTCAAAAAAAACGGATAAAAGTTTGTTTCCAAACCCAGCAATATGGGTATCAAATGAAAGACGTTAAAAAGTAGAGCATTAGGTACCTAGGAAAATCGACCTAAATTCAACATGGCGGCCGCTCAAAAAAAAAGGATTAAAGTTTGTTTTCAAACCCAGCAATATGGGTATCAAATGAAAGGCCTCAAAGAGTAGAGCATTATGAACTTAGGAAAATTGCCCTAAATTAAACATGGCCGCCGCTCAAAAAAAAGGATGAAAGTTCGTTTCCAAACTCGGCAATATGGGTATCTAATGGGTTTGGTCAGTAGAGCACTATGAACCTAGCAACATTGACATAAATACAACATGGCCGCCGCTCAAAAAAGGTGAATAAAAGTTCGTTTCCAAACCTAGCAATATGGGTATCAAATGAAAAGCCTTCAAGAGTAGAGCACTATGAACTTTAGAAAATCGTCCTAAATTTATCATGGCCGTTGTTAAAAAAACGGATAAAAATTCGTTTCCCAGCCCAGCAATATGGGTATAAAAAGAAAGGCCTTGATAAGTAGAGTATTAGGAATCTAGCAACATTGATGGAAATTCAACATAGCCGCCGCTCTAAAAAGGCGGATAAAAGTTCGTTTCCAAACCCAGCAATATGGGTATCAAATCAAAGGCCTTGATGAGTAAAGCACTATGAACCTAGCAATATTGACGTAAATTCGATATGGTCACCGTTCAAAAAAGGTGTATTAGAGTTAGTTTCCAAACCTACCAATACGGGCATTACATGAAAGGTCTTAAAGAGTAGAGCACCATGAACCTAGAAAAATCGCACAAAATTCAATATGGCCGCTGCTTAAAAAAACGGATAAAACATCGTTTCCAAACCCAGCAATATGGGTATCAAATGAAAGGCCTTGATCAGTAGAGCACTATGAACGTAGCAACATTGACGTAAATTCAACATGGCCGTCTCTCAAAAAAGGCGGATAAAAGTTCCTTTTCACACCCAGCAATATGGGTATTAAATGAAAGGCCCTGAAGAGTACCTAGAGCGTTGCGAACCTACGATAATTGTCCTAATTTCGAAATGGCCGCTGCTCAAAAAGGCAGAATAAAGTTGAATCATTATGGAATAAAATGGAGGAAAAAACTTAACACTGTGTTTTGAACTAAACACAAGCATTTTGGTGGCGAAAGGTAGTTTGCGGATACAGCTAGTTTAATATAATATCCAAGAATCTTGATAAAATAAAATGAAATATTGTTTTTTACAATTTTTTTACGGGTAGTATTTAAACGAGTGACTGTAAATGAAAATTTTAAGATACAAAAATAATTTATTTGGGTTATTGTATTACTAAGTCAGCGACTGACTGCGAATGACGATAAATCACAGAACAGTAACTTATAAACATTCATTCGAGTTACTTCAAATATAAAATGAGAAGCTTCATAATATTTGAGCGACCTATGTCCTGCATTTTTTTCAGTATTTGGCAAATTATTTATTTATGTTGAGCGGCATTTTATCTTAAATGAGGTGTTCCGAATAGAGAAACCACTTTGAAAAATACCATAATGAGCAGAGTACTTTGGCCCAAATTTCTTTGAAATCATTGTTATTAATTTTTGAAAATTAATAACGAGAGAAGGAGGGGAGCCACCCCCTGTACCACTCTCCCCCCTCTCGGTGATGCATAGTTTTCGAGATATTAATTTTTAAAACTTTCACAAACCTAATCTCAAAATGTATGGGAAAAGGTTGGGTTGTGTATAAATTAATCATGTTTGTGCCGCAACTTGAACCTATTTAAGAATTAAAAGATGTAAAGATTGGAAGATCTTTATAATATGATTTCAGTGGTATAGGTTCCCATAGAATAGTAGGTATAACGCTGCGCTCGCTTCGCTCGCTCCGCTACGCATAGTCATGCTCTGAACCTAACCTAACCTACAGTAGGCAATTTTGTCACCTATTTTCTTTTGTGATGGCGGGTTTTTTATACCGAGCCCCCCTGTTGGGGGGTTTTTTAAACCAAAAGATGCCATCTTTGTATTTCTAGTCGCTCACATAGTAATTTAGTCGCACGTTTAAAATTTTAATATCCAAAATCGATTATTCTAAACACACTTTTTGTAAGCTCATTCTGGATTTTATTATTAATTAATATTCGTCGTCAGTTTAGTTAATTTTTCGCTTACTCAAATTCATACCGCTCAAGTTATTAAAATAGTATCTCTTCATCAGTCGCTACTTGTTTTTTTATTCGATCGGTTTATTATTCCCCTTTTTTTTACTGCTGTGAATGGTCATTAAGCCTTTCGACCAGTTTTCTTAGAAAAAAATTCAAAAAATATTTCTAGGAAAAATGGATAATTATTGGTAAAATTTCAATGTATAACAAGCCTCATATTTTCGAAAATTTTATTTATTGGTCACCGTGGACAATTTCCACAGAGAAAAAAGATTTTCGTGGGAGAAATAGTATACCTCTTCTTTTATCTTTTATGCCAAAAAAGTTTGACGGGGTAGTTAAAAGCAACTGGAAAGAAAAGAAGACGAAAAGAGGAGGAAGACTATTAATGGTCACCCAACAAAGTCTTGACCAGGGCAAACGTTACTTTACTTGTGATATAATAACGCCGAACACACAATTGCACTACCAAGCGGCATAATGATATTTTTTAACATTTTGCTGCTGTTTTGGGGGGGTTGAAAAATTGGAAAGTAAGTTTGGCGATGTGCCCTCAGAACGTGGAAGTTTGCGGATTGCCGTTAAGCCCTTAAGCCTCGCTTGTCACGAGTTGACGTCAAAGGGTCTTTTTTAGAGTTTTTGTTTCAGTTTCACGATCATTGTCTGAGTTGAAGCTTAATTTTCCTTGAATATTTCGATGAAAAATTTTCCTACAGCTCATAGTATTATGTATATTTATTTTGTGAATATTAAAAATAATGTTTGCCTTATTCTGTTTGTTCCTAAAATAATCGTTAAAGAATGTTTTGATGTTTACATAGATTGACTGATTAATTATTCAGTCCCGTGAGAAGCACGATGGCACAGTGGCTTGTGCACAGCTTCTATTGCTAAAGTTATGTAAGATTGAAGGTGTTCAAGCTAACGATGGCTAATCCAAATTGTGAAAAGTCTCGAGCTACTTCGTGCTTTGGAAGGCACGCTAGTGTTAATAATAGTGGGTTCTATGCTACTCATGGTTTACTTCCGGTTGTGTTGGTTAATTGTCTCAACGGACTAATCCTAGTTAAGGAACTAGCCACTCACTGGCTTTCGTGAGGGGAAATCGGTCAGAAGTAGTATGTCAATCAATATGTCATAATAACTAATTATTATGACATATTGATTGATAAATTGTACAATTGTATATTTTACGATCGACCTGAGTTTCTCACACAAATATCAAGTAGTAACATTCCTTTTTCTACATCTATTACATGCCTTATGTATAATAAGTGAGCGTACGTGTTCAAACCAGGGTGTGTTGATGCGTATAATAACTTATATGTTTAGGTTAAGTGCATTCTAAAAGATTATATTTATAAAAAGATAAAATATTTTCAGTTTTATCATAATCTAAACTCAGTAGCCAAGTTGTAGTCACTTTATTACATTGATGCTTGTTAAGAGTATAAATATTGTTTATTCTGTTGTATCTATTATAAAGGTGTGATCTCAGAAAACAAAAAAAAAAAAAAACTTTGTACTGTGACTTTACATCCCTTGTCACAGGTTGGCAACGTACACTGTGGTTCTTACAATATCAAATTTCCACATTTTTAGAAACAACTAAATGCAGCCTAAATGTAAATTAGCTGCAAGACACTCAAGATAATCATCTTGAGAAATCAAAAACCAGTCTAAGCTCACAAAGAACAACGCAGAATGTTAGAAATATGAGTCCAAGCTTTTTGTCCGTGATGTAATCAGGCACTTTATAATACACACAGTATATTCACTCACATAACATTTTCTTTTAAAACGAATAATCTGCAAGTTACTGGCGACTCGCAATGAATTCCCTCATTCTTTTTCGCATTTCAAGTTTCATGCATTTCATTTTTCAATTGAAAAATAATATAATAACTACAGTTAGTAAACAAGTGATAACTCTAGGTACTCCCGTTTACGAGCGAAGTAATACGGTCCCCGGAGTTTTATCACTACGAACTTTATCGTCGCGTGCCCATATTTTTGCATGAGAAAAGAATTGAAAATTTTATAAGAGGAAATTCCTTCGTTGTTACTTGTCTTAACTGAAGAGCTTCGAGCTTCGATATTGGTTTAGGTATTACGTTTTATTTCTGTGTGGTGAGGTTAGGTTCTGCCTATTTAAGTAGATAGAACTTACATCCTTACATATTATAAAACAAAGTCCCCCGCCGCGTCTGTCTGTCTGTTCGCGATAAACTCAAAAACTACTGCACCGATTTTCAAACGGTTTTTACCACTCGTAGCGTGATTCTCGAGGAAGGTTTTAGTATATAATTTGTTAAGTTTTTGTTTTTATTTCTATGAACATTAACGATATTTGTTGAAGATGTCGGGAAAAAATAAATTAAGGCGAAACGTAGTTCGCGGGCACAGCTAGTTTTATAGATAAAAAGCACTTAATTTATCTTGAGCAAAAGATATGTTCGGAATAATAATAAAAGACTGGGTCTTAAAGAAGATATAGCAGTAACAGGAACCTAAAATATGTTCTTAAAATAACAATTAAATTGAAGGTTTTTTTCACACAAAATGGGGAAGCTATTGGCCTTCTCCACATGATGGTAAGAGTAGTAAATTTAATAACGAATGAAAACCTTTTCGTTACTTTGTGGTGATTGTATTTAATTTGTTAGTATTTAATTAGGAGCGTCGGTGGCGCTGTGGACTCGACACTGGCCTTCTAATCGGGAAGTCCGGGGTTCGATCCTGTCATGTACCAATATGTTTTTAATTTTTCGAATTTCATATTTACATTTGTTCGACACTCCTACGGTGAAGGAAAACATCGCGAGGCAACCTGCATACACCTGCGAAGAAGTTCAAAGGTGTATGTGAAGTCGACCAATCCGCACTGGGCCAGCGTGGTTGACTAAGGCCTAATCACCCTAACATAGGGTCCCTAACCCGAGCTCCTCGGTTGGGACGTATACGAGCTGTGATGATGATTGTATTTAATATCATTGTTGACGCCTCTACTCAAAGGTACATAAGGAGCTACTAAGGGACGAAAAATTGTAAAGTTTTCATGCTAAACACCATAAATACGTGTAGGTCATAGTATACCGGGTGTAACTGAACATCTAAATGGATCTTCAGTGCTTGTCTGAGACCTGGAACCCTAATAATTTTAGAGTTATTTCATTTTAAACTGAAAGCAAAAACTTTCAAGTGACAACCATAATCAGCTCTTAACACAAAAGAAATTTAAACACAAAATGACACGTGACAGACGTGAGCGTAGTATATCTCGTACGATTACGTAGGGCTGTCGGCACTTAATACTAAAAAAATAATTGATTTAGTTTGTACGGTTAAAAAAGTAGGTTTGTTAGCCCTAATATTTTTCCTACAGAATCTCTACTTCTAATGGATACATACCCTTAAATTTTATTGGGCGTGTTCAGTTTTATAGTATGTATATAGAAAATTTGGAAATAGCCAACATTTTAGTAGTTGTGCGATTGTTGCTATAGGTACCATAGATAAACCGGTCAAGTGCGAGTCGGACTCGCTCACCGACGGTTATCATAAAATTGATGATTGCTTTGTTAAAATATAAAAGTGCTGTACATGAGTGAGCCCAAATTGGACAATTTCCTATAAGTATTAATTTAAATTCTTTGCCATCAAACAAACTCCATATTACCCACTCAACTTAAATTCAACTGGCATTGCAAATAGTTATTCGCTCAATTTTGTTTGTCGTTGCAGTGTATTTGAACAAGAGCAGATCGGAGAAGCCTTTTAAAATATTACATGTAGTCTTATTAGGTCCTCGACGTCCCAAGAGGGAGCCAGAATAAAGTATTGAGATTTTATTTGACGAATTCTAAAAATCCCGTACTATGTTTTCAAACATACGAGTCGCTGTGAAAATTTGCTTAATTGGAATTTCAGCTATAGCGTTTTCATGAAAACATACAAGAATTAATCTAACATAATAATAACATCATATATTAATTTAAACAACTAGCTGGTTTGATCAAAATATCAGATACAATTCAGTACCCACTACACTTATACAACTTTGTCACACGAGATTTGAACACGATAACTATGAGCATTTTGCAATACTGTTGTTTAAAAAAGTTTCAACAAATATTACATAAATGACTTATGTATATAAATTTCTGTAACATATGAATAAAAATCAAAAGCTATTAATTGGAACAATAAAGGAAATTCTTCTTCATAGCATAATATTAACATTTTTTTATATCTTGACTACCTACATGACTCACCTTCGTTTTGTTGACGATATCGTAGTCATGGCTGAGACCGTGGAGGATCTAGGCACAATGCTCGAAGACCTCTGTAGAGTTTCTCAACTAATAGGCCTTAAAATGAACATGGACAAGACTAAAATAATGTCGAATTCCCGTGTAGTACCCACTTCTGTGAATGTTGGAGGCTCTACGCTGTTGACGAATATGTTTACCTTGGGCAAATAGTCCAGCTCGGTAAGTCCAACTTTCAGAAAGAGGTAAATCGACGAATCCAACTCGGCTGCGCAGCGTTCGGGAAGCTACGCAGCATATTCTCGGCCCATCTACCGCAGTGTCTCAAGACGAAAGTCTTCGATTCGTGCATGTTGCCAGTGATGACATACTGAGACGTGGCCGCTTACAATGGGTCTCATAAGAAGGCTCAAAATCACTCAAAGGGCAATGGAGAGGGCTATGCTCGGGGTTTCTCTACGTGATCACATCAGAAATTATGAGATCCGTAGAAGAACTAGAGTTACCGACATAGCCCAAAGAATGCAAACCTTAAGTGGCATTGGGCAGGACACGTCGCTCGCAGGACTGACGGCCGTTGGGGCGGAAAGGTCCTCGAGTGGGTTGGTAGGCCCCCCACAAGGTCGACCGACAATCTGGTGAAGGTTGCGGGAAGCCGCTGGATGCGGGAGGCGCAGAACCAATCGGTATGGAGATCCTTGGGGGAGGCCTATATCCAACAGTCTCTTGGCAGAAATGATGATGATATCTTGACTTTGCATTTTGATTGATTTTTTTCTCATACATGACTTTAAATTCTCTGAAACACGGCATTTCGTAATTGCGCATTTTTTCTCACGATCTCTCCGTCAATTTCTAGTCGACTAGACGATTGCGAATTGTTTCTCATTCGAGAACCGATGGTAGCAATCACTTCAATATCGGAACTATACCGTCTATACTCTTCAATATTTCAATCGGAACAAGAAAGTTCGAATCGAGCTGCCTTAAGTGATTAGTTCGATTTGGGAACGGCACAGCGAGACGTACCCAACTTTCTCGCCGAGAAATTATTCATCGGGAAAATCTACGTGTTAATTGATATTGAATAAGTTTTGCGAGTGCTGTGCTGAATGTTAGTTGGAAATTTTACATTACATGAAAACGTTGCACTTTCAAATCTTTCGAGTTATTGTTCTACGGCTGGACTAATAATACCGCAGTGTATTGAGCCGTTAAACTATGAAAGGTATTCTTCCAAGAATTTTAATAAAAAAGTTTGTTTTCACAAAACATACCTATTTATTACAGACTAGCTTTTGCGACTTCATCCACGTGGAATTAATAATTTAAGTAGTTTATTTTTTATTCAATTAGTTATTCTTCCCCACAACTCAATCTATCTCCATACCAAATATCATCTTAATTGGTTCAGCGGTTATTGATTCCCCATACATACTTTCACCCCCCTTTTAACCTCCTTAAATGATGATTTCTGCAGTAAAAACTATCCTATGTCTTTTCCCGAGACTCAAACTATATCTATATACAAAAATGTTCTGAATCGGTTCAGCAGTTTAAGTGTAAAGAGGTAACAGACAGACACTTCTATTATTATTACTAGGGATTCTAACAAATTGATACTCATCAAACTAAGAAATGATTTGTTCTTTGGGTTTTGGAATAAGCAAGAGCGGGTGTAGTCGATCTGAACTGAAAACCTAAGGTTCCATGCACCTTAGGTTTTCAGTTCAGATCGACAAAGACTTACTAAGATGCTGATATGCAGAACAGGTCAATTCTATTCTACTTGGATTGTTTAGTGGAGGGCTTCTGAGCCCACCTGGTTACAGGGACCGGAAAACCCCGATCCATCGTCGAACATCGTGAGGAAACCTGTATACACCTGCGAAGTAATTCAAAGGTGTATGTGAAGTCAACCAATCCGCACTGGGCCAGTGTGGTTTGACTAAAGCGTAATCGCCCTAATATGTTAGGATAGGCTCGTGCCCCTCAGTGGGGACGTATATGAGCTGTGGTGATGATGAGTCAGTTCCTGAGTTGTTGAAGAGTCCTGGGGCCCTACCATGATCGCTTATAGCATGGTTAAAACAATATTAAAACAGAGACACCGCTCTTGCTGCGAATAGCGCCATCCCACTCTCAGCGCGGTTTTAATATTGTTTTAAGCGATCATGGTTAGGGGGCAGAAGAAGCTCGTTTCCAGTTTCAGCCTTATCTTCACTAACTTTTGAGCCATGGTCTAAATTAAAGAAAAGGTCTTAGTAAGTCTGTTAATGTTCTCGAATGTTACAGTTTTCTATCGTCATCAGCTCTCAAGTCATAGAGTCAGTAAGGAGCGAGGGACTCTATTTTTGAATCATTTGCCTAGCATCGAGCGTCGTCTATGCTGGATTCCTATAGACTTCCGTTTCTTTCGGTATGAAAATCAATAGAACATTGCGACGAAAATCAAAATTACTATAATATTCGTCGAAAACAAAACGAGAATCAGTCGGGCCCTCTGGACGCCGTCACAATTACTATCGGCAGGCCCAACACGTCTCATCTCTCTTCATTGTTATATGAGGGAGCGAGAAGAAACGTGTTATTATTTGTCTCTTGTCCCATTTTGTCCACGGTTCGTGCTACAGGTGATGAGAAGGACAAGAGTTTTCCTATTGCGTGTAAAAAAAAAGTCTATCACCGGATAGACCGCTGAAAATATTACTGTTTAAAACAAAAACAATCTGTTACTTATTTATTTAATTTTAATTGCCTACAAAATATATTTATGATTATTTCACTTCATAAAATTCTATACATATCTTCAGTTGAAGACTTTTGTGAAGTTTACCACCACGATCACATAGGTGGTGCACAAGTTGATGAGGGCGAGGGGTAAGGACAGGTCTACCGTCACCATCCGCCATATTATGTGTTTGAAGGGCTTGAACTGAGTGTATTGAAGGAAGAAGCGAATATCCTCGATTGTGTTCCGATCTAAAACAAATAACTCTTATATAAATAATAATGTAACCACGGGAACATGAGGTTTTTTCTTGTCTTTATATACTTTGCAAACAAGAAAATAGAGTTACAATATAAAATAGAATTGCCTGCAAAATATAAAAATATTATTCAATACAAACCTCATATAAATAACGATAATATTTTTACCTACCACATATATAAGCATATAACAGAATAGACAGCAGAAAAATCAGCTTTTCCAAAACTTTAAAGGCCTATTTTGAGAAATATATGTGGGTTTTTCCTGGTGGTCCTACTGCTTCGCCCCGATAGTGGGAACACGAGGAAATGTAGTTCCGCTTGGTCCCACTGATCAATAGGACCACGTATGATATCTTTTATCGTTCCTCGTAGACCTTTGTATAAGATCCTCTATTCCTTATAGCCAAACTAGTATATTCTTATATCTTAAAGTTCAACTAAAATAAATTATATTGACATGTATCTTTTATAGCACAATCCGTACAATTATATTATTATTTCATTTTGTGTTCAATATACCGGGTTATTTTTGCAGCATGAGCCAAATTTTGTGTGCTTGTTCAGACAAGCAAAATGAAGATCTTTTACTATGGGACCAATCTCGAAATCGCGGAAAAAAAATCAGCTGTTCCATAAAAAAGGTTCAACATGCACCAAACCTAAATATATGGAACAGGTGATTTTTTTTTCGCGATTTAGAGTTTGGTCCCATAATAAAAGTTGTTCATTTTGCTTGTCTAAACAAGCACATAAAATTTGGCTCCTGCTGGGAAAAATAACCCGGTATTATAAAAAAAGAAATTTCTTAGTTTTTCAAATAATTTATTCATTTGTGGCAATAATATTTCACAGTACACAGATACAATGATTTTGCATAAAAATGTACTACTGTTTTAAAAAATCCACCGACAAACCTTCATAATGCTTAAGTATTCATAGCGCACTTCAAGTCTAACTATCATTATAGCTCCATTACCTGTCTCATAGATGAGCTGATGGAACAGCACCAGCCTCATCTTCTCGACCTCGGCGCCGTACAGGCCCACGATGGCGCACGGCGTGAATATGAACAGCGATATCAACCCCAGCTGGATCATCATAAAGCCCAGGGTTTCGTAAGGCCACTGAAAAATGGTAAGTGGCTAGAGTCATCTACGGTAAGAAGATCTTCTTTTTATATAGAACTTCGCATTTTCCTGCAAGTTAATTACAGTGAATATAGACTAGCTTAACAAAGAATAAAGGAGATTAATTTATTGTACACATAAATATTGGATACAAGTGAGTACAAAATTTACAAGGGCGAACTTATCTCTGGGAGAGATTTCTTCTAGCCAACCTAAGTGGCAGTGAAAGATGCCGTGTAATTGTGGAAAGAATTCTTCTACATTTATAAAAAATCAATTTTACAAAATAACTGACACGAACATACCTACATATATATTTATATAAACATACATATTTATACATACATTACAAGATCAATACGGCTAAGAATTTCGTCATTCATTTTTCAATTCATTTTGCGTTTGTAAAGAAAATGCAAAGTTCCATATAAAAATTAATAACTTTGCTTGATTCTTAACCATTTCATTCATTTTTATTTTCAAATATCTTTATTTACCATGAATATTAACAACAGCATGTACCTAAACACTAAGTTACATTGACATCAAAAGATTACAATACTTTATGAGGCTAGTTAGTTACAAGAAAGCTTACAAGAAAAGGTAAACAACTTTCAAGAACTTAGTTTAAGACGTTACAACAGTTAACAACTCGATAACAAAATATGCAAATTGTTTTGAATTACAATATAGCTTTTAGTTTAGGAGGTATATTAACAAAAATGCGTATAACAATTAACTGCTTGCACGGTCATCTACTAACATCCGGCGACCCGTTAATGATCGCGGAGAGAGTCCTCACGCTGCCCGTATTCGGCCGCAATAGCGGTAAAAATGATTCTTAACCAATTTTCAAGAAACCTGTAAAGATTTCTATATTGGAAGTTCATTTGAAGTTGAACAGTGATTAAAGACTACTTTCGCTTAACAAAGAATAAAGGAGATCAATAAGGCTAAAGAGCCCTGTAAACAAACTTGTTTGACAAACTTGCTTGACAAACTTCACGTTTTCATCAAATACGACGTCAATCCAGATACTTTTCAAACACATCAAACACGTAGTTCGTTTGTCAAACGCATCAAACACAGCCCTCCACGAAACAAACAAGTTTGTCAAACACGTAAATTTGACAAACATGTGTGATCGTTTACAGGGTCCTTAAGAATTTCGTCAAGGCGGGTAAGAGCTCGGTGGCCTAGTTGATCAAGGCGTCAACTGCCTATAGTTGGTAGACGCAGAAGAAATGTGAAGTATTGGCCTATGTCGCAGACCTTTGAAAGGGACATTTAAGGCCAGCAGTGATAACAATTCTGGACAGGATAACCGGTTTGAGGAATTTAATAAAAATAGAATGTCAGCTATAAGACGGCGGTTTTCAAGCATATATGGTGTATTTTGGAGATAGCGTCTTAATCATTAGAATAATAGCTTTCCTTGGTGTCGTAACACAGATACTTTATAAATTTTTGCTGTATTATTTCAATACGTGACAACAATACCCTTCAAGCCGGAACACAGCAATGCAAGTACCGCTGCTTGGCGGCAAAAATAGGTAAGATAGAGGTACCCATGCAGACGAGTCTGGTACCCTTTGTAAAATAGTAAATTGAACCAATTGAATTGAATAGTAAATTAAGCATTTGAACAATGTTAATAGAATTGTTGTGCTTCGACAATTAGATTAAGATAGCCAGTTCCTCATCTGTTGAGGAATCCGGATGGAGTTCGCTTCCACCTTCGGCCTTATCGTCACTTACCATCAGGTGAGATGTTGTGTCTAAAGAAAATATAAATAGGTGTTTTAACAGAAATAACTACACTGCGTTTACTATCTTAAATTCCATGTGATAGGAGGGAGCCTCTTGCTATTATCGGGTACTAATTCCAGGCTCGGAACTGGTACAATGAATTTCCTCGTAGAATTAAAGCTCTATTGTTTGACTGTAAACAAATCAAAATTAACAGCAGAAAATAATACTCACATGTTTATCAATAACCAGCAGAATATAATACACGTTCAATATTAGCTTTGGCAAACTGCATGCAATGCTTATGAGCAGCTGAAAACACATTTCCAATCAGCTGATATTTTTGTACTCCGTTAATTTATCTAAGAAAGAGACTTTTATAATCAAATTACTCTTCTTTTACTGTATTCTATCCGTTAATTAATTATGAAATAATTACTATAATACTAGCTGTTGTCCACGACTTCGTCTGCGTGGACTTTATAAAGCAAAATAGACAGACATACAGACGGAGAAACAGAATTACATAGTTACTTTCGCGTTTATAATATTTGAGGGGATTAAAATATAGGTAGCAATAGAAATTGACCAAAAATTTAAAACTTAATTGCTTTTTACTTACTGTTTAATTTAAATTTAAATAGTACGCGAATTTTGCGGCTTTTATGTCAGTGTGTTTAGTTGCGAAGCTTGTGGTCATGATTATGACAAATTTCGACAAATCCAGTGTTGTAAATGGCGATTTAAAAGAAGATATAAAAAAATATTTTACAAAAAATAAAAACCGACTTCTAAAACACTGAAAGTTAAAAATAATATAAGAATAGGTACAGACACCATCACACTTTTATATTGAAGTCGGTGCCAAACGATGATCTCTAAGAAAGTCTTAAAATTTGGCAATATAGTGGTGTTGTCTGTACCTATTCTTATATGATTTTTAACTTTTTAGTGTTTTTGAAGTCGGTTTTTATTTTTTGTAAAATATATTTTTATCTTTTTAGTGAATGAAATCTATTTAGTGAATTTAATTAGGAGTCGAATTGAGAACCTCCTCCTTTTTTGAAGTCGGTTAAAATTTGGACTTTCGAGTTTCATGACTGTTCTTCTTCTTCTCCCAATTTCCGGGCATGTGTAGAATCAACTTTTTTTCTTTCCTACTTGTATGTGCAGACATCTTGATTATGTTCAGGATGTGTGCATATTCGAGGTGAGATATGTTTCCTTTCTTTCATTCCCATGTGAATAGCACCATATAATGAGAGCTTTCTTTAAAAAACAAACATTTTAAAGTTCGCATACTTACTGAGACATTCAATTCTGGCGAGATCAAATCCAAAAGCTCTCCTATGTATCTATAGAGGAAAAAACAAAACTTTATTTTGTTCTTCTTCATTGTCTTCTCATTATTTACATACAAGTAAATGTTGCTTTCAGGAAACTCCTCAAGTCTCTTCCTCAGCAACTTAAGCCGTCGCCATATTTCCTCGAACATGCAGATCCTCCACACCTGGTGCAAGTCCATGCCGAATAAGGACAGCTCGTAGATCACAAACAACCCTATGTGGTCGTAACAAGCGTAGTAGGAACAGTACGTATGTGTATGGCACATCCGAACAGAGAATACTATTAGCAAAATGATCATTTGCTTCCTCCTAGTTGCGTAGTAGTGTTGGAAGTCGACCCTTAGGTAAGTGTCGAGTTGAATGAGCTTCTGAAGGTACACCAGCATTTTGCTTTGGTATATCATCAAAGTGACCACTGCTCCCATGTACTCCAGTAAATACCATGTCAAAGTCCATCCAATGTTGCAGCAGTTGAAGGTGCTGTACGCGAAGATGGCCATTAAAATCACCATTAAAATCACGGAATAGAAGCTGAACAGGATCCTAGCAGCAATTTTGTTACAGCTGATATAGTTGAAGCCAAACATGATCATCACGAGGAAGATTGGCTTGAAAATGCTTATGAGGCACGTCTTTCGCTTTTTGCTGTTGTTTTCTTGGATTTTAAGCGGTGCCATTGTGATGTTTGTGTACGTAGTTCAAGTACGCCGCTGGCTTTGGATTTGATGAACTGACGGGCTGTGTTTATTTTATCGATAGTGTTTCATATAACAGATATTGACGATGTGAAGTCGTGTTAATGTGTCTGTATTCAACACTCTTTAAAATAACCAAAAGAAGTAATAAATAGTGACACTTAAAACTTTTCTAGGCGTATCCAATACCTTAGTAGTGACCTATATTCGAATGTCAATTTTCTAATTATATGTGATAAGGTTGATGTTAGATATTTTCAGTTAGGGCTACTATAATTACACCCAAGAAAATGGTTCTGTTAATTTTAATAAATTTTATATAAAATATAATAATAATATGATTAGCAGTGCATTTCATTTTTCAACGTGAGAGTCTCCAACATTTTTGCGTCTGAATGTTTTAGTGACTTTTTGTATTCTGTAATGCTTTCCCATTTTAAAAATAGAAACACAATATTATTGTTAAATACGCCTCAGAGAACGCCTAGCAAGAACGTTTAAAATGTTTTGTTAAGGAGTTTTATTAAGGAGCTTTGAGGGTTGAATGCCGCAGCAATACCTAGAACACAAGCAGTGCACGAGTATTGTATGGTTACTATTATTCTATTCCGTTGTTCATCGGCCGTTTTATACAAAGCCAACGATTTAATATTACTAGAGATGGACACGTCAATAGCCAGAAGTGCTTTGATCAAAATTCCGATAAACCATTGCATAGAAACGAGTATGTGCGTTTGAAATATTGTAGTTTTTCGTTCAATAGCGGAACGTTTCAATAATGTAGTATTGTAGATCTGTTAGTAACCTATTTCTTTGTTTTCTTTTTTCGTTCATAGATAAAGGGATTTTAACTATACCAAAACATGTGCCGCTATATAATTAGTTTTATAATTAGAAAATAAGATCTATTTCTACAAATGCAAAACGGAACTTTTTAATTATGCTCTCTATTTGTCGAATTGTGGTAAAATTTTAATTTCTTTATACAAATTAGGTTAACGTTAAAATCATCATAACTTAAAGAGTTCATTCCTGTTCTTTTTCTAAGTTACTTGCCTGTTCTTTTGGTGAAAGATCTCCTAATTTCCGAGCAGATGTAGAGTCAATACGTGCCTGTTATAATAAAAATAATAACTCCTAACTCTTAAAAGTGAAGGATCCTTCCACCATCAGCTCAGTATGGCGAAATTAGCCTTGGGAAGAAATTTAGGGGTTTTCTTTTACCCGGAGCCCATGACCGGATCTTGACTTAGCGGCAATGAGACCACCTCGAGAGTATATTCCTTCGAATACAAAGAGATTTTGAAAATCGTTTCGCAATTGGCGTAGAAATCGGTAAAAACACATTAAAAAGTTAGACAGGTGGACATAGAACCTCCTCCTTTTTTGAAACCGGTTAAAAACATAATGGAAACCTAATACATCGACATTCGCGAGAATAACTAGCAAAGGTGTATCACCACAATGCCATAATTATAGTCAATGAACGATACACATACATACACCTGTTATTAAATATTATTACACGATTTACTGTGTCATTGGATAAGCTTTGTTTTTACAGTGTTCGTTGGTCGTGAAATAAGCCATATTTTTCACAAACATACACAAGTTTTATTTTCAGTGTTCGTTAATCGTGACAAATTTTCGTTTTATTTTTCATCAACATACACATTCTAAGAGCTTTGTAAGTTTTGAAAGACCTAACGTAGATTCATTAAATGTTTATTTTTGGGATTGTATAATTTTATCAATTTGTATCACAAAAAGTGGTTGCCTCGTTTCATTAATAGTGTTATTTTATCTTTGAGACTTTTTGAGAAAATTCACTTTAAATGCTAAAGCTATAACAAGTATAAAAGGAAGTAACTCTAAAATAATTTTTACTGCGTGAAAGTATTAAACCTTATCGTTTCCATATTATACTTTAGTATAAAACAAATATATGGAATACCATCTTTTAACAAGCTTTTATAAATTGCATTTCATCTCATCTCATTTCATTTCACCTTAAATAAGCTGTACAGGGTAGTGTTCCCCAAGAGGCGCATTGAGTGCGAGCCCGAGGATATCTCCTCCGCGGCTCTCTGGCTGCTATCTCGTAGTGGCACTTGTCACGTTTTCCACAGAACCCTGAGTCCTTTAAAAGAAGCGTGAAGAAGCAGATGCAGGTGAGGGTGGCTAGTGCAGCGTGTATTCTCTCTTCTGCACTAGTTTTGGTGGTTGGACTTCATTAACATTGAGCAGAAGGTGGAATAGAGTTTGTTGGACTCTGTATTAAAATTATATGTATATAAACAAAGTGTAAAAGTAGTAAACTCACACCCTGAAAGTATTTAGGTTTGGCTTCCGAAACGATTTCAATTAAGAAAACTAATTGCTGTAAAATAATTCAATTAAATCACAGTCACCCGTTTCTTCAACGTTCTAAGCAAAGGAGCTATGTTGAAAGGAGCTATGAGCTATGTAAGAAGCTATGTTTATACCCCTCATCAAATTGTCATGCCCAATCCGGGTCCATAAAGATCGAAAAAAATGTAACAACTCGTATACTTATGGAAGTGCAATAAACAATTGAATTGAATTGGAATATTATACATAATATACAAGGTAGTAAGAAAGAAAAAGAAAAAAAGATATTTTTAAAGAAATAAATATAATCTATGTAGGTAATTTCTGCTTACGTAATCATTCGTCTGTGGTGCTAAAGTAACGATAAACTGTCGTAGATATATAATTAGTCGTTTGTGAGATAAACAAAAATAACAAATACGAAACAAATCTGAATTGTATTCTAAATACTCCACGTTAAACCTTGTGTAGGATTAAATTAAATTAAAAGAGTAGTAGGATTAAAAGAGCTATTTGTGAGTTTCACTTTTTCGCTCTGAGGTCATCCACACGTCTCGCTCTGCTCGACCGCCCCGCGCGGTGCGTACACTGCCCAGGCTTTTCGTTTGTAATGAGGATAATTAGGTTTTTAATACATCTTTGTTAATACTGATTAAAAAAAAATAACATGGATGAAATTGAATTATTTGCATATTTGTAACAAATTACTTTTAGGATGTGCGATATTTTTGTTACACTTTATAGGTATATGGAAGAAGTCTGTCATCATCAATAAGGCGATATAGCTGCTTTTGTGATGTATTGGGGGTTTGTGATGTCTTAACTCAACTAACTTTATAAATAATGTAAATAAATTGTTACTACAATTACACCATAACGGATGAGGGTTCCACTTCGATCAATGAATAAAATATCACTTGAATGAGTAAACCAGCATAATTATTCGTAGACTTACTGAACCGAATTAATAGTTCTAGGTAACAGAACTGTTGCGTCGGGGAAGACCGTATGCAATAGGTACTAAATTTTGCAGCGATTATCTTTTTTTACTTTTAAAATAGAGTACATTTATGGTTCAACCTATTTGAACAGTTTTTTTTATAATTTATTATATTTAAGTTTATAGCACTTCATCAAAGTAATTTTACCCCATCTCGAATAGGATTCGAATCTGTGTTTTTAACATACAGTGTTGACGCCACCGTCAATCAGGCTATCAAGACTTATCCAACTTCAACTGTATTGATCTAATTTTACCTTTCATCATCATCATCACAGCTCATATACGTCCCCACCGAGGGGCTCGAGCCTACCCTATGTTAGGGTGATTAGGCCTTAGTCAACCACGCTGGTCCAGTGCGGATTGGTCGACTTCACATACATCATTGAATTTCTTCGCAGATGTGTGCAGGTTAACTCACGATGTTTTCCTTAAACGTAGGAGCGTCAGACAAATGTACCCGCCATGTACCAATGTGTTTTTCGTTTCGAATTTCATATGTACATTTGTCTGACGCTCCTACGGTGAAGGAAAACATCGTGAGGCAACCTGCATACATCTGCGAAGAAATTCAATGATGTATGTGAAGTCGACCAATCCGCACTAGGCCATCGTGGTTGACTAAGGCCTAATCACCCTAACATAGGGTAGGCTCGAACCCCTCGGTGGGGGACGTACATGAGCTGTGATGATGATGATGATATTTAATATTTATCACTTAGTATTTTCTGTAAAAATGCTCTAAAAATCAATCTTTAAAATCTTACTGCTATCACAATTATAATAAACTGTAACAAATAAATTTACTATACCGCTCTATTTTGAATCATGCTGCATACTCATGGTAATTAACATAGTGCAGTCTTCTCTGTAAGTATTACACAAGTAACAATATTGTTCAAAATATGATTGTTTTTTGTTTTGCGTATCTAATAAATAAATAACATTAAAATCAATAGAAACATATAATTTATTGTTATGAAGTTATTAGCAGTGAATCGGACAGGGTTGCCTGCCTATCAGAGGTTCTGGGCTCAAATACCTATTAGGGCAAAATATTTGTTTTATGACCAAAACTGTCTGCTTTAAAATAAAAGTGTGCGCTGTGATCACAAACGTTTAAAGGCAAGCAGACCAAACGTATCGTTCAAAAAGCGTGGCAACTTTACCGCATGTTAACATCACTCACACACAAACAATATTAATTTCATTTTATTGTAATTTCTGGAGTTTTATTATATACGTTAGAACACTTCGGGGCACAGCACTTTACCATTGTTCTTGTCCGATTAGCAGTTATTTTTATTGACAATCACAAAATAAAACATTATAACACAAAGTCACGACGCCATTTGTCTCTTATTTTGACAAAGTTAAACATGGCGTCCACGTGGCGTCTGCCACGGCTTCGGAAATGTTTATGTGTGCGTTAGTATCGCCATAGACGAAAAACAGAAACAGCGATATATCATGTCACTTTAGAGTGAAAGTAAAAACGATATACATTACTTATGACAAATGTGTGAGTAAAATTATGTTAAGTCTGCTTCCATTTATACGTTTGTGGCTGTGACACATTTTTTAATATCAGCACAGCACCTTATGAGATGGCAACTGACCGGAGCATTTTATTATTATCAAGCTTGCGTATAGTTAGTGATTATGATCCTGTAGATGCCGAGGCGAAACCTCTTGAATGTTACAATTACGTAACGATAAAACACTCCAGTGAGTCGCGTACATAGTCTTTGGCAATCAACTTTTTTGATTTCAATAGTATATTTCTAAATACGAGTGCACTTAGAACTGTTAGATCATTAGCATTACGTATTGATGTCATCGAGTTCACAGAGGGAAGGCCTGACAATAAAAGAGGCTGAATTGTTTAAGACATCCATTATATGTCACGGGTGCGCTATTAAGTTATTAGAGCAACGGTACCGTGGAGCTGTGAAGATAGTTTGCGAAAATAGGCATGGATGCGGCATGTCGATTGAAAAGATAAATAAGTCGCGATGTTACATGGTTTGCTATTTGGATAATATTTTAAAATAACTCCTTATTGTTAATGGCAACTTGTTTTTTAAAACATCAAGCAGTTCGGCAGTGGGCAGTGCAGGGTGCAGTGGAAGACTACATCCTGTATTAAAATCAAAAATGTTTATTCAACATAATACCTTTACATCCACTTTTTAAGGTCACACAGATATGCAATTAACTGAATAACCAAGAACTTTATGTCTAAGAAAACTAAATAAATCGATTCAGTTAAGATGCACTCTTGAAAGTGGACATTTTAATTTTTTTATGTGAGAAAAAGAATAAGCTCGTAATTCGCTCGTAAAGAATAATTTCTTGCTGAATTGTAGAAATATAGGGAAATCTTAAAGTTAAAGAAAAAAAAACAAAAAAGTTATATCCATTTTATATAATGGTAGTAATAATATATTTATCTATTTCTTATCATGAACTAAGACACGTATAATATTTGTGTTTTAGATCTTAATGTACTTATGTAATGGTAATATCAATTTTGAAGATGTTAGGTATATGGAAACTTAAGTATCAAGGCAAATCAATAAAAACGACAGGAACAGACACATGCAAAAACGCCGCCAGATGTTATATGGCGCGTTATCCTACACTCGGGTTCTACGAGACGCCAGGAAGAATGGCGGGGTGGGTATTCTGTGACCGCCGCACCCGCGGTGCCTATACTATATTTAAAATGACAACTAATCTTAGACGTTTCGTTGCATAATATGGTGAAGTTAATATACTTGCAGTTTTTACTTGTAGTATATTGATTATAACATAAAAGTTTTTTTTTCTATTGAATTAAATTTTTATTCCCTATTTTACTATTTAGAATGGAAATTTCATGGTGCCCTTCTCGGTTGTAACTTTAAAAAAACAGACGTAAGTATTGCCTTTTCGTCGCCGTCAACCAATGCCACATCCATCGCACAACTTTATTATTCGCTCCTGATCTCGCCCCTCTGTCGTCGTTAACTTGAATGATTGAGAACCAGCGCTTTCGACTTCATTGCTTTCAATTTGTCCAATCTACAGGGTGCTTCGAAGAATGCATTGAATCAATAAAATTAAAAATAAATTTAATTAACGGTTGCAGTTTTTCGACTTTTCATTTCTCGAGATTGGTTGGTTATAGTATCTCTTCACAAAAATAAAATTACTGTTTACTCCCCTTAGTCGGTTCTCACGACATCCAAGAAAGGAAAGGGAATAGCGTCATATCTAAATTCGTCACCACGCGGACTTTTTAGTATGAATTAAATTATTGCAAGAATTTCCGAATTTTAAAAATGATTTCTAACTGATCAATTTTTTGACACGGACAGCGCAATTGAGTTAAATATTAGTATAAATATTAGAACAATAATGAGTAAGGAAACTGCCTTATAAAGAAAATGAAAATTTGTTTTTTCATTGCAGCCTTATATCTATTTTCACCTCATATTAAATAACACCGATTATAATAAGCAACACATAGTTTGATGTGGGTCAAGTTTAACTTGAATGTTCAAATTAAGGCCTAAGACCAAAGAAAAATAGTTGTAGATAAAATGTGACATTTTTTTATTATACATAGTTAACTCTCCACAGACTCGTGGTCCGTGCCTTTTTCATTTTTAGGTTTCTTTTTGATACATTTTATATAATATTAAATTATATTAAGACTTACGACTACTCTTATTTAAGGTGAGTTGCGCAAGTCAATCAAATTTTTATATTATGAAAATTTTATATATACACATATACACATCATAGATATTTAAAGAAGATATATTTTTTTAAATCTGTATCATTGCAATATTCTTAAAAAAAAATGTGCCATTTGAAAATTACAACTGCAAACTTTATTCATCCTGTGTCAATAAAAGGAAATGACTCAAGGAAAATCGCAGGTCCCAGTGTTCAATGGAGCAGGCGGCCTGTAAATAATAATGTTGTGTTTCCCTTATTATTTACAAATTGCCGACCTGTTTACGAGCCCGGGGAAATGATCTGGACGACCTGTCGTGACGAAATAAAACAAGACTTAGCTGCTTTGGCGTAAACGTTTATGACGTATGGATGTTTCAATTATTTACTATATTGTAAACGTATTTATGTATTTATATGTAAAGTATATTTGACTTTGGTGAATGACTGACTGAGGTTTCAAAGAAGAGACATAACAAGTGGAGCCAGGAGCATGCAATTGGGTACAGGGTTTCATTAGCTTATGTAAGCGCCCACAAAGGAATGATTTTTAAAATTCTCACAGGAGGCTGAGAAATCCACATCCAAAAAATTAGGAATATACAGCGATTGAAATCAAAGCGAAAAGCAGTCCGTGGGCGCAGTTAGTATTCTATATAAAAAAACGTAAACCTTGCACGCATTAGCTAATATTGTTTTGTACCCATGATAGGTCTCCTACGACACAGGCATAGCCTAGTGGAAATGTGGAAAAATAAAAAAAATTATTATCATAATTATGATCATACAAGAAGTGAGTACAGATTATATCTTTAAAATATTAATATTTATTTATTCTTTATGTACATAATTTTCGTACAAAGGCGGACTTAATGCCTGTGGCATTTTTATATAATAGTTATCATTTCATTAATAGTTCATCATTCATCATTATGCAAACAATACTTAAATTAAATCACTAATAACCTATAAGTTTCCATTTATTATATTTACATTAAAGAACAATGTGACGGTAAAAAGTGCTTTGTTTTGTGTATGTCGAGAAAACAACATATATCTGTATATTTTTACCCGTTTCAGTGGACATGTCTCGACTAGCATGGACTGCTCCTTGCTAGTTCCGCATAGCACAAACAAGTTTCTATTAGATACAACTGACGAACAGGCAGACTGCTCACCTGGTTGCAAGTGGCTATATATAGTCGTCTATAGTATATGTTGCTCCTCTTAGTTTCGCAGCCACTACAAGGATCACACAGATCGTTGCCAATTTGTGACATAGGTATAGAGTTTGCAGTACCTCGTCCTTTCACTGCCTGAGTTACCCTTTTTGAAGCGGAACTCAGCAATGCAAGTACCGCTGCCTGTAGTGTTGCCCAAATCGGTATTGGTCTTGTAGTCTTGCGATACTCTTGCAGCAAGACCGAGGCAAAAACCGGCCTAATTGTAGCAAGAGCAAGACCAAGACTGACCCATGCAAGATTTGAGCAAGAGTCTTGCATGGGTCAAGTCTTGGTCTTGATCTCGATCTTGCAGCAAGAGTCTTGCAAGACTGCAAGACCAAAACCGATTTTGGGCAACACTAGGCCTGCTTGACGGCAGAAATAGGTTTTTTTTAAGGAGGGTCCGGCAAATGACCTCCTCCCGCCTGATGTTAAGCGGTGAAAGAGGCCCAAATGAGTTGACAGGTAGAGGAGGGATGTCATCCATTATCCCACCTGCCCACCCTTTGCAGGCCTAAACGATGCTTTATCACGCCTCTTTTGAAGGAACTCATGTTGTAGAATGGAGGAAACACGTGCGCAGGTAGAAAATTCCAAGTGTGGGATGACAGACGACAGAAGAAGGAATCTTGTAATTTCTTGGTACGGTGTGAAAAGGAGGATACAGTGTAGGGATGACTCCGAAGGCCCTTACGCGTGTTTCTGTTAAGGAATGGAGAGGAAGGGATAAGGTTAAAGAGCTCCTCAGAGCATTCCCCATGGTATGGTAGAGGTACCGTGCAGGCGACTCAGGCATAGAGTCTTCCCCTGTTAGTTTTTCGTCTGATAAATTTATTAATTTTTCCCGGCGAATATAGTAGATATTGAATTTGGTTTTGCGTAAACCTGGTAGAGCTTTTAAGTACAAACATTTACTGATAGAGATGATTGTATAATATGACCTGAGAAACGGAAACGGACCTACACGGTTCTTAGAATCAACGAAGTAACTTGATTTTTTTTCGCTATGTGCAAAGTTGACAACGCAAACAGTACAAGCGAGATGGCACAGTATTACGAGTTCGTAGCAAAAGTTGAGGATTCCCTTTGCCGGCGCAGCCAAAGGAAACAAGCATGGAGAGGATAAAACTTCTCCTCAAAGCAGATTAACTTCTCATTTTTATTTTTGGACTATAATTGCTCGCTTTGTGCACAAGTTGAAGGCTTTAACTCTAAACTGGAAACGATTTTGTTGATGTAGGAAGATTGTTTTGGATGTGTCAATTATCCTTCATTTTACTATATCAGAGAGTATAGAGAGAAAGATAATAGAGAAAATGAACTATATCTTAATGATTTATTTACTACATGCAGAATTTATTATAAACTAAATATTATTATTAACATTAAGGTTTCTAATTTTACATCAAAACTCATACGTAGAAAGCAACGTGCGTTTTTATTATGGTAATAATTTAATAAAACATTAATTTATGAAAATTAAGGATTTCTATTAAGTGTATTCATTACATTTATATTCCTTTGGCATATATGGAAAATATAATCTAAATTTTTTGATTGTTTAATAATTATGATTAAAAATCTGCTTGTTAGCATAAATTAAAATTTCGTGCGAAGTTGTGAATGTGGAAGTAAAGTGTCTTTTGTTATTAAAACACTAATTTCACAGGTTCCACTTGAATCTTTATTATATTTAAATTATTGCGACCGGTTTCGATACATGCCTGACGATGATGTATCGAAACCGGTCGCAATAATTTAAATATAATAAAGATTCAAGTGGAACTTGTGCAATTAGTGTTTTAATAACAAGATACCATGGAGTTCCATCAAGAAATTACAACACAAAGCTTTAACTAAAGTGTATTTGTGTTCAGTCAGACCTAGTCCATAATGACATATCCAATTTTAGCTGCTCCGACGACGGGCGCCGGTGTAATCCGGAAGGTACTTCTTTTTCAAGTGTAAAATTGCTCTGGATTGCTCCGGCCAACTTTCTTTGTTCGCTGACCACTGGCGCTGAATTTTTTACTATTAATTCTGGCAAGAACGAGTTGCAAGTGGATATAGGGTTGCCAGTTCGATGATTTCGTTTTTAATTTCACGGAAAATTATATTGTTTTATAGCATATGAGGTGATATGAATAATTAAACATTGTCCTGGAATTCTTTAGTTGTTTTTGACGTCAATATTAACCATTAAGACCTACGTTAAATAATATTGTTTATTTTGGTTTATTCGTGATAATCAAATAGAAGCACAGCCCAAATTAATTTGTTGACTGTTACTTGGAAGCTCAGTTGGTTCAGTATTGTCACATTTGTGATTACAGCGACATGCTTTGGGTGTGACCAAGTAGATATTTTATGAGTTCTGTGTAATGAACGCTACGAGGGACGTGGTCTAATTAATTGACAGTCTATTTGGTCAAGTGGCACTACTGATGGTAAAACTGGAACAGGTAGCACGCCTGGTTGAACAAACATTATAAGATGAATTGGTCCATGAGTGAGTTCTTCTAATATTACAAATTTTATCATAAGAAGTATTTTTTTTAATTATTGAAACTCGCCAACAGTCAACACAACATTACACACGTTTGAAAAGTTTGAAGAATACATAACTGATGCATAAGCCTATAAAAAGTGTGTACGGCGTTCGCAAAGAAATTATCATATTGATAAAAAACCAACCAAGAGCAAGATGGACTCGCGCTGGACTGAGTGGGCCACGGCTCGTGGGGAGGGTAGTTGCGGTGTGGTTGGACATCCGCAACCACTTTAACAGTTCTGCTTCCACCGGGTGCCTCTGTACCTCCGAACCCTTGTGGAGGATAACCTGGATAGTAGGACAATCCTCTACGAGGGGCCGGATGGTCGCGTTGTTTCGTGGGCAATTTTTTTTTGGTATTTTATTCAATAAAGATAAAGAAAAAGGCTGTTCTGGCCTTGCAATAAGTTTATAGTTTTACAGTTCCCATTGTTATATTTAGGTCGATAGAGGTCATGTTTAGCGAACACGTATGTTAAATACGCATTATGCACACATCTTTGGTACATGCAGTGCTTTTCTATAAGTGATGAGGCACTTAGACTGTAATTCTCATTGATTGTACTTCTAGTTTGTAAGGGTGTACTTATTGTTGAAAAGCCAAAAAAAAGATACAGTACATTTAATTTTTATTATATTAATAACTTGCCAAACTGATAAAACAGTTTGTTGGCAAAGTGCATGCTCTAAAATAGAGTTTGCTTTTACCTATTCTATTATAGAGTAGTCACTATTACTTTACTTACTTTACTATAATATGTTACTGTGTTATTATATATTTTGTATAGCACAAACACCCGCCGATACCACTACCCACGCGCCCGGGCAAGCTCTGTAATCTTCAAGCTATCGCCAAGGGGGGTATTGTCCGAGACCACCAGGAGAGTCCCTCAGATAGAGAAGCCTTACAGCGACGTGCACGGTGCCAACCGTGCACGCTGGTCTCCACGGCAGGGTCACTAGATGGGCATTGCTTGAGCAAATCGTATTTTGGACCCTACCATACGCGTCCAAAAGGGCAGGGAGAACACAGGGGTAGTGGGTAGGCCCAGCACTCTACCGGGTCAGCTCAACACACGCCCTCCGTCTAGCCAACGATTGGGTACTGTGCGGTCACGCACTTCCCCCGAAAACCCTATCTAAGTATAGAAGCTCCTAACTATGCACACATATTTACGGTTTTCAGCATACCGAAAATTGTAAATTTCATGATTCTAGATCAAAGTGAATAACGTATGGGTTTTGATTCCCTTGTGAAATTGCAACATTTTGGAAAAAATTGTGACATTACTAACTTTTGATCATGTTGACTTACAAATATGATTTGGAACAAATAGAGTTAGATAAATAGTATTAACAGAACCCTCGATGTGCGAATCCTATTAGTATACTTGGCCGGTTTTCTCGTAAAAGTTACTAAAGGTATTATTACCTATTATTAATAATGAATAATCCTGTGTTAATAAATACTAATTTTGCCTAAATGTATGCAATACCATTAGAAAGTGCTTTTCTGATTCTGTTGCACATAGTAGGCCTAACTACAAATGTTAGTAAACAATAAAAAAAACTAACAACCTATTGGCAACCCTAAATTCTCTTCACAATAATTTCTTGGCACTCACAGACTGGTCGCAAATGTCCAAGCTAGCCAGTGGAGCTATCAGTAAACTATGGATATTGCAAGACCCATCTGATCTTTGTAATATCTCTTTCATTTCTGTCAAAACTTTATTGTCTTCCGGCAATCGGAGCAAGATAGTCAGTTTCTCAGTTGTTGAGGAGTCCAGATGAATCTCGTTTCTGTATTCGGCATTATCATCACTTACCATCAGGTGACATAAAGGTCACGAGTTCCACTGTCATGTCAACAAAGGCCCACTTCGCTAATTTGTGATTTTGAAATACTTGCGGTAAATAATTCCTCAACTCTTTTGCTGAACAAATAACTCCTATCCTAGTGCAGACAATCACGTACTATTGAAATAGTCTGAAATTAAACATGAACTATGAGTACTTTCCACCTCGATCTCTGAGAATAGCGTAAAAAAGTAAGTAGGTACTCACACAAAAGGTGGTGTTCGAAATTTAAATCACGTTCTTTCAGCGAATTTGAAGCAAAAAACGATTTTGCTCGCCCCTTCTACTAAATGCTACATTTTTATTATCTCAACCAAAGTATACTAATGAGGGCAGAGCTATTTTTCAATTCGAAAACCGAAAATTAATGCGATTGTACATATTTAAAAAATCAAAATATTTATAATAGATATTATATTGAAATACGGATCAGGAAAACAAAACACTAACACTCAGTTCCGTTTATCAGTAGGTAGTGTGGGTAATTAACCTACTGCCATCTATTGTCAGATTTTTAATTGTTATGTACTGACGTGGTCAACTAATAAGTGAGTTAGCGTATATAAGCACTTGTTGATGTGCTTTTGCAGCAGACTCGACTTTGCATTTTTTTTTAAGTTTATTAAAAGAAATATTGATTATGTCTTTAAATTAAAGTATTGAGTATGTTGATCATTCAGCACTGAGCCAGCGTGGTTTACTAAGGCCTAAACACTCGACCCCCTCGGTGGGGACGAATATGAGCTGTGATGATGATGGTAAAGTATGATAGATAATAATTATGATTCAATTTTACAAAATATGTCATAATTATTACCTTACATTCCCGTTTCATACAGGCTGTGCCATCTATGCAGTTCTGAATGAAACTTATTATCATCATCATCATAAACTAATTATAGTTTGTTTCAATCGCTACTCAATGACCGTAGCTTGCAGTTGTTTTGTAAAATATAAAATGGCAGGTGCGTTCCACTATAATAGGCTAGATGACTAAAAAAATTATTTTGCTTCAATAGAAGCTCATTCATATAATAAACAGAAAGAAAAAATCGGTTTTCGTATAACTATAAAAACAACCAAGATATAAGGTATTAAAGATTTTTCTCCATCTCTTTCTAGCAAAACGGCAATTTACAAGGAGTTTATATGGCCGTACTCAACTATGAAGTCACGGTTGATGTCGGATCTCTCTGTCTAATCGCCTTCAAATTAACAACTTAAAATGCTTGTATCTAATGTATTTCTTAACCGATTTTAATTCTAATTTCACATGACTGCATCTTTTTCCATGGCATTTTAATATTTAAGGACGAGACATAATAATTTGAATTCAGTCATCATCCCAATTGCAAGCGGCGTAGTTGATGCTGCCGCTAGGAGGTGTTAACGGCTGAAGTCGGCGTCGTACAGTCACCTCTGCCGTTGACAAAGTGTCGTTCATGTGTACGTACCCTTACTTATACCGATCTCTTCCATACCTGTGAATGCTCCTTAATCTATACTAATATTATAAATGGGAAAGTGTATGTGTGTCTGTTTGTTTGTCCGTCTTTCACAGCAAAATGGAGCGACGAATTGACGTGATTTTTTAAGTGGAGATAGCTGAAGGGACGGAGAGTGACATAGGCTACTTTTTGTCTCTTTCTAACTCCCCACTTCCCTAAAATGGGGGGTGGAAGTTTGTATGGAGCATTCAGCAATTTTCAAGGTAGAAGGCTAAAAATTGGTATGTGGACTAATTGTGACTAACAAAAAAATTGTGAATATTTTTTTTTTGGAAATCTGCTCTTAACCCCTTAAAAGAGATGGTGAAAATTTATATAGGACTTTTCGCAGTTTTCAAGGTAGGAAGCTCAAAATCGGTACACAGACTCTTTGTTACCAACGAAAAATACCTGCCTTATTTTTTTTTGGAAATCTTCCGTGTTACCCCGAATTTAACGCGAGCGAAGCCGCGGGCAAAAGCTAGTTTGTTGGAATATGTAACCCGGTACAATTCATGATGTAGGCAGACGGTATGGCACAGTGATTATGATTTACCTAATAACGGCTCAGCTGCAGGAACATGGTACTGATAATTATCAAACGCCTATTACTGAAACTGGCGTCGGAAGACCAGACAATGACCACTCCACTCGAGTGTCCACTATTGTACAACCCCGATACAATGAACGACAAGTGGCACAATAATGCCCATCATTATCCTTTTGTCCAACTGCCCTTAGTTGTCATAGAAACGAGGTAAAAATAATTGGCGACTGTAACACAATACGACGTACTGCAAACGTAGAGATCTTATACTGTCGTGATAGAGCTCAATTTTGGTTCTGATGCGTAAGAAGATTCCTCGTTAAGTCTTTAGGGACGTTTTGGTTGTGATATGTTACAGTTGATTTGATTGGTTTCGTATTTTCCTTTTTACCGTGCTCCTTATGGTAGGTATTCGCAAAAAAAGCATAGCAAGCATGATACTTCTATATTTCAATTTATTTTTGTTAACTACTAGCATTCCGTTCGCGGCTTCGGGGGGAACAACAGGGGAACTGGCTATTTTAACTCTAATTGTCGGAATAAGACAATGATATTATGTTTTTATTAACATTGTTAAAATGTTGACAAGCTTAGATAAGACGGTGGTAGCTGAGCAAGCTGGCCCTTCCATCAACCAAACCGAGCAGAAAAACGCCTGCGCTTATCGAATCGAACTTGAGACCTCCAGATCAGCAGGCCTGTCGTGGATCTTTCATCGTTTGACATGGTATAAATTTTGAGATAAAGAAGTCATGAAATGCTTCATTTTGTATTACTGATCTTCAATGTTACTCGTATCATCACTATGGGATTATTTCAATGAAGTCGTCATGATATAATTAACGAATGATCAAAAATCTGACCGAAAATCTAATTTTTCGTTTTGCACTATGATTTCATAATAATACCCTTTGAAAACCATGAGTTGGTAATAGGCCTGCAGAACATGATGGTCTCAACTACTAGACCAGGGACGCGGTTTATATGATCGAATTATTGGGTCGATACTGTCAATGAACTTTTTTTATGTCGTAATATTTATTTTATTTTTTTATTTTCCTTTATTGGTTTACCAACAACTTATACACTAGTACAACTTTGGTTATTAAAACTATTAAAAACTAAAACTAAGTGCACAGTCAATTAAAGGTAAACACCACATGCTTAGAATGGAAAGCCGAGACACTGAGAAAAAAAAAGGTAATAGTACATTACTGCAGAGGCCGGGAAGTTAGGGATTGCCGGAAGAGTAATGTTTCAAAAACAAAGCTCGTAAATTTATTTATCTTCAACTCGAACAGTCGCCTGGTTGATCTCATGGGCATTGCAGTGACTATTATTCACTTATTTATTGATGATATAATATATATTAGTTTATTTAATTATTGGTATTTGTGTATTAGGATATTATTATATAAATTCCTTTACATTAAAAATAGTTCATCATCCAAAATTTATCTAGTAATACTCATACATTTCGGTACATCTACCACACCTGCTCTCTCCATCACCCTAAGGTTGGCTGGTAGAGAATGCCTATGGCATTAAGTCCGCCTTCGTACTCATTGTACATGAAGAATTAATAAAATAAATAAATAATGCTTTGACATTGACAATAATTACGAGTCCGGCAATCCCATTCCCGCCGAGATATGTATAGTGCTTTTCTCAATAATTGCGAGGAAATAATGAAAGACGTAATACTGGAATTAATTGTGAAATTTAGTGTAATAATAATACCATATAATTAAAAACCTTTCATATTAAAATATTGTTTATGTTGTCTATTTATTCAAATATTTATAATTGCCGTGATCTTCGTACAATTTAGCTTTATGATCTGTAAATAAGACAATAATAAGTACCTAATAATAATAAGCTTCCTCTCTCTTGTTCAACGATTGCGTGCCCAACGGGTCCTGATCTTATTTTTTGTGAACCACCTATTTTACACATTATGGTATGCATAAAAGATTTTGAATTGAATTGGAAAAAAATGAGTATAATATGAATAAAAAAACTTAACTAAAAATATTAAAACTAAAAATATTAAAACAAAAAAGGAAAATTTTGAATTAAGAGAGCAACTTCAATCATGTACTTTTAAATTAGAAAATAACTTGAAAAAATATGAAACTGACACACAATACTTAGAGTCAAAAATACAAAGTTTACAAAATGACTTAAAAAATCTTACAAAGAAATATGAATTGTTTCAAAGGGCAATTAAGGAGTATTCTATGGCTGTGGATGAAATTTTAAAGTTATCCAAAGATAATTCTGAGCGCTTTGACTCACTGGTTAAAAATCAGTGTTGTATTTGTAACAACGGCAATCTTCCACAGTCACCAGATAGACAAGGCACTCCGGTAACCTCAGAGTCCCAGGTCTCTCCTTTACTTCCATCATCATTGTGTGGCAGTATACATGACGTCAGTTCCTCTCAAAATATAATTATGTTCAGCGATAATATTGGTAAGGACATGGGCTCAAATTTGCGCTTAAAGATAAATTCACCGGAGCAGTCGATTATAAATAATTGTTTTCCTTGTGCTAATTTACATGAAATTATGCACAAAATATTTAACTACACATTTAGTAAGGATGATGAATTAATTATATTTATTGGAAATAGGGGTAATGTCAACAAAAAAAAGTTAACCTATTACTTTGAAAAATTAAAACAATTAGAGATTAAAAAAATTGTAATGTTTACATTCCCCTACATAAAAAATTTGCCAGATGCGGAAAATAATTATAGATTTAATTTAAATATGACTCTGAATTTATTCAGTCAGTATAATAATAAATTCCTTGTAATTGACTCTAACAGTATTGTTAGTAAAAATGTATATACTTTGACTAAAGGTAGATATTACCTGCCTCAATATTATAAAGGACAGATAGCAAATTCACTATCATATTTTTTATTAACTTCAGCCAAGAACTTGGCTAAACAAACTGACTCTATTGAGCAGTATAATTTAAATAATAGTATGACAGTGGAATCTGTTCCAAGCTATTTAAATTAGATATAGAGACAAAAGAGGTATCCTCTTGCAAATATAAATACATAAATAATGATTTTAATATGACATTATCATTAGAGTCAAATAAAAAAAAATGTGTTCAAAAATGCCCTCAAAATAAATGTATTAATTTAAATAAAATAAAAAATATTAACCTGGTGCATCAAAATAGTAATGGACTATCAAAGGGCAAACAATTAGAGATGGAATTATTCATGAATTCAAAACAAATTGACATTTTGTGTATTACAGAACATTGGCTTAAGGGATGTGAACTCATGTTTAGTTTCAATAATCACCAGGTTGGTAGTTCATTCTGCAGAGTCAACACAGTACATGGGGGGTCACTGATTCTGTTAAACAAAAGCTTAAAATTTAAAGAACGGAAAGATATTGTGTCTCTCTCTGTAGAATGCATAATAGAACTATCATGTATAGAACTTGAGCAATTCATTGTGGTATGTGTATACAAACCTGGTTCCTCAGCCTATGATAGGTTTGAGGAAATCATGGATGAAGCCTTGAACAAATTGGGTAGATCTAAAAAATACTTGATTGTGTGTGGAGATTTTAATATTGATCTTCTTAAAAAGAACACTGAAACCTATAAAATCTTAAATTTATTTAAATCACACAATCTTTCCAACTTATTTATGGAGCCTACTAGATTCTGTAACACAACATCAACCTGTTTAGACAATATATATAGTAATCTAGTACCTGTAAGTAAGAAAATTATTACAAACTTAGATTCAGACCATTGCGGGCAATTAGCTTGCTTCAAAATTGACACAGAACAAGTCAATAAACGTAAAATTATATGTCGACCAGTAACTGCTGACAGATTGAAACGTATTGGAATTGAATTATGTTGTAAACTTCCTTTTTTATCACCGGATATGTCACCAAATGATATGTATAATTTATTTTTTGAGACATTTTGCAACCAATTTAACAAAATTTTCAAAACCAAAGAGATCATTGTTACTGTTAATCCAGTGTTTAGCGAATGGGCCACTGCAGGAATACACAAAAGTAGGCAAAAATTGTATGAGCTGTACTCAGAAAGACAGTTTAATAGAACTGAATCTTTTCAAAATTATGTTAAGTCGTACTCAAAAATTTTTAAGCAGGCTTGTCAAACTGCGAAAATTAAATATATTAGTGCTCAAATTTATAACAGTACAAACAAAGTCAAATCTACTTGGAAAATTATCAATGCAGAGACTGGCCAAACAAAAGCTTCAGCAAATAATTATAAACTTAAAATTGATGGTAAATTTATTAGCTCAGACTCGGATGTTGCTAATGAATTTGAGAAATTTTTTACTCGAATTCCTGTAGATTTGACAAGCACTTTAGGCTCTTCCACCCCCATTGCAGAATCCTTGTTGAAAGAAAATGTTCCTTATTGTAATACTGTATTTAAATTTAACCATATTAGTAAACGTGACATCATAGACACTTTCAAATCGTTGAACATTAAAAAAACTGCCGATCTCTGGGGAATATCTGTATATATGGTAAAGAATGTTATTGAAATAGTTGCTACACATTTAGCTTTAATTTTCAACAACTGTATTGATAGTGGTGTGTTTCCTGATTTGATGAAACTTAGCAAAATAACTCCATTGTTTAAATCTGGTAGTACTTCAGATCCTTCTAACTTTCGTCCTATATCCGTACTATCAACATTCAGTAAAATTTTTGAAAAAACCGCGCTTAAGCAATTACAGAAACATTTTAGTAATAATAACTTACTGCATATCAAACAATTTGGTTTTACCCGCGGACGGTCCACGACTGATGCTGGAATAAAATTGTTAGAGTGCATTTATGAGGCCTGGGAGGAGTCGCAGGATGCCTATGGTGTTTTTTGTGACTTATCGAAGGCTTTTGACTGTGTCCAACATCAGACGTTAATCAGGAAATTACACTATTACGGTATCCGTGGTACCGCTTTGGATTTTCTCACTTCTTACCTAAGTGACAGGATTCAAAAGGTGGTCATCAATGGAGAGCAGTCACCTGGATCATTTGTAAAAATGGGGGTGCCGCAGGGCTCAATATTAGGTCCATTTCTATTTCTGGTATATATTAATGACCTCCCTCACCTTGTAAGACACGACCATGAGATAGTCTTGTTTGCAGATGACACGTCTTTAGTATTTAAAGTTAAACGTGGACAAATTAATATTGACGAAGTAAACATTGCACTCTCCAAGGTCGTTCACTGGTTCGGCGCCAATAATTTGTTGTTAAATGAAAGTAAAACAAAATGCATTAGATTCACTATGCCAAATGTTCGATTAGTTAAAGCCAAAGTCAAGGTTAGGGATGAGGAAATAGAGCTGGCTAATCAAACTGTATTTCTGGGTATAACTTTAGATTCTAAGTTACAATGGGGTCCTCATATTGAATGCCTATCGAACAGACTAAGTTCTGCAGCATACGCCGTAAAAATGATTCGTCAAATAACAGATGTGAAAACTGCGCGGTTAGTCTATTTTAGCTACTTCCACAGTATTATGTCATACGGGATACTACTGTGGGGAAATGCCGCCGATATTGGCTGCATTTTTGTACTGCAGAAGAGGGCTGTTCGGGCGATCTATGGGATGGGCTCCCGAGAGTCTTTAAGAGAAAAATTCAAAGAAATTGATATTATGACTGTACATTCACAATATATTTATGAAAACTTACTGTATGCACACAAGAATAAAGATATCAAATTCAGTAAAAATAGTGACTATCATAATTTAAATTTAAGAAATAAAGACAAGCTAGCAATGCCCACATATAGGCTCCATAAAATAAGCAACTCTTTTGCAGGTCACTGTATACGAATGTACAACACGCTGCCATGTAACATGCATGACTTGTCAGTAAATAAATTTAAAATTTTAATTAAAGCTCAGTTAAGCAAAAAGGCTTATTACAGTGTTAAAGATTTTTTGAATGATAAGGCAGCGTGGCGGTAAAAGAAATGAATTGCTCGTTCTCTGAATAGTTTTGTAATATTCACAATTTGTAAGACATTTGGCGATTTTAAAAGAGTTTTGGCACATGAGTTTCTTGCCCGATTCTTCTCATGTTAGCCCCTACATTCGGAATCGGGTCGCTCTAGGCGATTACATGCGCGGCAACAACTCCGCGGATGTACTTGCCACTAGCGCACGGGTTAGCTTGATTTTAGTCGAATATTTTTTATGTTTTAATAATTTTGTAAAATGTGTAAAATTGACGATTTTAAGAGCCCGCAAGGGCCTATGAAATAAAGTACTTTTGATTTTGATTTTTGATTTTTTTGAAAATCAAGCAATTATTTAATTAATTAATTAAATTATCCTAGCATTTAGTAATACTTTTTAATTTTCAATTAGTGCAAAGGAAACAAAGCCCATACAGCCCAATCATATTTTTCGCAAAAAATGTAATACTGCAGATTATGACTTTTTTCTCTCGCAACGAAAATTAAGCATATTTTCGTGTGATTTCATACCAACATTTTAATAAAATTGTTGTCATATTCATAATACTTACAACGTCATCATCATCATCATTTCAGCCAAGAGACGCCCACTGCTGGACATAGGCCTCCCCCAGGGATCTCCAAACCGATCGGTCCTGCGCCTCCCGCATCCAGCGGCTTCCCGCGACCTTCACCAGATCGTCGGTCCACCTTGTGGGGGGCCTACCAACGCTGCGTCTCCCGGTACGCGGCCGCCACTCGAGGACCTTTCCGCCCCAACGGCCGTCAGTCCTGCGAGCTATGTGTCCTGCCCACTGCCACTTAAGGTTTATACTTACAACGTGTCTCATAATAAATCCCCATATAATTATAAAGAATGTGTCAACTTTAATAACTTGTCATATCAATCGAATTAAATTGTCAAATTTATGAAAATTCAGTTTTAGAACAGTTTTAGGTTGGCACTTTTTATAGTTAAAATAAAATTAAATATTATATTTTTTTATGGGGAGATAATATGAGACACGTTGTATATGATCGAAGAGTGCGTTTTTTTAATGTGGTAGCAATTGGCTATATGACAAGTTACATAATTCAAGTTATAGATAAATTAAAAAACATTGGAGCAGCGGCCAAAAATGAATTTTCATACTAACTTTCCTGGCCTAGACCAGGAAAGTAATGCATGAGCCAAGAATTACAAACTTTGTGTCTTCTTTTTACTACAATAATGCCTACATTTCCGAGCATGTTTGAGAAAAAAATGTTAACATATAAAGTGTAACTTATAATATAAAGGAGACTGGCGGGTTTCTTAGGAGTATTCGGCCTGATTACCTACACGAAATCTTTTAACGTCTCGTCAAAGCTTAATCTATAAGACAAATGAAAATAGTATAATATTTTGCCAAGAACTTCGAACCTTTAAAATAAAATGTAATGAAATTGAAGTGGTCATTCAATATGTGAGCTAAAGTGTTTCAAGAATGATCTTACGAAAGGACATGGCCCGTTTTAGTATGGGACTGTGCCCCAACACGTTACAGCGATCATTTATGTGTCAAATGAAAGCTAAAAATATGTCATTTCAAAATATATGTGCCATTTTACATATAAAGCAGCGGTTTAAAAGTTATAATGCAATTATTGGCATAACCTCAAAAAACCCAAAATGGCGTAAGTTGCACGGACTAACTTTATCGGCAACTTACTGTCGATATAAACACTGTCAGTTATCAAAATATTTATGTGATTTGACAACTTTGTAATCTGAACACTTTTAGTTTTCAAAATATATTGTGATTTGACAACTTTGTAATCTCCGGTCTAAGTTAGATTATCTTAGTACCTACCAAGCTCCTTAATAATACCTACCTATCCCTGTTGCTATAGTGAGATTTTTTTACAGAATTAAGTCCCAAGATAGGCCACATTCTACTTACACTTTTGATGTGTTTCTATGAAGAATCATTACCAAAACTAGGATATAATCATAATGAATTGTTAGTAATAAGGTTCTATTCATTAGACTTCTGCTATAGTGAATGACAAGAACTAACTTAATAAAAACATTAAAATATGGATTTTTAAACAGTCATGTAGCCTAAATGTTGTGAAAAATGAAACAACAGATTTTCTTTTCAAAAGTTTATTGTCACTAAAATATTGTTGAGAAATGACACTGGGGGAGTGATATTTTCTTGATGTTTTTCCCAGCCCAGGTTCCATACTATGATATAACATGACAGCAACAACCTTCTGTATGGTTGCCCACAATACAAAATCAATAATATCATAATAATATACAATCAAGACAAGTGTGTGCAGTGGACTGGGCTTCGACAAGCACATAATGAAAATATATGCTACGGCTAACATGTCTACACTTCATGCATGCTCAAATAAATATAGCATGTTGCCTTCTACAGCTTCTGCAACACCTGCAGGTGACTCCAGTTCTGAACATATCTCGACTGTATCAAAGCCTATCCAAAAATGACAGTGTGGTTAGGCATTTCTTCACTCATACCAATCATTTACAAACAAAGGTTGCCTGCATAATCATTAACTACGAGGAACATAAAAATTATGTTCTCTAATTAGTATAATTGTAGTAAACTCAAAAGATAAAGATACTCGCTTAAAAGCCAAGGAGACTGATTACAGTTTTAAAGATGGAATGGTGTGATGTATTTGCAGCTCTTCTATGTAATGGCATATTGACTGATGGTTCAGGAATTTTGTCAGGAACAGCAAAGTTATCTGTGGCACTGCCCACAGACAACAGAAAGCAGTTGAAGCATTTTCAACAACACCGGTGCTGCTGGGATATTGTTGTTATCTTGTCCAGAAATTCCCCTTCGAATATCTTGTTCATGTATTTGATTTGCTATAACCCAACAATTATGGCATAATATTTCATAGACATTCTGTTGATTCTGAAACAAAATAAACATATATAAGAACCATAATATGTGGATAGTGCCCTGGTACAAAATAAGGTTTAAGTTAATTAATAGATCTCTACACTTAACAAATACAAATATAATATCATCATTATGCTAATCAAAAACAAAACCATAGTTATAATATCAACATAAAATATATTTTATGATAATATTCAGGTACACTAACTACAGTATCAAAAAAGATTTTAGTAGTCCATTGACGCATACATCAATGAGTTAGTCGATGTAAAAAGTTCATAAATAAATGAACAGTTGAACTAAACAACCAGTAAAAGGAAAACATCATATTATTAAGCATTGTATAATACATACCTGTGTTGGTCTAGTCCATGGAAAGTAATGACGAGTTCTTCTTCTTCTTCTTTTTTAATTTGTGGCAATTGGTTAATGATGAGTTGTTTTTATTTAGATTGTGGCTCCTAATCTCTGACGACAGACCGTCTCCAGCCTGCACAAATATGTGCATGGTCGAATCTTCTGGGCATATTTCTATAAGCTGAAGACAGTACTATATGTAGCATGTTTTGCGTAGTTAATTGTCAGAGAGCTCCTGAAAATATAATATTTGATTTTTGAGTATAATAAAACCCTCTTTGTATGTGATGTGTGACCCCCACAAATGAAACCTTTGATAGATTATATTTTATGTATAGATATTGATAAGAAGTATAATGATCTATTCACCGACTTGCATTGACAGTATGGCCAAAGGGGCGAAGCTAATTAGTACCTAATTATACTGTATTTATTAATACAGTAGTTGTAAAACAATAACACTTGTCTGCCTAAAGAGGCACTAACAATTAGACTAGATCACCCAATGCTAAACCAAGTTACTGGAGGACCAATAGTGATGGTATCGTGTCCTTTAGATATTTTGTGATTTTAGAGGATTCACTGTGTCCCAAAAAATGTAACGAAGTTGGTAAGTACTAACTTGGATTGCTAGCCACTCCACATTTGTTGTGGGAGGTTAGAAACTTCATATTTTCATATCTTTGGATGCGTTGTACGCATATTCCACAATTAGCACATCGTAATATGCTTATGTACCAAATCTCAAAATTCAAGCTGGAATCAGAATTAGAAGAAAGAAAGCAGTCGAAATTAATAAAACCACAAGCAAAACACAGCCACTAGAGAGTCACGTGACAGACAACGCCGCAAGTGCCGCATCCGCATAAAGCTGTTCTACGGTACTCGTTACGTTCGATACCAGGAAGTTACCTCGATCTTTTTGTTGCGATATCAATCAAATCAATCTATACCTACTAATAGTATAAAGCTGATGAGTTTGTTTGTTTGGTTGAACGCGCTAATCTCAGGAACTAGGTACTGAGTCAAATTACAAATTCTTCTTTCTTTCTTTTTGTGTTGAATAGTCAAAAAAAAATGTTATAGCTTAAATAGCCTTTAAGCTATAAAATTATTTTCTGGCATCCACGTGAACGAAGTCGCGGGCACAGCTAGTCTATCAATACTACAGAATTTAGTTATAGTAGAGGTACAGAAATTGCTCTCTTTAAGAACTCACAGAGGATATTATACAAATCTAATATTGATAAAATCAAATTCAAATCAACCTACCAATATTATTATTCAGTACTTACTGAATAATAATATTCATAAAAGTTGGGCCGCGCATCAATGTGCCGCAACACTGCGTGTGAGAATTGTAGAATTATTACGGATTGATATGGCCTGTCTGTGTGCTATATCTGTATATAAAAAATCTTATTTGCACATAAACTACTAAAACAAGTGCGATAATAGGGACAAGAATATTTTGATTTCGACTTGTGATTTATGAGCTTACGTGATAAAAGGGGTGTTTTTCAGTCACGTTGTCGAGGTTGGACCACGTTGTTTTTGCTTCGTGGGTTGGACTGTTAGCCTATGTTAAGTCTACTGCTCCGCCAACCAGGTACCTACTTATCTCATATCTCTGTATCTTTAGACTGGAACAGTCTAAAGATACAGAACAGGGGATTGGAGTCGCTCACGTCCGTAGGTTTTACCCTCGAGACCCTACACGTGATCCCCGGGTGGTGCTAATCGAGTGACCAACTTCTGGTGGTAGGGCCTGAAAAACCCGACTGGCTAGCGACCACCGTGCGCATGACGTAAAACCCGTCAAGTGGGCATTTTGTGTCCGCGTTTCGGGATCAGTCATCGCACAGCCAGAGCTTGAGGGGTCGTTGCTGCGATTCGTGTGGTTTGTGTGGGCTTCCGTCGACCCAGTGCCAGGTTGACTGCGTTGACCCTCCGCCCAGGAAGACCCGAAGAAACGGCTGTTCCGCTGGCCGCCCGTGGTATAGTACAGGGGCCCAAGCGGACCTAACCAGTCCGTGAGGCTGCCCCACCATGCCACGCATAATCTCGGGGTGGTCCGTCGTGCCGGTTGGTGACCGGACGGTGGGTCCCGGCGACCACTTCCGGGGGGGTTCGGGGGCCCTTTCGTGCGGAGAGTCAGCGCAAATCAGCTGTCGGCTGTTCCCTGGCGAAACAGGCCTACACACGTTAACTATGCTAATCGCTGCAACGACACCTCAATTTCACACCTCTCACTCCAACAAACATGTCAGCGCACAATATTAGGACTGGTCGTACAGCGGTGCACTATCCCACCAAAACACCACTATTCGAGGTGGGGCTCGCTAACATCCGCGGGCTCCATTCTAACCTCTTGGCTGTCCACCACCATCTCGAGACAGCCCGTCCAGCAATGCTGTTTTTGACAGAGACGCAAATTATCTGCCCGGCCGATACAAGCTACCTTAATTACCCCGGCTACGCTCTTGAGGAGTCCTTCAAGGCAAAGGCAGGTGTTTGCTTGTTCGTCCGGGCGGACGTTTGTTGTCGTCGCCTGCGCTGTTTGGAGGAACCTTCCTTTTCCCTCCTTGTGGTACACGTCGATTTTGGCACTCATTGCAGTGTCTACGTGTGCGTCTATCGTTCCCACCGAGGTGACTTGGAGACAACTCGACTTTTTGAACACCTAAGTCGGGTGGCAGATGACGCGCAGGAGCAATTTCCTTCCGCCGAGCTGGTGTTTTTAGGGGACTTCAATGCTCACCACGAGTTGTGGTTAAGTTCCTCTAAAACTGACCATGCGGGTAGGACTGCCCACGCATTCTCTCTCACGCACGACCTGACACAATTGGTTACCCAGCACACCAGGGTACCAGATATTATCGGTCAAGCGCCCTCTTTGTTGGACCTTCTGCTGACAAATCGCCCCGATGGATATCAGGTGGTGATTCGAGCTCCACTAGGATCTTCAGATCACTGCCTGGTATCCGTCTCAGTGCCTCAGGCGTCGCGACCGTCGCCTGTGGTTGCAGCACGCCGTCTGTGGCACTATGCGTCAGCAGATTGGGACGGTATGCGGGATTATTACGCGTCTGTCCCTTGGTGGCAGCGCTATTTCAGTGGGATGGATCCGAACTCCTGCGCTGCGTCTGTTGCTGACGAGATCAGATTAGGAATGGAATATTATATTCCACATTCCAATCTCGTCAGTAGAGGGAGACGTAACCTCTGGTTCAATCGCGAGTGTGCCTCTGCTGTTGAAAACAAACAGCTAGCTTACCGCGCTTGGATCAGAGGTCGAGCTTCTAGGGATCCCAATACTAACCTACTGAAAACAGCCTATAATAATGCCACCAAGTTGTGTAAGAGGGCTTACATTAGAGCGGACGCTCAGCGCATTGCACAAGTGGGTCAGGAACTGCTAGCGCACCCTACGGGTAGCCGTTCTTTCTGGCGCCTGGCCAAAGCTGTGCAATCAAACTTCTGCCAACCCTCGCTGCCACCGCTGAGACATGCCGATGGCTCACTTGCTCATCAGCCGCAGGAGAAAGCCGACCTCCTGGCAAAACTCTTCGCGGCCCATTCCCGTATCGATGACTGTGGTGCACAACCTCCGACACTGTCCCATTGTGGCAGCACTATGCCCGATATCCGCATCAGACAGCGAGATGTGCGGGCGGAGCTACAGTCGATTGATATTCGAAAAGCAAGTGGACCAGACGGCATTCCTGCGATTGTACTTAAGAAGTGTGCAGCGGAGTTGACTCCGGTCCTGACGCGTCTTTACCGTCTGTCGTTCTCTGCTGGTTGTGTGCCGAAATCTTGGAAAGAGGCCAATGTCCAGCCGGTTCCCAAAAAGGGAGATCGTTCTGATCCGGCTAACTATCGCCCTTTAGCCGTCACTTCCATTTTGTGTAAAATCATGGAGAGGATCCTTAACACCCAGCTGATCCGTTACCTGGAAGGTCACTCGTTGCTTAATGACCGTCAGTATGGGTTTCGTCCTAAACGGTCAACAGGTGACCTTCTAGCGTTCCTTTTGCACAAATGGGGTGAATCTATCGATAAGCGCGGCGAGTCTGTGGCTATTAGTCTCGACATCGCCAAAGCTTTTGATAGAGTCTGGCACAAGGCTCTCCTTTCCAAGCTTCCGGCATACGGATTGCCCGCTCAGTTCTGTACGTGGATTGCCAGCTTCCTCCACGAGCGTAGAATTCGCGTTGTCGTTGACGGCTGCGCTTCGCGGTTCGTGGCAGTGAATGCTGGTGTTCCACAAGGCTCCGTTCTATCCCCAACATTGTTTCTTCTGCATATCAATGACATGCTTTCCTTGGGAAGTATACATTGCTATGCAGACGACAGTACAGTGCATGGGGGATATCACGGAAGCTCAGGGGCTGCTCGTGGCAATATTGATAGGGAGAGGCAGAATCTTATCATTGAGCTCAACAGGACGCTGGACCTCATCTCCGAATGGGGTTCCAACAATCTTGTCGAGTTCAATGCTAAGAAAACACAGGTGTGCGCGTTCTCGGCGAAAAGGTCACCTTTCCTCCCCCCTCCTTCTCTTCAGGGCACAACCCTTCACACACAGAGTAACATCACCTTGCTGGGAATGAACATTCGCTGCGATCTGAACCCCAGAGACTACATCGAATCCGTTATAACTGCTGCCTCACGGAAACTCGGTGTCCTAAACAAGGTGCGTAGGTATTTTGCGCCGGACCAACTATGCCTGTTGTATAAAACTCAGGTTAGGTCTTGCGTGGAATATTGCTCGCACCTTTGGGACGGCTCCGCTCAGTACCTCCTCGATGCTCTGGACAGATTGCAGCGTCGCGCTATTCGAATAATTGGCGATGTAGAGGCAACTAACACCCTCGAGCCTCTACAACTTCGTCGTGACATCGCCTCTCTTAGCGCCTTTTACCGAATGTTCCATGGGGAATGCTCTGAGGAGCTCTTTAACCTTATCCCTCCCTCTCCATTCCGTAACAGAAACACGCGTAAGGGCCTTCGGAGTCATCCGTACACTGTGTCCTCCTTTTCACACCGTACCAAGAAATTCCAAGATTCCTTCTTCTGTCGTTCATCCCATACTTGGAATTCTCTACCTGCGCACGTGTTTCCTCCATCCTACAACATGGGTTCCTTCAAAAGAGGTGTGAAAAAGCATCTTTTAGGCCGGCAAGGGGCGGGCAGGTAGGATAGTGGATGTCGTCCCTACTCTATCTGTCAACTCATTTGGGCCTCTTTCACCGCTTAACATCAGGCGGGAGGAGGTCATTTGCCGGGCCTTACATAAAAAAAAAAAAAAAAAAAACCGTCTGGCGATACGCGCTAGGTATCGAATAATAAACATTTCGTAAAAACAACTAACCACTTTACTAATTAATGTTGTTTAACGCTTGTTTAGTTGCACCGTGTTGCATAGCGTTTTGTCCCTTTCATGCTTATGTCAAACTTCAATAGTGTGACAGACTCATCCGCTATACAATCTTTATTAGTAAGGCCGTTAAAACTTTACTAAATATTTACATTTTCTACCGAATATTTCTCTAATAAATCATGTTATTGGTTTTTAAAACTTCAATGAGTAGTATCGATCGATAGAGTAGATATCGATACCTCGTGAGTATCGGAACGCCGTCCCTAAGGAAGGACGGAAAGAAGATGGACGAATGTCCCAAAAAACTGGTCATTATTTTTTGTTTACTTTTCTTCCGGGGCTTTTACAGTTGTTTAGTATATCTCAAAAATATTTATTAATCATATAAGGAATTTTCGGATATGTCTCATCTGTGTAACGGTCTGGGGCAGAAACGGGCCATGTCTTTTGGCTTGGGTTATATGGTTGATATCGATAAGGTCACTAACCTTATTCATCAGCTTTGTCATTCTGCATATAGGAAAATAAGATCCCATTATAGTGCGACGTAGAGGAGGACAGAGTGGTGTAATAGGCTTTCGAGGGGGCCTGACGGGAACCCTGAACATAATTATTCCCAATAAATCCGAACAATCAACTAGATTGCGTAATAATTTGAAAAAAAAACCAAGTCCAACATTTATATCGTGTCCTTGCTACGTGACGGGTCCCAATTTCGAATGCTAAGCTTTTAATTGTGTTTGACGACAATAAATACCTGTAAAGATCTTTGTTGAATAAAGATTTTTGATATTTTTTTTACTTTGAGATTTCACCTGATATACGTTGTTTATGTTTAAGCTTGTTCGACAAACACGTCGTTAATTCAGCGCTTTTCATCAAACGCTTCGAAGACCTTAGACGTTTGACGAACGCATCAAACCCAGACGTACACTATCAAATTAATTTACCAGCACGTTAAATTTACAGATTATGACTTAATCCCCTCATTGCTTTGCCGACTATACTAAAAAAATAGATTTCGAAAGAATAAAGAAATTGGACGAAAAACTGAATGAAAAAATAAAATTATTCAAATTCTGTGATTCGTCCCATAGGACGAAAGGGTCGTGGGACGAAACAGTGAATGAGTCGAAGCGCCACCTGGTCCTTATGTTTGGTATCTATACAAATAAATAAAATTGAAATGTCGGTTTGTAATGTCAAAATAACAAGATTTTACTAAATGGGTATGAATGTACATCGGGTATCGGGTACCTATTACAAAAACACAATTTAAAAATGTTTTGTCTGTCTGTTTGTTCGCGCTAATCTCCGGAACGACTGGACCGATTTTGACAGGACTTTCACTAATGGATAGCTAATTATATAAGGAAAAACATAGGCTACTTTTTATCAACTTAACGAAAGTTAATATTCCACGCGGACGAAGTCGCGGGCACAGCTAGTATTTAATAAATTGTGTAAAAATGTTCTTCGAATACCCTACTAAACACTCAAACTTTGTCGTATACTGTACTCAAAGACTTCACGTTGAGTGATCCAGCTCCTATCAAGACACCATATTTTAAGCAGCATCCGACTAAGATGGATGCCGCCGGAACAGGAAATGATCCGAGATCGGGTCGGCAGCAGAACAGATTCATTTTTCACCCGCCTCTATGGCGGTGTTAATGTGTTGCTAAGTATCGTGTTGTTAGGGTAGACTGGTGGCAATGAACAGTGTGTGAATCGTGAGAGTACGTTTACTCTGCCATTAATACAGCTTGCCATCTTTTGTGTCCTATGTTATTATACATACAGCTAAAGCCTGCTTCTTGAATGCTGCATACACAGCAAAGTAACACACAGATAAAATATTAGGTATTAGATTATTTTGGATTGGATCTTAAAACGAGTCGCCTTCTTTGAGAGTTAAATGAGGCTGTGGTGGTGTCTTTGGGCTTTGCCTGGAATGCTTTAAAGCAAATTTAACTGTCGGGAATGAGTCTAAATATTTTTAATACCTTTTTCTAAACTCAATTTTTTTACGTAAAATGGAACGTTTGCTTTAAGATACTTATCCAATTATGGGTAGGACTGCACCGAAGAGGGCACTATGGGGACTTAGAAACCGTAGACCGTAGGCCACGTGAAAGGTGCGAGGAGCGTGAGCCGAGCGAGCGTAGCGAAGTCAGCGTGCCACGGGCCCGCGGCAGAGGCCGGTGAAGCGTCAAAAACGACTATGCTCTACTAAACGACTATGTACTCTCGAGACTTTTGGAAATCGATTATCTCGGAAACTATTAACTTCAGGAAAAAAAAACCAGAAAAGAATAAAAAGTGTTTACTTAGATCTTGTTTATCAAAAAAAAAACATTAAAAACATTTTATTCCGAAATTTAAAAAAAACTAAATATATAAACGGGAATTAACACGATAAACACGAGGTATTTACATACCTATTTTATTGCCTGACGTTTCGTTTCGGCTAGGTTGCACCAGCCGTGGTCGCAGGCGGACTGGAGCTGCACTGACGGTTTTGATTTCTATCGCTTCACGCACTACTATTGAATAAAAGTGGCGATCTGTGGAGAGGACTTGCGTACGATAAAATTCTATCCAATGGTTGGTGCCTGCTTCGAGGAGATGTTCCGCAATGGCCGATTTGCTGGTTTGTTGGTTTTTCACAGCCGCGATATGTTCCTTGGCCCTTTCAGCTATGGACCGCTTCGTTTGGCCTATATAACAACTACCACAGCTGCAATCAATTTTGTAGACACCTGGAGTTTGTAGTGGCAAGACATCCTTCGGTGGACCCACCATGTTGTTTACCCTTATACCGGGTATGAATACAGTAGGTATGCAGTAGGTTCTTAACACGGTCCCGATTTTATCTGTCACTCTTTTGACATAGGGCATATACGCTGGCTGCCTGCTTATCAACTGCGTGGAATCCAGTGGTGACCAAAACACAACCTCGATTTGCACAGTCGGTTGGTTCGGGCTCGGCAGTCGGTTTTCGAAATACGGACACTGTGAGTGTAGTGTGTGACGGTACTTGGATGACAAAAAATATGCCGGTGGTTCGAGAAGAACGCCGCATCACGGAGACCTGACAGCGCAGCTCCAGTCCGCCTGCGACCACGGCTGAAACGACACCTAGCCGAAACGTCAGGCAATAAAATAGGTATGTAAATACCTCGTGTTTATCGTGTTAATTCCCGTTTATATATTTATATTGATAATGCAACACGAAAGTTTGAAAGTTAGTATTTAAAAAAATCGCTCATAACTCGAAAACTACGCAACTCCGACAGGTGGGGTTTGAAAAGGAGGGATCCCCTCCCCCTTTCCCCCTCTCCTCCTCCCAAAAACTCTATCGAGGCGACTTGTTTTAAGATTTTTACCGATATTTTTATACAGCAAAGTTAGCAAAACATTGGTTGTCCAGTGCCCACCTGTTAGTACCAGTCAGTAGGTACGGTCGGCCTCAGAAGTAGATTGACATTTTAGTACCATGTTAAACTAGCTATTCCTTTTATTTAGTATGGTTACACCGATATTGCATTGTTAATAGTTGGCGTGACATGGTGCTAAAATGTTTATCTACTTTTGAGGCCGACTGTACGTTTGTGGATCGTACAACTTTTCACTTCTACCAGCGAAGAAAGTAAGATAGTAAAGTGAGGTTGGTCTGACTCCAGATAATAAAATAGGTACGTGGCTTCGTCACTCACCGTCTTATTACAAAACATGGACTAAAGTTAGTCCTGGTTTAAACCAGGACTAAAGTTAGTCCTGGTTTAAACCAGGACTAAATTGACGCTGTCTCTATCTATGTATTTTGACACAAGTGAAAGCGCTCTACATTTAAACCAATTTTTTTTTGTAATAAGACCGTGATTATTCCTTCTGATCACACATACACGTTGAACAGAGAAATAAATGCAGAAGGAGAACGTTAGCACAGTAACAACACAGAAGCCTATACAATCATTACTTGTTACTTAATTTACTTAATTTTACTTAAACAGCTAATTTACTTATTTAATACTTAATATACATATATTTTAATAATATAAATGCGAAAGTAACTCTGTCTTTCTGTGTGTGACACAATCACGCCTAAAGAGTTTGTGCTATTCGTAACAAACACCGGCTGTTGCTGCCAGTAGTATATTTAGGGTTTCGTAACTCAAAAGGGAAAAAATGGAATCTTTCAGAGATCCCTTTGTTGTCCGTCTATCAGTCTGTCCGTCTGTCTGTCAAGACAGAGATATCAGTTTGATTTTATATGAAATATACTCTAGTTGGAATAATTGGACGATTTTTAACTGGGTAAAAAGGTGTGTACGCGAGCTAAGTGCTGTCAACAAACTAATCGACATAATTACGAAGGGAGGATCGATACAGCGCGCTGTTCAAACACCATCAATCGCCATACACATGTACCCTCAAGTGGGAGGGCGCGGAGTGCCACAATGATTTACTCCCTCTTGTTGGATGCTAATCGGGTGGTAAGTAGCTCGCTCCTTGATTTATGCGTCGGATTTAAGTATAATTATTTCGGCAGCGCCCTCTGGCGGCATTTATCAAGGACGATGTGCTAATTGCAGATGCTCCTTATCTTTCGTTTGATTAATCTTTCTGGATGCTTTGTGGTGGTAATGTATTCGAACACGGTTAGACAGATAGCTGGATGATGGAGTGCGAAGTGTGTAACACGTTGGCACTTTTACAGATAGCTAAGAAGTAAACTTGTTTATAATTAAACCACTTTTCCGCTAGGCTGCGTAACACCTGGAAGCCTCTATGTTACCTTTCTGCTGCCAACAGCGGTGCTTGCATTGTGTTCCGGTTTGAAGGGTAGCACAGGCAGTGAAATCACTAGGCACTGTAGTGACGCATCACGCAACCTTCTTAGATAAAAAGATGTATTAGGTTTGTTTCAAAATAAGAGAAGTTTTGACTTGACGTTGGCCGTCATGCCAGTCTATTATTGTAAATTTTTATGATATATTCTTGTAGTAATTAACTATAGTATGTGTATTAAAGCATATTTGCTGGAGTTTTATTGTTTGATCCCGACAAATTGGTGGAGGCGCCGGGTATTTTTAACGCGTAACGTAATCGAATTATTGCTTTGGATAAAAATGGCTAGCAAATTCGATGGAATAGACGGGGATGTGAAAGAATTCATAGCGGAATTTGAAGTGTTGGCATCGATGAGCGGTTGGAGTGACGAACAGAAAAAGATAGTTATTGCCGGATATTTACAAGGTGCAGCGAGGTATTTTTATGAAGAAGTAAAGTTGGAATGTGCTATATATGAGGATTTTATTACAAAATTAAAGACAGAATTTCCCCCAGCAGCAGATAATCTTAGTCTTGTTTTTGGCACGAGGCAGCAAGGTGAGGAATTGTTGGAATATTTTTATGCTTTGAAGGATTTAGCGAGAAAGGCGAAGGTTGTGGAGGACACTGTTTTTATTGAAAAGTTTTTGAAATCTATTAATGACAGAGAAAGAGCCAGACTGAGTACAAAAATATATAAGGATAAACAAGAATTAAAATACACTATTATCTAATTGAATAAAATTTACGGTACGCCACGCACTTCAAACTTGAGGAGGATCAGGGACGTATCGCTTCACGTGGTCAGCCCGCAAGAGCAGAGGATTCTCGGGTTGCTGGGTCTTATGGAAGAACGTTGCAAGGCACCGACACCAGAGGTAATGGGAGATACAGTACTGTAACTTGACACCTTATGTCACAAGCACTGCTGCTTTGCGGCAAAAAGTCTCTCTCCTCGTACATGGTAACATGTCGACTAATGATTTTTCACAGCGGAAAGAGACCGCAGATTATTTGATTTTATTTTGATATCTCTATGCGTTCTTGGGTCAAAGGGTCTTGACAGACAAACTGACAATATAGTAATCTTATAAGGGTAACGTTTTTTTCATTTTGAGATACGGAACTACAAAAGGTTAGAATAGATGCTCACCTGTAAAATAATTTGGACTAGTTTTTGCTAGTCCTGCGGGCGGTAAGGAGCTGGTTTACCGTTCCGAGCCATTACCCGCAGTACGACTGTTTGCTCTGGCTTTACGAGCAAAGCAAAAATCTGATACGGACGGCGTCCACCTTTGCGGTGCTCTTGTTGAGGTCTGGTGATTCGCTGCTTCAATACTCACAAAAACACACTGACGAGCGACAACTTGAAAACTGCGATTCCTCCTTAAGAATAGTTTTCAGAAAAAGGGTACATATAGAGGATTTTTCTGCAGTGATCTTGTTAAGGTCTAGTGATTAACTGCTTTCACACACATATAAATTCACGTAAATTCGACGCACGAAATCGCGACAAAACATATCACTATCGAGCAAAAGTTTCGGGTAGCTTAAAAACTTTGATTGCTCCTATAGAATAGTTTAGAGAAAAAGGTATATGACAAGAATTTTTAGTGCGGCTTAAATACGAGATTTCTCTTTTCAATAAATCCTTGTACCTATATACTTTTTTACTTCGAATCTATACCATTTGTACTTTGGGAGAAGTCAAAGTTTTCCAATTGTCCCTATTGTGAACTATTGCCAGTCAGTTTAATAAAGTTGTCACACAAGTTAGTGCTGCCCACCTAATGGTAAGTGGCTACAGGTGCCTATAGTACATTTGGCTGCAACATTGTAACACTTCCAAATCTACGAGCCCGTCTTGCTAGCTATTACCGTGTTACCTAAGTTTGTTGGCATAATAACAATATTATTAATATAATTATGTTGTGCCCCCACAATTAGGGGTGAGATAGCCAGTTCCTCAGTTGTCGAGGAGTTCAGGTGAAGCTCTAATCCATCTTTGGCCTTATCGTCACCTGCCATCATATCGGAACTGCTAATTAATTGCGACTTCAAAAAAGGAGGAGGTTATCAATTCGGTTGTTTTTTTATGTTTGTTACCTCATAACTCCGTCATTTTTAAACCGATTTCCAACTTTTTTTTTGTATTTGATAGAGTATACTGCAAGGGTGGTCCCATGGTCACCAAAGTCAGGATCCCATAGAAAATCGAGGAAAACACTAATTTAATACCAGCTCCGCAGCTCACCGAAGGTGAGCTGGTATTAAATTAGGGTTTCCTTCACTAAAAAGATTTCATTCACTAAAAAGATAAAAATAAAAATTCATCGCCAATCGATGATCTCCTAGAAAGTGTTAAAATTTGTCACCGACTTCAATATAGAAGTGTGATGTTGTCTGTACCTATTCTTATATTATTTTTAAGTTTTCAGTGTTTTTGAAGTCGGTTCTATTTTTTGTAAAAAAAAAAAATTTCATATAGTATTGAATCCAATGTTGCTAACGCGAGTGCTAAAGTTGTCTCTGCGCGGCGATTTAAGAAGACAAAGGGCAGTAAAACGGCTGATTGCTCACAACACCGCCGCGGGCATAACTATGCAGACTTACAATCGGATAGAACTTCTTTATTTAGAACTCTACATTAGGCTAAATTATTCTGTTTTACACAGTTAAATCCACTTGCAGCAAATTTTGCTACATCTCAACTTAACTAAAGCTAGATTTTTCCCATACAAGAATGTCAAATTTTCATGTAAGATGTTAAATGTAAGATTTAACATTTTGACATTTTTGTATGGGTTTTAGTTAAATCGAGAGATAGCAAAATTGCTGCAAGTAAACCTGTCTTTAAAAGCGACATTCTCCTAGTTTTAAAGCTAGTTTATGTTTCTTGCAGTTTCTCGCAGTTTCCAAGTATCATTATACTCTATAGATAATGTAGCATTCACAAAAATAGCTCATTAACCGGTCCATAATTTATTTTCACTTACCTACGAGTATTTCTAAACTTTTTCGATCACAAACGTGTCTGGATCAAATAATTAGCCAAAAGAATTAAATAGAATTTCTAGTAGATTACGCGCTCTACCCTTTCTTTTACTATCTTTTTAGTTGTTGGGCAACACAGCCTTATTAGTTTCACTTTGTTTAACACGTCACTAGCTTTTTCAACGGAGATAACTTTTTCTCCGGCGCGGGCTAACTTTGCTGTGACTGATAGCTTTTATATGTGACTCGGTTTGATGTCGCCATTCTCCTTCAATTTAAGTTTGCTCGTCACGTTTATGCTTATTAGTTTTACGATTTCTCATGGCTTTAGTGTCTAAATTATATAGTTCGGATACAAAGATTTTTGTATTTAATAATTTGTCAGAGACTAGTTTTGATTACAGAGAAAAGTGTTTTTTTTTCTTAATGTATTTTAACACGATAGACGTTGACAAGATTATAAACGGGTTGTATATTTTGATCTTAATACGATTAGTACTAAACGCGTATGAAAGATTAGGAAAAATCTTCACTGTTGACAGTATTTAAAACTGCGTTCATTATATTATTAAGCCGTTCTAAACATATTTATGTAGAGTTGGGAAATCTATAGAAAATAAAAATAGTTTAGGATATCTTGAGATCACTTATATACAAGTATGTTAGCATTTAGAAAAGTAAATTGTAAAGAACTTATTTTTGGGTTACTGTTTTACTTTTCATATACATCTTCATCCAAACATACTAGCCAATATGATCATCATCATCATCATTTTAGCCAAGAGTTCGCCTACTGTTGGACATAAACCGATCAGTCCTGCGCCTCCTGCATCCAGCGGCTTCCCGCGGCCTTCACCAGATCGTCGGTCCACCTTGTGGGAGGCCTACTAACGCTGCGTCTCCAGGTATGCGGCCGCCAGTCCTGCGAGCTATGTGTCCTGCCCACTGCCAGTTAAGGTTTGCCATTCTTTGGGCTATGTCGGTGACTTCAGTTCTTATACGGATCCCTTCATTTCTGATACAATCGCGTAAAGAAACCCCGAGCATAGCTCTCTCCATTGCCTTTTAAGTGACATTCTGATGAGACCCATTGTAAACGACCACGTCTCTTCCGTACGCCATCACTGGCAACACGCACGATTTTAAGACTTTCATCTTAAGACACTTTTATATTATAGTAATGAAATTTAGTTATAAAAGAATGAAATTAATTATCAAATATTATGAAAACCTCAATGAACCTTACAAATTAATTCAAAACAAAAACTAATTTTAAAAAAGTCTAAAAAGTAAGTATATAAAAATTAATAAGAAAAAAAACACTATGAAAATATAGAGGGATAGTACCCATGACAATAGCAGCGTTCCCGCGCCGAACCGCCAACGAAAACCTCTGCGCAAGAAAGATGCAAGTTGTAATAATACATTGTTACCCTAGGGGTGAAAGTAACTTATTTAGTCCCGAGACGATGTTTGGCGCCCGAGCGTAGCGAGGGCACCAATAGTTCGAGGGACTAAATAAGTCTTTAACCCGAGGTAAACACTGTGCTTTTCATTACGAATACAAGGAAAGTAAAAATAAAACAATGAACTAGCTAAAGAAAAAATGTTACATAAATCAATAACTTCTGCTTTAGCACGCTTTCTTTTATAAAATCAGGCGTTAACTCCATACCTGAATCAGATGAACTCATTGTGTTAATTAACACAGTGTTATACAAATTAATTAACAGTTAATACAAATCTCTATAAATGGAAAAAACAAATGAAGATCGCATTGCCGCTTTCCCGCTTATTTTGTTTTTTTTTTCTGTGGCCGGCCAGCTATTCAGCAATTATATTTCATTTTTATAATTTAAAAAATGGAAAATATTTTGCCCAAATCTATGTTATTTTAAAGAAATAGTTGAAAATAAATTATAATAAAGTCATTTAAAAAATATATTCTTTAAATACTTAACATTATGTTATTTCAATTTTACACCGCGCTGTAATTGAGTGGCTGTATGGAAAGTCGGAACATGGTTCAATAAAAATGTGAAGAAAGAACTAGTTTCTTTTTTAAAATTTGACAACAGCTGTCAGTTGAAAGTGATTCTCCCTAGGGCTGAAAAGTATTACTTTCAACCCGCTCCTCAGGCAACTTCAGACCTACTTTCAGAGTATGAGTAATGAAAAATGATTTTCCAATGTACTTTTTATCAATTCTTTATAATCCATGAACAAAAACTGAAGGAAAACTTCTGATGAAATTAAAGTTGACCTTACACCAATGCGGTAATTTTTATGAAACTTCAGTTAAGCTTTAGGCAAGTCTAGTCTATATTGATTAAATTAAGGTGGATATGTTAATGCCTTAATTAATAACGCGTCAAGCGGGGTCACTAGCAATGCACCCCGACATTGCTTGCACTACGCGCCACTACTAACTAATGGATTATCCGTGATTTGCATAAGTCGACGGTGTTATGCATATTGGGTCAACATTTTATTAATTTATAAACCGTCTCTAAAAATTATTACTTACTTGTGCATTAATAGTGTAATATAATTTTAATCTGGATATAAATAAATAATGTAATAAATAAAAATCTCCTGTTTGACTTGACCGATTTTACCTCCGAAACGACTTGACCGATTTTTATGTTTTATGTTAAGGATGGCCCTCTCCAGATTTTTTTTTCATCAATTATTATGGTATGTACAAACGTAGTTTGCGGGCACAGCTAGTAATATAGTAAAAGCAAAGCAGCAGTGCCTGAAATTGTCGTGTTCTAGATTGAAGGAAGTAAAATTACTGGGTACTGTCACTTGACATCTTATGTCACAAATTGGCAACGTACATTGGGGTTCTTGTGGGAGTTGTAGATTTGGAAATCCCAAAGACCCCACATAGTATAGGCGACTGCAGGCACTTACCATCAGGCAGGCAGCCTGCTTGTTTGCCAAAACCAATGCATGTTTTGTATAATGTTTTATTTATGTTAAAACATCCCATCAGTAATATGTAACGCATGCCGTGATTACCTATAATTGTAAGTGCAGTTAGCCTTAAGCAATCATTTTGTAAACTTTCTTGTTGTTTTGCAATGCTGTTTCTTATGTTGGTAGTCCTTTATAAATAAATAAATAAAAAAAATACCCAGTTGCATCACCACTTCAACTCATAATGTCTCACTGCTGAGCACAGGTTTTACCCTAGACGAGGAAGAATTGACCTACTGCACTGTTCTGGCCAAACGTAGAATTTTTACAAATAGCGATTGAATAAAGCCGTCCACACACTTTGATGCGATCCGACACGGGCTCCCCGCACACGGTCGACTGGAAAATAATAGTGCTGCCGATGTACCCCGCAAACTAATTTTGCTGTGTACTCGTGCAGATTGCTCTGTCTGTCAATATACAGAACAGTTTGCTGCACAATATGACGTCACGGAACGTATGTTATATCGGGCAGAGGTATGGGCAATGTTTCGTTGTTTTTATTTTTGACGTTTTTATTGCGATTCTAAAGAGATGATATTTATAAAACATAATATTTTTAATCATGGAAACTAGTATGCTATGCATGAAACTGAAACTTCCACCTGTCACAGGAACCTTCTTATCCTGAATAGACTATAATTAGGTAACGTAAGTTCCTATCGTCGGGAGCGTCGGATGGCGCTGCGGCCTCGGCACTGGACTGTGCTCAGAGTAGAATCGGGAGGCCCGCGATCGATCCTGCCATGTACCAATGTGTTTTTCGTTTCACTAATTTCATATGTACATTTGTCTGATGCTCCTACGGTGAAGGAAAACATCGTGAGGAAACCTGCATTCACCTACGAAGTAATTCAAAGGTGTATGTGAAGTCAACCAATCCGCACTGGGCCAGCGTGGTTTGACTAAGGCCTAATCGCCCCAACTACTCGTAGTTAGGGTAGACTCGTGCCCCTCGGTGGGTACGTATATGAGCTGTGGTGATGATGATGATGATGTCTTTGTTCCTAGGTTCACTTACTAATTAGGTAACGTAAGTACCTAGTGTTGCTTTAGGTATTATTGTTGCGTGTTTTTTGCATGATTTTCCTGTCGCTGAACTGCTGCATGAAATTTTGGAAGAATTAGGTAATAAAAAAAGAACAATAAAAATTAAAAACTGAAGTAATCATTATCAATACCTACATTCCAAAACTTTTTTAAAGTAGCTCAACCAAAAAATCGACTTCCAATTGAGTTTTTGTATAATCTATCTAATGACATAACGATTTTACAATTGCCGCCGTTCAATAACTTATTTTACAGTCACACCTATAATTTTTACACCATCAAGCTTTTTGATAAAGCGTTTGCCAAGCGATTTCAGACTTTGGGCACTAAATAACACGTAGTAGTTTCGTCGTCGCCTACAACTAAACGGTAATGAACCAATATACAGTAACGACTCCATTCCGTGTCTGTACTTTGAACACAACTTAATAATGAACTTGATGAGCGCTCTAAGTTTTAATTTAACTTCGTAGATAGATTTGATGGTGTGTCATTAGATTCCGGCTAAAGGGGCGTATATTAATGAGTTCGGAATGATAGGACAGTGTAGACTATGCCATATGTTTGCGACAATTCATAATTTTAGACAAGGATTACTTAGATTGAATGGTTCCCTTTACAGATTTTTATTTTATTGCAATTTAAGTAGAAGTTTTATATAGCTACTATGTTCACGCTCGAGGAAGAGCGAGTGGCGGCACTGCATTCTAGTCTGTGCAGTGACAGCTTTTTTGGCGGCCGGCCGCATGTGATATGTCAGTTGAGTCGAGTCGAAATGTCATAATTTGTGGTTAGGATGATGTCCGGGCATCCATAAAATATAATACACAATATTCAAGCAAATAGTGATTTGCGCGGCGCACCTAATATCGGGGTGCGAAAGCCCGCTTTGTGTTTGTGTGTCAAAATCGCGAGTGTGAGTCGTGGTGGCCTATTAGGCATTTGTGGTGCTCCGGTCTCCACCGGTGGATCCACTGCAGATCTTCAGGAGCCGCGACTTCCTTCGAGCTAGCTCAGGAAGTCCACCGGCTACGGAGGAGACGGAAGGAGACAATAGGACTCGGGGTAAGCCACAATCCTTTCTATGAGCTGTTAGTAATCAGCAATCAACCCAAAATTCCTTATTCGGTGAAACGCCGACGTGGTGGAGTCTACTTGGGGCACCACCATCTCTTGGTAGCAGAGCGTGGTTCTTAGATTTGAGTATTTGATTAGTATTGTACAATTAATATTGTAATCTTGTTGGTTGTCCAAACGGGCAATACATATTAATTGGTTTTGATTGCTGATTTTAAACCGACTACCAGCTCATTTGTGGACCGATCTCCTTAACTAATTGTCATTGTATATGAAAAATTGGGGTTAAATGTCTTTTGTTGTTCTAGTTAAGTTCTAGCATTTACCTACATTTGATTTTGGTTTGTTTTTTCATATCTTTGTTTTGCCCTTGAATATTTTGTTTGTTAAGTTGTAAACTTATACTTGAATTTGATTTGTTGAAAAAATTTTGCTGCTAAATGACTTTGCTGTTGTTGTAATACACTATATTGCTGTGTTAAGTTTTAGCATTTACATTTGATTTTGTTTTGTTTGCCTTTGAATATTGTGTTTGTTAAGTTATTGACTTAATGCTTGAATTTAATTTGTTTGAAAAATTCTGTTGTTAAATGCCTTGTTGTTCTAGTTAAGTTCTAGCATTTATACTTGATTTTGGTTTGTTTATATATTTTGTTCTGCCTTTGAAGTTCCTCCCGATCTGTTTTGTTGTCTGCGGTTGTCGGTCTGTTTGTCCGTGTATTATTATAGTGTTTATTAATTTTGGTGCAAAATGGTCCCGCCAGTCAGCCCGCTTAGTGGTGCCCGCGCGGGTGCACAAAAGATTTTGAGATGGTTTGCTAGTGCCGTCGCTTTGGTAGACCGACCAGACCGAGAACAGGCCTTGTTAATTCGGCATGAGGGAGTACCGGCTCGCTTGAAGGAATTGGAGCAGCTTTTCGTTGCTCATCAACAATATCTGCTCGACCACCCAGCCGAGGGTGCCGCTGAGTTGCGGGCAGTCGACCAATTTAATGCCGATTATGATCAGTGTTTTGAACAGGCGGATGTGATTATAAACAAGGCTCAGGCAATCCTATCCGCCCGGAGGGGTGAGTCGTGCACGCCCTGGGAGGTCAAGCCTACCCCGGCCGGCTTGCTGGGCAGACTGCCCACTTTAGACATCCCAACCTTTGATGGGAACTTGGCTGCTTGGATGGGGTTCATTAACCTCTTTGATAGCCTGGTCCACTCGAGGGAGGACCTGTTCCCTAGCCAGAAATTGGCCTATTTGCTCTCTGCCTTACGTGGAGAGGCTGGTGTACTTGTCCAGCATCTACCTGTCAATGATGACAGTTATGATATTGCAAGGGCGTTGTTGACCGCCCGGTATCAGAATGTTCGCTTGCTAGCGGACACACATGTGGCTGCCATTTTAGGGCTGCCACGAGTATCGCGGGTCTCCTCATTGAGGAAGGAGATTTTGAACCCGCTGCTGAGCGCTATTAACGCGCTCAAACGACTTGATCTACCGGTGGACCAGTGGTCCTTTATTTTGCTCCACCTCATCCTCGATAAGCTTCCCATGGAGATGAAGGGACGCTTCGAACAAAGGTACGGGGGCAATAGTGCCTCGTACCTCCCCCCCTTCTCGGATCTCCTCAGATTTTTGGAGGATGAGTGTCGGATGACCGACCACTTGGATCTGGTTCCTATACCGGGACCGAGTACAGGCCGCTTTGAGGCGACCCGGGCAGCGCCACGGAGAGAGCGCCGCCCGTACAAGCAATATACTGCAGTGCGGCAGAACTCTCCACCCGGGGAGAGGCCGATGCCTTGCAAGTGTTGCAAGCGGGATGGCCATCGTTTGCCGGCCTGTCCCAAATTTGTTGGCCTACGCACCGAGGGGCGTAGGAATATGGCCAAGCAGCGGAATTGGTGCTACCGCTGCCTGGGGGCCCATATGGCATCGGCTTGCCCCCACCCACGAGATTGCCACTGTTGTGGAGGGGCCCATCACCCCCTTTTGTGCTTCAACAATAGAAACACTCGTGAGGTGGTGAGAGAGAGGGACTCGCACACGGGCGGGGGCCCTCGTAGGTCACCCACATCTCCGAGGAGATCGGAGGGGCGTGCCACCCCTCCGCGGAGATTGGAGAGGCGCCCCCCCTCCAGTGAGAGGATTGGGCGCCCCACCCCCCCTACGGGCGGGGGGGATCGACGCGCCGCTTATGAGGCGCCACCGCGGGATTGGGCCGCGGTTATTAGGGAGCCGCGCCGGGAGCCGATACGCTTCTCTCCCCCCCTGATGGAGAAACCCCGTTTATCACGGGCTCCCCCAACTTTCGCCCATCATGGGCACCGCCCGGCCCCCCGATGCAGCTTTGGTCGGGGTGTGTACGTGCCGGATTGGGACCCGCTCGAGCGCCTTGAGCGCCCTATTCCTCCGCCGCGCACGCATTTTTCTTCGGACCCCCCTTCCCCCCCGTTGCGGGGAATGCGGGAGGATTTTCACTAAACCAACTGTCGGCTGCAACCCCCCCACAGGAGCAGGTGCTGTTACCAACAGCCTCCGTACAGGTGTGGGGCCCGAGGGGCACCTTTGTTTTAGTTCGCGCCCTTTTGGATACGGGAGCTCAGGGTTGCATTGCCTCCAGCTGGCTGGTCCGGCAGTTGAGTTTGAACACATCTCCATACCTTGAATCGGTACGAGGAATCGGAGACCTGCGGATCCCGGATCCGATCGGTCAGGTTTTGTTCTCCTTCTCCCCCCACTTCTCTTCAGCGCCCAAAATTGGCGCTACCGCGATTGTTTATGAGAAGGTTGTTGGTCAGCTTCCGCAACAGCACGTTTCGCGCGCTGTCGTTGATGCGACATCAGGATTGACCTTGGCTGACCCTTCCTTCCACCGAACCGGTCCGATTCACTTATTGCTCGGTGCCGATGTTCTAGGCCGCGTGTATTGTGGGAAGAGGAGAGAGTTACAGAAGGGTGGGCTGGTAGCCTTATCTACATCGCTTGGGTTTGTAGTGATGGGACCAGTTAGGCATAACCCACCATCTCCATCGGTGGACAGTTACATAACTGTTAGCTCCACCTTATCGGATGTCCTGCAACGGTTTTGGGAGGTGGAAGAGCCACCTACCGTGAAGCGAGTGAACCCCTTGGACGAGGAGTGTGAGTTGTTCTACCAGAACAATACAGGTCGCCTTCACTCGGGACGGCTGATCACTCGTTTGCCCTTTTTGTCAGTTCGCCCCTCACTTGGCAGCTCCCGGCCGTTGGCCGAGAAGCGGCTGCTGTCCATGGAGCGTCGTATGAGTAGGAACTCCGACCTCAAACAGAAGTATGTCGACTTCATGCGAGAATATGAGCAACTGGGGCACATGTCGGTCTCGCGACTGGACTGGCGAAACGAGGAACATAATTTTCTTCCTCACCACGCGGTTTTGAAACCTTCCACTGGGAAGATACGCGTTGTTTTTGATGGGTCAGCTCCTACGTCTACCGGAGTTTCGCTGAATCAATGTCTGCATGCTGGACCGAAGTTGCACCACGAGGTGGGCGATGTATTGACCAACTTCCGTCGCCATGCCGTCGTCTTTGTGACCGATATCCGGATGATGTTTCGGCAGACTGTGATTCACCCGGACGATAGACGATATCAGCTCATATTATGGAGGGAGGATCCCAGGGATCCCATGCTAGTCTACGAGCTGAACACCAATACATACGGTTTGCGTTCGAGCCCCTTTGTGGCAATTCGCTCACTTGTGGAACTCGCTGAACGTGAGCGGTTACGATACCCTCGCGCATCCTTGGTTCTCAAGGAGGATGCATTTGTGGATGATATTTGTACGGGCTCCTCTAGTGTCGAGGAAGCCTTGATTTTGCGAGATGAACTAATTGCTCTTCTCGGGGCTGGTGGTTATGAACTGAGGAAGTGGATGTCCAACTCACCTCAGCTTTTGTGTGACTTGCCAGACGACCACCAGCAGGAGCCTCATATTTTTGAGAATGCCAACACTCCAGATTTACTGTCTGTTTTGGGAGTGCAATACAGACCTGTCCAGGACACGTTCACCTATCGATTGGAGCTGCCAAGCCCCAAGGTCTGGACGAAACGGTTGGTTTTGTCTACAGTAGCTCGTACCTTTGACCCAAATGGCTGGATTAGTCCCGTAGTGTTTTGGATGAAGTGCTTCCTACAGGAACTTTGGTCAGCCGAAGTGTCGTGGGATGAGCCCCTCTCGGGCCGTTTGCTGCGAGATTGGGAGTCCTTCATGTTGTCTCTCCCCGACATTAACCGTGTTAGTATCCCTAGACATATACTGCCTAAGGGACGGTTTACGGCCAGCCTTCATGGCTTTTGTGACGCGTCTGAGAGTGGATACGCAGCCGTCGTATATATCCGGACGGTCGATGATAGAGGAGCTGTTAAGCTCCACTTGCTAATTGCTAAGAGTAAGGTTGCTCCACTTCGGACTCGGTTAACGATTCCGAAGTTAGAATTGTCTGGAGCTACTCTTCTGGTTCGTTTGATGAACCACGTTGTTGACACCCTGGGACGTAGTGTGGACTTTGAGTCGCTCTTTGCTTGGTCCGACAGTCAGGTTGTCCTGTGTTGGATTAAGAACTCCGTCCACTCCCTGGAAGTATTTGTGGCCAATCGGGTATCCCAAATACAGGCCTCGAAGGCCACGTTGATTTGGCGCCACGTGCCAGGTGAAATAAACCCTGCTGACTGTGCATCACGTGGCAGCGAAGCCCCTCAGCTTATTGACCACACTCTGTGGTGGGGTCCCGACTGGTTGTTACAACCATCTTGGCCTTCCACACCAGCTGTGGTGAAGGTACCAAATCCGGGCTTGCGTGTTCACGCTGTCGAGACTATGGCGGCTCCAGAGCGGGAATTTTTATTAGACCGCTACAGTTCTCTGGACAAGTTGCTCGGCGTGACCGCTTGGATAAGAAGATTTATACGAAATTGTCGCCGGCCTCAGGACAAGGATTTGTGTCCGGTCCTCTCACCGCAGGAGCGCCAAGATGCTCTTCTGCATTGGGTGCGTATGACCCAGTCTAGAGCGTTTGAACCGGAACTTAAGATTTTCCGTACCGGGACGTCCAAACTGAAGGGACCCTTGGTGCGTTTGACTCCCTTTCTGGATGATAAAGGATTGTTGCGTGTAGGAGGCCGATTGAGGCACGCTAACTTGCCTTATAGATCACGTCATCCCCTGTTGCTCCCCAAGAACGGACCATTGGTGCGATTGTTGATCATTGATCGCCATGTGAAGAATGCTCATGCCGGATGTAATGCATTGACCGCGCTCCTCCAACGGGAGTTTTGGATTTTGTCAGCGCGAAGAATAATCCGATCTGTTATCTTTCGATGTCTGCCCTGCTATCGTTTACGCCCCGAGACGATGCAGCCCCAAATGGGTGATTTGCCTGCTGATCGTGTGAATGAATCGATGACCTTCTTAGGAGTTGGAACTGATTTTGCGGGACCATTCACTATAAAAACGTCGCGACTCCGTAATGCTAAGACTAAAAAGGCTTACTTGTGTGTGTTTGTTTGTTTGGCCACTAAAGCCGTTCATTTGGAGGTGGTGAGTGCGCTCACCATGGACGCTTTCTTAGCAGCGTTAGGCAGATTTGTCTCCCGCCGGGGACTGCCTTCTCTAATTCGGTCCGATTGTGGGACGAACTTCAAGGGCACTGATAGACATATAAGAGAAGTTTGTGAATTTTTAGATAAAAATAATATTGAGATCGGATCCACACTCTCCCGTAGGGGGGTAACATGGCGATACTCCCCGCCGTCTTGCCCTCACTGGGGAGGGATTTTTGAATCTGTTGTAAAGGCCGCCAAGACTCACCTTCGCCGCGTTATTGGGGAGACTATTCTCACGTTTGAGGAACTCGCGACGGTGTTTCATAAGATTGAGGCGGTTCTCAACTCGCGTCCGTTATGTCCGTTGTCTACCGACGCGAACGATTTGCAGGCCCTCACGCCGGGCCATTTCTTGATAGGCAGACCACTTAACGCCCTGCCCGAGTATCCTTATAGAGATATCAATCCCGGACGCCTTTCGCGGTTTGAGTTGCTCCAGCAGCTTACCCAGAGTTTCTGGCGCCGCTGGCACCTTGAATATTTACACATTTTGCAACAGCGCGTTAAGTGGTCAGATAAGACAAACCCACCGAGGGTTGGAGACCTCGTGTTAGTGAAGGACCCAAACCTGCCACCCTTACGTTGGCGTCGCGGACGCATTGTCCAACTTACTCTAGGGTCTGATGGTGTGCCCAGGTTTGCCGAGGTCCTAGTTGGGGATTCTGTTTTGAAGCGCGCGGTCGCTACTCTTTCTCGCCTCCCCTTAGACTGATTTGGCGGACAGTCCGGGACTGTCCGGAGCGGGGGGATGTTCACGCTCGAGGAAGAGCGAGTGGCGGCACTGCATTCTAGTCTGTGCAGTGACAGCTTTTTTGGCGGCCGGCCGCATGTGATATGTCAGTTGAGTCGAGTCGAAATGTCATAATTTGTGGTTAGGATGATGTCCGGGCATCCATAAAATATAATACACAATATTCAAGCAAATAGTGATTTGCGCGGCGCACCTAATATCGGGGTGCGAAAGCCCGCTTTGTGTTTGTGTGTCAAAATCGCGAGTGTGAGTCGTGGTGGCCTATTAGGCATTTGTGGTGCTCCGGTCTCCACCGGTGGATCCACTGCAGATCTTCAGGAGCCGCGACTTCCTTCGAGCTAGCTCAGGAAGTCCACCGGCTACGGAGGAGACGGAAGGAGACAATAGGACTCGGGGTAAGCCACAATCCTTTCTATGAGCTGTTAGTAATCAGCAATCAACCCAAAATTCCTTATTCGGTGAAACGCCGACGTGGTGGAGTCTACTTGGGGCACCACCATACTAGCTTCTGCCCGCGACTTCGTCTGCGTGGAGTTCAGAATTGGGTCTAAAGAATCTTCCCACGGGAACTATTTGAGAGATCATTAAGGAATATAAAGTACAGTACATATCCTTTTACATAGCATAGGTGACATGCATACGAAATTTCAAAGTTGTCTGCCCACGGCTTAAACAATTTTCAAATTTCCCTCAGGAATAGGTATGTCTTCCTTCAAACGAGGCTTAAGAAGAGCACTTTTCTCCAGGTAGGCAGTGACTGAACTGTGCCCCTGGCATTGCAGATGTCTATGGGCGGTGGTTACCACTTAACATCAGGTGGGCCACTGGCTCGTCTGCCACCGGAAGCAATAAAAAAAAATTACTTAAGGAATCGGGATAAAAGGCAGTCTATGTTCTATTCCATGTCAAAGGCTACATGCGTGCCAGATTTCATCCAAATCTGTTCAGCCGTTTTTGCGTGATTGAGTAACAAACATTCAAACATCCAAACTTTCACATTTATAATATTATATTATAGTAGGAATAGTAGGATTTGCTGACTCAGCCACGCGTTGCATTGGCTTAGTACTCGTAGTTATAGTAAGTTGGATCAATGTTGTAGGGTTAGCACCCGTACCTTATTATAAAGTATTGTGCGTTATTTAGGGTAAACGATGAAGTACACAAAAATGCTTTATTTTGCATGATTTGATTTCTCTAGAATTCCTTTAATATTAGATATACAAAAATTTAACGTAATACGGAACGACAGATTATGTAGAGGTCGTCAGACGCACATTCTTAAACACAACTTAACATGTCATGAAAATGTCAACATCAACAAAAAAAAAATATTTTAAAAGGATATTGTTAAAATTTAGCTCCCCGTGATGAAAATCATCAGCACTAGAGCGCAACTATCTAATTAATCCGCACACAGCCAGACGTAAAGTGATTACGACGCCATTTTCCTTCAGTCATCGCTGCAATCATCGCCCGATGACGGCTAACTGCATTACGCGTCGATTACCAGCCGTTATGCGCCTACCCCCCGAGTGCCAGGCGAAAGTGATGCAACTAAATAGTTAGGGCGCGTAATAGTTGTAAAGTGTCAATTTCTAGAAAAAGATATATTTTTATCTAAATCAATATATATTCAAGAAAAACTTTTACAACTAATATTTAAACTAGTGGAAATTAAAAAACCGGCCAAGGGTGAGATGGACACGTGTACCGAGGATTCCGTTCAAACTAATCTAAATATGATATAAAGGTTGCCTGGCAGAAATCGCCTACGGCGATAAGGAAGCTTATTTTGTTATATTTGTGTATATTGTCTAATTAATTGTTATTTATTATCTAAGTATATCTATACTAATATTATAAAGAGGAAAGATTTGTATTTTTGTATGTTTGTATTGAATAGGCTCCGAAAATACTGGACCGATTTAAAAAATTGTTTTCACTAATAGAATGCAACATTATCACTGAGTAATATAGGCTATATAATATTTTCCTACGGGAAAATATGGAATTCTCACGGGAAAAACGAAAATAACGCCTGCGAAGCGGCGAACGGAAAACTAGTGCAAAATAAAGCGCTTCTATCTGTCTATCTATGAGTGCCTAACTGTCAACATTTACAGTTTTCAGATTTTTTCCAAAACATGCGCTATAAGTACTTGCTCTTAGCCAAAATCCATGTTTCTAGAACAACGGGAAGTGCCCTATAGGTTATGATTTTCACGAAATCATGAAATTTTGCGAGAAGCAAGGTCTTATAGCACATGCTTATGAAAAAATGTGAAAACCGTAAATTTGTACATAGGAACTTAAGATAAGTTTGTACGGAACCCTCTGTGCTCGAGTTCAATGTGCATTTGGCCGGTTTTTTTTATCCCACTTAATATAATACTTTGTCTTCCTTTACCCTAGCGTCCCGCTATGAGCGTTGGTGGCGCTGTGGACCCGGCACTTGCCTTGCAATCGGGAGGTCCGGGACTCGAGACCGCCATGTACCAATGTGTTTTTCGTTTTTTGAATTTCTTATGTACATTTGTCTGATGCTCCAACGGTGAAGGAAAACATCGCGAGGCAACCTGAATACATCTCCGAAGAAATTCAAAGGTGTATGTAAAGTCGACCAATTCGCAATGAGCCAGCGTGGTTGACTAAGGCCTAAACACCCTAACTTAGGGTAGGCTCACGCCCCTCGGTGGGGACGTTTATGAGCTATTATGATGATGATAGCATCCAGCTATGCGACAATCTGTCATATGATACCAAATTCACTGCGTCAGCTAGTTATATAAAAAAAACTTACATGCTTAAACCAATAGAGCGTACGCAATCTGGTCGCTGAAATTACCAGCGCCCTACCCTATCATCCTAATAAGATTTTTTCCACAGCGCTTAACGGCTGGCTGAAAACTAATTACTTACTCGTCTGCGGATCCAATTAAAATAGTTGGAATCAATCAGGATATCGTATTAGTTGGCGCTCAAGATCACAGGGGATCCCCTAGTCAACAGACTTCGTTAATTCGACATAGGCTTTCATCCAGTTTGGTGCATTGTAAAATTACTTTATGAGTCCGTATTACCATTGTTTCATCATTGATTAAGGCATTTTTGGTGATGTTTGTAAGATTTTTTGAAAGTCATCACCTGCTCGGCGCGCAATGTCACGTTCGCAGAATGTCACTTACGTATAATGTCACTTTCGCTGTCACTGAATGTCACGTTCGCACAATAACACTTTAAACGCTAAAGCACATAATTAATCTGTGTAAATTAGGTATCTATTGAACAGCAACTAATCAACTAACTAGCAATCGAACTAACAATCTTACTTATGCTTAATGCTTATATGTTATGAATAAAAATATGCTGATTTGTCGTCATTCAAAACATTCACATTGGTGGTGAGTTAATTTCATCTTTTACTGGATACCGATACTGAATAGGTACTCCATTTGAAACAAAAGTTTCCAATCCGTTAAGTAGAATTAATACTAAGTGTTTGTGCATTAAATTGTGCATTATTACACTTGGATTTCTTTTTTCGACGTTTTTCTTAACCAAAGAGAATTCCTGCAGTGGCTAACCCTTGTCCCGTCTCGCTTCATTGTTATATGACAGAGGGAGAAGCAACGTGTTATTTGCCTCTTGTCCCGTTTTGTTTTTGGTCCGCGCTACGCTTGCTGATGGTAGGAAGTACAGAAAATGACACACAACTTCCTTGTGAAATGTTTAACTAATAATGAACTTTTACTGTTATTAACAATGAATATAACTTCTGAGTTTCAAAAATTCTGACAATGAATACTATTATTATTCATACTAATATTATAAAGAGAAAATGTTTATTTTTGTAAATTTGTTTGTAATGAATTAACTCAAAAATTACTGAACCGAGTTTAAACATTCTTTCACTAATATAATATTTATCACTGACTAACATTGGCAAAAAAATGTTTTTCCTACGAGAAAATATAGAATTCTTACGGAAATAACGAAAATAGCGCGGATGCAGCTCGCAGCTGCGAGCCAAAAACTAGTTCAACGGCGAACAGGTGTAGTGCGGAGCAACTTCTTTTTCATTTTACTTGTATTTGCATACGTTTTAATAATGGTTGGGGTGTATATTCAAATTCAAATTCAAAAATCTTTATTCAACTTAGGCCTTTACAGGCACTTATTGACGTCAAAACAAAGCAAAACATTCTAATTTAAAGGAAACATAAATTTAACCTTGTATGTGCATACATCCTGAATATACCTACTCAAGATGTCTGCAAATACAAGTAGTAATGAAAAAAAAAAAAAAGTTGAATCTACACCTTATATACATACAAGGTTTAAATAGTACATTTTTGTCTTAGTATATTACATTTTTAAATATATTTTAGATTCTTGTATTTTGTTTGACGTCAATAAATGCCTGTAAAAGTCTATGCTGAATAAAGATTTTCGAGTTTAAATATATTTCAGTAATGCCCTGGAAACACTTTCAGAGAAATGGTTATTCAAACTTAAAAAGCATCACATCTCAGATATTTCTGTTCATCCCCTCATCACCAGTAACGCGACATGCCACTCGAGTCAAGTGCGCGCGAATAATAAATTGTGCGTCTCCTTAAGTGGCGCGGCCGGTCGGTATTCAGCCAAATTGCGAACACCCTTAAGCCCATCACACACAGTTAATATAATATATATTTTACATTACAGTATCTTAAGATACTGAGCGATATGTGAAAGATATCTTAACCTAGCAACGATATCTTAAGATATTGAAATATATATTAATATACTCGGCGATATTTATCTTAAGATAAACTACAGTATGTTCCATCTAGCGCTGTTTTTTTGTTCTAGCAGATAAGATATATTTTATAGTATCTTCATTGTGTGTGATGGGCTTTAAAGCTTTGGGATCGGGCACGTTGATGCTTACTAACGTGGAAGCTGTATATGTATGGTCAACTTTGTGGAAAATTAGGAAAAAGCCATTCTATGTATACCTAACGGATTTTCAGGCACTCATTAGTTCTAGAAAATCCACAACAGCAAACTAATAGCTATACGAAAGAATGAAAAAAAAATATTGGCCATACACATAACATACAAATAATACTCCGAAATGGCTTGACCGATTTTTATAAATATTTTGTGTTAATATTTACTATAAAAAATACTGGGTCGTCGGTGGCGCTGTGGACTCGGCACTTGTCTTCCAATCGGGAGGTCCGGGTTCGAGACCGCCATGTACCACTGTGTTTTTCGTTTCGAATTTCATATGTACATTTGTCTGACGCTCCTACAGTGAAGGAAAACATCGTGAGGCAACCTGCATACATCTGCGAAGAAATTCAAAGGTGTATGTGAAGTCGACCAATCCGCACTGGGCCAGCGTGGTTGACTAAGGCCTAATCACCCTAACATAGGGTAGGCTCGAGCCTCTCGGTGGGGACGTATATGAGCTGTGATGATGATAAAAAATACTTCTAACCCTAAATTTTCACCCATCTACCACCAACCACCATTTTTCAATAGCAATATTAGTATTTTTACTGGCAAAATGTAGTTCACGGGTATAGGGCATAATATACAAAAGAATAGTAGGCCTTGATGCTTCAAGCATTTAAGGACCCCGTTTCAGAACTCGTAAAGTTCATCGACAAATAGACATACATGCTGACTAAAGCAGACGGAATTGGGAAAAAAGCAATGAGACTGAATGATTATGATTAGGATTGAATAAATGTAATAATGAAATAATATTGGAAAATACAATGAATGGACAGATATTGCCTGGGAACGTATTCGAAGTCCCACAACAATATTAATTTACAATGACACTAGAATTTTGATTGAGAATTTAAGGCTGAAAATATCTTAATTCTATTGACGCAAGCAAGATGTATGCAACTCTGACTATTACTTTATTTTCAACAATTATGATATGTTCTTTTATTACGAAAAGAATAACATTTTTTGGTTCTAACACAAAAAATGAACCAGTAATCCAAAAATCAATTAAAGTGTATTAAATAGTAATGTTTTCCTTCGCTAACTCAGCAAGGTGACAATTAAGACTTTGCAATTATCAACAATATTGAGATACTACAAGCAACCCTGTAAAAGAACATGATTCCTTAAGTTGATTTAAAAAAAATCAACGACATCCTATTTGCATTATGTACATACATAGCGAGGTGTATCAGCTTACGTTCATTTGCAGAAATTCTATGCAGAAGTATCAAGGGGCCATCTCCACAATCTGAAGCGACCCCCGACGCTACAGATGGCACCCTTGACTGTGACTACCAAGATATTCAGGACGATCTTAAGAGTATAATAGCAAAATTACTTGCGAGATAAGAGACGTGGCAGTAATTTCTTTTTGACGAATAAAGAAGCGGATTTGTGACTTGGACTTTTCGTTATATTTTTCAAATAAGTATTTAACACATTCTATTTCTAATTTCTACTGACATTTTCTTTAAAAATGATTAATAAAATGAAAAATGAATATGTCAACCAGTGTTGATACGTAGTTATTAACAATGAGTAAAGTCTACCTTGTTTCACTTAACGAAGTAGCAAGAGAATGAAATTTCATTCAGGTTAGATGTTTTGGCGACCTAATTGGTCGTAGCCAATAGTATAATGAAGATGGTGAAATCTCAACACCAATATGTTTTGTTTGAAGTGCTATGAACTTTAACAAAATAAATCAAAAACTGTCACTTTTTGATCATAAATTTACATTGTCTTAAAACTATACATAAAAAATATCTTAACAAAGCATAGCTCGTTACCCAGAATGTATATGAATTGTAGGTACATAGTCTATGTCAAGGCTGTTCTGGCTTTGCGATAAATTATACATATAGTTTTACAGTTCCTAGTGTTATTTTAGAGACGATTAAAGTCATGTCAGCTCACACGTATATAAAACACACATTATGCACACGTTTTCGGCACATGCAGTGCTTTTCTATAAGTGATGAGACACTGACATCTAAATATGATTGTAATTCTAGTTTGTAAGAGTATACTTATTGTTGAAAAGCCAAATAAAAAAAATGAATACGATACACGATAAATATACTCAAGATCAATGAATCTGAGCTATTTAAACATACTCGTACATGAACAGGTCGTAAGCTGAGAATACTACTTTACATTGTGTTGATTATGTCAAATTCATTCGAAGATTACATAGTTTTTTTTATTATTTAATTGCTGACATTTATTTAATTTAATTGCTCTCTTATAAAATTTGACATTCTTTTAGTACCATTGACATCAAAACAAGTTAAAATAATTTATAAATTATTAATAATGATACTAATGATAACTATAACATTGACATTTATTTAATTTAATTGCTTTCTATAAAATTTTACATTCTATTAGTACCATTGATATCAAAACAAAGTAAAATAATTTATAAATTATTAATAATGATACCTATTAAATATTTTTTGACCAAATACTTATATTAAATAAATAACATATAGACATTATAAATACATTCTTATGATATAATAAATTACTAACACTAAAACTAATAAATTAATTAAAGATAGCCTACGTGACTTTTACCTAATTCACACTGAAATGGTAAAAATATTGTGCATGCATTTTGTTTAGATTATGAAAAAATCTACCCTCTCCTCAGCTCATCATTTATATTGCTGTGCCCATCAGGGTCCATAATTGTGCCTATACTATTACTACTTAAGAACCCATGTAAAAATTATGGTAAGCAATAAAACATTATTGAATTTGAATTAATTATGTAATTAAGAAACTTCAATAGTAAGTAGTATTCACTCTCTGTTAATAGCTACTTATCAACGTCACCACATACCTAGTATGAGGTGAGGATGAAGTATCAAATGCTGCCAGATATGAATATTTGTATTGTATCAATGTAATAAATTTATCAACGCGGAATGAACTAACACGATACGCACTAGCATGGAACTTGGAGACGTCACAATTCTTAGGAATAAGGAGCAAGATCAGCGGACTCATTAAGGCGTTCCCTCCCACTCGACGCCAGTTCCACTGGGGGAGTAAAAGGAGGAATCTGCTAATTCGAGAGGCGGACGAGATTAGCCATTGTGACGATGCCACTCGAAAACAGACACGTTTGGCTCGATACGTGGTTATAACAAAAAGAAATGTAATCTGCCATAGTTGATTGATGGGTATACTCATAATCAATGTGGTAATAATTATTACCTCAATGCTCATAATTGTGTTATTCGTATGTCTCGTTTTCAAAAAGATTTTCTTTTGTTATAGGCATATGCATATAGATAGATTTACAGGTTGGCTGGTAGAGATCTCTTTTAGAAAGAAAGAAAGAAAATAGTTTATTGGACATGTTATACATGCACTAAATACATTAATACAAAAACAAAAATAATAATACACATAACATGACCAATTGGTCGCCACTCAGCTTGATGCCGAAAACATAGAATGCTTTAAAAAGAAAGAGAAGACCTTTGCATCTCTTTTTATTAACTTACGTTTCCTTATGTGTTTTTTGCAATTAAGAGTACATATTATGATACTTTGCACTATAATAAAAATGCTAAAGAAATTGAATAACCGTCTAAGTGCATTTCAGGCCACGCACAATGAAGGATTCTGCACTATTATTATCATTGAGGATGATAGTTATATTTTTCCATAATTTCACATAATTCGTTAATCTATATTAACTGCCTGATTTACTTTAACCGCCTCCGTGGTCTAGTGATTTGAGACCACCGGGTGTTGATCGGGAGGTCCGGGGTTCGATTCCTCGTGGGGGCAGAAATTGTTCTGCTTGGTTTGGTTGGTGGTAGGGTTTCTGAGCCTGCCTGGCTAGCTACCACCGTCTTACCTAAGTTTGTCGCCATAATAACAATGTTAATAGCATTGTTGTGTTCCGACAATTAGAGGTAAGACAGCCAGTTCTTCAGTTGTTTATCTTCCAATATATAAAAATCTCATGTCACAGTGTTTGTTATCGACATCTTCCGAAACGGCTGGACCGATTTTTATGAAATTTTTTGTGTATATTTGGTAGGTTTGAGGATAGGTCATAGGCTATTTTTTACACCCTTATCCTATCGAAGTATTCCGTTTTTTCCTTTAGAGGTGCGTAACCCAAAAAGGGAACATACTGGATATATACATGGAACATAGTTGATATATTACCACGTGGTAACTACTAAAACCTGGAGGGCAATCTCCTGTTTTGAATAAACGATCGGTTTCCATCGGTCATAAACTAGATCCGCTTTTGATGCGTTCCGTGGATGAGGCGCTCCTTAATGGATCGAAAACAGCTACAGCTTGACTATATCTAGTTCTAGTATGTATTCTATATCCCTACTAATATTATAAGCTAGCTGCACGCCCCGGCTTCGCACGGGTATACTAGAAAACATTTGACAAAATTTTTCAAATATTAGACACAGTTAATTTCGGATCTATCGAATCGTCGAAATGTGTATGTACCAAATTGGTTAATTCTTATTTTGTTGTATTCGTTATTGTCAAGACAAGGTTTGCATAAAAGAAAATCTTTGAAAAATTATATGAATCAGCAAAATAATGAATTTCAACATTTTCAATTTAACAAAAACTGACAAAATTGACATTCAGGTTATTCGAAATCTATGGTATTTTACATTGTTAAATATTTTGGTCATTAGTATTTTATACGCTTATACATTTTTAAATATTTGTCAGTTTTTGTTGAATTGAAATTTTTTTAATTCGCAATTTTCGACGATTCATTTTTATTTATATAGATTCGAAAGTAATTGAGACTTTATTTCATTTCGTCTGCCTAAACTACTGAAACAATTTTAATATAATTTGGTGAGAATATATCCTTAGATAGAAAGTAGTATATATCCTCCCTCAGAGCTTACCTGAGGAAGGACATAAGTTACTTTTTAACCGACTTCAAAAAGGAGGAGGTGCTATGACTGTATTGTTTACTTTGACTGTATTGTACTAATGCCGTGCCCGACAGGGTCCATAATTGATCTGTAATAATATGTAAGTACCACCTGTATCGAAACATTATGGAGAGCAATAAATGATAATGATAATGATAATGTTTTATGTATTTTTTCGATATTTAATGAGTGATAATAATAGGGAACGGGTCTGTCCAACTTGTTATTACTATTAGTTATAGGATATAACAAAATAAAAAAAAAACAAACAGTTATAATAATAATAATAATAATAATAATAAACTTTATTTGCGTCAGATATGGTTACAGTCATGGTGTTACTTAAATAGTCGATCCACATATCCCACCTATTCGGCATGCAAAAAATTCAGAAAGATGTTGTTGTTATAAACATTGCATCATAAAATCTATACCAATAAAATAACACCTATATATGTCATGAGCATCGATTCTTAGTAAATGTTTCTTTTATAAATTCATAGTGGTCTTTTTTGAACCTTCATAATCAATTTATAATAATTATATTAAGCAAATCAGATTAACAATATTAGATAAACATACAATAAAATAAATCAAAATGTCAAGAACTTAAAACTATTTTTACATGTCAATTTCTATATCTACAATTTTTATAAATATATGAAATTAGTCAATTAAATAAAATGTACAATAAATCAGATTCAGTTTCCTTTTTTAATGTCATTCGGGCACTTAATAGGAAGAAGTAATAAATTCATATCCTTTGCTTGAAAGTAGTCGTCTAATGAGTATAAACATTTATTAATAAGCCATCTAGTCAGTTTGTTTTTAAAAGTGTTAAAAGCATAATTTTTAAATTCATTTGGCAATTTATTATATATTTTAATTGTCATGGGGTAACAGCTATGTGCATACAGTGTAGTTTTCATATAAGGTACATGCAATCTATTACCATTTTTTGTATTAAATTTACAATTTTTGGCCCATTGCATAAATAGATCAGGGTGTTTTTTAACAAAGATACAGCATTCCAACACATATAGGGAATAAACTGTGAGTAATCCTAGTTTCGGAAATAAAGGTTTGCATGAAGTCCTTTGGTCTACATTACAAAGTCCACGTACACATTGTTTCTGTGATATAAATAATCTTTTAATCTCTGTAGAATTTCCCCAAATGACAATACCATACCTAATATTAGAAGCAACGTAGCCATGATAAGCTTGAAGCGCCGTTTTCAAGTTGCTGACTTTTGCTAGTTTCCATAGAGCGTATGCGAATCTGTTAATTTTGCTACAAACTTTGTCAATGTGAAGCTTCCAAGAACATTGACTATCTATTTTTATACCCAGGAAGTCACCGACATCACATTCAGCCAAAGTATTGTCCTCATAAGCTACTTCAATATCATTTGTTGGTTGTTTCCGATTGTAGAATCTTAAATATTTTGTTTTCCCTAGATTTACTTTCAAGCCGTTTAATTTTAGCCAACTTATTATATTGTTAACTGTCTCATTAATTAATGTTTGGTAGTTTTCAATTTGATTGTCAGTTATAACTATCGATATATCGTCCGCAAACAGAATGCAGTACTGATCAGTTGCGTCTGGTAAGTCATTGATATGTATCAAAAAAAGTAAGGGTCCAAGTATGCTGCCTTGAGGAACTCCCACTTTAGGTTGTAAGATACTAGACCTAAAAGCACCTTCCTCATTCTGATTTGTTATTTGTTTAATCTCAACATACTGCGATCTGTTTGTTAAGTAAGATTCTAGCCATTTGTAAGCATTACCCCGCAGGCCATATATCTCACATTTTTTCAGTAGTATTTTATGTGAGACTAAATCAAAAGCCTTGCTCATGTCGAAAAATACTGCTGTAGTTGGTATATTTTTGTCAATGTTTTCAGTTATTTTTCTAACCAGATCGAAAGCAGCCAGTGAAGTAGATTTACCTTTTTGAAATGCATTTTGTTCGCGTCTAAATACATCGATTTTATTGAAATATAAGGTAATTCTGTTGTGCATTACCTTCTCAAATATTTTCGAAATAACTGGAACTAATGCAATTGGCCTGTAATTGTTAACAGTTTCTTGATCGCCTTTCTTATATATAGGCTTGACAACTGATAGTTTCAATTTTTCGGGAAATGTTCCTTGAATAAATGATAAATTTACTAAGTAGCATAAGACAGGAGTTAGAACAATGGCACATAGTTTGATAATTTTGGTACAGAGGCCATCGAAGCCAGTGCTGCCTGTAATTTTCAAAGACCTTATGATTTTTAAAATTTCGTCATTAGAAGTTGGTTTCAAGAATATACTAGAACTAGTACCGTTAACATTTTTGAATATGTCAACATTAGACGTCGAATTAGGTTGCTCAATCAAAGAATTTACAAAGTAGTTATTAAATTCATTGGCAATGTCCGTAGGGTTTGTCACAGGTTTATTTTTAATTAATATCTTATTAATGTGCGGGTTATTTACGAAGTTGTCATTTTTAATAATGTTCCATGTAGCTTTACATTTATTTTTAGAATTAATTACGTAATTTTCATTAATAAGTTTGCGGGAATTATTTATACAACTCTTTAAGATTTTAGAGTACCTGTGATATTTTAACTGATTAGTAGTATTGCGCACAGAGTAATATGTAAATCTCAATTTCCGTTTAGTAGCACATGATTTCCTTAGACCTTTAGTAATCCAACGACGAGCCATGGCTCGGTTTTTCATCTTTACTCGTTTTATCGGAAAGCACAGATTGTAGAATAAGATCAGATCATCATAGAAGTTATTAAAAGCGATGTTTAGTTCTGATTCATTAAATACTGTCGACCAAGTGAGCTTGGAAAGAGCTTCGCTGAATTTCCTAATGTTGTCTGGGTTATAGTCTCGTTTCAGGATAAACCACTCTTTCGGGGGTATACTTTTCTCTTCAACAGTAAATGATATGGCTTGACCAGTGTTGTGGTCTGATAAACCCAACTCGTGCAATGCGCTATTCACATTTGTAATGTTGCTAATGATTTGGTCTAAGCAGGCTTTGCCTCTAGTAGGCAATTCAATATGTATTTGGAAATTAAAAGATTCTATTAGTCTTCTATATTCCTGACTTTGCTTTGTACATTTTAATAGATCAATATTAAAGTCCCCCATAATTATTATTTTTCTTTTTGTTTTACTACGCAATTTTTCCATTAATGTTTGCAAGCGATTTAAGAAGTCAAATGGGTTTGAATTTGGGATTCGATAAATACATATAATTATACATTTATATATCGGTATATCAATTCCACAGGCTTCAAATACAAATTCGTGGCTAAGTTCTTTCACAAAAGATAATTTCGTAAATTCAATATAATCTCTACACAGTATACATACTCCTCCGCGTCTTTGTTTTGCCCTTGTATAAGAATCTGCTATTTTAAATGTGTTCAATTTAAGGTTTTGTTCGTCCTCAGACCTAAGAAAAGTTTCACTGAATCCAATTATATCTATGTCAATATTCTTCATCCTTAATTCATCTAGAGTAAGTTCTAATATATCAAGTTTACTTAATATCCCTGCTATGTTCTGGTGGAAGACAGTCAGAAATTTTGAATCGTTATTTAAGTAGGAATCATTCAAACCTCTATTTACGTAATTGTTTGTCTTAATTTTATTGTTATTGGGCACGAAAAAAAGCACGCTTTATTTTCGACGGCTTAAAGTAGCATGGGATAGTACCCTGTTTAGTCTCTTTTCTTTGCTGTGAAATTATCGAGTCAATTAAAGCTCGCAAGTCATTAAATAAAATTTTCATTCCAGTTTTATTTATGTTACCAGTAATGCTATTGAACATTCTAAAGGTGTAATCTAAATTGCAGTTGGAATCTAACACATAAGCACATTTATGAATTTTATTACTTTCGTAAAGTTTTAAATTAAACCTTTCAATCCGTTCATTAAATATCATAGAAGCTTTGTTACATTTATATGTCGGAGTACAAATAATAACATTTGTATTTTGAACCTTTTCTAATGCATTTCTAATGAGATCTACTAACTGACTATAGTTTTCCGTATTACGGAAATCTGTTTCGCCTATAAAAACTATACAATAGTCGTCCAAAGTAAATGTTTTTAGTTTTGATTCAATGCCCCTTAGCAATTCTATCAATGTTACATACGGGGTGAGATAGTGGCAATAGTCAAACTCACCAAATGTACGTTCAATATTTTGAAGGTTATTAAGGCCCATCGTACTACTAACAACACACAATTTTTTCTTCCTCCGTATGTGTTTCTGGAAAGGCATGTTTGCTTCCGTAATGTTTTGTTTATTATAACGTATGTCTGTTGTCTCTGCATCTTCTCTATACCTTATTTCTTTTAGGTTGTCAGCTTTAGACTGCATGTTGGTGATAATATTGGATAATCCCGTATCACTGTTACCTATCGTATTTTGATTAGTATTTACATTTTCACTGCATTCATCAGCATCAATATCATCATTCGTTAAGGTATCAAAGTTTGCTGATATGACGTTGCATGTCGAGTGAGAAGGTGATTGTTCTATATCATGATACCTTGCTCGTTTCTTCTTTTTCTTTAATGATGATATTGGAGTTTGCACTTCTGAAAGCCCTACCTTTTTCAACATTTTAATTATACTTTTGCAATTTTCCAGTTCAGCCTTGAGCTTATTGTTTACTAGGTTGAGGTTTTCAATTTCTATATGAGCTCTTACTATACATTGCTTGCTATACATGCTTCTTACTATATACTTCACATACATTATTAACATACATTGCCGGGCTGTAAATAAACATGTTTATTATCAATCTAGAATGGAAAACTAAATATAAAAGTTTGATCGTGAAAGAGTATACTTCTGCGGTGGTTCCATCCAAAAATGTGATGCTGTGTGTATTCTTATATTATTTATGACTTTTTTATGCTTTAATTCGGTTTTATTTTTTGATTAAAAATGTTGTCTTGTTTTAATATTTAACGCTCTACAATTATGAAGTAGACAATCAGGACAGGACCTCACATAAGCTAGCTAACGTAGGATATATTACATACAACAGACCCATGACTATATATCATTGGAGTAAATTGAAACATCTAAAATTGATAACTTGCATTTGCCCTCACCGCGCACTAATTACGGCAAGAAAAACATAGGTTTTGAAGGAGCACAGATTTTCAATAGTTTGCCAGAAAATATTAAAAGAGCTAAAAGTATGTCCATTTTTAAAAATAGGTTAAAGACCCACATTTTAAAACACTTTGAAATCTATAAATGATAATATCTGCTGTATATGCTCGCCGCATCATTGAAACTAGTTTAAGTGCATGCTTTAGCTCAGTAAGTGAAATGTAATATTTCTTATGAGTTAAATAAACTTCTTTAAACCGAATATTATACTCATTCTTATTCATAGATGAGTACAAAATGGATAGAAAGAAATATTAGAAAGTGAAAACGTCAAATGATGTCACCAAGCCAATAAAGCAATTTTTGTGATATTTATGCGACCAAAACAACCTCTTGCTACTTTCTGATTTTTTTGACGATCTGAAAACTTTGATTGAATCCAATTCCCAGTGAAGCGGCGTAAAATTCTATACCTCCCAGCTATCAATAAAAACTGAAATCAAATTTACGATTTAATCACTTGAGTGGTTCTGGCTTAACAGTTAATGCCGTAGTTATTCGATGCATAGATGCGATCACGCGATATACGTAGCCTGAGCGGGATCAACGATGTATGAAGGAGCTATGTGAGGCAATAGCCATAAAGATTTTATTGGTGCGAGGACGTGTGGTACTAAACGTGTAATGTATTCAGAATACAATCGATCAGGAGACAATACCCTTCTCGTGGATAGAGGATGGAAATTGGATATAGGAGCTTTTGAAACTCGTATAAAATTCCTCACCTAAAGAACTTGTGGATTAAAGTCAAAAATTTTATTTATTTGCGTATGATAGATTGCGTAATAATCATCAGCCTGCTGGTCCATTTCTGGACATTGGTCTCTCCTACATCTTTCTACGATTGAAGGTTTACGACTTTTCCAATCCAATTACATACCTGCCGCCTGCTTCTTTATGTAATTGCGCATTACCTAATTACTTTTTAATTATTTTTGTTGCTGCAAATGGCAGACGAGCAGACCGCCCACCTGGTGGTAAGCGGAAGCTGCCGCCCACAGACTTCGCCAATTACAGTGCGATTGCTAGGTCGCTTCCAACATTGAGTGTAGCTCTCTTCAAAATTTCTCTTATACAGGGACATGTCGTAGCGTTCGGAACACATAGCAGTGAGAAGTTCGTTTCAGAGCGGCACATTCGTGGTAAGAATAGGCGCTGAAAGCAAACCGTACCAGATCGAACCGAATTCCTTTCAGGTTATAAGGATGAACCCCCCTGCGGTATCAAGTGGTACGATGATAGCATTTGTACCTAATTTTGACAGTATTTTTAAATAATATAAATAATAGGGAGACTCTATGCCAGGGTCCTGTGCATGGGTACCTCCGTCTTAACTATTTCTGCCGCAAAGCAGCAGTGCTTGCATTGCTGTGTTCCGGTTCCGGTTTGAAGGGTAAGATATGGCAGTGAAATTACTGGGTACCGTGATTTTACGTCTGATGTCACAAGTTGGCAACGTACACTGTGGTTCTTGTGGGGGTTGCAGTTTTGCTGCAAATCTCATAGGAGCCACATGTATTATAGGTGACTGTTACCACTTACTATCAGGTGGACAGTTTGGTTGTTTGCCAACTTATCGCAATAAAAAAAATGAGAATAACAAAACAAGCCAAACAGAATACATCTGAGCGATAGATATCAATGACTTCGAAAGGGCAACATGTACCGAGTCCTCACGCAAAATTAAGCAGAGGAGCTGTAAATATTGTGTGAACCCTTTGCGGTCCGAAGGGCCGTTTGAGTGGCCGCTCCACTGACCGCCTAGTTGCGGTGCACTCGACACTCGAATGTATAATTCAATGGCAGACCTCAGGGTGGTTTAAGGGTTATCTATCACGGAAATAGTCGTTTTTATAGTCCAACATATTGAGAGGATATTTTAGAGAAAAACATAAGTACGTCATAAATATTTTATTTTTTGAATAGAGATTCGTGTTATGATAATAAGGTACTTATTTTTTTTCGAATCAAATATATTACTTTATTTTGAAGTTAACTAGGTATTTATTTAAACATGTGATTTTACGAATAAGTTAGACTAAATTAACGCAATGGCATAAAACTTGAATAAAATATAACGATGAGACATAAATCTTAAAATATTTAGTTGTTTATTGTGCTATACTTTGACGTTTCAGGCAAAAAATTTAAGTAGGTCGGGTAGATTGTTAAATTGAGTTTGATCTGATGTTTATATGTGGCATTTTTTCAATTATCATAAACATCAAACTACAGTATATAAAAACCAATATTATATATGCCTGTGTTGAAAAAATCTACTTAGTTATTATTTATTTTCACAAAGGGGTGTCGGTGGCGCTGTGGACTCGGCACTGGTCTTCTATCTGGAAGGTCCGCGGTTAGATTCTGCGATGAATAAACACCCTGACATAGGGTAGGCTCAAGCCCCTCGGTGGGGACGTATATGAGCTGTGATAATTATGTACACAAAAATAACAGGACAAGAATAATACAAAGAAAGACAAGTACAAAGGTAGTGCCTATTTCTAAAGCAACTGCCAGCAGACCTGCGACAGGTGAAAGGCTTAAAACATAGTAAAACAGTGTACAAAATACAATTATTATTAGCAACAATAATAAGAATAAAACCAAAATAAGTCGGTGTAGAATGATGAGAGGCAGTGCTCCTTGACACGACGACGCTAAAATGAGCATAGGAATCAAACTCGACATACCTTGTACTAACCTTAAATAAATTTCATATTTGAGAAACTGTTCCAACCACACCGACAGGTATTTCTATATATCGTATCGTGGAAAAAACTATATTGTAATGTTGGCAAATATAAAAAGGTGTGACGAAAAATTAAACCTTCCGTGTTTCTGACCTGTTGAACTCGAAAAATAGAACAGGTGGTAAAGTCAGCTTCTTCTAATGTTGTTCGATGTTCATAATTTAAATAATTTTACACATTCAAGGTCACTCAGCTTACGATGGAGGGAGCTATGCTCGGGGTGTCATTGGTGGACAAAATTCGCAACGAAGTTATCCGCCAGCGAACTTAAGTCACCGACATTGCTCGCAGAATCAGCACGCTGAAGTGCTGGCGTAATTAACAAAGAACCTAATTTAAATCTGATTTACTAGGATATTTAGCAATTCAACATCATCATCATTATCACAGCTCATATACGTCCCCACCGAGGAGCTCGAGCCTACCCATGTTAGGGTGATTAGGCCTTAGTCAACCACGCTGGCCCAGTGCGGATTGGTCGACTTCACATACATCATTGAATTTCTTCGCAGATGTATGCAGGTTGCCTCACGATGTTTTCCTTAACCTTAGGAGCGTCAGAAAAAGGTACATGAAATTCTAAAATCAAAAACCACATTGGTACATGGCGGTCTTGAACCCGGACCTCCCGATTGGAAGGCAAGTGCCGAGTCCACAGCGCCACCGACGCTCCTATTTATCAATTACTAGCTTTTGCCCGAGACTTCGTCCGCGTGGAAATCCTTTTTTATCGATTCCCTTGACAAATTACCCCCCCCCCCCTTTTTTACACCGTTAAGGAACGATTTCGGGGATAAAACTATTCTTTATCATTCCCCAGTCATCTAAATCGGTTATACTCGTATGTATATATAGATTATTATATTATATATTTAGCAATTATAATTACTTAATCAAATCAACTACTTAATTAGACTATCATCGAGGAGTACACTCGCCTTAAGTGTTTTCCGAGTCGTTTTTGTTTCCGCTTTATCACTTCCGAGAAAGCTTATTTGTATTCTGCACTAGCGTTTGGGACCGCTTTAAAGTCAGTCTCTACATCAAGATGTGGGAAGAGTAGGGTTAACTATTTCAAAAGCGACATTAGTATTCTGTCGAAGTTTTAAACAATCGAATGCAATGGAGATGAAAGTAAAAAAATATTTTTTATAACAAGCTATGCTTTGAAAGAAATGGAAGAAATACTTATGACACAATTTTATATGATAATATAAAAGCTTGTCGCCAGATTTACCTATGTGGATAAACAATAATATATACAATACCTATATAACTTCATATTAGTTCATTATCAGTAATTGTAAAAAATAAATATGTTTTTATAAATCATAAAATAATGTGTCATAAGCTTATTTTCCTCTTTTGAGAGCATAAAAGCTTGTTTTTAAAATGTTTTTACTTTTGATTTTTTTTTGTTTTGTGACAGCGGCCATTTTGGATTGGAATTTTTAACATAATGTCCTGTATTTTAAAAGACAAGCTCTTTCATGTTATGATACCTATAGTGAACAGAGTTGTACAAAAATATTTTGTCCACCAATTCGTGATGGCGGCTATCTTGGATATATTTATTTTTTCTTAAGGTAGTGTATTCTGAAAGTCAAGTCCTTTCATTTGATGTCCTTTCATTTGGGTTGTACAAAAATTAGTAATCTGCCATTTTGGTGCAGCGGTCATTTTAAATTTACAGCGATAATAATTATGCATAATTATTAATTACATTGTCATCGGAACTAAAGCTGTGTACCAAATTTCAGATTACTCGAACACTAGTATGTGGCTCAAATTAAACATGCATTTAATAATCACTCAAAATAATAAATAAACAAGCAGGGCAACTTAAATAAAAGCTTGTTAAAATGGATATCGCTATAAATAAACAAAAAACAGAATTGTCCTATATTTTGGCTACAGTGAATATCAACAATGGTATCTAATTTAAACCGTCCCCGTGGTTTGATTTGATAAATGGTTTGATTCCCCATGGGGGTAGAACTTTCTCTGCTTGGTTTGGTTGGTAAGGCTTCTGAGCTCGCCTGGGTAGCTACCGCCGTCTTACGTATTAATTATATATTAAACAATCGTTGTCTCACAAAAACATTAAATATAAACTTAAGGCGCACTTTTTCATATCATCATAAGGGTACGAATATGCGGATGTACTCATCAGGCTTCTACCAGAAAATATATAATATGTACGAAGTTTTGAGTTTCATTGTGGTATAGTTATTAATGTCACAAATTGTAGCATTAGTTGCAGATAGTATGCGGCATTTATTAAAACCTTGGTGGTTTCTTAATGCTGTAATAAAATTGTGTTAAACTTAATTATATTATATAAGGCAATAAATGAAAAAAAAAACCTAAGTTTGTCACCATAATAACATTGTTGTCTTCCGACAATTAGAGAATACATAACCAGTTCCTCAGTTGTTGAGGAGTCCAGGTGAAGCTCGCTTCCACCCGGCCTTATAGTCACTTACAATCAGATTAAATGACCAAGAGTGCCTCTGTTGTGTGATAATAAAAATTTAACATATCACAAAAAAAGCATTATACCGGTTTTCCATTTTACCATCACCATTTTTTCACGCTAACATCAAATTTTAATCATGTCTGCTTTTCTTTTAGGAAATGTTAACATTTTTAACCGCGCTATTTTTCACCCAAGAATCAAGATATTGTTTAAATGGAACACATTACGTTAACATACAATGCTAGCGTCAAAACCCAACGAAAAGCGATGATGCTAAAATGTTGAAAATGCTGCAAATCTGTGCCAAATTACCGTGTCTGTGCTTATATGGAAATCGCCTATAGAGGCTTAAAATAAGTAATATAAAAATTCTACGTTACACTTACAAGCGCTACAGATCCAATATCTGGCAGTTAATTCGCTCTACCAGCGCAACCCTCTGATGACTCTATTGACTCTACTAATACAAACCTAATAGAAACAGTAAAAAAGTGCTCCCCATTTGTACGCTAGCCCACATTTGTCTGTCTGTCAGTCCAATAAATAAGAGGAGAAAAACTGCGGGCCAATCCTGTCTGTGCCTTATCTGGCCGCGGCTGATTGGACGGGACACAGGGAAAGAAAACTGGGAAGTACTGAGAGCCGATAAAACATTATTGAATTTAATTTTATTGGTCTTTCGCGGATTTAGTGTATAATATATATGTTACAGTAATGCTACAAGATTCAATAAATTTATGATTATCCGGGTAAAACTAGTATGACCCAAGCCTTTTGGGTAAAGTATGAATATTAAATGAAACTTAATCTATATCCTACGTTTACCCAATCACACCTAGATCTAACTAGCACTGGCATGAGCGGGAGTGCAGAGGGCGCAACCCCCTTGCTCGGGGGAATCGGAGGGCGGAAAAAATCCCGCAAGGAAAAAACTCATAGCATAAAACTGAAATCTGTGGGTTAGATTAGGCTAGCCATTGTGACTATACATAGCATCAAACTGCATGCTTACTTGCATGCTTGCTACGGACTTTACCTAAAAGGCTTGGGTAATACTAGTTTTACCCGGGTAAACCTAAGTTTACTGCATCTTTTGGCGTTACCCGTAACATATACTGTCCACAATACAATAGAGTATGCTGTCACTTCTTGTTTTAAATAAAAGGAATGTGACATCATACTTCTTAAGATTGTCTTAAGCTAAGAGAATGTTGATGCAATTAGCCATTAATTTCACTGAATGTGGACTAAGTCCGATGGGTGACAGATTTAGAAAACACGTGTCACCGAGCCCTTTCTTTCCGTGGATGTCGTAAGGACCGACTAAGGAAGTTAACCAGGGACGTACGTATTTGGTTAACATGAATAAAAAAACGGGAAATAACGCGATAAAATTACCTTTATAAATTGCCTGACGTTTAAGCCAGGTTACACCGACCGTGGTCACAGGCGGACTGGAGAACTGCGATGTTTTCACTCCGTATGTGCGGTAGATTCACATTTTATCCACCCGTACGATGTTTCTCCGGCTGTAATTTTATCGCGTTAATTCCCGTTTTCTTATTCATATTAATCATGCAACGCGAAAGTTTAATAGTGATAAGTACATATTTGGGTCAAAACTACAAATGTGGATTAAATCTCATGCATAAAGGAATTGTGTGTTTTTTTATTATTTACTAGCTTTGCCCGAGAACTACGTTTCGCTTTAATAAAAGTAGTTCACTTTTTCTTTTTATGGGGATTTCTCAGCTTCCTGTAATATTTTTAAATTAAATATACTTACATAATTTCTTAATGGGCGCCTTCACAAATCACCGAACTCCTGTGCCGAATTTTTTTTTTTTAAGTAGTTAGGACTCTACGTTGATACGCCAGTCAGTCACTCACCAAAGCCTTTTACTAAAACAGATGATCGTATTTTTTCAATTTTTATTTAATTTCTTTTTGTATTGCATTAAAATCATATTTAGTGTGGTAGTGGGACTCGCTTCTTCACAAGTTTGTAGAAAATTTACCTATCTTAGATGCCATTTGACGTTTCAAGTCAATATATCGTCAAAAGGATTGATTGTGAAAAAAAAGAAAAATATTTTTTTAATAATGTTTTTAAATAGTCGTTATCCCATTTTGATATAATACTTTATAACACTTATGATTCTTACTAAAATCTTTTTTGAAAATTTCTATGTTGTAAAGTTAATAAAGCCAATGCCTGGACCAACTTAATAATTCGAGTAAAATCCATCCTAAGTGGTATTAACAGCTCTATAGAAGGCTTCTCTTGAAATAAGACATTCATCGAAACAGTTCGGGACCATTACTCTTTGCGTCCATTGCTTTGTTTTACGGTATTTATATGGACAGCTCAGGGACGAATTAATTCTAAGTGAGCCTTCTTGTAATTCGCTCCGGTAAATTATTTATGCTGTTTATTTTTATGTGTAAAATAATGACCATCATGGCATGTTTTATTTGCAAGAGTGAAAGGTTATTAATAGATTTTTTAAACATTAGCATAGAAGCAAAATAATTAACATGAGACGATCATAAGAAGATCATTCAACCACTTGGATACTATAAGCTTAAAGATAGGTATCATAAAAAGTAAAGCGTATAATTTAAACATTTGACGAGTTAGATTCTCGGCTCTGTAAAAATGTTATTGAAAGTATTTTATTGCACCTTACATTATAAAAATAAAGGTAGCTTGTTTCAAATATATCTTCTTACCAAATCTTTTCATCAAACACACTTTCCCTCGAGTGAGCTTGTCTCTCCCTGTATAAGTGTGATCTTAACTGCACCGAATAACTTACCGAACCAGGTCAATATCACTTACTCGTGATGAAATCTACCAATGAACGGACGATCCAAATGAAACAAATATTCGAAATAATCATGAAAATATCTCTACAAATAAAAAAGTTCATCATCACAGCTCATATACGTCCCCACCGAGGGGCTCGAACCTACCCTTCGTGAGGGTGTTTAGGCGTTAGTCGACTTCACATACATCTTTGAATTTCTTCGTAGATGTATACAGGTTACCTCACGATGTTTTCCTTCACCGTAGGAGCGTGAGACAAATATGTATACATATGAAATTCGAAAAACGAAAAACACATTGGTACCTGGCGGTCTCGAATCCCGGACCTCCCTATTGAAAAGCAAGTGCTGAGTCCACCGACGCTAGACTCAGTGGCCGAGTGGTCAAGGCGTCAACGCAGTATGTCGAGGACGCCGCTTTGATCCCCGCCAGACGCGAATTTTTTTAGAAAACGCCAAGTCACATATAAAATTATTGGATCTTTATAATAAAACATTTGTACGTTGACGAGATAGAATATGTTGGAACCACAGTCTTTTTTCTTGCAAACAAAGATTCTTTATTTCTTTCAGTTCCTACTGGGTATGCGCGCTCCATCGTAGACCGCATCATCGGTAAACATCAGGAGATATGGCGGTCAAGCGTGAATCCAGACCGCTGTAGAAAAAAACATTAGTTTCCTCGCAACGGGCTCATTCTGTAACCTTTAGAAGATTACACAATAAGCCAGAGAGAGATAGAGAAAGAAACGTTTGAGCAAGAATTATATAACCTTTAGAAAATTACATTATGAGCAAAAACTGTACTAGCACTAAATTTCACCAGACCCCTAGCTAGATTATGACATAAACTTCACAAGAGCTTCATAAACTTGCCAATTATTAAGCAAACTTCAATGAATACCAAATAGGATGGCAGAAGCAAAAGGAGAGGCCACGTTAACGCCTGCTCTTTTAATTAGCCAGACACCGTCTCATGGGATGTCCCTAATTGCATTCTGCCGGCACACTCGCTTAGCTTTAATGTCAGAATTTTTCCACGTTAAATTTATGAATATTTATTCATTTGTTAGTGGTAGAGTCTGAAATCGATTTATGGATAGATTAAGAGGTGTTTTATGAATAGGTTCAAGACAAAATCTCCCCAGGGGCCGGACAAATCTTTGTCTCCTTTCTCATCTTTCTTCTAGCATGGCACCAGGGAAAGACTAGCTTGACTGCGGGGAAACGGTTTGTTCCGGCAATGCTACCAATATACAGAAAAGAGTATACTTAAACAAAACGAAAGAACTTGACAACACATTGATGTAACATGCGCACCAGTGTGTTTGTAATTTGTTGGTATAATAATAAAGTCAAGCAATTTCATAGTCAATTCAATTCAATTCAATTGTTTATTGCACTTCCATAAGTATACAAGTTGTTAAATTTTTTTGGGTTATTCCCTGTCCTCCGATCGGAACTCCGATTGGTAGGAGGAGCGGGAATATTTTTTCCCATGCCTCCGATTGAGTGGGTTTTGTTTTCATCACTTACTTTACTTAATCAAAAGTACAGTCAAGGCCATTTACACTGTATTTATGACCGATTGTCCGCGTCGATGTTAACGATGTTGACCGTACAGTCAATAAAAGACAAAACTAAAACTTAGTTAATTCTTTACTCTTTCTAAATAATGTCCTATACTAATTTCACCAGTGCTAAGCATCATTTGACTATTTATTAAAAATTCATCTCGCATTATGTGCTCTTTTGTCTTAATTTTTACTTCTAACCACACAATTAAAAACAAAAATAATTAAAGTTTTAATTATTTTTCTTTTAATATTAACAACGTAAAACAATATTTGACAAGACTTGTCATTACAATGACTATTTTGAAAATAGATCACACTTTAAGGTAACTAAAGAGAATTTAATGCCAGGATTTAATTCAGGAAGTATTTACTAGCATAATATTTACTATCAACAGATTTATGTTTTATTATAATTCAGTAAACAATTGAAGTTAGTTACTTAGTTTACTGATTTGTAGTAAAATAATTGAACGTAGTGATTATAGTGAACGGATTGATACATCAATAAATAATAATTTTATATAATTTATTTTACACTAGACTGTACAATGTTTATAAGATGTTTAATCGGAGGCATGGGAAAAAATATTCCCGCTCCTCCTACCAATCGGAGTTCCGATCGGAGGACAGGGAAAGACCCATTTTTTTTCGATCTTTATGAACCCGGATTGGGCATGATAATTTGATGAGGGGTATAAACATAGCTTATTACAATATAGGTAGCACATTATATAAGTACATATTCTATATAACAATATAAAATTTTGATATAGGTAATGCATGTATCCACTGAAACAAAAAAAGCTGTTTTTTCCATCATCACAATCAACACACTACAATTTTTTAGTTTCTTATAATTTAATATAATTTAATTTAGTTTAATTTAATTTAATCTAATCTAATTTAATTTGATTTAATTTAGTTTAGTCTAGTTTAGCATAGTTTATTGCAATGTAATTTAATTTAACCTAATTTAATTTAATCTAATTTAATGAAATTTAATTTAATTCGATTTTTTTCATTTTAATTTAATTTTAATTTAATTCAAATTAATTTAATTTGATCCTTTATAATTTAGATTGTGAAAAGCTTTGAAATAATATTTTTTTAAAGTTTTTCACTAAGATACTCAGTAACTGTATAATATGCCTTTATAAGACCTTCCGAGTTTCTTGCCTGTTCTTCTCGAGAAGGCTCTCCCAATTTCTGAACAGGTGTAGAGTCAACTTTTTTTTCTTCATTTTACTTGTATTTGCATACATCGTAATTATGGTTGGGGTTTATGTACAAGAATCTAATTTACTAATTATTTAATCCTGTATGTACATACAAGGATTAAATAATTAGTAAATTAGATTCTTGTTTAATAAGATTTTTATGTTTTGTTTGACGTCAATAAGTGCCTGTAAAGGTCTATATTGAATAAAGATTTTTGAGTTTGAGTTTGAGTATAATTAGAAATTGCTTTAATCTGTTATTAAATTCTCTTTCTTTGCCTGTGTCTTTTGTATGTTCTGGTAGTTTGTTATAAATCTTTACAGCCATAGCTAGCGTGCTTGATGAGTGTAGTTTGGGCCGAGACGTTGGAGTAATTAGTTTATTCTTATTTCTTAATTTGTATTTAGGGTTACTATCTATGTTCTTGTTAAAAAACTCAGGGTATTTCCGAACAAATTTTCAAATTTCTAATATGAAGATTAATGCCCGTAGCACACCTACAAGGCGAAACTAACAAGGCGAAACCGCGTCGCATAGTCAGGAACAAAAAAAACGGCGAAGCGAACGCGGAGGTGTAGATGGCGTCTGAGCAGATCGGACGGAACCGCGCGCGACAGAGACAGTGCCATAGTTAAATATCCGCGTTAGAGCAGGCAAGCTCGCCAGAGCTCGCGCGCCGTCCAAACGACAACGTGGCGGAATCGTTTAGCGGTTTCGCTACTACAGTTCCTCGGCGGAGGTGTGCTACCGGCGAGAAGGTAATGTGAGTATTTTATGTTTTTTGAAATGAGGTTTGCAAGTGTCTGTATTATCAATATTAACTAAGATTCTGATTAGTTTTTTTTTTGTAGGATAAATAAGCTAGGAACGTCAGTACTGTTTCCCCATAATATCACGCCGTAGCTTAGCCATGCATAATCATAAGCATAGTATGTAACTAGGGCTGTTTGAAAGTCAGTTGTTTTTTTTTATTTCATAGAATGCGTAAATGAATTTGGATAATTTGGAATTTATTTTTCTAATATGTGGTTTCCAATTGATATTTGAGTCTATTGTTATACCTAATAATGTGAAGTCCTGAATCACTTCTAGTTTTTGCCATTTAGGAGATAGTTTATTTTTAGTGGTTCTTTCTGATACGGTTGATAAGTCATTATTTTAGTTTTAGTGTAATTAATTTCAAGATTGTGATTATTCATCCAATTTATTGTCTTTTTTAATATTATGTCAAGTTTGCTATTTATGTTACAGTTATATGGAAATGATGTGAGTTTTGAAACATCATCAGCAAATAAAACACATGGCTCTTCAATAACTTTGGGTAGGTCATTAATGTAAATAAGGAACAATAAACAACCAATAACGCTGCCCTGTTGAATCGATGCGTTCATTATTTTTGCGTCAGAGCGGACTGTTTTAATTTCTCTAGTAATGTAATCAAAATATTCGATTTCTACGAACTGTTTTCGATTCATTAAATGTGATTCAAACCAACTATAAGTCATTCCACGGATGCCTAGGCTATATATTTTTTTAAGAAGTATATCAAACTGTACTTTATCATACGCTTTCGACATATCAAGTAATATTCCCACTGGGTATTGTTTGTTATTTATAAAATCAACGAATTGTTGCATGTATTTATACACTGCTAATGTGGTAGAACGTTTCTTGCGAAAGCCGTTTTGACTGTCGTCGAAAATTTTATATTTTTCACAGAAATTATACACGCGGTTGCACATGGCTTTTTCAATTATTTTCGAAATAGTGGGTAACAGGGCAATGGGGCGATAGCTGTCTGGGTTAGTCTTTTCATTCTTCTTATACACAGGTTTGACAAGTGATTTCTTTAGTTTATCAGGAAAAGTTCCTTCCGCAAAAGATTGATTAATGAGCATACTAAGCGGTAAAGACAACTCCAATGCACAATGTTTCACTAGTTTAGGTGGAACTTCGTCTATTCTAAAACTATTTTTATTTTTTAAGTGTTTTATTATGTGAAATATTTCATTAGTGTCCACAGGTCGAAGGAAGAAGCTATTTTCAGTCGGGTGAAGCACTGGGCAGTTCTTAGTTGCTGCGTTTGTTTTTTTACCTATGGAAGAAAAGAATTTATTGAAAAAGTTGCCACCATCAGTGGCTCTGAAGTCAGTATATTATTAATTTTTAAAGTGATATTTTTTTTTGAGTGATATTCTTTTTTGTATGTTATCGCATACAGACTTACCTAATGTCACTGCAATTAATTTATTTTCATTTATTGTAGGTGCGATCCCGATAATCACGAATTTGCATACATCTACGAAGAAATTCCAAGGTGTATGTGAAGTCAACCAATCCGCACTGGGCCAGCGTGGTTGACCAAGGCCTAATCACCCTAACAAAGGGTAGGCTCAAGCCCCTCGGTGGGGACATATATGAGCTGTGATGATGATGATGTCACTGCGATTTCGCTATCAGTTTGTCAGTGTCTGCTGCGACTGACGAAAAGCCTATATGAATGATGTTTGCCTGAATTGATCCTTTCATCCCATAAGTCATATCTGAATTGACTGATGCTTGTATGAGCGTGTAACTGCAATGAGTACCTTATTCAGTGACCTTTAAACAAAATAATGGACGCCGGGTCTAATACAAATTTAAAGAAAAATATTTTCGAAAAATTCCGAAACGTCAATGCATATATAAACAATTTAATTTAAGTTGTATTGACATTTCGGTGGTGTTCAATTTCCCTTGCACCAATTCTTCAACACGGAGTGCGATGTCAGACAACCTCCTTGTGGTCCACCCTGGGCAACCCGGCAGATTCTCCGCCGCGGGCTAATAGTCTGACGAGAGGACCCCTATGGAGGGGGGGCTTGGGATGGCTGGGCTTAGCTCGGCGGGTCACTTCGTGTGGCCACCCGCTTCATGCGGGGAAGGGCGAAGTCCCCTCTTCTTATGTTAAGAAGAGGTGTGGCTTTCGCTGGAAGTCGATTTCGACTGGCGGAGGTGAGGCGATTCTTATCGCCATGGTGCTTTGCACCTTCTGGGGATTTTCCCTGAGCTTCGGCTCACCGCGCGGCGGTGGATCCAGTGGGGTCTGCTGTCGGGCAGCCCGTTACCCGCACTGAGCGGGCCGGGGGCCCGGCGCACTGAGCGCCGGACCGCGTGGAAGACAACCACAATAAAAAACCAACCGGGGTGTAGAGCGGCGCAATTCTGTGGCGCTCCACAAAGTAGCTGAGCCAGGTGGAGAGTCCGGCAACGGACATGTCACAGGCAGGGGGTCAGCGGGAATAAGGCCTGGCTGTTGTCCCCTTCCCCCTGTCTTGTGACGGACGGAGGAGCTGCTGGGGGGGTTTTTAGTGGGTAGGCCCGGGCCGGGTACGGTCTGGGGAGTCCCACATATCCTCGTGGTTTGGCTCGACCACGAGGAATGCGTAAATGCAATTTCCCCCTCCCAAAAAAAAAATTCTTCATCATATTATGACGAGCGATTGAATCTGAATCATACTGAATATGAATTTTGGATCTGATTTTCTTGGGCCACTTTTCAAACGCATTTGCGATGTCCATTTGTTTGTAGTCAATGACCTTACTCCTCAAACAGGAGAATTGTGTAGGCATCCGCGCAGACGACTAGTCATAGACTACTTCTGGTCTGGTATGTGCAAACTGCCATCATTAATCCAAAAGAATCAAACATTCATTAGGGTAAGAAACGCAATAATATCTTAATGAAATCTCGACAATGCCATCAAAAGTTTCGCCCATTCCGAGCGCAGAGACAAGTATTTTACGATTTAATAAAGCAACGAAACCAGTTTTTCATTTACACGGCTTTAGTGGCGGTAAAATATAATTAAAATATTTTATACGCGGTGTATCTCTGGCTCGGTTTTATGGGACGCTTTCGGACTGCTTTAAAGGTTGTGACACAATGGGAATGGTATTTTTTATGACAAAATTTCAAAGATGTTCGGATTTGCATAACAATATTTATGAGTTGACAAACTTCAGGCCTTCCAGGTGAAGCTGTGTTGTCAATGTTTATTCTTTATTCGCGATGAGACGAATAAGATTGTCATGTTTATACCCAATGGACTGTACTATTAGCTTTTTTTAAGTTAAATTTATCTAAATCGATGTCATCTATAATATTAAGTTAAGTAGTATACATATCTTCTCAAATGTAAGACAGCAATAGCTGAATGGCTACTGACCCTGGATTATGACGGTATTGAGAAATTTATAAGAATTCTATAAGTTCATAATAATGTAAATGTATATACAATATATGGACAGTTAAGCTCACTCATTCATATACACACACACATACACACAACACGTGCGCACACACACACACATACACACACACACACACACACACACACACACACACACACACACACAAGAATAAATTACTTTCATTTTGAATTGATCATCGCATGTTTAGGCCTTTACTTAAAAATAAAATATTTTGAAGAGCGGGATCCCCTACCACAGGATTTTACGGAAACCTACTAGGAGGGTCTCAGAAAAATACTGTATTAGATTTAAGGCTTATGAAATAAACAATTTTTGAATTTTGAATATCTTCTCTTCTCTGTCGTTCCCTCACTGCTGAGGATCGCGACCACATGTAATGCTCCTCCAGAGGGTTTCGGGTGGAATGGACCGCTTGATAGATACTACCACCCACTGCTTTTTTGACGAGGTCTGACCATAGAGCTGGTGTTCTGCCCATGGCGCGGTTGCCTTCAATGCGACCCAATATTAAAAGCCTCTCAAGACTATGCTTAGGAGAACCCATAATATGTCCGAAGAAGCTCAGGACCCGTTCTTGGCAGATAGTACACATATAGGTATGGATTATGTAATTTACCGAAAGAAGTATTCCAAACATAGCGATAGCACAAATACACAGTATTCATTTGTTTTATATTTCACTTCTCAATTCACAAATATGGCAGCGTAATTAAAACAAAATGAAAAAAAGCGGCTAGTGTTTGTTAAAAACATCAAAATGTAAATACGAAACGCTTAGAGATATATTCCAAGAGAAACAAATTTTAACATTGACCTCAATTTATATTTTAGAAATCTGTAAGTTTGTTAGAAACTATAGGTCAAAGTTTAAGAATATATCAGACATGAGAGTGAGAAAAGTCCCCAGGAGACATTATGATGCACTGGCACTCCCAAATATTCGCTCTAAAATTTTTGATAAAAGTACATATGTGTCTGCTATACGTATTTATAACAATTTACCCATAGTTTTAAAAGATCTCCCCGACCATAAATTTATTAGACATTTAAAAAGATGGTTAAAAAGAAGGTTTAAAAAGAAGGTTTTTTATGACATAAATGAGTATTTTAATAATTCCAATGTATTATAGTTATGACTATATTTTTTTTTTTCATTAAATGTTTATTTTACTGACATGTTAATCTATAGAATATTAAATTGACAAATCGTAAAAATGACCAAAGAATGTGTGATTAAAATCAAATTGTATAACACTTTTGTTGTGGCAAGAAATAAAAGTCGTTTCCCAGTCCTTTGGTGATATACTTTGATAAAATATACAGAGTTACGATATAATATGCTTAAAGTAGGTAGCTATGTCCGTGTTATGCGACTACGACGGCTAGGAGCAAGCGAAATGAGAGGCCGGTGGCGCACCGCGCTGCCCGCGCCCGCGCCCCGCTCCGGGTCCGAATTCTTAGGCGGCAACATCCTCCCCCGTTGAGGATGCCTTCAACTCCACACCATTAGAGTCCTGAGGATGCAGCAGAGGACAGAGCTGGTGTAGGGCCCTGCGAACTATTCCATTTCCAGTCCTTACGTCTGCAACTCGAGAGATGCCATCTTTTGGCATGTTGTCCTCCTTAATTACAACCATATCTCCTATTTTCACAGTAGAATGTCGTTGGCGCCATTTAGTCCGTTGCTGTAATTCAGATATGTATTCATGATGCCAACGCCGCCAAAAGTGTTGCCTCATTTGTTCCAGTTGGTTATATCTATCCAATCTGTTCATGTTTACATCTGTCAACTGCTGGGATGGAAGTGACATAATTGGTTTTCCGATCAAAAGATGCCCAGGAGTCAAGGGAATGAGGTCGTTGGGATTAGACGACATAGGACATATGGGACGGGAGTTAAGTATAGCTTCTACTTGAGCGAATAACGTCGCGAGCTCCTCAAATGTTAAATGCCTATCTCCTAATATACGTTTAATATGGAATTTTGACGACTTGACGCCTGCTTCCCACAGACCGCCAAAATGAGGAGCATATGCTGGTGAAAAATTAAATATCATACCTTCATTGCTACTAAATTTCGTTATCGGGTCCTCATTAAAAAAAATAAATCTGTCTAACTCATTTTTTGTTCCCACAAAATTAGAACCGTTATCACAAAATATGTACCTTGGCTTACCACGCCTTGATATAAATCGCTTCAAAGTTAACATAAAGGCTTCTTTGCTCAAATCGCTCACAGCTTCTAAATGAAGTGCCTTGGTTGCAAAACAGACGAACACACATAAGTAACATTTACTTATTCTGCAACCACGGCCCTTCCTATCAGTGATATAAAAGGGACCTGCAAAGTCAACGCCTGTTGCCTCAAATGGTATACCCGGTGTCAGCCGTTGATTAGGCAGGTTACCCATTAATGGTTCTAATGTTTTACCTCTATAACGCCTACATATAATACACTTATGTGGTATGCTTCTAGCAATTTTTCTAGCATTTATGACCCAATAATTTTCTCTCACAGAAGCTAATAAAAGTTGAGGGCCTGCATGCATTAGACGTATATGTTCGTGCTCGAATATCAAAATAGACAAACGATGTTTCGAATCTAGAAGTACAGGGTGTTTTTTATCATAGCTAAATTTAGAATTTTCTATTCGGCCACCAACTCTTATCACTCCCGATTGATCTAAAAATGGATCCAAACACAAAATGTTAGATTTTTTACTTAACAACAGATTATTTTTAAATGACTGTAATTCATAACTAAATGATTGCGCTTGAGATAATTTTACTAAAGCAACTGTACTATTATTTAGCTCTTCTGCATTAAGTGTCAGTGAACATTTTCTATTATTTATTTATTTATTTATTTATTGCTTACATGTACGTGTAAAGATGTAAGTTACATTAAACAGTATCAGTACATGCACCCAGCAAGGGCACTGCAACATTATTAGCAGATCGCGAACGGAGTTACAAATTATAATTATTACTTTGCCATTAATTGTATCAACTCTTATTTGTTATTTATTATATTATTATTAATTACTGTTTTTACAACTAAATTAAATTAAATTAAAATTGGTCAATCATTCTAACATATCATGCAACATTCAATAGTGAAATATAAATAAAACAACGCAATTATCAATCCATTAATACAAATAAGTAATAAAAAAAAAAAAATAACGCAATTATAAATCCATTACTACAAATTACTAGTCAATTACAATAGGGTATGTCAATATTTAATTATATGATTAATTTAATTAGATTTAAATACTTTAATCTTTGTCAATTGTTTGCGGTCATATTATTAGGCGTATTAATTGTCACTTTGTGGTAATTATGTCATTTGGTCATTTGGTCATATTTATTAAAATTTCTACAATTATTTATAAACCGTAACACATATCCCATTACATATTTTAATTTATTTAAACTAGAAAAACGAGAAAATTCTATCAACTCATGTTCTGAATTATTTACAATAAACACTTTTGTTTCATTATCATGACCCTGCAAATTATATTTTTGCACAGGCCACTGTGACTCATCCTGAGTTAGGAACTTAGGTCCTTCCCACCAAAAGCTAGACAAGCTGTCATCAAACTTATCCACACCACGTGACACGAGATCAGCTGGATTGTCACCGGTGGGTACATATCTCCATTCACTATTTTTTGTTAAGTCCTTAATTTTATTTACCCTATTAGCTACAAATACATTAAGTTTTTTGGTTGATGAGATATGTAGCCAGCCTAGGACAACCATAGAGTCTGTCCAGTGTATACAGCGGATTACCTGAACACGTAAAGCCTGTCTTGCCTTTGCGCCCAACTCAGCCGACAGCAACGCCCCGCAAAGCTCGAGCCGTGGGATAGTTAATGTTTTCATGGGAGCAACTCTTGACTTTGCACACAATAGGCCGATATGAACCCTTCCGCGATAACATACGAACGTACATATATGCACGCGCCGTATGCTGCCTGAGACGCGTCTGAGAATATATGTAATTCAAGCGATACAGCATTTCTACAAGAAACGTGCCTTGGCACATCAACGCGTGAAAGTGAATTGAGGGTCTTAACGAAGGAGGTCCACATCAACCTAATTTCCCCAGTAGCCTCATCGTCCCATCCCAATTTACATTTCCATAAATGTTGTAATAATATTTTTGCCCTAATGACAAATATGCTCAATAGACCTAAGGGATCGAATATTTTTGCTACCATCGATAACATTTTCCTTTTCGTAATACTTTCTTCGACCTTCATGAAATTATGTATAGGAAATATGAATCTATCCGTAATAGGTGACCATATTAAACCCAAAGTTCCCGCTGTAGCCTTCAAATCTGAGAACGTTTGATCTTCAGTCAAGCGATTTTCTTGGCAAAGAGTATTTGAGTTTGTACGAAACTTTCTCAGATTGAAACCCGCGCCTTTTAAAATTTTAATGACTGACATGCACATTTTATTCAATTTGGTTTCCGATTCACAACCAGTGACGAGGTCATCAATATAGAAATCGTGTTTAATTATATTTTCAATATTCGCATCACTACATTCCTCAGCTAACTGAAACAAACAACGCGTACTCAAAAAAGGTGCAGAGGAGGTCCCGTACGTAACGGTGTTTAATTTTAAATATTGTAACGGATTATTTTCGTTTTCTCGCCATAAAATCATTTGCCACTGCCTTTGATTTTCATTTATAGTTATTTGTCTATACATTTTTTCTATATCTGCCGTAAATACAAAACTATGCTGTCTAAATCTAAGCAAAATACTAAATAAATCATCTTGCACAATTGCACCTACACCCTGTATATCATTGAGCGACCTCCCGGTCTTAGTTTTCGCGGATGCGTCAAATACAACGCGAAGCTTCGTTGTTTCGCTTTTTTCTCGTAAGACCGGGTGATGCGGTAAATAATATGCATGGTCGAGTCTACGCGAAGGTGACAAATGGCCCAATTCTCGATATTCACGAATAAAATTTACATATGATTCTTTCAAAGCCGGTTGTTTACTAAATCTTTTTTCTAAATTGTAGAAACGCCGTTTCGCCATTTGCAATGAATCACCTAACACCTCCGGTGCAGTATGAAAAGGCATTTTCACACAAAACCTACCGTTTTGTAATCTATAGGTATTTTGAATAAAATGATTTTCGCAAAACTCCTCCTCTGTGTTTTTTACCGACCTATCCGAAGGCAGTTCCTCGACTGTCCAAAACCTTTCTAATTGTTTACTAATATCCGAATTAAAATTACAACTTACAAATTTACCTTTCGAGCCTTGTATACCTACAGGTCCCGACACTAACCACCCTAACCTTGATTGCTGCAGAGTAGGTTTACCCTGTCCTAATTTTACTTGTTCTCCGTATACTATCTCCCAGAATAAATCTGCTCCAATCAAAATATCTACTTCAGCGGGCTTGTAAAAGTGTGGGTCTGCTAAATCTACTAATATATTTTGCGGAATGTTCAAACCTTGTGTGTTTAAATGTACATTTGGTAACATATTGGTTATACGCGGTACTACCATACTAATAACGAGAGTAGAAAAATTACCTTTCACTGACTGCAATACAAATTTACAACTGTCCGCTATACATAACTTCATGTTACCTATACCTGACACTGTCACAGGCTGCTCGTTCTTTACACTACATAATCCTAACTTAGCGCGTAAACGGTCAGTAATCAAAGTTATTTGACTTCCGCTGTCTAGCAAAGCGCGCACTGTACATACCTCATTATTATTGTTTACAACTCGAACGAGCGCCGTCGATAAAAAATCGTGCTGCGCAGGGGCCGCTGTGGTTGTTGATAACGAAACCGGTTCCTCAGGCGCAGTACCTGCGCACGGCTGATCGCTCTGTACGTGTGATACGAGTGACTGCGAATTCTTATTTTCTATGTTACTACTACAATATTGAACCTTATTCCTATGCAATAAGGTATTATGCTTGTATTTACACATTTGACACGGATTGTGCCTACAACTGTTTGCAAAATGCCCTGTCTTAAAACAATTTATACATAATTTATTATTAGAAACTACCTTGTTACGTTCTTCTAAATTCATTGAAATAAAAGTAGGGCATTCATACAAACGATGTATGTGCTTACATACAATACAATTCATATTCTTGCTGCTATTAGACGCCTCACCGCGACTGGATGTTACAAAATTAGTCACCCTTTCATTTTTGAGGTTTTATTATTTTTTACTGTTTCCAAAAAATCTGCTCTGTTCCGTAAAAAATCAAAAAATTCCCTCAATGTTTGAGTGTCACCGAGGGAGCTCTTGTGTTCCTCCCATTTTCTATTTGTGAAAGAATCTAATTTCATGCAAATAATAAAAATAATTATAGAATCCCAGTGCTGGACTGGTTGGCCTAAATTACCTAAAGACCTTAGATTTTTTGTAAAATGATCAATAACAAAACGTAACGAGAAATCTGATTCTTTCACTATGGCCTCCATACTAAATAATGCCTTCATATGATTACTAATTAACAATTTTTTATTATTATATCTCTCGCATAACAAGTCCCAGGCAGTATTATAATTTTCAGAGCAGAAATCAATGGATTTAATTACTAATGCCGCTCCACTTTCTAACGAAGACCTCAAATAATGAAACTTGTTGATTGAGTTTATACTTTCATTACTATGAATCAACGAATTAAATGTATCCCTATACTCCAACCATTTATTGTAACATCCATCAAAGGTGGGCAATCTAATTGTAGGTAATGCCATACTACTGTTCGCTAAAGCACCTTCGGACACAGAATGATTTACAGAGTTATTATTAACTATACTTTGTCGCTTACTAGACATACCAACTGATTCTATAATTGACTGGGTTTTTGACATTAAATTAAAGAATTGATTTTCCATAGCTTCTCTCTCCTTCAGCTGTTCACTATCATGATCAGATAAAATTTCTATATCGGTTTGCAAACATCAAAGTTACCGAATATGTTATCTAATTTATTTAACCTTATTTTTAATTCGGAAACTTGTTGATTAGACATTTTATTGACACTAATCTGTTCAATTACCTCTAAATAATTCTTAAACAATGTTAGTTGACCCTTAATACAACTTCGTTTTTTAGTTAGTTTTTCTATTGTATTCTCGGTCATTTTGTAGGAACAAAAAATTCGTTAACTTGCTTAAAACAAATAAATTAAACTTGTAAATGATATATAGATAAGATGAACGCTTTATTACATGAGAAAACTGTTAGGTAAATGTATTGCGGGTGAATGTAAAAAAAGACCTACGTTGTGAATTTAAATTTGTATTACTGTTAATTTTACGAAAATAACTGTTAACACCGGTTCTAGAATACTCAACTAATTGGAACGTTTCCCGCCCAAATAGAATTGAATACGGGAATAGGGATGAACAAAGGAAAAAAGGAATGGGCTCACCAATTTTTGTCCTGACTTGTTCTTATCTTCTTATCCCTTTTTTTTAAATCCTGGTCACGGCACCACTTTTCTTGTTGTGGCAAGAAATAAAAGTCGTTTCCCAGTCTTTTGGTGATATACTTTGATAAAATATACAGAGTTACGATATAATATGCGGCTATGTCCGTGTTATGCGACTACGACGGCTAGGAGCAAGCGAATGAGAGGCCGGTGGCGCACCGCGCTGCCCGCGCCCGCGCCCCGCTCCGGGTCCGAATTCTTAGGCGGCAACACTTTTTTTATATTGTATGCCCGACAGGGTAACTGTTATTACTCCCTGTATGCAATAAAATCTAGCAGTAAGGACAATTATTTGTAACAGTTATGCAATAAATTTTCTATTCTATTCTGTATACATATAATCAGAGCAGTATTTCACAGCCTCCGTGGTTTACTGGTTGATACCACCTGGGATGATTTAGAGGGTTTGATTCCATGGAGCAGAAGTTTGAAGTGGTAGGGCTTCTGAGCCGCCCTGGCTAAATACCACTGTGTTACCTTATTTTGTCGCCATAATAACAATGTTAATAACATTGCTGTGTTCCGTCAATTAGAGGTAAGATAGCCAGTTTCTCAGTTAATGAGGAGTTCAGGTGAAGCTCGGTTCCATCTTCAGTTCTATCATGACATACCATCTTCAGTTCTATCATGACAAACCATCTTCAGTTCTATCATGACATACCATCTTCAGTTCTATCACGACATACCATCTTCAGTTCTATCATGACATACCATTAGGAGAGATGAATGTCTTCCATGTTGTGTGAAGAAAACTCAATCTACAAGTCATATCGCTCTGACGATAAAATGTTGTACAGTTCTTATTAAACGTCTGGTCAATATTTAAAAATAATAGAAATTAATTAATAATATCGAAATAAACTACACACTTATCTATTTATTTCATTCAGTACAAAAAGTTTACAAAAACAAACTTAAAAACTTAGGCCTCTACTAGTCAACGTCACGGTGCTTGAAATACTATCGTGCTAGATGCAAATTCTATGATTTTAAATCACACTTATATCAGTCAGCCTATAATCGTACATTATACATATACAAATACATGGCTTTCTGTGGACATTACAATATTTACCCGTAGCATAAATTATAAAATAGAACATTTGAATAAAGTGCCGTGAAACTACGTTTAGTAGTTAAAGGAAACATAATACAAACTTAAACCCCATTTCACCCCTTTGAGGGGGGGGGGGGGGGAATTCTCGAAAATGTTTAAATATGTGTTTAGGTACTCATTTTTATTTATTAGCCCAATACAAGGGTTCATGCTTTAAGCTTCACAAATAACGAGGTTCCGTACAAACCTTCAACCCTTATTTTAGCCCCTTTGGGACTGAATCTTCAAATTTCTTAGTAGGTTTATAAAAAGAATTTGGGGTTATAAATAGAACTTGCTGGCCAGATTTCATAGGTCTAGCCTCAATAGTTTCGGCTCAATGGTGGTGATGGTGAATCAGTTAGTCAATTCTAAACAAAATACATTCTGTAACTAGTGACTACAGCAACGCTTTATATAAAAACAAATATTTGGGTCAACCCCTATACAACTAGTTGGGTCTGTGAAAAAATGTATGGGGAATTAGAGAATTAATTTTACAACTTTGAATTACCAATGACTAACTGACTGACTATACTATACTATACTGACTACTCGTATTAACATGCGTAGGTTTTGACTTGATAGGGTACTAGAATTTTAACCCAACAGCTCTGAGACTCTGTAGTGTTGCCTGCTTGGATACCTCCATCTTACCTATTTCTGTCGCATAGCTGTAGTGCTTGCATTGCTGTGTTCCGGTTTGAAGGGTAAGATAATGGCCGCAAAATTACTGGGTACCGTGACTTTACATCTTATGTCACAAGTTGGCAACATAGACTGTGGTTCTTCTGCGGGTTGCAGATTTGCTGCGAATCTGACAAGAACCACATGTACTATAGGTGACTGTTACCATTTACCATCAGGTGGCTAGTATGCTCGTTTGTCAGCTTAGATGTATTATAAAAAAAGATAGATCATTGAACTATACTAACTAAGCAGGCTACCCACCTGATGGTACGTACATGTGCTTCCTGTAAGATTTCCCCTACACAAATCCAATGTATTTTGACTACTTACCATCAAGTGGGTAGTTTGCTTGTTTGCCAACTTAGTTGAAATAAAAACTTAACAAGATGCCAAGTCACAGTACCCAGTAATTTCACTGCATTTCTTACCCTTTAAACCGAAACACAGCAATGCAACCACTGCTGCTTGGGGGCAGAAATGGGTTAGAAATAGGATATAGGTACCCGCGCAGATGATAGTTACTGAGACTCCCTCTAGTAAAGTTATAAGTATTCGTTTACAACTCAGTTGTCAAACAAGTATACAGCTCACCTGTTGGTAAGTGGTAACAGTCACCTACATGTAGTTGCTGTGAGATTCGCAGCAAATCTGCAACCCCCACAAGAACCACAGTGTACGTTTCCAACTTGTGACATAAGACATAAAGTCACGGTACCCAGTAATTTCACTGTCATATCTTAAACCTTTCAAACCGGAACACAGCAATGCAAGCACTGCTGCTTTGAGGCAGAAATAGGTAAGATGGAGGTACCTCAAGCAGGCGACCCTGGTACAGAGTCTCCCTCCGGTAAATTATTAATAATAATACTTCTGAAATATATTCATAAATAGAGTACACTCATAAAATGTAAAAGAAATGTAAAAAGACTTAATATTTTAATGGCCAATTTCACTAACCTTGTCTTAGCTAAGACAATCCTAACAAGAATGCTGTCACTTCTGGCCTATTGTACTAACCTTGTCTTAGCTTAGTACGGTATTAAGTGGCATGTTGTCACATTCTTTTGCATTAAAGACATGAAGTGACAGCATTCTTTTTAGGATTGCCTTAGCTAAGACAAGGTTAGTGAAATTTTCTTGTCTTTAATAAAAATGTGACAGCATGTTACTTAAGATCGTCCTAAGCTAAGACAAGGTTAGTACAATTGGCCATAAGTATTCTTTTTTTTATTGGTACTAAGTTGGCAAATAAGCAAACTGCCCACCTGATGGTAAGTGGTAACAGTCACCTATAATACATGTGGCTCCTGTGAGATTCGCAGTAAAACTGCAACCCCCACACCACAGTGTACGTTGCCAACTTTTGACATCAGATGTAAAGTCACGGTACCCAGTAATTTCAGTGCCATATCTTACCCTTCAAACCGGAACACAGCAATGCAAGCACTGCTGCTTTGCGACAGAAATAGGTAAGACGGAGGTACCCATGCACACGACCACACTGGTACAGATTCCTCCTCCGGTAAATTAATAAATTCTATGCTAATTTATATTACAGGCACTTAGGGAGTCGTCAAGTCGGGTTTCAAAAATGTATGACGCGGCCAAATTTAAAATGTGTCAATATTGTCATCATATTATTCTGTATCAAAACTATTCAACGCATATTGCTCAATTCTGAAACTCTATGATTTCGCACTTTGCTAAAACTGATTTACAAAACTGCCCTTAACACTTCAATACTATAATTTAATTGTCAATATTTAATAAAGACACCTTGTGTCCACGGGCTTACGCTTTTCGTAATCAAAAGCGTAGCGCTAATGAATTAAAATTCTACTCACGCTGTATATTTAGCTGGCATCGCATAAACTGGAATAATGATGCGCACTGTACTTTTTTATGTAGCTTTTTAGTTGTATGTGCCTTTGGGAATCAACTTGCTTCATAATTAGAAGGGAAGCGTGTACGTTTTAATATAGTTGGTGAATTAAATGACTTTGCAGTAATGGAATAGATACTATTTTGTTTTTCGAAATCACCGGATGGTCATTCGAGATTCGGGGCTCGATTCCCAATGGGAGCAGAAACTTTTCTGTTCTGTATGGTCTGAGGTAGGTACCTAAGTTTGTCGCGTTAATAATGTTGTTGTCTTCGGTGTAGTGCCGAGTTAATTTGGCTCTAGGGTCTGTAGCCTGAATAACAGGTGCCTGTGATGTTGTGTAAAGCTGTCCATAGATGCGTTCGATCTTGGCCATAAGCTCAGGTCGGGATGTAATGACTCTGCCGTCCTCTGTCTTCAGTTTCATCAGCAGACTCTGACTGAGTAACAGATCTCTTGCGAACACTTTGGAGCCCTTGTTCTGCTCGATGGCCTCTTTAATACGTTCCGTATTAAATCGACGTATGTCGCCAGTCAGACACTTAGAGATCTGTTTGTTGAGTCGCCGACGAGCATCTTCAGAAGACTGCCAACCCATTTCACGCCTTTCCTCCAACAGCTTAGCTGTCGGCTCCGTGATCTTACTTCTTTGCTTAGTACGGCTGGGATTCTGTCATTATAAGTGTGCACATCCGTGCAGTCCTCCAGGCAATCAAAGCGATTTTGCAATTCGAGTTGAAAGCGCTCGGGGTTTTGGATCTGGATGGCTTCGGGACGAAGCGCAGACTTTACCAGTCGATACCTTTCCGCTTTTATGTTAAGATTCAATGCGCCTCTTATCATTCGGAGATTGCTCCCCGTGTTAAACGAATTGATCACTGAGACGTTATTGAATATGCGGGTCTTAGTCGACATGATGAAGTCAATCTCATTTTTTGTTACGCCATCCGGACTTTTCTAGGTCCAATTTCGACGCAGCCGTTTCTTGAAAAAAGAGTTCATCATACAGAGTCTCTCTCTATGTAGTTGACTAGCATTTGACCTTGGAAATTCCGGATTCCAGCTCCAAATTGCCCCACTTTCAACTTATTATCGCCCCGCTTGCCTAGCCTGTGTTGAAGTCTCCCATGACAACGGTATAGTGAGTCTTGGAATCATGTATTGCCCGAGAAATATCCTCATACATTTTTCGAATCCTCGTGAATGAGCCCCCTGGTCGCATGCGGCCTAGTGCTGTTGAATATGTTTATCAACCGTTAAATTAAAGTAATAAAAAAAAATTAACACATATATTCGATAAATATTTTCAACCATATCGAATAAAAATATCCATTTAATTCAAGTTGATTTTAACGCTAGCGTAATATTAATTCGTATAGATAAATGTAACCGACTGATAGATAAAATAATCGTAAAGAATAATTTCAATCAGACCGTACTAATAAAAATATTGACCGCCACGGTGCTATAAAAAATATCAACATACTCGTATTGTATTTGAAGAAAAATAATGGTGTAGATTCAGACACACAACCTGATTTAACTAAACTAATTTGACAGGATTAAAACTATCGCCATCTTTCTTTTTCTCCAAAGGATTAAAAAAACGGCTTTATTTTTAGACCTGTCAAATTAGTTTAGTTTAATTAAGTTGTGTGTCTGAATCGACACCATTAACTGACTACTTAGGTGTGCCCGCGAACTATCTTTCGCCTTAAAAGTTCAAAGAAAAAACTGTTAATCTACTTTCCCGCGGGAACTACCTACTTTTCCGGTATAATAGGTATGATATATGTTAATCCCTGTCGTAATCCGTCTACCAACAAAATGTCATCCAAACCCATTCAGTAGTTTTTACGTGAAAGAGTAGCAAACATCCATACATCCATCCATACCCACAAATACACACAATTTTCAACCATTAAAAATATCTGATATTTTTATTTAACTATTAACTAATATACCTCTAATGTGGCCACTGGTCGTGGTCGTGGTCACCTAGTATTCAATGCCGCCTCATGCGCGGGATGCCTAAATGTAAGTATTTCTTATATCTTGAATATGATCATTTTTTAAGCACGCACAGACGAATCGACTTAATAAAAAGTCTGTTTTGTTGAACATTTAATCACTTCTCTCCTGCGACTACAATATCACGTGCTTAAAACGCTTTCGTCTCGAGGGGCGATGCAGCCATCAGTCATCCAAGGAAGGACTTAATTGGAAACATCTTGGATCCAATTCGCATTTAAATTGGATTTCAGATCCATTATTACAAAGTTCAGAAAACACAAATGATGTAAGGATGATATATTTATAGTTTATCCACAAAAGTTTGTCGCCATCTCTTCTTTTACTTTTTGAAATTAATTCTGGAACATTATTAACTGTTAGAAAATATCACGTTGATTTTGTTATCTTTATTTTAATTTTTAGGATTCCGTAGCTCAAAAGATAAAAACGGAACCCTTATAGGATTACTCCATTGTACGCCTGTCCGTCCCTCTGTCTGTCTGTCAAGACATTTTCCTCGGGAACGGGAAGAGATATCAAACTGAAACTTATAGCAAATATTCGGGTCTACAGTCTTCTTCTCCTGTTAAAAAATCATACTTGTAAGTTATCGCGATCAAAAGATATGGCCGTTTTTGTCGCATATTTACGCAAATTTTGCGATTTCACAAGGGAATCGACGACACGGTTAGCGCAGAGGTTGAGTGATCGCCTACTAGTTCAATTCCCATACGGAACAAATATTTTGTATGGCCTACAGAAATTTGTTCCGGTCTGGGCGTATGCGCATGTGATATTCTATGTTTGTAACTGCACCCACGACACAGTAGAAAATCCTAGTGTGAGGCGACATTTTTTTAAAGAAAAAATAAAACTATAGAGTACTTCTCATTGACCTAGAAATATGAAATTTGTCAAGAAGCGAGATCTTATAGCACATGTTGAGAAAAAAATCTGAAAAAGGTAAATATGTACATAGTTAGGAACTTATATACATAGATAAGTTTTTACGGAACCCACGGTGGATGAGTTCAAGTCGCACTTGGACGGTTTTTAATTTAAACAACTTGACAGACTCATACATTATTCATTCCGAGAAATTTTAAGAAACCTAAACTAAAGCTCCCGAAGATGCATGAATAATTGAACAAAGTAACCACCAGCTAACGAACACGTCGCCAGCATTCACGGCAATTAAAAACACTAACCACCTTCAAAGCACATCACAGGAGCTGTTAATTCCCAAATTAGACGTGGCAGTCGCAGCACTCAGCTCATTTCACACCTGGCTGCTCAAGGAAGGGGTGGAGGCATTTTTTATTCACTAAGTTATCCAACCGCGAGCGAAATGCGCTCTAAGAGGGTTGCAAGTTTTGTTGCTTATTGATTGTGGTTTAAAGTGGAGGAGTTAATTTCTATGTGGCTTCAAAGGAAACAATCTCGGTATAGTTTTTGTTTTCTTAGTATAGAGTGGAAATTATAAGATCGGAAAATGTTCCTATTGCAATTGAAGGACTACAGTAATTAAATCACTACTAATAATAACTAAAGTTACTTTATCTGTTTGTTATGCTTGAACTTGCTCTAAACTGTTGAATCAATTTTAATTAAATAAGTATGTCGATAGTTTTAGCCCTGGGGAAAGACATAGGCTACTTTGATTCCCGAATTTTAACGAGTTCCTCAGGGAACGTGCAATATAACCGAACTCACGATAAAACTCAATTCCACACACTGCTGGTTAGACATATCATCATCATCATAACAGCTCCAAGGGGCTCGAGCCTACGCTAAGTTAGGGTCACTGATTAACTACCAAACGTAGATAGATCAGTTCATACAAAAACGCGCTTGAAATCTGTCACCTAATCGACTATACATTTGTACTCGCTGATATATAGTTGAATATGGACGCCCGAATTAAATTACCATAAAAAGTACCGTATTTATCGAATTCAACCTTATTTTACATTATTACGGCAACTATTTTAAGAACAACCGTGTGAAGTTACATCATTTCATACCTAGCCACAGATCAAACATTTTTAAAATTGACGTGCCAGAAATTCCTACAAGAAAATCAATGGTTAGGATGTTTAGGCCTTAGTCATTGACGCTGGCCTAGTGCGGATTGGTCGACTTCACATTCACCTTTGAATTTCTTCGCAGAAGTATGCTGGTTGCCTCACGATGTTTTCCTTCACAGAGTCGACAGCGCCACCAACGCACCGACACCACAGACGAGATTTTGTTTACGTAATATAATTTAGAACGCCAATACTTACCTAGACTCATCCTAGGCAGGCTATTTTTAAACTTCTCGGCAGCTTCCTGGCTGAAATAAACACTGTGCCTAAACACCCTAACTTAGGGTAGGCTCGAGCCCCTCGGTGGGGACGTATATGAGCTGTGATGATGTAGCAAAACCTCATTGAGTAGAACCCTGAAAAGATACCAACTCTATTAGGCCCCGCACCTACAGATGACAAGTTTACGCTTTTCATTATTTTTCCAGTATTTTATTCAATATTATTCATCGTCGCAAAATCTTCCTATAACACGAACCCGCCATCGCTTGAACCCGCATATTATTTTTCATAGGAAGCTCGCTTAATAAACGTCTGGGCGGACAGCGAGTCATTTAGTGCACCTATCTGTGCGACGTCACGGCCATTTGCAAAGTGCACCTTGGGCGCGGCTGAAGCGATGTAAGCGCTAACCAAGCGCTTGCATTCATCACTGACGGAGTAGGGTGAGCATGTGGCATGTGCATTATGGGATTTCCATATTTCAAATGATAATTGTTGTAAATGTATTTTAGATATCCTTAGCTAGCGCTGAATTCACTTGTGTTCCTACAGAAACATAACATTCGCGACGAGGATTTGTGAAAAAATATTTATAGATCACACCTTGGATTTTTGTCATTGTTTGGCCATAATGCGCAGTAATGGAAGGCATATATATATAATATCAATTTTATAAATACTTTATTGTTTACCTACGTACATAAGCAAACAAGCATTGGCTAAAATTTTATAATATACTTACATAGGTGTGTTAACAATAACGAATACATAAAACCAAGAATCATCCAATTTGGTGCAGTCGTTCGAAAGTTATGGGCGTACATACATTTCGAAGATCCATTTTATTTATATAAGATACACATGAAAAATCATTTAAAAAATAAAAAATGTACAAGGGCATATTATTTCATAAAAGACCATCATGTACAATGGTCTATAGGGTCTATAGCAAACAATATCATCTACAGTAGGAAACAAGTCGAGCTGTACTCTTGAGCGCACTTACCGAAAGTAGGAGAGGTTTTGGTAGAGCAACATCCCTTCCTATCAATTAGGAAGGAGTTTTGCTCTACCAAAAGATATTCAAGATGCTTTATAAAAAATATTATCGGCGTATATGACACACATTTTATACCAAAGCGTTCTGAGTTTAGCAATGGCAGTGCATTTTAGATCAGATGGGCTGGATCAGATGATGAAGACTGCAACTCCTCCTTCCTGCTGGGAGTCTGTCGAGTAATTCCTTATTCTATTTTTTTGTTAATACGACAGAGAAGCTCTTGGCCTTCTTCTAACCTGATAGTAAGTGACGATAAGGCCGAAGGTGGAAGTGAGCTCACCTGTACTCCTCAACAACTGAGGAACTGGCTATCTTACCTCTTATTCACGGAACACAACAATGCTAGTAACATTGGTCTTATGGCGACAAACTTAGGTAAGACGGTGGTAGCTAGTCAGGCGGGCTCAGAAGTCCTACCATCAACCAAAGGGAGCAGAAAAACTTCTGCCTCCGTGGAGAATCGAACTCCAGACCTCCCGATCAACATCCGGTGTTCTTAACCACTAGACCACGAAGGCGATTATTTTGCGAACACTATTATTGCACCCTAGTTTCATGCCCGCATCCACAGTCTTATAGATGAAATGGTGTACAATAACATATTCATTATTAGGTGGGCCATATTTTAATTTAGAAACTATGTTATTTCAAAATTCCTAAATTAAATATGAAACTAAATTAGATAATATTATTTGATTCAAATTCTTACGTTTGTTTTACGATTAATTTTGTTTTTTATTTTGTATTGTTTCAAATTTTTATTTTATAGTAGTAGATAGTAGTATTTGTTTTATGAGTCCTGTAAATCAGCATTTTACCACTTCACAAAATTTCAAGCAAATATCCCCTCTTTTCGCCAAATATGGCCACAGTACTTAGCAACAATGACAATGGATTCGGTATATCTAATAGCGGTCTTTATTATGACAAGTGAAGCCACGACGAGATATGAATGCGATTTGTGTGGCTTAAAGGTGTGGCGGTCCACCGCACCCAGATTTCCTTGCAATTATACTTGTACATACTATAGAAATAGTTAAGTTTTATTGTGTCATTGACCTTTCATAAGTGCATATAAGGTGAGTGGGATAGAACAACTTAAACCATTCTATCAAATAAATTCTATTTTATTAATACTTTACAAAAATTGTGATCGAAGGATGATTTAATCGAAATGCTTGGTCGCTTTAACCATTTGTTCTGAGTTAATGAGAAGATCATCAATGTAAGAGTATTGGCTCTCGATGATGCTTGTTGCAGATCCTGGGGAGCCTCTGAGGACCCCGAAGCTTGCTGAGCAGTTCATGTGCTGCCTTCAACTCTCCCGGCGTCACGCCCTGTAGTTTGAAGAAACATTGAGGTGAGTTAAGTAAAACAGAAATGATAGGTAACATAATCTAAGTATTTTTGTGATCACTATTGGCAAGTTTTTAGCCTTTATATTCATCATCATCACTACAGCTCATATATGTTCGTATCGAGGGCTCGAGCCTATCCTAAGTTAGGGTGTTTAAGCCTTGGTCGTCTTTACATTTGAATATCTTCGCAGATGTATGCAGGTTTCCTCACGATATTTTCCTTAAGCATAGAAACGTCGGACAAATGTATATTATGAATTTCTAAAAACGAAAAACACATATTTACATGGCAGCATCGAACCCGGACCTCCCGATTAGAAGGCCAGTGCCGAGGCCAAAAGAGTCATACTTGTGCTGCTTTTTCCTTTCGACCTACTCATATCGCTCGTTTGGCTGCTTGTCCCTGAACGACCACTAAACGATAACCCTTAAGAGTTTCACGTTCATATTATAATATTGCCAGATATTTTGTTGCATTGAGATTTCCTTTAAAAATTAAATATCTGGCCATATTGAACTTCCAGGATACAATTTCTTATTAAGGCGACAAACTTCGCTAAGATGGTGCTAGCTTAGCCATGTGGATTGTGGATCTAGCTCTGACACCGACCGAAAATTCTATCTCGACTTGGCAATTGGAACTGAGGTCAACTCAAAACCAGAACAAGGCTGCCGTAATAACTATGTTAAAGTTGTTTCATTAACAAAGTAGTATATTATTATTTACTTACTCTGCTCTTTCGATAGACAACGGCAGACACCATCTTCCCCCACAACATTTGCAGCAGAAATGGATCTGTCTCATTTCCAATCACGTGCAGTTGCATACTTGCTTCTTGCGACAACGCTTTGTCTAGAAGAGCAACATATTGCAATAATTAATTTTATCAATAATTAACATACGAGCCTATTGAAACACATGTCCTACTACTAACCATCAGGTGGGCGACCTGCTAGTTTATCCACTTTTATACATAGTCTTATAAAAAAAGGCTGGTGCTTTTAGCCCTCGATGTCTTGAAATTAAGATAGATCAAATTAGGGTTATTAGGATCAAAGGTCTTGTCACAAACTTACTCAAATCGCTGGTGTCAGCATCCAAAGAAATGACCTGCTCGAAGCAGCCGCTGACGCCGTCCACGGCCTGGGACCAGACGTCGAACGGGTGTTCGGAGTGGTATCGCTGACGGATAATAGTTCCATGGATGCTCTCCGTTACGTTAACTTCATCAGAATCCAAGGTTCTGTTCACTAACCACTTAAGTCCAGCCTGAAACCATTAACGATAGTTGTAACATCAGAAGAGTTATGAACATAGTTTTGAGGTGTTGAGGTCGTACATAAGGATAGCGGAAGACCTAGGAAAACATGGATGGATTGCATGAGAAAGGACGTACATACGAGAAATGAGTGCTAAGATGACGTCTGATAGACGAATGGAAGAAGAAAAAGTGTTGCATAAGGGCAGGGTGATGGTGATGATGAAACACTGCACTCTTGCTGCTTTGCTGGTATACTAATGAGCACTATACACACAGGTTAGCTCACAGACGTGTGTAAGACTCTTCGCAGTCGCTTCGCTTCGGGTCCACTCACAAAACCAACCTCGACGTCCATCTTGTTTAGTCGGATCTATCCAGATTCTGGGAAACCTGATTCTCCTTACCATACCAGTATTCTGGGAAACCCGATTCTCTTTATCACCCCTTGAAAGCTGAACGAGCTACGGGCCGTGACTTGATGCCTGTGAGGAACTGCCCAGGACAAAGTGGTTATACAGATGGGGAGTATATAATCTCGCGCACCAGGAACCATCCTATTGGGCATTTGTAAAACATAGGGGCGAAACTCCTGATGGGTCTAGCCATTATTTCATGATCACAGCTCATATACGTCCCCATCGAGGGGCACGAGCCTACCCTAACTACTCGTAGTTATGTTAGTGCGATTAGGCCTTAGTCAAACCACGCTGGCCCAGTGCGGATTGGTTGACATACACCTTACGAAATTCGTGAAACGAAAAATACATTGGTACATGGCAGGATCGATCGCGGGCCTCCCGATTCTACTCGGGGCACAGTCCTGTGCCGGGGCCACAACGTCAGATATTATTTAAGATTTGATAATCCACAGACCCTCGCCAAAGAACACCGATTCATCCCAATGATGCTATTGAGATTTAAAAACACCCGACTTTCAATAGAGATAATGGTTGGAGTATTCCAGCTGCTTGGGACCTTATCATGAAAATAATCAAATCCCAAGCCCGTCCACAGACTACTAAAACACCGATACCGTGAGTTCTGTTTGCGTGAAACGGACCACATAAATATATATAAAATAATAAATCTGATATTATTTATACTCTATGACACCCACCAGCTTTAGTAACCCCGTGACCACAAATGTAGCAAAGCGTTCGAAACGTCAGGCTAAAATATCAAAATGTGTTTAGCTAAATATACGCGAGTAAGTCCCAAAAGCGTAGTTTTATTTAATCTCTGTTGTGTGTAAAAAATACCTGTCGGGAGGGACCCAACAGGTATTGGTACCTCCTTGAGACTAGGAGAGCCTTCCCCAGCAGTGGGAGTATTATCACTAACACGACGAGCACTTACCCCATCAGTTTCGCTGAACTCCACCATGTAGCACGCAATGTCTTTATCCGGGAATGAATTCCCGGGTATTATAGCCACCACGTACCAAGGACCTATGACGGTTTTCATATCGAAGTTCGCTTGGAAATCGTCACATGATGACACGCTCGATGCTTTCGAACATGAAAATGTAAGAATCGAAACGAATATAGCAAAGGAGAGCATCGCAAGAGATTTGGTCGGTGGCCAGTTTGATACTGAAGTGTGAGCTATGATCGAGGCGACAGACTTATGAAAAGTTAGACAGGACATTATTGCTGGTCTCAGCTCTTTAACCCTATCGTCGATAGAGTAACCAAGCTACGTTACCGGAACAGTAAATATAATATTTATTAATAAAAATAAAAGTTCAAACTACGAGTTCCAATGTCGTCTAGTGGTTGAGACTAATCGATGTGGACTTAGAAGCTGGATTCAATTTCCAGTGAGCGCAGAAGTTTTCTGTCTAGCTTGGTTGATGGTAGCGTATTTGAGCCCGTTGTAGAAATGTTCGTCAGAGTTCCCATGACCTTGTCCGGCAGTGACACATACCTCCTCAGCGTGTCCTCTTCATCCGATGATGAGGTGGACGCAGCGGTGATGGACGTGCTTACGCCAAGGTCAACGTTGGATTTTAGTTAGGAGGCCGCGGTCTCTGGATGGGTAACCGTCCAGAGACCGCGGCCTCCTGTGCCTCGAGTGGCCGCGAACACTCCGTCATAACCATGCACTTTTCCAAACACGAGATATGCATAACGCATTTGCTAATGTTGAAAAAACCGGCCAAGCGCGAGTCGGACTCGCCCATGAAGGGTTCCGTAGGATTTATGACGTATTAAAAAAACTACTTACTAGATCTCGTTCAAACCAATTTTCGGTGGAAGTTTGCATGGTAATGTACATCATATACTCAAACTCAAACTCAAAAATCTTTATTTAATATAGACCTTTACAGGCACTTATTGACGTCAAAAAAAACATAAAAATCTTCAACCAAGAATCTAATTAACAAAATTATTAGAATAAATAATAATAGAAATTAATTATTAGAATCTAATGATCAAGTAAAACATACCCACAGCCTCTTCGAGGAACTTATACAATCACCAGGGGGCCAGAATCTTACACAACATTGTCCAACTTCATTACATAAACCCTTACCAATTCATTTCCATAGTAGAAACAATCTCCGGAAATATATTAAAATTAATAAATTAATTAAAAAACACCAATTATTAATCAAGAAGCATAACTCTTTTAAAACTAATATTAAATTACGAAAAGAGCGTGCTTGCTTAATGGATTCATTAGATATTTTCGACTCAAAATTGAGAGAAAGCAGAAGCATGTATGAAAGGGACATACAAGAATTAAATGATGTTATTGATAATTTGCAAAATTCCTTATCAAATATGACACGAAATTATCATAATGCTCAAAATGAGATCAAGGAGCATATTCGATCGGTCACAGAGCTAGCCACTCACTGTCAATATAATGAGGACAGATATCAGGCCCTACTGGAGAAATACTCCTTAAATTCCAGTAAGGATAATTTTACATTGGTCAGCAATACAATAAACACTACTGAGTATGTACTACCCAATCATGCATGCCCTGCACTCAGTACAGTATGTCAGTCACCTGCTGCTGACAAGTCTATATTACCCAGATCGGAAAAACATGTCAACAAAATATCTACTGAATCAAGATATTTAATTTTTTGTGACGAAATTGGCAAAGACATGGGTCAGCTGTTGTCAAACCATTTGGGGCAAAATGTGACAAACTATTGTATGCCTGGCTCCAACTTTAACAACCTTACATTAAAGATGAGTAATTATAAGTTTAATTTTAATGATAATTTAATAATAATAATGGGAAATCGGGAAAATTTAAAAAAAATTTAAAAAATTTTTTCCCATTTAAATAATTTAAACGTGAACAAAATAATTATGTTCACACTACCCTACCATAAGGGATTATCTCAAAATGAAAATAACTTAAGATACAAATTAAATTTGACGTTAGATATGTTGACATGCTATTCTGAAAAATGGCATATTATTGATGTTAATAAAATGACTTATGTTTGTAATAAGTTTTATCTGACAGGAGATAGATTACATCTACCAATGTTTTCAAAAAAACAATTAGCAGTTTCGCTAAGATTTTTCTTTTTAACTTTAGCCAAAAACTTGGCTATTAATTCTTGTGCTGACAATGCTTTAATTGAGCAACACAGTGTCTTGGAACAAGTTCCAAGTAATTTAAATTAAATAATGAAACAAAAGAGGTGGCCTCTTGCCCGGGATTGACCAAAGATAAGCCTAGTTATTTACGGATTGTACATCAAAATATTCAAGGCTTTTCCGGTAAAGACTTAGAAATAAATTTATTTTTAGATTTTGAAAGCATTGATATACTTTGTATTACAGAACATTGGCTGAAAAGTCATGAATTATTAGTAAGTTTAGATAATTACAAGATTGTGAGTTCATTTACTAGGAAAACTGCCATTAGAGGTGGATCCTTGATAATTATGCATAACAACATTCAATTTAAGGAAAGAAAAGACATTGTTTCACTCGCTATTGAACGAACTATTGAGTTGTCTTGTGTGGAACTTGATAACTTCATTATAATATGTGTGTACAGACCCCCCTCTGGAAATTATTCAGAGTTTGAGTCCGCTATGGAGGATGCCTTAAGAATAGTCTATAGAAAATCTAAAAAAATTATTGTTTGTGGTGATTTTAATATAAATATCTTAGAGAAATCACAACTATCTAGTAGATTTATTAACTTATTTAAATCATTTAATATGGATTATGTATTTCACGAACCTACCCGCATTACAGTTACATCTGCAACTTGTTTAGACAACATCTTCTGTAACTGTAAAGTACAAGAGAAGTTAATTATTAATTGTATTAACTCTGACCATAGCGGGCAACTAGCTTCATTCGAGCACCATCATGTTTGTTCTATACGTGAGATTACTTGTAGACCTATAACCAAACGCGGTATGGAGAAACTCAAAAGAAATATTATTTATCAAACTAGTAATTTGCTCGAGGGGAACAACGCTAATAATCTGTATAATAATTTTTTTCATATAGTTAAAGATGAATGTAATAGTATATTTAAGGAAAAAGTAATTAAGGTCAATAACGGAAGAAAGAAATTTAGTGACTGGGCTACGCCAGGCATATATAAAAGCCGTAGGAAACTATTTGAACTATATGCTTTAAAAGCAACCTCAAATGATCCTAATTTCATAAATTTTGTTAGAAACTATTCAAAAACATTTAAGAAAGTGTGCATGTCCGCAAAAGCTATGTATATAACCAACAAAATTAGCTTATCAAAAAATAAAGTAAAGACCACCTGGAATATCATTAACCAGGAAACCGGGAAATCTAAAAGCTCAGTAAATTCGATTTCACTGGAAGTCAATAATATTACAGTTAATTCGGACATTGCAGTTGCCAATGTATTCGAAAACTTTTTCTCCCATATACCCATAGAAACTACAAGTAGTCTCAACTCGTGCCCCGATGCAGCTGTGGCCCTCTTGTCACAGAGTGTAGAAAAGTGCAACAATGGCTTCACATTCTGTCACATTGACGCCGACACTATCTTGAAAACATTCCGCATGATCAGTACAAAAAACACTGAAGACCTTTGGGGTATATCGACCAACATGATCAAATCTGTGATTAAGGAACTTGCTCCCCAACTCGCGTTTATATTCAATAAATGTATTGATGAAGGTATCTTCCCTGACCTTATGAAGAATAGCAAATTAATACCTTTATTTAAATCGGGAAATAAAAACGATCCTTCAAATTATCGCCCAATTTCAATTTTACCAGCTCTTAGTAAAATATTTGAAAAAATTATGTCTAATCAGCTAACAGGTTATTTTTCAAGTAACAACATATTACATATGAATCAGTTTGGTTTTACTAAAGGTCGTTGCACTACAGATGCTGGAGTTGCCCTTCTTAAACACATTTTTGCTGCTTGGGAGCGTAAACAGGATGTGATTGGTATATTTTGTGACCTATCGAAGGCTTTTGACTGCGTTGGTCACCAGACTCTTTTAAATAAACTCAAATATTATGGTGTCTCTGAAGAAGCAATTAGACTTATTGAGTCTAATTTGTCCAGTAGAGTCCAGAAAGTTGTCATTAACAAATCTAAGTCTGCTGGTGCACCCATAATTATGGGTGTGCCTCAGGGCTCGATATTGGGACCTTTGCTTTTCTTAATTTACATTAACGACCTCCCCACACTTCACTAATAGTTTGTGCGATACGGTGCTATTTGCAGATGATACTTCTTTAATATTTAAGGTTGACAGAGGAAACGGAAATACTGACGTTGTAAATAGTACTCTCTCTAAAGTATTGCATTGGTTCACCTTAAATAATTTATCATTAAATTCAAGTAAAACTAAATGTATTAAATTCTCATTGCCAAATGTAAGAAAAGTTGATACTATTGTGCAAATGAACAACCAAATTGTTGAATTCGTCGATTCTACAAAATTTTTGGGTATTACTTTAGATTCCAGATTGCAGTGGGATCCACATATTGAGTCCTTGGCAAACAGACTTAGTTCTGCAGCATATGCAGTAAAAAAAATAAGACAACTTACTGATGTTGAAACGGCAAGATTAATTTACTTTAGTTATTTTCATAGCATCATGTCATATGGAATACTTCTGTGGGGATCAGCTGCTAGTATAGAAAGTATTTTTGTACTTCAAAAAAGAGCGGTTCGCGCTATTTATAATTTAAGAGCAAGAGACTCTCTTAGAGATTTATTTAGAGAAATTAACATATTGACTTTAGCAGGACAGTACATTTATGAAAATTTGATTTATGTCTATAAAAATTATAATATATTTGAAACCAATTTCCAACTTCACCATTTAAACACAAGAAATAAAAATAAACTTGCCGTTCCAACGTACAGGCTCCAAAAAACTAGAAGCTCATTTATGGGGAAATGTATAACTTTTTACAACAAAGTCCCACAAAATGTAACTGACTTGCCTTTTGATAAGTTTAAAGCGCATGTAAAAAAGACTCTGATGAGTAAAGGATATTATAAAGTCAACGATTATTTACAAGATGCCAATGCCTGGTGTTAATTTGAAGAAATTATTAATGATAATAATGTAAATAATCGTGTTGTTGTGTATAACTATTCATTAAGTAGTATTGGTAACGTTGTACTAAGAAGAGAACTGACAAATCTACATTTGTTATGGAAGTTGAGCTCAAATTTTTGCCTTGAGGTCAGCTTCCAATTGACGACTCTGTAACAATACAGGGAGAAAAAAATAGCCCTTGCTGGTTTTCTTGCTGGTTCTTTCCAGTACAAGGTCTCCCGCCGTAGACTTGTGAACCATTGGCGTAGCTTCCTTGACTTTCAAAAGAGATTGTAAAATCCAAGTTGAATAAAATATTTTGATTTTGATTTTGATTTTATTCAATCCTTGTATGTACACACACCCCAACCATTATTAAGATGTGTGCAAATACAAGTCAAATGAAAAACACCTGTTCGGAAATTGGGAGAGCCTTCTCGAGAAGAACAGGCAAGAAACTCGGAAGGTCTTGTATTTTTTTTGTCTCCTCTTTTAAAATGTTGGCAACATTACAATATTATATTTTACAAACATATATTTTTTTTAGTTTTATCATTCTCTTATTTAAGAAGTTACAGGGACACACATTTTACCACTTTGGACGTGTCTCTCGCGCAAACTATTCAGTTTAGAAAAAAATGATATTAGAAACCCCAATATGATTTTTGAAGACCTATCCATAGATCCCCTACACGTATGGGGTTGATGAAAAAAAATTTTTGAGTTTCAGTTTTATGTATGGGGAACCCCCTAAATTTATTGCTTTTTCTATTTTTGTGTAAAAATCTTAATGCGGTTCATAGAATACATCTACTTACCAAGATTCAACAGTGTAGTTCTTATAGTTTTGGAGAAAAGTGGCTGTGACATACGGACGGACAGACAGACAGACAGACATGACTAATCTATAAGGGTTCCGTTTTTTGCCATTTGGCTACGGAACCCTAAAAAAGGGCTTCTGCGCGCGCATGGCTGGTTATCACTGTTTTAAACAATGTTATAATCATTGTTGTATCTTGACGATTAGGGTAAGATTGTCTGTCCTTCGACCAATCCGCACTGGACCAGCGTGGTTGACTAAGGCCTAATCACCCTAACATAGGGTAGGCTCGAACCCCTCGGTGGGGACGTATATGAGCTGTGATGATGATGATGATGATGTCTGTTCCTCAGCTATTGAGGAGTCCAGGTAAAGCTTGCTTCTTTATTCGGCCTTATCATTACGTACCATCAGGCAAGATGAAGGGCGTGAGTTTCCCAGTAATAGAACGAAGTTCTTTCAAAATAATGTTTCTCTGATAAACTCTGGTGCTTATTAAATAAACCAAAATTTAGTTCTTCCTAATGCTAGAGGAAATCGAAGTCAAACGGAAAATATCGTAGAGCTGTGAATAACAAACTTAAAAAAAAAACAATGGCAGTTTTGCCTGATATTGAGATCAAATTATAGAATGCGTTAAGAATGGTGAATGGTGATCAAGTATTTAACAAGTTAATCATCGCATTTTTATTTTATAAATGGTAAAAAAGAGATAAAAAATGCATACGATGAAAGCAATTTTATCGTCTTTTAATTACTTATCTCACTTACTACAGTTAATTACTAAATGAAGAAATAGTTCTATTCGAATCTACCTTAAAAATACTTTACTGACACATTTCCGAAAATGTCAAATCTACGCAATTTTTAAGTCTACCATGAATTATTCTTTTAATTCCGTGTGCACTGCGTGGGCAGTAATTTGACAATTACCGCAATATCAGGTGTCTGGGAGAGTGACACATTTCCAGCCAAATTAGCCAATTGCGGGGTGGAACGACCTAAAGATGACGTACTATCTAAATAGTCTACTCAAAGACTTAGAATATAATGACGTATAGACCAACCGACAGTACGAGCGAGAATGTATGGCCTTATGTAGTTTTAGGGAGTTTGAAAGAGACAGAGCATTTCGCCACTTTGTAACCGATTTTGAATGACAGTTCAGCCGCACTGAATAATGGAACTCAGCTATATAGTATTGACAAATCAAAATTGGGCACATTTTAATGAGACCCTATACGCCAGAGACATCTACACCCAGTATATTAGTCTATAATTCTTCTGACTGTTTGATCTTGTCTAAAGTAGCGTACTCACTTAGAGGTGTAACACGACACGTAACGTACGTATCTGATACAGTATCTAGTGAGTACGTAGCCGCGAGCCGTTCGCCCGCGGAGCGCAGTGTGCTCGCAGCGACTCGCCGCCGGTTGGCGGTTCTTGCGCGAACACAAAGGCGCTCGCAGCGTGCTCGTGAACGTAGATTGCTACAGTATCAGTTGCATTACGTGCAACACCTCTAAATGAGTACGCAGCTTAAGACAGTATCGGATTTTGTAATTAGTGTACCCAAAAGACTGAAAGATAAAAACGTAACAATTTTTTTTGTGTATCTGTTACATTTCGAACGCTGAATTTGATCTTGTGGTTGAACACTTTGTTTGCGTATACCGGCACATAGCGTATACCGTATACAGCGTATACCGTACATAGCGTATACTGTATAGCGTATACCGATCGCGCTGTCACTATCTCTGGCACAGTATTGATATAACATTATAACAAAGTAGATACCATAATAATTTGATCACATGCTCCAATGTATTACACAAATAAAAAAAAACACTTTGTTTGAAGGTCCGAAGTTTGATAACTTTTGGGTGAAAAGATACTATGTATTACAATAGTAAAAAAATTATTTACACTGCAACAGCGCCTTTTTATTAATAACGCTTAATGTTGAGTTTTTATTACAAATGGAAACCCGCTACTAAGTAGTTGTAAGACAAAAAATCTTTAAAAGACAAAATTAACTTCATCAAACATAACGGACAAACGTACAAAGCAATTTAAACTTACATATATATAAATCTTAAAAATTTGATAGCGAACATTTTCGATCCGCTCCAAAAACATCCCGAAAATTATGGACGTAAAGAAAAATACGGCTATTGTTTAAAAAAGTCGGATCCTACATAGATTTAGCTGAACAAAGGCAGTAAAAACGGTTTATGGACTTGTTATTGACGTCCCCGTGGACTTGGGGCTTGGCGCAAACGATCGCCGGAAGAGTTATTGGGCATTTACAGGATTCGAGCGCGCTCGGAGTAAATCCTGCTATTGTGCAAAAAGTTTTAGTTAAAAATCGCACAGACCGACTAGTTTTATTCCGGGTTTTTGGTATTTCCATTTAGCTTTGTCGGTGGTTTAGTTTAGCGACTCAGATACTTAACTGTGTTTATTATCTTGGTTTTTACCTTTGACCTCAAAAGGTGTAAGAAGTGTAAGGTCCCCAGCCAACCGAATCTACTCAAGGTATACTAACCAATACAGAGGCATAGGATCGTTGATATACCTGAAATGTGTTAGGGCCCTTTTAAGCCCTTTAATAACCTTGATGGCATTGGAGCAGTATTATTAAGGACGACCTCCGTATTTTTCAACCACGGCACCGTTGTGAAATATTGACATAAATGTCTATTTTTAAGTATGTGTGTATATTTGCTAACTGATATCCACCCAAAACGCAAATTCTTGACAATTTTTATAATGATACAAAGACAATATTAATGTACGGGATTTTTTTATAAATAAAAAAGCTACTCTACTAACTAATCCAATACAAAATGTAGTAACTTAAAATCAGCTTTTTTGTATCTTTTCTTGAAAGTAAAGAAAATCGCTTATGCCTCCAGCCACAACCAAAGGCGAAGCGCTGGAAACAGATTTTAATGCATCGTATGAAAATCTTCATTCAGAACTCATTCCCTTTGAATTTTAATGTAAATCTTGAATCGGAAGTTTATTAGCGCTGTATGAATCGGTAATAAATGCGGAAATTATGTACTGTTGTAATGCGCCTGCTATCTTACATCCTTATATACCGGCATGAGAGGTATTTGGAATATAATAATAATTTATCTGAAATATGATTTTCTACTATAAAAGTAGCAATTAGTCTTATGGTCCAAACGAAGCGAATAATTCTACTAATCGTATCGCTATTTACAACAAACTTCACAAAGTGTTGCTTATTGGCCTTTTTATAAGTAAATCAGCACATGTAAAAAAATCTCTTTTGAATTATTATGAAGCAATGTTTGTTTAAATGATACCAATGCTTAGTGTTATATTCTAGCATCGCTCGTTACAATTCAAGAAAATGTTATTGTGTATGAGTATTTCTATAAACAAATATTATTGTGTATGGTATTAAGTAACATAATTTATTGTTGACGTTGATACTTCTGATAGCACTGATAAGTTTCATGGGTGGTAGGTAAAAAAATGGATAATTCGAAACAGATTTCTATCAAGTCATGGAAAAGATTATTTCGATTGACTGATATTTATAAAAAATATCAACTTTAGTTGATACACTGCTCATTGGTTTTATTCAGTACCTTTTTAAACCTATATTCACGGCTCACGAATCATCGAAGTAACATGAAATAATTATGTTCACGGGTGAATATCATGAAACACCTATCGAAAAGAATGCCGTATGGAAAAGTCTATGAGATTCTATAATGGCTTTACTCTAAAATATTTACAGCATTTGGTTGCAGTAATTGATTTCGTTTGGTGGTAAATCAATGGTTGCTGAATTCATGGTTGCCCTATTTGCGCTTGCGTTGCGCTTACAGTCCCGCTGCATGCATTCCGGCCGGAGGTAATAACAATAATAATTTATTGCACAACGTAATGACATAGTACCTACTTACACAAAACAAGGAAGAAAAAAAAAATAAAACAACTATAGTACAATAAACAAGATCAACAGGCCTATTATGGATCTTTCATCGTATGACACGGTATAAATATTGAGATTAGGAAGTCATGAAATGCTTCATTTGGTATAACTGATCTTAAATGATATCATCATTATGGTATAATTTCAATGATGTCATCATGATACAAGAAGCAAATAATCAAAAATTTTTTAACGAGTGTAATTTATCGTTTTGCACTATGATTTCATCATGACATCATTTGAAAACTATGATATCGGTAATAGGCCTACAAGTCTGAATTTGCAGGCTCTCCTCCGAACTTTTCCGACCCACATTTACTCCTAAGTGTGACGGGTAAAGTGACTTGATAAAATTTGTAGACTGTATCTTCTTATATACAATACAAATTACAAATTTACAAATAGGTAAATAAAATTGAAGTGTCTGTTTGTAATGTCAAAATAACAAGTTTTTACTAAATGAGTATGAATGTATATCGGGTACCAATAACAAAAACACAATTTAAAAAATTTTTGTCTGTCTGTCTGTTTGTTCCCGCTAATCTCCGAAACGGCTAGACCAATTTTAACGGAACTTTCACTAATAGATAGCTAATTATATAAGGTATAACATAGGCTACTTTTTATCAAGATCTTAAAAAAATGCCTACAAAATGCTGCCAAAAATTACTATTCCCCGCGGATGAAGTCGCGCACACAGCTAGTAAAATATAATTTCAAAAAATTTGAAATATACTTGTCTTTGCAATACATTTTTTATTAATGATACTAACAGTATTAAAGACAAATGCGCACTGTGTCCAAAAACACTGTGAGGAGACATTTCTATAAATTTATGAAATAAACTCGAAACTGAAGATGATTAGGAGTGTAACATGAGAAATTTAATTTTAATTTAAAACGACAAAATATACCTACTACAATAATAATTAAAAAAATCGCAAACTAGTAGTTGTGGGTGAATTGAATGAGGACAATCAAGTAGGTGATGGAGATATTGACGACAATGATGGGCAGGTTCCAGTCGAGCGGGATCACATTGTAGACGGTGAACTTCATCGGGCGCGCTTCGATGTAGCTGATGAATCTTTTGATGTCTAGCTTCTGCTTTTCATCTGAAATTACGAGACAGATAAGGAAAACAAACAGTATGAATAAATTGAAACTTAAATACTCTCTAGGTAAGTATAAATAAAGTCACGTCGGTTTTATTTCTTCTCAGTGTTAATCAGTATATATTTATTTAACCTAGGTTTACTTAGAACAAGCTTACCACAAACCAAATTAATTTTTTCAACGTTGGAACAAGTTATGCGCCGTACCTGCCGAAGGCTAGAGAGATCGGACAATCTCCTTTGCTGGGTGCTGATTCAAAGCGTAGGTACCCATTAAACCACAATATGGTCATCGGCCCATTATATCCTTAAGTAGGGGTAACCGAGACCTTAAACCCAATTCACTGGACCTTTTTGGTTGGTGAGCATTAATATATCTTCCTCTAAAAAGACAGGTATGTTACCTTTGGCCACCAGAATTTTGTCTCTCAACACCAACACCAGATCTTCTACTTGGGCTGACAGCATACCAGCCGTAAATGTAGGTGCAAACATTATCAATAAGTTCTTTAGTACATCAAGCCCGGAGTGCACATAGCTACAGAAAGGCACCTGGAATAGGAAATATAAGTAGTTACTCCACGAAGAATATTATTTTTAAACATAATATAAGTGTAGGATTATTGATACATAAGTTTCTATCTTTGGAAAGTAATAGTGATGTGACAGGAGTTTATGGGAGGCGGAGACCTCTGGCTGCCGAGAATGGTCGTGGCCATGCGCCGCGGTGAGGCGAAATGGGGGGCTATCGCCTCCTTCTGCGAGGACGTTACCTCGCAGAAGAAGGGAGGAGCGGGAGGATGATCGGAAGCGGTTAGAAACTTAACGAATCATTACCGTGATGCAATATACTAACTACTTACATGCAACAAAGTACATACTAGTTGCTGTGACTTTATTAGAAACAAAAATAATAGAAAGCTTCAGAATTATTTTATAAACAACTCTACATAAATACTCACGGTTTTCAAAGAATTGTTGATGAAAGGTAAAAAAAGGATTGCCGTTGAAGTCACAGTATTGAATATCAACGTGACGAAAAACTGAAATCAATAAATTTTAACATTTTAAGATCTCCAAACGTGGACATTAAAAAATCGAACACTTAAGTTGTAGGTCAACATAAATACCTATTATAGACTCCTTTATTTCAAACTGTTTGTTTAATTTTACATTCTAGCAACCTTCTAGCATATTCCCTATATGCATAGAATTGTTACTAAAGCTTTATAGACAACACTACATCACAATACACTGAAAGCCTTAACAAATTGTAACTGATAACAATAAATAATAATACAACTATCTATTGAAGAATGTATGTCATTGCATTATCATTCATCATCTTTATTTCAGCCAAGAGACGCCCACTATTGAACATAGGCCTCCCTCAGGGATCTCCAAACCAATCAGTCTTGTGTCTCTCGCCTCCAACGGCTTCCCGCGACCTTCACCAGATCGTCGGTCCACCTTGTGGGGGGCCTTCACCCTCCAACCTTCCCATGGCCCTACTCAACCATCTTGGTTATACGGGCCGAAACAACGGGAGATGTGCGCGGAACCTGCGTAATCGCACTCTAGCCGCGCACACTTCTTGACTCCCTACAAGTTATTTATCTCTTCTTCCTGAATGTCCCTGCGTCCCTCTCCCCTTACGGGTTGGACAACACACGTCACGCCTTCGGTGTCCGCCACCAGGTCGCCGTGTGCCCACCGTTGTGGTACCGCTGGCTTCGTCTACTATCTCTTCAACACACTTCTTCGGGCATTTGCCCTCTTCGCTCTTCACCTCCATCCAACCCACTCCTAATCTTGTACCACCGTCGCGCGAAGTCCCGTAACCGCTGAAAGTTCGCCTCCGTCCCCACAAGATCACAGAAGTAAATCGGTCCCGTCTCGAGCGCTTTCACCTTATCTACCAATTCCCTACGCGCCTCATTATATAGTCTACATTCCCATAGTGCATGGTGAAGATCTTCATTCTCGCACTCCCCACAAGGACACCTAGCACTGTCGGACAGTGTCATCCTAAAAAGCCTACCGTTAAAATGGCCATGCCCCGTCAGTAGCTGCGAGACTTCGTAGTCCGGCTCGACCCAAGTAAACCTGAGCCGGGCCGCCACGTCCGGGAAGAACCGAAACGTCTCCCTCCCCTGGTTCGATGTGTCCCAACGCTCCTGCCAGGAGGCAAGAGCGGACTCAGATGTTCGGAGTCGGGCACTCCGTAGCTCCTCTTTGGTAGCACGGCCTTCGCGCACTCCGCCTAGTTCGCCCGCCCGGATTACCTCGAGGTCGGCCGGTAATACACCGGCCAACACCGGTAGTGCGGCAGAGCTCGTCGAGCGGTACGCCTTGGTCAGAAGGACCAAGGCGGGTCTCTGGGTGCGCAACAATGCGCTTCGCACAACATGCAGGGTCGCACGCTCCGACCAGCTTGCAGCAGCATACGTCACCGTCGTCACATAGGTGCCTTGGTACAAGACCTTTAGCGCCTTGTAGCGAATGCCCCAGGAGGACGCCGACACTCTTGACATTTTGCCGAAGCAATTTGCCGCCCGCTCCCCTATCGATGACGCATGCTGTGCGAACGATAAGCTTGCGTCGACTACCACTCCCAGCACCGTAGTCGACGTGACGCTTCTGATAGAGGCCCCACCGAACTTGATGACTGGTGGCCTCTGGAATTTCCCCCTGATCGTCATAGTTGCAGACTTGGCAGGGGAAAATTCCAGTCGGTTACGGGCCCCCCAGTCGCCGACGAGCTGCAAAGTCGTAGAGGCCGAGGCCTCTATGCTCGCCCGGGAATTGGCCTCGATAAGAATCGTCACGTCGTCGGCGTAAGCCACGACGCTGACCCCCCCAGGGAATGGCAGTCGGAGCAAGTCGTCCATCAGCACGTTCCAGAGCGTGGGTCCCAACACCGATCCCTGCGGGCAACCCATCGTTGCCGCCTTCGACACCCTGTGATGGCCCACGGACAGGCTCACATGGCGGTCGCGGAAGTAGTCCACCAACATCTTAAAGATGTTTGGCGGGCATCCCCCCTGCTTCACCTTGAGCAACACCATAGGCCACCACGCATTGTCAAAGGCCCCAGAGATATCCAAAAAGACTACCTGTAAATATTTCGACGAACTCTCTCGCGCTGCCCTGAAGATGGTGTTTAGGGCAGACACCGTCGACCGGCCTCGAGTGAATCCATGCTGGCGATCCGATAACCCCCTGGTAATCTGCGGAGCGCAGCTCAAAATTACGCGTTCTAGTATTTTACCAAAGATCGGCAACAGAGTAACTGGGCGGTATGCTTTCGGGTCGGTAAGGGGCTTGCCGTTCCCTTTCGGGATGACAATCAGCTTACCGACCTTCCAGACATCCGGAAAGCAGCCCTCCCGGACACATCGCCTAAACCCTTTAGAGAACTCGGCCGACGCGGCCCTCCACGTGTGCTGTATTACGCGAGCACTGATCCCATCGGCTCCCGGTGCCGTGTTGGGAAGATCCCGAACTATGTCCCTCACAGTTTCCTGGAAAGGAGGAGGCGCATCCTCTCCTGGAGGTGACATTGAGGCCATAAGACGCACTTGCCTGTGATAGGGAGTGTCCCTGGACAGATCGTCGTCCGGGCAAAGAGAGTACAAGAGGCTGTGCATGGCCTCGTTCACACTACCAGCATAGCCTTCGGCGTAAATCGTGCCGTTAATGACATTACTTGGCGGTCTATGCCGCCCGCTCGCGAGTCGGTAAGCCTGTCCCCAAGGGTCCAGGTTTCCCGATTCCGCGATTTTTCTAAAATACAAAAGCTGCGCCTCCTCCATGGCTCCCCTATATAAAAGCCTATGCGCATGGAAACGGCCCTTGGCCTCGGCCTCGACGGGCCCCCCGGCCCGGCGAGTCGATTGCCAAGTCCGACGCAGATGGTTATTACGCCTACGCAGCTCATCGAGTTGTGGAGTCCACCACTCGTGCCCGTGCGACTTTGTACGCACGACACCCAGGGTCTGCTTCGCGGTGCTCCCTACCAAGGTGGTGAACTGAGAACAGATCTCCTGGGCGGACCGATTCCACCTTATACTTCCTACCCTCCCATGGATCCCACGCTCAAAACGCTTCCAATCGACCCCACGATCCCGCAGTTTCATCGGTTCCCCTCCAGGCGGCTCAGCGCGAGGAGTGGGTCGACTTGCCACTTCGAATGTAATGAGCCGGTGGTCACTCTCTATGTGATCTGGCAACACTCGCCATCCTGTCGCCAGGATGCCTCTCGTCAGTGTGAGGTCGATGTTGGAGGCCCCATTTGCTGTTGCAAATGTAGGTGGCTCGCCCTCTGCGTTCGCCAGCCTAAGTCCTCGAGCCAGGATAAACGCCTCCATACGCTCCCGGCGGTGCGTGACGTCTGGCCCTCGCCCCGTATACTGCCGCGGTTGACAGTACCACATCGGCGAGTGTGCGTTGGAGTCTACCCCTATAATGACTCTCTTCCCACGAAGGGAATCGAGGACGACGCCGAGATGTTGCAGGTGAACGTCTATATCGTCACTGTACTGAAAGTACGCGGACACCATATATACACCTTCTTCGTCGATGAGTACATGGCACACTGAGCAGTGTGCGTTCGACAGATGTTGTAAGAAGGCGCATGGGAGGTCTTGTCGACGAACATAGATCGCCGCCTTGGCGTTCGTACCGCACTGCAGAAATCTGCAAGCGGTAGCGTCTCTCTGGGTGCCAGGGTAATGCTCCTGAGCAAGAACGACGTCTAGCCCCAGGTCTTCCGCTACTCGGGGTAGCTCAAGTGTGGCAAGTTGTGCCCCCGCCAGATTTATTTGGCCGACTGTAAATTTGAATGACGAAGCCATATTAATACTGTGTAGCCTCCATCATACGACGCTCGGCGTGCACACGCGCCGGACAATCCCGAGCTCCCGTCTCGTGCGTATCCGCACCCTTCTGACCAAATCGGTGACAGGTAGCGCACCGTGGGGTCTCCGTCTTGCAGTCCCCTGCGCTATGGCCTAGGACTCCGCAGCGCGAACAAGTTTTTGACTCCTGCCTGCACTTTTTTTCATTATGGCCATACATGGCGCATTTTTGACAGCAGATGGCTGTTGTGAAGTCCTCCACCCTGCAAGATTCCCAACCAATGTACAGTCGGCCTTTGTTTACTAGCGCCTTCCGCAACTCCGGTGAGCAGGCCAGCACCATTGCCGACTGCGACGAGCCCTGGCGGCTCTTCCTAAAGGCCAGCCTACAACTATCTAAGATTTTATCACTCGTCCAGCTTCTGTCCTCCGCAAAGTTTTGATCGTAGACTGCCAGCATTACATCTTTCAACGGAGGCTCTTTGCCTTCCAAGTCGCGGATGACAACGAGTGGAGACCTACCCTTCAGATCGCTGGCCTTTAGGGAGTCCGGAATAGCGGCCTTTAGTTTGGCCATGTCCTCCTGCGTCCTAGTTTGGATTACAACTCCCGAGTTGCCAACCCTACGGACACGATCCACCCTAATTTGTAGCTTGGCGGGGGCTATGGAGGTCTTAACCACTGTCTTTACGTCGTCCGAAGTCTTGAGGGTAGAGCCCTCCCCCGGGTATAGAGCCAGTGTTGGTCCCGCAGTAGCTCTTGATCGCAGCTTGTCGGCGAAGGTTGTACCACCAGCAGCCGGTGCCGCCGCCACCCTGGTAGCCTCTTCACGCGCGGTAACCGCCTCAGCCCTCGCACTCGCCGCCTCAGCTTCAGCCTTGGCGGCGCGGCCTCGTTCCGAGCGCCAGACGTCATTTCGTTCGGCCAGCGTGGTTTTAAGAGTCGCTATCTCCGCCCCTTGCTGCTCCGACACAATAGCCAAGTGGCCCACCACCTCCATTATGGAGGCTAGATCGGCGTTGATCGCTGCCAAGTCCGCTTTGTTGAGTTTGCTTGCCGCCCCAGCAATCGCTACTATTGCACGCGACGCTGCATTCGCCCTGGACATGAGGTCCCGACTACTGGCCTTGCTCAGGCCACTTTCCCCTTCTTCTTCGTCCGTCGTCGTGGCGTAGGGGGTCGCATATTCTGCTTCCGATCTTGACTGCGCCACGGAAGGCGCCCTGGAGCTCGCGGTAATACGCGCTGGTCGTCTCTTAGCCGATCCGGAGCCAACTAGAGTCCACTCGTCCGGGGACAGCACCCTCTTCGCCTTGGATGACGCCGGCGGGGGCGGGGCAGCGAAGGCGGCAGCGGCGGTCTGCGGGGGCGGGAGTGTCGACGAGCGGGCAACCTGCGGCGGTGGCGGCGGAGAATGCGACTGAATGACCGCTTCGTACGCGGCCTGGGCTGCTTCGAGTACTGCACTTGTGGGGGGCCTACCAACACTGCGTCTCCCGATACGCGGCCGTCACTCAAAGACCTTTCCGCCCCGACGGCCGACAGTCCTGCGAGCTATATGTCCTGCCCACTCAACTGCCACTCTAGTTTTTCTACGGATCTCATCATTTCTGATGCGATCGCGTAGAGTAACCCCGAGCAAAGCCCTCTCCATTGAGTGACATTGAGCCTTCTGATGAGAAAATTTGGAGAAGTTGGCATTCTGAGAAGTTGTCATTTTGCGAGCGGTTGGCATTTTGCGAAGTTGGCATTATAAGATGAGAGGATTGTAAACGGCCACGTCTCAGTCCCGCACGTCATCACTGGTAACAAGTACGACTTGGTCTTTCGTCTTAAGACACTGCGCTAGATTGGCCGAGAATGTGCTGCGTGGCCATTGCCATGCCATTTCATATTTATTGCAAAACAGATTTTTTTATGTGAATTATAAATATAGCGGACGTGTACGATGACGCCATAATCTATGTCGGATCTCTTAGTTTAGCCAGCAACTTGAAAGTATTATAAGCTTTGCGGTCTTTAACGGTATTTGAAATGCATTATATGGTTTATCTGATATAAAGCTTTTGCTAATATAACAGTAAAAAAATGTGCATATTCGATATTAATACAAAAGCCTAAGGCCTCGTTTACGGAGGCGCGGGGCGTCGCGTGTTGCGTGTGGCGTGGCCTCTCGCGGCGCGCCCGACGTTTTTTGTTTACGGTGGGACGGCGCGTGAAGCGGCACTCATAATCACACTCGTAAACACAAACATATGGCAAATACGATGTTGTTCATAGAGAGGCGAGACGGGAAGCGTGGCAGCTACCGCCGCGGTGCCCGCCGCGGCACCCGCGGCGCATCCTCAAGCGTGTAGCGAAGCACGCGGCGGGCATCGCTTCATCGAGAATTGTCGCTGGGTGCGCCGCCGCGATAAACGCCGCGTGAGACGCGGCGGTGCCATCCGCGGGCTCGGCCGTAAAAAACGCGCCATTTCAAGCAAAGGCGTGTAAAATCGCTTCTCCGTAAACGCACTCATACAACGCCATATGTTTGAATTCTGAGCGGGCCGCGCCGCGCAACGCCCCGCGTCTCCGTAAACGAGAAGAAGGCTATCTCTAATATTTGATGGAGCGTAGGTTAAAATTGATATTGCGATTTAAATCGTGCATTAATTAAAGCATCAATTCATCGAAAAGAAGATAGATTAAGTTATTAATACAACTAAGTTGGCAAACAAGCAAACTGCCTACCTGATGGAAAGTGGTAACAGTCACCTATAGTACATGTGGATCTTGCGAGATTCGCAGCAAATCTGCAACCCAAATGTAAGCACCGCTGCTTGCCGGTAGAAAGAGTTAAGATAGAGGCACCCTCGCAGACGACTCTAGTACTGGGTCTACCACTGGTATTTAGTACTGGGTCTACCTCTGGTGTCTAGTACTGGGTCTACCATTGGTGTCTAGTACTGGGTCTACTACTGGTGTCTTCTCAGAATAGGAGGAATTGGCTTATTACACCATTGGCCAACGGGGTGGTGTAGGGTTTTATTTAGATGTTTCCATCTCGTCATTAAAGTTTAATTTTAGTCAGATCCACAGGGAGGCGGCGACGCGACGGCGGCGTCTTCTGATTTCTATATTTTGTGAAGAGGCTTTAAGAGCCCTTTTACATTGCGACTTTTTGCAGCGATACAAACGCGCGTTTGACAATCGCGTGATTGCATTGCGATACCCGCGATCAACAAGTATTTATGTCGATTCATACGCTAATTTGTATCGATGGCAACGCGCGTTTGTAGCGCGGCTACATCGCGTTTGCATCGAAGCAGCTGCGCGTGAGTAGCGATGTTGTCTGTATCGATTCAGACCCGGGGGTAGAGGAGGAGTTCTTGAAATGTGGAATATGACATCCGATAACAATTAAAGAACTTTTTACTGTGGGTTGCAAATTTTTTAAATGTTGAATCATAACGTCCACATGTCGTTCATTAACCTATAAATGGATGCACCCAATAATTCCGTAGTCTGCGTTTATGTTTCTTTTTTAAAAGTAATAATACGGATAGCGTGATTAAAACTGTTTCAAGCGAACTCATCGCGCTGTTGCTGTCGACGAAATATTGGACGTTTTGCATCGTTGCGTTTGTATTGATCCTGTATCGCGATTGCATCGATGCTGTATCGCGTTTGCATCGCGATTGTGTCACTACAGTATGTGGCTAGCTACTGAATCTCGACTGCAGCGCGATTGTATCGTTCTTTGAGTAGAGCGTGTATGTAAAGGCAGACGATTTGCGACTGTATCGATGCTGTATCGCGACTATATCGCTGGAAAAAGTCGCAATGTAAAAGGACCCTTAAGCATAAGTATTCATGCCAACCCCATCGAACCCTTAATTATTTATTAATTACTTTACTTATAGAAAAAAATATGTTATTTTTAGAGCAAGAATGAACCTCTGCGTTTCGTTATGTATTTTAAAGAAACTTTTTGTCAAATATTTTGAAGTCCAGATTTCTTTAAATGTAACTGAATAATTTTTTTTCTTAAACAATTTCTCAGTCTAGTCATATTTATGTCACACTTACCACAAAATTAAAGTTCCCCTTAGCTTTTTCTGTGATATCAATTATATTTTTGTATAGGTACTGGCAGGAAATTATATCAGCATTATCTTCTTTTACGAAGGCAACGAAATTCCTAATGCGCCAACGTGATGAGGAGAAAACGAATACGTACGTAATGCGGACAAAGTCATTCGACAGCATACAAATTATCAAAGCCGACAAACAAATAGAATTAATAGTTGCAAATATTCTCTGAAATAAAATTATGCTACTGCATATTGTGTATGATGAAGTGAGTAGTGTAACAATGGCTAGTTTAAGCTCAAATTTATACAATTCGCTGTTGAAATGTATTTCTCTATCGAAAGCGTTCAAGTCGGTTAGGAAGTCGCAGTAAGTGTATCGATTTGTTAATGTTACTACGACAAATAACAGGTTAAATACAATCTCAATGTTGATCCAGCTCCGGAAAGTGTTGCCCGATAAATGTATTAACAGAAAGTATGTCACGTAAGCAGTCAAAATCAAAGATTGCAGGAACGCTACTAATTTTAGTAGCATTTGTTTTCTAGTCGACTGTACATCGACAAATCCATTACACAATGAGAAAAGAAACTGTGCAGCTAGAAATATACGCCGGGTGTTTTTAGAAACGGTAACTTCTTCTACTTTAGGCTTCACTAAAAACTGGATGTTAGGTGATACTTTCGATTTGGCAGCAAACATTTTAATTGGATTTGGTAATTTATAAAAACAATTTATTTTGAGTTTACACGAAACGAGAGACAAAAAAGTTGTGCCTTTGAAAGTTCTATTACCATTAAGTCCCTGATCAACTCAATTTCTTAATAATTTCACGCAATGCTATCATCATTATTGTATTATTTTGTATTCATAAAAATGTATCGAAGATGTTTATCTTTAATATTGGTAATGTTCTTAATGTAATTAAATATTCATGTAATTGAATAATACTGTCTTATTGATTGTGGTTGATCCTAGGATTTTTTTCAAGTATGACTTATACAAGTAGAATATTCATGTTATCCTATGTTATTAGGTAATCATAAACATTTAAAAGAACATTAGACATTATATAATTTTACTGAATTGTTAATGAGTAGGTCTGTGTTTACCACGCGACGCAAGTATGTAATGCGTTTCGCTGCTTACGTGGCACCTTCAGAATGTTGTCAATTAGTTATGGACTTTCGAAAAACGACGCCCGATACCAAGAATTATATTTTACTGCATGTTGTTTAAAAATTTCAACTAATATTTATGCGTAAACTGAATCATGACAATCAAGTAGGTGATGGACACGTTCACTATGACGATGGGCAGCTTCCAATTAAGTAGGATGAAGTCGTAGATTGTAAATTTCATGGGGCGAGCTTCGACATAGTTTATAAATTGTTTGATGTCTCTTTTTTGTCCTTCTTCTGAAAAAATAAATTAGGTACTGAAAAAATATAAGGTTATTTTTTAATTACTAAAAAAAATTGTGTGCTTATTCAGACAAGCAAACTAAATAACTTTCACTATGGGACCAACTTTGAAATCGCAAAAAAATCAGCTGTTCCATACATCTAGGTTCAGTGGATGTTGAACATTTGTATGGAACAGCTGTTTTTTTGCAATTTCACAAATTTTTTAGTAACTAAAAATTAACTTGCATAAATAAACCCACTACTTAGAGTTAGACGAATACGAATATAAAGATTATTCTTTTTTCGTCAACTAAAAATATCTGCCATGCCGTAGTGACCATAGATCCAAGTTTGCAGTAGGGCTAGCACGAACATATGCGTCAAAGTATTCCTATCGTTAGTGACGTCATCGTGAAATATTTGTATGAGAATTTTAGTTCCAAGTACGCCCTGTAGGGCGCTGTATGCAATTCCAATACAAATATTTCACGACTAGCTGTGCCCGCGACTTCGTCCGCGTGAAATATACCGACTGAAATTACCGATCTTAATAAAAAGTCTATGTTATACCTTATATAATTAGCTATCTATTAGTGAAAGTCCCATCAAAATCGGTCCAGCCGTTCCGGAGATTAGCGGAAACAAACAGACAGACAGACAGACAAACAATTTTTAAATTGTGTTTTTGTTATTGGGACCCGGTATACATTCATACCCATTTAGTAAAAACTTGTTATTTTGACATTACAAACAGACTATTTATTTGTATAGATTACAATTTATTTATTTATATAGATGTATAGATGACGTCATGCCGATACGTATACTTTGACGCAAATGTTCGGGCTAGCCCTACTGATCTGGTGCTTCCTAATACTGAAAGACGTCATAATGACCACCACACTGGAATTACCATGAATGGTGGTTGGATATTTTAATGCTCCAAAATAATAAAAACAGAGTAACAAATAGATACGAGTAAGTAAATACTTACCATTCTCTAAAAGAACTTTGTCTCTTAATAATAGAACTAGATTTTCTACTCTGTCAGCGAGAAGTCCAGCTGAGTATGGGGGTGCGAAAGTTATTATCAAAATTTTGGTAACATCCAACTAATCACACACGATGTTGAAAATAGGTCTCTAAAATAGTAAATAAAGAATTACAAATGGTTAATACATTACATTTTCATTCTTCTAGATCCAAATTTACAAATTTCTCGTATAAATTTTCATCTCCCGTCACCATTTTTCATCACCCGAAAATTTTGTGATATATTTCTGGTTAGAGTCAGATATTTGATGAATACAAGAAAAAAATTCTACAAAACGGACAGTATTCGATCATGCGCTTTCAGCTATATCGGTTTGTATCAGTCAATAAATATTTCGATTTGGTGTTTTCTGAAAATTGATTTTTTGTAAAATATTTTTTTAGTTCCCTTGAAAATATTCACAGCATTACTGTAGTTATAGTTAGCTTATTTATTTTCTTTTTAGATTCGCCGGCGGCCGCTCTACGGTAATGACAAGACAACTATACAAAAATATGTCTGAAATTACAACCTACTATTTTCATCGTCGATCTAAAAGTGGATAAAACTAACCTCTTTTGGTTGGTTCAAATTGGTAAAAAAAAAGAAATTTGTTAACCAGTCCACCACGGCTCATATACGTCCCCTCCCCACCGAGGGGCACGAGCCCACCCTACTAAGTTAGGGTGATTAGGCCTTAGTCAAACCACGATGGCCCATTGCCTCTTCGCTGGACGGGGTGATTTGGCCGGCCGCCACGTGATGTCCCGCGGTGTCCCACAGGGGTCCGTCTTAGGACCCCTCCTTCGGAACGTGGGATACAATTACGTTCTCCGTGGCGCCCTCCCCCACCGGGTGAAGTTGTTTTGTTATGCAGACGACACACTCGTGACCATCCGGGGGAGGGAGTTAGGGGAGTTGTTGCGGCTGGCCTCGGTGTTCACCACGCTGGTCGTCCAGCGAATTGAGTCCTTGGGCCTTAAGGTAGCGCTGCACAAGACCGAGGCCTTGATTTTTCATGGGCCTCGGAGAGGTGTGACCGCAGGTGCGGAGATTAGAGTCGGTGGTGTTATGGTACCGCTTCAACGGCATTTTAAATATCTGGGGTTGGTGATTGGCGGGCGGTGGGGGTTCGATGAACATTTCCGCCGCCTCGAACCCCGCCTCCTCAGTGCCGCTGACGCGCTTAGGCGACTGCTCCCCAATGTGGGTGGCCCGAGCGCCAGTGTACAGCGCTTGTACGCAGGCGTCGTACGAAGCATGGCCCTTTACGGGGCACCAGTTTGGGCCGACGCCCTTAGCCCACGAGCTGTCGCGTGCCTACACAGGGCGCAGCGCGCCATGGCGCTAAGGGCGACAAGGGGATACCGTACCGTGTCCCACACGGCGGCCTGCCTTATTGCAGGGACTCCCCTATGGGAGCTCGCAGCCCACGTCGTCGCAGCGGCTTATCGCGTCCGCGTAGACGCTCGGGATGGCGACCGGCGTTTGGTGCCGAGAGAGAGGGCCTCCGCCTTGGAGGAGGCCACAGTGGAGGCGTTTTGCCTATGGTTTGAGGAGCTCGAGGAGCTAATGGGTTTGGCGTCGGTCTCGGACACTCTGTCCAGGACCGTCGAGGCCATGCACCCGTTCCTCACCACATGGGCGAACCGGCGCCACGGGTCGCTCTCGTACCACTTGATGCAGATCCTCAGCGGCCATGGTTGCTTTGGCCGCTATCTGCACCGCATCGGACGAGAAACGACCCCCGAGTGCCACCACTGTGGCGCCGAAGAGGACACCGCGCAGCACACCTTAGCGGTGTGCCCCGCCTTCTCCTCGGAGCGCCGTGTGTTAGTTGCCATCATTGGCGATGACCTCTCCCTCCAGAACGTGGTCTGTGCCATGCTGGAGGGAGAGAGGAAGTGGGACGCGGTAAACTCTTTCTGCGTGGACGTGATGGCGCAGAAGGAGTCGGCGGAGAGGGCCAGGGAGGAGGATCCCACTGCCGTTTCGTGCCGCCGTAGAAGGATGGGGCGGAGGAGGCGGAATTACGCCCGCCTTCTTCCTCCTGACGGCAACCAGCGGGGCCCTGGGTTGGGAAGCCCGGGCCCTGCATTACATCGGTTGCCGCCAGTCGCTGATCCCCCGGATGCCCCAGGGGATCATCGGCCTCCCCCTTTTGGGGGGGGTGAGAGGGGCTCGCCCTAGGCGAGCAGACGCCGACGAGGTCGTGGATGTCACTTTTGATTTATGTACGACCATTATTATTGCTTCAGAAGCAAACAAAATACGTCTATTTAACAAGAGCGCGAATTAATACAATAAAGCGAATTTTCACGTAATTCTGTCCCTATCCGATTAAGCAATGAAATTACTTCACTTCACTGAACACTTCAATATTCTCTATTTGCCCTCTGCCAATATACTAATAATATAAAGTAAAAGGCGTCATGTTTTATCGATAGATCAGCTGGTGAAAACAAAAGAGCTATAAAAATGGAATTTCCGTGTAAGTACTCAGCATTTTTTATCAAGCGTAATTCTGCCTTTATTTTTAAGAATAATAGTCTTTAAAACAAGCTTAACGTCTCAAAGCATATTTTCAATCCACCAAGTTAATTGATATTCTTAGCAGAACCTAACTCGTATATGAAATGAAAAAGTTGGTACCTGAATTTTTTGTAATCCTTTCAAAATACTACAACTTTACTCTAAAATTTACAAATACTGAAATCCATGCTAATCATATCTTCTCATCGATTTTATTTTAAAATTTAGTAATTGTGTGTGAACTGAATCATGACAATCAAATAAGTGATAGAGATATTGACTATGGTGATGGGCAAGTTCCAATCAAGTGAAATTACACTGTAGACTGTAAATTTCATTGGGCGAGCCTCTACGTAGCTGATGAACCTTTTGATATCCCGCCTTTGTGTCTCATCTGAAAAAAAACAAAACAACTGATTCTTTGCTTTAAAATTAGCTTCTGTGGCAAGATTTTTATTTTGTTGCGAGTAACATATATTTTACATAAATTACGGTTAATGTTACGGAATCTACGGCGAAGAAGGCAAACTGATACCAAATAAAAGTCAGATTTAAAAAGTATTAAAAAGGTCATAACAGTTCGTATACAGTGCACACATATACAAAGGACAACGTTGAAAATCGCCCCATGACCAGCACAGATTTGATTTACATAATTATGTGCATATTTTATAACACTTGTAACAAATATAAATGTATTTAACGGACAAATCAAAATCAGAATAAAATTAACTTGGCGACCACAAATTGAGCATGTTCAAAAAAAAGTATTTGGTGCATATTTTTCATTAAATCGTCTGCGTAATTTCTTGCCACTTAAAACCAAAATTGAATTAGCGCAATCACTGCTTCTATCTATTATAGATTATGCTGATGTTAGCTACGTTGACCTATCTGAAGAACTACTTAATAAACTGGAGCGACTACAAAACGTCTGTATCAGATTCGTATTTAATCTTCGCAAATACGATCATGTCTATATGAATATCGCTCCAAGCTTAAATGGCTTCCCATTCGCAGGCGTAGAGATCTCCACATCCTTTCTCTTCTATACACAATATTATTTAATCCTACTAGTCCTGAATATCTTAAAGATCGTTTCACCTTTAGGTCCTCCTGCCATGATCGCAGCTTACGTTCCACGAATACATTAATTCTTGACATACCTGGTCACACTACAGATTACTATTCTTATTCCTTCACTGTCCATGCTGTCCGTCTATGGAACAGCCTCCCGGAATGCATAAGAGGGGCCAGATCCTTGAATATTTTTAAGAACTTGGTACGGAGCCACTATCTATCACTAGATTCTTAGTGTTTTCATTGTTCGTTGTTGTATATTATGTATTTTTTGGTTTTTGTATATTATGTTCAATTTTTTTTTAATTTAAACCTAGATTTTAAGTTTTTTTTGAACTACCCTTAACATCATGTACTGTCTCTAATTTTTATCTTTTGATGGTTGCCTGGAAGAGATTGCTTACTAGCAATAAGGCCGCCAGTTGTACCTTCTCGTGTATGTCTGTGTTCCCGACTACTTATGTTGTAATGTGTGTGCAATAAAGTATATTATTATTATTATTATTTAAAAGTACTTTCAGAAATAAAACCAAATAAAAGAATCATTGACTAGATTTTGAATAGTATGGATTTGATTGTATGTAGGTATGAAAATTTTTTTATAGCTATAAATTATGTTTTTCAGATAATTTCCTTCACAATTTATAAAACATGCTGGATAACTTTCAAAGCAATCATGTAGCTACATAACTTTGATTAAAAATATTTTTTTTTATAAAAAAAACTTTATTAATAAGTATCGATATTTGTTAATATCGATTTCAAATGTTATCAAATATTCGCTATTGCAGCATCTATGCTATTCTTTACGTTCACACGTATTAATTGACTACTCACACGCTGCCCTAATGAAATAGTGTTCCTTTACTTAACCCTGCAGTGGTCGCGCGGATTACATGTAATCCACGGTTGTTATAAATAATATTTCTCCGAAACTATTTGAGTTTGTTAACCGAGGCGCCATATACTTTAAGTACGGTAACCTCCGCCCCCTCTAAGTTGCTCTCGCGCATATTTTATGATCTCGAATTGTACAAAGTTGCTTTTTGTTAAGAATTTTAAAAAGTTTTGTTATAGCTGATTGATGCAAGACTATTAACGATTTATGTTTGTTTATTTTATTGTAATCTGATTTTAGATAAGTGGGCTTGTCATATTTGAACAAATAATTTATTAGTATGATTGAATTTAATTTCAAAAAAAGAAAACAAACTGGCCTACATTATGTAATCCGCGCGATCATTCATGTAATTTTTCAAGGCTCGACCACTGCTACGTAGTACTATTATATCTTCTGTGCCACTGCAGTGTTAACCTTAGAATCTGATTCATTTTGATTAATAATTATTTTGATTAATAATTATAATTCGACTAGGAAGCTTTTCCGTAATAATTGATATGGGTGCACAGTATTTACTAATGTCTAATTATGCAAAAATATTTTTCATTGCTGTTGGTAGGTATTGGAGCAAACAATGCAGAGCAGAGCAGAGCGATGTCCAAATTTTTTTCCATTTTGTTTAAATGTTAATATCTATTGAAATAAATCTTAGGTGTGCTAAATGAGTGAAATTATCCACAACAGTATAGAATGAAAGAATATATTATAAGCCTTATCTAACAAAGAACTTCTAACTGTATTAGTTCTTTTAGACTTTTCTAATGCATTCAATACGGTTGATACCGATATACTTCTGGTTATACTTCGTTTGATTAATGTCTCGTCTTCTGCTGTCCAATGGTTTGAGTCCTACCTTCGAGGGCGATCTCAGCGCGTCCGTCTGGGTGATCTTCACTCAGACTGGTGCCCAGTCATTGCTGGGGTTCCTCAGGGAGGGGTCCTCTCGCCATTACTTTTCTCCATTTTCATTAACTCGACTACAAGAGTTATTACATTCAGATTTCATATCTATGCAGACGACTTACAGCTCTATCAACATTTCAGCTTAAATGATGCTAGGACTGCTATCGCTGCTATGAACGATAACATTCAGCGTGTTAACGAATGGAGTAAAGCCTATGACCTCGCAATTAACCCGGGTAAATCTCAAGCACTACTGATCGGTAGTAGATACTATCGCAACGAAATCAATATCGCAGAGTTACCCTCTATTACTATTGATAATACTCACATTCCATACTCCGAATCAGTAAAAAACTTGGGAGTTATATTCGACTCAAATCTATGCTGGATTTTGCATGTCAATGAGGTGAGCAAGAAGATATTCTTCGCAATGCATAATTTGAAATGCCTCCAAACTTTCTTGCCATTAAAAACTAAAATCACTTTGGTCCAAACTCTCATTCTGCCCATATTAGACTATGCCGATGTCTGTTACTTAGATGCCACAGAGGAGCTACTAAACAAGCTTGAGCGTTTGCAAAATCTTTGTATCCGTTTTATTTTCGGTTTGAAGAAATTCGACCATGTCTCCGAGTTTCGAAACGATCTCAAGTGGCTTCCCATCCGTTTCCGTAGTAATACTCGAATACTTTGTTTCCTCTTTAATGTCCTTTTCAATCCCATGTATCCATCATACCTTCGAGAGCGCTTTTCCTTCGCTAACTCGTCTAAAGCTCTCTGTAGATCCCATCTTAAATCTCTTCTTAGTGTTCCTTCCTGTAATTCCACTTTCTTTTCCTATTCATTTATAGCCCATGCAGTTAGACTTTGGAATTCGCTTCCACCTAACATACGGGACTGCCAAACTATTTGCTCGTTCAAGCGGCGCTTAAGGGAGTTCTATCTATCCAGGTCCTAACATTAATCGTTAGAATTATAGATATTTGTGTTGCTGGTTTATATATATTTTTTATGTTTATTTATTATCTTTCTGACTATTATTAATATACTATGTTTATTATTATATATATTTTTGTTCTTCTGTTATACACGCATACCATTTTTATAATACAATTTCTCCTCTCGCGGGTCTGCTGGAAGAAATTTCATTTTTGAAATAAGCAGTACCTTTGTACATCTTTTCTTCTGTGTTGTTTATATATATGTTAATTTCTGCGTGTATAAATTGTTAAATAAATAAATAAAGAATCGTTTAACGATGAAGATATCCCACTGTCACATAGAGCTTATGTATTTCCGAATTACACAAAGTCGATTGGTGGAGAATGCCATAGGCATTGCATCTGTCCTTGTTAGCTTATTATGTGTAAAAAGAATAAATAAATACCTTTTGCTAGGATCGCTTTATCTCTCAATGCTAACACAAGTCTTTCCACTTCGGCGGTGAGATGTCCAGCAGTGAACGTCGGTGCAAACAACATAAGCAAAGTCCTGGCAACATCTATCCCATTGTAGATGTATACATGAAAAGGTTTCTGAAAAATTTGTGATGGAAACTAATTCTTACATCAAGAAGATTGTTAACACTGACATGTTTATATTATACGTCTTACAAAATGTTATGAAAGAATAAAAAAATAGAAAAATATGATTATTAATCCTTTAAACGATATTGGTACTGAATTAAATGATTTCTAAGTAATTGTTAAAGGAACAAGAGTCATAACACTGGATAAAAGTATTAACAACTAGCACTACTTTACGGAGCTTCGCACGCGTTGTTTTGTTTTCCAGTGGGGAATTTTATATTTCACCGTAGGAAATAATTTTGTAGCCTGTGTTAATAAGGAATAATGTAGCATTCTAATGGTGAAATAACTTTTGAAATCGGTTCACTATTTTTTGCGTTACATACGAATCTTTCTTCTTTAAAATAATAGTGTAGATAGAAATAATCTAGAAAAAATGTGTATCATACAGGGTAATTTATTAGCGATGTTTTCATATATTCCAAGAAATCAGTATCATTTGAACATGTTTCACGGAATAAAATGTGTTTATTTTTAGTAATTTCATTATTTTATACAGTGCATAATTTTACCAAAGTTGACCAGAGAAGTGTGGGCGTAACGCAAGTGTAAATAAAGTGATGACTACTGCGCAGTGCTGTGGATATTTAATAAAGTGAGTATAATATGTTAGGAGTCTTATTCGAAAATTGTAAAACATAAAACACGTGTCTGTTTATTTATTATGAAGTACATAATCATATAATATTTTTATACATACCGTTCTCATAGTGCTATCGATAAAAGGTAAGAATAAAATTGCTGTAGAAGTAACTGTGTTGTAAATCAGAGTGACTAGAAACTGGAACAAAAAAAAACCTCATATACCTACAATATTTAATCAGTTATTACAATATATAATCAACATTACTTCATTGAGTTATACTTACCACAAAATTAAAATTGTCCTTGGCTCTTTCAACAATGTCAACAATACTTCTATAGAGATGCTGACATTCGACAATGTCAATATTATCCTTCTTAACGAAGTCAATAAATTTCTTGATACGCCAATGGGTGCACGAGAAAACAAAGACGAAGGTGATCCTTACGAAATCATTTGATATTATAATTAGAAGTAATGCAGGCAGCACCTGCGCATTGAAAATTATAGGTCCGTTCCCAAACAACAGGACCCCACCAGCTATTGGTATCAGCACGATAATTATTAAGAAAATAGATAGCTTCATAACAAATCTGTAAGATTTACTGTCTGCGTTGATACTTTCGTCGAATCTACCCAAATCGATCTGAAACTCATGATACGTGTAGCGGTTCGTCATTGTTATCACCACAAAAATCATGTAGATTATCGCTTCTGCGTTCAACCACGTCATTTTACCTTCGTTCGACGATATTAAAGAGTAGAAAACGAATGTAAATAGAGCCGTGGACTGCACTATCGGTAAAATCTTCAAAAATTTTCGATTCTTAGTTTCCACGAAACCATTGTTTATTCCGAAAAGAAAATAGGTCAATACAAAAATACGTCGCAGAGCTTCTGATACAGTTACGTCTTCTCTTTGAGGTTTAACCTCAACTTTTAAAACTGGACCAACTTTTGATTTACTTGTCGCCATATTTACTTTTGATTTTAAGAAAATGCAAATTACACGTCTGTTCAACGTGTGAACCATGGATGTATGCAAAGATAATGAAGTTTTCACGCTGTACTAAGAATTTAATAAGCAATCATACGACGAGTACTATCCAACAATTTGCTTCGTATCCAATAGCACTTAGTGTTATCAAATATTCGTGTATGTTGATATAAAAACACATTATCAATATTTCGAAGCTTTCGTTATTTTTACCAGCCTGTTTTAATAAGGGTTTCTTGACAATATATATATATATATATATATATATATATATATATATATATATATATATATAAACACCTCTTTGCACACTTAGTTGATCCAGCCACGACCCCGTACATTGCTGACTCCGCCTTTTGCACCGAATAACTTGAATCCAGTTGCGTATTTCTCTGGCGAAATGGCAACGTAGCATTCTATTATGCGATGTTGCCAAATGTATTCGTCGATAGAACCTATATTCGATATCTATTTTTTCAACAATTTCATGCAATAGTGGATCCGTAACGGCTAAATTTTTTAAATGCACGAAGACTTTTTGGCTCCGAATATATTTAAAAAATCAATAACTTGTGTTGATCAATTTATATACTCGTACTTTCAGTAATACTTGTTTTGATCCGAATAGGTACCGATACCGTAACGGTCGATCAATTATGAATTTATTATACCTAATCTAGATATTTTATATTCGCAATGCTCCATACATTGTAAGATCCGCCTCGGTTGTAACGGTGGAGGCACGGGGGGAGCACCGTACACCGCACCCCGCGCCCTTAAAGCCTCGGTCTTTGCTGCGCCATTTTTAACTTACGGGCGAGTGTTCTTAGACATGTTTGATGAAAATCGGTTGAGCCGTTTATAAGTTATGGGGGTGAAAGGGGGGAAGAATAACCGAATGTCTGCAAATATACTCGAGTGGGGTCTCAAATCAAAGCGGATCACGTGCACTTTATAAAATAATATGTTAGGCCGTTTAAAAAGTATGAAATAAAAATTAAATAAAAAATTTAAAACACCCCCGACAAAAAACCTCCAAAAAGTAAAAAATAAAATATGTTGATTGGCCCTTTAGTCGTCACGTCGGGGAACTGCAATTAATATATCCAGTAACGCTCTACGTATTCGGTCAGTAAGTAATTAAATAAATAGATATATTAATAACGGTCCCCCGACGTGACAACTAAAGGGCCAATCAACATATTAAATTTTTTACTTTTTGGAGGTTTTTTTTCGGGGGTTTTTTTAATTTTTAATTTTTGTATCTCAATTTGAACGCGCTAGTTGAACTGTGCTAACGTCGACATTATTTTAAAGTCGTCATTTGAATTTGTTTTTGAATGAAGAATGAATGAAGACAAAAATGAAGGTCAAGGTATGTATTTTATATTTAGTACCTAGTTAAGCGATTTAAAAACGGAGGAGGTACTCAATTCGACGCCTATATTTTTTTTAATGTATGATCACGCCTAACTTTTTACAGAGAACACCGATTCTGATGATTCTTTTTTTATTGGAAAGGGTACACCCCGAGGGCGATCTCGTTTAAATTTGAAAAAAAAATCCTACCTAAATCATTGTTGATTTACTTACTAATTGTGATCAATGACCACGCATTACTTTTTATAGAGTGATCCGATTTTGATGATTCTTTTTCTATTGGAAAGGGTATACCCCGAGGGTGGTCCCATATAAATTTGAAAAAACAATTCCAACCCTAAAGGTACAAAACTGGGAGATAATTGATGATTCACTCACTGATTGTAAAATTAATAGATGAAAGTCACAAAAAAATATAATTAGGTAGTTTGCGTTTCGTTTGATCTTTTTTCGCGGATAAGGTTCTATTGGTTGTCATTTTTAAACTTGTTATTGCTCTGTTCGAAATAAGGTTGTGAATCCTTGATTGGGTTTTTACTAAATTTATAGCTTCTCGTGACGGGGACTTTACAGTTTGTTATCGCTTTCAAGCTGGTATTTTTTTAAACTGATAATAATATATGCTCCCTTAGCAATTATTTGCATGTATTAACAAATCATAATAAAATACAGTGAATTTACTGCCAAATTCAATTAAGTTTGAAGAGCTGTCACTTACATTTACTTGTCATTAAATCTGCTGTTGGTACATTGCTGGCAATTTATACTTCGTTAAAAAATGCATGAAGATGGAAATTAAGTTAAGTTAAAGAGATATAGAGAGATAGAGATATTACATTACCTTACCCTATTTTGAAAAAGCCCACTTGACTGTTAACACATTGCTATATAATCCTCTAAACACGTCGTTCCAACTATTCTAAAATATTTAAATATTTTTAGTTGAACTAGGTATCCAGACCAAGGCGCAGGGGGTTGGGGAGGAGGAGGCGAGCGTTCCTGGACGCGCGCCACCAACAACTCCCCTAGCAAGCTGGGGACTGAAACACTTCTCACCCCTAGCTTGGGCGCCTGAGGGGTCGAATTTGGAGATACTTATCGACCCCCCCGTAGAGGTAAGTCCTGGCGCTTGCGCCAGGACTTACCCGATCCCTATTGTGTCTCTACGGAGGTAGAAGTATCTGGAGGGTTTTTAGCCGAGTATGGGGTCTTCTACCCGAGTCTGGCATATCCTTGTGGTGTGCTCGTCAGTCGGCCCCTTGTCGAATCCGTAAGAAGGATTTTCCCTCCTAAAAAAAAGGTATCCAGACCAAAGTTGCAGAAAAATTAAGGACCCTACCTGTTTTGTCGAAAGTCGGTCAATTTATGGTTTGTAATATAAAGCAAAGTTTGGGTTTGGATTATGAGACATTTACGTGTGTGACTTAAAATATATAAATTGTGAATGTTGCGTGCTACCTAGGTATATTAAAAGCATGTTAGTATCTATAAGGCTTCTGGTTATTCAGAGATCTTTTTCGAGTTCCGGCTCTCGGCGCTTCTAAAAGCTTTACAAGTACAATGGAAAAAAATAATTACTCCCTAAAATACGTATTTAATGTTAATTCTGGCAAATAGAAGCACTAACATTAATTCCAAACATAATTTTGAACCATCCCAAAGGGATAATAACAGAAAGTCACTTTAGTGGCGAATTAGCGCGTATTTATTTATGTGAACGTGCGTCCACCATTCAACTGATGCGCGCGCGAGTCTCGTGTCTCAACTAAAGGATTCGATCCCAGGATAACGAATCTCGGGATCCCGAAAATTTTGGAATTAAATTTGACAAATCCCGGGATTTTCAGGATAACGGCGGGTACGGTGCGGTTACGCAATTCCCCCCGCAAAAAAAAAGGATAGGATTAAAATTTATTTCTTATATTTATTCCTGAAATTAATTGAAAAATTTCTCCAAGCACGAAGTGTTCCTTCTATTTCCATCGAGCCTGAAAACGCTTTTGCAGCCTCTGCACTTATTATGTGCAACAAACTAAAACAAGATTAGAATCAAATCTTTATATCGATTCGTAAGCAAATCTTTAAAGAATCGTAAAATTTTTTGCAATTCAAATACTTAAATAATTATTAGTATAAATATAAAGTAGTTACTGTCAGGTCAACTTTATTTAAAAAAGGTACTGGTTAACATAATATTGATCTCTGTAGTGTTTAAGTTTTTGTTGACTTACCTTAATGTCTTACTGAGTAAATTTTTTCACAACTTAATTTGCAATTTTATAGGTCTCATGTATTGTTGAAATGCGTGGTTCGTCGAAATTTGATGTATAATCTTGTTAAATCGTTTTTATTTAAAACTTAAATTGCCAAAAGAAAGTATTTTTTATTTTGGCAATTTAAGTTTTATCGGATTTTGACATTGATTACTAACTTTTTTATTGCTATTTCCAATATAAGTTCAATCCCGGGATTAGAAAAAAGGCCCGGGATGGAATCCTCTAGTCTCAACGCCCGCGCTGCTGCCGATGACAATAGCATCATACTAACCAGTATACGGTCAAATCACGCACGTACACGTACTTACTAACATACCCACATACAGTCGCACTTTTCCCATACGAGTTACTAGTCGCATGTGGTACTTAACTTAATAAACCCTTATAATTTTGGTAGGTACCTAATGGTTTTAACAAAACTAGTATATTTGTTTGGGGACGTCAGAATTTAGCTGGCATAGTGGTTCGGGGTACGTATGCATTTCATTCCAAAGGTTGCAGGTTAAAATCCACGCATGTACTAATGACATTAATAGTACATTACTGCAGCGGCCGGCAACTGAGGCATCGATGGACGAACGTGCAAATGTGGACCGAGGCGTAGCCGAGGCACACATACGTGAGTCCATCAATGCCTAGTTGTGGTCAAGGCTTGTATAGTACTTTTCTCAAACAATGCGCGGAAATCAAAAACACAATTTTACTTTTTAAGTTCAATGACGAATAACGAAAAATAATAATTTTTCACACGCCATAATGTACCTTTGTTTTTTTTTTTCAATAAACAGCTTTGTTGATTAGATGTTATGAAAAGCCCCTTTCGTCTAGCACCTACTTACATTTATGAGATGATTATGAATGACTCTTTGCGAGTTACTATTGTAAACATCAACACTACAATAATTACTTTATTATTTTTCGAAAACGAAAATAATATCTCTTTCGATCAACATAAAGTTTTTTATTCGAAATCAACAAAATAAACACAAGCACTTTCATGCCTACAGATGAGTGGAGCGACTGCTTATTCAGTCGCTCCACTCATTTATAGGTACTGCGTCGTCGTCGTATGCTGTTCATTATTTCACTCCTTTGTAATTGTTGGTTCTTCATTCATTCTAGTTCATTGTAACCGCTGCGTCGTCGTCCACTAGCTCACCACTTACTTTACTCTTTTATAGCTATTGCGTTGTTATTCAGTGTATCATGTCGTTCAGAGAATGACAATGCAACAGCAAGTGGAGAGGAGAGACAAGTAAACCAATGGAGGACGATGCAGCGACTACAGCAAAGTGCTGTGAGTGAAGAACAACTGAATGGCAAAGCAACAGCTACAACGGAGTGGAGCAAGTGAAAAAGCAACATGACAACGCAACAGCTTAAGCGGAGTGGAGTGAGTGATGAACCAGTTTTCACTCGTTGCACTTCGCTGTAGTCGTTATTTTGTCCCTTAGTTTACCAATCGCTCCATTCTGCTGTGGTTATTGCGTCACCATCCTCTGGTTCTTTTCTCATGGCATTTTCTGTAAACGATGCGTCTTCCACTTGTAATTCGCTCGCTGCACTCCACTCTAGTCGATCGCTGCCTCGTATACCACTTACTGCACTCCGTTGTAGTCAATGCGTCATACATATTTCGCTAGTTCACTACTCACTCGAGCATCATCTTCTAGTTCACTCGCTCCACTCCGCTGTGGCTGTTGCACCTTTGTGTACTATCCCTTCACTCGCTCAGTAACGTTGTTACAAAAGGAAAGAGTCCCGTCCAAAAAATAACAAGTATTGAGGTTTGATCTGGAGTCACGTTACTCCAGACTGATTTCTTTGTGAGTTTTCCTTTTTTAAGACAAGATTATCTACTACTTTGAGGAGAATTTGAAATACTAGACATTATTAAGTTACTGTAGCCAGTAATATAGTAGCCCAAACGTGCCAATGAGGAAGCCCTTGGCAAATGCTGCGCCCTGATTGGCCCATTTGAATTGGATCAACAACTGCTCATACGCCAAAAAGGTAGATTTGTATAAAAATCAATTAATTATTATTATTAGTCATCGTGACACTTGTGGCTCCGAACGGAGCTACATATTTATGGTCAGCTGGCATTGGATCAACAAAAGACACCCGGATCAACAAGTGAAAATGGATCAACAAATTACTACCTATACGGCACGTTGGAGCCACAAAGTGCCCAAAGGGATATCTATATATATATATATATATATATATATATATATATATATATATATATTATAATTTTGGTTATTTTGGAATTTTGTGATATCAACATGATGTACTATTTTGATTTTATAAAATTCATCGATGCTCTGAACTTGAAAATACTACCTTCGAAAGAATCGGGAAAAGGTCAATAATATACAAAATATTAAATCATTTCATCGCCGTCGACGTAGGTCCCATTCTAAATAAGAATTATACTTACGCCGACGAATAGTCCAATTACCGAAACATTTTTAAACGCATTTTCCAGAATTGACTTAAGCCGCTCCAATTTCTTTCTTATATGACATAACACATTGTCTTCTATCGATCAAAAAGAATGTCTCGAAGTGGTATTTTAGTTTCAGAAAGATTAAAAATGGATATTGTGCGAAAGCTACATTTTGCTACGATATTTTGCGAAGTAGACATTCTGCGACTAAGCCAAAAAAGCCAACCGGGGCCGTTTCCGGCGAAAACGGTGATTCTTTGCATTTGTTATGTTTTTGTGTCAATGTTTTTTTTCATGTCAATTTTTTTTTCATAAGTCTTGTATAGCTATGGCCTCGTGTGATGGCACGTTGTCGTGGTAAAAAAAATAGAATTTTATTTTACCAATCTGGCCCTTTCGACAGATTTATTTTCTTAAAGGTCGCATGACGCTCACAAAATATTCTTTATTTAATTTTATTTTATTCCGCGATAGTCAAAGAACAGTTATAGACACTTGATCGACTTTGGCGTGACTATTTCAGTTATGGAGGTATTGGTTCAGTGGGAAGGAGCCATTCTCAAGCACATTGACTAGTTTGTATTTCAAACTCGTAGATCCAGTTTTATAAGTGTAGGCTCAAAATCGACTCGTTCAGCCAATTCTATGAATGTAGGCTTGAAATCGATATGCTCGTTATAACATGGTTTTGAAGAAAATCCATATCTTTCGGGACTAGTCAAGCTGCAACGTGTATGAAACGGTCCAAACGTCTAAACGGTCATTTTAAACAGATTCGTAAGATATAGAAAGTTCAGAGGCAATCTCTCGCAAACTTGAATGACAATTTTCAGTCACCATTTTTCTTACTTTTGTGATCTTAAATTCAGTTGAAGACGTTGTAAATCTTCCACCACACCTCGTCCGTTTTGAATACACATAGGTACACATATTACTTATATGCTCGTGTTTTGATAAAGTCGATTCCGTGAGATTTCTCTACCGATTTTAGCGACTCTGATACAACATTCCATTTGCAAATTAAAATTAAGATTTCGACATTTTTATACATTACAAAAAAAATTTTTTTTTGATCTTCTGACCAGACCTTATCTTTTTTACTTTCGCAGCGACCATCTAGAAAGTTTGAAGATTCTAAGCATCTAAAAAAGCAGTGGGTTAAATTGATATAGAGGGTTTGAATGTTTTTGGAAAAATTCACGATATATTAAACAGGACCTTTAAGAAACAAATCAGAAATTACGTCTACAAAAGTTTTGTAATCAATGCAATTTCAACATGAATATAAAACATGTGATCTCGTGAGTGAAGTTAGTTTTTAACGTAAACAAGCCCCTTAAAAATCTTTTAAGTATTATAAATCTTTGCTAATTAATTTTTCATGTACAAGGGCGCAGACAACAAAAATGGTGGCCATTAATCTTACCCTTTCACGAGTTGTTGATCACGTCTCGTGTTGCAAAAAGGATTAAAAGTCGGGCCTCATTAATTCCCGAAACATATAAAGGTCCCGTTGGATAGATTTTGTTTTTGATCTGATCATTAAAATTGGTATAATTATGGTAAGCGACTTGAAGAAAGATTATTTATTATTTTTATAAAGCTAAAATAAGAGAACCCTAAGACACTATCAGTATTTCATCAGTATGATTGACGCCAGACTGATCGTGTAACCCAGTGACTGATGAAATATTGATGAATTTTCGCCAGTCCAGCGGAGACTGATGAAATACTGATACAATACTGATGGATCAAACTGATAAAATACTGATGGTGTAACCAGAGGCTGAGGCTTTACACTTACCGAATTTAGTATCTGTAAATCAGTTCAAGGGAGTTGCCTGAGAGAGACTGTACTATTAGCGTCTGCATAGGTACTTCTATCTTACCTATCCTATCTCTGCTGCCAAGCAGCGGTACCTGCATTGCACTGTTTTGGTTTAATGGGTACGAAGGCGGTAACATTACTGTAATTTTCCTAAAGTTTTCAGTTAAATGCCTAAGAACTGAAAAAAAGTTCCACTTGCATCGTGATGTTCTATACGATGTAGCACTTTCTTGGCTGTCACCTGGTCATATACCCCGTATTTAGGCTATGTAATGTAAACCATGATTTTTTTGTTGGATCCACATCTGCTTCATTTATAGTTGAGGTTCGCATTCTGAATAAAAAGCACGAGTAACAAGATGTCATATAAATAAGATTTTGCCTTTCAATCAGAACAGCCAGCTGTACCAGCCATAATCTCAGTAGGCGATCTTCGATTGGAGATTGAATGAACATCACCGCAGTGCCAATCCGACCCCTGTATTATTACCATCGGGGGCGAATCGTGTCGGATGCGGGTCGTAAAAGTTTACGAACTGCCGCCCTTTAAGAACTATCGGTGACAATCATCTTGGAGCACAGATTACGGAGGAATACAGAAGGCGCCTGCTCACTTTTATGATTAAGGTTGAGGGCACCACTGTAGAATATGAAAATTCTCATAAATTATTACACGGTCTGACAAATTTTTAGTTTCTTTGTTCATAACGGCCGATATTTTCGATATTTTTTTACAATACCATATTGTAAAGGATTCGTAGAAAATAAAAGGATATTTTGTGTTTGACGTATATTATGTTTATAATATATAATTATGCACATGCATATTAGTTAAGTAAGATTGGTTAATTTCCTAATGTCAATGTCCGCCCGGCGTAGGTTGTCTCTTTCACTCGACATTCCCGCCATCAATTTAAACGTCATCTTGTTGCAAACCCAAACACATAAGTATAATTAATTTTTATTTTTGGATGGAATCATCGAATAACTTTTGTGATTAACAAATACAGTAATGATGAATAAATGATGGTTAGTTCAACAGGTTTGCAAATTAGTAACACAAATTTGTGTTAAGAAGAACGTTGTTTTCTTACAAACTTCTAAAACTATAAGGATAATTTAGGATTTTTACTATCCAAATCCGAGTTTGTTAGGTTAACGCAATTTAAATCCATGCACATATTATTTCAGACAATCACTATTTATGTCACACAATCATCACTTAAACCAGCAGAGTATTTTCTCATTCTGCAGCAAAAACTTTTGTGAAAATTTTCGGTATATTTCTGACCAAAAAGCGGATCGAAGTAGTGTAGGTATATTTCATATAAGTTTGCTGAGCGAGTGTTACTTATTGCAACCTCTACTCCGTACCATAGTCTATGCAGCAAACGCTGAGATTTCAATAAACGTATCCCAACTTAGATTGCAACATCTTCACATGCCATTGTTAAGTGACAGACAGACGCCAAGTCACTCAGGCTCGGGTGCAATATCACTAAATATTCGACACATCTCCGCTTCGAGGGAACCGAAACTAAATGAGCAAGGAAAGAATTCAATTAGGCCGATACGCAATATAGTCGTAAGTGTGACTTTTATGAAAACTTATGAATTCGTAAAAATATCTGATTTGTTCTTGATGTCTTTGAAATATCTTCAAATGTAAATGGATAGTCCAATGGCAATGTGTAGTAATGCAATGTTATACTGGATTAATTAATAGAACTTATCGTTTTATTTTTGTAGAACATGAGTAAGCAAGATCCGTTTTTGAGATCTTAAGGTTACTGCCAGGTCGTCTAAACTAAACCCTATAATGATTCTTTCGCTGTAACCGTAAATTTGAGGAAAGCGACGATAAATCTCTTATCAATTTAAAAACCAATGCATCTCCATTAAACTTTGCTGTATGGGAGCAGAGTCCAGCTAACAAACTGCGTGCTGTCACGCCACCACGCCAGGGAAAACGCCAATAAAGCAAAACAAACTCAAACTTACTCAACATAGATGTAGGAAGGTATAGAAGATACAATAAATATTTGATATCCTTATAATATTATTATTCCAACTCGGAGTTCGATGACGCATTTGATTGGCGTGTGCGCTCGGATAACAATTGCTTAAGCTACAACGTTAGCCGTGGTCAGGCCTATGATGGGTGACCAAAACTGTGAAACCTCCCTTCCTCCTCCACGCTTCACAGTTCGAAAGGCAGTAAATAAGGTCAGTGGGTCTTGCGTGCGATCTCGTTCTGGTTGTGCCTGCTAACAGTCCCATGGGTGCTATCAGGGGTCCGTGTACAGGTGTTATAAAACACTAGAAACCTCTATTTTCACATATTCCACAATTAATAAGCAATATTGGTAAGTTTACAAATTCTTAAGTCTATGGCGCTGTGGGCATTACGTGACCAAAGCTTATTACTGGCCAACCGAATTCCTTCAGGAATCGTTTCCAATATTTCACACGCGCTTATGATGACTAAACCGTGAGACATTATTGATGATAATAGTTGTTTTGTATGTGGTGAAGTATGTGTATCCCCGGATAGAAAAGGACGTAAAACTATTTTTTTGTTTCATTAGTCTGGTAAGGTATTTTATACATTTTTTCCCCGTAATTTTTCATTTACAAAATACTGAGATATTGAAACTACTTGCTAGTCCTCAACTGTTATAATTATTTCTTAGGCTTTGACAATATTTAAGAGTTTTTGTTCTGCATAAAATGTCATGGTTTCACAAGCTTTTTACGTCCTTTTCTAAAGGATCAATACTAATCGTTTATTCCTAGGAGGCCCTGAGGCCAAGGCCTCCATGGAACGGACAGACAGACGGATGGATTGACGAGGATATAACTGTTACCAAGCAAAGCTTGGATCACGCTAAAATACAACATATACTCTAAGAAGATTGCTGTAATGAAAAACTGCAAATTCACCAGCTGGCAGTTCGGATGCATTCCATATAAATGGATTCAAAGAAGCCTCAATAAAATCCCAATGACATATTATGTCCCTGTCCTGTTTGATGGTTGTGCCGCGACAGGCGGGCACCAGGTGTGGATCGGCAGTAGTGATTGATTTCGCGCCAGCATACCGCCTGGCTACATGTCCACTGAGTCCACGGGTATACAGGATGTCTGGAATGTATGCGGTGCAACTGCAGTAAATTATGGAATGCCGTCAGTACTAAAGGTGCAAGCGATATTTCAACACATTAGATTTTCGTTTCGAATTTCATATCTACACTAATATTATAAAGCTGAAGAGTTTGTTTATTTGCTTGAACGCGCTAATCTCAGGAACTACTGGTTCGAATTGAAAAATTGTTTTTGTGTTGGATAGTCCATTTATCGAGAAAGGTTTTAGGCTATATAGCATTACGATATTGTTATTTTCTGACATCCACGCGAACAAAGTCGCGGGCACAGCTAGTGTACTTATATATAATTTGTCTGACACCCCTACGGTGAAGGAAAACATCGTGAGGCAACCTGCATACATCTGCGAAGATATTCATAGGTGTATGTCAAGTCGACCAATCCGCACTGGGCTAGCGTGGTTGACTAAGGCCTAACACCTTACCTTATGGTAGGCTCGAGCCCCTCGGTGGGGACGTATATGAGCTGTTAAGAGATGTCAAGATGTGAACAACCCCATCTTGATGATTTATTGAATTGAATTCATCTTGTAAGCTTTAACCTATATTTATTTACATACGAAAATTTTTATCATCTATGAATATTGGATAATTAATAAACGTACACATATTCCTACATACATCAAATATTTACCATGACCACGTCCGACCCACCTTCACACTGAGCCTTCATACCAGTGTTAAGGTAGGGACATTACTTTCCCAGCCTTAACACAAGTATGAAAGAAGGTAAATTATATTACCAACCTTCACACTAGTAGTAAGGATGGGAAACATGACACATTAGTGTGAAGGTTGGGAACCTCTTGAGATAAACACAAGTGTTACAACCTCTTCAGATAAATAATGGAAATAGCATTTGGTTGTGTTGTAATCGGCGAAAAGTATTAAAGTGCATTGGTTGTATAACTACAAATGTAAGTAAAACAGGTTTAATGAGACCCTTCCTTTGAGAATGTTATTCAATTTTATTTCTTATGATTTATTCCAGTAGCTAGCTAGTATAATATTGATGTCTTGTAAGAAGTATATTTGTTATAAGATGAAAAGAGCGTGAAGCATAAAGTCGAGTGTAAGTCAGATATAGCCTAGAATGAAGTTGCAATGTGCGTACACAAGATGGAAGAAAAGGCTAGTATCTCCGTGAAATCAATGCCGAAAATATATAAGAAAGGCATTACGCCTGTAAAGTGCATTCACATTTATTTTACCTCTGAGAGCGCCCCTATTGGTATGACAATAAAGGTCATCCACATATGAATTCAGAGGTAAAATAACTGTGAATGCACTGTAATTAGTAAAGGATTGACGTTGGTGACATATGTCCTTTCCTTTAATAGTATCAAACATAGTTTGTATTTGGGAAGACTTAAAAAGAGCAAGTTAAGAAAATTGTTTTTAAAAATATAACAGAAGTTGAAGTTCCAGCCACTTTCAATGCTATTTTACTGGCAGAATATCGGCATGAGTACACAGTGATATTACTATTTTCTTCAGAGGAGTTAAAATATTTGCTAGTCAATATAAAAGAACACTTCGCTGATGGTACCTTGAGAGTGGCCCTAAAACTATTCCTTCAATTGTACTTAATGATGTGACGTGACGGTGACGTCGACAGTACGTCGGAGCACACTAATGTGATACCATTATTTTACGCATTGATGACATGATGACGTAGAAAAATTATAAAGTCTACTAAGACCGATAGTAGGCATCTCGCTACTAAACCATCCTTTCGGACTGTTGGTCCCACTGCTAGGTTCCACTAGTGGGACCAACAGTCCGAAAGGTAAACCGTTGCCTGGTTACCCAACGTTAACACTGTACCTACTCATATGTGATCCACCGTCACACTGATTATTTTAAAATAGGTCAGTATGAAGGCTGGGAAAGTAATTTCCCCACCATAACACTGGTGTGAAGGCTCAGTGTGAAGGTGGGTCGGACGAGACCATGACGACGATTTTAACCCAGGGCCTTTGTTTCACTCAGGGTCACTAATTACTAAGATGATCGTAAAGTCAGTTTGGTAACTGTAAAGTCGGATAATACCAACCTAAAAATCTGGTGAAAAAGTAATTTAAATTCTCAAAAAGCAATAAAGTTTATGACTATGACTATGATGAAAAAAATATTCGTGACAACCCTTTTGTCAGTTCGGCCATAAAAATTTCACCGGATACTATAGTCAATCATCCTGTATCTAAGCGACGATTGACGGGCGCTGAGTCGGCGGAATGCCAAAGGGGTGTTCCAGTTGGCTCGGTTTATATCTATTGTTTACGAGACCCCGGTGAGTTTGATGGAATACCTACGATCCTGTTCATATTGAATGTATGTTTGGCTGTGAATGGTCCTTTTCATTTAAATGATACCAGTGCTTGGAGTTAATCTGTATCACTCAAAAATAATTATGATGTCTAATGTTATTATATACACACACTTCACACACACACTGACTTAGCTTTTTACGTAAATGTTGGTACTTCTGATGCAGTTGATATGTTTCCATTCTTCTTGTTACAGTGGTACAACACTAGTTTGAGGTAACGTCACTAGTTTAAAAAAACAACTGTCATTCCTAAAATTATGCCGTGGATCCCGTTTTTGGTTCTCCATATAATAAATTGTTTTCTGTAAATCGATCTCTATCAATAAATTCTTAAGAAATATACAAAAAGGTGTATTAATTAATTACGCCCTCAAACGGGAGATATATCACTCCTTATCAGGTAAAGATGTCCTGAAAGGGAGATAAAAGTAAAAAATTTGGACGATTCAAAAGAGCATATCAAATCATACATAAATATTTGAATAAAATTATTCTGATTCGACCTGACTAAAACTAGAAGCTTATATTTTAGGCTTTTCAACCGATAATATGCAAGGAATCTAAGCGATGAGCACGGAAAAGGCTTACCGATGTTATCACTTCCGTTTCTTAGTTTCGCACAGTGCCATTTTTGTGGAAAGGGTTGAGCGGGTATAAATCGTTTCTTATAATATACTTGCAAACTTCGCAGCATATTCTTGACCCATCCATCGCAGTGTCCTCAATTCGTGCGTGTTGCCAGTGATGACGTACGGAATTGAGATGTGGCCGCTTACAATAGACCTCATAAGAAGGCTCAGAGTCATTTTAAAGGCAACGGAGAGGACTATGCTCGCGGTTTCCCTTCGTGATCGAATCAGAAATAATGATCAGAAGTAAAGACGCAATATGGCAGGCCAGGCAGACAAGGTAAACTGACGATTTGGTAAAGGTCGCAGGAAGCCGCTGAATGCGAGAAGCGCAGCACCGACCGGTTTGGAGATCCTTGGGGAGGCCTATGTCCAACACAAATATACTTCAACTATACTTTTGCGGGTTGGTTCAACTGTCAACCACCCGCACTGGCCCAGCGTGGTTGACTAAGGCCTAATCACCCTAGTTTAGGGTAGGCTCGAGCCCCTCGGTGGGGACGTATATGAGCTGTTGATGATGATACTTTAGTGTGTGTAATGAAGGGTGGTAAATAAAGTTCCACTTACTGCTGATAGATATGTAGTATATAAGCAATCCATGTAGCTGGGGCGGTAGTAGTAAAGTTACTCTCAACGCAAACACACGGGTTTCATTGATCTCCCCTAAGCCCAACATCAGATGGCGACCCTGCCAAACGTGACAGTGTGCGCGGGAGTGGGCTGCGGAGCGTCGTCGCCGTAGCGCGCACGCGCGCGCCCGCGCCACTCAGACTAAAATCACTAGAAAACAACATCAAACCAAAATGAACATAATTACGGACTAAAATTTATTCTTCATGAAGTGAAAATTTTTAAATTAATAGTGATCAGTGAAAATGCCAATAACAGTGGCAGTAAATCCAGTCGAAAATAATTTTGAAACAGAACTCAAAAATGAACTTATAAACGAAATAAAGATCACGACGACTAACGAATACTTGCTAATTACAATTCTATTAGTAATCTGCATCGCCTTGACAATTATTCTCATACATGTGTGTAGAAAAATATACCAGCGGCATATAAACAGACAAGTGGAAATTCATACATTGCGAAGACAATTGAGAACGAATAACGACGAACTCTGAAGAAAATGGAAATATAAGAAAGAAGAATAAATAGCAAGATTAATAAAATATGAAGTATACAGAAAAATAAATATCAAGATTAAGAAGAATTTTTTTTGCTGAGTCGCAGGCTGCCGGGATGTTGTTGGTGACAAAGGAAAGTCGCAGCCGGGAGAAGTTCGAGTCCCGAAGCAGGACGATAAATGAAGGAGCTTTATTAGAAGAATAAAAAGTGAAAGTGAAAGTTACGAGTATTTGAAGTATGTATTAAAACTCTTTACATACTTAAATGAATTATGGTTAATTATTTAACCAATATTTTATTATTAATTATGACTTTGTAATTGAAGATTACTAGCGAACCGGGACACATTGCTTTAACTACCTTACCTCTTCAAGGGACAGGTACGTGCCCCATATATATATATAAAAGTATCTATTTAAATAAAGACGGCCAAGCCAAAGAGCTTGTGTCGCATTTTTATTGTATAACGATATAATTGTGCAACACGTTATATTATTATATAATGGAAAAATTGTGAATAATTATAACCTTGTAATGTTCATTTCAGGCTATGGAAGATTTAGAATTAGGTATAGAAAGTATAGAATCACAAATTTCGGGAATTAGAGTTGATTTACGAAAATTGGGTAGTAAAAGATTTGATAGACAAGAATACGTTTTAAGAAAATTAGAAGAAGCAAAATCATTAGTAAAACAATTTGACGATATAGTACAGACCGTAGGTGACAAACTACTTAGTTTAAAATCAATAACACTTGCCAAATTAATAAGAGAACACTACGAAAAGATTCAAAAATATTGTTTAATAGAAACTGAAGAACCTAATTTTGACCAAACCGCAAATACAAGCAAAGATATAAGAATGGAAAATTTCGACTTAAAAACGGCCAATTCATTATTACCTATTTTAGATGGAAAACAGGAAACAATACAAAAATTAATAAATACATCAGAATTATTGTTAAGTTGCATAGAACCAACACATGAAAAATATTTAATTAATTTCATATTAAAAACTCGATTAGATAAATGTGCTCAATTAAAACTAAATCAAAAATATGACTCATTAAATACACTTATTTCTGATATAAAAAAATATTTATTAATTAGGAAAAACCCAACATCCATTATGACACAAATGCAAAATACGAATCAACGTGATGGTACAATAGCACAATTAGGTAACCGTTTGGAAACGTTATTCTCGGAATTGACAATCTCACAAACGAACTCGGACGAGTCTATGGAAAAGGTACTAAGGCCGGTTAATGAAAAATACGCAATCCGACAATTCATCAACGGATTACGGAACAGACAGATAGCCACAATAATTTCAGCACGGAACTATGATAGCTTGAAAGATGCAGTTCGAGCCGCGATCGAAGAAGATGTAGAAATAAATGCAAGAAGAACAGAAAACGCGGACAGGTCGGCTATGAATTTTAGGGGTAATAACAGAGGTTTTAGTATGGGTAATAGGCCACGAGGTCATAGAGGATATTATTACCAGAGAGGTCACGGACAATACGGACAGACAAACAATCCGACCGTGACTAACCAATATAATAGGGACGCGCGATATCAGCATAGAGGAAATTATAATGCGCGGAATTTAAGATACAATAACGTACAAAACCAATTTCGTAATTCCAGAGGCAGATATAATTATAGAGGACATATATATAGAGGACGCGGTTATAACCACACGAACGCGATAGAAGCTGCGGAACCAATACCATCAACATCAAAATGTTTTCGTCCCTAAACCAAAAAAAAGTTATTTTATCTGCAATACGAACTCAAAATTTACGATAAAATTATATTTACATAATAAAATAAAAACATTTTTAGTCGATACATATGTAATCCAAATTATTACAGCAGCGTAAACACACTAATAACAATCACAGAAGGTACGTTACAAAAGTCACATAAAAACATTAAGCACAGCACGAGATGGAAAGAGTTTATATGCACAATACAACAGATAGAAAGAGAAGAAAGCGACAGATAAATAATTACGAAAGCGAAGCGTAGACAAAAGCTTAGGGCGAGAGACAATATATCAATGTCGTAGTCAAGCATCGACTGGTTGAACGACGCGCGCGCAGGTAACTCATTCGCGGAGAACAATAGGCGATGTTTTGCATCACGCCTTAGCGCTGGGGCCATGTCGATATGCGCTATCGATGTTTTACCGAATTTATCGACACCGACAAACTGATACGTTAGATGTTAATAAATATGTAAATAATATTAGGTAAGTGTGCATAAATATTTATAATTATGTATTATATGTATGTATGTGTGTGCGTGTATATAATTAGTGTTAGTTTTTGTGTAGTAATTTATTGTAACTTAAGTATATCTAGGAAAGTAGCCTACATCACCCCCCTCCAGAGACCGTCAAGGGCGATAAAACTGTGTAAATTTCACACGACGACCAGAGCGAGTAGTATACTCTTTCTGGGGCTCTGAAACGGGTTCTTCAGTTTGGTCGGACAGTATGAAGGCCGGCTTAATGCGGTCTATGGATACTGTGACCTCCTTACCTTTGAAATTAATTTTAAATGTTTTGTCTCCCCTAGATAGAACCTTATGAGGGCCCGAGTATGCTGGCTGAAGTGAACCATGTGATGCGTCTTCACGAAGGAACACGTGATCACAGGTTGCCAAATCTTTGTAAACGAATACTTTGGGCTTACAATGACGTGAGGCTGGGATTGGTTGGAATTTATCAGCTATAGATTTAAGACGGGCTGAGAATTCCGCTACGTCTGTCGTACCTTCAGCGATAGGGTTAAAAAATTCGCCAGGTAGTCTTAGCGGTTCTCCATACACCAACTCAGCTGACGAAGATTGTAAATCTTCTTTGAAGGCTGATCTTATGCCTAGTAAGACCCAAGGAAGTGACTCTATCCATCTATCATTCGCATGACAGACTATTGCCGCTTTCAGTTGGCGATGGAAGCGTTCCACCAAGCCATTGCACGCAGGATGGTACGCTGTTGTGCGTTTGTGTTCAAAGCCAGTAATTTTTGACAACTGCTGGAATAATGTTGACTCGAATTGGCGACCACGGTCAGTTGTTATGTGCGTAGGACAGCCAAATCGAGCAAACCACGTCGACAGCAGGGCTTTGGCGATAGTTTCCGCAGTAATGTTTTCTACTGGTACTGCTTCCGGCCATCGAGTAAATCGATCAATCGCCGTAAGGCAATACCGGTAGCCTTGTGAAATTGGCAATGGGCCCACAATATCTATGTGAATCTGCTTAAAGCGTGCCCGAGGTAAGTTAAAGGTACCAAGTGGAGCAGTCACATGACGATGTACCTTGGCTCTTTGACACGAAAGACAAGTACGCGCCCATTCCCGACAGTCTTTTCGGATCCCAGGCCACACGAAACGTTCTGCTACTAACTTGGCAGATGCATTCGCACCGGGGTGGCTTAATGAATGGAGGCTGTCGAAAACTTGCCTTCTATAAAATTTGGGAACATACGGCCTGGTAGTGGATGTACTAACATCACAGTACAGGGAAATGGCACTACCAGGTAAGTTCAATTTTTTTAACTGTAAGGAGGTACTACCACTAATTAGGGCTGTAAGTTCAGGGTCAGACGTTTGACCTTGGGCTAGTGTCTCGAGGCCGACAGGTGCTCCCAGTTCCTCTATCCGTGATAAGGCATCGGCAACAACATTATTTTTGCCAGAAATATGCCGTATATCAGTTGTAAACTGGGAAATAAAATCCAGGTGTCTATACTGCCTAGGCGAACAGTTTTTCTTCCGTTCATGGAATGCAAAACTGATTGGCTTATGGTCAGTATAGACGATAAAATGTCGGGCCTCGAGCATGTGCCTGAAATATTTAATGCCTTCGTAAATAGCAAGTAACTCCCTGTCGTATGGAGAGTATTTTGCTTGCGAAGGACTCAGCTTACGCGAAAAGAACGCTAGAAGCTGCCAAGCATTATCTTTAGCTTGCTGGAGTACTGCACCGAGCGCTTTATCTGATGCATCTGTGGCTAAAGCGAGCTGTGCGGTGCAGTCAGGGTGAGCTAATAAAGCAGCGTTAGCGAGACTCTCTTTGCAAGCATTGAAGGCTGTTAGGGTATCACCTGTCAGATTGATGGGTTGGTTTCCCTTGACTGAACCTGAAAGCAATGCATGCAAAGGAGATTGGATTTCTGCAGCTCGAGGAAGGAATCTCCTGTAAAAATTGAGCATGCCCAAAAACGCTTTAAGTTGGCGCACGTTCAAAGGGATTGGAAATTCCTGTATTGCTCGTACTTTACAGTCGAGTGGTCTGGAGCCATTCTCCGAAATGGAATAACCTAAGAAGGTTATTTCACGCACTCCGAAGACACATTTGGAGGTGTTTACGACAACGCCATATTCCTTAAGCCTGCTAAAGATTTGGCGAAGGTGATCCTGATGCTGCAGCTCATTTTTAGAGAAGACTAAGATGTCATCTAAATAACAATATACAAAGTCAAGCCCCCTTGTTACTTCGTCCATAAACCTTTGAAAGGTTTGGCCCGCATTCCGAAGTCCGAAGGTCATGAAAGGGAATTCGTATAACCCGAACGGTGTAGTAATAGCGGTCTTCGGAATATCTTTTGGACTGACAGGTATCTGATTGTATGCTTTAAGTAGGTCAAAGCTACTGAAAACAGTGCAGCCAGTAAGACTATGTGCAAAGTCGTGAATATGCCTAATCGGATACCTGTCAGGCACAGTGCGGGCATTAAGCATGCGATAGTCACCACATGGACGCCAACCGTTGTCTTTTTTTGGTGCCAAATGGAGAGGTGATGACCATGGGCTCTGCGAAGGTCTGGCAATACCACTAGCCAGCATAGACTCGAACTCCTGTTGAGCAAGTTTAAATTTATCAGGTGCTAGCCTACGAGGTGTACATGATACTGGTGGCCCTGGTGTCGTGCGTATGTGGTGCATAGTATTGTGTGCTACTGTGTGATGTGTACCAGTTGGTCGGGTGATCTCGGGGAATTCTTTTAGAATTTTATGGAAGCGAGACTCACCAGTCGAAACTTTGACAGATTCTATGTTATTACAATACACAAGTTTAGCTACGGAAGATACGGAAGTAGTGCTATCTAATAAGCGTTTGTTACGGCAATCTACAACTAAATAATAATAATTAAGAAAGTCAACGCCTATAATTGGTTTGGTTACATCCGCTACTACAAATCTCCAGTTAAATATTCTACGTAAGCCAAAATCTAAATTTAAATGTACATAACCGTATGTAGGGATGTTGGAGCCATTAGCTGCACACAAGTTGAAGTCCACTCTTGCACGACGATCGTGAAGCAGGGACCGAGGGAAGACGCATAGGTCGCTGCCGGTGTCGATCAAGAATTGCACTTTCGATGAGCGGTCCGTGATGAAGAGGCGACCAGTGGAAGATGGAGGGCAGTCAGCAGTCGCCATTATCGACCGCCCTGGTCGTTTCCCGCCTTGAAATCGCAAGGCTGGACGCACTTGCTAGCCTTCTCGCCAAATTTATGATGGTACCAACAGGTTGGGTACTTTCTGTATCTGGAGTGAGATCGCTTCGACCTGGATGAAGATCTGCCTTGAGGTTGCCTAGATCGGAACTGTGATCTGCTGTTCCTTTCCGTCGTCAGTTGCTGGACTTGCTTGGTCAGCTCTGCCACCTGTCTTGTTAGTTCAGATATGGTTGGATCGGGGCTGCTGTGACTAGTTGAAGCCACTACCGGTGACGGTGCTGTGATTTCCTGAATCCGGTCCGCTAAATCTGCTAAATCGTCTACAGATGTTGATGGAGGTTGACCTGCGATCACCGTCTGGATCCCGTGTGAGAGACGACTGACCCAAATGGTTTTCAAGAAGTCATCCGGTACATTGATTCCTGCAAGGCTCTTGAGATGGCGAAGGAATTGTGAAGGCTTGCGATCGCCTAGCTCCTCGTGCATAAGCAGTTGCTTGAGCTTTTTCTCCTGCGAAGCTGTCAGCCTTTTAATAAGCTCAGTCTTCAGCTTCAGATATTTATCAACAGCTGGTGGATTGATGATAATATCCTTGACTTCACGCGATATTTGGTTATCCAGCTGGCCTATGACGTAATAGAATTTTGTGGAGTCGCTTGTGATTCCAGATATCGCAAATTGTCCTTCTATTTGCGAAAATTAAATTTCGGGCTCCTCTGGCCAAAAAGGTGGGACTCTAATGCTAACTTTAAAAACATCGATATTTTTTATCGACTGGTTCCCATCACTATCGTCTGGCCGGTTACTGCCACGTGCATCTTGGAAATCGTTATTCATGCTTGCTTATGTTGAAAAGTAAAGTCCACAAACAGGGGTCACCACTTTAGTGTGCGTAATGAAGGGTGGTAAATAAAGTTCCACTTACTGCTGATAGATATGTAATCCAAATTATTACAGCAGCGTAAACACACTAATAACAATCACAGAAGGTACGTTACAAAAGTCACATAATAACATTAAGCACAGCACGAGATGGAAAGAGTTTATATGCACAATACAACAGATAGAAAGAGAAGAAAGCGACAGATAAATAATTACGAAAGCGAAGCGTAGACAAAAGCTTAGGGCGAGAGACAATATATCAATGTCGTAGTCAAGCATCGACTGGTTGAACGACGCGCGCGCAGGTAACTCATTCGCGGAGAACAATAGGCGATGTTTTGCATCGCGCCTTAGCGCTGGGGCCATGTCGATATGCGCTATCGATGTTTTACCGAATTTATCGACACCGACAAACTGATACGTTAGATGTTAATAAATATGTAAATAATATTAGGTAAGTGTGCATAAATATTTAAAATTATGTATTATATGTATGTATGTGTGTGCGTGTATATAATTAGTGTTAGTTTTTGTGTAGTAATTTATTGTAACTTAAGTATATGTAGGAAAGTAGCCTACAATACTTTTGCACGCTGATTTGTCGTCTCAGTCAGAGAGAAGATGAAGGTTTTTCTTCTTAACTTCTTTTCAAATTTTGGGTAGGCGTATGGCAAACAGTGGGCATATCTTGGACGATATCATGATGATGAAACGAAAACTGTTGCTACTTTAAATACATAAATAATCTCAGCATGCACAAGAAAGTGTGTCATCATCTCAGTCAAGAGAAACATGCACCTCATTCAAGATTTTTGTAAACCGAATAGTTCTTTATTGTAGATAGATCGTTGGTCCACCTTGTGAGGCCCTGGCTGATCTACCAACGCTATCTCCCGATGCGTGGCCGCGACTCGAGCACCTGTTCAACGCAATACACAAGAATATTGATACCTGTAAATCAAATGTTTTTATTCGTTTTATTCAAGTGTTCAAATTATTCTATTAACAGTATTCGAGACTATAAAGATAATAATTTCGTTACTTTCAAAGGTAAACTAATTAAACTCAGAGCCAGCTAACCGAATACCTTATCCAGTTGAACTTTTAATAGGTACTTAACCAAAATCCTCATCTTTGGTTCGACCCCGTGACGAAATTACGTAAGTCTTTTAGCAATAAAATCGCCCGTAAAGACCATTTTATAATAGGACCGTAAAACTGAGGGATTTGAATTATAAAGCACTTGCTCCCTGAGGGCAGGTTTTGGTATTAGATGGAATGGTGAGTGGCGTGATAGCAAAATAGAGATATTTTTCAATTACAAAACAAGTGGGCTACTTAACTATGACCACACATATATCTGAGACGAAATAGACAATTTAACACATATTTCGCCTGCGTATGTCATTATCAAAAAAATGTCCGACATTTCAAAGCCACCCGCAGACTTCACGGTCAAGTGGACCGGCTAGGCCGGACCGGATTCTTGTGATTTCCGGAGATTTTTCATTAACCCGGCGGCGGCTGCGTCATTATGGTCCGGTCAAGCGGGTAATTAGCGAGGGGCGTTTTTGATCACTCCGATAATTGTTTTGTGTGGAGGGTTAGGTTAGTGTTGACAGTGTGCTGGGAGCGACAAAAAGTCGTAAGGTTGGAGGCACTCATCACTGTTTAGATTTGAATTGCTGGTTAATTTCACACAGATAATACTAAAGGTTGTATGCTTAAAGGCCAAATGTTATTTAAGCAGTGGGATGCTATACTCATAGCAATGCTCCAAGATGCCATTTTGTAATTAATCGGTAATCGGCCATTGCATGTGAAAGCCGATTATCTAAAATGTACCATCGATGAATCATTGTCGAGAAAATGAAACTGAAAGAACTAAACCGATGTCTAGGGATTGTGTTCGTCATGTCATCTGATTTAATTTGATTGAATATTCCTCTTTACACCTTTTGCTTGTGCTGGCGACGTAGTTATGATTTAGTAGCATATAAGTAACCACTATCGCTTCAAGTGCTAATAAGCTATGGACATTGGACAAGTGTCCGTTAGTGTATGGTTTTAAAATTATTTGAAAATTGATACTCTTAAATGATTATGTGTGTTTAAAACGCTTGTCATATTTCGCCATCTTACCTCTTGTCCTCATGTATCTTAATGTTATCATTTATCGTTACAGACCTGCGGGCATGGAACTCTCGATAAACAAAATTTGATAGCTAAGATCGATATACTCGACAAAAATCGACAAATTTGACAGATATTCCTAAGGAGTGAAAAGGACAGATGCTTTTGTCGATCGATATATGTCGATCGATAAGTCCATGCTTGAAGAGCAGTTCAGCCGTTCAGCCACTGCGAGAATGTGTTTTTTCACAGGCCCTGTCTTCCAGGCAACCTCGGATGTTTGGATTATCCGAAACGCAGTTCTGCAAAATGAACTCTAATCATATTCATCATCACATCATCACAGCCCATATACGTCCCCACCGAGGGGCTTGAGCCTACCCTATATTAGGGTGATTAGGCCTTAGTCAACCACGCTGGCCCAGTGCGGATTGGTCGACTTCACATACATCATTGAATTTCTTCGCAGATGTATGCAGGTTGCCTCACGATGTTTTCCTTCACCGTAGGAGCGTCAGACAAATGTACATATGAAATTCGAAACGAAAAACACATTGGTACATGGCGGGTCTCGAACCCCGACCCCCCGATTGGAAGGCAAGTGCCGAGTCCACTGCGCCACCGACGCTCTAATCATATTAGGCATGAGGAGAGGAACTGACAGGCCTTGTCAAAACTTACTGTGTACAGTGTATACAGCAGTGCTTACTCGTGGTACTACCGCTGGTTTTACTGGTGTACTACGGGTAATTTTTATTGCCCGTGGTACTACTCACGTGTCCGGTAGTACTACGGGCAATTTATTTTGCCCCTGGTACTAAGTATTATTTTGACAATAAAATAATAAATAAATATGGGCTAACATTTAAGATTGTGTGAAAAAGCCTGGTACCTAATCTATGCGGCATCCTGTGTCTCAGTGAACCAGTGCCCTTCTTTGTATTTTTCTTTGACTGTCTTGCAGGAGGGACCTGCAAGACAGTCAAATAACATGTAAAACACGCATATTGCTGTAAGCCTTATATTTTGCGACGTAGTGTAATGTCTGCCTCATTAAACAATATTCATATTACAGTCGAAAATAGAACCTGTACGTTTGTCCAAGCGAAAATGAAAAACAATTCTTCCTTCCATTCACAGATGGGAGATTAGATTAGCATACGTTTTATGCCTTTGTTTTTCCCTATTTTAAGCTGATTGTATTGCTTTTACGACATCAAAATAGCTACGTGAGAGCGGAATAAATAGTTAAAACAGCACTTTGGCATCTTTGTCCGAGCCAATTTAGAGCAATGGCCGAATGGAATCGTTAAATTTAATGTACACTAACTTGATGCAATAAACGCGGGTTAATCTCAATACACCGATAGCGCTTATTATACGTAGTGATGTGTTGTGGGTCAGTCGATAAACTGGATAGAAAAAAGTAGGCCGTTTGTAAGTTATGAAAAAATAACACTAATCGACCTTTCAGGACCGAATGTTATGCGATACGAGTATTGTTACAATACGATAAATTTGACATAAATCGAATTCAACGTGCAGTAGTGCTGGTTAATATAAAAGGTTGATTAGAATTTTTTATTTCGAATGATTTCCAGATTTTATGTATAGCATTACATTTGTACGTACATTTACGAAATTTTTGGATAAGAGCTCTATATGGCTAAGGCGGTTTTATATCTGAGACAATAATATACATTTGCAACCTAAAAATACACACACCAAAATGCAAACTCAGTATTACAGTCATCTGCTCGAATCCCTCTACCTTACCAATTTCTAGTGCCAAGCAGCGGCGCTTAATGTGTTCCGGTTTGAAAGGTATGGCAAGCAATGAATTACTGGGATCAATAACTAGGATCCTTGTAGGGCTACAACCCGTACAATGATCTCAGTAATGCACAAATTATACAGGAACCACGTGTTCTATAAACGACTGGAGCCCCTTGCCATCAGGTGAATCCGCTTATATGCCAACTTACTTATTTAAAAAATTACAACCAATGCCGACACCGTAAGCAAAGCAATGCTTTTATCGACAATTACGTCGACGACTTAATAAGCGAACGCCCCGCCACTAACCGGAAATAAAAATCGTAAATGAAGCCATTCCTGCTCGGAGGCGGTCCCGGAACGCGATTAACTGCGTTTTCGGACTACCCACGTTTACTGTCCTTTTATTTCAGGTGGAAGCATTATTTATTTATTACCGCGCGTGAGGTCATTGACTTACATCGATTTTATTGTTGCTGTGGGGTATTAGTAAAGAATTTGATGGCCACCTATGGAGCAAGTTCTGCTTTAACTGAATTAAGTTTTTTTTTTTTTCTCCTATCCAAATTCGGTCACGGCAGCTAATCTCAACAGAGATTAGGCATCTGGGAGACATTATAGTACACAGTGAATTCGCAAGCATACCGAACTCTGTTCCTTGACGCGCATAGTCCGATGGCACGGTTAAGCGACACGACCGGGACGAGATCAGGTGCAGGACTCACTGTTTAACGTGTCTTCCAATGCACGGAGGAGCTCGAGATGTTTAGTATTTTGGTCACCTTTCATAAGACTAACCACTGCCAACGTTGCTTAACTTTAGCAATCGTTAGCTGAGCGCACACGCCAATTCCCTTTTTTTTTTCTCGGGTAGAAATGCGTAACCGCACCGTACCCGCCGTTTGGCTAGACGGCGAGCGTGTGTGGGGCTCTACCGGCAGAGTGCCAGGCCTACCCACTAAAACCCCCCGGTGTTCTCCCTGCCCTTATGGGCGCGCTAGGTAAGGTCCACACTGCGACTCCACTACCCACGCGCCCGGGCAAGCCCCACGCCAATTCCCTACCAAGCTAACTGTGACACGAGATTTTATATATTAAACTAGCTGTGCTCGCGAACTACGTTCCGCCAGTAAAAATATAAATATCGCTATTAAAAATGGGGGTTGTGGTAGAAGGGTAAAAATTTAGGCTTAGAAGTATTTTTTGATGCCAAATCGAAAAAAAAAATAAAACGTTTGTCTAAAAAAATCTGGACAGGGCCACCCTTATCATGTAGGGGTATAAAAAACAGCCTACGACCCATTCTCGAATCTATCAAATATACACACTTTTTGTTTTCACCACTCGGGAGCGTGATTCTCGAGGAAGGTTTTGGTATATAATTTGTTAAGTTTTTGTATTTATTTCTGTGTACATTAACGATATTTGTTGAAGATGTCGGGAAAAAATAAATTAAGGCGAAACGTAATTCGCGGGCACAACTAGTATTAGAAAAGCAAAATGTAGTGTAATGTGTAATGTTTTGTGTAGTTTATAAACCGCAAAAGTAGATTCCTTATTCTGTTTGCAGCGTAATGGGAAATAAATCGAATATAAGAAGGTGGCCAGAGGAAATTGACGAAAGATGGTCCCTAACTAACGGCAAATGGGCAGGACGCGGGGCGTTTGGCCGATAATATTGTTTTGGTGAGATACTATATTGAATTTGGTAAAGTATTGGATGCAATTGAGGTGAGCGTAACACACTTACTAGAGCTTTTATTGAAATGACGAAGCAAATGATTCAATACACATCACAGCACGAATTTCCCCGCCGCGTCTGTCTGTATGGATGTTAGCGATGATCTGTAGCCTCTCAAGAATAAAGTCTTAATGATATGTGTGTTGCCTATGCTGCCGTGTCAGGCCAATATCATGCAACTCACGAGGTCGTTATTTGAGAAAATTGAGCGTAAAGATTTTAAGCAATTTTTCATCATATGTCATAAAATTAACACGTATTTTGTTAACAAGTATTTCAAAAATATTAGTACGAATAAGTTTTAATTAACTGTGTTGATTTTTTTTTTGCATATCTTTATTAAGTAATATTATATTCAAGTTAAAGGATTTACGCGTAACCACTTTTCAAACAATTTTCTATACTAATGTGGTTACACGACGTCTTGCAACTTAACTTGCAATGATTTCGTTAGCCACTCATAACATTAAATAAATGTAACATCTCTTGTAACTATAGGATATGATTAGTTATGATTGAGTATGCGTATTTTAATTATGTTAGCGTAATTATTTGGAAATATTAAAATTTAACCGTGGATAGTAGAAAAGAAAAACAGTAGGTGATTAATTATTATTTTATAATTATGTATTTGTATTTCCATATCAAATAAAAGCAACATGATTTTTGCTTCATCATCATCATCATTTCAGCCAAGAGACGCCCACTGCTGGACATAGGCCTCCCCCAGGGATCTCCAAACCGATCGGTCCTGCGCCTCCCGCATCCAGCGGCTTCCCGCGACCTTCACCAGATCGTCGGTCCACCTTGTGGGGGGCCTACCAACGCTGCGTCTCCCGGTACGCGGCCGCCACTCGAGGACCTTTCCGCCCCAACGGCCGTCAGTCCTGCGAGCTATGTGTCCTGCCCACTGCCACTTAAGGTTTGCAATTCTTTGGGCTATGTCGGCGACTCTATTTCTTCTACGGATCTCTTCATTTCTGATGCGATCGCGTAGAGAAACCCCGAGCATAGCCCTCTCCATTGCCCTTTGAGTGACATTGAGCCTTCTGATGAGACTCATTGTAAACGGCCACGTCTCAGTTCCGTACGTCATCACTGGCAACACGCACGAATTGAAGACTTTCGTCTTAAGACACTGCGGTAGATTGGCCGAGAATATGCTGCGTAGCTTCCCGAACGCTGCCCAGCCGAGTTGGATTCGTCGATTTACCTCTTTCTGGAAGTTGGACTTACCGAGCTGGACTATTTGTCCCAGGTAAACATATTCATCAACAACTTCCAGTGTAGAGCCGCCAACCTTCACAGGAGTGGGTACTACATGGGAATTCACCATAATTTTGGTCTTGTCCATGTTCATTTTAAGGCCCACTTGTTGGGAAACTCTACAGAGGTCTTCGAGCATTGTGCCTAGATCTTCCACGGTCTCAGCCATGACCACGATATCATCGGCAAAACGAAGGTGAGTCATGTACTCGCCGTTTATGTTGATGCCGAGTCCTCTCCAGTCCAAAAGCTTAAATACATCCTCCAGCGCAGCTGTGAACAGCTTCGGCGATATAACGTCACCTTGTCTCACACCTCGCTGAAGTCGTATTGGTTTCGAGTTCTGGTCCTGAAGGCGGACTGACATAGTGGCGTTTCCGTACAATGACTTCAACACTTGGATGTACCGGTAGTCTATTTGGCACCTCTGGAGTGACCTAAGCACGGCCCAGGTCTCGACAGAATCGAAGGCTTTCTCATAGTCCACAAACGCCAAGCATAGTGGCAGATTATACTCCTCGGTCTTCTGTATAACCTGCCGCAGCGTATGAATGTGGTCTATCGTACTATAGCCTTTACGGAATCCGGCTTGTTCGGGAGGCTGGAAGTCGTCAAACCTGCGCGCGAGACGATTCGTGATGACTCTCGAGAACAGCTTGTATACATGACTCAGGAGTGTGATGGGTCTGTAGTTCTTCAACTGGGCCCTGTCGCCCTTTTTGAAGAAAAGTGCCACCACACCCCCGTGCCATGTTTTAGGCGTAATGCCCTCGAGTATGATGGAGTTAAATAGCCTCTGCAGCGCTTTCCGGACTGGTAGTCCGCCCGCTTTCAAAAGCTCAGCTGTAACTCCATCATCACCCGGTGCCTTGTTGTTTTTTAGCTGTTTGAGAGCCACACTAATCTCGTACAGGCTGACGTCCGGGATGTCTTCGGTGTAATGCCGGATCAATTTGGCTCTAGGGTCTGTAGCCTGAATGACAGGTGCCTGCGATGTTGTGTAAAGCTGTCCATAAAAGCGTTCAATCTCAGCCATAAGTTCAGGTCGAGACGTGACGACTCTGCCGTCCTCTGTCTTCAGCTTCGTCAGCAGACTCTGACCGAGTGACAGATCTCTTGCGAACACTTTGGAGCCCTTGTTCCGCTCGATGGCTTCCTTAATACGTTCTGTATTAAATCGGCGTATGTCGCGAGTCAGAGACTTCGAGATCTGTTTGTTGAGTCGCCGACGAGCATCTTCAGAGGACTGCAGACCCATCCCACGTCTTTCTTCCATCAGCTTAATTGTCGGCTCTGAGATCTTGCTCCTTTGCTTGGTACGGCTGGGTTTGAAAAACTTCGAACCCACCGTAAGGACAGTTTCCACAAACCTGTCATTATATGTGTCCACATCCGTGCAATCCTCCAGGCAAGCGAACCGATTCTGTAATTCGAGTTGAAAGCGCTCGGGGTTTTGGATCTGGATGGCTCCAGGACGGAGCGTTGACTTCATCAGTCGATACCTCTCAGCTTTTACATTAAGATTCAATGCGCCTCTCACCATTCGGTGATCGCTTCCCGTGTTGAACGTATTGATCACTGAGACGTCATTGAATAAGCGAGTCTTAGTCGACATGATGAAGTCAATCTCATTTTTTGTCACGCCATCCGGACTTTTCCAGGTCCATTTTCGATGCAGCCGTTTTTTGAAGAAAGAGTTCATCATATAGAGTCCCTCTCTCTCCATGTAATCGGCTAGCATTTGACCACGGTAATTCCGGATTCCAGCTCCAAATTGCCCCACTTTCAACTCACTATCGCCGCGCTTGCCTAGCTTTGCGTTGAAGTCTCCCATGACAACGGTGTAATGAGTCTTGGAAGCATGTATTGCCCGAGAAATGTCCTCATACATAGCTTCCACTTCCTCGTCGGAGTGTTTCGAGGTCGGAGCGTATACCTGTATGACCTTCAGCGAATACCGTTTGGTAATTCTGAGTATAAGGTACGCCACCCTATTCGACACACTTCCGATCTGTACAACGTTGTTCACAAGAGACTTGTGGACGATAAATCCGACACCACCTTGGGACAGGTCTTCGCCCTCCCGGAAATAGAGCAGGTTGCCGGATTTGAGAACCATCGTGTCCTCACCCTCTCTTCGGACTTCGGACAGTCCCACTATACTCCAGCGAATCCTGCTCAACTCCCTCTCGAGCTCCAGCAGCTTCTCCTCGGTCCGCAGTGTGCGCGCGTTATATGTGGCCAGGGCCAAGGTCGTCTGATCTCCGCCGCCCGGGGATTCTTTGCACCCCAGGTCCCAGTACCGCGCCGACGTCCGTCACCGCCGGCACGGCCTCCAGAACCGCCGGGCACTTGGGGCCTTTGTTTAATGTTTGGGTTCATGGGGGGTTTTGGGCCATCTCCCACCACGCTGGCCCAGTGCGGGTTGGTGGGGAGCGCCAGAGCCTCGTCCGTTATAGAGCAGGGTGCACCGCGTGCAGGTGAGGTTGGCTTGGGTCCCGATAGGTGGTATTTGGGACCCCTTGCATTTTGCTTACCTAAATATAAAAAAAAATATCACATTTTTTTTAAATCAATTAATAAAATAAAACAAACTTAGTTATTGAAGCTATTCAATAAAATAAAGTATTTTTTTATATTGAAACTAAAAAAACGAATAATCCCTGTAGTTCAACAACAATAACATTTATACATAAGTACTACAACTGGGATAGAGAATAAAGAAGTTTATAAATAAAAAAACCAGTAGTCTCATATTTTGTTTGAAGATAATCTTTGTTATAAAAATCAACTAACTTACATTAAGTATATAAACTAAAACCAAAAAGCCTCCTGCCCTTAGGATAATAATTTGCTAACTATACTCAACTTATACCTATTTTTATGTATACAACAGTTAATAATCTTTAATACTCTCAAGATCAAAAACTTCTGCATTGACTTGTAGGTTATTGAAAAAAACCCTACTTGGTTTTGGCATTGAGTGACATTTAAGTAGGTCTTGTTTATTTGAATTACTTCACCCCTTGAGTTGCCTCGCGTGCTAATCTATACTGATATTATAATATTATAAAGCTGAAGAGTTTGTTTGTTTGTATAGTTGAACGCGCTAATCTCAGGAACTTCTGATTCAAATTGAAAAAACCTTTTTGTGTTAGATAGTTCATTTATCGAGGAAGGCTTTAGACTATATGGCATTACGCTACGACTAGTAGGAGCTGAGCATTAATCAAAATGTTGCAAAAACGGGAAAAAAATATTATGGTGAAACGTAGTTCGCGGGCACAGCTATTAACTCTTTAAAATCTCCTTCAAAATCATTTTTGCGAAAATACTTACAGAACCTTTTCTAAATTTTACAACTTTTAAGGCCTGAATATTTTTTTTTTTGAAAACGTGAAGAACGTGAAAGTGATTTTAGAAAAGGAAGTCACACATATCTGTGGAACGCGCAAGCGACAAACGCTGAAACTTTCCGACAAACTCTGACAAACTCTAGAATGTCTAGAGTTTGTCAGAGTTTGTCGGCATACTCAAACAATCTATTTTTCACAGTTTTTTTTGTGACCCAGCTCGGATTAGCCACACGCTACATCGAATGACCAAATGGCTATAAAACATGGTTACGCACATCTCCTGCAATACTAAGATACAGGAGTTTGTAATTGCTTTAAGCATGCCACGTTGATCGCGTTCATATCGCGTTCATCTACAACATGTTAAGTTGGAATAGTTTGGCATATTTGACGATGTATTTATGCAAGTTGCATGAATGTGGCAAGGCTTATTTTTTTAAAATGGCTTGTCGTAATGAAAAGTTCTTTTGAACATAGATAAATATGATTAAATAAATGTGAATGGCACTTGTTAGGCGTATCTCGTGCAAGTTAAGTTAAAGGACTTTCGCGTAACACGGCAGTGGTACCAAGACGTGGGCACTTACAATGAGCCATGTGTGAAACTTTAAAGTGACCCAAAGGGCAATGGAGTTTTCTCGCTTTAAAAAAATCTGAAATGATGTCATCCACAACAGAACTAAGGTCACTGATATAGCTGAATTGCGATCAGGAGTCGAGCGGCTGCCCAGTGCCGAGATACGCAGCGTTGGTACCCCCACATAATAATGAACTGATGACCTATAAACCTAATAAAAGTCACGGGTAGCCGCTGGCTGCGGGCAGCGTAGGGCAGATTTAGATATCTTCGGGGAAGCCTATGTCCAGATATAGATATCTCTTAGCTTATATGATGTTAAATATTCGATATTTTCTTTAAAAACTTACAGTAGGTAGCTACATTTTTCGTTGTAGTCAATAAGTGCATCTACGGTGTAGACATCTACGAGTACATAGCATTTTCATAGCAACTATGTAGCTTCTACGAAACACCGTAGCCACTACGGAGGGCCCCCCTAATGCAATGCGCGGTCCCCCAATGTAAAATATTAACATTTTGGCAACTTGGTAAAGAATAACATATTTTTCATTATCAGTGCGTACGCCAAACTTATCAGTGCGTGCCAGGAATGTTACAGGAATTATTACTCTCGTAGCCTCGTAGTCGTCTGGGCGGAAATCTCTATCTTACCTATTTCTGCCGTCAAGGAGCGGTGCTTGCATCACTGAGTTCCAATTTGAATTGTAAGACATGTAGTCAAATAATCTAAGTTATACAAATGGACAAATAACGTGTTGTTTGATAACTGGTTTCGAAACTGGTTATTAAACTTTGGTTACGAATGTGGACGAAGGGTGAATTTATATACTGTCTTATCAGTTGGCAACTTACATTCGGGTACTTGTAGGGGTTGAAGATATTAGAGGCTACCGGACGGTGTCCCATACGGCAGCCTGCATAATCGGTGGCACTCCCCCGTGGGAACTAGTGGCGCATGTCCTGGCGACAGCCTACCGTGTACGGGTGGAAGCGAGGGACGAGGCCCGTAGGTTGGCTCCGAGAGAGCGGGTCACAGCTCTAGAAGGGGCACGGGACGAGATGTTCCGCCAATGGCAGGCGAGCTTGGGTGAGCCGGCCTCTGGAACTCTCCGGAGGACCGTAGAGGCTCTGCTTCCTGTGCTAAAACCATGGGCGGAAAGGAAGCATGGGTCACTTACATACCATCTGGTGCAGATCATAAGCGGTCACGGTTGCTTTGACCCTTACCTGTACCGGATAGGACGTGAGCTGACCCCCCAGTGCCATCACTGTAACGCTGCTGAGGACTCAGCACAGCATACCCTCGAAGAGTGTGCTGCCTTTTCATCCCAGCGCAGCACACTGGTGTCGTGCTTCGGCCCCGATCAATCTCTCCCGTCTTTGATCTCGAGGATGGTCGGGAGTGAGGAAGCCTGGAACGCGATGAACTCTTTCTGTGTCGATGTCATGACACAGAAAGAGGTGGCAGAGCGCTCTAGGGAAGACGACCCACAGGCAGATCCATGCCGTCGCCGAAGGGTAGGACGAAGAAGGAGGCAATTTGTCCGCCTTCTCCCTCCTGACGGTGACCAGCGGGACCCGAGCCTGGGAAGCTCGAGCTCGTAGCGACACGTCCCTCCCCGGCTTGTCCTCCCCATCTGTTAGTGGGGAGGATGCGGCGGTGATGGACGTGCCCGCACCAGGGCTTATGTGATGGGTATCGTTGGGTTTTAGTCGGTAGGTCGCGGTCTCCTAATGGCACCTTGCCCCCAGTGGCCGCGGAGAGTCCGAGATAACCTCGCGCTGTCCCAAACGCGAGGTATGCATAACGCATTTCCCAACGTAAAAAAAAAAAAAGGTTTTAAGATATGTTAATCATACAGGAACCTCATGTATTATAGGCGACTGTAGCCACTTCCTATCAAGTGGGCAGCCAGCTTGTTTGTATTAAAAAAATACAATAATAATATAAAAATTTGTGCCAAACGAAATTGAAATCATTGTGCTCTGGAAATTCTAGGAACACTGAGATTATTTAATTATCATGTAAATTAAAATAAGAAACCAACTTATCAAACTTCACATTAATTAACGATTAAAAACTATTTAATGATCATTTTTAACAATCACCACCATGAGATTCCGTTGTAGTGGCGCTTTTATAACCATTACTTTGATAACCAAAAAAATGGCTTTCGAGATAAATCATAAATATTTGCCGCACTTCAAACGTTCGAAATCAAAGAGGCATCCATCTCATTAACTGATCCCGCAGGTAGCCGGGATGAGCGTCGGAACTGGGAATGATCAGCACAAAAGATTCTCTTCTCTCCAAGGAATAGACCGCCTTTCTGTGCGTTTGCTTTTGTTTATTCGGATGAGACTCAAACTTGTAGGGTGACCAAGAATCTATCAGTTTTGGGCTGCGTATTTTTTGTTTGCTCTTTGTATCAATACATGGCAAAAAAAAATTCAACTAATGAAACCTTCCTAAATATTTTTGAAATGTTTCACACTTTTCTATACGAGCAACGAATTATTATTTTTATGTATAATTAGTAATACTATAACCAACGATATTTACATAAAAAACTATTTAATTTTGTGATAGATAAATTAAAAATAAAACCATTTCACCTTAAAGTCGCATGCTTTGATAAAAACAAAAACGTGTGTGTATGTGTATGTGTGTGCTATGAAAGAATAAAATCAAAATGTATTATCATCGCCTTATCATCTCAGTTGCTACGTGGACTAATGGAATAAGAGGTGAAGTTTGCGTCATCTCCCACCACACTGGCCCGATGTGGATTCAATGGCAAGATTTTTCAAATTTTTGTGGTCACCCTACTGACAATCCATTGACGAAGCCGCCAAAGCCGCGCCGACTCGCATCCGGCGGCGGCTGCTTCCGCTGTACGCACCTTAATGAACTAAAAACTCTTTGAGGGTCTGCAACAATAACAGACGTCTTTTTCATCTTTGTAAGTGTGCTCTTGTTAGGTAACGACATTTATTAATATATTATATTTCTTTACAAAACAATCCGAACGTATGCAGAATGGCGAACTTATCATCAGACTCCGAAAAAAATGGGTTTTTGAATTCACATTGACATCAACTTGTTCTATACTGTAAGTTTATTTTTCTATTAGATACCATATCCGATTATAAATAGTATTGAGGTTCAAAATAGAAAATATCTAAAAGAATAGCTGTTAACGCCTGCTCATTTACACGTTTACTTTTGCTAGTGCGTCTCATCAGGCACTGAGCTACTGCACTTATAAATTAGTTACCCTCTACAAAATTGTCATTCACTTTCCATCTTTTTACGCTACGCGGTGAATTTTTGTAATTACTCAAAATTAAACTGAATTCCAATCAAAAAAAGAGTTTGATTCAAGCTCCACTGTGTCTACTAAAGACATAATTTGGCGACCGTGACAGGACATTAAGAAAAAACTGAAGATTAAGCTGCAATTGTTTTCAATTTATACATTCCGGAGAAAGGTTACAAAGGTCATCACTAAAGGACTTGTTATAACCCTGGTATTCAAATTTTATGATTGGAGACGTTTGTGGTGATCAACTAAGTTGCAAAATTTTGGAGAAGAAGATATTGAGGCAATATTATTTGGAGTTAACAAGGCCGGGCAGTGACGTAGCAAAAACTTCACCTCGCAGCATTGTCTACCAGATAAGTGCCCTAATTTTCCATCCCACATCTTCCACAATCTACTAAACTATATTTAACACTAATATTGTCGCATTTTAACCTCAAATTCCGTAAAATTTCACTTCGCTTGTGCAGTAATTTTTTTTTATTTATTACCCGTACAATCGTAACTTATAACAAAAATTGATATAAATCCAAAGATATTTTCATTTTTTATTATTAATTGAGTAATCCTTTCGTAAAATCATATAATTAAATTAATATTTGCATCATATAAAGTGTTTCGAATCAGTTTTTAACGATATTTCTTGGCCAAGACGTTCTTGGCCGAAAATTTCCAGTGCATTGCAAAAATCATCCTTACTCGGTGTTTTGGAGCTGGTGGGTACTACCATCACGTCGATCCTGAGTTGCCGCCGATTGAGGAGCGTGAGCTTAAATAATTTTTTTATAATATTTTTAAACGTTTATACGGCTTGCTTTGAGATTTTATATTTTAGATAATACATTTCATATTGGTATAAGGTAAAGGCTTCTTATAGTATAATAAGGAAATATTAAGTGAATACCTACTTATTTATTTATTGATTGAGCTAAAAAGGTCTTAATAATTTACATCAAAAATGGCAAATAAACAAGAAAATATGGATTTGACTACCAATATGAAAATGCTAATTACTAGGCGTAGTTCTATTAAAGGCCAAATAACCAAATTTAAAAATTATTTGGACAAGGTCACAAAGCAGCCACAACTATCAACTGTTGAATTTGCTGAGTTGACATTAAAACTGAGCAGGTTTGAGAGTTTGTCGTCAAAATTTGATGAGTTGCAGACTCAGATTGAATTATTAAATTCTGATAATTTGGAAAGCGAAATCGACGATCGCGATAGCATTGAGCAAGATTTTATTTTGTGTACTGCAATTGCAACCAGCTTAATTGAATCTCAAAATGAAATAAAAACTTTTGAAAAGGATCGAAAACGGCGAGAGTCTTTATATCAGGAAGCTCAATGTTCTTTCGATCAAGGCGACATAGGTGTGAAATTGCCACAAATTCACATCGCAAAGTTCGATGGGTCATTCTTTCGGTGGCTCGAATTTCGTGACACATTTTCTAATTTAATTCATAACAACGCTCGCATCCCTTCTATACAAAAATTTCATTATCTATTATCTTATCTTGAGGGCGAGGCAGCACGCATAGTTTCGAATATTGAAATTTCTTCTAATAATTATATAAATGCTTGGAAATTACTTTATGACAGATATAATAACAAAAAATTATTAATAAATTATCACCTAAAATCGCTTTTTAATATTCAACAATCGAATAGAGAATCTGAGGCTTTTTTAGATCATGTGACAAAAAATCTTCGCGCTCTTTCCAACCTTGGTCAACCGACCGACCATTGGGACACTTTAATAATTTTTATGTTAACATCGAAGCTTGATAATATTACTGCCATGAAGTGGGAAGAGTGTCGCAACAGCCTCGACGATATACCAACTTTAGAACAGTTTAATAAATTTTTAATCGATCGTGCACATGTTCTCGAATCTATAAATCGTAACAAGTTCGATAGTAATTTTAGTTTTCAACAAAATAAAAAACATATGCCTTATTCTAATAATAAACAAAATGTAACAAAATTACTTACCACAATTACTCATGATAAAGATGCAGTTTTTTTGTGTGTAATTTGCAATAAAAATCATAGAATTTATGATTGCTTAGTTTTTAAATCAAAAAGTCACAAAGATAAATTATCTGACATTGCTAAATACAAATTATGTTCTAATTGCTTAAGACAAGGGCATCCTGTTAGTGAATGCCGTATGGGTCCCTGTAGGGTGTGCAAAAAACGCCATAATACACTCCTACATGACAGTCCTCTTAACACCAATGTCAATACTGTCGAAATTACCGAATCAGAGTCATTAGTCAATTTTTCCAAAGAAATTAATAGCCAAATTATTTTGTCAACTGCCCTAATTAGTGTAGTGAATCCGGTAACTAAAGAGGCGATTCAAGTGCGCGCCTTACTGGATTCAGGCAGTCAGTCTACTTTCATTAGCAAATCTTTACAACAAAAATTATCCCTAAATACAATTTCAATTTCACTTAATGTACTGGGAATCAGTAATTGTCATGCAAGCACAGTCAACGAAAGCTGTGTCGTGCAGTTGCGTTCCCGATTCCAAAACAATAGTTTTAATACAACAGTTTCATGTTTTGTGTTGGATGTACTCACGGGTATACTACCCACCTCACAACTAGACAAAATTCAGTTGAATATACCTAAACATATTCAATTACAATTAGCTGATCCTTATTTTGACCGACCGGCACCAATCGATATGTTAATCGGAGCCGATTGTTTTTTGGGACATCATCCGATCCGACGAAAAATCGTTAGGTGTAAACAATCCAGTTTTACATAATTCTCTATTAGGTTGGTTAATCGGGGGTAAAATAAATAAGCAATATTTAAACAAAAAATCAATAAATTTTAATACAAAAAATACGTCAATAAATAATATTTCAAAAAATTCATTCAAATTGCACAATATTATCATGCCAGGATTTAGCTAAAGAATCTCAAATTGAAATATTGCTTCCAAAGTTCTGGGAACTAGAAAAGCTCCCCAAAAAAATAATTTTATCTAAAAGTGATGAAATATGTGAAGACCATTACTCCACAAACACTATACGTTTAACAAGCGGTAGGTTTTGTGTGAGATTGTCTTTACGGGATTCTCCCGATTGTTTGGGCGATTCATATTCACTTGCTAAAAAGAGATTTCTAAACTTAGAAAAAAGGTTTAAAAAAAATCCTAATTTAAAATCGCAATATGTACAGTTTATGACAGAATATAAATCATTAGGCCATTTATCTGAGTCGAGCGTTGATATACCAAATCCTTCTTATTTTTTATGTCATCACGCCGTCTTCAAAGATTCCAGTGAGTCAACCAAGATTCGAGTGGTGTTTGACGGTTCCGCTCCAACGTCTTCAGGTTACTCGCTTAACGACTTGCAGATGGTAGGTCCTAACATACAAAACAGTCTATTTGCTATTTTAATAAGGGCTAGACAAGGTAAATTTTTACTTACTGGTGACGTAGAAAAAATGTACCACCAGGTCGATGTTCATCCAGATGATCGAAACTTACAACTCATTTTGTGGCGGGAAAATGAAAATGAGCCTCTCAAAACAATGCGTCTCAACACTGTTACATATGGCACAGCCAGCGCAAGTTATTTAAGCACTCGAAGTTTGTGGCAAATTGGCGAGGAAGCAAATAGCAATTTTATAAAAACAATAATACAAAATGATTTTTTTGTAGACGATCTCATAACCGCCACAAACGACGAATGTGAGTTAATTTATATAAAAAATTCTGTGAGTGCTGAATTGAATAAAGCTTGTTTTAATTTAAGAAAATTCAAAACTAATTCAAAATCACTTTTTAAGGATTGCACTGATACACAAGATAATTTAATTGTTAGCGTGTCCTCGAGCACCCTCGGTCTTGGTTGGAGTCCAAACAATGATACTCTTCATTTCCCAATTAATTGTCCTTCTGAAACAAACAATATTACGAAAAGATATATAATGTCTAATTCTTTCAAAATATTCGACCCCTTAGGTCTTTTAAGTCCATGTATAATGCAACCCAAATTAATGTTACAGAGACTGTGGCAAAACAAAATTGATTGGGATGAAGCTGTTCCCAGTGATATTACTGAGCCATGGAATACCTTTACTAAAGATATCCCTTATCTGGCTTCTCTTCATATTCCAAGATATGTACTCTGTGACTCACCAGTATTCATCGAACTTCATTCTTTTAGTGATTCTTCCGAAGTCGGCTATGGAGCATGCATTTACCTCAGGTCAGTTGATGGTCACGGTAAAGTGACTGTTAATTTATTGTGTTCTAAATCTAAAGTTGCGCCCCTAAAGTTTACTTCTATACCACGTTTGGAGCTCTGCGCAGCCTTACTCGCTGCTCGTTTAAGTAAGACATTTTTAGAATCCGTTCGTTATACACCTGATCGAATTTTTCACTGGTGTGACTCGACAGTTGTTCTAGGATGGTTGTCAAGTAATTCTACAAAATTAAAAACTTTTGTGGCCAATAGAGTTGGTGAAATATTGGAAACAACCAACACTTCATCGTGGAGATACATACCCACTGCTGAGAATCCCGCAGATCTGATTTCTCGAAGTGTCAAACCAAGTCAGCTAGTCAGTAATAAATTATGGTGGCATGGTCCCCAATTTTTACAAAATGAAGAGCTCACGTGGCCCACCTTAAATAAAAATCCGTCGTTAGATGATTTGCCTGAAATAAAGAAAACAAAAATATTAACTGAGAGAACGACAGAGTATGTTGAAAATATTAATGTATTTAACACCTATTGTACCATATTCTGGCAAATAAATAATGATTGATTGATTGATTAACTGCAGTAATTAATGAATCCATAATTGACTTTACAAGATTTTCGAAATTAAATAGATTAATAAGAACGTTGTGTTACGTAAAACGCTTTATTTTTAATGTTAAAAATTAAAATAGTAAAATAAAGGGAATTTTAACACTTGAAGAACTTAATGAATCTTTTACTTACCTTTGTTCCATTGCCCAACAGCAAACATTTTCAAAAGAATATAGGGATTTATCAAATGATATTGCATTGAATTCGAAGAGTAAGATTTTATCTCTTTCTCCATTTATTGATAAAAATAATGTTATTAGAGTTGGTGGTAGAATCGAGGCTTCGCCTTACTCTTACGAAAAGAAGCATCCTATTTTGTTAGACTCGTCCCATCATCTATGCAAATTAATTTTTGAACATGAGCATATACGCAACCTACATGCTGGCCCTCAATTGTTATTAGCCAGTGTTCGCAAAACAGTATGGCCTCTTAATGGTAGACGTCTCGCCAGACGTGTAGTCAAAAACTGTGTGCGCTGCCGTCGTGCTCAAGGTAAAGTACTTAACCCTAAAATGGGTGATTTACCAGCTCAAAGAGTAACCTTAGATTTTCCATTCAGTTCTGTGGGCATAGATTATGCGGGTCCATTTTTTATTTTAAATAGAAAGGGTCGCGGTGCTAAATTAACGAAATGTTACCTATGTATATTCGTTTGCTTGCGTTTTAAGTGCGTTCAACTTGAAGCTGTAAGCGATTTATCTAAAGAAGCCTTTATAATGACCTTGCGTAGATTTGTGTCGCGTCGTGGGCTACCGATAGAACTATTTTCAGATAACGGTAGAAATTTTGTTGCCGCTTCTAAAGAATTGAGCGAGTTTTTAAAAAATAATTCTGAGTCACTTTCTGAGTTTGCAGCTCAGAATGCATTTAAATTCATTTTTATACCTTCTTACGCTCCTCATTTCGGCGGCATTTGGGAGGCTGGTGTTAAGTCAGCCAAGTATCATATCAAACGCGTTATGGGTAATTCACACCTGACATTTGAGGAAATTTTAACTTTATTTGCACAAGTGGAATCCGTCCTCAACAGTCGACCCTTGTGTCCTCTATCCTCATCGCCCGACGATTTCCTGTTCCTTACTCCTGGGCACTTTTTGATCGGAAGACCGCTCAATGCATTGCCATCATCCACTTTGGATCACAAGAGTCCAAATAATTTATCTCGCTTCGAACGCCTAGAGCAGATATACCAACATTTCTGGCAAAGATGGCAAAAAGAATACATTGGTGAACTACAACTGCGAACTAAGTGGAAGAAAAACACATCTAGAATAAGAATTGGAGACTTAGTACTTCTTAAAGAAGAGTCGCTACCACCCCTGTGTTGGCGGGTTGGCCGAGTAATCAGATTGTTTCCTGGACCAGACAATGTTACGAGAGTTGCTGATGTCAAGACTTCCAAAGGATGTTATCGACGCCCTCTCGTCCGTTTATGTCCCCTACTCCCAGAAGAGAGCCAAGACAAATAACCAGTTGAAGAACTGACGTCTTCAACGGCGGGGAAGTTATGTTAACGCCTGCTCATTTACACGTTTACTTTTGCTAGTGCGTCTCATCAGGCACTGAGCTACTGCACTTATAAATTAGTTACCCTCTACAAAATTGTCATTCACTTTTCATCTTTTTACGCTACGACACGTACGCGGTGAATTATTGTAATTACTCAAAATTAAACTGAATTCCAACCAAAAAAGAGTTTGATTCAAGCTCCACTGTGTCTACTAAAGACAATAGCTGTGCCCGCGAACTACAATTCGCTTTAACGGGAGACTCTGTACCAGGGTCGTCTAGATGGGTACCTCCGTCTTACCTATTTCTGCCGCAAAGCAGTAATGCTTGCATTGCTGTCTTCCGGTTTGAAGGGTAAGATATGGCAGTAAAATTACTGGGTACCGTGACTATCTGATGTCACAAGTTGACAACGTAGGCTGTGGCTCTTGTGGGAGTTGCAGCTTTGCTGCGAATCTCACAGGAGCCGCATGTATTATAGGTGACTGTTACCACTTACCATCAGGTAGGCAGTTTGCTTGTTTGCCAACTTATCGTAATAAAAAGACATAAAACTCAACACTGTAGTTTCCTTATTTTTTGGATGAGGATTTCTCAGCTTCCTGTGAGAAATTTGAAAAATCCTTCCTTAGTGGGGCCTACATAAGCCCCTGTACCGAATTTCATACTTCTAGCTCCAGTAGTTTGGGCTCTACGTTGACACCTCAGTCAGTCACCACTCCTTTACAAATACAGATGAAATATCATCATCATCATTATTTCAGCCAAGAAACGCCCACTGTTGGACATAGGCCTCCCCCAGGGATCTCCAAACTGACCAGTCATGCGCCGCCCACAGCCAGCGGCGTCCCGCGAACTTTATAAGAGGCACCAGGGGGCCTACCAACGCATCTCCCGGTACGCGGCCGCCACTCGAGGACCTTTCCGCCCCAACGGCCATCAGTCCTGCGAGCTATGTGTCCTGCCCACTGCCACTTAAGGTTTGCAATTCTTTGGGCTATGTCGGTGACTCTAGTTCTTCAACGGATCTCTTCATTTCTAATGCGATCGCGTAGAGATAGCCCTCTCCATTGCCCTTTGAGTGACATTAAGCCTTCTGATGAGACACATTGTAAACGGCCACGTCTCAGTTCTGTACGCCATCACTGGCAACACGCACGAATTGAAGACTATCGTCTTAAGACACTCACAAGATGGAATCTATATATTGATAATCGCACCTTTCATTGCGTATGGATCTGATATTGGGTAATAAAGGGAAAGGTTGAAAGAAGAGATCACGTGGTGGAGATGAGAGTTTTAAGACTAATTAATACGTAGTGAGACTAGAATGAAAAAGATTAGGAATGAATATATGAATAAGAGGAAGTTTGAAAGAAGCACCAGTGACAGAGAAGATAAGAAGTAATAGGTTAGCGCAGCATGGACCAGCTGCCCTGGATGGAGCTGCCAGGTGGGATGAGAGTCGCATTATCAGAAGAGTTACGAAGATAAATGTAAACGGATATAAGGGAAAATTAAGGCCTAAGGAAATATGGATGGATTGCGTGAAGGGTATGCATGCGAAGCGTGTCGGTACTCAGATGACGTCTGATAGAAATCAATAGAAGGAGAAAACGTGTTACGCTTACCACACTTAAGAGTAGGGGTAAGAGCAGCCTTAAGATTTAAGCATACTTCGCCAGATTACTCGCTCATATTGGACCTTTGCATCTATTTATCTTGGGCACAATGGTACCATGTAGGTAATGACAATAACGACATTTATTATTAGGTGAGATAAAGGCCAAGAGTTTAAGTCTTTAATGTTGTTTAATGTCAGTACAATCATTCCACTATGCAATCACTCCTCAAATTTATGCCTTCGTGAAGTAAAAAAAAAACATTTTGAAACTTAAAAGATTTGTTACCGCTATTCAAGTTTGCGTTAAATCGCCTCAGTGGTCACGTGACGAGTTCAACAAAAATTGCCTTAAGGGCTGATCTGCGTATCGCTCACTGGAGACTCTATTAACATAGCAAAAGAGTTGAATCTGTCTTGTTTAAAGGCTCACTGCAATTCTCGCTCCTGTTGGCTCCTCAACAGATAAAATGATGATTACATTTCAACCTCTAGTACAGTTGGATAAGGTTCATTTTGTAATAATCCTATTGGAAAGATGGTAGACATATTTCAGTCTGCGTAGCTCTCTGAGTTGATAACGATATACCTTGTTACGTTCAGCTTTTATCAAATGTAAGTTAACTGGGAGATTTTATTTTATTGTGGTTCCGTTCCGTATTGTGCTGGTAAATTCAATGCGCTTTTACGTGGCTTTCATAACAAAAATCTTTTTCTCGTTAAATATTCCGCTTCTTTCGGCATAGTATTCCAATATTTCAATTTGCAGAACAGTTCAATTTATTTTTTCACTTGAATGATATTATTTGGTTTGTCTTTGTCTGTGGTCGCAGTCTTTTCTCTCTGTGTGTGATTTTTCAATCTTATTAATGTTTTTACTCAAATTTTGCATCTTTGTCGATAGCCCTTAATAATCTTCCCTTTTTAGGGCTCCGTAGTAAACAAGGAACCCTTATAGTTTCGCCATGTTTGTCTGTCTGTCCGCGGTTTTAATCAGAGACTATTAGTACTATAAAGCTGTAATTTGGTATGGGTATGTATATTAATCAAGCCAAAAAAGTGGTAGAAAAAAAAATTACTGGAGGGAGACCCTGTACCAAGGGTCGTCTGCTTAGGTACCTCCGTCTTACCTATTTCTGCCGCAAAGCAGCAGTGCTTGCATTGCTGTGTTCCGACTTGAAGGGTAAGATATGGCAGTGAAATTACTGGGTACTGTGACTTTACATCTGGTGTCACAAGTTGGCAACGTACACTGTGGTTCTTGTGGGGGTTGCAGTTTTGCTGCGAATCTCACAGGAGCTACATGTATTATAGGCGACTGTTACCATTTACCATCAGGTGGGCAGTTTGCTTGTTTGCCAAATTTCTGCAATAAAAAAATAATTGAAATAAAATTTTTTAGGGTTGCTCCCATACAAGTAAAGTGGGAGTAATTTTTTTTTTTCTCGACTAACCCATCATGTGTGGTATTGTTGAATAGGTCTTTAAAAAATAATGTAGTAAGCTTTAGAACACTGTCTTTCGATTTAGGGATCCGTTTCTGAAATATTGCAAATTTTTGTTAGAGGTAAGTGCCCCCCCCCCCCCCTTCTATCTGCTAAACGGTTATATGTGGACACGTGAAAAAAATTACAACAGTAATAACGAAGTTTGAAGTACAAACTAAAAAGTTATAGACGACCAACTTAAAAAATGTACTCGGAAAAATAAAATTTCATTGAAAATTTGTACTGAATATAAATTTACGAACCACGTGAAGTTAAGGAAATATAAAATCATTGCAGCTTTAATAATAATAATGCCTAATTTAATAGCAACGTGTTGTGAGGTGTGAGTGTGAACTCAAAGTTGGCATTTGCAACTACGGAACCCTACACTGCGCGTGGCCCGACACACACTTGGCCGGTTTTTCTGAAAAGTATCTTAATTTGAACATTTTAATTATTCCGTTGCTACGTTGCAGTTCGTTGCAGGAATTCACAGGTATTGTGAGACCGACGTCTCCAGTGGCGATGTCACTGATTGATGGAGTATGTAAAACTCAGAGGATTTGCAATAAAATACCGAAGAAACTGTATAATAAACTATATAATTAAATTCACAATATCTCTTATTTTCTTAGTGTTTTTTTCAAAAGTAACTTAGCAACCATGATAAATCAAAAGATGACAACTTCTATTATGTTAAGTTTAATACACCAATATCGGATACAAAAAGGTTTTGTAACATCGTCCCCACCGTTGCAATGCGAAGACATCGCAACTAATCACTACAATTGTTAATGAAAACGATTAGGTAATGTTACGATGCGACCTGAACGCGTCATTTTTGGCTTAGGGTAAGCGTCAAGCTCAGGGTTAAGGTCAAGTTTAGTGGGTATGTTAATGTCAGCACGTTGTTGTTCAGCGTCAGTATCTCTGGACAAAGTTTCAGTTGCACTAATTTCCAACGGGTAAAGTTTTTGAACTGGCCTGACCTTTTCACCGCTTGCTGTTTTCACTCTTGCTACTCGACAAACGCCATCAACGCTATCGAAAACTTTTACAACAAGACCCAACGGCCAACAAATACGTTTGCCTTCGTTCTCCACTAAAACTATGTCACCAACATTTAGACCGTCTGACACAGCTCTACCCTTTTGCACTAAAGTCGACAAGTACTCGTTACGAAACCGTTGCTGCAAATCTTCCCTTAACTTTTGTAGATATTTGAAACGAAGATTCAAACCCTTGCCATCCACATAATCTAAATCTAATACCTCACTCGAAGATAGTGGCTGAATAAACATGGCTGGAGTCAACGGCTTTAAATTTTCTGTATCCCCTGTGACATAAGTTAGTGGCCTTTGGTTCATGACAGCTTCAACATCGCCTAGTACCGTTTCCAGTTCAACATAGCTAAGGGAGGCTCTTCCCAGTATTCGCCGAAGTATGTCTTTCATAATGCCGATCAACCGCTCCCACCATCCTCCCCACCAGGGAGCACCGGGAGGTATAAACCGCCATTTAATTTTGAGTAGAGTCGACTGAACCATCAACTCTTCATAGTTAACGGTGTTAAGTTTATTCCGAGTTCCAACAAAATTGGTACCGTTATCTGTGTATATGACCTTGACTCGTCCTCGTCTGGCAATAAATCTTCTCAATGCCATCGTAAATGTATCAGTTGCAAGTGATGTTACTAGCTCGAGGTGCACTGCCCGATAAACGGCACAGGTAAACAATACGACCCAAACCTTTTGGCCACATCTCAAGAACAAAGGACCAGCGAGATCGATCCCTGTCACCTCAAATGCTTTTCCCCTTTTGATACGATCCAAGGGTAGACATACAGGTGGAGTCTGGCAGGATTTTACCCTATATCGGTTGCATTTTATACAACCGTTAACTACCTTTTTTGCGAGTCTCCTGATACCGACGATCCAGAATACTTCTCTGACATTCGCAATTAATGTTTGAACGCCTGCATGTTGAAGACATTTGTGTCTTTCTTCCAATAGCCATCGCACCATAAGCTCATCCCCAGGTAAAAGAATAGGGCATTTATATTCCATATTATGTTCATCACTTCTCTCTAGTTTTGTTTTTAGCCGTAATATTCCATCATCATCTTGAAACAGTAGTAATTTTGAATTCTTCAACAGCCTGGAATAATTTTTTTCTTGAATTAGTTTTATCAATACCTTTTCTGCGTACTCAACTTCATCATATGACAATTCCGAACTATACGTTGTAAATCTTTTCCTAAATCTTAACATCCAACATAATGTTCTCACTACTCTAGTGTATGATGAAAAGTAATTAAGTCTATCTAAGAAACATTCTTCGGTAGCTAAGAGTGTGTTAACTGGAGTCTTTTTTAATTCTGAATTTACTGTTGTACTATCAATGGTAAAATCAGTAGCGGGCCAGCAATCGGGGTCTAGTGCCAGCCATGATGGCCTTTCCCACCATCGCGATTCTAGTAGAGCCTTGGCATTTACACCCCTCGATGGTAAATCGGTGGGGTTCAAGTGTCCCGGTACATGATTCCATTGCTCCACCGTACTGTTATTTTTTATTTCACGAATCCTGTTCGAAACAAAGACACTCCAATCACCGCATCCCTTGATCCAACTTAGCGTCACACTTGAATCGGTCCAGAAATAAGTCTTACTTTCTTTAATACCTAATGCTTCACTTGCGTGCTTGTATAGAGGACTCCCCATCACCGCAGCTATTAACTCCAGCCTTGGAATTGTAATTACCTTTACAGGAGTAACTCGTGCTTTAGCGAGGACTAGGCACTAGACTTTCACATTTTTGCCATATTGTGAACGTAGAAAGACGCACGCAGCGTATGCTTGTCGACTAGCGTCACAAAAAACGTGTATTGTATTGTCGCACTCAGCTATGCTGGCGCTAGTTAGTCGTCGTGGTATTTTTACTTCACTCATGACATGTATAACATTTAACCAGCTTTTAAAATCAGCAGCTATATCTGCTGGCAATTCATCATCCCAGGATAGTCTTCTCACCCAAGACTTTTGAATCAACACTTTTGGAATTATTGTTGTTGGACAAAATAGTCCCAACGGGTCAAATATTTTTTGTGTAGTTGAAAGGATATTCCGTCTTGTTAGTTTTCCTTCTAAGCCCTTAAGAGAACTAATGTTGCAACTCAAAGTATCATCTACAGTGTCCCAAACTATCCCCAACACTGAAATTGTTCTTGTAGAATTATCAATCCTTTCTGGTCCCGTAACCCAGCATCTCAAGCCAAACATTCCATTTCTCATAAGTTCTCTTGATTCCGTTATAAATTTATTCATGGCTTCAATAGAATCAACGCTTGTAACACAATTGTCCACATAATACGACTTCTTCAGTTTCATAGCCGTGTCACCCAACATTGCTGGACAGTTGTCTAAATGGTATGCTATTGTTGCTGACAAGTGAAACGGACTGGATGTAACTCCAAAAACGACTCTCTTATGGCGGTAAGTAATAAGTTCCTTGTTTTCTGAAAGAGGGTCTGACCACCAAAGAAACTTTAGGAATTTACGATCATCTGGTCTAAGTGCGATCTGTAAAAAGGCTTTCGCTATGTCAGCTGTTATGCCTATAGCTCCCTTTCTAAAGTCGATGAGGAGTTGTGGTATTAACTCTAGAAGGTTGGCCCCCTTTTCTAAGCACGCGTTAAGGGATATGCCATGTTTGTCTCGCGCTGACGCATCAAAAACGGGTCTTACGTTTGTTGTCATACTACTTTCTTTTATCACGGCATGATGCGGGAGATAATGCCCTGAAATGCCTAAGGTTGGGGCTTTTTCTATGATCTCCATATCAATCCATTCTTGAAAAACAACATGATATTGTTCAATTTTACCTAACTGTGCAAGTCTTTTTGTGGTAGAATCAAGCCGTTTACGCGCTAGATCGTAATTAGTTTGAGGACGTGGAATGTCACGCCATGGTAAACTTACCTCATACCTTCCCTCGTCGTTAACTTTGATAGAGCGTTTGAAAGACTCCAATATTTGTTGCTCATACTTCGCCTTTGAACATTGCTCTGCGGGGTCGGTAATGCCAATAGCTTCTAAACTCCACAAATCTGTAATTTCAATTTTAGACGTACACAAAAGCATATTAATATTGTTACATGACCCTACAGTCACCCCTTGTATAGTCCAACCTAAATTTGTCTTAACAGCCGTTAAATTATTTTGTAATTGTACAACGTCTCCAGTCATTAAAAGTCCACAATAGTCGGCACCTATTAGAAGTGAAATGTCATTTAAGCAGTCGTCTGTCGCCTCAGTGAGTACAATACCTTTTTGTTTTAAAGTCGAAATAAGACATTTTGGAACCTTTGGAATATAACCACAAATCATATCTTCTTCTATAGCCATTATCTCCGTAGTAAATTTCTTATCGGTGCTTCTTACATTTATAGCGTATATCAAATGTTCTTTAGTTTCTGTTCTTGAGCCACCAAATACACCATGACACATTTCTTCCTTACCGATAGGCTTTAATGCTTACTTGTTGGCGGCTTCTTTTTTTATAAAAGATCTTTGTGCACCACTATCGATAAGCGCTCTGACTGTTATCTTTTTCCTATCGTTAAATAACTCCACTAGTATGGTCTGCAACAAAGTCTCATTTTCTTTTTTACACATCAAAACTTCTTGGTTTTTTTCCGACGATGACGTGCCTGCAGTGTTGCTTTCCGAGTCCTTTGACAGTTTTGTGCACATTAAAGTAAGATGTCTTTTTTTGCAGTACAAACACTTGGGGAAGCTTTTGCATCTCTTAGACCAGTGGCCAACTTTCAGACAAATAAGGCAACCCTTTTTCTTCTTTACTAGATCTATTCTCTCTTCAATAGACATTTTTGCAGCGTTGTAGCATTCAGAACTGGGATGTGACACTTTATCGCACCAGATACAATTTCCGTTTGCCTTCTCAGTCTTCTGACTGCTGGCTTTTGCACCTGATGTTGAAGCTGCGGTTGCTATGAAGGCCATTGTGGGTGATCTCGTCTCCATAATACCCATACCAGCGACACCAGTACGCGCTATTTCTATTCGCTCTTCAGACTCAACCTCTTTTCTGAGGAATAGTAGTAGTTTGGTAAGTTCATCGATAGACTGATCCTCCATGAGTCGGTTCCTGTTCCACGCTCGTAATGTCTCTTCTGCAAGAGCCGACTCCACCATAGGGAACAACATGGCGGCATATTTGTCCTTTGTAACGCCCAGGGTGTCTAAGGCCTGCAAATGTGTCTGAAGTTTATCATAAAGTGCTCTTATATCTAGGCTTTGACCTTTTGCTTGGGTGAGTACTAGATTTTGGAGCCCTCGTACATAGCATTCTATTAACAGTTCATCCCTGGCAAATCTGGTTTTCAATGCATCTATAGCCTTATGATAGTTATCGCCACAAGGAGGATAACTTTCGATTAGTTGCTTTGCGCTGGAATTGGGACACATAGATTGGAGCAAGTATTGAAATTTATCATCGTCATCAAGTGACTTGTCTTCGTGAATTTTTCGGAACTGCCCCCAGAATTGTAACCAGTTCTTCAAATTGCCGTCGAACTTAGGTAATTCCAATCTAGGTAAAGTAAATCGTCGTTGACTATCGCTTCCATCTCCATTCTCTGAGCCGTGCTGGTTATTATTTCTTTTAGTCGTACTCAAAGATAATTCTGATTTCATATCTAAGTCACGTTTTAATTTTTCAAAACAAGTTCTAAGAGTGACATACCTTTTTCTGTATTGACTGTACCTGTCTTGGTCAGCTTCATAGGCAGCCTCATCAAATTCATCTTGTTCTAGCCAGATATTGCGTAATATTTCTTCAGTTTCGAATAACGAATCTGCGGTCTCCATAAAATTTGCGAAATGTACTTCTGTATTTAAAATATCACTATTATCGTCGATACATTTCTGCAGTTCATCTGCCGCCATCGTAAATTCTCTACGTTTCTGTTTCCTCTTTCTGCTTTGTACTTCCATCTTTTATTCTCGCTCAGATTCGATTAAGGTAAATTATATATACCTTGAAACTCACGGTCGCCACGATGTCACTGATTGATGGAGTATGTAAAACTCAGAGGATTTGCAATAAAATACCGAAGAAACTGTATAATAAACTATATAATTAAATTCACAATATCTCTTATTTTCTTAGTGTTTTTTTCAAAAGTAACTTAGCAACCATGATAAATCAAAAGATGACAACTTCTATTATGTTAAGTTTAATACACCAATATCGGATACAAAAAAGTTTTGTAACAGGCGGGTTTCAAATAAAATTAAAAATCTATTTTTATTCTATTATAGCTCCAAAAGGTAGGCTATAAGTTGAATCTTCTTTGAAAAACATTATTGTCTCCTGTGTGGGGGAACTTCCCTCTCTTCCAAAACATTATTATTTTTAATATTTTTTTGTATCAGGGTTCAGGCCATCTTAGACCACGCTAGTCCAGTGCATCCGAATCTAGTCCGTTGCTGTCCAGCTGCTTCACGTACATACAGCTGAGGTTGGCTCGAGAACCGTAAGGGAAAGTCAGGAGTTCAGGGCTCCCTAGGGCGCTTGCGCACTTATACGTATGCGGTTAGTATTTGATTTGTGTTCTTTTTGATCCGGTTTGGCCGTCCTAGTGATTGTATGGACGCGTGCGCACGCATACGTATTCGGTTCGTGTTCGGTTCGTAAATTCTCACTTCGAGTCGTTTTTAGGTGTGCATCAGGATGGCAGGTGTAAGTCAACAAATTAAAATTAACTATATTCAAGTAAGTTAATAGTGTCTATCGTTTATTTATATTATTTGATGAAGTTGTTAACAAATATGTATTTATAATGATTGCTTAATCGTTTTTTTTTTGCTATAAAATGACAATTTATACTGGAAAACATATGTTATAAGTGGAATGTTAAAACGCCTACAGCTTATTCAAATATCAATTAATTAAGCTGGAACTTTTACTCGTAATTCCTTTCCCATATAACAAACTTTCCTTAGTCCTAGATCTGCACTCTTTCCCTTATTGAATATGCTGTTTCATTCTTTTGTCCCAAGGTTGTTTGGAAGAGATTGCTTTTTAATTTGCGAAAGCCGGATTTTGTCTAAACTAAGTAAGTACTAAAATTATAATGTTTGATATCAAATAGTACCAAATGAGTACTAAATTGCGGTAGTAAAGTTTTTAAAAACAGGAAGTGGTCCCGTCATCTTGACGTTTATCGCACAACCGTCTCAAACACGAATCGAATACGGTTAAGTACGTAAGTGACGTAAATTTCCCGTTCGTTTTTTTTCACGTATCGAACACGAACCGAATACGTATAAGTGCGCAAGTGCCCTTACGCTGCTGTTTAGGAGACACTCAGCTAATTCTTTTAATTTTCTATTTTTCTTTCGCTACCTACCTTTTATCCCTTTTATGTTTATGATCAAATAATTAAAAGTTTCATTTTTCATGATTGTTGTCTGTTTCAACAGGATTATGTTACTAATCCCTCAACAAAGAATTTCGTTCATTTCCTTAATTAGGAAAAAGTAATATTAATTTACAATGTTTGCCTACGTATTTAACTTCTGTGCATAACGAAAATGATGTCTAAAAATAAGATTACATTAATTCTTGCTTTTATATTTTAACAGCAGTTACAGTTCATTAAATTAATTGACTAGACACCTATGGCTTCAGATATTGTGAGTTATTCAGATGTAACTTAGTAATTGATGAACGGTGGTCTATTTAAGTTAACTAAAGTGAAGTTAAGTAACAAACGACGCCAACATAACGTATGTAGCCCAAACACCCAGTGGACTATTGCTTTTTCAAGATGGTTTTTTGGCTTTATGGGCTGTTATTTATAGAACAAAATAAATAAATCTATCCTTATATATCCACTTACTAAATATGATTGCAAAAAGGCCACAGTTAAATGGTTTAAAAGATTAAATTATAATGAAACTTGTTAACAGTACCCTGCTAACACACTAACGCACAAAGACAAACACACACACACACACCTTTATTGTAGCTTCTCTACCTAGCATGCCTCCCAAATGTACGGTACGAGTATTACATACTCATTGCTTTATATAACTTCCAACCAGTCCGGTGTGGAGAGACTTTTTTTTCTTCGGGGGGAAATGCGTAATCGCACTGTACCCGCCGTGGGCTAGACGGCGGGCGTGTGTGGGGCTCTCCCGGCAGAGTGCCAGGCCTACCCACTAAAACCCCCCGTTTTAGTGGGTGGGTGTTCTCCCTGCCCTTATGGGCGCGCTAGGTAAGGCCCACACTGCGACTCCACTACCCACGCGCCCGGGCAAGCTCGACCAACTGGTTGGGGTATCGCCAAGGGGAGATTGCCCGAGAACACCAGGGCAATCCCCAGACGGAGGGCCTTACGGCAATCTGTTATACAGGTCTCCTAGTACAGTCGCCAGTCTCCCACATAGATGTTTCCTTCTGTGAGCTTAATAAATAACATTTAAGTAATTTGTTCTGTGTGAGAGAAGAAATAAAAATATTATTATTAGTTTATAGCATAAACTAAAAAAAATATATAAATAAGCTTACTATTAAATGTCAATAGGAATAAAATACTACCATACCACCTCGTGTGTTGAAAATGTGTTCAATTATGATTCAACAATGAATGTCACAATATCCATGTGCTGTCTAAAACACTTTTTTTGGTTGCAGTGCAGGCATATGATATATTATTATGTATATCACGGGATAAAACGTCAACAGACCTCTTTCCAAACAAATATCCGACATGATACATAATTCACCCAACAGCAAAATAAAAAAAATCATAGCCATTTTCCCATCGCGCTCGCAACTCACATTAACCATTCATAATCCATTCCATCACTCGAGAATTAACACTTCATTAGGTCAAGCCGCGGGCGGGAATCGAACCTTTCTCCGGGTTAATTAAACAGATTAAAGCACAAGCATGACCTAGTTGCACCCCACATGTTATTTTACTCCGAGGGTTCGCCGGGGGCAACGCGAATGATTTAAAAGAATAAACCTTATTAATTAAGGAAATATCGCTGGAGCCTGTTAATTGGACGGGCTCGGTTATGGTGTTTTTATTTACATCGACTATTGCGAGAGGCTTCGATCAGGATGCATGTCCGGGGTAAGAAATATAATATTTCGTATTAATGAATAAGCGTGTGGCGCCATAAAGATTGATGAAATAAGCGAAATACGAGAATTCCGTGTGAGATTTGAACTGACTATGGCTTAACAGATCACTGCTGTGCTGTTAAAGCTTATCGTAATAAAGCCCACATTTTCAACAGAATACCTTCCGAGATAAAAACTGAATCGAAATTTAACTCCTTTAGAACTAAACTGAACGCCTACCTAACTACGAAATGCTACACTTATTAGCGAATTTTTTGACGATAAATAAATGTAATGTAAATAAAATATAAATTATTTCCTAATAGCGCATAATAATTTATTGCTGCTTACTGATGACTTTTAATTCATGAAAATAATTTCTGAAGGGAAATAAAATTAAATTTACACTATACTTTGTGTAATGCGATTTAAATAAAATAATGTATGAAATTAATTACACTGCTTGATGGCCAACATCGTTGCATAAAAGATACTAACACCATAGACGAAGAATAATATAGACTGCCAATGTCATACAACTACAAGAAAGGTCCTATTCCCGCCTTATATCTAGATGGCGCTGACCTATAAGGTTGCTAACTTAAATTTTGTTGATAATTTATACTGAATCATGCCTGAAAATTAATAAAAAGTTGTTTTAATAATAGTAAATTACAAATAATTCTACAATATTCCGCCAGAACAATTTTAATCTTTATCGAAAAGTTTAATCCTATTACACGGTTTCTACGGTTTCGCGCTAGATGGCGAATACAATTAAGCACGGTGCGGTCAGTGCGGTGCTTAGATTGTTATAATACTTTTTTACTAGATGGCGCTTAATTTAATGGATAATGTTACATTCAATAATATTTTTTTTTTAAATTCTTTCTGTGTATATTATAGGAATTGTAAATGATATCTCATTACACAAATATTAAAAGAAGTAACAAAAAGTGTATTTTAAGCTGTAAAAAAAAGAAAAAATACACGCGGAGAAATTAACTTCGTTATACCCGATGCTCCGATACATTTTAATTCTATCTTGATTCTATGCACGGTAGGTACCTAAACTTTTAGGTGCTGAGTTGCAAGGCTTCTAGTCTTTTTTTGGAATGCGTTCGGATTTATGTGCCAATCGGTATTTTTAGAAGCGACCTACTTTTATTATTTTTGTCTAAATGATAAGTTGATGACATCTTTAAAAGACTTCATTTTTGTTGTTAATGATATTATGAGTTAAAACATTATTTCTTATATTTTTATTAAATGAGGCACATCAAAGATTGAAACAATTTTGCGTTCTTCACTATAGAAAAATATTTTACAAAAAATAAAAACCGACTTCAAAAACACTGAAAAGTCTACAAATAGGTACAGACAACATCACACTTCTATATTGAAGTCGGTATCAAACGATGATCCAGAAAGTCTTAAAATTTGTCACCGACTTCAATATAGAAATGTGATGTTGTCTGTAACTATTCTTATATGATTTTAAACTTTTCAGTGTTTGTGAAGTCGGTTTTTATTTTTTGTAAAATATTTTTTATTTTTAACTTTTTAGTGAATGAAATCTTTTTAGTGAAAAGAACCCTAAAATAATATAAAGGAAATTTGGGATTTCCCTCGATTTTCATGAGATCCCATCATCAGATCCTGACTTTAGTGATCTTGGGGCCACCCCAGGAGTATACCTACTCTATCGAATACAAAAGGAATTTTGAAAATCGGTCAAAACACGTTGGACACACCTAAAACTTTAAGGGATTCCCTCGATCTTTATGGAATTCAATCATCAGATCCTAACCATGGAACTACCCTTGGAGTATCCTCTATCGAATACAAAAATAATCATCAAAATCGGTTCATAAACGACGAAGTTATCCGCGAACAAACATAACAAAAGCATATATACGGTCGAATTGAGAAACCTCCTCCTTTTTAGGGTTCCGTAGTAAACAAGGAACCCTTATAGATTCGTCATGTCTGTCTGTCTGTCCGCGCTTTTACTCAGAAACTATTAGTACTAGAAAGCTGTAATTTTGTATGGGTAATGTATATTAATCATGCCAAAAAAGTGGTAGCAAAAAATATTGAAAAAAAAAATGTCCCAATTTAACCGACTAAACTGGTTATGATTAATATGAAAAATATTTAGGTATCTACTTATCTAGGCGACACTTATCCTGTTTATAATATAGGTTTAATTTGAAGTTAAAAAAAACAACGCATCGAAGAGCGAGACGCGATGCGTATGATTATTTTCTAGAAAATCTCAACTCAGCACCTAAAAGTTTAGGTACCTACCGTGCATAGAATCAAGATAGAATTAAAATCTTAGAATAATAACGCATAGAAGGATAGTCCGGTACTGAGCGCGATGATTAAAGTGAAGCAAAAATGACACCGCTGTGTGAAGTTGTTTACGCGCGACACACGCACACTACGATATGACGGGGCTGCCAGTGCGCGCCACCGAGGAGTTGTTTTCCCAAAATAAGAGAACTCATCTTGTGCTCATGTCCTCCTCCTTTTTAGGGTTCCGTAGTAAACAAGGAACCCTTATAGATTCGTCATGTCTGTCTGTCTGTCCGCGCTTTTACTCAGAAACTATTAGTACTAGAAAGCTGTAATTTTGTATGGGTAATGTATATTAATCATGCCAAAAGAGTGGTAGCAAAAAATATTTAAAAAAAATTTTTTTTTGGGGTGGCTACCATACATAGTATAGCGGGAGTAAAATTTTTTTCTCGACTAACCCATCGTGTGGGGCATTGCTGAATAGGTCTTTAAAAAAAATTTTCTTAGAGGTAAGTGTCCCCCCCTCTAACTGCTAAACGGTTATACACGATTATTTTTTTATCACCCTGGAAAATTTTAGGGACGCTTCAGGACACATCCATTATTATATAAAAAATAAAAAAATGAAATAAAAATTTAAAAAAATAGAAAGAAATTAGATAAATCTCTAAAATGCTGCTCTTAACTAGTGCAGCATTCTTTGAATTTTTTTGGGAAATTAATATAAAATTAAGTATGGGAGTTATTTTTTTATTCATAGGTAATTTAAATCATTCTAATACCATGTCGTGAAGCGTTCCTTAAATTTTCCAGGGTGATAAAAAAATAACCGTTTATATGGACACGTGAAAAAAATTACAACAGTAGTATATGTATACAAGGTTATTTTTTAGTTATGACAAAAATGTGTGCTTGTTCAGACAAGCAAACTGAACAACTTTCCCTATGGGACCAACTTCGAAATCGCAAAAAAAAATCTGCTGTTTCATACATTTAGGTTCAGTGAATGTTGAACATTTGTATGAAACAGCTGATTTTTTTTTGCGATTTGGATGCAATATACTCAAGATGTCTGCAAATACAAGTAGGAATGAAAAAAAAAAAAAGTTGATTCTACACCTGTTCGGAAATTGGGAGAGCCTTCTCGAGAAGAACAGGCAAGAAACTCGAAAGGTCTAAATTTTTTATCTCCTCTTTTAAATCGCCATTTACAATTTTGGTTTGTTACAGAGTCGTCAATTGGAAGCTGACCTCAAAGCAAAAGTTTGAGCTCAACTTCCATTACAAGAATAGAAACATTTTTGAAAACCTACGAGTCGTCCGTTTTACGTCGTGGGTGCCTATGAGCCAAATCCCCGAAACAAAACAGCGTCCCGACTGCGCGCGAGCGGACGATTCGAGCTCCTTTGATGCGGTCTCAAAAACCGACAAGAAGCAGTTCGCCTCTCGGCACGTTCGACCGCGGCAATGCTCGAGCTGCCGCGCGCGGTGATCCCGGCCACATAGCGCGCGGTCGCCGTGCGAGCCAATGTTCGAGGGTTTGCCGCGCATACTTTATACGCACCTTTATGTTGTTAATTTTATAGGCTTTATATTGAAAGTAATTGTATGGTTTTTATTGTATGGTGTTAAGACAACTATTCTGCCGAGTTTCTACCCCTAGAATGAAAAGTCATTTGAAACATAAAGTTACAATAAAAAACATCAGAAAACAATAAAAATCAATGTATTAGTAATAGGCTAGTTGACCCTTTTTTAAAGTAGGGCTTAAAATGTTCACAATTGTTGTATTAGACCATAGCACATGAATATTATTTTTTTCGATGGCTAATAAGTGCAAAAAATCTATTTTAAATTAAGATTTTCAATTTTGGATCGAAAACACGGTCAGCCATGATAGTCTGTTCATTATCTGTGGCAATGACGTCAGTCTTATAGTAAACAAAGCACGGGGGCGAAATAACCTCACAAAAACAATGCTTTCTATTAAATATCACAAAATATAGTAAAACTGTATATGGAACGGGACAATAGAACAGTAATATAGAAATACCTCTTCAAAGACTCCAGGAAATCTGTGGATTAGACGTACCCAGTGATATAGACATGCGAAATATTTGGTTAACACTCGCTTAAAGAAATCCTGTAACTATCTACTGAAACTCAAATGTATTTTTGCGAAAATCACATTAATGTAAGTACTATAACTGAATAACTCAATCTGTGTAGGTACTTCAGTTTCAACTTAAACAAAATAGAAGTTTTTAGGTTGTATGTAAAATCAAATCTGTATGTAAATTAATTAAATTTTTATCTTTCAGTTAGAATGAAAACTGACTGCAGCCGACCAACCAAATTTTAACTTGACCAGAAAACTGAGAGAAAACTTGACCATTTACGCCTTTTTGATTTAATCTAAGTTATACACTGACACTAGATGATGTTTCAAGGAAAAGAATATGTACTTATGTCCAATTGAATAATGATGTAATTGAATATTAATTAAAAAGTATGTAATACAAACAAAAATATCAAAGTTTCATAATGAATATATTTATCTAAACAAATTTACTTGAATTTACTGAGTATCTAATTAAAATTTGTTGCTTTCAGTGGTTACTTAATGAGAACTATTGTGTACTAACCTGTTCTCCTCTTGACAACGAGATTGATAAGGCAGTAAAAGTTGTGCAACATAATACAAAGCAGTGCATGCTCAGCCACAACATCAAAATGTGACCCGTCAATTAGAACAACATTATGTAAACAAAATAACTCAAGTATTCATATACCAAAGCACGATAGAAGTAAATAGGTCCAGTTTGGTAAAACTGAAAGATGTTATATCTTCACTGATTAAACCTGCTGGCCACCATGGCTGGTAAATTTCAGAACAGCTTACGCAAGAATATGCAAGTTATCCATTTTAAAGCCGTATACAAATATATTAAATGTGTTTGCTGTGTTGTCAGCCTGTGCTCTTCTTTACAAGACCCTTCTTATTAAATAAATAATATAAAGAAATTTTTTTTCTTTACTTTATACATAACTAACATCTAAAAATGACATAATAAATTTTTGTACTACATTAGTCATTATGTTCTTCACAAAAAAAAAATGTTCTATGTTTATTTGACAATGATGACTTGTAAAGGTTTAAGTTGAATCAAAATATTTTAATTTGAAATGCATGTGTTTTATTTTTCTGTTACACCTTAAAAGATTTATAATATTTTATAGGTTTGTTGCTCATTTTTATCATTGTTACTCAAATATAGTATATGTTCCAAAAGTACAAATAGGTTGAATAGAGTTAGATCAATAGTATATATTGCCTTAAGGTAATAAAAGTCAAAATAATAGTAAAGTGATTTATTATGAAGTAATACTTTCATATAATTTAGGAAAAATGTAGTATAGTTTCCAAAATGACACTATTTGATCAATAAGTTTTTTGACATTCAGATTGTTAGAACAAATACCTATTATAGCTAATATTGTCACCTTTTGAGTGTTTTCAAAATGACATACTACTAGCAACACAAAAGTATATAAGTTTTGTTTGCTTTAGCACAAAACATCTGCATCTATACTTGAGTTAAGCATACTGTTCACAGTTTTCCGTCTTTGATAATTAACATTATCTTCAGTAAAAGAGCATGACAATTTTGTATTAATCTAATTTTATGGATACCGTTTGTTGAATAGACTATTACAGGGTATAATCAGAAATGAGGTCACATTTTGCAAATTTCAACCCAAATCTTCATCTTTCAACTTTTATCCACATTTCATTATACTCGTAGGTGTCTGCAAGATTTCCTACCAAAAATCTTCCCAACAAAAGAACCATCATGTGTTATGCACTGGCTGACTTTATAGCACATGGAAGCTGTTATTGTTTAAAACGAAGCTCGAACTAAAGAGCACTTCTGTATTGATGATTCGTGGTTTAGTTTTCTATGCACTTTATTCTTTCTTCATTGAAGAGGTCTTTTATTTTTTAAGAAATATGTCACAATCTGTGTCTGTGAATGTATATATATTTTTCCTCCCAGTAATTTTCTTCATGCTTGACAAATGAACAACTGCCAATCTTTCTCTTTTTATGTTCATTTACAAATTCTTGCAGTACTACACTGGTATTTGACACATGATCCTGATGTTTTCTTTTCAACATTTCTCTTGAAGTAAATATTTTTAGTGTTTATTTGACTTTTGAGAGATAGAATTCTATCCAATAGCATTCAACTGCTGTACAAAATAGCTCCTCACTGTGATGGTGCAACCACACCAAAAATGCATGTTTGCAACTCTCTTCTGCCGCGTGACAATCTTGACAAGTACACTTGTAACCGTTCTTCATTATAACAGTATTGAAACTGTACTTATATTGTTTAGAGCGATACACAAAGAATCTCCTGACCATCAATCTGTCTATTTCCGGAAGATTTGTACTATCTGCTCTCACAAATCCAACATCAATGGTTGATTTTGCTATTAATACAAATAATTTACGATATTTACAAATATAATAACGGAGACTTGGACGATTTTTTGCCAGTTTTAGGAAAGAATAGTGCAAATCGACGAGTTGTTGAATCAAATTTGACATTTCTTTGTTTACTATATGATTGACGTCACGGCCCTGACCACAGGATATCAAAGCGTTTACGGCGTGAGATAAAAAAAGATTATTTCTAGCATTTTCAAATTAAAATTTTACAGCAATCATTCATTGTTATTTATTAAAATCGGTATATTGTGGAACCTTATGCCAAATACTGTTAGAAATAAACAATATTTTAATAAATTTTGATATGAGTCAACTACCCTATTGTGTGTTGCCTGCCGCCTCTAGCTTGAATAACTGCTTGCATATTACCTATTGATCTTACCAATTTTACAATGATGTCTTGGAGGATGTTATTCCATTCTTCATCTATCGCCATTCTGAGCCCATAAGGTTTTGAAGAAGCTGGAACCCTATCTTAGGCCTTATGTTTTAATTCGATGAGGTTCAAATGAGGGCTCCGTGCTGGCCAATCCATGATACGAATGCCAAAGTCCCCGAGTATTATATTGCGTAACAAATCTCGCTTTATAGGGTCTTGCATTATCATGCACATTAGAAACATCTCATCTTAAATACATCCTGAGTAAGGTACCACATGATCTTCAAGAACATCACGGATATATCGTTCTGTAGCCAGTCCGCGTGAATGAGCATTGGATTCGATATAAACCATCTCTTTTAATGCCGCCCCACACCATTATGGAAGCTCCATAATGGAGCCATCATAAGCAACAGTTTCTTCGATACAGCACTGAGCGAAATGTTTTCTAGGGCAACGGTACAGTCTCTGTCTTCGATGATTTCTGTAAAGACACTCTTATCTCGCCAGAAAAAATAACATGCGTCCATTGATCCAGTATCCATTCTATATGCTCACAAGCAAATTGAAAGCGTGCTCTGCGGTAGGCTATAGTTAATTTTGAGCCTATTATAGCACTTTGAGGTATTAAGTTGCGCTCGGCTAACCTTATCCTGACTGTAAGCGCGCTTATGGCCACCCCACGTTCGTCACGAAGCTGTTGTTGGACCTGCACTGCGTTCTGACGCCGATTCCTCGGGACATTCAAATGCATGTGTCGATCATCTGCGGAGGATGTAGCCCGTGGCCTGTCAGTTTCTGCGCGTCGATCGAAGGCTCCAGCCTCTAGGTATCTTCTATACAAGCGCTACATCGAAAAACGCCGTAACATTTGAGCAACCCGACGATGACTAAGGCTCCATTGAAGTAATGCGACAGCTTGAGTATAGCTTCCTAGAGCGGATTATCTATTTTTAACAACAAAAACAACCATAATCTGAAGACTAATGACAAAGTGAGCAACTACGCAGAAAAGTCATTAAAGTCAAGTGAACTCCACGACCTTTCCGATCGTGTTCCTATTTAAAGAGGTGTGCGACAAGGTGACACAATCTCCCCTAAGTTGTTCACGGCGTGCTTGGAAGATACATTTAAGCTCCTCGACTGGTCTGATAGGGGTATCAACATAAATGGAGAGGAATTAACTCATCTGTGATTTGCAGACGACATTATCATTTCCGCTAAGACGGCTGCAGATCTTCAGCTGTCAGTGGGCCTTCGCATGAATACCTCAAAAACGAAAATCATGGCCAGGGATCTGAACATAGGCCCCATAATGATTGCGGGAAACGTGGTTGAGCAGGTTGACTACTACATATACCTGGGGCAGCTACTTACTCTTAAAAAAGTGGGCAAATACAAAAAATAGAACGCCGAATAAAACTAGGTTGTGGCGCGTTTAGCAAAATGTCCCACATTTTCTGGAGTGAGATGCCTGTATCTCTTAAGCGCCGAGCTTTCGAGCAATGCGTCTTACCGGTGCTCGTGTATGGGGCGGAGACCTGGACCCTGACTAGACAACATATACACGTCCTACAGGTAGCACAAAGAAAAATGGAGCGATCCATGCTTGGGGTTTCTCTGGGGGAACGGATCCGGAATAAATCTTTCGTAATTCCGTAATTCCGCCTCCTCCGCCCCGTCCTTCTACGGCGGCACGGATCGGCCATGGGATCCTCCTCTCTGGTCCTCTCCGCCGACTCCTTCTGCGTCTCCATCACGTCAACGCAGAAGGAGTTTACCGCGTCCCACGTCCTCTCTCCCTCCAGCATGGCTCAGACCACGTTCCGGGTGAGGTTATCGCCAATGATAGCGACTAACTCACCAAGAAGAAGCCAACCCTCAAAAGATTAATGAAAAGTGATTGTGTTTATTACAAGTATCTTACCTATTCAATAAGAGCCTTTTTGCCGATATATTTTTTATTTAACAAAGGTACAAACTGGTGGTGCCCCAAGTAGACTCCACCACGTCGGCGTTTCACCGACTTGTATTGCTGAATTTTATTCACCGAATACCAGCTCTTAGAAAATTGGTATTACTTACCTTGGTTCCAATTGTCTCCGTCCGTCTCCTCCGTAGCCGGTGGACTTCCTGAGCTAGCTCGAAGGAAGTCGCGGCTCCTGAAGTTCTGCAGTGGATCCACCGGTGGAGACCGGAGCACTACAAATGCCTATTAGGCCACCACGACTCACACACGCGATTTTGACACCTTGCACAACATAAAGCGGGCTTTCGCACCCCGATATTAGGTGCGCCGCGCAAATCACTATTTGCTTGAATATTGTGTATTATATTTTATTCCGGCCCGCACATAACCTCTAAGCATGTCATGACATTTCGACTCGACTCAACTGACATATCACATGCGGCCGGCCGCCAAAAAAGCTGTCACTGCACAGACTAGAATGCAGTGCCGCCACTCGCTCTTCCTCGAGCGTGAACATCCCCCCGCTCCGGACAGTCCCGGACTGTCCGCCAAATCAGTCTAAGGGGAGGCGAGAAAGAGTAGCGACCGCGCGCTTCAAAACAGAATCCCCAACTAGGACCTCGGCAAACCTGGGCACACCATCAGACCCTAGAGTAAGTTGGACAATGCGTCCGCGACGCCAACGTAAGGGTGGCAGGTTTGGGTCCTTCACTAACACGAGGTCTCCAACCCTCGGTGGGTTTGTCTTATCTGACCACTTAACGCGCTGTTGCAAAATGTGTAAATATTCAAGGTCCCAGCGGCGCCAGAAACTCTGGGTAAGCTGCTGGAGCAACTCAAACCGCGAAAGGCGTCCGGGATTGATATCTCTATAAGGATACTCGGGCAGGACGTTAAGTGGTCTGCCTATCAAGAAATGGCCCGGCGTGAGGGCCTGCAAATCGTTCGCGTCGGTAGACAACGGACATAACGGACGCGAGTTGAGAACCGCCTCAATCTTATGAAACACCGTCGCGAGTTCCTCAAACGTGAGAATAGTCTCCCCAATAACGCGGCGAAGGTGAGTCTTGGCGGCCTTTACAACAGATTCAAAAATCCCTCCCCAGTGAGGGCAAGACGGCGGGGAGTATCGCCATGTTACCCCCCTACGGGAGAGTGTGGATCCGATCTCAATATTATTTTTATCTAAAAATTCACAAACTTCTCTTATATGTCTATCAGTGCCCTTGAAGTTCGTCCCACAATCGGACCGAATTAGAGAAGGCAGTCCCTGGCGGGAGACAAATCTGCCTAATGCTGCTAAGAAAGCGTCCATGGTGAGTGCACTCACCACCTCCAAATGAACGGCTTTAGTGGCCAAACAAACAAACACACACAAATAAGCCTTTTCAGTCTTAGCATTACGGAGTCGCGACGTTTTTATAGTGACCAGTCCCGCGAAATCAGTTCCAACTCCTAAGAAGGTCATCGATTCATTCACACGATCAGCAGGCAAATCACCCATTTGGGGCTGCATCGTCTCGGGGCGTAAACGATAGCAGGGCAGACATCGAAAGATAACAGATCGGATTATTCTTCGCGCTGACAAAATCCAAAACTCCCGTTGGAGGAGCGCGGTCAATGCATTACATCCGGCATGAGCATTCTTCACATGGCGATCAATGATCAACAATCGCACCAATGGTCCGTCCTTGGGGAGCAACAGGGGATGTCGTGATCTATAAGGCAAGTTAGCGTGCCTCAATCGGCCTCCCACACGCAACAATCCTTTATCATCCAGAAAGGGAGTCAAACGCACCAAGGGTCCCTTCAATTTGGACGTCCCGGTACGGAAAATCTTAAGTTCCGGTTCAAACGCTCTAGACTGGGTCATACGCACCCAATGCAGAAGAGCATCTTGGCGCTCCTGCGGTGAAAGGACCGGACACAAATCTTTGTCCTGAGGCCGGCGACAATTTCGTATAAATCTTCTTATCCAAGCGGTCACGCCGAGCAACTTGTCCAGAGAACTGTAGCGGTCTAATAAAAATTCCCGCTCTGGAGCCGCCATAGTCTCGACAGCGTGAACACGCAAGCCCGGATTTGGTACCTTCACCACAGCTGGTGTGGAAGGCCAAGACGGTTGTAACAACCAGTCGGGACCCCACCACAGAGTGTGGTCAATAAGCTGAGGGGCTTCGCTGCCACGTGATGCACAGTCAGCAGGGTTTATTTCACCTGGCACGTGGCGCCAAATCAACGTGGCCTTCGAGGCCTGTATTTGGGATACCCGATTGGCCACAAATACTTCCAGGGAGTGGACGGAGTTCTTAATCCAACACAGGACAACCTGACTGTCGGACCAAGCAAAGAGCGACTCAAAGTCCACACTACGTCCCAGGGTGTCAACAACGTGGTTCATCAACCGAACCAGAAGAGTAGCTCCAGACAATTCTAACTTCGGAATCGTTAATCGAGTCCGAAGTGGAGCAACCTTACTCTTAGCAATTAGCAAGTGGAGCTTAACAGCTCCTCTATCATCAACCGTCCGGATATAAACGACGGCTGCGTATCCACTCTCAGACGCGTCACAAAAGCCATGAAGGCTGGCCGTAAACCGTCCCTTAGGCAGTATATGTCTGGGGATACTAACACGGTTAATGTCGGGGAGAGACAACATGAAGGACTCCCAATCTCGCAGCAAACGGCCCGAGAGGGGCTCATCCCACGACACTTCGGCTGACCAAAGTTCCTGTAGGAAGCATTTCATCCAAAACACTATGGGACTAATCCAGCCATTTGGGTCAAAGGTACGAGCTACTGTAGACAAAACCAACCGTTTCGTCCAGACCTTGGGGCTTGGCAGCTCCAATCGATAGGTGAACGTGTCCTGGACAGGTCTGTATTGCACTCCCAAAACAGACAGTAAATCTGGAGTGTTGGCATTCTCAAAAATATGAGGCTCCTGCTGGTGGTCGTCTGGCAAGTCACACAAAAGCTGAGGTGAGTTGGACATCCACTTCCTCAGTTCATAACCACCAGCCCCGAGAAGAGCAATTAGTTCATCTCGCAAAATCAAGGCTTCCTCGACACTAGAGGAGCCCGTACAAATATCATCCACAAATGCATCCTCCTTGAGAACCAAGGATGCGCGAGGGTATCGTAACCGCTCACGTTCAGCGAGTTCCACAAGTGAGCGAATTGCCACAAAGGGGCTCGAACGCAAACCGTATGTATTGGTGTTCAGCTCGTAGACCAGCATGGGATCCCTGGGATCCTCCCTCCATAATATGAGCTGATATCGTCTATCGTCCGGGTGAATCACAGTCTGCCGAAACATCATCCGGATATCGGTCACAAAGACGACGGCATGGCGACGGAAGTTGGTCAATACATCACCCACCTCGTGGTGCAACTTCGGTCCAGCATGCAGACATTGATTCAGCGAAACTCCGGTAGACGTAGGAGCTGACCCATCAAAAACAACGCGTATCTTCCCGGTGGAAGGTTTCAAAACCGCGTGGTGAGGAAGAAAATTATGTTCCTCGTTTCGCCAGTCCAGTCGCGAGACCGACATGTGCCCCAGTTGCTCATATTCTCGCATGAAGTCGACATACTTCTGTTTGAGGTCGGAGTTCCTACTCATACGACGCTCCATGGACAGCAGCCGCTTCTCGGCCAACGGCCGGGAGCTGCCAAGTGAGGGGCGAACTGACAAAAAGGACAAACGAGTGATCAGCCGTCCCGAGTGAAGGCGACCTGTATTGTTCTGGTAGAACAACTCACACTCCTCGTCCAAGGGGTTCACTCGCTTCACGGTAGGTGGCTCTTCCACCTCCCAAAACCGTTGAAGGACATCCGATAAGGTGGAGCTAACAGTTATGTAACTGTCCACCGATGGAGATGGTGGGTTATGCCTAACTGGTCCCATCACTACAAACCCAAGCGATGTAGATAAGGCTACCAGCCCACCCTTCTGTAACTCTCTCCTCTTCCCACAATACACGCGGCCTAGAACATCGGCACCGAGCAATAAGTGAATCGGACCGGTTCGGTGGAAGGAAGGGTCAGCCAAGGTCAATCCTGATGTCGCATCAACGACAGCGCGCGAAACGTGCTGTTGCGGAAGCTGACCAACAACCTTCTCATAAACAATCGCGGTAGCGCCAATTTTGGGCGCTGAAGAGAAGTGGGGGGAGAAGGAGAACAAAACCTGACCGATCGGATCCGGGATCCGCAGGTCTCCGATTCCTCGTACCGATTCAAGGTATGGAGATGTGTTCAAACTCAACTGCCGGACCAGCCAGCTGGAGGCAATGCAACCCTGAGCTCCCGTATCCAAAAGGGCGCGAACTAAAACAAAGGTGCCCCTCGGGCCCCACACCTGTACGGAGGCTGTTGGTAACAGCACCTGCTCCTGTGGGGGGGTTGCAGCCGACAGTTGGTTTAGTGAAAATCCTCCCGCATTCCCCGCAACGGGGGGGAAGGAGGGTCCGAAGAAAAATGCGTGCGCGGCGGAGGAATAGGGCGCTCAAGGCGCTCGAGCGGGTCCCAATCCGGCACGTACTGGCCCCGACCAAAGCTGCATCGGGGGGCCGGGCGGTGCCCATGATGGGCGAAAGTTGGGGGAGCCCGCGATAAACGAGGTCTCTCCATCAGAGGGGGAGAGAAGCGTATCGGCTCCCGGCGTGGCTCCCTAATTACCGCGGCCCAATCCCGCGGTGGCGCCTCATAAGCGGCGCGTCGATCCCCCCCGCCCGTAGGGGGGGTGGGGCGCCCAATCCTCTCACTGGAGGGGGGGCGCCTGTCCAATCTCCGCGGAGGGGTGGCACGCCCCTCCGATCTCCTCGGAGAGGTGGGTGACCTAGGAGGGCCCCCGCCCGTGTGCGAGTCCCTCTCTCTCACCACCTCACGAGTGTCTCTATTGTTGAAGCACAAAAGGGGATGATGGGCCCCTCCACAACAGTGGCAATCTCGTGGGTGGGGGCAAGCCGATGCCATATGGGCCCCCAGGCAGCGGTAGCACCAATTCCGCTGCTTGGCCATATTCCTACGCCCCTCGGTGCGTAGGCCAACAAATTTGGGACAGGCCGGCAAACGATGGCCATCCCGCTTGCAACACTTGCAAGGCATCGGCCTCTCCCTGTGTGGAGAGTTCTGCCGCACTGCAGTATACTGCTTGTACGGGCGGCGCTCTCTCCGTGGCGCTGCCCGGGTCGCCTCATAGCGACCTGTACTCGGTCCCGGTATAGGAGCCAGATCCAAGTGGTCGGTCATCCGACACTCATCCTCCAAAAATCTGAGGAGATCCGAGAAGGGGGGGAGGTACGAGGCACTATTGCCCCCGTACCTTTGTTCGAAGCGTCCCTTCATCTCCATGGGAAGCTTATCGAGGATGAGGTGGAGCAAAATAAAGGACCACTGGTCCACTGGTAGATCAAGTCGTTTGAGCGCGTTAATAGCGCTCAGCAGCGGGTTCAAAATCTCCTTCCTCAATGAGGAGACCCGCGATACTCGTGGCAGCCCTAAAATGGCAGCCACATGTGTGTCCGCTAGCAAGCGAACATTCTGATACCGGGCGGTCAACAACGCCCTTGCAATATCATAACTGTCATCATTGACAGGTAGATGCTGGACAAGTACACCAGCCTCTCCACGTAAGGCAGAGAGCAAATAGGCCAATTTCTGGCTAGGGAACAGGTCGTCCCTCGAGTGAACCAGGCTATCAAAGAGGTTAATGAACCCCATCCAAGAAGCCAGGTTCCCATCAAAGGTTGGGATGTCTAAAGTGGGCAGTCTGCCCAGCAAGCCTGCCGGGGTAGGCTTGACCTCCCCGGGCGTGCACGACTCACCCCTCCGGGCGGATAGGATTGCCTGAGCCTTGTTTATAATCACATCCGCCTGTTCAAAACACTGATCATAATCGGCATTAAATTGGTCGACTGCCCGCAACTCAGCGGCACCCTCGGCTGGGTGGTCGAGCAAATATTGTTGATGAAGAACGAAAAGCTGCTCCAATTCCTTCAAGCGAGCAGGTACTCCCTCATGCCGAATTAACAAAGCCTGTTCTCGGTCTGGTCGGTCTACCAAAGCGACGGCACTAGCAAACCATCTCAAAATCTTTTGTGCACCCGCGCGGGCACCACTAAGCGGGCTGACTGGCGGGACCATTTTGCACCAAAATTAATAAACACTATAATAATACACGGACAAACAGACCGACAACCGCAGACAATAAAACAGATCGGGAGGAACTTCAAAGGCAGAACAAAATATATAAACAAACCAAAATCAAGTATAAATGCTAGAACTTAACTAGAACAACAAGGCATTTAACAACAGAATTTTTCAAACAAATTAAATTCAAGTATTAAGTCAATAACTTAACAAACATAATATTCAAGGGCAAACAAAACAAAATCAAATGTAAATGCTAAAACTTAACACAGCAATATAGTGTATTACAACAACAGCAAAGTCATTTAGCAGCAAAATCTGTTAAACAAATTAAATTCAAGTATAAGTTTACAACTTAACAAACAAAATATTCAAGGGCAAAACAAAGATATGAAAAAACAAACCAAAATCAAATATAGGTAAATGCTAGAACTTAACTAGAACAACAAAAGACATTTAACCCCAATTTTTCATATACAATGACAATTAGTTAAGGAGATCGGTCCACAAATGAGCTGGTAGTCGGTTTAAAATCAGCAATCAAAACCAATTAATATGTATTGCCCGTTTGGACAACCAACAAGATTACAATATTAATTGTACAATACTAATCAAATACTCAAATCTAAGAACCACTCAAATCCAAAAACCACGCTCTGCTACCAAGAGATGGTGGTGCCCCAAGTAGACTCCACCACGTCGGCGTTTCACCGACTTGTATTGCTGAATTTTATTCACCGAATACCAGCTCTTAGAAAATTGGTATTACTTACCTTGGTTCCAATTGTCTCCGTCCGTCTCCTCCGTAGCCGGTGGACTTCCTGAGCTAGCTCGAAGGAAGTCGCGGCTCCTGAAGTTCTGCAGTGGATCCACCGGTGGAGACCGGAGCACTACAAATGCCTATTAGGCCACCACGACTCACACACGCGATTTTGACACCTTGCACAACATAAAGCGGGCTTTCGCACCCCGATATTAGGTGCGCCGCGCAAATCACTATTTGCTTGAATATTGTGTATTATATTTTATTCCGGCCCGCACATAACCTCTAAGCATGTCATGACATTTCGACTCGACTCAACTGACATATCACATGCGGCCGGCCGCCAAAAAAGCTGTCACTGCACAGACTAGAATGCAGTGCCGCCACTCGCTCTTCCTCGAGCGTGAACACAAACACTTGAAGGAAATTGCATTTGAACTCAAATGTCAAGGGTGGTTCGGTTTATTTTTTCGTCAGTGTACTTTCTAAAAATACTGTGCCTTAAAATATAAATTAATTAAGTATTTAAAAAATGAAATTTTAGATACAATTTGGTCTGAAAATTGCAACAAAAAATACTTAATATTTTCGAAAAAAAGTTTTGTATTTTATTTTTCTGTAAAATGAATATAGTTGGTCAGGGAATTTTGAAAAATGGTCAGGGAAAGTCAGGGAAAAGTCAGGGAATTTTTTTGAACATTAGCAGTGGACACCCTGAAAATAGTTTTTGTGTTTTGCAACGCGAACTTGCTTTATTTTACAACTGTTCTGCGCAAAGCTTTACTTACTTTTTGCAAAGTTTAACTTCTACATAAAAACGAAAGCCACTAATCACAGAACAATCATCTGTCAATACCAGGTAAAATTTAACGCTTTCTGGGGTCCACGAGAAATTCACTCCTGTCAGGCGAAAATTACTCCACTTTGCTTCTCGAACGTTATCAATTACCTTGTTCTCGAATGAGAGGGAATGTCTGGCAGAAAGTGTCAAAAATGTATATAGCGCCATCTATCGTGCTCTTGTATAACTACATAAATCTATGTAATCACTGCTGTGCACCCTAGGAGCGTGTGTGCTTTGTTGCTTTTAGAAATATCGACAAATTTTGGATTTGATACAGCTCGCTCCATCTATTGCTCGTGGTTATAACTAATTTTAGAAATGTTAGACATTGACAATCCTTTCTTTATATCATCCTTGCTAACACGTTCGGTGTAAGGAAAGAAATGGCCAATTTTAGTAATCTTTTATTTGATATGCTGTCAAATTCCTTTCAATAAAGACAAGAAGTCACAACAACTTAGGATTACCCTAAGCTACGAGTATAAGGCAAGGTTAGTGAAATTGGATGAATTTATTGCTTTAACTACTAAGCTACCACCATGTGCAATCTTAGTGAATTTTTGCATGCGACAGGGAAGCTCTTGCCCCCATCTCACCTGATGGTAAGTATGGTAAATGGTGAGTGATGGTAAGTGAGTGGTAAGTGACGATAAGGCCGAAGGTAAAAGCGAGCTTCATCTGGACTCCTCAGCAACTGAGGAACTGGCTATCTTACCTCTAATTGTCGAAACAACAATACTATAAACATTGTTATTATGGCCACAAACTTAGGTAAGACGGTGGTAGCTAGCCAGGCAGGCTCAGAAGCCCTACCACCAACCAAACCGAACAGAAAAACTTCTGTCCCAATGGGGAATCGAACCCTGGACCTCCCAATCAACCCGGTGATCTCAACCACTAGACCACGGAGGTACGAGTATTTGTATAAAAAATAAAATAATTGTGTAGGTACTTCGTTATATAACCAAAGATTCATAAGAATTCATTGTTCAAAAACGTTGCTCATATTACTTGTTTCTCGAACTAAAGCGTCACTTCCGCCACCGTGATAATACATTTCAGAATATTCTCACAATAACAAAGATTCATACGTATCCATCGAATCCCGTCTTCCCCGCATGAGTGGGCGCATGACAAATCGCCTGCCACGACAACCCTTACGCTGCAGGTGAACCCTGATTTATGACGGGAAAATAGAAAACTGAGATTTTATTACGGGTATAAGCTGGTTTTGATGTCGCGTTGGGACGGCGCAATGATAGGAAAGTGTTTAATGAGCCATCGAGGTTTAGTTTTCTGGCATAAAAATGTGTGGTTCATTTACTTATTCATTTTTACCAGAGTGTTCATTTACTTATTCATTTTTACCAGAGTGTTCATTTACTTATTCATTTTTACCAGAGTGTTCATAATGGTGGACATAATGCCAACGGCACTTTCACCAAGTCGCTCAGTAAGACGTAGAAATGATGTTGACTAGGCGTAGATGTGCTTTTATTGTGTTAAAACTATTGTTTTATCATTTTTCTCTAAGGACTATTAATTTACGTAATTTAACGTAATAAACGACCGACGAACGTTACCAATATGTGACAAGATGTCAAGTCACAGTACCCAAAAATTTCACTGTCTGATGTGTTATCCTACAAACTGGAACAGGAAACCGTTGCTTAGCGGCAAAAATAGGTAGGATAGAGGTACTTACGCGATCGACTCTAGGGCTCGTATTATAATTGCATCTCAAGAATGAGTTCGATCTTGAGATGTTGTTTTTGATAGATGGTTCATACATTAAATGTTAAAACTGCATCTTAAGATCGATCTCAACTTTGATATGCGTTTATTATAGTGTAACAACTTTAATAATAACTATCTAAACTAATTAAATAAAACTACCTAAATAATAATAAATAACAATAATAAAATGCGACGAGTAAAACCACGCGTCACTATATGTTTCGTAATTTACCGTTAGCCGCGTTGGCCCGCTTGGTTGAAAGCTACGAGGCGAGGTGCGTCGCCACTGCGCTTGAGACATCGTTCTGAGTGGATGCTAAAAATTATCTTGTGCAATTTCTAACGAATATCTACTTATTATAGTTTTCTATAGTCTACATTGTAAATATTTTATAAACAATTAAACAAGTGTTGTGTTCCCCGTATTGGGGTTCATGTATCTACCTGACGGGACTTCACTCCTGTGAGAGTGAAAGGCGGTCGATGAGCTGCTAAGCCTATTTACCTACCTGCCCTGGTTGCTGTGCTGCCCTGCCTTAGTCTTCTCTACGAACCTTCTACCGCCGTGCTCCGGAACGCTACTGCTGGCCAGAATAGTGGTATTTTATTGTAAAGTGCGGGAACTAATTTTAGTGTGTGGACTTACGACCCTAGAGAATTGTTGTAATACCGTTCTTTTAATTTTCATACCTGAAACCTTTTATTAAATTTTGTATTTCACTAGAATTATTCCTTGCTTCATTCAACCTATAGTTACTAAGAATAACAGTCACAATAGTTGCACTCATATAATATGTTCGCGCCGCACGCGCCTTACGCCGCATTTTTTGAATTCGTTGTATGCAATTATACCACGACGTTGCATCCTCGAGATTTATATATTAACCAGGTAGTCCACTTTCCAATGTACCGGGCACCAAGCACAATTTTAGAGCGAAGACATAAAAATAAAAAGATAGGTAGGTAGTTTTAGTATTATTCACCCGCTTGCGCGATGTTACGTCGTTTGACTCATTCGCTTTCTTTGTGCGGGCATCACAGCATCGGAATATTAAAGATCAAAGTTTTATTATTTTATAACTTTATTTTTAGTGTGTTGTGTAGTTGTTATAGATATCAATATGTGTAAATGAAAACGTAAGTATTCTAAGCAATATATTAAGGAAAAGATTCGTAAACTAGAGAAACGTTTGCGTCACCGCCGCCGCCGCTGCGAGCATTTTGATGGTGCTGGAAGTACCTATGTAAGTTTAAATTATAAGTGTTTATTGTTTATTATATTGTACTATTTTTTCGACACGTTCTCATCTTTGCATTTCGTTCGTTTAAAGCAAAACTTTATTTCGTGTTTGTTCGAATCAGTAGATTATATTTAGCTCACTAATTAATTTCATTTTGAAATTTATTGAGCAACAAAAAGAGCCTTGCTATTTGCGCATTGCCTAACGTTACTGTTTAATTAGAAAATATTCTGTATACAGTGTTAAATAAAATGGTATCCGCAGAATACCAGCGTCAAAGCACTCTGTGCCTCTGCATGCGGGGCCTATTTGGCCTAAAATCTAACTGAATATATATTTATATTTTTTTGTTACATTGTGTGTTGTATTTTTTGTACCAAATAAACGTCTATTCAAGCAATAATTCATAATTACTAAAGAACCGTGAATCGGCACTTTGAAACACGCCTTGTACACGTGTTTAAGTGTTATTATTTCTTTATATTTATAGAACAGTGTGCCTTGGAACTATGATGCGATTATAGTCACGCACAGTACTACGATGCGATTGTAGTCATGTTTTTTGGTCAGATTTATTGGTACCGTGACGCGATCACGGTCTCGATCACAATACTTCGTGTCATGATGCGATAATGACCTAGCTTATTTTTTCAACAGAATGTTATTATTTCTTTATATTTTATAGAACTGTGTGCCTTGGAACTATGATGCGATTATAGACACACACAGTACTACAATGCGATTGTATTCATGGTTTTTGGTCATATTTATTAGTACCGTGACGCGATTACGGTCTCGATTACAGCACTTCCTGTCATGATGCGATCATAACCTAGCTTATTTTTGAAAGAATGTTATTATTTCTTTATATTTTATAGAACAGTGTGCCTTGGTACTATGACGAGATTATAGTCACGCACAATACTACGACGCGATTGTAGTCATGTTTTTTGGTCATATTTATTAGTACCGTGACGCGATTACGGTCTCGATCACAGCACTTCCTGTCATGATGCGATCATGACCTAGCTTATTTTTGAAAGAATGTTATTATTTCTTTATATTTTATAGAACAGTGTGCCTTGGTACTATGACGAGATTATAGTCACGCACAGTACTACGACGCGGTTGTAGTCATGTTTTTTGGTCATATTTATTAGTACCGTGACGCGATTACGGTCTCGACCACAGCACTTCCTGTCATTGTGTGAGCATGACCTAGGTTATTTATTCAACGGAATGTTATTATTTCTTTATTTTTTAATAGAACAGTGTGCCTTTGTACTATGATGCGATCATAGTCGCGCACAGTACTACCACAATATAGAGAATGGTACTACGATGCGATTGTAGTCATGTTTTTTGGTCATATATATTAGTACACAGGCTGAGGATAGCCTCGCAGAATATGACTCGCCTCGCAGAATATTACTAATGTTACTCGCCGACAAACTACTTCGTAGTTTTGTGTTTATGTTTATAATAGTACATTTTGTTAAATAAAATAAAATAAAAATCTATGGAGAGGATGAATTGGCTTCAGTGTGTTATCACACATCCCATATGTTCAGTCAGTGGTTCATGTGACTGAAACTTGTAATGAGTGACAACCTAGTAATGTACAGGTGATGATATCAGAAGCATCAGCCAAGTGTCCCATACCACCCACTAGCTCTCAGGTACGTGTAAATGATGTTAACCCTCCAGCAACCAATTTATTTGAGAATATTTTAGAGGTCTTAGGGACCTCAAAAGGGAAACACGAGCTTTTCGGAACAAAAATCCAGGATGAAATCTCTGAACGTTGGGGTCATGGGGTGCGGAGGCTTAAATAAGGATTAAAAGAAAGAGTTAGAGAGCAACATCTTCATACCTGAAAACTTTCAATTAGTTAAAACACCCAAATCGAATCCTGAAATCACTGCTGTGTTACTCAAAGAAATCAGCTTATATTGGACCTTAATTATAAAAACACGCTTAATCGAAGGAAATTTATAATGTATTCATTAGATTATAAGTTTAAAAAGATATTGCACGTGTACGAAGTGATTCATTTCTCTTTGGCGGGAATCTCACTAATAAAATTAAAGCATCGAAGTTGGCAGAAATACTCCAAATCAAGAAAGTTCCAGCGGCGAGTACTTCTTCTTCTAATAGGCCTTCAGTCAGCCAGCAGGGAAACTGCAAAGCTCCACCGCGTCAAATGCCACGCACGCAGAGACGTGGTTAGGCGTGGAGTCACTCGTACCATTAGTCTGCGAGGAAAGCACCTGTAGTAGATCGATATCAGACAACGAAGTCTCGACCAAAGGCGCCGATCAAAACATAATAAAAAAAAAATAAAAAAAATAAAATAAAAAAAAAAACTTATTATTATTTTGGTACTTAAATGAAAATATTTTATTCACACCTAAAAAAAAAAAAAATACAATCGATCCAGTTCTCTTATGAGTTGTAACGGGTAAAACGGATTACAAATTTCTTTTTAAGAAACCGAATCTCAAAGATGTTTACCTATAAGTTCACGTTTTTCACAGTCAAATATTGTGACATTACGTTATGAAATTAAGAAGTTATACTAAATGAGAGTAGTAAGATGATGCAATGATGAATTAGATCAATTTATATATAAACTAACTAACATAATATTTCCCACCTGCGCTGCTCTTTTCTTGCTAATTGTCAAAATTTGGGAAAAGAAAACAAATTTAATCCTTGACTTATTGAAATAATAAGCTTTATATGTTTACATACAGTTTCCTTATGCATAAGCATAAGAGAACAATACAATCATAAGCCAGCCATCATAATAATAGTCAGATACAATCATATCCTTAGAGTTGTAAGTTAAATTAAAGAGAATCAGGTACCTATATTATAATAGATACAGAAATCTATACAATCAAAGGGCAGAATGGTTCGGGATTTTTCATCAATCTCGGTATCAAACTAATATATCTAAAAATTGGGTACAAATCTGGGTATCTGGTATCTCATACACCAAATGAAAATGTTTTGTTTCTTTTTTTTAAGATTAGCCTTCCCCGTAACGGTGGTTAGTGGATCGTACCATCGACTTTAAGTTCTTGCGATCACGGGTCAATGATACTGTACTCCAATTCCTTAGATTTTATATGTTTTAGATATGTAATTCCACAGAATTCTTCCTTGTTATACTAGTTGTTTCTTAGTTCCTCCACTCAAAAACCAGACAGCCAAGCCTTAAGGGAACTGCCCTGGAGATTCATAGTACAGTGTTGGGTTAAATATATGTAACATGTCTATGATCATATGGCCCGGGGCTCTTACACTGGGTTTTACAAACATATTTTTTAATAAATTGTTATATTTTGTTATTTGTTGGATTATAAAAATAACATATGGAGGAGAGAGCACCTATTTTGTGTACAACTACTACCATTAATTCAAAGAAAATAGCCTTTGTGAGTTATTTGCCAAGGAGTGATCTGAAACATTCTATGGTGAAAATCTAGAATATTTATAACATGAAATCTGTAAATATTGTTCATTAATCCACCAAGATGCCGCTTACTATCAGGTTTTTTTATGAAATAGGGGATGTAAAAGACGGATTTTGGGAATATATTATGTTTGAAAAAAAAAAAAAATCCTACCTACCAAAAAACTTAATAAAATCTGTTCTAAATCAAAAAGAAAATTCAAGTAATTAAGATATACCTAAGGTACCTTGGTAATTAGCGTAAGTACTTAAATTATTATAACAAATTGATGAATCATTCGGAGAATCCTTATTATTTATAGCTAAATATGTATTGCGTGTCCTGAGCCTTGATCTCGAGCTGGAAACGGAACCTCGAAGGTCGCGTGCACTTGATATGTTCCAACGAAACTATTTCGTAATTTTTCTTGAATAAAATGAAAAGCAGGAGAAATGATATACTTCGATTATAACTAGGGATTGATTTTTCTAAGGTCAAGGTTGGTAAAGGAATCACACCCATAATACCCCAACCAGTTACACCACCTATGAAACTCTTGTTATGAACTATCAATTAAGATGTCTATTTTTTAGCCACTATGCATTAATCGTCGAAACATTATCTTAGATTTAAATTTGAGCAAATAACTTAAGAATTTCAATGTCTTTCCTTTGCACTTGCTTCAGCTTCATACATTTTCACTAAGCTTTTGAAACCCATATTATCTTATCTTAGAAGTCTAGTTTACTATTATACATTATTTAGGGGATTTTCTGTGCCTTGGAAATTCTTATCAAGATTCTATCAAGTGTCTATCATGCGTAATAAAACTCTTATTCACTGATTTAGATTTTGTTACAAATTACAAAAAAAAAAGTCAACATATACCGAATTAACGACAAACTTTCTTTTTTCTCTCACTTCTAATCAAAAATTTCTCAAAATACTCTAAACATCCTACCTGGTTAATATATAAATCTCGAGGATGCAACGTCGTGGTATAATTAATGGTTAAACAAACTTACCTTTGTGATGTTTGACCATAATTATACGAGACGTTGCATCCGAAGAGATTTATACTCCCTCCCTACCCATTATTTGCTGTGTTGCAAATAAATACCCAATGTTTTTGAGAAATTTTGCTCTAAAGGAATGAGTCAAACGACGTAACATCGCGCAAGCGGGTGAATAATACTAAAACTACCTACCTATCTTTTTATTTTTATGTCTTCGCTCTAAAATTGTGCTTGGTGCCCGGTACATTGGAAAGTGGACTACCTGGTTAATATATAAATCTCTTCGGATGCAACGTCTCGTATAATTATGGTCAAACATCACAAAGGTAAGTTTGTTTAACCATTAATTATATGAAACCTCGCACTTGGCCGCACAGTACGCACCGAATTTCAAAAATGCGGTAGGTGTCCGGGTATTGAAAAACGCATGCTGATGACGTTATATAATGCGGCGCGTACGGCGCGTGCTGATATGTGCGTTCAGCTCAATAGGACTGGCGGCCAATTGTACCAACCTTGTCTTAGCTTAGGACAATCGTGAGAGTTTGCTGTCACTTCTTGTCCTTTTTTTTTTGGAAGGGGGAAAATGCTTTGCGCATCCCTCGTGGTCGAGCCAAACCACGAGGGTATGTGGGACTCCCCGAATCGTTTCGACCCAGGCCTACCCACTAAAAACCCCCCAGCAGCTTCTCCGTCTGTCACGAGACAGGGGGAAGGGGACAACAGTGAGGCCTTATTCCCACTGACCCCCTGACCGTGGATGATCCGATGTCAGACTCGCGATACGCCTGTGAAGGCGCGTGGCTCTGCTGCTTTGCCAGCGGGCCTGATGGTGTGCACCGCTCTTCACCCCGATATCCCGGCATCAGGTGCCTTGGGGTTGAGGACTATTTATAACGCGGGGGACTTCCCCTCCCGCTGTCGCCTCCTCCTGGATAATGGGGGCCCCGACGATGTCCTCAGTGACCTCCATTTCCGCCTCTGCCTTAGAGGATTCGAGCTGGCACCTTGGCGCGGTCCTCTTCCTCCTCCTATTAATGGGCGTCCTGGGGGCAGAACAAGTCTTACCCCCAAGGCGGTGCTCCGCGGGCTCCCAGCCGCCATGCACAAGGGGCATTTCGGCTCCGACGAACATGTCGAAGCCCTGTGCCCTGCCTCTCCACATCGGTAGCATAGGGCGCTCCGATCTACCTCCGCCTTGCAATCTAGTCATTTCTTGTCCTGAATGAAAAGAATGTGACAGCATGCTACTTAATATTATCCTTTTTTTTTTTTTTTTTTTTGGTAGGGGGGAAAATGCATTTACGCATTCCTCGTGGTTGAGCCAAACCACGAGGATATGTGGGACTCCCCAGTCCGTACCCGGCCCGGGCCTACCCACTAAAAACCCCCCCAGCAGCTCCTCCGTCCGTCACAAGACAAGGGGAAGGGGACAACAGCCAGGCCTTATTCCCGCTGACCCCCTGCCTGTGACATGTCCGTTGCCGGACTCTCCACCTGGCTCAGCTACTTTGTGGAGCGGCACAGAATTGCGCCGCTCTACACCCCGGTTGGTTTTTTATTGTGGTTGTCTTCCACGCGGTCCGACGCTCAGTGCGCCGAACCCCCGGCCCGCTCAGTGGGGGTAACGGGTTGCCCGACGGCAGACCCCACTGGATCCACCGCCGCGCGGTGAGCCGAAGCTCAGGGAAAATCCCCAGAAGGTGCAAAGCACCATGGCGATAACAATCGCCTCACCTCCGCAAGCCGAAATCGACTTCCAGCGAAAGCCACACCTCTTCTTAACACAAGAAGAGGGGACTTCGCCCTTCCCCGCATGAAGCGGGTGGCCACACGAAGTGGCCCGCCAAGTTGAACCCGGCCATCCCACACCCCCCCTCTATGGGGGTCCTCTCGTCAGACTATTAGCCCGCGGCAGAGAATCTGCCGGGTTGCCCAGGGTGCACCACAAGGAGGTTGTCTGACATCGCACCCCACTTAATATTATCCTAAGCTAAGACAAGGTAAGTGCAATTAGCCACGAGTCTCTATGGTAAATAATTTATTTATTTTATTTTACTATTTCATTTGGGAGCTTACCTACTGTATGAAAAATACTTACGATAAAAATAAATAACATAACAAACCAATAACAAGCCTCTATACAAAATTATTAACTAAGATAAATATTGTGATATACTTAACTATCTACATTAAAATTTTATTTTATTATGCTAATGCTAACCTATTCTTATTCTAAGCAATTTTATGTGAAATTCGTTAGATCTTTGGTTATCAACTTACGAGTACTTATGCTCGCTAGCCCACTACAAAGTAAGTCCAAATTAACCAGACGTTCATAAAAATCTTCAAAAACTATTGGAATATGAGTTACCAGTCACGATATGCAGTATCATGTGTGGAACATATATATATCTATCTTCTATACAAATAATGGATCTATCTATATAAATGGATCTTCGAAATGTATGTACGCCCATATCTTTCGAACGACTGCACCAAATTAGATGATTCTTGTTTTATGTTTTCGTTATTGTTAGGACAAGGTTTGTGTAATATAAAAATTACAATAATTTAAGCAAACATTTCAGTAATTTTGTTAAAAAACATGGCGATACAAAGTACGCCGGGTCAGCTAGTGATTTATAATTTTAACTAAAGTGAAGGATAGTCAATCTTTGATTGCGTTATTTTAACAGAGAACTATTTATATATTATCTATGTTATCGTAATCACGTTTAACGAAAAACCGAAAGCATCGCCCCACTTATAACACTGAGCAGATGCAGAGAAGTGACGGCAAAAAAACCGCCAGCACTTCACCTAAACGGATCATAAGCAGCAAACACATTCCACTTTTTACCATTACCGCAAACACTGAAGCGGTCCATAATATTCGATTATCTACCTACCCGGGAACGGTTGATTCGATTACGCTCCCTTTTATTCCAATTTACCGGGAATAGTTGCATTTATCCGCGTTTTAAGGGAGAAACGTGGATTACGCGAGTTGGGGGTGAATATTTTCGTCTATAGTAAATTTCATTATCATAACTCCGCGCGCGTATCATGCTCGTTATTTGTATGAGATTTAGGAGATTATACATTATCTAGGGTTGGCTCAATGAAATAATTATGGTAGGTTAATAGTCATTCTTTATTTGCTGGAATATGGTATTAAATATGAAGATTCACCATACTCTCGTAAGCGCACTGACGAGCTATTGAAGCTCAACAGGCAACCTGAGCGTGATGATTAGGGCTCTGACTGGGCACTGCAAGCTGAACAGAACAGGCATCTCTTCAATATGAGACTAAAAGAAACTGATGCTTGCAGATTCTGCGAACAGGAGCGTGAAACACCGATTTGTGCTTTTGTGAATCCCTTATTCACAAAAGAAACCGACAACTGAGGAGACACATTCTCGAACCAGACGATATAAAAACAATCCAAGCTGGGAATATCTTATCATTCTTAGACAGTGCCCAGCTAAAGGAGCACATGTAGGACCTAATAAGTCTTACTTGGAGGCTAGTCACAATAGATCTTTGAAGGTCGCAGTGACGCAAATAGCCCCGAATTAATGAATAATAATAATAAAATGAAGGTTCATTATATTCTTCTGTGAAGCAGTGTGCAAATCCAATAAGTCATCCTAAGGTCGATTGGAAGAAAATGTCTAATGGCATTAAGTCCGCATTGTACACAGATATATTTAAGAATAAAAAATATGTGACTGTTCCTTCTCAACAATCCACTATGTGGAAATACAGCGAACATTACAATTAGTACATTATTTATTTATCGTAAGTAACATGACTGATAGAAACAGATGCAGATTCCTTTAAAGACTGGAATTTACAAATACTGGTTATGGTTACGCCAGATATTAAATAAAATAATTACTAAGCTAGGTATCTGCATAGTAATCTACGCTTGTGTGTACCTATTTACAAAACGTACTGTTGAACCAAGAAAATATTTTGTCTTTGTGCAACTGTGCGGGCGAGTCAGTTATTGTCGCCCTTGCCGCTGTCCTGAGCTGAGACATCGTGTGCTCGCATTAATATAATCAACTGTAATTTTCGACACCAAAACCGTCCTGGAAAAAATCAAGTTTATTCAGAAAAATAACATGTCATTCAAAGGCTATGGTAGGTGAGGTGGCCGTGGAATGAGATCGGCGATCTATGAACTGAGCCACAATTCTGCTAATAAGTTACAACCCAATTGAAACTAAACCGTTGCGATGAACCAATCGTAGCGCGTATACTGCTAATGCAACTGTTCGATAATATGGCGTTCTGATTGGTCGATGGCAACGGTTCAGTTACGATTCCGCTGTAACTTATTAGCAGAATTGGGCCTCTGCTCACAAGCAATAAAATGCCGAACTGCAACAGCTCTACGCAAACATACACGAGCAAAATACATAATTCCCCAATACCCCGGGCGAGGGCAAAGATTTCTTTGATGATCCACCGTCGCTTACTTAATGGAAAAACTACAGCTCGCTGGTTACGGCAAAGGATTGAGAATAATTGATGGGTCGCGGAAGCGGTTCACCGCTAACTTTCCCTTTAATGTTTGCGATATCTATAATAATGTTGTTATTAATTCATTGAAAGATTCAGCCAAGAAGATTTTACTGAATTGGTTTTATTGAAGATTATTGGGGTGATGCTTTCGCGAAGAAATAGAAGTAAATACACCACAGAATACACAATATACCTTAGCTAATAATTTCATTATAGACATTATTAATAATAATAATGTTTAGTGGCACAAACTCAAACTCAAAAATCTTTATTCAATATAGACCATTACAGGCACTTATTGACGTCAAAAAAAAACATAAAAATCTTCAACCGAGAATATAAATAACTAAATTATTTAATCCTTGTATGTACACACACCCCAACCATTATTAAGATGTGTGCAAATACAAGTCAAATGAAAAAAAAAGTTGACTCTACACCTGTTCGGAAATTGGAAGAGCCTTCTCGAGAAGAACAGGCAAGAAACTCGGAAGGTCCTGTATTTTTTTTTCGTCTCCTCTTTTAAAATACCAACATTACAATATTATATTTAACAAACATTTTATTTTTTTTAAATAATATAGAAATGCCTGTCGGTGTGAGTGGAACAGTTACTCGAATGAAATTTATCCCATTATCACAAAGTGTTAACATCCTTTGAACGTCAATTATCACATTTTTGTCAATCCCAAGCAGTTTTATCTGATATATAATCAGACAATTTATAATATGCTTTTTAAGCAGCATATAAAATTAGTGAGTCCCCTGATCCCCGAACTAGTTAAAACTGTATTTCGGAAACCAGTGTTCTCGCTTTATAACACACAGTACGAAGAAATGAATACAAAGTGCTGTAACAATGTACTTTTTTAAAAAAAACGTCGCTCCACACTAGGATTTTCTCCTGTGTCGTGCAGTGCAGTTACAAACATAGAATATCACATACGCCCAGACCGGAACAAATTTCTGTAGGCCATACAAAATATTTGTCCCGTGCGGGAATCGAACCCGCCGTTGCGAAGTAGGTGATCCCTCGACCTCTGCGTTAACCGTGTCGTCAAACTTAATCTTAAACTGCAGATATTCCATACTAAATAATGCAATTCAATAAAAATAATAAAGACTAAAGATTTGCATTTTTGTATATTATGTACAAATTCAAAATCACTAGACCGATTCCAAAATCTCCTTGCACCAAAAGTATGTATTATATTATTGTCACTAAGTAACATATAAGCTCTAGAAATAGTTTCTGCAATGGGAAAATATAGCAATGCCTATAATAAAAAAAATACATTTTCACTAGAAAATGTCAACGTGCGCCTGTGTGTAGTTTGTATGAGGTGTGTCTGTGTGTGAAGGTGTGATGTGTATATTAAAGGAAGTGTGTGTGAAAATGTGTAGAAATGCCGATATTATACCATGTTAGCTGTTTGATATAATAATGTCATATGTTTACCTACACTTAAACCAAAAAGTTTTCCAGGCACAGCGATAGCACGTATTCATACACAATTATTTTATTCTACTACTTCATGCTAAGACAGTCAGGCGAGGGATATTGCAGAAATCCTTTTGTTAGAAAATTTACATTTCCATTCTGTGTTTTATTGTGCGGAAATCTATTCTTTTTCGCACTAGTCCTTTTTGTTTTCCTTCTGCATATAACCTCCAAATGCAAATAATCAAAAAGTTTCCTGTACTACATTTTTTTACGAAATTATTATTTTACAACAGAAATCCTATTAATACGAGTACATGAATTGAATTTAATTTAAGACGCGTAGTGGTCCTAATGACCTTGCTCGATCGTCCTGCACTGATTACATAGGAGTGAGTGAGTGAGAGTAAGGGGAATATTTAAATAAACCTTTACGCGTAAGATGAATTATTTCAATTAAAAATTAATAAAGGCGAATAAGAAAAATCTAAAAAGACCATCCGCTAGAATATTATTTACTTTATTTATTGAAATCAAAAGTATAATGATTTAACTAATATTTTCGACGCGATTAGGTTTAAAGGTTTAAAATCGAGGCATGTTTGGGTCACATTTTAACCAAGTTTTAATTAATTTATCGCACTTCGCGTCTCGCGCTTGTCTCGTGTGCACGCTCACTATAAACATTCCTCGTTTCTTTTAACTGTATTATAGTGATTCCAAAATTCGATAAATTGTTGTCGATAAAATGGTTGATAACGATATATTGACTTAGACATGGAAAGATATCTACAGCGATCTGATTCTTGCGGTAGTCTTAGCTCGAAGAGATCTGCAGCAGAAGATATCGAAGATTGGCGTAAGCCAAAGAGAGCTGCTGTGGCTAAGCATGCAAGGTATGACAGCTCCCGAGATATCTCAACACATAACAAGTTCCAAAACCTTCCAGTGGATCGAGATACAAATGCACGTGAGCACGAATTGTTTCATAAAGCCACCGCTAAAGTAAAGAAGACTGGTCACATTCCACCTATCATTTTGGATGTGTTGGATCAATGGACCCACGAAAATATTAAAGAAAAAATCTCACAGTACACTAACCATTACCACCTTCAATATAGGAATGGAGGCAAGGTGGCTATCATGTGCCACACTGTCGATGCTCATAAAACATTGAAGGACGGACTTCGCACTCAAGATCTATCTTTTGTCACATATACCCGCAAAGATGAAAGGGTACCAAAAGTTGTCATTCGGGGACTCCCAGCCTATATTGTGGACGACGAGCTACCGAAGGAACTGGAAAGCGTTGGTTTTCCTGAAGCCACAGCCAAATGTCTTTTCTCTCATAACGATGTGGACAATCCCTGTCCTCCTATTTTAGTGCAGCTGTCGGCGGGAGCTGATATCTCAAAATTTCGTCAAATAAAATACCTCTGTAATTGTATGGTAACCATTACCAAATACAAGCCAAGACGATCTTATGGAACTCAGTGCTTCCGCTGTCAAGAGTTTGGCCATGCATCCAATAATTGTAACAAACCTCCACGCTGTGTAAAATGTCTTGAGCCGCATGCAACGAAGGAGTGCACTAAAACTGACCGTACTAAACCAGCTTATTGCTGTAATTGTAAAGAAGCTCATCCGGCCAATTATATGAAATGCAGTGCTCGAACAAAATACCTAGAAAGTATCGAAAAACTTAAGGCTAAGGAACGTAAACCAATACCTACAACAATCCGTTCTAAATCAACAACTTCGACGTTGCATCAGAATCTACACCCAACTCAGTCTGTTAATAATGTGGAGTGGCCCTCGCTCCCATCCAACAAGTCACCATTAATAAGCCAGACTCCTGCAGATCTGCCGAGGGTGGACTCAGTCGACGGAACTACAAAGGAAATGTTTGAAATCTTGATAATACTAAGGAACATAAAATCTCAATTTGCTGCTTGCACGTCTTGGCTGGACAAGGTCATGCTCGTAGTTTCACATCTTGGTAAATATGTTTGATTCTTCGGAAATTCGCCTTCTATCCTGGAACTCTGATGGGTTACGTATAAAAATTCATGAACTACCTGATTTGGCGGTGAGTGTTTTATCTATTGATATAATCGGTATATGCGAAACTAGATTGACCAAAAATACTGCGCTAACTGCACCTGGTTTTGCATGCTATCGCCAAGATAAACATCATACTGGTCGTGGACAGGGGGTTGCTAATCTTGTTAAAAACAACCTAGATCATTCCTCAATTATTATTCCTGACACTGGATATATTGAGGCTGTTGGCATTACCGTTAAAATTTCAGGTATTGATCATATAATTGTATCTGTTTATCAGTCACCTAATTTACCACTGCTTCGTAGCGACCTTGACTTATTGCTTGGATTAGGTCCACATGTAATAATGATGGGAGACTTTAATGCCAATCATGCCCACTGGTTCAGTAGCTACACAAACATACGTGGCTGGGTTCTCTTTAACCACATGCTTGAATTTGACTATATAATACATAGCCCTAACCGCAAACAAACTAGTCCAGACTTGGTTTTGTCTAACAATGTAAGTTGCATCAGTGAAGTTCAAACGATAGTGGCCCTATCATCTAACCACTACCCTTTATTTTTTACTATTGGAGGTTCATTATGTCGTAAAGCAAAAACTCATTACTTTCGATTTAATCGTGCAAACTGGAGTAAGTTTCGTTCTCACCTTAATAAAAATATAATACTCAGTTCCAAAACTCCTCAGACTGTAAATGATATTGATGCTGCTATTGTTAATTTGCAAAATACTATTATTGATGCTAGAGACGCTTCTATTCCGTCTTCTGCGACTTCTCAGGCCCCTAGTAAACTTCTGCGGTACATTAAGAAGCTCATACAACATAAAAATTACTTACGCCGTATTGAGAAAAATTTGCCTCATGGCGATGTCAGAAAGCAAAATCGCAATGTTGTAAACACCTTACAAACTTACATCAACGAGTGTATTAAGAAGCACCGCGATAGCGTCTGGAATGCTAAGTTAGCTAAAGTAGATAACCCTAGTCATGATATTTGGCGGATAACTAAATCACTCAAACCTAGATCTATCGACGTGCCTCCCCTTAAACTTGCAGATGGATCTCTCACTGAGACAATAGCCCAGCAATGTGATGCCTTAGCAGATGCTTTTTACGGCAATATGAATCTTACTGCAAGCTTTGATACCGATTACGATCTTCAATGTGAGATAGTCGAATCTATGTCGAAAATAAATAACTATGAGAATAAAGGCACAGATTTTATAAAGCCAATTAGACCACTAGAGGTTCGGAAAATTTTGCACAAACTTAAGTCGCGTAAATCTGCAAGCCATGACGAGATTCATAATCTACTTTTAAAAAATTTGTCTCAAAAGGCTATTGTCTGTATTACAAAAATTTTTTATGGTTGTCTTAGCCTGGGTTACTATCCAAATATTTGGAAGATTGCAAAGGTAATACCTCTTCATAAACCTGGAAAAGATAGAACCCTGCCTGTTAATTATCGTCCTATAAGCTTACTACCTGCGGTTGGCAAGCTTTTTGAATCTGTGTTTTACAAGCGTCTGTTAAGCGTGACTGGGCACGTTTTACCTCAGGAGCAGTTTGGCTTTCGTGCTGCACATTCAACCACTCATCAATTAGCCAGGGTATCTGAACACATATCCCACCACCTTAATCTCAATGAATCTACAGGCATGTTTCTTCTAGATATTGAAAAGGCATTTGATACTGTGTGGCATGAAGGCCTGTTGCACAAGCTGCTTGGTCTAGGTGTGCCCATGTCCCTAATTAAGCTCACTCAATCATATCTAGCTGATCGTGGTTTCCGGGTCTACATCGGTAATACCACCTCAAATCTTACGAAAATTCCAGCTGGCGTCCCGCAAGGTTCAATAACTGGACCCTATTTATTTCTCCTTTACATTAACGATATTCCTATACAACCTCGTACACAATTGGCTTGCTTTGCTGATGATACAGCCTCCTTCACCTCGTCAGATGATACCGATTTGATCATAGGTCGCTTACAACTTTCAATTAATTTGCTTCACGATTACCTCAGGAAATGGAAACTCAAACTCAATGAACAAAAGACGGATGCAATATTCTTTACTCGTGCTAGGAAACCCCCTACCAAACTGTTGAAAATTGCAGGGCATAGTGTGCCCTGGAAAACCTGTGTGCGTTATCTTGGAGTTAATATGGATAACCGACTTAATTGGTCGAAGCATATTGCTGATTTGCGTGTTAAAGGTGCCCAAGCCTTAGGTGCATTATCACCTATTCTTGATCGTAAAACCAAATTAAGTAACAAAACTAAATTGCTAATTTATACCACGCTTGTTCGTCCTTGTATAACGTATGCGTGTCCCGTCTGGAGCAGCATATGTCTCACAAACTATCAGTTACTTCAAGGTATTCAAAATAAAGCGCTGAAAATATCATATAATTCGAAATTTAAAACTAATCTTACTAGATTGCATAATGAAATTAATCTTCCCTTATTATTCAATTATTATAAACTTTCATCGAAATTCTTTACCAGAAATAAAATTAGTACAAGTAATACAATAATTTCTAATATTTGTGTGACGACTTTGAATGATTTACCGTATATCGATAGATACTGCACTTATCGCCTACCGCATCACTACATGCTATTCCCACCAGCCGAAGTACGCGACCAGTGACTAGACCCCGAGAAATACGCGGCCGCCCTGCTTTTTACCGCTATTGCGGCCTAATACGGGCAGCGTGAGGGCTCTCTGCGCGATCATTAACTGGTCGCCGGATGTTAGTAGATGACCGTGCAAGCAGTTAATTGTTATACGCATTTTTGTTAATATACCTCCTAAACTAAAAGCTATATTGTAATTCAAAACAATTTGCATATTTTGTTATCGAGTTGTTAACTGTTGTAACATCTTAAACTAAGTTCTTGAAAGTTTTTTACCTTTTCTTGTAAGCTTTTAAAGGCGACTAACTAGCCTCATAAAGTATTGTAATCTTTTGATGTCAATGTAACTTAGTGTTTAAGTACATGCTGTTGTTAATATTCATGGTAAATAAAGATATTTGAAAATGAATGAATTAATTTATCAAAAAATTAAAAAGACCATCCCCTAAAGAATGCGTTGAATAATAACATATCTTTTTTAAAGATTTTTTTATTCAATATTTATGAAGAGAACCGGTTTTTTCTGCAGTGATTTTTTTTATGATTGACCCTACTATGCGCCTTAAACTCCGGCCGCCGTAGAGCGGTTCAAGCGCACGCGGCAAAAGCTGTAATGTTAATTATTACTTGTCCAAGGATTAAACTGTTTTTCATTTAATTTCCTTTCGTTGTTTAATTTTTTCGCAAATGTATTAAAAAACGTCGTTCGATGCACGTGCGGTATTGTCATTGTCTTTGACATACTTTCCGCACTTGTATCGAAATGTACTATAGTAGATGTATGTGTACTTAATAATAGTGTGGAAAATTTTTACTCCACACCGAAGAAAAGTAGTTTAAATACTGGAGATATAAAATTTTACTCAAAGGAAACATTCCTTTACGTTTAAAAAGAAGCGAAACTGCATTTACTGATTCTGGAAAACTCACTTGCCATAACTGTTAACTGGACCGGCAAAAATTCGAAACAATAATACAACTTTAATGCGTCTTTCGATATGTTTAATCTAAGGGATCAAATCTTTCTAACAAACATACAAAATTAAGGAAAAACAATAAAAGACAAAAAAGGAAAACCACGAAATCCAAACTTGTTTTAATTGATCGAAAAAAAAAGAAGACTAAGCCACAGATAACATAATACTAAGCCAACTTATTAGTTGCTCTAAACACTGCGATTTTTAGTACTGAGAGTAAGTACATTCTCTCCAGGTTAAAATTTTTCCAGGCTAATCATATAATATACAGGATTTGTAATGATTATTTATAAAAACTTTCATAATATTCCTACTTCTATTTGTGAAAATATCGTATTATTTTTTTCTCTTTATATTTTTATGCACTATCATATTAATTGTACGAAATTACTTTCCTTAACCCTATGGTTGCCTGGTTGAAATTGCTTCCTTCGTGTTGTGAATTCTTTGTGTGTTGTATCCTGTGTATATGTTCTCTGTGTAATAGTGTTTATTCATTTATTCATTTTCTAAAATAGTCGAAGTGTATTTCGGAGAAGTAATATAAAGTGACCTGACAAATAAAGACTGCCATATAGAGGGTGAGCCGAAAAAACCATGTATGTCCACGCAGTATGTCACCGCGCGGACAGGTTTACTGCGGGCGCGGTAAATAATATCGGCGCGAGAAACGCCATGCAACATTCATGGGCGGCTTTGATAGGACCTATACAGGATGTTTCTTGGGTATTCATTTCCAGGGCATACACATGATAGATCCAAGGAACACAGGATCTTACCAAAGTCGGTGTTTGTATAAAATAAATATTTTAATATTATTTGTACCTAATAACTATTTTAATACATTTTAATTTTAAATTTTTTTTTTATTTTTTTTTATGTATCTTAAATTAAACGTAATACCTATCAACAATCTATTTACCTCCGCGTCCGCGATCTAGTAGTTGAGTATTTTCTCTCTCTACTTCAGTTACATAGTTCTGTAATTATGAACGCAGAGTATTTCGGAATACATCTCTAACGATACTTCAATTAAAAAATTAAATTGTTATTCCGTCAACATGAGAGCAGTATCATGTTATGTGTATGTGGTGAGCCTCAAATAATGAATTGACGATACAATTATGACAGATACAATTATGTAATTTTTAATGTGAAATAAATTTAAAAAAAAAAACGAAATATTGCTAACTTGCTAAAACACTTTATTTTGCTTAATAAGTAACACAAACTAGAGCGGCACACACGCGCTCAGCAAAAAAGGCAGCCTTATCGCCGTGGGCGTTATATTCTAGGTAGATGATGATGACACACGTGATTCAATTTTAGACTTCACTCTAAAATTGAATCACATGTGTCATCATCATCATCATCACCACAGCTCATATACGTCCCCACCAAGGGGCACGAGCCTATTCTAACATGTTAGAGCGATTAGGCTTTAGTCAAACCACGCGGGCCCAGTGCGGATTGGTTGACTTCACATACACCTTTGAATTACTTCGCAGGTGTATGCAGGTTTCCTCACGATGTTTTCCTTCACCGTAGGAGCGTCAGATATATGTACGTATGAAATTCGTAAAACGAAAAACACATTGGTACGTGACAAGATCGATCGCGGGCCTCCCGATCCTACTCGGGCCACAATCCAGTGCCGAGGCCACAGCACCACTGATGCTCCTTAATGAAACACGTGTGAAGTGGAACGTAACTACAACTTTGCACCTCCTTCAGCGAGAGAGACGAACAACTTATTCGCTGGCGACTAATTCCATAAGGTGGTGTTCGAAATTGCTGCGAGAGGTGTTGCAACGGAAGTACCGTGAGCTCCTTCGAACTCTCAGACAGCAAACCGACCCTTTTCGAGCAATTTACGAATATGTAGCTTGTGGTTTATACGATTATTACTCAGTAAGTACTATTCAGGCACATACAGCTTGGATGGACTGGATTTTTAAAGCTTGACGACATTCTTAAGTCACGTCAGACTCCACAACATCTTAAGTCTCGCCTCTTTAACCAATTTGTCCTGTCCAACATGATGAACGGTGCCGATAAGTGGACGCAAACACAAAAGGCTGTTCATGAAATAAAGGTAACTGAGAGGGTCATGAAGAGGACCATGCTAGGCATCAAACTGCAAGATCGAGTAAGGACTAAAGTCCGAGACGTCGGAATCGCAGTAATGAAATTAAGATTGATCTGGGCGGGTAGGATATGTTGCCAGGCTAAGGAATGATAGATGAAATAAGTCTTTCATAGAGTGATGACCATGGTAAGGTAAGCGAAGGGTCGGTTGTCCGAATTCAAGATGGGTCTACGATATTATAGAAATCGCTGATCTGATCTGGACAAGATTGGCACAAGCCCAAGGAAAATGGCAGGCAAAGAGAGGCCTTCACTCAGCAGTGGGATAAAGAAGGCTGTGATAACGAAGTAGTATTCTGCTCATTCCATACCTACAATAATTAACACAAAAAAAACAGAAAAAACCAGGCATTCAACAAAGCTACAGTATGAATATGGGTTGTCTAAATCATAAAATATTGTAGCCAATATCTGTCTCTCTGTTTTGTACATATCATTCTCTTGTAAAAATCATCCTGTACATGACCGTTCATAAGTGGATTCCCAGAAGCGCCTCGTGGCGGCATTATCATTGTTTCTATTGGCCCTAACAAGAATTATGACGGGCGGCTGGCAACGACTCTCACGCTGCCTACTTCAAGCTATCTGAAGAATTGCTTTGATGGTGTTTGGAGAAAATCACTTTTGTGGTTATTGAGAATACCAACACGTTGTCCATTCATGTTATAACCATAATTGGGATGACAACAGAATTTTGTATTAATATTCATTGTGTAGATTATTAAAAAATATTGAATACGTATTTTGTCTTTTTTGGGGTTCCGTACTCCGAAAGGAAAAAATAGATATTGAGGAAATCGTACAGGCCGTTTTTCCATACAAACGTAGTCCCCTGTTTCCTTCCTGGATAATAGCACTAGTTGCTCTATTTTTTCCAATAAAATCAATGGCCACCATAAGCATGTTCCTGTTTTCATTTTTTATTAAGTCAATTATTGAAAGAAATATTAAACCCTCAAAAACCTAAATAATCGACGTAATTTTCTGCTTTATTCAAACGTCTAGCAAACAAATTGAACAATAATATATGAATAAAAAGGAACCCATGGAAACACAGAAAAAGCCTTGCTTTAATTTTTTACGCAAAAAGTAATTAAATCGGTCAATTTTACGCGGAGAAAACAGGGGACCACGAAACGTATATTTTGTGTACTTTTCATAGGTATTTTCGGTCCCAGCTGCAGCTGTCCCTATCGCGCTCAGTTTAGTTGTTCGGACACACAACGCGACAGCAATACATTTTACAAATACCTATTTTTTAAATTCTCGCGACCTTGGTGTTTCCTCTTATAGCTGCAAACAAAGATATAATAAAGAAAAATAAAGTTTTTAATGTTTATCTGTTTGTTTTAAAGCAAATCTACGATCGTTAATACAAACTACAAAGATCTCTGGAAAATTTACTATCATATTTTTCTATTACTAACGTTGTTATTGTTGACAATGAAATAGTTGGTACTGTTGACACATAATTTATTCACTTATTCATTATTTTCATTTTATTTGCATTTAAATTTTAACCTCATCAAGAAAAACATAGTTACAAAATAAATATTATTTTTTATTAATTTTAAATGCAAACAATTCATATAAATAAATAAACACAATCTTACAAAGATGCTATCTTATTTTACGATACATCAATTCAAACAATTGCAGTACGCAAGGGATTCAAGAAATTTGTCCAAACTGAACAAATGATTCCATGTCAACCAATCAATCAAGGGATATCCATATTTCTGTTCAAAACACATTTTTTCCCTTCAAAATTTGCAACAGATTTGCGGAGTCCATTCACTGACCCCACTACAGGGTGCTTATAAATATTCAATGGCGTGTGGCTCCAACGTCTATGGTGCTCAAAGTTGTCGCGGAATTAAGACAGATGGCGCGCGCCACCTCGCTCGAGGGGACGATGTTTGGGTCAAAATATGCCATTATTTTGGTCATCTCACGAATATTGTAATTGAATTTGCCTTATATTCTTTTTACGGAGATTCGTGAATGATATTAATGTGATATTGGTCAGTATCGTTGTATTATTGTATTATTTATTATGTGTAACTAATAATGATAAAATTTATGACAGATTGCGTGTAACACACCACTTCAATCTCACACATACAAACGCTGATAACCATTGGCGTATCTAGAGTTTTCTTTTGGGGTGGGTCTGGTCCCTGATTTTTGTCTGAAGTTATCACTATTTGGCGTCCATCCTAGAATTTTGAAAGGGTAGCCTAACATCCTGGCGTGGGCCCTAGACCATTCTGGGGTGGGCACGGCCCACCCGGCCCCTCCTCTATGCCTATGCTGATAACCGATATCAACGATAGTTTACACTATAAACATCATGAACACCACTTGGCCTAGGCCCGTGTATTTCATTAAACCAGTATTACTTGGTAATCCTGATTTTTATTATTGTTGTTTATTTTTTAACTTTAAAACTCGCAACGCAACATTATTGAAAATTTACCAGGCACATCTAAAAATTTCAATAAACTTGCGTAGCGAAATTTTTCAATATTTTAGATGAATTTACACCATACTTAAAATATTCATACTCAATCATAAATTCCAAAATAGCATGTCTGAATGTAGCGTTTTCACAGTTAAAATCCTGAAAATAGGGTACTTAATGATTTTTTTTTATCTATTCTCTGAATCTAACGCAATTCTCAGTGGATTCCATTCATTTACATACATCGTCATCCTTGATACGTCAACCATGCAAATTGCCTTTATTTTTCAATCTGCGCGACATACGCTCACACGTGGCCGCGCTCGCTTCACGCGGATTACATTTGTTTTCAATCAACGGACTTTGCATGTTTGATGTTTGCAATTTTCTATATTGCCGAGTCTACTGCTTGTTTTTTGTTTACAAAAAAAAGTTATTATCCAAAAGGTAATTAGTTTATGCGGGTTATTTTTTTATTTCCGCCCAGAATCGACTAGGGCCACTGCAAACACGGATAGGTTAAGTTATTTTTTTTATGACTACAGAACCGATTCCGGACACCTCGAACACAGTTTTGTGTATCATTGTTACAGTTTTAATGATTTTTGACCCTATTTAGACTAGGACAAGTTTTGAGAAGTTTTCACAGATTGTTTTTATACCTAAGAATATTTTTTTTTAAAACCATTTTTGAAAAAAAAACGTTGATCATATTTCCAAGCTACTAAAATATACTCGTACTTTTGATATTTTAAGCTGCAGTCTTTAAACCGTTCGCTTTTTAAAGTTTCCATGTATATATTGATATATTCAACATCGATATTTTTGCTGTAGATATATTAATTTTCGACATTCAAATGCGTGCCCTTCTTTAGACAACCTAAAATCATAAATCTTGAAATAAATAGCTTAAATACATTTTGGAATTCTTCAACAACATTAAGCAAAAGAATAACCAAATATGGGATAGTATTCCTAATGAAATACCACTAAACTCACTAACGAATACTTTTAGCAGCTAAAAACAGTTATACCTATTTCAATCATAATACTCATGTACAGGTTTTCGCTAGTCAGTTGAGCGAGTTTTGTTGTGGTGAGAGTGTTCTGTTTTATAAATAGGAATATTTTAAGGTATGCAAGAGTATAAATTTGTGATTGCGCTGATATTGAGTTCGAAGTCCGGATTAAGATTACTTTCCTTTTAAGATTTTCACTTATGATAAACAAAAAAATATTTAATATTCCTCATAAACTTAAATTAATATTTATATGATACTATAGGATCATTTTGCATTGATTGACAAATCAGATCCCAAATATTTATTTATTTATTTAAGGACAATCAACAAGTCCTACACTAATAAAATCTTAAAACTAAGTGCACTCTCATCAATTCACTCTAAGTGCAGACCCAATTAAAGGTTGCCACGGCATGCATAAGTGGACTTGATGCTACTTAATCATATCTGCTTACACATTATGTTACATGAAATTTATACAGGTTTTAGAAAAAAAAATACGAAATATGCGGTGAAAATACGCTTGTGACCAATTGGAACTTTCTTTATATTTAACAAGTTGGTTATTTCGTCGTGCTGCTATAGTATTCTGTACCAGGGTCGTGGGTTGCATGGGGTGCGATGTCAGAACACCTCCTCGTGGTGCACCCTGGGCAACCCGGCAGATTTTCTGCCGCGGGCTAAGAGTCTGACAGCTGCCCCGTGGAGGGGGCGTGGTGTGGCCGGTATTAACCCGGCGGGCCACTTCACGTGGCCATGTGGGGCGTCACCTCCCCTTCTTTTTGAAGATGGGGTTGTGTGTCGCCTGGGGACCCGCTCGCGGGTCATGGCGCATTGCGCCTTGTGCCGTTGCCCCTTTGATCGGGTTGGTGCGGGTCCTTGTTGAGCTTCGGCATGTCGTTGTTCCGAGTCGGTGCAAGCTCGTTGAGCTTCGGCGTGTCGTTGTTCCAAGGACTGAGGCTGACCCGATCAACGTGTGGCTTCAGCACACTTGTGCGGCCCCCATGAGGGGGGCGTGGGATGGCCGAGTGCTACTCGGCGGGCCACCTCGTGTGGCCACCGTGGCCGCTTTTTGCGGTGGGTCGGCGCTTTGCCGCCGCTGAGCTTCGGCTCGTGTGCGCGGCGGTGGATCCAGTGGGGTCTGCCGTCGGGCAAGCCCGTTACCCCGCACTGAGCGGGGCCGGGGGCCTGGCGCACTGAGCGTCGGGCCGCGTGGAAGAAAACTACAGTAAAAAATTACCACCCGGAGTATGCCCCGGGAACTCCTCTCCATCTCCATCTTGGAGAGGGCGTGAGGGGCCCGCCATTGGTGGGCAGGTGCCGCGGACGGGGTTATGGTCGGTCTGTAAGGGTTCCCACGACCTCGTTCGGCAGCGGCGCGTCCTTTGGACGTGGCTGCGCTAGGCGCCAAAGAGGGCATATCGAGGGGTTTAGTGGGTAGTCGCTTGCTGCGGAGTCCCACACACCCTTGCCCCTGCGGGGGCTCGGACGGTGCGCAAACGCATTCCCCTCGTAAAAAAAAAAAAAAAAAAAAGGGTCGTGGGTTGCATGGGGTGCGATGTCAGACACCTCCATGTGGTGCACCCTGGGCAACCCGGCAGATTCTCTGCCGCGGGCTAATAGTCTGACGAGAGGAGACATGGAGGGGGGGGGGCGTGGGATGGCCGGGCCTAGCCCGGCGGGCCACTTCGTGTAGCCACCCGCTTCATACGGAGAAGGACGAAGTCCCCTCTTCTTATGTTAAGAAGAGGTGTGGCTCTCGCTGGAAGCCGATACCGGCGGCTACCTCTGGTGGTAGGGAGGATGAGGGCGAGCTTCTCGCCGTGGCGCTTCGCGTTCGTTGGGGATTTCCCCGAGCTTCGGCTCACCCGCGCGGCGGTGGATCCAGTGGGATCTGCCGTCGGGCAACCCGTTACCCGCACTGAGCGGGCCGGGGGCCCGGCGCACTGAGCGTCGGGCCGCGTGGAAGACAACCACAATAAAAAACCAATTTCGGGGTGTAGAGTGGCGCAATTCTGTGCCGCTCCACAAAGTAGCAGAGCCAGTTTGCTTGTTTGCCAACTTAATTTCAATAAAAAAGCATATAAATAATCTTCATTTTCGGTTCATAGTTCTATTAGATTTTATATAGGTTGCAATTGTTTAAAAAAAGATAATAACCACAAATAAAGTCGGTCGAGTGATCGCCTACTGCGCAACGGGTCGCGGGTTCGATTCCCGTACGGGACAAATATTTTGTATGGCCTACAGAAATTTGTTCCGGTTTGGGCGTATCTGCATGTGATATTTTATGTTTGTACCTAGGACACAGGAGAAAATCCTAGTGTGGGCGACGTTTTTTTTTTAAAAAGTCTTAATTTGTACTACGTATTAAAGTAGACAAAGGTGTTCCATATTTGATTACTTTCTTCTATAGAAAAGCCAAAAGCCAAAATGTTAAAATAATTAAGCCATATTGTTTTTCCGGTTGAATGGGTGCTTCGAAAATTCTGTAAGCACCGACTTCTGATTATGACAGCACTAATTACGGTCCTGAAAATTGGATAAGCACTGAAGGCTTTGTGCCGTGGATGTTATTCGAGAAACGAGCTTTCACGTTAGTGTTATATTTTTGGTCAACTGTAAAATACTAATTGAAAGCTCCTAAAAATATAAATTGAATCTATACTAATATTATTTTGCTAAATAGTATTTTTTTTTTATTTGGTTCACAACTTGGTACATACACATAACATGGGTACATATTAACAAATACAAATATACATTTAAGTGTAGTACCTTATATCAGTGAACACAACATGTACTACTGATAGCGTATGAATAGCACCTAACTAATAAAAGATATTCTACAAAATATAAAGATCCTTATACAAAGTGAAATTAAACATTATAATTACATTTAAGTTGTTCAAAAATTATTATTACATTGGTTATCAAGAGCCCTATACACTTTTTCTCGTGCTGAGGCTAAAGAACCCGAGAATATATCATTCATTCTAATTCCGTTGTACTGAGACATAGACCGATACAAAGGCGAATGGTGACCGATATTTGTTCTGCAGTGTGGTAGTCTGAAAGTTTTCCTGTTTGACAAACGGCTACCGGGACGTGGGACTTCCAAATTAACGCATGACAAAACTTCAGGGCAATCAATTAGGCCATTTATCAGCTTATATAAGAATATAATATCTGATGCTTTGCGTCGGATACTTAGAGTCCTCATTTTATAAAAACTTAGTCTACTTTCGTACGATTGTAGGACTTTGCACTTGTTATTAGCGTAGGAAAGTTGATACAGAAACCTTTTTTGAATTCTCTCTATCCTATTTGAATGAATATTTATAGCTTGGAGACCATCCACAACTGTTGTATTCCAGGATACTTCTGAAAACGCAGTAGTATATAGGTATCAAGACAGCTGGATCTTTAAATATTGCCTTGATATAAAACCAGATAGCTTTGCAGCTTTTGTAGTTATTCTGTCTATATGATCCCTAAAGCTTAAAGATTTGTCCACTATGACGCCTAAGTCCCTAATTTTCCCTTTTGTACAAGTGGAGTATTTTTTAAAAAGTATGAAGCAGACAATGGTTTCTTTTTCTTTGTGAGTTTTATGTGATAGCATTTATCTGTATTTAATATCATATTATTCCGAGAACACCATCTGTCTATGATATTTAATTCTTTTTGTAGAAACTCCACATCCGAATTATTTTCAACTCGCTTATATACTTTTAAATCATCTGCGTACAATTTAAAATCGCATTGTAAACTCTCGGCCAAGTCGTTAATGAAGATCACAAAAAACAACGGACCCAAGTGTGATCCCTGGGGAACACCCGACGGTATAAGCTTTGGTTGAGATGTATAGCCGTGTGTCATTACCAGCTGCGTACGATTTTCGAGGTATGATTTACACCACCGGTACAAAGATCCGTGTATACCCATCTCTGAAATCTTTTTGAGAAGCAAGTTATGATCGATTACATCGAATGCCTTGCTGAAGTCCGTGTATATGACATGTACTTCACTGCCGTCATCAATGGCATTACAGACATTACCGATAAATCCCATCAAGTTTGTAGCGGTGGATTTTTTAGGCAAGAAGCCATGCTGTTCCGGGTGAAGTTTCTGTTTGACGTACCAATATATTTTTTCTTGCACTATATATTCTAAGACTTTGCCTAATGCCGGAAGAATAGATACGGGTCTGTAGTTTGAGACAATATTTGCATCACCACTTTTATGAATAGGTGTCAGGCGTGCTAATTTCCACCGGATAGGAAAGGTACCAACCTGAAGTGATTTGTTAAACAACCAATGCAGAGGTATCGCCAAGTTATTTGCGCACATTTTAAGTACTATATTCGGTATACCATCTAGGCCCGCATTTTTTCTTGGATCCAATTTTTTTAAAGCTGATATAATTTCCGACACCGACAAGCTTAGTGCACTTAAAGAAGATGGATGATCTTGAGTAGTCGAATCGTTTTTGGAGTCCGCAGCTACATTTGATGTTTTATTTCATAAACAGATTGAAAATACCTAGAGAATAAGTCGCAAATATCTTGTCCGCCATTAGCTATATTATCATCCAGCATCATTTCACTTGGTAAGAAACCACTATTACGTTTTAACTTGTTAACGTATGACCATATATGTCTAGGATTACTCCGCATTGTTTTAGCAGCACGTTCTTTAAATTGATTGATTGATTAATTAGATTGATTGTTTGTTTGGTTGAACGTGATAATCTCGAACACTACTGATTCAAATTGAAATATTATTTTTGTGTTAGATAGTTCATTTATCGAGAAAGGCTTTAGGCTATATAACATCACGCTACGACTAATAGAAGCTGAGCATCAATGAAAATAGTTGCAAATACGGAAAAAAATGTCGTCCATTTTTTTCCGTTTTCGCAACTATTTTCATATCATGTTGTTATTTTCAGACATCCACGCGAACGAAATCGCGGGCACAGCTATAGTGTGATCGTATGAGTAATAACAGTGAGTAAGACATAGTTGACTAAGCCTTGATGATTTGATAAAAATATAGATAATTTGTTGAATATAATATTTATTTTCGCTTAGTAAATGACAGAGATTTATAATTTGTAAGCTGTGATGATGTTATTTTTAACTAGTTATAATGTACATTGTGATTGGCTGTACCAACCAACATTTCTGTATTATGAACTGTTCCCAAAAGACACGGACGATTATTTTCGTCAAGAACTCGGCTCCGGCTCGATGAGAGAGCCTGAATTTTTCATACGTTAATTGCTAATTTGCCCTGTCTCCCTTTTAACTTCCGGCGCTGTTGAGTTCCGACATTATTTTTTACCTCACTATTGTTTTGCCGTATTCCGTTTCGTTTTCTCTGTCCTAATTATTTCCTCTTGAATAAACAAAGAGGGATTTGAGAGTCGTTAATGTTGGGTGTTCTGGATGATTTTTTGTGATTATGCTTTCGTTTTCATATTGTAGATACTTATTCTTATATACTATAACAATCTCGTGTCACGATGGTTGTCCCGGTTAAACTCGGAAACTTTTAATTGACTTTGTAGCGACTACATAAGTGCACGTATGTAGATAAAGCACACCTTTAGATAAATTAAGATGATAAGTTAAGGCAGCAATCTGCACGCGCCATATTAGTATATAAGCGCTATTTTTACTTAAATAAATCAGACTATAACAACACCTGAGTCTCATTATGTCCATTGCCAAATACATTGGCAAAGTGGTGACCCACGACGACTACGCTACGACGCTCGCTCCACAGTTGACTTCGCAACAAGAAACTTCGAATAATCAACATGAATCAACCAACTTGCAAATCGAGCTGCGGCCGACAAGAAACACTGGAAGTAGCGGCTGGCACCACAATTTTATCCCGCATTCTGGAATTTTGGAGGGATCAACCTAGATTATGGTTTACACAACTGGAAGCCATATTAGCACCACAAAAACAAGGCGACGATTATAAGTATTTTGCGGTTATAGCGAAGCTATCTAAGGAAGAAATACTACAGGTTAGTGACCTTATTAGCTCCCCATCATCCACAGAAAAGTATAAGACCATCAGGGAACGCTTGATAAATTGCTATGAGGAATCAGAACAGCGTCAATTTCAAAAATTATTGTCTGAAATGGACCTCGGCGATCAAAAGCCATCACAACTTCTACGCAAGATGCAAGTTCTCGGAAAAGGAAAAATTGGTGACGAAACTATCAAACTTCTAAGGTTGAGACTTTTACCACCATCAGTTACCACAGTCCTAGCTGTCACAGAAGACATAGATATCGACAAGAGGAGCCAGATCGCCGACAAAATTATAACAAATTCAAAACTTATCGAGGTATCAGTTGTAAACGAAAATATAAACAAAACCGACGAAGGCGCAATGACATGCGTATTAGCACAGTTAGCAAAAATACAATTGGAACTAAGTGTAATTCAGCGCGATCGCAGAGACTATCAACGCAGCACTCAGAGTTATTATAATCGTCAGCATTTCCCATCGAGGTCAAATTCAAGAGCAAGCAGTCGGGAAAGAAAATACTATTGTTTCTATCACGATAAATTCGGAAACTATGCTAGAAAATGTATCAAACCATGTGATTTTAAACAAAAATTTAAATCAAGGGACTTCTTATTAGAATTCAGCCCACTATACTACTACTCTATCAAGAAAGTATCGGGGAAAAGTCAATAATACACAAAATGTTAGTTATTCATCAAAATTTATTTTATCGCCTTCAAAGTATGCTCTATCAGAAATGTTACACTTACGAATAATCCAATCATCAAAACATTTTTAAACGCTTTACCGGAATTGAGTTCAGTTCTCGCCGCGAATTCTGCATGTCTTTTTTACCGAATGAAAATAGACAGGGCCATTTCTGCGACCATAAAGTCAATATGCATACTATCCATATTACATATAATCACCTTCATGACTACAACGCACGAGACAACTAGATCTATGGAAAGGTATTGGCTAAAAGGTCACTGTTCCTAAGACGTGATATTAACCAGGGTCCTAATTCCGCTAATCTTAACGCCATTGTCGTGTCTTGATAACGTTTTAATAAAACTGCTTCTGTCGCTTTTATACGCATTTCCTGGTACAATTTATTCGTACTACGCTTTCTTGATAATTCAATAGTAACAAATGTTTTTGTTTGTTTTAGGTTAACCCACAATAACTGTCTCAAAAAGCGATGCCACTGAAGTGTTATTGACACGTCACAAATGCGTTGACGCTAGCAGAATAAGGCCCCAGGATACAATAAAAAACACATAATACAATTAGCTATAGTGCCTATTGTTCTATACTTGTTTAGACATGGATACTTGCTTTGGGCTGGCAAGCAGAAAGTTACAGAGTACAGATTACAGAGTATAGACTGCGATAACTATTCGCCTCCTCGTGTTATGAAAAAAGGCCATTAAAATTGTAACATCTTTCAAGTATCTTCAGATCGCGTAACAAAACGGTCCGGGCATCTAATCGGATATAACCGACACTGATGTATCACTCAGCCGTAATCCGACTCCTCACAATTACTGCCCCAGCCTTCGCCACTCCATATTGCTCTGAACAATAGCAACTCGGCGAGAATCTTGGTATGATTCACTAGAAATGTCCTATTTTTTAATTTATTTATTTTACCACTTCATCGCACACTGCAGGCTTGGTAGTGTAGAAAAATTTAAGGTACATAAAAAAATTATATCACACATACATAACGCGTTGATGAATTAGGGCATTCTGCGTCGAGTTCCAAAAAATGTGTCAATATGTAGATGCATATACACACACACTATAACACAAAATACATAGCATTAAAACAAACATTTTTATTATATCAAACTTTATATTGAATTTCTATAATTCCACCTTTCGAGCCTTTTCATTTTATATAATGCGTTAAAATGAAATGTAGTCCGCCATCTTGAAGCGGCGGCCATTTTGAAATTAATGAAATATTACATTATCACTAGAATATTATTATAGGTGCATATCAAATTGTAGATCAATCAAATGTCATGTACTGGAACAAAAATTCAGCTTTAACATTTCACCTAACACAAAAATGCATCGCAAATACATAGAGTTCGACTCGCATACCGAGGGTTCCATACAACCTTATCTAAGTACCTATAAAAGTTCTTGAATATGTAAATATGTACGGTTTTCAGATTTTTTCCTTAACATGTGCTATAAAAACCTTGCTTTTTGATAAATTTCATGATTTCAGATAACCGGGAATTCCCCAATAGGTTTTGATTCCCTTCTAAAACACATAATTTGCGGAAATTTGCAACATAAACAGCCATAGCTTTTGATCGTGTTAACTTACAAGAAGGTTTTTTTTCACAGCTGAAAGAGACCGTAGACCCGAGTATTTGATATGAATTTCAGTTTGATATCTCTACGCGTTTCCGAGAAAAAGGGTCTTGACAGACAGACGGACAGATGCACAGACGCAAAAACGGACAGATTGACAGCAAGTGGTTATATTTTATTTTACTTTTAAGGCACGGAACCCTAAAAATACTATTTTTTTGTTCTTTATAGTGATGTTCTCAATAATAGTTATTTGTTATACATGAGTGCAAAGTTGCTCTTTAACCGCGTGCTCAACTTTGATGACCGAGCAAGCGAGTGATTCAAAAATTAGAATCCTGAGCGCTGGTGAGGGAATCAAAAGAGCACAAGGTGAAAAATCTTTGCACTCGAGTGCAACACGTAATTTTTCATTCCCCCTCAGCGAGGAAATGAAACAAAGCAAATTTAAAACAAAAGTACACCAAGGAGGTTCAGAGTCTGAGGTCTTTAACAAATTAAAAAAAAGTTGTATGATAAATTTGGCACCATGGAGATGGAAGTAAATAGGTTTAATGATGTTTTGAAATCACATATCTAGTGCACGCGATGTTCTAAATTCAAATTAACTTTAACCTCTAGCGGATAAAAACGGCTTTGGCGGTCAGATATCGAATAGCAAAAATACTCTTTCCGAGATGGGGTATGAAAAAAATATTATCTCTTCCAGTAGATGCTATGAGCAGGGGACCAAGAAAATGGGGTCTCTGAGATCTTCCTGATTTGTCGCATGTTGATTCAGTCATGCCTAGATTCGTTTTTAAAGTTTGCTGTTTGTACCGAATTTGAGGTTAAAATGGCGAAAGAAATTTTCTGTAATCAAGAAATGTAATCGAAAAAAAAAAACGCCATAAGTTACTTACTATAATGATTTATTGTGAATATTTGAATCGAAGTTGTACTAAGTATGTATTTAGATTATTTTATTCTTTAATATGGAACATACTATGATAGAGACTCAATCTTTCCTATTTCTGCCGCAAAACAGCGGTGCTTGCATCGCTGTGTTCCGGTTTGAAAGGTAAGGCAGGCAATGAGATTACTGGGTACTGTGACTTGACATCTTATGTCACAAGTTGGCATAAGTTCTCATAGGTTTGCACAATATTGAGTATATGCGGTATCTTACAGATACCGCATATACAATCAACCACATATCAAGCTTTACATTTACACGACGAAAACCACCGCTATTCCGAGCGACATAAGTTCAAACTCAAACTCAAAAATCTTTATTCAATATAGACCTTTACAGGCACTTATTGACGTCAAAAAAAAACATTAAAATCTTCAACCAAGAATCTAATTAACTAAATTATTTAATCCTTGTATGTACACACACCCCAACCATTATTAAGATGTGTGCAAATACAAGTCAAATGAAAAAAAAAATTGACTCTACACCTGTTCGGAAATTGGGAGAGCCTTCTCGAGAAGAACAGGCAAGAAACTCGGAAGGTCTTGTATTTTTTTGTCTCCTCTTTTAAAATGCCAACATTACAATTAATATTATATTTCACAAACATTTTTTTTAGTAATATAGAAATGCCTGTCGGTGTGAGTGGAACAGTTACTCGAATGAAATTTATCCCATTAACACCCTTTGAACGTCAATTATCACATTTTTTGTCAATCCCAAGCAGTTTTATCTGTCATATAATCAGACACTTTATAATATGCTTTTTTCATAAGTGCGCCCTTGATAGTGACTTTAAATTTATTCAAGTTAAGTGCTTTAATATTATTTGGGATTTTATTGTAGAAACGTACACAAAGGCCTTTGAAAGAATTATTAATTTTTTTAAGCCTAGTATTTGGTAACGCTAACATATTCTTTTGCCTAGTATTTACTGAATGAATATCACTGTTTTTACAAAACGAATGTATATTTTTATGAACATATACTATATTCTCGTAAATATATTGCGACGCGACGGTCATAATATCAATTTCTTTAAATTTTTCTCTCAAAGAGTCTCTTATTTTAAGGTTATAAATAGCACGAATAGCCCTTTTTTGCAACACAAAAACAGTCTGAATGTCGGTAGCATTTCCCCACAGCAAAATGCCATACGATATCACACTATGAAAATAGGCAAAGTATACAAGTCTTGCTGTATCAACATCGGTCAGCTGACGTATTTTCCATACAGCGTAGGCTGCAGAACTAAGTCTCTTCGACAATTTATCAATATGTGGGCCCCACTGAAGCTTTGAATCTAAAGTAATACCAAGAAATACTACGGTATCCACAAGGTCCACATTTTTATGCTTTATGTTAACAGTGGTGTGAACCTCTTTAACATTGGGTAAAACAAATTTTATACATTTAGTTTTCCCTTCATTGAGGCACAAGTTATTCGCATTAAACCAGTAAACTATTCTTGAGATAGAACTATTTACATCGTCTTAGATTTGCAATCGTCTTTTAATTTTAAACATAAGTGAATTATCATCTGCAAATAATACAATCTCATGCCAGTGTAAGGGCAATCTCAATGTCAAATCTGGCGTGTGGCCGTGTGTACTATAGGTAACTTTAGACATTTATCACCAGTAGGCGGTTTATTTGTTAAATTTATTGTACGTAAAAATTAATACTCATAAATATTAATTTTCATAGAGGCTATCTCTATGCCATATTTTATTTAAACATGCTGTAGTTTGCGTGATTTATTGAAAATATAGCAAGTAAAGTATGTAAATCAATTAACGGCTTAAAGCATTGCCCCCCGAGAAAAAAAATGAGTGTCCAGCGCGTGATGCGTTAAGTCTGACAAGAAGATAAATTTCAATTAATTAAATACAATTTATTTATTTTGACACTATTACAAATAACATGTTCAATTAATTTAATACAATTATATTGATTTTTTTGTTAAAAATTACATTATCATGTTGGCAATTTTTTTTAATTAAATACCTATATCAAACATGACATGTATGCACCTATTAGACTAGAAATGCCATTTTAACATTAAACATATATTCTTTTTATTGTTATCTCTATATATAATAAAATCGTAGGGGTACAAAAATCTGTAATTGCGAAATATTAAGAAAAAAAATACACAGGTCGCCTTAAAATCATTAGCAGAACACGATAGAATAGTTTTAAAAAAAATTGTTTGTTTGTTGGTTTGTTTGTTTGTTTGTTTGTTTGTCTGTTTGTCCGGAAAGATCTCCGAAACCACTGGACAGAATTTGATATGGCTTACACCACAATGCTTAGAATTTTCCGGAAGAACATTTAGGCATAATTTCGTTTGTTTAAATTCACTTTTTATTTTTAGTGAAAAAATACCATATAAAATTTTCGAATTGGCTTTAGGTAGAAAAACAACATGGCGCACGTGAAATTATTTTGACACGTCTGTCACATAGTACAGAGAGAAGGTATTTTTTTCCACGAAGGAAAGGCAATGGAACTACGCCATACAGCCTGATCTTAAGTAATTGGATTTCGAAAATTGAAAGGCAGGAATGAAGTGTTCCACATAGTACAAATAAAATTTAATATTTTCTGTTAATGGCTGTGCCCAACTGGATTTCGCCAACCAAATTGTCTTTTTCTTATGTCGTACCGTGGTGGTAAGGCAAAAAGATCAAGCCATACAACCAATGTATAAAGCATTTTTTATGATAATATATACTTATCGAGTTACCATAAAATTTGTAGATTGGTTTAATTCTTAACTAATTTTCACAAAATCGGTACAATTTTTTAAATATTTGAAATGTTGAAAAATGAAGATACTCTTTTCAAGGTATTTTGAAGGGTGTTATATGTTTTTACATTAGGACTAAGGAATCAAACTCTTTCATCCATTTAAAACTATTAAAAGTAATAGATTAATATTGATAATTAAAAAAATATCTGACTGCAATGTTCTGGGTTACGCGTAGAGGGACGGGACGGGACTCTTGATCCTAATGTCTAAAATGACGGATCACATGTTTTTGGATCCACCCAAGGAACATGGATATCGAACGATGAACCTAAAGAGTAGAACACATTGAACCTAGCCACGTTGACTTAATGTGACATGACTGCCGATAAAGTTCGTTTCCAAACCCAGCGATATGCATATCAAATGAAAGGCCTTGATGAGTAGAGCACTATGAATATAGGAAAATCGCCCTAAATTCAACATGGCCGTCGCTCAAATAAAACGGATAAAAGTTCGTTTCCAAACCCAGCAATATGGGTATCAACTGAAAGGGATTGATGAGTAGAGCACTATGAACCTAGCAACATTGACATAAATTCAACATGGCCGCCGCTCAAAAGAAATGGATAAAAGTTAGTTTCCAAACCTAGCAATATGGGTATCAAATGAAAGGCATTGATGAGTAGAGCACTATGAACCTAGCAACATTGACATAAATTTAACATGGCCGCCGCTCAAAAAAGGTGGATAAAAGTTAGTTTCCAACCCTAGCAATATGGGTATCAAATGAAAGGCCTTGAAGTGTAGAGCATTAAGTACCTAGGAAAATCGACCTAAATTCAACATGGCCGCCGCTCAAAAAAGATAGATAAAAGTTCGTTTCCGAACCTAGCAATATGGGTATCAAATGAAAGGCCTTGAAGAGTAGAGCATTAGGAATCTAGCAAAATCGACCTAAATTCAACATGGCCGCCGCTCAAAAAAAAGAATAAGAGTTCGTTTCCAAACCTAGCAATATGGGTATCAAATGAAAAGCCTAAAAGAGTAGAGCATTATGAACTTAGGAAAACTGCTATAAATTCAACATGGCCGCCGCTCAAAAAATGGATAATAGTTCGTTTCCAAACCCAGCAATATGGGTCTCAAATGAAAGGCCTTGATGAGTTGAGCACTATGAACTTAGCAACATTTACATAAATTCAACATGGCCGCCACTCAAAAAAGGTGGATAAAAGTTAGTTTCCAAACCTAGCAAGATGGGTATCAAATGAAAGGCCTTGAAGAGTAAAGCATTAGGTACCTACGAAAATCTACCTAAATTCAACATGGCCGCCGCTCAAAAAAAGGATAAATGTTCGTTTTCAAACCGAGCAATGTGGGTACCAAATGAAAGGCCTTGATGAGTAGAGCACTATAAACCTAGCAACATAAATAAATTCAACATGGCCGTTGCTCAATAAAGGTGGATAAAAGTTCGTTTCCAAACCTAACAATATAGGTATCAAATGAAAGGCCTTGAAGAGTAGAGCACTATGAACCTAGGAAAATAGCACAAAATTCAATATGGCCGCTGCTTAAAAAAAACGGATAAAAGTTCGTTTCTAAGCCCAGCAATATGGGTATCAAATGAAAGGCCTTGATCAGTAAAACACTATGAACGTAGTAACATTGACGTAAATTCAACATGGCCGCCGCTCAAAAAAGACGGATAACAGTTGCTTTTCAAACCCAGCAATAGGGGTATTAAATGAAAGTAGGCCCTGAAGGGTACCTAGAGCAACCATGCTCTAAGTGTGTTCCGCGGAACCCTAGGGCTCCACAATACCCCTATAAGGGTTCCGCAATAATTTAGAAAAATCAAAACACCCTCTCTGGTCGTACTTTTATTATGCTTATTAATAAAGAATACACTTTTAAAAACTATTGTTTTATTTTAGGGTTCCGTCAAGTATTTCGCTTTCCAAAAGGGTTCCATCACCAAAAAAGTTTGAGAACCGCTTCGGGGCCTATTGGATGTTCGATGTTAGATGTTACCTGTGTTTAGTGTCCTTCGAGACCGTGATAATGCAACGATTGTGAACTAACTAACGATAACTCCAAGTTTGTGTGTTGGATGTTAGTCATCACGGCGAGCTTGCTAACCGAACTATGCCAGCAACACTATATCGCACAGTACACGTTACAAAAACGGAAGTCTCAATACATTTTAAGGCTAACCGCATAAATACGTTTTTTCGCATTCGTTTTCTGAATATGGGCATCCGAATGCATCAAATCTATACAAAATACTCATTGACTGCCACACACGTTCGTTTTTATTACGAACGGAACACGTTCTGTACGTACGTTTATGTAGAATGGTAGAAATCCCGAATGAGAAGAAACGAACGTCTGCGCTACGTTCACGAAACTCCGTGTCTGTATTCCGTGATCGGATATCGAATACGGAAAACGTATTTGTACAGTAACCCCCCATTCATGCTATACATTAACTCTACGAAAACCGCCAGTATTACGAGCGACATAAGAACGGTTCAAAGGTCAAACAGACCAGTCAAAATTGGCCAAGTTGTCATATCCAAAAAATATATTTTGTTGGTGTTACCAACACCCATTATAAAATCTAAGCTTTATTCGTATACAGTTCTAATTTATTAACAATTGTTTATTTTAATTCGAAACATGAATACGATAAAGATTATTCTTGCAACTGTGTAGTTCTTTCTACTGAAGAAGAATTTATTAATATCAATAATGTCTCTAAAACAATAATAATACTTAGTGTTTATAGTAATATGTAATATATTTAATTTTGTGAACTGTTAGAAAAAGAGCATTACGAACCTACGAAAATTGTCCTAATTTCCAAATGGCCGATGCTCAAGAAAGGCAGAATAAAGTTGAATCATTATGGAATAAAATGGAGGAAAAAACTAAACACTGTGTTAAGTATTTTGATGGCGAAACGTAGTTCGCGGGCACAGCTAGTTAGTAATAAAATTTAAAATCATTGAATTGGAGTAAAATAATCTTCTCATATATAAAAATGAAACGCTGTGTGTTTGTCTCGCAAAAACTCTGAAACGGCTCGACAGATTCTTACGAAATTTTCGGTGTGTATTTGAATAGGTCCAAGGAAGGTTTAAACGTACAGTTGGACCCGGTAGGTGGCGCTGTAATCGGGCGGGACAACGTCCGCCGGGCCCACTAGTTATTTAATATAAATTAATTTTACGATTAAAATTTGCACGTCGATCAATCGATAGGATATGTCGGGGTGATATGAATGTTACATCATAATTTGTTACCATATTCATGCAAATAAAGATTATTATTATTAAGATGCAAGTATGTGATAAGATTAATGATTTCGTTTTGACATTTAAATTATCTTTATCTACACTCATGTTCTAATTCTAATATTAAGAACTCAACACTAATATTTTAATGGCATAACTTAAAGCCCTTGGCCTTTTACAAATTACATTAATACAGGTTCGCCATACAAAACCAGTACTTTAATGTAACTCGAATTCCAATAAAATACAGTTCGATTGACGAAGCCCGACCAAGGAGGTTTTGTCACAATTTTCTTTTGTGCCAGTACATTGTCTATGGCGGCGCGTGCAACAGCGCATGCGCGGTAGAATGTTGGTGTTGGCGCCATTTCTCTGAATTTTTCATTCATTATTTTGCTGTTATTGGTTAAAATAATAAATAATATAAATGTATGTAGTTTTAGATTTCTGTATTAGTTTCACAATTGCACTGTTCAAAATGCAAATAATTATTAGAATAAATGAGTTTGATTTTGTTTTAATTTTGTGTCTTTTATTTAATTTAGGTAACCACTGATTGCATGAGTGTAGATAAAGTAGTGTATGAAATTGCACGTAATTAGGTCTTTAAACACTCGTTTACATAACTAAGTCATACTATTAAAATTCTCGGCAAGCCTCGAATTTTAAACACACACTAGTGTTTTAAGACCCCCTATTATGTGACTATTTCATAAACTACTATTCATCAATACATTTATCTATAACTTAACAAGTTTTCTACAACTTTTTCCTGTCTGTATATACGCAATGAACTCAAAAACTACTGAACTATTCATAAAAAATTTCATGCGGTTTTCATGTTGCATTTTATTTGCATACGTCAGGGAAGCCTTTGGCTTTCATCTCATCTGATGATAAGGGACAATAAGGCCGAAGGTGGAAGCGAGCTTCACTTGTACACCTTAACAAATGAAGAACTGGCTATCTTACCTCTGATTCTCGGAACACAACAACGCTATATACATTGTTATTATGGTGACAAACTCAGAAGCAGAAAAATTTCTGCTCCCATCGGGAATCGAACCCCGGACCTACCGATCAACACACTCTCAAATACGGAGGAGGTTAAAGAAATCTTTGGAAATCAAACTTAAATTATAATTGCTTTTTACAGTATATAATTCTACTAAATATTTTATAAGTTATCAAGGCAGTTCTACCTGTGCGAAGCCAGGGCCAGTCGCTAGTATAACAATGAAATACAGACAACTATTTTATACGCTCGAAACATTTTCGCAAGAACAATACACACACAGCCCAGCATCCCTTTACCTCACAGAGCGTCTGGAACTATTCAAAGTGCCCAATCAATTCAGCCGCCAGCATGCCAGTGACAAATATCAAAACGTTAACAAACTATTCCATTAGTCAGATTAATTATTTACCAGACTCCTTTGACCGTGGCAGGGTTGACTTATTGTTAATCAGCTAAGAGGTACTGTCGATGTCACTATTAATGTCCGTCCCTACGAAGGTAAGCCCTTGAGTGTAAACTTGAAATATTAAGGTGTAAGTTGGATTGCTCGACAATGTAAGTGTTAAGTGTTTGTTCAGTTTGAACAGTTTTGTCGGGATTGTACTCTGTGGAGTTTCTCAACAAGTGGGGCTTAAAATGTACATGGACAAGACTAAAATTATGTCGAACTCACATGTAGGACCCACCCCTGTGAAGGTTGGAGGTTCTACACTGGAAGTAATTGACGAATATGTTTACCTAGGGCAAATAGTTCAGCTACCCGATTAGGTTGGGTAGCATTCGGGAAGATATGCAGCATATTCTCGGCCCATCTACCACAGTGTCTCAAGAGGAATGTCTTCAGTTCGTGCGTTTTACCAGTGATGGCGCACGGAACTGAGACGTGGCCGCTTACAATGGGTCAAGGGTCTGGTCAAGTTGGAAATGTTCTTTCTGTGGCAGAGCGTACAATAAATCGACTAGGCAGCAATATTACACTTGTAACAAATAAATTTGTCCTTAGAATCAATTACTTCGATGTAAAATTAAGTATTATAAAATTGATGAAAACCAGCATGAGGATATGAGTGATTAAAATATGACTAAGTAGTTTGAACATTAAGTGCTACAAAAGTTGATTTTTTTTTTCAATATTACACTAAATGTCTAATTAATTATATCCCTTATAAGACTTTCCAATTATCATATACGCATGTTTAAGTTCCACAATTATGATAAATTTTAAACATTGAAAATTTGTTTCTTTTATCTATACAAATAAATAAAATTGAAGTGTCTGTTTGTAATGTCAAAATAATAAGTTTTTACTAAATGAGTATGAATGTATATCGGGTACCAATGACAAAAACACAAATTTTTGTCTGTCTGTCTGTTTGTTCCCGCTAATCTCCGGAACGGCTGGACCTATTTTGACGGGACTTTCACTAATAGATAGCTAATCATATAAGGTATAACATAGGCTTTTTATCAAGATCTTAAAAAAAATTGCCTACAAAAATCAATATGCCACCAAAAGTTACTATTCCACGCGGACGAAGTCGCGGGCACACCTAGTTCCTAAATAATTCTATTAATTTTGAGATAAAAATTATTCCACGTATGTAGTGCGCGCGAGTACTGTAGTGTTAATATTGAACAACAAAGTTTCTCCTCAACATTTTGTAGATTCATTAATAATTATAACTTAATTTAATCGAAATAGCAATAAAAACAGCAAACAATAGCGTACTCTACGAACTATCATTTTATCTTCATCAAACAAATAATTACCCAGCTCTATTCTAACAAATTCATAACTCACTCTGTAGAGAGCAAGACACGGAATACTATTTAGTCGAGCAAAATGAAGCATCGAGACGTCTGTTGCATTGCTTCGTTTAGGTATGCGAAATTATATTCCGAAGTCTGACATTTAATTGTTGACTCGGAGATGGAATTGGAATGATATGTAGAGATTGTAGAGATTCGTACCACAAATGTATGTTTTTTTAATAAAAATCAATCATAAAAATATTAGAGGTGAAAGTATGAAATTGCCGTTTTTTTCGTTTGTGTATATAACTTTTCTAATTTAAAACTTTTCTAATTTAAGAGCTATAAAAAAATACTTTTTGACCCTAGAGTGCACGTTTTGGTTACAATTTAATCTCAGAATTAGTTTAATAATTAATTAAAAAGAATCTCAAAAATTACCCCCTATTTTTTTCGTCAGAATGCTGTACATTATTGACGATAACTCTGTGAAAACTAATTTTCTTGTCTTCAACATTATGTTATTACTTAGTTTAATGTCTATTTATCAGTCTCTAAAAGTTTGCTTTATTGGTTATTAAATAACAAAGAAAAAAGTTGAGTATGAAATAAGCAATGTTCTTAAAAATCTTCATACAAAATGGCAATTTCATACTTTAACTCCTAGTATGTTAATATTAAGGCTTTGCTTAATCTATCAAAAACTGCTAAATTAACATAAAGGGGATTGGTAGAAACCCATGTATTTTCAGTAACACATACAGGATTACCGTTTTAGGGACTGAATGTTCCAATAGAGTACAACAATATAAGTAATGGTAAGGCATACATTTGAGTTGGGGATAAAAAAATGATTTTATACATAACCTGAAAACTGTCCTCGAGCCTTAAAGCGGTCGCATGCGACCGGCAAACGATAAATGATTTATTGTGGCTGCAAAGTCGGGTGTCGAAGCAATTTTAAAAATTACACTTACAGGTCCTTACTTCTGTTACCTCTAGACTGTCCCTCTCAAATTATACATTTCACTCAGATTTCTATTCAAAGAACATTACAAGTATCAAATAGGTACTTAGGTAGGTATCACAAACGATAAAAATGCCGGTAACACCACAAAAGAATAGACATGACATGCATGATCACAAAATACAATTAGACGCAGACAGAGAAAACTTTTTCTTGTTGTTGATTAGATTTGGCCACAAGTCCGAATACCGATAAAAGTCACTATCACCACTATTAGCACGCTCAAGCAGGCTCACACGCTCAGAGCTGCGTTCAGAACCTACGCTCGAGTGCACTCCGAGTGCACTCTGACAGCAACCGACCCGTTCAGAGCCTCGGGGTAAAAAACGCTCTGACAGGCGGTTAGTACACTCTGTGCCCGTTCAGAAGCTTCGAGTGATGCAACCAAACAACCAACTTGAGCGTAGGGTGAAAAACACTCTGACAGCTTTTATGTCAAAGGCGATGTCAAAAATACGCTAATCACTTATAATATTGTTACTTATAGTAGTGTTATTTAATAATAATTTTATTAAATAACACTACTTTGAACTCTTTTAAGCCTAATACAAGGGAAATATAGAGATTTTTATGTGTTGTAATTTTTTTTAGCAGAAAAATGGATATTGACTGTTAATTTCATAGTAAGGATTAGTATATTTTGCCCTTTGCTTGATCTTGATCGGCAAGCTACAAACTAAAAAAAAAGATAGCAACCGAGCCGTTCTGAACCTCGGAGCGAGTGTGAAAAACACTCTCGGTTGCATTACTCTGACCCTCGGAACGCAACTCTGCAGGCCTATTCTCTAAGTTCGGTTGCTAACTAGAACTGTCATTTTTGAAAGGAATTTAACATCCATTACTGCTATCATGAACGCCGCCGTAATCTTATGTATGTATTTTTACCATCGTTACAATGGCGCCCCACGTTGGGCGCCATTGTAACGTACCTGTTACCTTTAGAATAGGTAGTTATTAAAAAGAAAGATTAAGTTAACAATTTAATAGATATAAAAACCTAGTGAAATTTAACAAGGGTTTTTAATTAAAAATATTGTGGTATTAACAATCGTCCGGCAGAGTGGAACCGGCTCCAGTAAGCGGTCCCTCTAGTATTGGAACCCTGAATTGTCATTTTGGACGTTTTAGTAAGTGTCCGAATTCCCGATAGTGACTGCAACATCATGACGCGAAGAATGTGCAAAGCGGCACCGTTACACACATAAGATCACTAAACCAGTAATGAATATAAAATGTCTTTCAAAAATGACAGTTCTAGTTACCAACCGTAGTTAGTGAACAGACCTGCTGGACGAAATAATAATGTTTGGATAATCACTTTTAGCAGTATTTGGACCGCGACCCGGTAGAAATTCGCGTTTTGTTTTGCACTGATGCGTTTTATTTCTGTAAACAGGTGCACCTAAAATCATCGTTATTTAATCACTCCGATAAACAATTATAACATTTTATATTGGAAAATAACGACAGATAAAAAACCTATAATTTGCTTATAACTTCATTTTAAAACGTTTGGATTTGATGAGATACTGGACTCGCCAATCTTCTTCAATATATATACTATTTGATAGTTTATTGTTAAATGAATAAAATCAATAAAAATTTCGTCTCAGGCGGGATTTAAATCCGCGTCCCCAACATACTGTGTTGACGCCTTGATCAAATAGGCCACCAAGCTCTTACCCCCCTCGACGAAATTACCAGCGTTATTATTCTCCTTTATTATTTGTTAAGACAAAGTAGTCTTTATTCACTGTTAATAATGTTTAATAAATACGTATCAACATGCAATTTATAAATCTTTACAGATTCCTTAAAAATTGAATAAAAATAAAGCAAACTTATAATTTTTTATACATCTTTAAAATTGTTAAATAAATTGAAAAAGTAATAAAATCAAGAAAGAAGAGACGTTCAAATTCCACCCGAGATGAAATTTTCTCTTTATTGATTTAATTCATCTTTTAATTTATTTAGCAAAGAGAGAAAGTTAACAGCACAGTCACCTTACGGGTGTTTAAACAGCATTCCTGCAAATATCTAAAGCTCGTCTCGCTATAAAGCCCATAAAATTAGGGATTCGCTGTAAAATCACTCCGATAAATCGACTCAGCACTTACAGACGTACAAACGGCCTGTTTTGAATTTTGTATAGATGTCGAAGCTCTTAGACACGGTTCGGCGAGCGTGCTACACACTGTCGACTACTGTATCGAATAATTTTCGTTTTGCATTAAAATTATGTTCTGAATTTTGTATTTTGTTAGACTGAACTAAACGTAAATAACTAAATGTAACATTAATTTATAAAGAAATATGTTTCAAAACCTGTTAAAAATTTAGATTCGAAACACGGATGTTATCGTATAACATATTTACGAACGGTGGCCATATTGAATAAAATGTCACTAACAATACCATGCTTTAATCTTCAAGATTAATTTTAAAGATCAAGACCTGTCAAAGTTTAGATGACAGGCAGAGATTTAAATCGTTAGATGCGCCCTTCCCATACATAAGGCGCTCGAAAATGTGTCAACGTTGAAAAGAGTGAGCTCTGATTATTAAGTCCATGGTGAGCTCACTCATTCCGTCGTAGTCTGTGGCAAAAAGCACCGAGCGTTGGACGTCAATAAATGCATATTTTCTTTTCCCTAATTTCAAGTGTAAAATAATAAAATATGCCTCCCTGTGCCTTTAGAAAGTGTTATTATAACTCGAGGAATATCAACAAATCCAAGGAAATTACATTTTATGCGTAACTACCTATTTATTTATTATTTTTATAATTTTCCAAATAAATCACTTACTTAATTTGGCGACCGGTACGTGTTTGTACGTGCGAGACCGAACTATACGTGCGTGAGCGAGATCGATATATGTGTCATTGTTTTGTCGTTTAAACCCATTTTTAAACCAAATTAGTTTAACCCCTTGCATAATATACCGTTAGCGATTTTAGGTGTCAAAGTTTTATGGCGCGTCGCGTTGTTGTGTGAATTTGTCATGTAACGCACACAGACATAAAATGTAGTCACTTTTTGGAAGCGCAAGGCGCATCTAACGATTTAAATCTCTGATGATAGATACCTCTATTACGGGGGTCGAAAACTAAATTTTAGTCGCCATTTTTAAGCGGTGGCAATATTGTATTAAAGAAAATTCTATATTTATTCTTCTCTATTATTCAGGTGCTTCGATTTAAAACCCATGGCAGTTATGCGTCTCAAAACCTATACCTTAAGGTGTTGGGTATGAAATTTTTGGTTATGGTCTATGAGTGGGTGCAGTGTCGATCTAACATTAGCATGACTATAGTCACAGAAATATCCTAATAAATCGAAATATCCTACATACTTACATACATACATACTTGTGATATAAGTTGCCTTAAGATTTATTAACTGTTGAATCATAATAAGTACACCTTTAAAACTACAACATGACATCTTGTAGTACTTTAAAATTATAAATACCACAATATAGCCTTTTCGTAGTGTTTTACAGTCTTGACAAGGATTGAAGGCAAAGACATTTTCAAGAGTTCACATTCCGAGCATTTAATTATGTATCTTTTAAGAATAACATCAATGGTTTTATACTATCTGGTACTCATATTTTCTAGATGACACTATTTTTACTTTAAGGCCCTTTAAAGTTTATAAATGCCTAAAACCCATAAAAGCTGGTCCGCCCAGCAGTGTGTCCCCACGTCATACCCGAATCTACGTCTTGCCATAACAATAAACAGTGACTCTCAAGGCGTATTAACATACTTACACCGCTTGAATGTTTGACAGTTGCCAACTCGGGAACATGGTAATCTCACCAAGGGTGACCGAGGAAACATGAGTAAGTGCTGTTGTTCAGTTATCTCCGATCAAGTATGCATGGCATAGTTGGGAATTCGTGAAGATTATTAATTCGACGATGATGTATAGTTAACGCAAGTTAGTATTGTATGGGCTTGTCCGTGCAGGTATAGCTGGGAGCAGAGTTAATTTTTTTTTCCAACAAAGCTGGCAAACAGGTACTAGTCGTATGCGCGGGAACCTTTACCGTTGAGCTACGAGTATTTCTGTCGCAGGGTAAGACAGGTACGTGACTGTAAAAGTGAAAATCCTATGTTACAAGTTCCTATATTACAACCTACATTAAGGTCTTCGTTGGAATTGTATAGTTGCAAGTCTTATAGGAACAGCATGTTCTATAGGTGACTGTAGCCACTTAACATAAAGTGGGCAGCCTATTTGATTGCCAACTTTTTTGTATAAATAAAATGTACCTACATGTGAAGGGTACATTATATTATTGTATATATTTATTTATCTTCATGTACTGTGTACAAAGGCGGACTTAATGCCATGGGCATTCTCTGCCAGTCGACCTTAGGGTGATTCAGAGAAACAAAGGAAAACAAACAACATTATTAGGAACAATAAACAACTAAAAAAATACACAAATCAAGTTATAAATTAAATTCATTTAAATGTTAGAAATAAAGTAAGTGTTAATTATTTATATTTAAACATATATGTATAAATATACACGGTGTTTTAAAATAACCAATAAATAATCAATTCCTTATCGAAAACTCATTATTAAAATGTATTTACATGTAATGTCATTCAACCCAAAATTTTTAATTTAATCATAGACATGATAATGATACTATGATTTAGGTTCATGAAAATTTTGGGTTGAATGACATTACGTGTAAACACATTTTTATAATGAGTTTTCGATAAAAAAAAAAGATTATTTATTGGTTATTTTGAAACACCGGTGTATATATAAGTATAAATATTTATTGCTAAGTAGAGAGATAGATATATGATAGATATACATATGAGAGAGAGGATATATGTATATTAGTAAATAAGGTCAAGTAAACAAACTAATATACGTTATTTACAGGTAAATCTAGCTAGAGCGTCGTCGGTGTCAGTGGCGCTGTGGACTCGGCTCTGGCCTTCTAATCGGGAGGTCCGGGGTTTGATCTGTCATATACCATTTTTCTGTCATATATTTTTCGTTTTTTAAATTTCATATGAACATTTTTCTGACGCTCCTACGATGAAGGAAACCATCGCGAGGCAACCTGCATACACCTGCGTAGAAATTCAAAGCGCACTGGGCCAGCGTGGTTGACTAAACACCCTAACTTAGAATAGGCTCGAGCCCCTCAGTGGGGACATATCATTATAAGCTGTGAGTGATGATGATATGTGAACATATGTACTCATATAGGTATGAACTATTTACTTACATAGATGTATAGACTATGTATCTTCTTTTATTAGATTTGCAGTATTTTCATACAAGAGTGTAAGTCCAAGATAACTATGACAAAATATAATAACAGGCTTATCTGGTATTTCAAACGTTTCGCTATGTCATTCGAATGTTACATGCATGCGATTTGCACAAACTCATTTATATATAACAAACCTCATTCAATCGCATCGTACCACCCGGTCGTCAACGAATGATTGATTCCATTTTAAATCTGCAGTCTTCAGCGCAAACCAAACTTTACTGCCTAAGCTTAAGATCCATTATCCCATGGCGCAACTTTAAACTATTGTCAAGTTATCGCAACTCGGTTAAGTAATCGGAAGTGATCCATACAGTTCGGGCCGCGTGCTCCCAATCCATCACGTCCGCAATTCTGAGCCGTGAAAGATGATCCCTGTATCAAATTTTCTGAATCAAAAACGTGTAATTTCATTTCGGCCTTTGATGGAGTGCTCAAAAATAAGTTGTGCTGTTGAGGGATGACTGCGTATTTTTGTTTGTGTGTTCTGCTTATCAACATGTTTAATTGATTGTGTCAATGCTAAAAATATGTATGTTCGAGAAACATACATTTATTTCTTTAATGTTATTTTTAACGTACAAAAATTATAAGTTCGTCTTTTGTGACAAGACGAACTTAATGCCTGAGGCATTCTCTACCGGTCAACTAGTTAAATGCATAAGAAATTCTAGATGGTGTACCTACGAGTTAAAGTGAAATAAAAAAGGTTTATACAAGAAATAAAAAAAAATAAAAAAAATTCTATTACATTTGTTACATACATGTATCTCACTCAGAGACCTTGCCATAAACCTTATTAGTTTATCTGGCCCGATCGAGTTGCTCTAATATACTTATGCTACTGGTAATATTATACTAGTATATACACAATACAGGTAATAGTTAATTATAATCACAAAAAACAGGATTTTGCTCTATAAAATATCGCTTGTTTAGATTCTTAAATTTTCCTCCAGAGGTATATAATTGGCATAGTTTTTCGGGCAGAACAACTTATCAAAATCACTGTAGGTTAGACATTATGACCATACACAGCGGATGTTTAAAATAACATCATAATAATATGTTAGGGATCGGATAGACTGTGCTCAAAATTTTCGAGGAGTTATAAAACAGTGGTGTGATGAATGTTCGGAAACATAATACTTCGAACAAATGTTAATTCGGCTGAGTATAACTTCCATAAAAATGTTTCGACCAAATGGATCGTTGGAGTAACGAAAAAAAAACGAATTGATAATAGCTCAACTAATAACGGTGGCAAACGTGATATCGATGAAGTAAAAAAAGACGAAACGAAAATAGTCGAACGTCAACATCACATTTTTATTTTGAAGTCGGTGCCAAATTTTAAGACCTATAGGAGATCATCGTTTGGCACTAACTTCAATATAAAAATGTGATGTTGTGTGTATGCTTATATTATTTCTGACTTTCAAGTGTCTTTGAACTCTGTTTTTATTTCTTGTATTTTTTTTAAATACAGCTTGTTGATGAATATGATTCAGTTTTCAAACGAAATACAGTACTTTAAGTATTTTGTACATAGCATAATTATACACATGACATGTCCAACAGAATGCAGTGTGACATTTTAATCTAAGCAACGTGGATCCGAACCGCGAGATACCATTTTAATAGCGACGCGAATTTCATGCATTTACAAGCACACAGTATCATGCTAGAAGCGTCTTTCTATATAATTATTATATTTTTTGTGTATTTGCGAAATAAATTTTTCCACACAACAAGTTTAATTACAATAAAACCTACAGTATACCTTTATATGAAATCTTTGAGAGGAATCCAATGATTTTTCAAACACTTTTGTGCTACTAGGAAAAAGATACATTTATTTTTGGATTCCACTCTTGTATTTAACTAACTACATACGAGTAGTTACTTAGAAGTAATAAAAGCGTAACTTTTTACTATAGTTTTTGCTGTAGTTTATGAATGTTATATTATTTGTAGAGATTGATGTACAATTAATAATACATTCACTATCTATCAAATTAATATAATGCAAGTATCGTATACGCTTATACTAGTAGTTTTCTTTTGGAAATTCTTCAATTCAAATTGCTCTCATTCGCGCTGTATTGCAGGGCAATGTTTGAGAATGATTCGTAATGTTAAATCATATTTGCAATACATTTTGTTCTTTTCTAACTAGGTACTTTATTGTTTTTGACTTGTTACTTTGTCTAGGCCCCCAGTGTGGTCATCAGTATTCTTCGTTTTTATCTCATTATTCATTCGAATGTGTACAAGTCGTGAAAGTATAAAACATTAATTTCTATTATTTATTTCATTCCGGGGCATTCCAGTGGAGCTAGATCCGTTACATGTCAGCTGGGTGGAGGAGCTTGGCGAGGATTTTGCGGATTTGTCGTGAGAAGCATCAGCGCTAATTGCGAAACGACGTATCTGCGCAGTCTGGTGTTTGCATTTTATCTCCGAATAACAATTTTTTCGTTATATATTATGTGCGTTGTTATCAATATTTTAGTTGTTTTATATGAATATACAGCCCTATTAAGCAGCTTTTAATATTATAAACGCGAAAGGAAATCTGTCTGTGTCTGTGTATGCTTTAACGCCTCATCCATTGAACCTATTTTAATGAAATTTAGTATAAATATAGCTTAGGATCTGAGGAAAGTCTATGCTAATGTAAAGTTTTATTTATACTTCTATGCTAATATTATAAAGTGATAAGAGGCTCCGAAACTACTGCGGACCTAAAAAGGCCACATCGCAGAATCATAATACGAATCAGATTATGATTCATATCGAGAATGGAGTACAATTCATCATAAGCAATTATTCTATTTGACAGCTTTGTATGGATATTCGTAAAATGGTCCACAAATAAGGCATTGTTAAAGTGTCAATTAGGACTATTTAACTTCATACAAAGCAATCAAATAGAATTTGCTATGATGAGTTGCACTCATTTCATATTATGAATCATAATTTGATTCGAATTATGATTCTGCGATGCGGCCTTTTTAGGTCCGCTGGACCGATTTGAAAAATTCCTTCACATTTAGAATCCTACATTATCCCTGATGAACATATAGTACAAAATTGTTTTTCCTTCTGGAAAATATAAAATTCCCACGGGAAAAGAAAAATAATGCGGAAAGCTAGCGAAACGCTAGTAAGCAATAAAAACTTTCACTCATTCGTTTATTTCAATATAATTTTGTAATTATTAACAAAACTTATTAAGACCTACGTTATAGGCTAAGATACTTCTGCTGTTTCGAAAATGGAAGAATTTAAAAAAATGTTTACGTCATATACTATGACTTGGCTACAGTAGTGCCTTGGCATCTTTGCCGCATCAAATCTAAAATGAAAATTTAAAAATTATTATTTATTGAGTTCAAAAGTTGTGGGATGTTTTTAGACTACGATATGTTTTGTATTGTATGAATCATATCTTATAACTATAGCCTTACTTAATATGTTAGTATACCTGTGAACTATCATTCTGTTAGGTTTACAAATCTATTGTATGATCATGATCAGACTCTTACATACAAACTCTTCTTTCTTTCCTCTTAGAAAAACCAAACATGTCAAACATCCAATCTTCTCACAAAAGTATAATACATACATCTATTTTCAGGAATTTCCCGCTGCAAAATGAGGATTACGCATGTAAAAGCGTTCTATATTAATTGCGATGCGATGCGACGAGGATATCGTCTAATTCGGCATTTGCATTCGCAGATAGCGCTGATTGCCTGCGCTCCGAAAGGGTTTTGCTTGGTACTACGTAGAATGAATTAAGGGAGTGGATGAATATCGAATTTCGATTTTACTTCGGATAAAATTTCGTTTCTTTATTGCTTTCATAGGTAGGTATATACACGGTTATTTTTTTATCACTTTGGAAAATTTTAGGGACGCTTCGGGACACATCCATTATCATATAAAAAACAAAAAAAAAATGAAATAAATATATTTTTTTTTTAAAAATGCTGCTCTCAACTAGTGCAGCTTTTTTGGTATTTTTAGAAAATTAATATAAAATTAAGTAAGTGAGTTCGGCACTGCAAGGAGAAGAAAAGAGGAAAGCTTTATCATATATAAACGACTGCTAAAAATCTTAACTATACATTCTGATAATAAAATTTTAAAACAATACTATAAATCATATCAAAAATGTTAAAAAGATTAGTGTACACGTCTAAAAAAATTGAATATAAAAATATTATGAAAAATTCAGACAATATCACAAAAACCATGTGGCAAATAGTAAAAGAACGTAATAATAAAACAAAAAAAAAGTCGAAACAAAATTTATTAATAACCATAAATAATATGCCTACTGATAATCCAGAAAAGATCGCTAATCATTTCAACTCGTATTTTTCATCTGTAGGGGCCTCTCCACAGCACACTGATCCCCCAACTGGTCTACCGGTGGCCACTTCTACTATAAACTCTGTTTTTTTGTATCCAACTAGTTGTAGTGAAATAATTGCTGTAATAAAAAAATTAAAAAATAAAAACGGCTGCGGCTTTGACGAAATATCGCCTAAATTAATAAAATCATGAACTAGCTGAACCACTTACGTTTCTAGTGAACCAGTCACTTACCCAAGGAACTGTTCCAACATTGTTGAAAATAAGCATTATAAAACCCATGTACCCATGTACAAAAGAGATGAAAGGAGCACAATCTTGAAATCAATATTAATAAGACGAAACTAATGCAGTTTAGGCCCTACCAAAAGACCCCATTAAATATAGATTATAAATATAACGGCACACATCTAGATACTGTTAACTCTTACTGTCTTTTAGGAATAAATATAGATTCAAATTTAAATTGGAAAGAACACGTCAAGAAAATTATAAGTAAACTATCTAGTTTCACATACACCGAACTAAAAAAGTCAACGGATACTGACACGCTTGGATTAATTACGGCATTACACTTTGGGGCAACAGCACAAATGCAAACAAGATATTCACCCTGCAACAAAAATACTGGCAAATATAGATTCATTGACTAGCTGCCGGTCGTACTTCACTAAATATAACATCCTAACCCTAACATCAATATATATATCACAAATATGTCTAATGGTTAAAAAGAATATTAATTCATATCCACAGTATTTTCGCCCAGAAAGATTAAGGCCCAAATGTAAACTAGTAACTGAAGTGTCAACATTAAAAATAGTTAATTCAGGGCCACATAATATGTCAATAAAATTTATAACCTAATCCCCGAGCATATAAAATCCCTAAACAAAATTAATTTATTTAAGAAAAATCTAAACAAGTACCTCTGTCAGAAATGCTACTACTCACTACAGGAATTTTTTAGTGACAAGGGGATAGACATTTAATGATTTTTTTTTATTTCTGTTAGTTTTATTTCCTTTGTTTAATTGAATCTTAATTTTAATGTATAATAATAATAATAAATAATAGTATTAAATTAATTCAAATAATAATATTAATATTTACAAATGTATATGCAATAATGATAGTATAATTTAATACATAATCTAATCAAGTACATACATTGTAAATTTATAGTAGTGACATTATTCATATTACTTATTGTGTTGCAGTGCCCTTCTCAGGGTCATGTCATGGTTCTGTAAACTTTATTTGTACACCCATAATACCACATGATTGCAATAAATGTTTGAGTTTGAGTTTATATAAAAACTAGCTGTGCCAGCGAACTACGTTTCGCCGTATATTTTTTACCCGTTTTTGCAACATTTGTCATTGATCCTCAGCTCCTATTAGTCGTAGCGTGATGTTATAATAGCCTAAAGCCTTCCTCGATAAATGGACTATCCAACACAAAAAGAATTTTTCAATTTGAATCAGTAGTTCCTGAGATTAGCGCGTTCAAGCAAACAAACAAACTCTTCAGCTTTATAATATTAGTAAGTATAGATGAATCGCAAAATGTGTTGGTAAGCGCAAATCTCAGAAACTACTCGTTCGAATTGAGAAACTCTTTTACCATTAGAATGCTACATTGTCCCTGATAGTTATAGGCTATATTATAATTTTTACCGCGGTAAAATATTTTTTCCTATGGGAAAATTCGATAACTAATGGGCCGATTTTAAAAATTCTTTCATCATTAGAAAGCTACATCCTTCGTGAGTAACATAGGCTATATTTCCCACGGGAAAAATATGACGGGAAATCTATCGCAAGGCGAAACGAAGTTCGCGGGCATAGCTAGTTGATAATAAAAATAACATTTAAGTGCTTTCTTTCTTTATACTATTTTTAAAAAACTTTATAATTAGGTACTTAATTATAACCGAATTATCATTAAATCAATGTTCTGTGATTTTATTATCAAATTATCATAATAATTTATTGATAGCCCTATTAGGATTATTTTTTCAGGAGTTAGGACCTGTGCGAAATTAAACAAATTATCAATAGTATTTTTTTTCATTATTCACAACAGAGGAAGTGTTAGCCGAACTCAACGTGGAGCCAAGACTCGCCTAGATTGCTGAACAATAAGGTATCTTACTTCTAATTGTCGTTTTACAAAAATGTCAATGACATTATTATTATAGTGCATTGATTTACTACCAAACGTTTATAGTGTCAAACTTCGTTTACAGCGCATTAACAAAATAGGCTTCAACAAACATTAACAAAATTCCACAAAAGCAATAACGTAATCAAACAATTCTCACCAGATAAGTAAATACTAATAATCGCAACCCTTTCCTTCACACCACAATGCCAAACTATTCGTCCCAATCCAAACATTTGGCCGGAGGAAAAACACTCGACCCAACAGCTAACTCTGCCTTAGCGGAATTAGCGGAGACATTGATCGATGCGCCACCAACTGACCCTCTAATAGTTTAACAGGAGAAAACATTATGGTATACTTATCGGCGACCATTTGTTGTGCGTTTTGTTTCATTAAGATTTGTTTAAGTTAGAAGTCAACAACAGGCTAGATGACTAAAAATTTTTTTATGCTTCAATAGAAGCTCATTCATATAGTAAACTGAACTGTAAACTGAAAAAATCGAATAACAAAAAAACAACCAAGATAACCAACCAATACCTTATGTATTAAAGGTTTTTCTCCATCTCTTTCTAGCAAAACGGCAATTTACATGGAGTTTATATGACCGTACTAAACAATGACGTTACGGTTGATGTCGGATCTCTCTGTCTAATCGCTTCCATATTAACAACTTAAAATGCTTTTATCTAATGTATTTCTAAGCCGATTTTAATTCTAATTTCACAGGATTGTATCTTTTTCTACTGTATTTTATTATTTTATGACGATACGTGAAAATTAGAATTCAGTCATCATCCCTATTGCCAGCATACAAAATCGTGGACAGAATATTGTGGATGGTGGTGGAGAGATTATAAAGTAAGTAGAACAAGTTATATTTATTTTAATTCCACTGATTTAATTTCTTTAGATAAGGTGACATTCGTTAAAGTAATGACGGCAGACATTCTTACTGGGAACCGATTCCTTGCCCGTAATTCACTTGTCCAAATTACATTTAACGGAAAACGGTTGATTGACGTCTTTTTTACTAAATGTATTGATTCGCGTCCAATTATAATTTGAAATAAGTATCATTACCGTACTACGTTTCACCGATTTTCCTACTAGTTGGATGTAGATAATGTAAGATAATGTATTATGTCGACAAATTAACTCGCATCGCCATTTGTGAGAAACTTATGGAATTTTCGAATAATTACAAACCATTTATCACAATAATAATAGTCGAGACAATAACTATTGTACCTTTTAAGTGAGACCAATTTACATAGAGTTAGCTAAGTTTCATCAAAATCGGTCAAGTAGTTTCGGAGTTTATTTCAGACAGATATCGTAACATGAGATTTTCGAAGTCTCCTTTGAAGTTTTTACAAACTTGCATGTATGCATGCTTGTCTAGATGGATGGGGGATGCAGGGATGTAGCCTGCTTGCTCCAGCGGGTCAACGCAAGGAATAAACTTATAGAATAATGCTATAGGTTACGTAAAGTTAGACATTGTGACATACACATTAAACTGCATGTAGCATGCTTGCATACACGCTGCAGGCTTGAATGCTTGCAAGTAAAATGTACACTATTGTACTTTGGAATAATGTTACCACATTTTTCGATATGTTTGGTGAAATGACCAATTAAACCACCATTTATGGCAAATAAAATAGTGGTTTAATTAATGTTCCAAAACTTTATTCTTCGAACAAATGTTATTTCGACTGAGCTAAAAGTAAAAAGGTATTGACCAAATGAAATATCGGGAATAATCGAATTGATAATAAGGTCACCTAATACAGTGGCAAACATGTTTTCGACGAAATTAAATAAGATGAAAGGAAAATAGTTAAAAATGTTTTCCGTTAAATGAAACTCGGTCAAAAAAAACTATTGAACTTATGAACGAACTTACCTATCTAACAGACTTAAATAATTGTTAAAAGTCAAATAAAAATATTTTTGTTTTGCTCTTTATTTGGTAAGATTTTATTTTATGAACTCCTTATATTTCAATTAGTTGTATGAACTTAATATTTTTTAGGATTCAAATTAGTATTAGGTCCTCTGAATAATCCGTAACATCCGAACTCATTTCCTTTTTTAATCTGTATTGTGAGTTATTAAGCATCTTTCGCTGTCCCACGCTTAAATCTGAATCAAATTACACTTTAAATATGCTCACTCCCCGAGGACCAGAATTCCCATGTTTTAGAATAATTTATAGTCGTATCCGCTAGTTGTGATCCGATGCGTGATCAATTGAGTGTTATGGAAGCCATTAAACATCTCTAAACAGGAGAGTTGACTTGTATTGACTCGTTTACATCACACCCAGCAGTTTACATATCAATTTCATTTGAAAATACAGCATCAACATACAGAATAAAAGCTATTATATCACGTTGTGTTACAGTAGAGTTTTGTGTGACAGCATTTCCATTTTTTATTTTAAACTCTAACTTGGGACACGCGTCTTCACACATGAGAGGATTTAGAGCGTTTATCTTACTTAAAAGTCGAGTAAGGAGTAATTATTTGCTAATGTTTTGGGCGTGAGAAAGTACTGTTGCTATTCCCCTTTGGTATTATTTAGTTGAAATATACTCACATTTCTTATTTTTATTGAATACTTGCTTGAAGTGTGTGTAAGATAATTCTTCTACTTAATTGTACTTACTTAATTTAAATTTGTAATAACTCAAAATTTTCAAGTCAATCTGCGTTCTCAGTTTTTTAAATTATTTTTATAAATTTTATTTTACATACTTATCAAAAAGCTCTGTAATATTGGTACCCAACTGTCTGCTTATCAATCAATACTAAGTCTTTAAACATTTTTCTGAGTAAAACGTAACACATGATGATGATTGGTTAATTTTTGTATATTTATCATTATTTTACTTTACCTCAATAAGTATCTTTAAATTTACAAGGATCACAACAATCAAAGCCTGAACGTAACCAATCAAAGCTTTCAAACGCCACAGACGATTCAGATCAAAGGAATTCGTCCATCTATGGAGTCCGTCTAATTGGATTACCAACTGCAATATTAGCTCAATATCTAAGTGACAGGAGCGATCGTGTCAGAGTACAGTGACCCGAGTCGATTGTCCCCTCCGTTTGGGGCGTATTGTGTCCTGTATCTGCTGGGGTGTCTACGTGCGTTGTAATTGTTGGGGTATCTCTGGCTTGATATTTTTTGTATGCTTGTGATCATTGACCCTTGTAAATTAATTTTGTGTTTTGTTCGGTTTATCATCGATGATTTTAATAGTAGGTACTCATAACATTTTTAAGGCTGACATTGGTGAAAATGTACGCACCTTTATTGTAAAATTATCTTTTTAATATAATTTGTTAGTATTTAGCTATGCATTTTCGATTGAAAATGCAATTAGATATTTTAAATTATCTTGTTTGGTTTATTTATATGTACCTACCTACATCAAAATCAGAGTTGAATTCACTTAACTGAATCAATTTCACTGGAGTTATCTATAGAATTATAAGATTTATTTTCATTCTTATTAGTTGCATTTTCGATTTCAGATTAAACATAATCACATTTATAGTTAATATAAATACCAAAATCCATAACAACCACCAACGCTTATAAAACTAAAACTTAAAAACCATCTACATAACCAACCATCTATATAACAGAGTATCCACTCAATACCCTATAATGCTAACGCAAAACATTATTGGTTATCTGAACTCGCAACACAATATCAATCTAAAACCCATTGTCCCTCTAAAATGCGATCATATTTGTATAAAAATAGTGACCGTATGATTGATACAGTCTCCGTCAAGTTTGGCGGAACTTTGACCATTACCGGCTACCCGTTAGCGATACACCGCATCACGCCATTAATCTTACCAGATGTATGTAAATTTTCGCTGATAAATTGTCGGTCAAGCGATCGTCGGGGAGATGTGAGACTATCCATTATTTTGAGTCGTCGGTTCTGTTTATTTCATATTATATTTTGCGCGATGTTGTTTTGAAAGAAAAAGGTGGCATTGATGTAAGGTGCATGTATAATCAATGGTTTATGGTTTAATTTCAAATGTTGACAGCGGAACGGAGAAAAGTGTATGCGAAGTGCGTATTTGAGATGCTAAAACCTTTGGTTGTGTTTAATTATACTTATTATCTTACGAAGCGGCTTCTTAACCATTCATAAATGATGATCATTAATCATCATCACCAACCAGCTCTTAGCTCACTCTTATGTAGGGTCGGTGCAACCTTTTTTATTCATACTTAAATGATTACCATTCATGAATGTACTTGATAAATTATTCTGTAAAGGCGGTAATAATCTGTTTTAATTCCGACTTATTAGAAAATATATTAAGTATACAATATTATGGTTTGTTTTGTTTAACTTACCTACTTAAAACCAAAACAAAGAGACTGATTTGAAAAGTTTTTTTTTCCAGCCACACTTTTCAAAAGTAACACTATTTTGTCTGATAACTGAAAAATAATTTAAGTATTCAATATTTCCAAAATAAAGTAAAACGATTTCATACTGGAGGGTGTCAAATCGAGAACCAGAAAACACATGAAAACAGATAAAAACTTCCATTCGCCTCTACTCCGATTGCTTCCAAGCTATTATTTTCACGTAAATCGCTCAGATTTAAACGGCCACCGTCCAATTCGCGATTCCACAAAACGGTTGTCCGTCCTGATAGATGCCCGCAAATGCCCTGGAAAATGCACGGAGAGTGGCCGGCGAAATGAAACCGTAAGCTCTGAAGCTAACGACTTTAATTTAGATGGAGCTGAAGAAGTGCTCGGTCAGAATTGTAATGCTAAAGAAGAATCTGATAGAACTGTTAAAAAACGGCAGCAATTACGACCGCCTTATCTGTTGGATTTTAAGTCTTCAGCTGTCACTCCCTGTTCAGACTTCGCCAGCGTCAGATGTCAGCGTAATCTGCCAATTAAAATGAAATCGGAAACTGCCTGTTATTCAAATTAGGGGAAAGAAGGTTGTTTTGCATTTTTTGATAATGTTAAATTAGAATAATTGGCTGTAATAAAAATATAAACAACATAATTTAAACCATAACGTAATTGACGATAATAATGCTTATAATGGTAACGTATATAAAATAACAGCACCTAATTTATTGATGATTAGTTTGTAAAAATATGACACTACAAATTAATTTTAACAGTTAATTGAAAATTAATTTGATTTTGTTCTTGATAATAATTATGTGGAGCGTCGGTGGCGCTGTGGACTCGGCATTTGTCTTCCAATCGGGAGGTCCGGGTTCGAGACCGCCATGTACCACTGTGTTTTTCGTTTCGAATTTTATATGTACATTTGTCTGACGCTCCTACGGTGAAGGAAAACATCGTGAGGCAACCTACATACATCTGCGAAGAAATTCAAAGGTATATGTGAAGTCGACCAATCCGCACTGGGCCAGCGTGGTTGACTAAGGCCTAATCACCCTAACATAGGGTAGGCTCGAGCCCCTCGGTGGGGACGTATATGAGCTGTGATGATGAATAATTATGTTCTTGACTTATGCATTAAAAATGCATTCGAGCGTTTTGAAGATCGTTTATATAAAGAATATTATCTTAAACTTTTATCAAGATTTTTTTAAACTTAACCCTTTTTTATTTAACAAGTAAAATGGTAAATTAACATAATAGGTAAGCCTATATCACTCTCTTATGTAGCAACGTATTTTCTAATATATTTAATATTAATTAACATATAGGTACTTTATTTTACTTTATATCGTATTTCTTTTACGTTTTCGCGTATAAGTAAAAAACTAAAAAATGAATACTTAAATCAATAAAGAAGAAAATTTCATCTCAGGCGGGGTTTGAATCAACATCAGCATACCGTAATGACGCCTTGACCACTACGGCAACCGAGCTCTTACCTAAAAAGCCACCAAAAACAGAGCATCACAATTTTGAACGCTAGCTTACAGAAAAACCTAAAATACAATATTTCACTCATGCAAATATCTCATTAACACATAATATTTCGAATCGGTGGAGCGGACATTGGATGAGGCCTAGCAACACAGCCTGGGGGTGTATAAATTATGCATGTTAGCACTTTGGGCGCAATTACCAGGTTTCCATTACATAACTCATCGATGTCTACGCGTTCAAGGTGGGATGAGTTAGTGTGGAGTCTTTAGCACTGGCCCCAGCCACAGACAACTTAGCACCCTATATATGCAAAGAACTGGAACAACTCTCTTTGAATAATATTATTGACAACTTAAAACAATAATCTCAATCTAATAACATTGCTTCTCATCAAAAGTGAGCATCCTTTTTGTCGCTACAAAAACTTACTTACAGCTACTACTACCTGCAGTGGCTGCAAATTTTATGTAAAAAAAGGTTTTATTATAGGATCAGATATAATCACGATTTTTGCAGTACCTATAGTAAGGATATCTTACTATAGGTACTGCAAAAATCGTGATTATATCTGATCCTATAATAAAACCTCTACTCCTAGAAAAGATATTTATTGTCTAAATGTCATTTGGGGTATAAGAGGATGACCAAGGTAAATCTCACATGTAAGCTGTTTACCCTGCTCACCAACGGATGACGCTCTGGCAGACCACACTGGACGAGCGTCGTGGGAGGTAGTCCAAAACCCCCTCTCTTGGGTAAAGCTTATGCTAGCAGTGAGATAATTATGGCCGGTATAATGCTGATAATGAATGCAATTTATCTTCCTGTAAACAACAATTGGGATGATGACTGAATTCTAATTTTCACGTCTCGTCATAAAATATTAAAATATACGGTATTTTAATATTTTATGACAGAGACCTGTAGGGCCTGCAATGAGGGAGAGGAAAGCATGGAACACATGTTGTGCCACTGCGATTCCCTTTCTCGTAGGAGAATGAGTCTCTTCGGGATCGGATATCCCAAACCCGAAGACTTCAAGGCTATCCCCCCTGGACCAATTGTGAGACTCATGAGTGAACTCAATTGGTCCATAAATAGTGATAGCAATCTATGAATGTAGAAATTGGGGAAGTACAAAGGATCCTTAAGGGTCGAAGTGCAGGGCCCCCTGGGGGCCCCCCCATTATAAGATAAGGCCGAAGGTGGAAGCGAGCTTCACCTGGACTCTTTAACAACTGAGGAACTGGTTATATTTCCTCTTTATGGTTGGGATGTTATAAGCATTGTTATTATGGCAATAAACTTAGGTGAGATGGTGGTAGGGCTAGCTACCAAACTGAACTAAACCAAACTGAAAAATCTTCTGCCTCCATGAGGGTTCCAACCCCGGGCCTCGAGATCAATAACGGTCAGTCTGTTACAAGAACACTGACGATGCTCTGTAAAAGCCTTCTCCATAACAACATATCCTTGTAATCCCTTGTCCAGCGCTCTAATAGCGGTCTACTGAATATAATCAAACTCTCATAAAATTTCAATAATGGCCTCTAACTGCTGCCCGATGCAAATGAGCTCGTGTACAACTCCGAATGAACTGTTCAACAACTTCGAGGATTCATTCGGTTTGTTCTAATTGAATGGTCATACTACGAGGTGACTATGACTATGAATTCTTTGGAATTGTTTTAAAATTATTATTATCAGTTTAAGCCACACGTTCTCTGGTAAACAAAACACGATCTCCTTAAGCGAAAAGAAATTAGTAACGACATTTTAAAAATAAAATACTCGTGTTACAGTGTTTGTAAACAAACTTCTCCGGCTTCAACGGCTTCACTGATTTTTATGATTTTTTATTGTGTATATTCAGTAGGTGTTTTCTTTTTGGATAATTATTATGGCGAAACGTAGTTCGCGGGCACAGCTAGTAATTTATAATAAATGTAGAATTTATAACTTCTGACAAAGATTATAAGTTATTATTATGTTCATTTTGACTAAATTGTAACAGTCATACATGTACGTATACATGCACATTTTTTATTGTTTCATTTGTTCTTTGCTCTAATTTGATTTAATTTAATTTACATTTCTATTGTCTTACTCTTATCCAAAAACGTAGGTTTACGTTACGACGATAACGTTATCGATTACGGCGATACGGCGCTTACTGTACAGCAAATTTCATTATTTCTAGTCACAAATGAAGTTTATTCAAACCTGGCGTTTTCATGGTGTTTATCTCAAAAATTCGTGGAGATAAATTTAAAAGCTTCAAACTGTGTTTAGTCAAGTTCCGCGTTTGTCATTAACCTCTGTGGTAGGACAACTCAAATCTGAGGAATTTTTCAATAACAATGAAAACCACTCACACCAGTCCCGTATTAAGGGTGTTAATAAACAAAATTACATCGCTAAGCCGTATTTGAACTCAAACAATAGCCACGTATGCGTCAAACGGGCGGGCCCTAATCCCTTCCAGAGGACGTCTATTAAACCTGCTTTAGCGAGCCTCAGCAAAACAAAGACGGTGTATACGGCCTTTGGCCTTTCCGCAATCCAGTTCAGCTATTGTCCATTTCGCCGTGGGCTCGTGACGTGCCAATTCTCAACTGAACCGCATTACGCTTAATTTTCAGTGCTGGACCCCCCGCTGGGTGTGTCAGTGGGGGGTCAGCCACGACTGGATGTGCACGAAACAGATGTAAGGGGAATCATGCGGAATATCATACTCGCATAGGAGAGAATGCGGTTTCCATATGAGACGGCGACATCTGATAGCCGATAGGTGTGTAGGCTGTAATTTTGCCATTTGCTAGTGATGTGCCTCGTAGCTATCGATGTGAATTATTTTTGAGGCCATTCCAAGGTGCGATTCGTGGAATCAAATTTTTAAATTTGTTACAACCAAAATAAACGTTATTCAAATATGATATATGACTTAAGAGAAAGCTCTTTAGAATCGTCCCAGTTTTTAGCTACCACCATTAATAATAATTCATTATAGTTAATTTCAAAATACTGAAACTATATTAACCATCAAAGATAAAATGTATCTTATAGCTATCTTCAGTCCTACATTTATTTTCTTACTTCCTTAGTAAAAAGAACATAAGATATGCATCAGATTACCGGAGAGAGACTCTGTATCAGGGTCGTGTGCATGGGTACCTTCGTCTTACCTGTTTCTGCCGCAAAGCAGCAATGCTTGCATTGCTGTGTTCCGGTTTGAAGGGTAGGATATGGCATTGAAATTACTGGGTACCGTGACTTTACATCTTAAAAAACTAGTTGGTAACGTACACTGTGGTTCTTGTGGGGGTTGCAGTTTTGCTGCGAATCTCACAGGAACCACATGTATTATAGGTGACTGTTACCACTTACCATGAATATGAATATGAAAACTAATGAAATGATTATATTAAAGTCTCTTTTATTTTACCAATACAGTCCTAAGCGATTTTCTTTCACGGCGATTTAAAAGACTAGCCATCCATCTGCTCAGAATATTAAGTTGAACAAGTGTCTTCGCAAACATAGCACTGTCTATTCCTTTACCTTCATAGCCCAATGGAAAGAATATGCAATGCTTGAAAAATATAAGCAAACAATAATCAATATGAAGCAAAGAATTTGTCGAATGCATGTTCACCTATAAATAAATATTAATCATTGACATGGCTAGTTGTTGTATTAAATGTAGCATTACGAATATTTTTTTGGTTGATTAATTTTTGTCTACTTACTTCATCAATACATAATTATTATCATATAAGTATTCTATACTACACACGCATTTTTGTCGAAATAAGTATGTTATGGCTTATTGCACTAACATTGTCTTAAGTTAGGACAACCTTAAGTGGCATGCTGTCACATTCTTCTCATATAAGATAAGCAGAGACAGGATATTCCTAAGTACTATTACTTAGGAATATCCTAAGCTAAGACAGGGGTCGTATTTTTTTTTTGTTATGTGTCTCTCATGCCGCCTCAATTTTTTTTGACCTTCTTTCATGATTGCCTTAAAGCATTAATTCCAATTTTATAATTTTTGTTGTGCAGTGAAGTTTTAAACAAACAAATATCCTGATAACCAGCCCATCCCTAGAATCTGGGCCGCTATTACAGTTCGGATATTTAGTGCCCAACGCATTTGGGTCCCCGCGATGACTCGGTGCTCAGACTACGTGGGTAATTAGGGGCCCCGGGCATCTAATGGCGTTGCATACTATGATTGAAGGAAATATTGTTTGAATATTGTTTAATGTTTAAGTTGGATTTAAGAAACTGTTTCATCTGGTAGATCAATCATTTTTAGACTTTTCTTGCGTATGACATGGAAGCTCTTGGTCTTTGCTGACTCTGATGGTAAATGATGATAAAGCCGATAATAAAAGCGAGCTTCATCTGAATTCCTAAACTAGCGAGGAACTAGCTAACTCTCTTCTAATTGTCGGAACAGAATAATGTTATTAACATTGTTATTAAGGCGACAAAATTAGGTAAGTCGGTGGTAACTAGCCAGGCAGGCTCAGTAGCCCTATCACCAACCTAATTCAGCAGAAGTACTCATAGGTAATAGAACCTGGACCTCCAGATCAGAATGCTGTGATCTCAAGCTCTAGACCACGGTGGCGGCTGAGACTGCATTTTTCTTTTAAAAATTCGTTACCAATTTTCACGAAATCTATAATGATTGACGACACGGTTAGCGCAGAGGACGAGTGATCGCCTACTGCGCAACGGGTCGCGGGTTCGATTCCCGCACGGGACAGATGTTTTGTATGGCCTACAGAAGTTTGTTCCGGTCTGGGCGTATGTGCATGTGATATTCTATGTTTGTAACTGCACCCACGATACAGGAGAAAATCCTAGTGTGGGGCGACGTTTTTTAAAAAAAAAATAAAAAAAAAATAAAAAAAATGATGATTTATTAATTGGATATTGATACGTAGCTATTAACAGTGAGTCAAGTTTACTTTGGCTTAACATAGTAAAAATAGATCACTACATTTTAAATTTCGTTCGGATTGGATAAGTTCATTGTGACCTCATTGGTCATCAACACGGTATGTTGAACACGCAGGTTCGAATCCTGCTCGAGGCAAAATTTTTTGTACCTATAATAATTATGGTCATTTAAAATTAAATTGATTTTACTTAGATAAGTATAACATTTAGTTAAGAACAGGAAAGACAATAAATATATCATTTTTATATTATGCTTACTGTTTTAAAATAACCAATAATTAATCAATGCGTTATCTAAAACTAATTATTAAAATGTGTTTACACGTAACGTCATTCAACTCAACATTTTTAACCGACTTCAAAAAAGGAGGAGGTTCTCAATTCAATGCGTATGTTTTTTTTGTGTATGTTACGCGATTACGCCGCCAATTGTGGACCGATTTTCAAAATTCTTTTTGTATTCGATAGAGTATACTCCTGGGGTGGTCCCAAGGTCACCAAAGTCAGGATCTGATCATGGGATCCCATGAAAATCGAGGGAAACGCTAATTTAATACAAATTAGGGTTTCTTTCACTAAAAAGATTGCATTCACTAAAAAATAAAAAATATTTTACAAAAAATAAAAACCGACTTCAAAAACACTGAAATTAAAAATAATATAAGAATAGGTACAGACAACATCACACTTCTATATTGAAGTCGGTGCCAAATTTTAAGACTTTCTAGAAGATCATCGTTTTCATGTATATCATAGTATCATCATCATTTCTATTATATTTTCATTCTTGTAGACAAAGTTACTCGGCTTTTAAGTGTTTGGAAACATATGACTGAGTCATTCAGTTCCTATGTGCATAAATATCTTTCTTGTGTTAATAAATTACTATTTATAGGAACGAAAGATGAGATGCATCAAGCTGGCGTGAACCGGTATTGTTCTCGGAAAATTAATTCGTGTCCTATTCGATAACGTTACGCTGTAAGCTTGTCAAAGCGGCGCCCCGGGCGATGTGTCTAATTAAACACTCTGGACGTCCGCTTATTGGTGACATGTTCGGACGGGCCTAGGGCCGCCTGTCTAGACTTGCCTGAGCGAGTTTAATAGGCGACTACTATGAAACAACTTGTATTGAGACTATAATTTATACTGAATTCTCTCTCTTGCACTAGCTTCCTGAATGATTAGACTTCACTTCCACTAACATCAGGGGGGATGAAATTATTTGGTAGGTTATCTGTCAAAAAATAATACAAAGATTTATACTTATAAAGATTTTTTTTTTTAATAGAAGAGGAAACATATTTTTTATTATTTATACTAGCTTTCCGCTCGCGACTTCGCCCGCGTTATTTTTTGGCGGATAATCGCGTAACAGACACACAAAACACGTTGGACTCAAGTAAAAATTTAAGGGTATCCCTCGATTTTTATGGGATCCCATCCTCAGATCCTAATTTTGGTTACCTTGGGACCACCCTTGGAGTACCTATACTCTATCGAATACAAAATGAATTTTGAAAGTCAATACGTGCCTATTGTGTTTAAAAAAACCCTCTAATATAACTCCTAAAAGATAAGAATCCTTCCATCACAAACTCGGTTCATGACTAACAAAAGCAAATACCTGAAAAGCTTCGGAAAAAACATGAAACACGTTGAACGTACCTATAAAATTTAAGGGCTTCCATCGATTTTCGTAGGATCCCATAACAATGGAACCAACACAGGAACATACTCTATCGAAAAGAAAAACATTTTTGAAAATCGGTTCACGATTGGCGCATTAATCGCGTACGAAAAAAAAACATAAGCATCGAATTGAGAACATCTTCCATTTTTGAAGTCGGTTACAAAAATTTTCACGTTAAAGGTGTTTCATCACAACAACTCATATACGTCCCTAACGAGGAGCTTGAGCCTACCCTAACTAAGGGTGCTTAGGTCTTAGTCAACCACGCTGGCCCAGTGCGGATTGGTCGAATTCACCTTTGAATTCCTTCGCAGATGTATGCAGGTTGCCTCGCAATGTTTCCTTCAGTGCAGTAGCGTCGGACAAATCTACATATGAAATTCGAAAACGAAAAACATATTGGCACATGGCGGTCGAACCTCGACCTCCCGATTGTAAGGCAAGTGTCGAGTCCACACTGCCACCGACGCTAATAAAGGTGTTTAAAACATCACAGTTCTATATCTGTCAATTTCCAACTAATTACAAAGACAAAAGTATAGTTTAAAAACATTTAGTATTACAGTTGAGTGTATTGTAAGTAGCCCTTGAGACAGGTATTTCAGCAATTATCTTCGTTTTAATTAAAAGTGCAATTTCAAAGTCTATGCTCATAGACACTTGGAAATATTGACATAACTAGTACTCGTAAATTTAGAGTTGTCAGCTCGCATTCTCCCGGTGCCAGTGGCTTTAATAAAGAGCTTTAACTTGAGCTGTCCATGTTGGACGTGCAGTTGATTCTGCGCCATGAATCAACTGCACGTCCAACATGGACAGCTCAAGTTTAGGCTCTTTATTAAAGCCACTGGTACCGGGAGAATGCGAGCTGTCTTAGCTCAATATCCGGAAGTAAACATACAGCCTGGCCAAAGTTTAGTGATATATGCTTAGTTAAGCATTCCATTTATTGTCGAAATCAAGTTATATATTATAGACAGTACAATAGATCACTCGGACATCTCTTAAGGATCATTATCTGAAACAATGTATTTAACGTACCATAAAAGCCATCATATTAGACATATGTATTTTATGTATATGTTTATGTACCTGTATATTATGTATTATTGTATAAGAATTACATAAGTATATATTTATATATATATGATTATATTTTTATACAGTCTTATTTATATGCTATGTATTTTATTCAGCTATATTTATTTATATAATATCTATGTAAAAATTTTGGTATGTATATTTAAGTATGTACACACAAAGTCTTACCCTTTTAAAGTCACCTGTCACTGACTCGGGTCTGCAGGAAATTTCTAACAGAAATATGCAGTACCTTTTGCTCAATGTTTCAAATGTGTTTTCCCATTATGTATGTGTGTGCAATAATAAATAAATAAATAGATAATAGAAAGGTCTTACATTCAATATCGTTTATTCAAATTGGATTATTACGTAATCACTTTTGCACGTCAAAGAAGCTTTGCCAACGGTTAACAAGTCTACGGCGGGAGACCTTGTACTGGAGAGTACCAGCAAGAAAACCAAGAAATTTTTATTTCTCCCAGTATTGTTAAAAAGTCGTCAATTGAAAGCTGACCTAAAAGCAAAAGTTTCAACTCAACTTCCATTACAAGTAAATGTGTTAGTTTACATTCATGTCAATAAACTTTTATTTGACAAACTAGAATATACTCATAGATTGCAGAGTTAAAAAAGCATATAAAATGCTTGGAACCTCGATTGAATTTACTTCTTTTAAACCAATTAAAATCTGCATAAGCACAGAATGATAATATAATACTACAGTAAGAAGTCACCTTATTACGCAAGTCAAAGGAACCCGCGTTATGAAATACCCACTGGAACGTCCGTGGGGACTATAGTCCCCAAAATCTCGATCTTCTCGATCGATCTCTTTCATAAGTTGACAGGTCATGTCCAATTTATTTTTAGTCTTAGATTGAAATAAATTTGTCATAGTCTGCGGTTTAACTTACTTGGCCGTATCCATACGTTTCTTACTCCATGACCGATGAGATTTATTGCGTACTTACTTAGTCTGTATTAGTATTTTCGTAGAGTGTTCTATATCAAAATAAACTAGAAGAATTGGGCTACATTATTATGTATGGTTTATGATAGTTTATAGTGTTATATTGCCACACTAAACGTTTTTTTCAAAAAGTGAGTATTTTTGAAATTTTAAGCACTTTAGTTACTATTCTCGTCATTATTCATTCAATTATGAATCCTTATCTAATTAACTATTATAAGTTCATTCCTTATTAAATTAGCTTTCCATACGTATTTTTTATTTAATTTTAGACACAATAATTTATTTTTTGCATTTTTTTTAAATTTGAGGTCGCGCGTGCGCATCTCGCGTATATAATTACGTAATTAATCGTTTTTATTATTTTTTTCTTTTTTCATTAAAAATATTACCCAAAACTATTATATATCAAAATAATCTTCAAGAATAGGGCTATAATAATATATATGGTTATTTAAAGTTTTATAAAATAGTTTTTGTGCAAAAAATTTTTTTAAAAAATCGGGTCTTCCGCGACCTTCCGAACATTTAATTATTCATTCATTTAATTATTAATCCTTATCTAATTAACTGTTATAAGTTCCTTCTATATTAAATTACCTTTCCATACGTATTTTTTGTTCTCTTGTAGACAGTATATGTCACTCCGCAATTTTTTGAACACTCCGTACGCGCCGGGGTGAGTCATTCCGCAATGGCGGCACCTTTGATATTTGAGATATACTACTTTTTGCTTTTGAAACCCACCACGCTTCGCGTGGCGAGCGTTCGAGTGGACAAGTCTCGCATCGAAGCCATTCAAAAGCGTTTTTAAGATATCTATCTAGATTATAAAACTCGTGATCGGTTATCTGATTATAACGAACGCTGCATGCAAGAGGTACCACTTGTTACCCCTAGATATAACTAGAAGGCAAATAACTGATGTAACGTACTTATTCAGGATTGCTCAGGGACTCATTGACTGCTCTGAACTTGTCACTAAGTTATTATTACTGTTTTCTAATGCCACATTTGCCACGTTCCATAATACAAATTTCTTTAGCTCGAACTAATTTTCGCCAAAACTCCTTCGCAATACGGGCTTGGAAAAGCTATGATAGCTTTACATCTGATCTAGACCTTGACCTATTTTCCTCTAACGTTCGACAGGTGAGAAGAGAACTAACCGAAAAATACTCGTACTTTAGGGATTCATAACACTTTGTTTTTTTCTCGTTCGATGCTGCATCCAAATGTATGGATGAAAACAAACGTTAAAAATATTTGGTATTATATAAATTCACTACCTACCTTTATGTTCTTGTTTATGTTGTATATACTTAAATATGAATGATATTAGTTATTAGGTTATTACCTTAATTATTCAACATATGACGTACTCGGACTATGTTAGCAATAGCAATTTATCTGTGTACATATCTGTGGAAATTAATGTTTGGCATTTGATCAACCTTAACTATAATATGCATATTCGGCTATTTGTCTGTAAATTTCCCTATGAAGAAATAAATATACATTTAGGCAACACCAGACTTTATTTATATATCAATCAAAACAAATTATCAGGTGTGGAGCTGACCTCATGTTCAAAAGGTTTTATAATCCAAATAATCTTTATCTGTAGTTTTTAAATTTATGAATTTGTAGGTCTATAATAATTTTTGGCAATGTATTATCTTGCTCGATAGAGTCACTACTTTTAAAAAGATTTTATCGATATGGGATTTCTCGAGTTGGAAATAGGAATTATGATTTTTTAAATAGTAGACCTAGTAAAAGCCCGGTCAATCTGTTTTGGAGGAGTTCGATAAATAATAAACACTGTGACACGAGATTTTTATATATTAGATGTTTTTTTTTCCATTGAAAATAAAGCTTTACATAAACTTATTGACGAATAAATTTATGTAAAGCTTCATTTTGATTTAAGATTTTTTAAACATTTACAACAGCCAATCCCACAACAATAGTTATATGACATTTACCTACTATTTAAAAAACCTAGCCTTCAAACTCTTTTTAATTAAAGTAGAGTAAATGCTAGAGCTAGAGTATATAAAAACTAAGTAACTAAAATAGTCACTGAATTAACTAAAATAGTAACTCACTTCACACCCTTACACATGTTTAGTTACAGCCGAGTGAGCTCATAATCCTGAGCCTAAATCACCCATAAGAAGTCCGGCAGTTTGTCTTGCCCGATGACAGTTTTATTGCGCGCTCGCCGGGCGCGGTGTGAACCACCATAAAATATTAATACACAATTTGTCCGAGTGGCCGTCTGTTAATCTACTTTTATTGAGGATTTTCAGGATTAATTGTGTTGTGCGGTATTGAGGAAAAGTATTCTGCTCTATCTTTGTAGAGTTATTTGTTGGTGGATAAGAGTGAAAGGAACAAGATATACTCGCACGAACAAATAAATATGCTTGAATAAATTTCAACTTTATTTTGATATTTTTAAGATGCATAGATAGATGTATATTATGAGCGTCGGTGGCGCTGTGGCCTGGGCACTGGACTGTGCGCCGAGTTGGATCGGGAGGCCCGCGATCGATCCTGCCATGTACCAATGTGTTTCTCATTTCACGAATTTGATTTGTACATTTATCTGACGCTCCTACGCTGAAGGAAAATATCGTGAGGAAACTTGCATACACCTGCTAAGTAATTCAAAGGTGTATGTGAAGTCAACCAATCCGGACTGGGCCAGCGTGGTTTGACTAAGGCCTAATCGCCCTAACACAACTAGTTAGGGTAGGCTCGTGCCCCTCGGTGGGGACGTATATGAGCTGTGATGATGATGATAGATGTATCTGCCTCAAGTGATCTATATTTCTTTTTATGTTTAGTTTCACTTTTGTACATAAAATATATTTATTAGGGTAGTTTCAATAAGTGCATGTAAAGGTCTATATTGAACTAAATTTATTGTTTCACCTATGTGTATGTCGTAATGAATTTAGCCATAATTTTCTTATATTCTCATATAAAGAAAATCTGATTACGGAAGAACCGTACTCTAGCCATGATCGCCTTAAAGAGTATTAAACCGCAGAGAGTATAGCAAGATGGCATTATACGTTGCAAGAGAAGTGTGCCTGTCTTATTTTTTTTACATGCAAAAGGTCAGGCGGATCTTGGACTTCATCTCATCTGATGGTAGGTGAAGAAAGCAAGCTTCACCTGGACTTCTCAATATCCTTTCTTTGTTTAATTTCCTTGTACGTTTTAGAAATTTATTATGATGCAAGGCGAAAATGCGGTGGACGTAAAGATATTTTTAACGGTGAACTTTTTAAATATTGATAGCAATAATTTATTGCGGTAACTCAAATTACCGATAACCTGAATAAATAAATATTTTTCAAAAAATAAAAACCGACTTCAAAAACACTGAAAAGTTAAGGTACAGACAACATCACACTTCTATATTGAAGTCGGTACCAAACGATGATCTCCTAGAAAGTCTTAAAATTTGGCACCGACTTCAATATAGAAGTGTGAAGTTGTCGGTACCTCATCATCATCATCATCATCTCAGCCGCACGACGCCCACTGCTGGGCATAGGCCTCCCCCATGGATCTCCACAACGATCGGTCCTGTGCTGCCCGCATCCAGCGGCTTCCCGCGACCTTTACCAGATCGTCGGTCCACCTGGTCGGGGGCCTACCCACTGAGCGGTACCACTGACTGAGTGAATTTAATACCACCTCACCTCAATTGAAATCCAAGTTCAAGGTTAGGTCAAGCCCAAAAGTTGAGGATCCTTCCACCATCAGCTCGGTTCACAGACGCAAATACGTGAATAACTTCCGAAAAAACATAAAACACGTTCGACGTACCTATAAAATTTAAAGGTTTCCCTCAATTTTCATGGGATCCCATCATTAGATCCTGACTTTGGTAACCTTAGGACTACCCCAGGAATATACTCTATCGAATAAAGAAGGATTTTGAAAATTGGTCTACAATTGGCGGCGTAATCGCGTAACATACACACAAAAAAACATACGCATCGAATTGAGAACCTCCTCCTTTTTTGTAGTCGGTTAAAAATGACAATACTTAGCGATTCTTATTTCATGCTTTGGTAGAAACACATTGTCTCGCAGTCGACAACCCGGAAATCAATGTCCACATCAGCGCATCATCTCTAAAGCCGCACCTAAGTCGAAATCAATAAGTAGTACATATGTAATAGTGCGATTACATATACAAATAATGTACGTGACAACGCGGCCCTAATGAGGCAATGAAGCGCTGAAACCAGACACGTGTCGCCGCTAATGAGATGCCTGTAATTGCACTGATATTGATGACGTGATATAGATAGGTTTAGGGTTATTAATATTATGTAAATTTACAATGCGAATTGGGTATGGAGTTCATTATATCTGGCTGGTACTGTGAATGTTAGAACGTGTTTGTTTGTAACTCGTGTACAGTGGAGCACATATTGAGCTTTATATTTGCATTGCATAAGCAACGCAAGCGCTCCGCTGCCGCTTCGTTGATAGAGTTTCATAGTTTTGTATGAAAGCTGCAAGAAGGCGTATAATGACGAATACGTGTCTATTAAGCTACGCCTCCGTGAACAGTAGGCCTAAGTCGTTAATACGAGCGATATAAGAGCTGTATAAAGGTCAGTTTGTAAAGTCTGGCGTGTTACCGTGTGTACACATTAAGCGCCCACACTCAGAGGCGGTATTCGGGACGGTAGCGGAGCGGCTTTTTTTGGAATGTTCGTGTTGCTATGGACAGTGCCACATAGAAGCCGCCAGCAGCAAATCTCTTACCGCAGTCCTGCTTCCGCCTCTGTGCGTGGAGCGCTTAAGCGATTTATTGGCACCTTAGAGCGCACTAGTATTGCGTCGGTGGCGCTGTGGCCTCGGCACTGAACTGTGCTCCGAGTAGAAATCGGGAGGCCCCCGATCGTTCCTGCCATGTACCAATGTGTTTTTCGTTTCACGAATTTCATATGTACATTTATCTGACGCTCCTACGATGAAGGAAAACATCGTGAGGAAACCTGCATTCACCTGCGAAGTAATTCAAAGGTGTATGTAAAGTCAACCAATCCGCACTGAGCCAGCGTGGTTTGGTGGGTCTAATCGCCCTAACTAGTTAGGGTAGTCTCGTGCCCCTCGATGGGGACGTATATGAGCTGTGATGATGATGAGTATTTGCGCACACACAAGTGCATTATTCCTTCGCTCGCATAGTCCGGGGAGGGCAGTTAACCAACACGACCGAAGAGAGATCATTGCCTAACGTTCCTTAATCTTCACAAGCAACGTTGGGGAGGCCTATATCCAACAGGCCTATGGCAGGCCACCGTCACTATGCGTTTAGGTACATGATAAACAGCTAACGTTCCGCGCACTTTGAGTTAGTCAATCAGGTGTTCTTCCGCCATGGGCGGGTGCGGTCGTCAAGGCGTCATTCAAACGGTCACATTTTTATACTGAAGTGAGCGCAACTAACTAATCAGTGTAGCTCTTACATTTTTAAGACATTACAGGAGACGCTTCTCACCATGCGGTTTTTATTATTTGTAAAATATTTTAATTTTATGCTTTTCAAGTATCTACAGCATAGGTTTTCACAGCACACGAAGCTTTGCTAACATATTTATGACTTTTGTATAAAACACAGAATCAGATAGATGATGCTAGTGCAAGATAAAATTGTAAATCAGAATAATACGGTCTAGTACTTACCAAGGAAACTTCGTATACCTGAGGCGATAGAAGAGTCACTCTTGTCTAGTCTTTTAGTTATACATATATAACTTTTATAACACTGAATACGAAGTTTTCAGTTTGGACAGTATAGAATTTCCATAAAGTTGGATTCTGAAATGTTGAGTTTCAATAATATATTCCGATGTAGTTCGACGTTCGAAACATATCACATCTGAAATTTTTCGCAACACTTCTTTTTCTATCATACGGGGAAACGACAATTCCGTGATTCGAGTTACGGTTAGAGCAATTTTGATTTTTACAAATTTTTAGCAAAATATTTGTATGCACATTTTCATGTTTCTCAAGAAGAAAGACATTTCTGGGTGTTGCCAGTGATGACGTACCATACGGAGACGTGGCCGCTCACAATATGCCTCATAAGAAGGCTCAAGGTCTAAAGGCAATGGGGAGAGCTATACTCGGGGTTTCTCTACATAATAACATCAGAAGTGACGAGATCCGTAGTAGAACTAGAGTAAATGACATAGCCCAAAAAATTGCGAACCTTAAGTGGCAGTGGGCAGGACTCGCAGGACTGACGGCCGTAGAGCCGGAAAGGTCCTCGAGTGGCGGCCGCGTACCGGCAGACACAGCGTTGGTAGCCCCCCCCCCCCCACGAGGTGGACCGACGATCTGGTGAAGGTAGCGGAAAGCCGTTGGATGCAAGAACCGCAGGACTGATTCTGTTGCGCTTACGAAGAATGAATTATGTACGTTTTTTGCGGAATAAAGTTATATACATTTAAAATCCGGAAAACGAGCTCTATAACTTTCCCATAGAGACCATTTGAATATTTTTATTAAAACCCGCTTTTTCAGTTTTTTATAAACGCATTAACTTAGATATTAATTAATATTTTATCTACCAAAAACGTATCATCATCTACAGTTAGTCATCACAGCTCATAATATACATCCCCACGGAGGGGCACGAGCCTACCCTAACTAGTTAGGGCGATTAGGCCTTAGTCAAACCACGCTGGCCCAGTGCGGAATGGTTGACTTCCCCACACCTTTGAATTACCTCGCAGGTGTATACAGGTTTCCTCACGATATTTTCCTTCACTGTAGGAGCATCAGATAAATGTACATATGAAATTCGTGAAACGAAAAATACATTGGTACATGGCAGGATCGATCGCGGATCCCCCGATTCTACTCGGAGCACAGTCTAGTGCCGAGGTCACAGCGCCACCGACGCTCTTTAGTTAGTAAGTGCAGACTATATAAAGTATAAAAGGTAGTTAATGCGTTTTTCGTAAGCGCGGCAGGATTGGTTTGAAGACCTATTATTATCTCCAACAGTGGGCGTCTCTTGGCTGAAATGATGATGATGATATTTTTAAGACTACTTGACATATTGAATACTAACTTTTAACTCAATACTTGTTTGTATCTTGTTCTAGTCTAGTAAACTATAAAATTGTTTATGTTTGCCTTTATAGTTTTGTTTACTTTGGTTTTAAATTTGGCCGTTAACTTTTAACTGCCGGCGTTAATTCGCCAACTTCTCAGCGGATAACGGGAAACCGTGAGTGTCTGGATGTAGGTTGATTTTTTTAATGATTGCAAAATATCTTCCTCTTAACTGACCTAAGTTTAACTTGTGAAATTTTTTATACAAAAAAGCTAGTAAAAAATTAGGAACCCTATTCTGCTAGCGTTAATGCAATATTGGCTTGCCAATAACGCTTCAATAGCATTGCTCTTTGAGATAGTTCTTGTTGGTTAACCGGTAAGTAACTAAAATTTTTGTCACTATTGACTTGAAAAGCAGTTTTATCAAAACGCTGTCAAGACACGATAACAACGTTTAGATTAGCAGAATGAGGACTGACTGACTACCCATTTGATGGTGACTGCAGTAACCTTTTTTTATACAACTAAATTGGCAAACAAGCATACTGCCCACCCGATGGTAAATGGTAACAGTCAACAATTTTTTAAACATTACGGAGTGCAGTTTGTCAAAAGACAAAAGTCTTCAATTTGTTGCCAGTAATGACTTATGGTACCGAGATGTGGCCGCTTACACGGAAAAAAAAGATATCTTGATTCAAGAAAATAGAACCGTTTTCCCCCCGAAGGGTAGAAAACGAATATTTAGGTCTCAGCCGTAGCTCGACCCACTGTGAGATTAACGCTTTGAATTTTACCTGTTTGCAGTGTGCATCTACCCTATATACAATTATTCACCTAACATTTTCAATGAGGGTATGTAAGTAAGTGCGGGTGCCATCGCCGACTAGCTTTTCTCTTCAGTACTTTTCTTAGTGGGTCGAGCTACGGCTGAAACCTAAATATTCGTTTTCTACCCTTCGGGGGGAAAACGGTTCTATTTAGGTGTTCGAGCCTTCGCTCGACCCACTGTGAGATGTGTTTACAATCTGCCGGCGATGGCTAGACGTACTGTGAAATTGTACAAATCGTTTTTCAATAAAAAACAAAGTGACTTTACACAGTAAATTATTTTAGTAATTATTTTAAGGAACAATATGACTACTATTTAATTCAAGATATGCTTATTTGCTTATATGTACAATCAAGGATTTAGGTATAACAATTAAATCGGAACAAATGACTGAGTTTAGTTAAATGGAGCTTGAGGATTACCAATAGTCCACTCATTTTTGCCCATGTACGAGTATGTACACTTTGAAGTGTACATGTGTACCAAAATGTAGAGAAAATTCGAGAATTCCGAAAATTCCTTTTTTATTGAGATAAAACTAGGTAATAAATAAATAAAAGTGTTAATTACTCGATACGAATTTGAGTTGATTGAGTATTCAATTGCGTTTAGCTTCGACTTCTGCAAAACTTGTAGTAAAAGATTTAATTTTTAGTTTATTTTTGCTTACGTACTGATGTATCGTGCACTTAAATCAAAAACATAACTTAATGGGATTACAACCATCAAAGTAAAAAAATAAAAAGAAATTGTAACTTGCAATTCATCTGTCTCTACGCAAGTAACAAAACGCTACAAAATGTCAAAATACGATCTATGGTGCACAAATGTTAGTGCCACAAACTCTTTGAATGGACGATTCAAAAAGGACTTCAAGTTAGTAAGAAACGACTTTAGTAACAAACAATGTCGCTACCTATCTAACGATGGACTTTGGGACTGCAGGGGCTATAATAAATGCTTTCCATATTCCCATCAAAGACCGCCCAACTAGAAAAGACGAAGAGCATCTTTTATGAATATTGAAGCATCATATTATTGTATTGTGTGTGATACACTCTTCAATGTTTTAGTCTTCGACGGATTATTCGGTTATGGACAGATTCTTGATACGAGAGATTCACTCATAAGATGCTTCCGATTCGAGTTCCATTTCAACCAGAAAATAAAGTAAGATTTTGGTACCTTATCTGAGAGTTCTTACAACTCTCAGGTAGGGTAGTACCACGGTCTATTATAGTATCGTCCGTTTCCATCGTATAAAGTGCATAGGTATCAACATTTTCATTCAAATTAGTTTACGTAAACTCGCGCGCATCCCTGGACGTGTACTCATTCAACATAATCATAGTATCTGCAGTATTAATATAGCACTTAACAATAGCAATAAAAATCTCATCATTTCAATTACTGATACCTGTCAAATTGGAATTGTTTAACAGGTTTTTGAGTATCAAAGATTAATTGTTACAGATAAAATGACGTATTTTCTTTTAAACAATAAAGATTAGTGTATGTACCTCGCGGTACATCGATTAGGCAGATTGAGGCGACGTCCTTTCAAAATAATGTCAGAGAGAAAAAAAAATTGTAGATCAACAATTTTCCCTTATAATTAAGACATCTAGATCAAGGTTGCTGTTTATTCAGTTTTCAGAGAAAGGTACAGCTGCCGGGTGAAGCGATGATTCCCGCTTTTTTTGAATAAAGATTGAAATTAACATGCAATGACGCTTCGCGAGGGTGGTTTAACTTTCCCCCTGGTAGATACGAATAAATTTGTTATGTTTCTACGTCTTGATTTGCTTACTGGTATATATATCGACTCATTCGTAGAATAAAGTCCGATCTGCAGGGTTGGCAGTTTTCAGTAGAGACTGTAGAAGTTGTTGACTTGTATAACTCATAAACAGCGAAACTTAAGATTTAGATTTTTTGATATGTTTTAATAACGCCCTAGTGTGATTAAATGCTCTGTAGTGTATATTTATAATCCTTCTAGTTTAGGAGATAGGGAGTTCTATATCAACATAGAACGTTTTATTGCGGAACAGCGAGAGTTTGTCGTGAACATAATACATTGTTTTACGAATATTTCTGATTTAAGGAACGTTCCATATTAACATGAATCGTTTTTAGTTGGAATTGTCAATCCTTTGTATGAGTCCTTGGTGGATAGTCACCTGAAAATTGGTAAACTTAAAACCTTAAATAAAAATAAATAAACCTTACATATAAATAAGGTAACCTTTAAATATAAATAAATGTAAAATTATATGATTTTATTAGTTTATAGAAGCGATCACAGTTAGGTTGTTACAATTAGTATAGTCTATCAATATATGGAGTCTTTATAATAATAGACTATGCTAATTTTAGGTTATAGACTCTATAACCTATAAACCTAGCTATGGTGGCCGGCGCTTCAGAGTACTACAATCGCAACGGAATGTAAACCTTATGACAAATAAGTAAAGTTCAGTATCAATTGAAATAATATAACAGATTTTTGTAACCTGAAGTGCTAACTACTATACTAGTTCTAGGTATGTATGTAGCTATCATGATAATAACATTAAAAATCTATCAGTCTCACTTATTGATCTACCTAGACATGAATACACAATAAAGGTACTAAACAACAGTGAAATTGTAATAATAATAATATTTTATTTGCCAGAATATTGTAACAATTGGTGTTCTTAAGATATAATTCCACATATTCTACTGGTAGTCACTTCAGTGTGCAAATACAATTATAAATTTTTATGTCAATGAAAATTTAAATGGAGAAATACATGAGAAATGTCAGCAATAAGAAATTATATCAATATTATCAGAGAATGTCAAAACCAAATTATGTAATTACAACAATGTCAACAATTAAAACAGGACATGATCAGAAACAATGTCAACATAAATCTAAGATATGTCATTCAAGTATTCCTTAACTGAATAGTACATTTTGTTCTTTAAGAATGTTAAAAGTGCTCTGTGAAATTTTGTATACGTCAGATCTTTTATATCATTAGGTAGTTTATTATATACCCGTATTGCCATGCAGTAACAGTTATTAGAATGTAGGCAAAAATCAAGTTCAGTACTTAACTAAATACTAACAAATTAAAAATCAAACTAAATATTACAAAAGGTTTCTTATTCACAGCTCATCGTCGGATTCTTCAGAAACCTCAACAGTGATGTGATGTAGCAAAGAGATAAAGTATGGATGGTACTCTAACGAAATAACTTCTAAGGGGCACATATCAGTTAGGTCTTTATATTTAGCAGCAGGAATCATTATTGGTTCAGAGTAGGCATGTTTTATTTCCGTTTGTACTGAATTCCTTTTATTTCCGCGAATAACTAATGTATCACAATCAGTTTGAGTCAGGTCATATTTAAAAAACAATTTGTTGACATCACTACCGTCTGCATTAACTTTTCGATTGTTGCTCCCGTAATTTTTTTGCCCTTTGTGTGTTGCTGAAAAATTTCTTTTTCTAGGTCAGTTTGATTCTTTTTCAATAGGAAAACGTGACAACTCATTACACTGATCCTTTTTAAGAACATGGAAAGCCAAATTCAAGTTTGAGTTGACAATGTCGCGATACTGCCTTAGAAGTGTATTTTGGGGGTCAAATCATCGAAGGTATAGTTTGAACATCTTTGAAATACTTAGATCTCCTTGTAGGTATAGCTTTTGGCTGTTTTAGAGTAAATAGTAAGATTCTACAGGGACAAATGCACGAACATGGTCTATAACGCTTTGTTTCATTGCGCCATCTATGACAATTTTATGATTGTTGTGACGGCCCCGCCTGTCCTCATCTAATATATGGCACTTCCATCGTATTTCGCCCATTTCTTCTTCAAGATACGAGTGGAAACAGCAAGGGTGTTAATGAACATAGTTTGGCAGACTTCAATCTTCTCGCAGTGACTCTCACTAGAATGTGTAATAAGCGGCAGATAGTACTTGAAAGTATGCTTTCTATTTCTGGAGTTTCTTGATTTGGGCACCTTTTCTTATTCATTTTGTTGGAATATTTGATGATGAAATTCCACTGAAAAGCTCGATCTCCCAGTTGCCAAAATTTTGAGAAGCAGTCCAGCCTTTGTTGGTGAGACATTTTAGTAGCGCATTTGTTACGGCATTTGCACAGTGGCCCCATCATTTTTTCATCCATGGCTTTACCTTTTTTTGTAACACATTTTTTACCAAAGTTTTTAAGGCATTTGCGTTTAACGTCTGCCCATTCTTTTGGGTGCCTTTGTGGTTTTCTAGTCATTTTGTGAGTCAAGCTGCGATCGCTTGAGCATGAAATAGCAGGCGAATTTGTGGTGCTAAATGACAACGAGGAAACAGTAAAACAGTCCTCATGATTAGAGCAAAATGTACTATTGCAAGTCAAATAAACATTAGTAGGAGACGGCATATGAATTGGTACTGACAACTCTGAATTAACGGGGGTTTTAATGGTGAATTTTAAAAACTATAAGGGACATCCAATGAAAATGTACTACATTGATTGCTGTAAACATTCTCGGTAGACTGAACAGATATGACATTTGGTATTGAGCTGCCTCAGATGACTTCTTTTTCCCACTTTCTTCATTCAGAACTTTTTTCTATATATCAGCTAATTCATGACTGATTTTCTCAGCACCAGGAGGCAAAGGCGATGACATGCCATTTTCTTCAACGTTCTCAACTGAAATAAAAAAATACTAAATTATTGATATATATGACATAATATTTTAATGCGTAATAGAAGACAATATAACTAGCAATTAATTTAATTAACTTTTAATAAAAAATCTTTATATTTTAAGATTTTTTTAATTGAACAATGTCCTAACTGATTTCATTTTTCCAGTAACAACGTCGTATCTTAACATCGAACCAACGAAGCGTATTACAGATTCCGTAGAATCATGTCACATATTCACATCAGATGCATAGAAGTTCAACAATGTTCATATAACATCGTCTTAATATTTCATATGTCTTCTAATTTTTACTACTTAATATGTCATAATAGGCGTTTACCCCATGAATATCAATTACGGCAATCGTATTTTTACGCCATAAATGCGTTTCAAAATATCTCCATCGAAAAACGCCTTATATTATCATGGACCGATTTCAGCTAGGTTCGTGAGACAAGAAAGTAAATACTACATAATGTGTGTAAAAATAACTTAAAAGTGTGTATAGCTAATGAAACACAAGTGAAAATTCATCAACTTACCACAATTTGTACTTTTGTTCACAAACACAGTAAGAACATCTGAAATTAACTTACTGAGCTCAGGCTCTTCTGCATCTTTTTTAAGCATATTCAATATTTTCCCTGATCGTGACAATATGAAAAAAATACTTTTTATGAAATACGCCTAGTAAGTTGTCATTTTCTTTAAAATTGTAGCAAGCTAAGCGCATAACAGAAACGCACACACCCTCCAACAAACAGCGGCCGGAGTGACGAACGGACAGAGCGCTCGCGCCACCCTCGCTCCCCGCGCGCCGTCGCTTGTACTCTTCGTGCGTTGTTGCGCGGAGCAAATGTCAGATCGAACGTTATTCGATTCTATATCTCCGAAACTAAATAAGATACGAAAATTCTAAAAACACACGTTTATACAGTTTGTATTCGATATCTCGTCTAACTATTAAAATAATTTTTGGTCTATGATCATATAGAACTCTATTCTTCGGATACGTCGATATGTTTATTCACCCAAAATACTAAATTTTGCCTTTCGTCCCTAATAATATTAAGCATTCAACCAGATTGCCTAAATTTTGATGAATCAGACTTGGAATCAAATTTCGGCCATAGTATAATAATAATATAATCATCACTCGATAAGAATGTCTTGAGATGTATGACAAAAAGAGTCAACTCGTGAATGCGTCTACCTAAACACAGGAGGATAAATGCAGCCACATAGCGTGACACTTAGTATATGTTGTTTCTATTGATATCAAATGAGTAATTATTTATTTTGTGAAAAAAAATTACAACTAAGACGTTCACTTCTTTCGGGGTCAGCAAAAGTGGCAACTACTGATTTATGAATTATGAACTGCTATGTTTTTGTAATAATATGTGTATGATTATGAAGCAAAAAAATATATAGGGCAATATCATTTGACTTGGGATTATCAGCTATTGGCAGTTGTTACTCTGGGCGCCCCATTCCACCCTTCCGAAGTAGGAAATAAGTCTTTAGGATTCGATTGACGCCACGACGATTCGAAAAGATTCCGCTTCTAGCTTGACTATGACTGCACTGCATAGGTTGTAGTTGAGAGGACAAAAAGTAGTCAAGTCATTTGATAGATTGTATCGTTGTAACAAAATGGGTCTATCTTCACGGGACTACTTACAGTCCGTGACTACTTACGAAAAAAAAATTCTGAATAGTTTTGACAACCTTCAATTGCTTCACATTTTAACATTTTATTTATTTCTGATGTCATATCCTTCGTGATAGAGCAAGACAATTAATTGCATGTATCCAAACTATTATAAATCTTTTTAAATAAATAATTTTATGAGCGTACGAGTATATGTGCTCGCCAATTCACACTGGGCCAGCGTTGTTGACTAAGGCCTACTAATCACCCTAACATAGGGTAGGCTCGAGCCCCTCGGTGGGGACTTATATTAGTTGTGATGATGATGACATGTGAAAAGTAACTTATATCCAGATAATATGGATAATTGAGCTTTTCACACTTCAATATAATTTTTAATTTAGCCCGCCTTGAAATCTTAATTTGCTCATGTCAAACTTCCCTGTTTTTAATTTTCCTGGCCCTGATATCGAGCAAAAGTTTGCTGGCCTTCGTGAAACTCGTTCTGATCCCAATCTTTTAACTTCTTCCACCTTGGTCTACCCTTTAATGCATATTGGTAGTAGGCGGTAGTGATGGCTAAATCCTCCTTGTTCTTTCAATAAATCTGTCTGTAAAAGTTCAGAGAAAAGGTAAGTTGTAGAATTACAAAAATTGATGTTATGCGGTTTAAAAATGTTACATCTATGTTTTTTAAATTTTTGCTCTCTTCTCGCAACAGGTATTGAAAAACTATATCTGAAGTTTTACGAAACATGGAACCAGCTGCCAGAAAGCGCTTACTAATATGGGTTTCACGTTTAAGGATGTATCTTTATAAACATCTATAAAGTGTCTCCCCTGCGGAAGTAGGCCATCATGAGTAATTATAACACCTAAGCATTAGACTACTTTTTGTCAAGAGTTGAACGGGTTGCCATGCAGGTGTAGCCGTTGCGAGGCTACTATTGACTTTTATGGAGGTGAATACATGGTTGGTTTCTAGATATTTTTGTTCTTCAAAATAACAAAATATTTTGTCATTTTTCAGCCCCCAAACGTTGAACTTGGATTTCATGCTTAGCAAGTGATTCCTTTGTGTCTCCAAATAAAAAAGAAGTGTTCCTCTCGGTTATATTAGGAGGTACCAGGTTCATTATATCTGCATCTGGTTCACACCCTGTATCATTCATTCTAATAGAAGCCGTTATATCTGCTATGATCGAAGGTTGATAGCGAAATGGAGTTTGCCTTCTCAATTTTGACCTCGAGGATACGTGATTCTTCACTTTGGGAAATTAGCTGAGATTTTATCAAGGTATAAAATCTGTATAGCCACTATCTGTGAGGTGATCTTTTTCATTAAGGCGAATGGTGTTTAAACCAGAGCACAACAGAATACAAATTAACAGCTTTTATTTAATTGCCTTATATTTTTGTTTGCTCAATGATTATATGTATGCGCGTCATCTTCGCTAAAGCATAAGCTAATTGAACTTTACAGATTGCAAATCGGAGTCGACATCTTCGGCGGATGAAATATTATCACCAAAGAGGTCTTTATGATAGACGCAGTCAACCACCCATGGTCTCCAATTATCCGCATTAATATCGTCTATTTTTAGATAAACTTTCCATGTGGCAGAGCTACCTAGGAGCTGGCTCCCAGTTGGCTAGGTCGCAAAGGATCGTGTGCTCCGTAATTAAAAATTGCTAGCCAGCTAATGAAGTAGGCTGCGTAGCTAGTATATTATGTGTAGGGGCAGGACCGGCTCTACCATAGAGCGAACGGAGCGGCCGCTCCAGGCGCCAAGTTCCAGGGGGCGCGTCAGTTCAAAAATTATCCTCGCTTTTTCAATATTTGGGCGCAAGGGGAGCGCCATAATTGGAACTCGCTTCATCTTAAAACTTGCCTTGAGCCGGCACTGTGTAGGGGTCGGATCATTAGCCGACGTGCAGTTCAAAAGTGACGGCTTATGACGGCTTTACAGCCGACGGTGAGGGCTGGGCAGTCGACAGTGAGAGCTGCGCAGTTGACAGTGTGGGCTGCGCAGCTGACAGTGAGGGCTGCGCAGCTGACAGTGAGGGCTGCGCAGCTGACAGTGAGGGCTGCGCAGCCGACAGTGAGAGCTGCGCAGCCGACACTATTACATGAAACGCATGCTAGAATGGTGAAGTTGTTCGAACATTCAAGTGTGGAGTCGCAAGTTTGCCGTCCAGAGAGTGACCATTCGTAAGAACAAAGCAATTTGTGATACGAGTGCTAGTTTCTAAAATATGATACGTATGCTGGGATGGCAAAGTTGATTCTCCATTCATTTGTGGAGTAGCGCATCTGCCGTCCGGAGAGCGGGCATTCGCAAGAGTAAAGCACTTTGTAATACAAGTGCTAGTTCCTAAAGCATGATACGCATGCTAGGATGATGAAGTTGTTCCTCCATTCATGTGTGGAGTAGCGAGTCTGCCGTCCGGAGAGCGGGCATTCGCAAGAGGAAAGCACTTTGTGATACAAGTGCTAGTTCCTAAAACATGATACGCATGCTAGGATGATGTATTTGTTCCTCCATTCATATGTGGAAAGCGAGTCTGCCGTCCGGAGAGCGGGCATTCGCAAGAGGAAAGCACATTGCAATACAAGTGCTAGTTCCTAAAACATGACACGCATGCTAGGATGATGAAGTTGTTCCTCCATTCATGTGTGGAGTAGCGAGTCTGCCGTCCGGAGAGCGGGCATTCGCAAGAACAAAGCACTTTTTTTAACTTGTACACTAAATAAAGGAAGGATCTTACCTCAAAATCTTCAACAGATATTCTTAAATAATTTTTAAATATATATATTTCTTATATCAGCAAATAGCGCACAAAAAAAAACCTACTTTTTATTGAAATTAATTGTGTTACTTAATTTAAACAATATAGTTTTAACAATTTTGCACACTGCTCACGACAAAATTCAAAAACGTACTGAAGAGAAAAGCTAGTCGGCGATGGCACCCGCACTTACTTACATACCCTCATTGAAAATGTTAGGTGAATAATTGTATATAGGGTAGATGCACACTGCAAACAGGTAAAATTCAAAGCGTTAATCTCACAGTGGGTCGAGCGAAGGCTCGAACACCTAAATATGCGGTTATATATGCACTATGCAGTTAAATGTCTTGAATTAAGACGATGTATTTTTTTGAATTCAAAAATGATATCATTTTGAACGAACGTAAACTGCATTCAATCAAAATAACACTGTCGATTCACTAAACATAACAGAATCTTGAATTAAATAATGATTGTCTTATTCCAATGAATTGGTTTTCAAAAATACTTTAGTATAACACGATCACGCCATTCAGTCAAGATAACAGAGATTTTGTCCTGAACTCTTCTGCCTCAAATGAATGAAATAATTTTTTGATTCAATGATATCGGTTTTTTAAACCACTTTATTTAGACGATCATTTTTTCCAGTCAAGATAATATTGTCTTGTGCTCATCTCTACACAATTGAATGAATTAAATATAAAGTATTGAATGGAGATTCTGTCTGCCTTGGTTCAACATGATCGATATGATCGATTCAAGTCATTACTTCTTTCAGCCAATATAACTGAAGTCTTGGTTCTAAATACCATCTACTTTAAACTAAGTAGATATATTATTGTTTTGAACAATTATTTCTTTTGCATTATAACATCAGCATATTAGCTCAATAAAATATTTTGTTTTCGTAAGAGTTAACATTTTGAACCAAGCATATCGACTTATCTGATGGAAATCTAGGTATTCGAGTCAATATAATGTTTTATTGTCTTAAAATAATTATTTCTATTTAGAAGAAAATATTCTCTCGGTCTAAAGTATAAATGATCTTCAAAGAAACTGACAAAAGCTTGACTTAATGGAATAAATTTATCAGGGCAAAACCCCACTAAACAGCACCGTTTAGATTCCTTCTCCTCATAGGTATATTAAATATTTTTTGTGGCATTATTGCTATTGTTACGTACACTTTAGTTACACGGCGTATTTATAAATAATGTAAGAACTCCAAGGGTGCTACACCACTGCTTAGATTTCTACACGACGATTCGGAGATGCGATAAATAAAGTTGTTGCATCTGAGCAGTACTGTAACATCTTCGGAGCTCTTGCATTATTTCTGGTTACGTCGTGTAACTGATGTGTGGATAGCAACAATATGCCACAAAAAATAATAAGTATGAGGAGAAGAATGTCAAACGGTAATGCTTAGTGGGGTTTTGCTCTGATAAATTCATTCCATAGAGCCAAGTAAAGGTACAACTGGATCTGAAACAACAAAAATAATTATCACTACAAAGTACTTCGATCATCAAAAACACATTCTTTTACTCTAGTATTGTCAGTTTCTTATTTAATTCATTCTGGGAAAGAGTTTTAAAAATGAAAACATTCTTAATAAAGTATAAAATATTTTTTATTCATTAAAAATTAACATTACAGTAAGCGATTTCCTTAAGATACACAATTAATTAATTCCCATTTTTATACAATTTTATTGGTTAACTATACTGTGGATATATTTAATATTTTTTTTACAGATGCAATAAAATATTACTGTGCCACATACATCAAAAGATCTGATGCCCTATGCGGTAGATCACTTATCTACATTTTTGCATTTTTTTTTGTAGTCTTAATCAACAAACCTTACATTTGACAGAATAAGGTCGAATTTCACCGACATTTAAACGGACGGTTAGAGATAACTAACAACCGCTTTTGACACTTATCGTATGAGTGAAATGTCAAAAACTTGTTTGTTAGTTAACTAATCGCCTGTTTAAATATTGGTGAAATTGGACCTAAGTCTATATTGGCAGACTAAACTTTAAATACACAATAACTATATTGGCAGATTAAACTTTAAATACACAATAACATATTTTTTTCGTTTCCCACCTTTTTCATCATCTGCTTTTATATAGATTATTACCACCAGGATTCTGAAAAAAAAAAGTAAAATACAATATTTTTGTCATCATCATAACAGCTCATCTACATTATGTCCCCATCGAAGGACTCGAGCCTTCCTTAAGTTACGGTGTTTAGGCCTTAGTCAACGACGCTGGCCCAGTGCGGATTGGTCGACTTCACATACAACTTTGAATTTCTTCACAGATGTATGCAGGTTGCCTCACAATGTTTTCCTTTACCGTAGGAGCGCCAGACAAATGTACATATGAAATTCGAAAAAAAAACGCATTGGTACATAGCGGTCCCGAACCTTGAACCGCCCGATTGGAAGGCAAGTGTCGAGTCCACAGCGTAGTCATTTTTGTCAAAATGACTAAGTTTTTATGCAATTTTGTAGCTGACATATTCATGTTCAGTCCGATCTGCTGATTATGAATGTGCCAGCTATAAAATTGTATAACACTTTTTGGTCGACCAAACCTTTTTTTTAAAGTTATGTTATGGACAATATAATCCAAAGTTGCAAGGTGACTCGATTTAGGTGTTCCGGAGTGTATAAACGACCATGAGCCATCGGACTCGCCCACCGAGGGTTCCAGTAACATTATAGAGATGCAACCGCATATTATCGTAAGCTTAGAGGATTTGAAAAAGTTTTGAAGGATTTTTTATGATTTCCAAAAGCAAAGTAAAAGAATTTAAAGAAGTTGTATTCTACGTTGCATAATTGTTGACTCACCTCAACTAATATCATGATACTGTCTGACATTCTTGAGTGAAAGCTTCCCAGTCACGGAAGACTCCCAGGATGTCTTTCCATGGATCCTGGCACGGGTGGGACAATGAAGGCTTGCGTCGAATCCATGTCAACTCCGTTGGTAATTTTGTATCTGAAAATTTATATTTTCAATGTTATTTGGAAACGTCATATGTTATATACGAGGTGTAACAAAGTACCTTACACTAACACTCAAGGAAGTGAATGAATGTAAAAAAATTCCAAAGTAACATTTATCGAAATATGAAAAAATTTGACTACAAAACAAATTTAGATTAAGTATATTGGTATACTTACTGCAAAACGTTGGATTAAATCTTTCGGAATTTTCCAGGACTCCAAAAGAACAGCAAATATTTTTTTTGGTACGGCCATGGTAAAAGTGCGCTGCTTGCTTCATGTTTCACTAAATTTGATCTGAGACCTATTAAAATCATCACATCACATTTACATTATATTGGCACAGTATTCGTTGGTTTTCATACTCCAAACCAGTCGCAAACACAGAAAGAATTCATCAGCTTCTTCACTGAATCAGTCAATCAGGAACGTGTAGTGTGGTATGGTTAACGCATTGTGGAAGAATACTCGTACAAGTTCTCTGTGGAAATTGTGTTTTTCATCCAAGTATTGTGTATTACATATGAAAATCTGACATCTTGTTTAAAAGTTAAAGTTGTAAACCGAAAGTGATATTGCTTTAGTTGAAAAGAACATTTGTTTTCAAAGTAAGATAACGGAATTCTTGTGCTAAAGCAATATCTCATTAGATTAAAATTCTATTAAGTCTATTCAAAATTCACCACTTATTTACATCAAAACAGTCATAAATTTTCGTCCAAGAAAAATAAAAGGTTGGACGGACAAAAGATGTACTTGTAACAAAGAAAACTACGGTATTAAAGCAAAATTTTCAAATATTTTAATTGAAGAACTTTTTACTTTAAAATAATATATATACACTCTTGAATGAAAACAAAGAGAGTTGTGATAAAAAACCTAAGTGTATTCGAACCAAGACAATGATTTTCTTGTGTTAAAGTAATGTTGAATTCTATTAACAATCTGTTGACTCCATTCAATAATGTCTTTAAATTTCATCAAAAAAATAAAAGTTTCATCGGGAAACAAAATTTACTTTGATCAATTGGCTGTGATATTAAAACAAAATTTTGAAATAAGTATTTCAATCCAAGAAGTTTTTGTATTGAAATGAAGCACACACACCCTTCAACGAAAACAGAGAGAATTCTGATGAAAAACATCACTCTATTAGAACCAAGACATCGGTTCTCTTGTGTTAAAGAAATATTAAATTATATTAATATTCTATTAGTTTCGTTTAATATTATAACTGAGTTTCGTTGCAAATTTATAAATACTTGATCTAAAGGCATATATTGTAAAACAAGAACATGAAAGTATTGAAACAATTATTTGAGATATCTTCGGTCAAGTAAGTTTCATGTTATTGAAGCAACGAAATTAACTTTAGGTTAAAATAATATATTCGAATTGAATTAAGAAAATGAACATTCTTAATTCAATTTCCTGGCATACTGTTTCAAAGTAAATTGTTTTGTCTCAACAAAATATGTTCAAGACAATATAATGTTTTGAATGAAAGAAATCCCGGGACTCTTTTTTTTCCGTGTACGATAGGTCTTATAAGAAGTCTCGAAGTCACTCAGTGGCTGATGAGAGAGCTATAAGTACTCGATTGCTATGATAATACTTAATTAATCAAAATCAAAATATTATTTATTTTAATATGACTTTTTTAGATTCGTTACTAATAATTGTACATTTTGCATAAAAACTCTATGAGTACATCGGAATTAATATCACAAATTGTTGGTAGACCTAATAAAAAAAGACATTTGAGTTTTTGAAATTGTTCTCCAATACCATTTATTTGAATCGCCAATCCATTCTCTTGTAATCACAGATGGGACAATATAGCAAGATGAACAACACAACAACACATTTAAACCCGTACTGTTATATTTGTAGTAATTGGAGCCGGTCTGATTCGCCAAAACATTACCATAACCGTCACCGAAGCCACAATTCAACAAAACTACCATCGACCGTAAACGCCAGGACGCAAGCGATGTATCGATTTTAATCTGGCTAAGTGAGAATATATTTATCACCTAAATCGGGCAAATCGAATAATGGCCGCGGATATAAACATGCAAATGCCGCGCCGCTTTAACGGAAACCTCGTTAAATATGTTTTAACGGAAACCTCGTTAAATTCGTCCGTTTAACGGAAACTTCATTAGTCCCGTTCGTATCGGATTAGGGCTAATTTGACGTACGGCGTGTGCCGATATATTTATGTGATGTTCATTGACTCTGTGCATTTGAAACCTTTTTTGTATAAAAGAATAACATTTCCAACTAATATTAATGCGAAAGTAGCTCTGTCTGCCCGTCTGTTTGTCTCTTACACTTTCACTCCTAAGCCGCTGAATCAGTTTTAATGCAATTATAAAGATAGCTTCAACTTCTACTTTAATTCTGAATGTTAATTTGCATGCAACAGCTAGTCATCAACATAGCTCATATAGGTCCCCACCGAGGGGCTCGAGCCTACACTAAGTTAGGGTGTTTAGGACTTTATGCCTTAATCAACCACGCTGGCCCAGTGCGGATTTGTCGACACATACACCTTCACCTTTGAATTTCTTCGCATGCATGATTGCAGGTTGCCCCACGATGTTTTCCTTCACCGTAGATGCGTCGGCAACTGTACATATGACATTGGAAAAACGAAAAACACATTGGTACATGGCAGGATCGAATCTACAGCGCCGCCGACGCTCACAGCTAAACAGCTAGTAATAATAGAAAATTTCTAAAACTTATTTCAGTTATTTTTACAGTATTATGTACCTATGTCATGAAGATTTCACAGTATTATTTCTAAATTAATAATAATAACTTTTATTTTTCTCTACAGTCTTAAGGTCATAGATAAGACAGCTGTCGAATATACTGGTAGCTAAACTACATAAGCCTGTATCAGACCACCAGAGCTCCCTTTTTCCAATAATATTTTCTTTTACAAAGTTGCAATTCTCAACAATGCATTTTGTTCTTTAAAAAAATATAACAATATCTGAGAAAAAAAGTTGGAACACGCTTATTAAGTTTATAATTTTATTCGTAAACTGAAGCACATTTAAAGGAAGTATGGTGTCGATTCAGAGACACAACTTAATTAAACTATACTAATTTGACAGGTCTAAAAATAAAGCCATCACTTTTAAACCTTTAGAGAAAAAGAAAGATGGCGATAGTTTTAATCCTGTCAAATTAGTTTAGTTAAATTAAGTTGTGTGTCTGAATTGATACCAATGTAGAAGTTAAGTAAATACAAGATTTAAATTTAAGTCACGGCATCTAAATTCGGCAATAGTCACCATAATAGCATCACCGGTCTACTCCTCGAGGAGTATCCCCTCACCATGATTTACTAAAAACAATTCAATCAATTCACTCGGAACAATAACAAAATCCCAAACGAAATATCTCTCAGAAGTGCGATATTAAGCGTTTGTCGCGCTATCAAAGGCTCGGCTCCATAAATTAGAGGCAATATACATGTTAATGGTTTGAGGAAAATCTACATCCCCTTAGCTCTCACAGTTTTCTTGGACGATGCACGCAAGCATAGGTTTTTGGATGCGGCATTTAATTCTTCTGTATAGGGATGATGTCTTATTATTATCTGGCATGTTGATTTTAAAATATTGAACATGTATTTTTACTTTTTTACTTCATCAAAAACTTGCGACACTACATTGATTTAAAATGTCTCTTAATGTCACGCCTATGTACATTCTGTAGCACATTGTGACCCCACATCTCACTTTACATCGCGAAAGCAAAAATACGTGCCCGATATTGTATAGTTTATCCATCGGACGGACGAGATAGATTTTTCTTTTCATACCTTGCCATCATCCTATTTTCTGTATATTCTTGGGTCTAATGACAACTGTGTTGACGATTCCGTGTTGCACACATAAGTTTCATACTAACTTTGCATTTGCTTTAGCTGAGACATGTAGATAAAAATGCAAGTCCGAGCCTCGCAGCTGATCGCAGCCGCGCGCGGCTGCCACCAATCCATATACTATGAATGACTTGAAAGAAAGCGAATATAAAGCACAATCGTCTATTATTTAACCTTATCACTAATGAAGAACGTCAGTAAGTTGATAAGAAGAATGGGAGCAACACACTGTCAGCTTTATGTAAGTATCAACATTTACAATAAATTATATCGTTACCACTCACAATATTTCCTTTACGTCAATAGTTATATAACTTTACTGCTCTATGTATCAGCTGTTGATATTACTAACAGATAAAGCAAATAAAATTAAACATAATAGACTAAACTTAGCAGCAAATGCCGTATCCACACACCGATTTCATTACTCCCAGCGCCTATAGAGATCTGCCAGCGACGTGTGAGGCGACCACTGGCGTGTGACTAAAAGCATTGTAAATTCAACTGAACCTCGCAACATTCGACAGGTCTAATGTACCTCCACGAAGCAGCGTTTCAGAATGTTCTCGCCGTTATTTTAAGTTACACTGAATAAATTATTCAGTCCGCAAACAAATTATGTTGCGAAGATAGGCTGCTAAATGGATTTAAAGCGTATGGAATTATTGGAGTAGAGCTTATTTTTCAAAGTTCGTAGTTATCATATAATGCACCATCTCACAGAATCCGTTGTGAAGTTTCTGGCTGCCGCACACAGTAAACTGTTGCTTAGAATTTATTGCACACCCAAAAAATGTATTTGAATATTTTATTAAAAATAGGTTCATTTTAAATTAAAATTCATAGGTATATAAATTCAAATACCTTCGTTTAACATAGACCTGTAAAGTCATTAATTGACGTCAAAAACTAAAGACGGTATAGAGGCTCCTCTGGGTAAATATTGATATAACTATATTGTTCAGCAGGCCTATTATGCATCTTTCATCGTATAACATAGTATAAATTTTGAGATAAAAAAGTCATGAAATGCTTCATTTCGTATTACCGATCTCCAATGATATTATCAATATGGCATAATTTCAATGTAATCATCATGATATTATAATGAACGAATTATCAAAAACCAGACCGAAAATCTTAGTTTTCGTTTTGCACTATTGATTTCATAATGATATCATTTGAAAACCATGAGATCGGTAATAGGCCTGCAGGAATAAGAATCTAGTCCTCATCCCGGAAATCCCACAGGATCTAAATCTTCTCGGATAAAACCACAGTCACAGAGACTCATAAACATATTCTACTTGAAACAAAATGCGATCGCACAAAAACAAATGAACGCAACACTCGCGATCACATCAACCAATGAAACCGAATCTTTGGCAGATCAAAGCTCACCGCGGTATTTAATTAGGGGCTAATTACGCGCCGCTCGCTGGTGAAGCGCGAGCCGTGACGTCATCGCTGGCGGTCATTCCTGCCCGCTAATGCATTTAATTAATCCGATCCGTACATTTTACGGCCATGCTAATTGATTATTGGCACGCTTAAACTGGAGTTAGCGTGTGCGTGCACTTATTGCTTGAATTAAATTTTTGGTAGTCAAATAGATTTCAAATTATATTATATTAGTGAGGACATACCATACAAAATACACTCAGGGACAAATTTAGAGGAACGCTAAAAATTTACTTCTAGTTTTGATAACGCTGTTTATTTTAGCATACGAAACCATATTTAGTTTTACCAGCTTTATAGCCATCGGATTCATAACAAAAAATTATTCCCTGCGAAAACCAATTGTGCGATTGTGATAAAAAAGACCATCATTGAAAGTTTCCGTTCTTCTCCGTCACAAAGTGTGAAATTCTGTCAATATCCGCTATGGCTTTGGTCATGAATCCCGGATAACCATTGATTTACTACCAAACTAGATAGAGCAGTTCATACAAAAACGCGCTAGAAATCTGTCACCTAATCGACTATACATTTGTACTCGCTGATATATTGTTGAATATGCACGCCCGAATTAAAATTACCATTAAGAAAGGACCGTATTTATCGAATTCAACCTTATTCTACATTATTACGGTAACTATTTTAAGTACCACCTTGTGAAGTTACATCATTTCATACCTAGCCACAGATCAATTGACGTTCTAGTAATTGCTATAAGAAAATATCAACTCTATATTTTCAAACATAATGCTCAAAATTGCTTATCGTTTTGTCACTCCAACGCATGTGCGAGCGAGACGATTGTGATGTACCGACATTGACGCGAAGCGACATGTTTATGATTAAAATAATTGTTTTGATTATTTTTTACGTACAAATCGAATATTTGAATACATGATAAGATGTGCTTGCGGGGTACAAACACATCTTATCATCTTAACAGAGCAGAATGGAATAAATTGGAGGAGGCCTTTGCTAATTTTGGCAAACAGACTAAGTTGTCGGTGTCAAAGACTTTGTAAAGTCGTCATTTGAGCTGTAAAATAATGTTAAATGTCTGTACAGTCTGAATAAAGGCTTTTATTATTATTATTTATTATTAAGATGTGTAATGAGTTTATTCACGCAAAATATGAATTCCCGTAATTTTTCTGCCGTTTCTGGCTATTGTTATCACAACTTTTGAATGAGCACTTCGGCATGTTGACGTGCCGACAGCTAATCACTTACTATGGAAAAGAACTGCACGAGTCGCGATTGGGCAGTTCTTCACCGGCCCACTTCTCGAACGTTCATGCGTTATCTACATTTGGTAGTAAATCAATGTGGATAACAATCAAGCAAACGCATTAAATGTCAATCGATATGATTTTGTAAAAGTAGCTTGAATCTATGTTAAAAGTGTAGTGTTCCTCTAAATTTGTCCCTGAGTGTAGTTTTGTGACGTGAACTAGACCACAAAAGAGCCTGTTATTTCGGAAAATGGTATCTAAAACAATGTAAATTAGGTCCGCTTTATTATTGTTTAGTAGTTTGTCTTTGGTAGTAGCTATTACTAATTTTCGTCCTAACAGCTCATATAACGTCCCCACCGAGGGGCTCGAACCTACCCTAATTTAGGGTGTTTAGGCCTTAGTCAACCACGCTGGTCCAGTACGGATTGGTCGACTTTACATACGCCTTTAAATTTATTCGCAGATGTATGCAGGTTGCCTCACAATGTTTTCCCTCACCGTAGGAGCGCCAGGTCCGAGGTTCGAGACCGCCATATACCAATGTGTTTTTATTTTTCGAATTTCATATGTGCATTTGTCTGACGCTCCAACGGTGATACTATTTTTACTGCCTCTTTATCTGTTGAAACTCCTTTAAGTTTCATTTTCATTAACTATTACTATAGTAAATTTTTATTGCAGATAGGTATTTTCGCATTCTTACAGTGGTAACTAGTCGGGCAGATAGTAACTCTACCAAAAACCACACAAACTCAGCAAAATACCCACTGCTCGGCATATCTTCTAAGAAGGGAGATGTTCGGCTTAACTTTCTTTTTAGTCATATTAATTTATTATAATCCATGGTATCCGCTTATTTGGATTTTGAAATGGCGGTGACAAGCTGGAAGCTTTCGAATTATTTTACAGAGATCAGTTTTAATTCAGTTAGTACATTATTATCTTCAATAAGACTCGGCAATCACTGTGAGTACAGCATAAATATTTATTGAGAAAGTGTTCTTGGCCAGTCGCTACTGAACTTTGACGTCTTCTAACCTCTTTGGAAATCGTTAAGGATCTCGAGGGCTTGTATAGTGATTGGGAGCTCTCGCCACCTCGGACGACACGAGGAATAGGGAGAACGGTTGAGCATATTCGCGAAATCTCGAATATCACTTAGCGTCGAGAAGTTATAACAATAAATTCACGATAACATTTACATACGGGACGCTGGGTTGCGAAGGGTGCTTTTCGAACGGGTCGCTTAACATTGTGATATCAGGTGAAACACAATTGAACATAAACAAGTCCTTGTTGCGTTAGCACTAAAGCTCATTTTCATCGGGCAGCTCAGTTGAAATCTTGCCAATAGCACAAGGTTTTTCCTGCTTTCTGTATTCTTGTTTATTGCTCGCTTGTCGAGTGGCTTTTAGGCGTTATACGTAAGGTTTCGTGGATAAATCACGCTAAATGTAAATTACGAAGGATTATATGCCATTAATATCGCAGAAACCAGCCAATGATTATTAGCCAGTCTTATTCATTTTAAACATGTCATAATATTTTTATTTGTAAAAAAATATTATGACATGTTTAAAATGAATAAGGATTACACATACAGAGGTAGAAAAGGTGATAGACTATATACACCATATCAAAGACTAAATATTGTTTCCAAGAACTCTTATAATATGGCGATTAGAATATTCAATAAATTACCAGAATGGCTTACAAAACTTACATATAGACGATTTAAAAGTACATTATTTAATATATTACTGAAAAAAACATATTACAGTGTTGGAGAGTACCTGTCTGATCGTAAAGAGTTTGCTGCTTGATGAATCATGATATTTTGATGTTATGACGTTCCTTTTGACATTGCCATCTGACTATTGTTGAAATAATGTTTTAAGTTAATTTTATAAATTCTATGTGTTATTGTGATTATAATTTAGGTGTATAATGACAATTGGAATAATATATCGCGAATTTATTGATATTGAATTGATTTGTATGTAATTAATGATTAACTATGACATTTTGTAATTCTAATTTTAATTTCTATGACATTGATATTATAATATTGTTAATATCTTGACTATTGTACAACATATATTATATTACTTAGAAACAATCATTTGTAAAGCCTGACGAAAACATTTTGCACGTTGACGACTTCAACAGAGTATGTAGAGCCATTAAACCTTAAGAACTTGTGTCACCATATTCTAGCAAATAAAGATATCTTTCTTTCTTTCTTAATGTAGAGCGCTTACGCCGACAGGTGCTAACATAACTTGAAAAAATAATTACTTAGAACCAAAATGAATTCCAATGTTGAACATATAACAAGAACAAAGTTCTGTCTGTTTGTTCTCGATAAACAGAAGAAGTATCTAACAGATTTCCATGCTAAAGCCGCTTGAATGGAGGCAGGCAGAAATGAGATATTTAAAAAATACTACTATATTCAAAATACAAAATACTTTTTTTATGGTTCCGTATCTTAAAAGAAATAAATGGGACCCTTATGTAATCACATCGTTGTCCGTCTGTCTTAATCTCTTTTCTATCTCTATATATAATAAACTCGTAGGGGTACAAAAATCTGTAATTGCGAAATATTAAGAAAAAAAATACACAGGTCGCCTTAAAATCATTAGCAGAACACGATAGAATAGTTTCAAAAAAAATTGTTTGTTTGTTGGTTTGTTTGTTTGTTTGTTTGTTTGTTTGTTTGTTTGTCCGGAAAGATCTCCGAAAGTACTGGACAGAATTTGATATGGCTTACACCACAATGCTTAGAATTTTCCGGAAGAACATTTAGGCATAATTTCGTTTGTTTAAATTCACTTTTTATTTTCAGTGAAAAAATACCATATAAAATTTTCGAACAATGCTTTAGGTAGAAAATCAACATGGCGCACGTGAAATTATTTTGACAAGTCTGTCACATAGTACAGAGAGAAGGTATTTTCTTCCACGAAGGAAAGGCAATGGAACTACGCCATACAGCCTGATTTTAAGTAATTGGATTTCGAAAATTGAAGGGCAGGAATGAAGTGTTTCACATTGTACAAATAAAATTTAATATTTTCTGTTAATGGCTGTACCCAACTGGATTTCGCCAACAAAATTGTCTTTTTCTTATGTCGTACCGTGGTGGTAAGGCAAAAAGATCAAGCCATACAACCAATGTATAAAGCATTTTTTATGATAATACTTATCGAGTGACCATAAAATTTGTAGATTGGTTTAATTCTTGACTAATTTTCACAAAATCGGTACAATTTTTGAAATATTTAAAATGTTGAAAAATGAAGATACTCTTTCCAAGGTATTTTGAAAGGTGTTATATGTTTTTACATTAGGACTAAGGAATCAAACTCTTTCATCCATTTAAAACTATTAAAAGTAATAGATTAATATTGATAATTAAAAAAAATATCTGACTGCAATGTTCTCGGTTACGCGTAGAGGGACGGGACGGGACTCTTGATCCTAATGTCTAAAATGACGGATATCGAACGAAGAACCTAAAGAGTAGAACACATTGAAACTAGCCACGTTGACTTAATTTGACATGACTGCCGATAAAGTTCGTTTCCAAACCCAGCGATATGCATATCAAATGAAAGGCATTGATGAGTAGAGCACTATGAACTTAGCAACATTGACATAAATTCAACATGGCCGCCGCTCAAAAAAGGTGGATAAAAGTTAGTTTCCAAACCTAGCAATATGGGTATCAAATGAAAGGCATTGATGAGTAGAGCACTATGAACCTAGCAAAATTGACATAAATTCAACATGGCCGCCGCTCAAAAAAGGTGGATAAAAGTTAGTTTCCAAACCTAGCAATATGGGTATCAAATGAAAGGCATTAATGAGTAGAGCACTATGAACCTAGCAACATTGACATAAATTCAACATGGCCGCCGCTCAAAAAAGGTGGATAAAAGTTAGTTTCCAAACCTAGCAATATGGGTATCAAATGAAAGGCCTTGAAGAGTAGAGCATTAGGTATCTAGGAAAATCGACCTAAATTCAACATGGCCGCCGCTAAAATAAAACGGATAAAAGTTCGTTTCCAAACCCAGCAATATGGGTATCAAATGAAAGGCATTGATGAGTAGAGCACTATGAACTTAGCAACATTGACATAAATTCAACATGGCCGCCGCTCAAAAAAGGTGGATAAAAGTTAGTTTCCAAACCTAGCAATATGGGTATCAAATGAAAGGCCTTGAACAGTAGAGCACTATGAACCTAGCAACATTGACATAAATTTAACATGGCCGCCGCTCAAAAAAGGTGGATAAAAGTTCGTTTTCAAACCCAGCAATATGGGTATCACATGAAAGGCCCTGATGAGTAGAGCACTATGAACCTAGCAACATTGACATAAATTCAACATGGCCGCCGCTCAAAAAAGATAGATAAAAGTTCGTTTCCAAACCTAGCAATATGGGTATCAAATGAAAGGCCTTGAAGAGTAGAGCATTAGGAACCTATCACAATCGACCTAAATTCAACATGGCCGCTGCTCAAAAAAAAAAGGACAAAAGTTCGTTTCCAAACCTAGCAATATGGGTATCAAATGAAAAGCCTAAAACAGTAGAGCATTATGGACGTAGGAAAATTGCTATAAATTCAACATGGCCACCGCTCAAAAAATGGATAATAGTTCGTTTCCAAACCCAGCAATATGGGTCTCAAATGAAAGGTGTAGACTTTGGCGTCGTGTTTGCTTATAGATTCTGATGACTTGATTTTTGAGAATTATAGTGATGTTTAAATAACAACGTAATTGTAGATTTCAATTAATTTAATGCAAATTTATATTTACAACTTTTGTAAAATCAATTAAAACGACTTTAACGGTAAAATTTGATAATTATAAGAAAGGACAGATGTCCGTGTGTGCACACTAACAGCGAACGGCGAAGAGTGAGTGCATAAAAAACTGCGGTGTCGTCCCCGGCGCGTCTCAGCGTCTCAGTGGCTCAGTAGCGGTCAGCTATGCTTCCCGACATGCCCCCCGGCGTTGAAAGTCCTAGCTTTCAACAGGTTCATTGTCCAAAGGGAGAGGACAGATGCGATTGAAGGCTCTTCTGATTACGCCTTTGCTGGTTTGAATATCTGCGACTCTGCTAACTCCGTCGACGCCTGGATGAACGTTTACGATACGGCCAAGACTCCACTTCATAGGTGGTACTGCGTCTTCCTTTATGATGACCATTGTTCCTGGGTCGAGACGTCCCTTGCAAGATCTCCATTTTGTCCTTTGCTGTAACTCCGAGACGTATTCTTTCTGCCATCTTGCCCAAAAGTGCTGGTGAATTTGTTGGATACGATCCCATCGTTGCAATCTTGTCGGATTAATTCCTTCTAGTGAAGATACTGGTCGAGTGGTAAGAGGGCGTCTGACCAAAAAGTGACCAGGTGTTAATGGACTAAGATCAGATGGATCTGAAGACATTGGTGTTAAAGGTCGCGAATTGAGTATGGCCTCAATTTTGACTAGCACTGTATATAACTCCTCGAAGGTGAGGTGAGAGTCGCCTAGAACTCTGGTTAAATGATGTTTAACCGACTTTACGCCAGCCTCCCATAGCCCGCCAAAGTGTGGGGCGTAGGCTGGAATAAATTTGAAATTCACATGATCATTAGCCATGAATTCTGAAATTAACGATGAATTTTGTTTTAAGAATGCATTAAGCTCATTTTTGGCCCCTACAAATTGCGTGCCGTTGTCGGAAAAGATTGTTTCCGGCTTCCCACGACGCCCAATAAACCTATCTAAAGCAGCAATGTATGCTTCCTTAGACAAACTTGTGACCAGTTCGAGATGCAGACACTTGGTGGCGAAACACACGAACACTACGACATAGACCTTGATCAATTTACATCCACGTCCCTTACGGTCAGCAGCGAGTAGTGGTCCTGCATAGTCTACGCCCGTGGTTTGAAACACGTACCCTGGCTCGAGGCGCTGCTCAGGTAAGTGACCCATTATAGGGTTGGCTGTTTGCGCCCTCATTCGGAAACACCTCAGGCATTTGTGTGCGACAGATCTGGTCAAATTACGACCACCTAAAGCCCAAAACTGCTCTCGTATTGATGCCAACAATGATTGGGGCCCAGCATGCATTAAACGGATATGTTCATCAACGAAAAGAAGTTTCGTCAATGCATGTTTAGCTAAAAGCAATATTGGATGCTTTTTGTTGTATGTGAATTTTGAGTTTCCTAATCTGCCGCCTACTCGAATTATTTGAAACTCATCAATAAATGGAGATAAAATTAAAAGTTTGTTTTTATTTGGCAAGGGCTGTCTATTCAACAATTGATTGTACTCCTCAAATGATTGCTGTTGTGACCATTTGATGAGTAATATAAATGCATTTTGTATTTCATCTGTGGTGAGAGGTCCAGACTTCTTGATATTTTCTTTTCGACAATTGTTTATAAAGCGTAATACGAAAGCTAAAGTTCTTTTTAGTTGTAATAATTTGGAAAAACGTTCAAAATCGATTAAACTATTATTTATTTGTACAGACGTTAAAGCGGTTGTAACCATTTCAGGTATTTCTTGAGCAGTAGTTTTTACAAATTCACTTTTTGGCCAATTGGATTTATGATCTTTCAAGAAATCTGGTCCGGTCCACCACATCGACAAGTTATTTAATTCTGACATGCAGACTCCACGAGACAACATGTCAGCTGGATTTTGAGCTGTAGGCACATGACACCATTCATGATTAATGGTGAGCTCTTGTATTTCGGCAACACGATTTTTAACAAATTGTTTTAGTTTGTTAGGTTGAGTTTGGAGCCAACCTAAAACAATAGACGAGTCGGTCCATAAAATACATCGGCTCACCGGTATGCGAAAGGATTTTAGTACTTTCTCAGTCAGACGTGCTGCGACTAGAGCGCCGCACAGTTCGAGGCGCGGAATTGTGGTTGGTTTTAACGGCGCGACCTTACTTTTTGCGCATAGCAAGTTAACTTCCACTTGTCCATTGTATTCCGATCTAACGTACAAGCATGCGCCGTATGCGTCCTGAGACGAATCGCAAAAAGTGTGAATTTCTATCACATTATTTGGATTGTCTATAGTTACACAACGCGGAATTTTTAAATCAAGTACATAATGTAATTCGGATATGAACTTGTGCCATTGATTTGTTATGTTTTCGGGCAATGGCTCATCCCATGACAATTTTAATAACCAAAGTTTTTGTAGCATGATTTTAGCTTTAATGACGCATACGCTTAGTAGACCTAGCGGATCATATATCTGTCCTATGGCGGACAGAATAGACCGTTTGGTTGGATTTTGATCAACTGGCTGCTTAATGGAGTAATATAACTGGTCATCGCATGGTGACCAACCTAGGCCCAAAGTATTTGATAAGCCTTGTTCGCCGAGGTTTAATGACTGATCTGTGTCTGACTGAGAGAGTTCTATATTTGACCTAATTTTTCGCAGATTGAAACAACCTGTGGATAATACTTGGCAAACGCCTTCTTTTATTTTAATTAGCTGCTCTTTAGTTTGGGAACCGGTGACTAGATCATCGACATAAAAGTCATCGCTGATTATTTGTGACAGCTGAGGATCTGTGCATTCTAATGCAAGTTGTTTCAAGCAACGGATGGCTAAGAAAGGCGCGGATGCCGTCCCGTAAGTGACTGTATTTAATGTGTATATTTTTAATTTCTGATTTTGATCATCCCGCCAGAGAATTTGTTGTAAATGTCGTTGATTGTCATGTATTAAAACTTGCCGATACATTTTTTCTATGTCTCCGGTTAATATGTATGGATAATGTCTGAATCGAATAAGAATGGAAAACAAATCACTTTGTATAGTGGGTCCGACCATCTGTAGGTCATTGTATGAAACACCTGAACTTGAGGCAGCACTGGCGTTGAAAACAACACGTAATTTAGTGGTTGTGCTGTTTTCTCTTAGCACTCCGTGATGTGGGAGAAAGAACGGCTGGGTATTTGTTTGTGTACTTTGTGTTGTCTCTGCCATGTGACCTAAATGTATATATTCTGACATGAAGTCTGTGTACATTTGTTTTAGTTTTGTTTGTTTGTGTAACCTACGCTCAAGTGATAAAAAACACTGTTTGGCTCGCTCGAATGAGTCTCCTAAGCAAGATTCTGGTCTCTTGAGAGGCACCGCGACGGAGAAACGCCCGTCTGGTGTTCGAGTGTGGTTAGCGATAAAGCTTTCCTCACATAGACGCTCTTCTACAGAATACACTAGCTTAGAATTGTCCGGTACCTCTTCAAGACACCAGAATTTAGCTAACTGTTCCTGTACTGTGTCGTGAGCGATTAGATTGCATGTGACTTTTGATGAATTTGTATGATTGTATGAATTGTTGAGACCACTGGTAGGCCCTGATACGATATATCCGAGTTTCGTATGCTGTAGAATTGGACAGCTTGCACCTAAACGTATTTGACCGTGCTCTAGCAGATCCCAGAAAATGTCTGCGCCGAGAAGAACATCTATGCTCGACGGATTATTGTATTCCGGGTCTGCCAGTACTATGTGTTTAGGTATGTTAAGTTTAGGTACACTCATTTGATTACTACAAAGCGTTGCAATGTTCGGCAAAACCAAGAACGATATGTTTGTTTTGAATGGATTTGTTCTTGATTCAATGAATGCATTACAGCGTTTTGTTATCTGTGAAATTGTATTGTTTATTCCGACGACGGATGATTGCACTTGTGAATGAGTTAAGTTTAATTTACGAAGCAGGGAATCCGTCATGAAAGATGCCTGGCTTCCTGAATCGAGAAGGGCTCTGACTTCATGGCGGTGGTTGTCCTTGTCGTACACGTGGACTAATGCAGTTGAGAGCAAGACGCGCCCTGTCGGCTCGACTGAGAACGACGTCGCGCCCACAACCTGTGGCTCGTGTGATTGTGGTGCTGTGTCTGGATGTAACACTGAGTTGTGTTTCTGTGAACATTTCATGCATGGGCCCAATCTGCAAATGCGAGCCTGATGACCGGGACGAAGGCAGTTCTCGCATAACTTGAGCTTCCTCACCGATTCTACTCTATCGTTGACAGATTGTCCTAGAAATTGATCGCATCTGTATATGCGATGGTTTTGCTTGCACAAGGGGCAGCTGTACCTGTATGTCGCAGGTGTCTGTGTGTGTGTGACTGCTGCGAGTGACTTGTAGTGCTCGGCAGTTTTGTATTTTTCAGCTCTGGTGCTGGTATTGGTATTGTTATGACTCATATACAATGTTTCAAGTAAATCAGCTCTGTTTTTTAAAAATGAAGTAAATTGTGTTAACCTAATATTTTTCATATCGGACTTGTGTTCTTCCCATTCCCGTAAAGTCCTAGCGTCTAATTTTGTACTCATAATATAGATAACAAGAGTATCCCATGACTTGGTGGGTTCCCCTAACGCATCAAGTGCTCTTAAGTTTTTAGAAAATGTGTCTATGATTTTACGAATTGATTGATAAGATTCCCTTTTAATTGGTTCTAATGCAAAGAGCGCTTGGATGTGATTTTGAATAAGTAGCCGTTTATTGTCATACCTGTCGCACAACAAATCCCAAGCGATTTTATAATTACTAGAAGAAAGTTCTAACGATTTTATTACCTGGGTAGCGCCTCCTTCCAGTGATGCTCTTAAATAATGGAACTTTTGTACATCGGAGATCGATGTACATTCATGAATTAGTGAAACAAAAAGATCGCGAAATTCCAACCACTCCTCGTACTGACCGGAGAACTTGGGAATCTGAATAGTGGGCAACTTGATGCCACGAGTGCTCGTGCGTTCCGCCTTTTTCTCCGTGTCTGCCCTGCGACGTTCGTCACCTTCGCCTGAAACATATGAGGAACTCGAAGAGTTGCTGTTGTGTTTTGTCGGTTTATTCGCGTTTAATACCTCCTGCGCAACGGCTATATTCGCGTAAAACAAATCTTCAAACTCTGTGCGTGCGGCCGAGTGAGCGGTTAAATCCTTTTCATCAACTATTGAGCACTCGATTGTGGATTGTATTTCCTCAAATTGTTCTAAAAGAGAATCCATTTTATTTAATCGAATTTGCAGCTCAATCGCTTGCAATGACGTTATTGAATCTAACTTGTCTACATAATTGATGAAATTCGTCAACCGCCCCTTAATAACACCACGCTTTCTTATCAAATCTTTTATTTCCGCTGACATTTTGACGGGTTATGGGATAGTATGTAAGTTAAAACCTATAAGTAAGTAATTGTAAATATATTTTTTAAACTGTATAATGTATTCAATAAATTAAATTCCGTTGTATAAATAAAACAAAAAATGAATTGTATAAATTAATTGTAGTTATTATTGGTTAAAATACTTTGTAAAAGTTTTAAACGTGTAAACAAATGCAACAAAATTCTAATTCGCAATTAAATCTAATGAGTTTTGACACGAGTATCTATTATCAAACTTGTTTACTTCACTGCAATGCTACGAGCGAGATTCGCGTGGCCGCCACCGGCTTCGAGAACAAAAGGCGCTACGAAATTACGAAGTACCTGCCTCTCGTAGTAATGCAATAATTACTATATGATTTTACTTGAATTGCGTAAGTATTTGTTATTTTATTGATTTAAATGAATGATTTGATATGCATTATGCACCTTTTAAATAAATTTTAAGATGAAATATGTATTAAGATACTCGTAATGCAAAATTGTAACTACGCAGTTAGGTATGTAAGTATTATTCAATTACGATTCACGACATAAAAAGGTTACTGATTGGAACAGACTCACTCTTTTCGACCTGGAATTCCACAGTAATCCGAATAATTCCTTGCACTTTTGTATAGGTATTCTGTATGTTGTATATTTGTTCCGGTTATTTACGTTTGCATAATGAATATTTTGCTGATTTCTTGTTTCTTCGGTTCTGGCTTGATTAGACGTGCTGGATTCCAGATAGGGCTTATGTTCTCCTGGATATTTGGCTCGATAAAGGACCATGTAGACTTTGGCGTCGTGTTTGCTTATAGATTCTGATGACTTGATTTTTGAGAATTATAGTGATGTTTAAATAACAACGTAATTGTAGATTTCAATTAATTTAATGCAAATTTATATTTACAACTTTTGTAAAATCAATTAAAACGACTTTAACGGTAAAATTTGATAATTATAAGAAAGGACAGATGTCCGTGTGTGCACACTAACAGCGAACGGCGAAGAGTGAGTGCATAAAAAACTGCGGTGTCGTCCCCGGCGCGTCTCAGCGTCTCAGTGGCTCAGTAGCGGTCAGCTATGCTTCCCGACAAAAGGCTTTGATAAGTAGAGCACTATGAACCTAGCAACATTTACATAAATTCAACATGGCCGCCACTCAAAAAAGGTGGATAAAAGTTAGTTTCCAAACCTAGCAATATGGGTATCAAATGAAAGGCCTTGATTAGTGGAGCACTATGAACCTAGCAACACATAAATAAATTCAACATGGCCGCCGCTCAATAAAGGTGGATAAAAGTTCGTTTTCTAATCTAGCAATATAGGTATCAAATGAAAGGTCTTCAAGAGTAGAGCACTATGGACCTAGCAATATTGACGTAAATTCGACATGGCCACCGCTCAAAAAAGGTGGATAAAAGTTCGTTTCCAAACCTAGCAGTATAGGTATCAAATGAAAGGCCTTGGAGAGTAGAGCACTATGAACCTAGGAAAATAGCACAACATTCAATATGGCCGCTGCTCAAAAAAAACTGATAAAAGTTCGTTTCTAAGCCCAGCAATATGGGTATCAAATGAAAGGCCTTGATCAGTAGAGCACTATGAACGTAGCAACATTGACGTAAATTCAACATGGCCGCCGCTGAAAAAAGACGGATAACAGTTGCTTTTCAAACCCAGCAATAGGGGTATTAAATGAAAGTAGGCCCTGAAGGGTACCTAGAGCAGCCATGCTCTAAGTGTGTTCCGCGGAACCCTAGGGCTCCACAATACCCCTATAAGGGTTCCGCAATAATTTAGAAAAATCAAAACACCCTCTCTGGTCGTACTTTTATTATGCTTATTAATAAAGAATACACTTTTAAAAACTATTGTTTTATTTTAGGGTTCCGTCAAGTATTTCGCTTTCCAAAAGGGTTTCGTCGCCGCGAGTTTGCTAAACGAACTATGCCAGCAACACTATATCGCACAGTACACGTTACAAAAACGGAAGTCTCAATACATTTTAAGGCTAACCGCATAAATACGTTTTTTCGCATTCGTTTTCTGAATGCGGGCATCCGAATGCATCAAATCTATACAAAATACTCATTGACTGCCGCACACGTTCGTTTTTATTACGAACGGAACACGTTCTGTACGTATGTTTAGGTAGAATGGTAGAAATCCCGAATGAGAAGAAACGAACGTCTGCGCTACGTTCACGAAACTCCGTGTCTGTATTCCGTGATCGGATATCGAATACGGAAAACGTATTTGTACAGTAACCACCCCATTCATGCTATACATTAACTCTACGAAAACCGCCAGTATTACGAGCGACATAAGAACGGTTCAAAGGTCAAACAGTATAACTTGACAAGGAGCTTACTGTACGACCAGTCAAAATTGGCCAAGTTGTCATATCCAAAAAATATATTTTGTTGGTGTTACCAACACCCATTATAAAATCTAAACTTTATTCGTATACAGTTCTAATTTATTAACAATTGTTTATTTTAATTCGAAACATGAATACGATAAAGATTATTCTTGCAACTGTGTAGTTCTTTCTACTGAAGAAGAATTTATTAATATCAATAATGTCTCTAAAACAATAATAATACTTAGTGTTTATAGTAATATGTAATGTATTTAACTTTGTGGACTGTTAGAAAAAAAACATTACGAACCTATGCAAATTGTCCTAATTTCGGCCAAAATGGCCGATGCTCAAGAAAGGCAGAATAAAGTTGAATCATTATGGAATATAATGGAGGAAAAAACTAAACACTGTGTTAAGTATTTTGATGGCGAAACGTAGTTCGCGGGCACAGCTAGTATATAATAAAATCGTAGGGGTACAAAAATCTGTAATTGCGAAATATTAAGAAAAAAATACACAGGTCGCCTTAAAATCATTAGCAGAACACGATAGAATAGTTTTTTAAAAAATTGTTTGTTTGTTTGTTTGTCTGTTTGTCCGGAAAGATCTCCGAAACTACTGGACAGAATTTGATATGACTTACACCACAATGCTTAGAATTTTCCGGAAGAACATTTAGGCATAATTTCGTTTGTTTATATTTACTTTTTATTTTTAGTGAAAAAATACCATATAAAATTTTCGAACAATGCTTTAGGTAGAAAAACAACATGGCGCACGTAAAATTATTTTGACAAGTCTGTCACATAGTACAGAGAGAAGGTAAGGCAATGGAACTACGCCATACAGCCTGATCTTAAGTAATTTGATTTCGAAGGTTGAAAGGCAGGAATCAAGTGTTTCACATAGTACAAATAAAATTTAATATTTTCTGTTAATGGCTGTGCCCAACTGGATTTCGCCAACCAAATTGTCTTTTTCTTATGTCGTACCGTGGTGATAAGGTAAAAGGATCAAGCCATACAACCAATGTATAAAGCATTTTTTACAATAATATCGAGTCACAATAAAATTTGTAGATTGGTTTAATTCTTGACTAATTTTCACAAAATCGGTACAATTTTTGAAATATTTGAAATGTTGAAAAGTGAAGATACCCTTTTCAAGGTATTTTGAAAGGTGTTATATGTTTTTACATTGGGACTAAGGAATCAAACTCTTTTATCTATTTAAAACTATTAAAAGTAATAGATTAATATTGATAATAAAAAAATATATCTGACTGCAATGTTCTGGATTACGTGTAGAGGAACGGGACGGGACTCTTGATCCTAATATCTAAAATGACGGATCACATTTTTTTGGATCCACCCAAGGAACATGGATATCGAACGAAGAACCTAAAGAGTAGAACACATTGAACCTAGCCACGTTGACTTAATTTGACATGACTGCCGATAAAGTTCGTTTCCAAACCCAGCGATATGCATATTATCAAATGAAAGGCCTTGATGAGTAGAGCACTATGAACCTAGCAACATTGACGTAAATTCAGCATAGCTGCCGCTCAAAAAAGGTGGATAAAATTTCGTTTCTAAACCTAGCAATATAGGTATCAAATGAAAGGCATTGATGAGTAGAGCACTATGAACCTAGCAACATATACATACATTCAACATGGCCGCCGCTCAAAAAAGGTGGATGAAAGTTAGTTTCCAAACCTAGCAATATGGGTATCAAATGAAAGGCATTGATGAGTAGAGCACTATGAACCTAGCAACATTGACATAAATTCAACATGGCCGCCGCTAAAAGAAGGTGGATAAAAGTTAGTTTCCAAACCTAGCAATATGGGTATCAAATGAAAGGCGTTGAAGAGTAGAGCACTATGAACCTAGTAATATTGACATAAATTCAACATGGCCGCCGCTCAAAAAAGGTGGATAAAAGTTAGTTTCCAAACCTAGCAATATGGGTATCAAATGAACGACCTTGAAGAGTAGAGCATTAGGTACCTAGGAAAATCTACCTAAATTCAACATGGCCGCCGATCAAAAAAAAGGATAAAAGTTCGTTTTCAAACCCAGCAATATGGGTATCAAATGAACGGCCCTGATAAGTAGAGCACTATGAACCTAGCTACATTTACATAAATTCAACATAGCCGCCGCTCTAAAAAGAAGAATAAAAGTTCGTTTCCAAACCTAGCAATATGGGTATCAACTGAAAGGCCTAAAAGAGTAGAGCATTATAAACTAAGAAAAATTGCCCTAAATTAAACATGGCCGCTGCTCAAAAAATGGATAAAAGTTCGTTTTCAAACCCAGCAATATGGGTATCAAATAAAAGGCCTTGATGAGTAGAGCACTATGAACCTAGCAACATTAACATAAATTCAACATGGCCGCCGCTCAAAAAAGATAGATAAAAGTTCGTTTCCAAACCTAGCAATATGGGTATCAAATGAAAGGCCTTGAAGAGTAGAGCATTAGGAAGTCCTTCGAGACCGTGATAATGCAACGATCGTGAACTAACTAACGATAACTCCAAGTTAGTGTGTTGGATGTTAGTCATCACGGCGAGTTGGCTAACCGAACTATGCCAGCAACACTATATCGCACAGTACACGTTACAAAAACGGAAGTCTCAATACATTTTAAGGCTAACCGCATAAATACGTTTTTTCGCATTCGTTTTCTGAATGCGGGCATCCGAATGGATCAAATCTATACAAAATACACATTCACTGCCGCACACGTTCGTTTTTATTACGAACGGAACACGTTCTGTACGTACGTTTAGGTAGAATGGTAGAAATCCCGAATGAGAAGCAACGAACTTCTGCGCTACGTTCACGAAACTCCGTGTCTGTATTCCGTGATCGGAAATCGAATACGGAAAACGTATTTGTACAGTAGAGTAAAATCTAAACTTTATTCGTGTACAGTTCTAATTTATTTAGCAATTGTTTATTTTAATTCGAAACATGAATACGATAAAGACTATTCTTCTATTCTTGCAACTGTGTAGTTCTTTCTACTGAAGAAGAATTCATATCAATAATTTCTCTAAAACAATAATAATACTGAGTGTTTATAGTAATATGTAATGTATTTAATTTTGTGGACTGTTAGACAAAGAGCATTACGAACCTACGAAAATTGTCCTAATTTCGAAATGGCCGATGCTCAAGAAAGGCAGAATAAAGTTGAATCATTATGGAATAAAATGGAGGAAAAAACTAAACACTGTGTTAAGTATTTTGATGGCGAAACGTAGTTCGCGGGCACAGCTAGTATAAAATAAAAACTATTTTGTACCCATTTGAAATGGAATATTTAAAAGTTAAGTATTTGAATTTTTTATTCAAAATTACATTTTGGAAACAATTAAGATGATATATGAAAGATTATTTAGATGGAAATATATATTTGTTACATAATTGATCAACAGAAATATAAACATTTCTATACTAAATTAGAAACAATAAAAAAAAGCAAACAAACCATGTTTTTTTTAAAATAAACACAACGACATAAATACAATTATACGAAGTGGACTTATCAACCGGAGAACAAGAAAAAATCTCTTCCAGCCAAGCTACCTACTGAATCTGTTTATAATTTTAATGAAATATTTTGACTACTGCTTGCAGCTCAACGCATGCATTCTGTATAGCAGTGAGATAAGAAAATACAGAAACAATGCATATGTTTTTATTCGTTTCATAATAGCGTAACATACAAGTATTTAAACTTTCGTACTATCAAAATGCAAAACCTAACGTTCGAAATTCAACTGCCGATGCCGAAACCTCAACTGCCTTCCGTCAAATCTCAAGCCCGCCCGAACATCCGCCGGAAATGACCGGGGATTTGTCAACGTCGCATTTGAATACGCCGGATGTGGGAAAAACGAACATCATCTGTTACTGCGGAGTCTGTTCGCTCCGACGGGGCATGGCGGGCTTGTTTCAGATTACTGGACTTTGCACTGACGTCCGTAACGTAAGCTCGTTCATTCATTATCCATCCACCTGCATGACGTTATGCTGCGGCTTCCTTTAAGGTGAAGGAAGTTCTCCAGTTAGTTGTTGTTTCAGATGTAAAATGCTAACTATTGAGCATAGGCCCCTCACAAGGATTTCAGCAATCTCCCACCACACTGCCCCAATGCAGATTGATAAGAAAGCCCCACGTTGGGCGCCAGTATAACTTGGAGGGTGACGTAGTCCTGTGGCACGGCCTCACGATGGGCGCCAGTATAACGAGGTTTGTGACGTAGTGCTGTGGCACGGTTAATAGTTATATACCATTACCGTGGCTTTGGCTATGTAAGGACGGATAAATAATGGACAAAAGTTTCGTCACTGTTTTTCTTTTATATTTCCACGGTCACAAATAATTTAGTAAAAAAAACACTGCACAAGTGCCTATATTTCAATATGAAATTCAAAGATTTTAGAACATCTCGACTCCATAAACAGTATTTTTTTTTAATATTCATTTGTATTAAATTGCGACTGCATCTTGATGTCGACATTGATTGACGATAGAACATAATGAAATTCTCACAATTATAAATTTTCAAAAATGCAGCCAGGTTAGGTAGGAATGCAACGTGTTGCTATATCAAAGAATATAGCACCCTGATACAGGCAGACCATCAGAGAGATTTTTAGAGTGGCAGAGGGAACGACTCTCTCTGCCACTCTAAAAATCAATAAAAGGACATACATGATCGAAACAATAAAAATGAGCATAAAATCAAAACAATAATGTTGTTAATACAAACTCAAAAAGAACACAAAAGACAATTGTCGAAACCGAACGCAGGATAAAGACAAATGCTGTAACGCGACGGAAACTGTAAATCTGGAGCTAAGCCTCCGCAGAATAACAGATGAGCCCTGAAAAACAACGGGAATTATGAAGACGCGCCATTACTCATTGCACTCGAAACACGGAATAAATGCCGTAGGAGTTTGCAAATGAAGGGGTGTGTGAAGGCATTGTTTTTCCGTATACGAGTTGATGTATGGCTTCAGCGATTTGCATTCATAAATTTGGATAATATTTCAGATATATTTTTGTTTTGTAACTTACTATGTACAGTTTATTCGACTTCTTCAACCACTAGAGGGCTACCGTGATCTAGAAAGAATCCTTATTCACCAATTGTTAAACAAAACGCAAAATTAACTGTCTAGCCCAAAATATTATATCTTTTATATAATTCTTGGGCTGGTAGCGTCAGGTTATGGGTACAAAAAAATAGGCACATAATTACATGCACTGCCATAACTGCATACACAACAATTACATCCAACATACAGCGGGTATGTTGGATGTAATTGTTGTGTATGCAGTTATGGCAGTGCATCAATATAGATAACTATCTTATCTATAGTCAAGGTGATCCAGACACTGGGAAAACCTAATATTCTGAACCACCCCAGTCTCTTCTCAAACGAAAAAGAAGCATAGTAAAAGGAAGGATACAGACGAAAACTGGGTAATATTGCTAGCTGCAAACGACTTGATCACGGTATACAGGAAACAATCGCTGCTGTCAAAAAAATAAACGTTTAACTACAGTGTTTGTTTGTCATCTTCTTTTAATATCATCATAAGGTAAAGCATTGTTTTCCGATTAATTCTCCACATTTAATAAAAGTAAAATAAAATCTAATTTATTTCTCTGAAGTATGAGCAATTCGTAGCGATTGTTTCTTTTCATCTCATTGGTTTGTTCTCGTTAAATTGTTTCTTTAAGATAATTTCTTATTTAATCACGATGTCGGAAATTCAAACTTGACTTATGAATGAGGAAATCCCCATAATTAAAAAAAATGTTTTCCAAATTTGAAATGCAGGGAAACACATTTGCTTGACTTTTTTTGGGATGGAAAGCATGAAGACATCTTTGTCAAGGACTTCGTTCTTTTCTCGTATATTAAGAAAATTTCATTAAGAAACTAACAGAGTGTACATAGCTACTACATCCCAAACGATACAAATGATGATCACCAAGTTTTTGTCTTCAACCCTTGTCCGTTCGCGGCACAGCACAATACATCAGCGGACTCATTGACTGCTACAATCACGGGAGTGCATTAATCATTCAGGTTTTATGTAAATTTGGATAAGAGCTGCTGATGAATGGTCTGGTCAAGCTTGGGAGATACCACCGCTAAACGTCTGGACTTTGCTTAAAAAATAATTGAGCTCTGAGAAGGAAAAATGAAGACTGTACCCGAAAATTTAGAGCCTAATAAAGAAATATTTATACTTTGGGAGAATTTTTGTGCTCACTTGAAAATATGTTTGCTCCAATCCAAGAAATATGTCTTTATGTTCCATAGTGTTCCACAAAAAACGTTGGATCCACTTCACACACACAAACACACACACACACACACACACATTAGCTGTGCATACATACACATTTATCACTTTTTCAATGATCAATTAGACTAATATTTGACAATAGATATTTGAAAACTTGATTTTTTGGCAGTAGGTAATTCTAATATTATTTTAAGTAAATCTACTTTTTGAAACCAGTCTAATGTTTTGTGTCTGCTATTATTATTGGAGCATAGTTATAGCATTTTGATAGCTGGCCAAGCTATCAAAATGCTATGACTATGTTCCAATAATCAACAATGAGGAGCGCACCTTAATCGTCATGGAATTCAAGTGAAGGTTCTATGAAAAGTAAGAAAACTGTTTCTGCTATTGAGAAATTTAAACAAAATTTTCTTCCATCGTCATCCTTATCATTACCTATCTCAGACATCAGATAAATTCGTGGTCTAGTGGTTCAAACAACCGGGTGTTGATTGGGAGGTCCGGTTTTCGATTCCTTATGGGTCTAGAGGTATTCTGCTCGTTTTTTTTTTGGTGGCAGGTCTTCTAAATCCGGCTAGCTACGAGTACTATCATCTTACATAACTTTGTCTCCATAATAACAATGTTAATAGCATTGTTGTGTTCCGAAAATTAGAGGTAATATAGCCAATTCTTCGGCTGTTGACGCGTCCAGGTGAAAGCCACTTCCACCTTCGGCCTTATCATCACATACCATCAGGTGAGATGAAGGTTTAGAGCTTCCTTGTCGTATGTAAAAAAGGGGACATGATGTGAGCTGTTCACGATTTCTGTGTGTGACCAAGTCCACAGTTAGGGCGGTCTAACTTTCACGCAGTGTCCACTTCATTTCATTTTTCATTCTTAAACCGTTTTGTTTCGCTGACAGGGGTCCGTAGTGTATTGAAAGTGCGAGGTTTGTTTTGCGCGGACCCTCCTCAATCAGCTTTATGGGACCTGGCTGGTTTATCATTAACCCGAATTAGAAGTGTGAAGTTATGTGATGCTTTATTTACAACATGTTCCATTTGTTCTGAATCTGAATGTACTGTTTTGTGAGGAATCTCCAAAATAAGTTCAAGACTTTCAAGTGTTTTGTTTTGTTTGTTTAAGACAGACGATTACTGATCCTCAGCTCACCTTGCAGTTACAAAAGCAGTCGAAGATGAATCTAATACCTCCAATTGTTGAAATACAAAATCAACATAGTTGCTATAGCAGGTCGTACATTAGTAACTTGCCAGCCATTCTAAGAAGCCCATCACCAACATTGCAGTAAACAAATTTGGAGGACCGAGGTGTTGATCCTTGATTGAACCAGGTAAGACTGTTATGAAAAAAAAATACGCAAATTGTGCTGACATTCAAAACTCTAGTTTAAGTTGCTATGGATGCTAAATACAAACTACAAGTGGGTATTTGTGTGTAACACCCTTAACTCATAAAATTCCAACTTGAACTCAACAATCTCTTTTCATTTATAGACTTTAATAGGCACTTATCAACGACATACAGCATGCAGCTTTTCGTAACTTCTGTTGCTAAATACTTGCAGCATGCTATCATTGCATCACTTTGTGTATCCTGGGTGCAGTATTAACTTATTTTATTTCAGTCACGATTAATCACGACCTATGTAAAGTATTTAAGAATAATACGATCACGTAGCCGCGCACTCTATCTGTAACCCGCCAAAACTGGGGTCACCAAGATACAGGCTTAGCCTAGTTTGGGGCCCATTAGTAATATTGAATATTATTGTACAGTGCAAATATTATTTTGATTTTATTCCAGAAGTAGATAATTGTAAATTACTGTTTTGATCTAGAATAATGTTGTTTGTATGAAATTTATTTTATTGTTTTATGGAAATAAATATCTTTATCTTATCTTATCTTATCTTATCTCATACAAAACGCAAAAATATAATTAGCTTAGACTGTCTAAAATATTTAGCAATTAATTATTTAATCGTTATATGGACATACACCCCCAACAATAATTAATCTATACAAATACAATAAATAAGAAAAAAAAACTTTATAGACCTGTCCGAAAATTGGAAGAGCTTTCTCAAGAAGTGCAAAACAGTCGGGAAATTCGGAAAGTCTTATTTATTGTCTCCAATTTTAATCGCCAACACTACAATATTTAAAATCAACAGGTCCTGTGCTGAATAGTTCCGAGGTCTACTTTTCAAAGGCAAAATCAAAAAGAAAATATCCGATAAAGCAGTAAGCTAACATAAACCTGTACCATAATAAATGTGTACACACTTTTATTATATTACGACAGTAAAGTGAAAACCTGGAGCACAAGAATTTGTTTTCCCATAAGCAAACTTCTGAACTTAATATTGACCAAGCCGAAATCGTAAGCTTGATAATGTCATCAATCTAATGGACATTCACAATCATATTGCTACAAATCACATTTGTCACTGAGACTGATCTTGGTCACTCCCTACCGGACCCTAACCCTTCTGGATTTAATTCACAATATGTTTAAAATACTATCAACCTTATAACTAGGGGAATAAGGTCCAGCACAACGTTTTATTGATGTGCCTGTAGTTTTTGACGAATAAGCTCAATCTATTCGCCCTGTATGATTGAGAAGTTACAATCCCAATGAATTTCTACAATCCAACCTTACGAGCAGATCATTTGTAACATTAGTGATGTACGGAGCCATTACTGTGATTTATTCTGTCTCTATTTGCAAAACAGGACAAGGATTTAGTTTTGGCTAAGAGGTCAGTTTTATAAATGGTTATGCCAAAGGTCTGCGTAGATGGACATAATCAAGTTTAGACAATAATAACTTTTCTCCCGCAGCTTCGTCCGTATTATTTTCATTGTCCCGTGGAAGTTCTGTGTTTTCTCGAGGTAAAAAAAAATTAACTACAACGCAGAAGCTTAATAAAAGTCCAGTTAAATCACGTCTAGTTAGTAGTTTTAGTGTGATGTTCGAACATGAACAAACTTTCAATAACTATTTCTCAATCTTTAAGGCTGGTATTATATAAGACTTAATATAATACCGGCCTAAGTATGGAATTTTCATAATTTTTGCGTCTGGTAATCAACATCGCAAATATTCTCTCAGTCATGCTGAGCTGATGATAGAAGGATCCTTGACTTTTAAGAGATAGAGTTTAGTTTTTTAAATCTAATATGCACGTATTGACCTTTAGCTTTACTCTTGAAGTTGTTTCGGTGAGCTAAAGATATTAAATAGTAGATTTTATGCCGAGTGCATAAAGCAAGTCATTTTTATCCGAGATCGTTATATGCCCGAGCTCGCAGGGCGAGGGCAGATGAAGAAGTCGAGGATAAAAATGATTTGTGCACGAGTTAGAAACTCTGCTTTTCACTTCGATTGCGAGAAAATAAAACAGTAACATAACATACTATAAATTTGTCATAAGTTTTCATATATATTTGCCGAGATTTTGGCGGCAATATTTCTTGCACCACTTTTTGTGCGTTTATTTCCATTAAAGTATTAGGAGTAAGTTCTAAATCTTCTTCTTCACTTGACATTTTTAAAATTTAGTTAATTCAACAATAACTGAGAAAATTCAATACGAAAATTTCACGGCTTCTTTCCCGCTACTTTACTTTTTTTAATTTTTGTGCATGATTTTCGGGCAAAGAATATAATATATACAGCCTACTCTTAAATTATTTTGGAATATTGTTTTTTTTAGTGATGAATATGTCTTGATATTTAGTTACTTTTTCGTATTATCTTATTATAAACCAAAAATGCAAATAGGGAAGGATATATTATAAATTAGCAAGTTTTATCCGTGCACAATTTATTATGTTTGTCTGCATGGTCTAAATGGTCACTGCCTTAGTATAGATACATTTAAAAAGCTACTTTTTTGCCCTTGTGCATAAAGTTCAACTTTATGTCGCCTAGATTCTGCATAAAGTAGTACTTTTTCGAGCATGAGAAGTAGAAAAATAATTAACTGTAAAGATTAAATTGACATCTTACAAAAACCGACACTTAAAAGACACAAAAATATAAAAAATACAAACAACATCACATTTATAATTACGAAATTTACCACAGCTTAACTAACATTGTTAGTTAGTGGTTACATTGTTAAAGACTTTTCAGATCATCGCTTGGCACCGACATAAATATAAAAATGAGATATATAAAGATTATTTGTATTGTTATATTATTTTTTTCCTTTAAATTAAACATTTGTGTTCGTTTTTGAAATTACAGCAAAATCGATATAACAAAGTTTTAAAATTATGCGATTGAATTTTCTTTATTGCTTTTTGATATTTTGTTATAAAGGTAACAACAGGTTACGCAGGCTACAGAAGGCTACCGGCTATAGCAAGTTACAGCAGATTACAAGTTACAGTAAATTACAGGTTATATCAGTCGCCTTATTAGCCGCTTCCAATCACTGAGCCGAACAGTACACAACAATTACAGAAACCACACTAGCACTCAGCTTATCAGGCAATCTGAAAATCAATCCTGCTGCACAAACCAGAACATTAATAATCTCAAAACTAATTTCGGGCGAAACAGCGCAGCCACATTGTCAGTTTGTCAACCCCTAAATATTATGACACATTTTAATTACACCTCGCGGCCGCCATTTTAATTTTAAACTGTAATCCGCTTACGTCGGTGTTAATGCCGAGTTTAAATCACTAATAGTGATGGCTCTTTACGATGTCGATGTTTGAAATAAAAACATGAAAGTAATTTTATATCTCCAAACGAGTTATAATCTTCGTATGTATGGTCTGTTCCGCTAGATTAAGTCATACAAAGGGAAAGTTCTTTTTTAAACATCTATGATGTAGCTATATCAAGATATGTTACGATAATGATGAAAATTGCATTATTACGGATTTAATATTCAACTTCACAGCAGGTAAGTTCATAAACGATAACAATGAAAAGTAAGCTATCTAAATAATAAGAACAGTTCTATCCATGGTCAATTTACACCGAAAAGACGACGGTTAGTATTCTATAGATCAGACTTATGTGTGAGGAAGCTTCTATTGAAATTTTATCGAGTCACATAACACCGTTTCAGACCGGTGACCGATCAAAATACTTAATCTCCCAATCAGGAGAATAAAGAATGCCGCCTAAGACAGTATGAGACTGATAAAATTATATAACATTGTAATTATTTATCGGCACTCAAATGATGCGCAGATCACTTGTTGCATTATATTAATTTTACTAATTACTAGCGTTTTTTTCCTTCACCATTATGACACGGAAAAAAAGGCATTCGATCCACCTGTTTTTCGGCGACTACCGCGGCCTACATACGTTTTACGTTACGTAACTAACTATGTTGGGGCAACATACAGAAGGGTAAAGAATGCTTTCCTTGTATGGAAACCGAAACGGCCTGTCACAAATGCGAATCACAACCGTTCTTCTCACTGGCACAATAAATCGCGCTATTCCAAAAGCTAATATGACGTTACCTTCTACTAACAGAGTTTAACAATATTACTACGCCGCCGCAAAAACATTGCGCGTTTCTCTCGCACTCTGGTGAACGACTACAATAACTAGGAAGCAATGTACTTATGTCGGGAGTTATGTTGCTATCGTATGATATATCATAATTGGTACTTTTTTATAATATAATTATTAGACATTAAGTACTTTATAGTATTAACTGGCGAAATGAAATCACTCTAGGGATTTTATAAACCTCAACTTCGTACTCAAAACAATGAATTCGAACAAAGCGACATATTTGTACTTTATTTTCAGCATATCAATCATCACAGACTTTCGAACAACATCCATTCGGATCTATACTCGGAATTTGGTTTTGAGTTAAAACTTATCTAACTGGTTTGTGGTTTTCCCGTACGATAAAGCGCATCGCAGAGTTTTAATTGCAAGTTGACTAGTGATTTGTCTGCTATCCGACAGAAATCCATGCAACCGCTCTTCCACAATCACAAGAGTATTTACAGCGTCCTCCCCGACTGACGTCTCTCTACCTCACTGCCATCAGGAACACAATATCAGGTTAGATAGACAGATAGAAACACTTTCTTTTGCATAATTAATAACAAACAATTGGACAATACCGGGTGTAACTGAACACCCCAATAATATTTAAGGGGCATATAAGTTAGATACTAAATGGACCTTCGGTGCTTGTCTGAGATCTGCAATCCCTGTACTTTCAGAGTTATTTGATTTTAAACTGAAAGCAAAAACTTTTAAGTGACAACCATAATCAGCTTTTAAGAGAAAATAAATTTTAAAACAAAATGACACGTGACAGACGTGAGCGCAGTATTCTTCCTACGCTTACGTAAGGCTGTCGGCACTTAATACCAAAAAAATATTTATTTAGTTTGTATGACGTGAGCGTAGTATTCCTCGTACGTTTCCGTAGGGTTGTCGGCACTTAATACTAAAAAATAATTTATTTAGTTTGTATGGGGAAAAAAGTAGGTTTGTTCGCCCTAATATTTTTTCTACAGCATCTCTACTTCTGATGGATACATACCCTTAAATGTTATTGGGGTATTCAGTTACACCCTGTATATACAAAAATAACAAAATAGGAATCCTTATCGCCGTAGGCGATTCAGGCCAACTTTACATTGGATAAATACTCTAGGTTGGTGGTAAATAAATGAATAAAATATACAGACATTGAGAAACACAAATATTTTAAACTAGCTGTGCCCGCGAACTACGTTTCGCCATCAAAATACTTAACACAGTGTTTAGTTTTTTCCTCCATTTTATTCCATAATGATTCAACTTTATTCTGCCTTTCTTGAGCATCGGCCATTTCGAAATTAGGACAATTTTCGTAGGTTCGTAATGCTCTTTTTCTAACAGTCCACAAAATTAAATACATTACATATTACTATAAACACTAAGTATAATTATTGTTTTAGAGACATTATTGATATTAATAAATTCTTCTTCAGTAGAAAGAACTACACAGTTGCAAGAATAATCTTTATCGTATTCATGTTTCGAATTAAAATAAACAATTGTTAATAAATTAGAACTGTATACGAATAAAGTTTAGATTTTATAATGGGTGTTGGTAACACCAACAAAATATATTTTTTGGATATGACAACTTGGCCAATTTTTACTGGTCGTACAGTAAGCTCCTTGTCAAGCTATACTGTTTGACCTTTGAACCGTTCTTATGTCGCTCGTAATACTGGCGGTTTTCATAGAGTTAATGTAAAAAAAAAATTTATATGTATAATATTTGTGTAGGTATACTGCAATGTTGATGCATTAGTAAGTTTAGACCTAAGATAAATAGCTGTAAACATGTCTTCGCAACTTTTTCGTCATGCTGTGTACATTAATCTAGGATTACAATCTAGCCTAGTTTTTAAGTTATATTAATAGAGTATGTAATGATTGTAATTTGTCAATGTACCAATATTAAATAAATAAATAAAAATAAATATAGCATGAATGGGGGGGTTACTGTACAAATACGTTTTCCGTATTCGATATCCGATCACGGAATACAGACGCGGAGTTTCGTGAACGTAGTGCAGACGTTCGTTTCTTCTCATTCGGGATTTCTACCATTCTACCTAAACGTACGTACAGAACGTGTTCCGTTCGTAATAAAAACGAACGTGTGCGGCAGTCAATGAGTATTTTGTATAGATTTGATGCATTCGGATGCCCGCATTCAGAAAACGAATGCGAAAAAACGTATTTATGCGGTTAGCCTTAAAATGTATTGAGACTTCCGTTTTTGTAACTTGTACTGTGCGATATAGTGTTGCTGGCATAGTTTAGCAAACAACAACAACGGTTAGCAAACTCGCCGTGATGACTAACATCCAACACACAAACTTGGAGTAATTGTTAGTTAGTTCACGATCGTTGCATTATCACGGTCTCGAAGGACACAGGTAACATCTAACATCGAACATCCAATAGGCCCCGGACCGGTTCTCAAACTTTTTTGGTGACGGAACCCTTTTGGAAAGCGAAATACTTGACGGAACCCTAAAATAAAACAATAGTTTTTAAAAGTGTATTCTTTATTAATAAGCATAATAAAAGTACGACCAGAGAGGGTGTTTTGATTTTTCTAAATTATTGCGGAACCCTTATTGTGGAGCCCTAGGGTTCCGCGGAACACACTTAGAGCATGGCTGCTTTAGGTACCCTTCAGGGCCTACTTTCATTTAATACCCCTATTGCTGGGTTTGAAAAGCAACTGTTATCCGTCTTTTTTGAGCGGCGGCCATGTTGAATTTACGTCAATGTTGCTACGTTCATAGTGCTCTACTGATCAAGGCTTTTCATTTGATACCCATATTGCTGGACTTAGAAACGAACTTTTAACAGTTTTTTTGTGCAGCGGCCATATTGAATTTTGTGCTATTTTCCTAGGTTCATAGTGCTCTACTCTTCAACTCTTCAAGGCCTGCATTTGATACCTATATTGCTAGGTTTGGAAACGAACTTTTATCCACGTTTTTTGAGCGGTGGCCATGTCGAATTTACGTCAATATTGCTAGGTCCATAGTGCTCTACTCTTGAAGACCTTTCATTTGATACCTATATTGCTAGATTAGAAAACGAACTTTTATCCACCTTTATTGAGCGGCGGCCATGTTGAATTTATTTATGTGTTGCTAGGTTCATAGTGCTCTACTCATCAAGGCCTTTCATTTGATACCCATATTGCTGAGTTTGGAAACGAACTTTTATCCCTTTTTTATGAGCGGCGGCCATGTTGAATTGAGGTCGATTTTGCTAGGTTCCTAATGCTCTACTCTTCAAGGCCTTTCATTTGATACCCATATTGCTAGGTTTGGAAACGAACTTTTATCTATCTTTTTTGAGCGGCGGCCATGTTGAATTTATGTCAATGTTGCTAGGTTCATAGTGCACTTATCAAAGCCTTTTATTTGATACCCATATTACTGGGTTTGAAAACGAACTTTTATCCATTTTTTGAGCGGCGGCCATGTTTAATTTAGGGCAATTTTCCTTAGTTCATAATGCTCTACTCTTTTAGGCCTTTCAGTTGATACCCATATTGCTAGGTTTTGAAACGAACTATTATTCTTCTTTTTAGAGCGGCGGCTATGTTGAATTTATGTCAATGTTGCTAGGTTCATAGTGCTCTACTCATCAGGGCCTTTCATTTGATACCCATATTGCTGGGTTTGAAAACGAACTTTTATCCTTTTTTTTTGAGCGGCGGCCATGTTGCATTTAGGTCGATTTTCAACTCTTAATATAATGCTCTACTCTTCAAGGCATTTCATTTGATACCCATATTGCTAGGCTTGGAAACTAACTTTTATCCACCTTTTTTGAGCGGCGGCCATGTTAAATTTATGTCAATGTTGCTAGGTTCATAGTGCTCTACTCTTCAAGGCCTTTCATTTGATACCCATATTGCTAGGTTTGGAAACTAAATTTATTCCACCTTTTTTGAGCGGCGGCCATGTTGAATTTATGTCAATGTTGCTAGGTTCATAGTGCTCTACTCATCAATGCCTTTCATTTGATACCCATATTGCTGGGTTTGGAAACGAACTTTTATCCGTTTTATTTGAGCGGCGGCCATGTTGAATTTAGGGCGATTTTGCTATGTTCATGGTGCTCTACTCATCAAGGCCTTTCATTTGATATGCATATCGCTGGGTTTGGAAACGAACTTTATCGGCAGTCATGTCAAATTAAGTCAACGTGGCTAGGTTCAATGTGTTCTACTCTTGAGGTTCTTCGTTCGATATCCATGTTCCTTGGGTGGATCCAAAAAAATGTGATCCGTCATTTTAGACATTAGGATCAAGAGTCCCGTCCCGTCCCTCTACGCGTAACCCAGAACATTGCAGTCAGATATTTTTTAAATTATCAATATTAATCTATTACTTTTAATAGTTTTAAATGGATGAAAGAGTTTGATTCCTTAGTCCTAATGTAAAAACATATAACATCTTTCAAAATACCTTGAAAAGAGTATCTTCATTTTTCAACATTTCAAATATTTCAAAAATTGTACCGATTTTGTGAAAATTAGTCAAGAATTAAACCAATCTACAAATTTTATGGTCACTCGATAAGTATTATCATAAAAAATGCTTTATACATTGGTTGTATGGCTTGATCTTTTTGCCTTACCACCACGGTACGACATAAGAAAAAGACAATTTGGTTGGCGAAATCCAGTTGGGCACAGCCATTAACAGAAAATATTAAATTTTATTTGTACTATGTGAAACACTTCATTCCTGCCTTTCAATTTTCGAAATCCAATTACTTAAGATCAGGCTGTATGGCGTAGTTCCATTGCCTTTCCTTCGTGGAAGAAAATACCTTCTCTCTGTACTATGTGACAGACTTGTCAAAATAATTTCACGTGCGCCATGTTGTTTTTCTACCTAAAGCCAATTCGAAAATTTTATATGGTATTTTTTCACTAAAAATAAAAAGTGAATTTAAACAAACGAAATTATGCCTAAATGTTCTTCCGGAAAATTCTAAGCATTGTGGTGTAAGCCATATCAAATTCTGTCCAGTAGTTTCGGAGATCTTTCCGGACAAACAGACAAACAAACAAACAAACAAACAAACAAACAAACAAACCAACAAACAAACAATTTTTTTAAAAACTATTCAATCGTGTTCTGCTAATGATTTTAAGGCGACCTGTGTATTTTTTTTCTTAATATTTCGCAATTACAGATTTTTGTACCCCTACGATTTTATTATATATAGAGATAAAAAAAGAGAAATTTATGAAAAAAGTAAAACATACCAAATTATAATAATACTGTAAGTTGTACATAAATTCTTCGACGTTATTTTTCTACAACCTTCTGTCATATGTCATATAAAGATAAGACTTGTTGTACTTATAATAACTCTTTGTAATAACTGCAATAAAAATGCATTATTAATTTATTTATTATTATTATAATATGGAGATACTCATACTTCTCCGATCGAACAATCCTATCCAAGGGGTTATGCTTATTACTAACTAAAAAACGAACCTATCGATACTAACCGAGCCCTTCACTAGTTAGCAGCAACAATAGCCTCGATTAACCAAACCCAGACAGGTTTCTTATGAACGCCATTTGTCAGCGGCGGATTAACGCAAATTATCAGCGAATCTCTCCACCTCATAATGTTGCGCTGCAGTGGGATTTGTGTTTAATTAAAACATTGTATTGAAGGAGTTTTCAACAGAGACCATATAAATACCATAATATAACAGTAATATATACCAATTTAAGAACCTTTTAACTTTTTAGATTTGATAGATAAATAAATAAATAGTAGGTTTTTTTCATCTCTAACAAGATTCGAATCTGCGTCTTCAGCTGGCATCAAAATCACTTAGGGCTAGTGTTGTATTCATGGTCAATTTTAAGAAAAAAGTTAGTGTAGTAGGTAGCGCGGTTAGTTTATATGGCAAATTGCGTAAAAATATGTAAATTTTTATTAAAACGACAGATAAATTAACTTCGTCATTATGTTCCCATTACATAGACTAATGGTTAAAGTTGACCATGTCTTAAAAAACTGGCCCTTATATAGGCTTCCGAGGACTATGCTCATTGTACGGACGACAGTACATGAAGTTAAACACTGTGGCATCTTATGTCGTTATAATAAGTACTATTTTGCAACAGAAACGTTTAGTCTGATGTGCAGGAGTTTGTACAATGTCAACTCGATCAACAAAGTATCTCTTTTTTTTTTGTTATTGCAGAAAGTAGGCAAACAAGCAAACTGCCCACCTGATGGTAAGTGGTAACAGTCGCCTATAATACATGTGGCTCCTGTGAGATTCGCAGCAAAACTGCAACCCCCACAAGAACCACTGTGTACGTTGCCAACTTGTGACACCAGATGTAAAGTCACAGTACCCAGTAATTTCACTGCCATATCTTACCCTTCAAACCGGAACACAGCAATGCAAGTACTGCTGCTTTGCGGCAGAAATAGGTAAGACGGAGGTACCTAAGCAGAAGACCCTAATACAGAGTCTTCCTCCAGTACGGATTAAGATCTCTAAATGGTCTGTGATCAACATCCAACCAAATTAAACAATCGGTCGCTGTGCCCAAGCGAAGCGTTGACGTAGTACCTATATTTTTAGTTCGTCAGTCGCTCGGATGTGGCAATGTCCAGGGGCTCTATTTTTGAATTATTCTTCTGGGATCGAGCGTTCGTCGAACGTTGTCGGCGTTCGAATTCTACTGATTTTCGTTTTGTTTTCGAAGTAAATCAAAATAAAATTGATTTTCGTCGTAATGTTCTATTATTTTTCATTGCAAAATAAACGAAAATCAATAGTAATCGAGCCAGACGACGCTCATCGACGAGCGCTTGATGCCAGACGAATGATTAAAAAATGGGGCCGCTGAGCTTGTCGGAGCCCATCGGTAAGCTTCAGAGACCGTCGCGTGCGCGCTTCAGAGATATGTGCAGCCCAACCGGGACAGACAACGTCATCCCGAAAATCTGTTTGCTCATAGAAGACAAGCGGCAGCCTATCGAAGCTTGTCGGCCAATGTCAGGATTCTAAAACAAATTTCATCAGCAGCGGCAGGCGTGAAAGCGTACAGGCAGACAGACAGACTTACTTTCACATTTATAATATTAGTAAGGATGCAACACTCTTTCAAACCAAACTCCCCTTCTTTCGGAGGCACACAAAACCAATCAGCCTAAGTTTAAAATCGCTGATTTCTCGCCGACTAATTTTCGCGAGCAGCAATACTCAGCTACAGTCAGCTAATAGCTAGAATAGGGCGGGCGGATTACCTTCACCCCAGTAATCTGTAACTGCAATATTACTTTGCATATTCGAGGATTAAGATGGAAGCATAATTAATACTTGGGATTCAAATGAATCTTCGGTGTAAATGAATTTGAAATAACGTTCAATAGGCTAGAATGTTTTTTTAGCATGACCCGAACTTGATTAGTGATTTATTTTGAAATTTTCTTCACTTTGGAAATTTTAATTCTGACCTAAGAGGAAGCACTAAGGTTGATAGAACTCAAACACAGGTATGTCTCGTATTTATAAAATGTATTGCTGTCGCGTTGTGCCTCTGTCCCCGTAGCATGAACACCGAAACACGATAATTACGATAAATCGATATGAACTGTCAAAATATATTGGATATAATGCCTACCTTGAATTTTATCGACATTAATATATTAACAATGTCCAAAATAATAATACCAAAAACCAAAATATACTCAAAACTTGGAGATAGCTAAAAAATCCACCTTTTTTAACAGTTTAAATCGATATATCGTTTATCATATCGTGTTTCGGTGGTCATGCTAACAAATGAGCTGATATAGAGACAACTGCGGCTCGGACGGAAGATACCTATGGAAAGTACATAAAATAGACGTGTCGTAGTCCCCTGTTTTTTTTCTCTTCTAAAACTAGACCGATTTAATTACTTTTTGCATTAAAAGTTAAAGGAAGGCTTTAGTCGAATTTGTTTGCTGGATGTTTGAATACAGCAGAAAATCTGGCCATTTTTTAGTTCTCGAAGGTTGAAAGCCTTTAAAAATTAATTTAATAAAATAGGAAAACATAAGAACATGCTAATAGTGGCCGTAGATTTTTTTAGAAAAAAATTAGTTATTTGTTATACAGGAGTGCAAAGTTGCTTTTTAACCGCGTGCTCAACCCTCATGACCGAGCAAGTAAAGGATTCTAAAATTGAATCACGAGTGCAGCGAGTGATTAAAAAATTAGAATCCTGAGCGTTAGCGAGTGAATCAAAAGAGCACAAGGTGAAAAATCTTTGCACTCGAGTGCAACACGTAACTTTTCATCCTCCCTCAGCGAGGAAATAAACAAAAGTACACCAAGGAGGTTCAGTAAGTTTTTTAACAAATTTAAAACAAGTTGTATGATAAATTCGGCACCATGGAGATGGAAGTAAATATATTTAATGATGTGTTGAAATCACATTACTAGTGCACACGAATCACGATGTTCTTAATTCAAATTTACTTTAACCTCAAGCGGATAAAAACGGCTTTGGCGGTCAGATATCGAATAGCAAAAATACTCTTTCCGAGATGGGGGGATGAAAAATTATTAACTACATTTGCATGAAAAACGGCCCGTAATACTTTATTACTATTATTTATTCTGTGCCGTAGGTCGCAATAAAGCATCTAGGAATAAAAACCGTTTAATTTTTTTTTTCATATACTTAGGTATAACTTTAATATAATTATGGTTTGTTGCAGCTCGCTGAGGACTAACTTTTTTCTGAGACAGACTCGAAATAACTAACTGGGACAGACATTTGTGATTTGAATCATTATATTTGGATTTTCTCCGCAAATAAGTTTACAAAATTTTTGTTACAAGAGGCTATGTGGCCAAAATAAATACGAATCTTTATTAATTTCCCCAGACATTTGTGTCGTTACAACATCAACAAAACCACATTTCAAATAATGTATAATATCTGAAAACACAGTCATCGAAAGAGATAGTGAACAATGGCAACCTGCTTACAGTTCCGGGGACCTATTCTGAATCACTCGTTTGACGCATGCGACTTAGTAATGGCACAGAATGAGTTAATGTTTTTCTTCACTGTAGAAGCGTTAGACAAATGTGTAAAAAGACGTATACCGAAGCCCGCGTCTACGCATTCAAACTGTTCGGGTTGGTACCGAAACAAAATGATAAAACTGATATTGTATAAAAAAGTGTAATAAAAACTTGATACTGTAATTGTAATGATATGATAATGTGAGAACGCGCGTTGCCCTTATCGGCTGAATGAGAACTAACTTTATTGCGTTATAAACAAAAATGCTGACAATAGTAAAATGTACGTCGCTAGACCGTACATATTCCCGGACGAGAAAATGAGGCTGTTACAGGTATGTCTTAATGGAGGCGATTGACAAGAATCTTATAACTAACAAGATGATAAAACAATATTTCATTAAAATCTAACATGCAATGAATGATAGGTTACTATTCCCGTATGATATTACAAGGTGATTGACAATGTTTGCTTAATATTAAAATAGTTATTCTAACTAAACCCTAATTTGGAATTGCATACACGGATCGAAGCACAGGCGAGGTGCTTCTATTTTGCCGTTGCACACGCGCACTTTGTTTTGGAAACTCACGTAACTCACTACCACTGCACTGATTTGAAACACTATTTTCACTACACTGTACACGATTAAGAGAACGAGCCGCCGCCGTCAGCTAAGCACCCAGCTCCGCTGCGGCTGGCTCCGCCGCCGCCGCTGCGCCCGCGCCGCGCCAGCAGCGCTTCCACGCGATGCCTCCGGCGCCCGCCACCACAAACGCCAGTATAACGTAGATCACCGTATAATGGTGAATGTCATCAAATAAAGATGAGAAACGAAATTAATTTTTAAGCTTAAAAAAAACGACTATAAATACTACGCAATATAACGCGTGCCCCGCGCCTATGGCTTGCGCGTCCGGATATCGCGTCGGTGTTAGTGAGTCAGTGTGAGTGCGTGTAAAAAGCAAGATGAGTTTCCCACGCAAGAGATTCCTTTTCAGTCATAATTTGTTTTAAGAAATATTGATTTTTTCGTCGATTTTTCTTTGGACGAAAATTATCAATAGTAGATTTTATGCCGAGTGCATAAAGCAAGTCATCGTTATATGCCCGAGCTCGCAGGGCGAGGGCAGATGAAGAAGTCGAGGATAAAAATGATTTGTGCACGAGTTAGAAACTCTGCTTTTCACTTCGATTGCGAGAAAATAAAACAGTAACATAACATACTATAAATTTGTCATAAGTTTTCATATATATTTGCCGAGATTTTGGCGGCAATATTTCTTGCACCACTTTTTGTGCGTTTATTTCCATTAAAGTATTAGGAGTAAGTTCTAAATCTTCTTCTTCACTTGACATTTTTAAAATTTAGTTAATTCAACAATAACTGAGAAAATTCAATACGAAAATTTCACGGCTTCTTTCCCGCTACTTTACTTTTTTTAGTTTTTGTGCATGATTTTCGGGCAAGGAATAAAATATATACAGCCTACTCTTAAATTATTTTGGAATATTGTTTTTTTTTAGTGATGAATATGTCTTGATATTTAGTTACTTTTTCGTATTATCTTATTATAAACCAAAAATGCAAATAGGGAAGGATATATTATAAATTAGCAAGTTTTATCCGTGCACAATTTATTATGTTTGGCTGCATGGTCTAAATGGTCACTGCCTTAGTATAGATACATTTAAAAAGCTACTTTTTTGCCCTTGTGCATAAAGTTCAACTTTATGTCGCCTAGATTCTGCATAAAGTAGTACTTTTTCGAGCATGAGAAGTGAAAAATACATTTCGAACAGTTTTGTATAAAAATCTCGAAAAAAATGTAACTTTAACCTTGAATATCTCGGCAACTATTAGTTTCACAATGGTCTAGAAGACGAAAACTATAGTGATGATGGGAGCAATACGTGGGTTTCGGCTTTGGTACCGGTCTTTTTAAGTTTTTACGTGGGATTGTCATATCTTTGAGATAAAAATCCCTAAATAAATAAATTTAAAAAAAAAGTTTTTACGTTTTTGAAATTCGAAAAACAAAAACCACATTGGTACTTACGTAGCGATCTCGAACCTACCCCAAGTAAGGGTGTTGAGGCATTAGGCTACCACGCTGGCCCAGTGCGGATTGGTTGACTTGTCATACATCTTGGAATTTCTTCGCAGGTGTATGCGGGTTGCCTCACGCGATCTGTAATATCGAGCGCACGGAACAAAACGAGTAATCCGAAATAGGGTCCGTGAAACCCGAAATCGTATCCTATCGCGGAGCACCGACAGGCGCAATGCAACCACAATGCCATACAAATGAGCATCATTAATAACGTGTCGCTCGCGTTTTAATCAACTAAAACATTGTTTGCGAGTCAGCCGCGGCTTGAATTACCGGGTGTTGAGTACGATAGTGGACTTAATACGTTGCTTTTTATCATTTCAGATCTGTGATTAGACTGAAAATGTTTCACATTATAAGTAGACGCGTTTGTATAAACGCTACGAGAAACATTGAAACAAACTTTAAAAGACTGTACACTTATCAAGATTTTAAATAAAATACTTAATAGTAGAGGATTACATATTTTCTTCTGTGGTTTCTTGTGTGGAATTATAGTAATAAAAAAAACTTGGTTAGTAAGAAAGATAGTAGAATTCTATATAGAGAATTTAAATTCCAAAGCATTTTAATTTCACCGCCTGCAGCGCCTATGCAAACGCAATAGCAACATATTTACTAGCGCGCATTGCGTGTAGTAAAGTGTCAGTTACTTTTTATAAAATAATATGATAATTAATTGCGCATAATAATATGAAACGTGAACATCTGGTTTCCTTACTGAAAGCCAAGCTAAAGCTTTCTTGTACACTTGGTACAAGAAAGATTTAGCTTGCAGTCACATAGACTCACACCAGTACCTAGTGTTTACCTTCACATCATATTTGCCTATAGGCATAAGAATAACTAATAATATTACTCGTATTATTAGATATTAGTTATTCTTATGCTATAGGTCTCGTAGGAGTAGGTAAGTATTATCACGGTAATCATATACCTATTAGTATTAATATGTTTCATATTATGTATTATGACACTGTTTAAGCCCCGGTGACGAGTCTGAAATATTTTAGGGGTTGAAATGAAGATGAACTCGGTACCTATTTATTTTAATATTCGACAGGGATGCACAGATTCGCAGATACGAGTACGTACATATCCTACAGATACCCTGTAACCTCTCTTTAAAATAACCACATACAGCATTTAATCGCAAAAACAATTTGATACTTTTATGTAACAGGATACCAGTTCCGTAATACTCATACTACAATCTACGCACAGTAGATATTACCGAAATCCCCGTAGTCATCTCGCTGACACTCCATCAAGGCGCAGCTACTATGCTAACCCTTGTTAATTCGGCCGATATTAAGATAAGGCTAATCCGCACATAACTTAGGATCAAACCGTTAACCGCGGTTCGGGAGCCACTGACCATTGTCCTGCGTTTAATTTAAACGGGAAACTCGGGAGTACAACGGTAATGATTTTACTGTCCCCTCACCAATTGTGTTTGATTCACCTCACGCAAATAACTCCTATTGCCTGAGAATTAGAATCGAGGTTCGCATAGCCGACTGTAGAGGGAGTGCTGTGCTGGGGCGTCGTAAGATTTTATGCGGAAATATCTTTATGCAAACAGGTCCTGCGGGTCGAGTAACGCTTTTTGATGCTATTGAAACTTGACCCGTCACTGCGTTTAGTTATGACGTCATAACCGGATTACAATTTTGTTGATGTCCGCTCCTAATGACGTTATTGTGGGATTGCACCAATTCCGGAGCCAGTTTGCGTCAATTTGCATATCTTGTGATGTATTTGTGATTGTGTGGCTTTGATGAATATCAGTGCACAATGTTTTGTTTTCGTAATTAAAGCTGTTTCCATTTAGGTACCGTGGTAATCCATAGTTTGTAGTTTTGGTGTAACATAATATACTATTTAAACTAGGTAAGTACCTATATAATATGTATAATTTGTATGTTTATGAAGTTTTTAATCATTCAGGGCATTTGTAGATCTAACTACAGAAATGTCAAATTATTAAAAAAACGGTCTACTAGTACCAGTATTTGAAATAATTTGACTTCTGTATTAAGTCAAATTATTTAAATGTTATATTGTATAGGTAGGTCTAATTTATTGTAAAAAATATATAAAAATAATAGGACTGAAGTCATTTGAATTATGGCTACTTACTTAGCAGCTTTAGAACAAAGCACTTTAATCGAAAATCAATGAGCACATTTTATCAGAACACTTCGATATATAAAAAAAATACGTGGAAAAGTTTTTACTTTTTATAAAATTCTTGAAAACCGGACTTTCCTTCAAGTAGGGTACACACACAGAGTGCAACTTGGCAAATATTATATTTCCAAATTGTATTAAAAATATTGTTACTTCTACTGCATTGAGTCCAATTGCCCATCTTTTCAATCAAGGATTTAAATCCACAGTGTTTGTAACCAAACTCCCCCGAAAGGGCTTGACCGATTTTTATGAAATATTTTGTATAATATTCGGTAACTAGGTCTGAGAATAGGTCGTAAACTATTTTTTATACCCCTAAATATCATTTATAGTGATAAGGTAAGGAGTAAGGATAAGGGTATTTTTTTAAATTATTATGGCGAAACGTAGTTCGCGGGCACAGCTTAGTGATTTTTTTACGCAGAGTGTTCAAAGATTTCTTTCTTTTATATTGTACGCGGATATCTTATATCCACACTTCTCCCAATACGAGTATGCTGGAAGAGTTCTGTAGAAGAATTAAGCCCACTTACTATTTCGCTTGGTATAATCTGTTTGTATGTTCTGCATGAAATTATTAAATAAAATATATAAATAAAGTTTCTACTAAACTAAAAATATTGTGTACGCAGAAGTACTTTAAAATAACATTAGTTTAGTTTTTTCGAGAATAACCTACAATCTACATGATATAAGGTTATAAGACCCAGTACATACTCACCTATATAAACGAAGTCGCGGGTTAAAGTTAGCGTTAGCCCAAAGTAACTATTCCACGCGGACGAAGTCGCGGGCGGAAGCTAGTATTAAATATGTCAACCGAAGGATACTTAATGTGAAATTCATTCAATAGTCTGCCAGCTCTGTTGAAAAATGTGTTTTTCTGTATTTACTGTTGGACTTAGCAATGCAAATGGGACGATAATTACGCAAATGCTTTGTAGGGATGTTAAAATTAATTTCACCGAGTAGCTGAGGTGAATACATTATACAGTTATTTATAATTTTAATAATATAAGTAACGTTAGCAATGTCCCTACGCATATGAAGTGGGAGAAAATGGTATTTTTTGCACCTAGCTTCGTAATTTGGAAGAAAATGCTTAGATTTATATTGCAGATATTTGAGGAACTTTCTCTGAATGCTCTCTATTCTATTAATAAAAATGTTATACGAGGGATTCCATATTTCAGAAGCATATTCAAGGATACTGCGTACGAAGGAACAGTAAAGCGCCTTAATTGGTTTGATGTTGCTGAAATTAGCACATGATCTAATGACGAAACCGAGTGCTTTTGAGGCTCTATTTACTATATTATCCACATGCTCGTCAAATATCAATTAATAACGCCAAGGTCTTCGCCAAACTCACTTTCTGAGTTGTGTTAATAATTTGACAGTTAAGTTTATATTTAAACTTAACTAAATTAACTTTGCGTGTAATGGTCATAGAACAGCACTTAGAGACATTAAGGTTTAATTTATTACGAGAACAATAGTCACAAAAAGCATCCAAATCACTCTGTAGAAGTAAGTGGTCTTCAAGAGTAGCAACGTGCTTAAAAATTTTCATATCATCTGCATATAAAAGAACTATTCCAAATATCATAACTTAGATACATGTAAATTATTACGTCGTCGGCAGGTTATGCTCAAATATTAATTTTAAAAATTGTGCTATATACTCTATTATCGTCTAGGTCCGTGTGCATCGCATCTTCATGTTCATAAATTTTCCAAGCTAACGTAATATGAACTACAATTTCGGCACTACATTCGCCAACGTCCATACCACGTTGAAAACACCGGTTCTCGTCCGATCACCGAAGTTAAGCAACGTCGGGCGCGGTCAGTACTTGGATGGGTGACCGCCTGGGAACACCGCGTGACGTTGGCTTTTTGCTTTTTTTTATTTTCTTGTGACAAAGTAATTACTTTTTTTCTAATATGAACTGTATTTTTGCTTGTATTTGATCAAAAAAACTTACATAAGCATTTTTATCAGTTATACTTTTATAAAAAAAATATACAATGTAAGAAGGAAAGTTATCTCCAACTCCAACTATCAAAGTGATTTGGGTCTTATACGAAGACTATTTTTTCAAAGCGACCACTGAAATTTAATAATAATAGTAAATTGTTGTTGGGAAAATAGTTTTGGGGCGATACCGAAACTGAAATACGACGTATAGTCGTAACGAAGCATAATATTATGAAGATAAGCACACAGTAAACATATTACAAAGCAGTTATAGGTATAACATTTATTAATTTAAAATATAGGTGGGTATGTAGAATGTTCATAATGATCAATTGTATACCTACTCTGTAACTATATCTACTAAATATCTAATATGTACTAAATATTATCTTTATTTATATGGTAGCAGGATTGATTTACTATAGTAAATCAATGGGTAGCAGAGTTAACTTAACCATAATGATCATTGATGACAAATGAAACAATAAATAAGTCATCAAGGTATGCGCAAAATCTGCTGTCAGTCATTGATCTTTTGATCTCTTGTTTTAATATCGGTCGGTCGGTCGGTTATTTGTTTTGATCTCTTTGTATATTTTTTATTTATTTATTTTTATGAGCATAGATTAGATGATTTTTTTGTTTCAAGTACCTAGTAGATATAGCTTACACCATTTTCTTTGTGGTTTGTTGGTAATATACGAAGTAGTCTTGTTATTTTTTCTTTTATTAATCCTAATTAACACCAAAATAAATTTTGATTATGACACATAATGAATGTTCGATGACATACCTACTTCCTATTAAAATTCCGCCCACATCACTCTAACTTTTTGTCTAACTCATTCACTCTCACTGCTGTACGGCTCTGGAACACGCTTTCACAGGACATTCGTAATTCTCCCAACAAAGCTAGGCTGAAAAAATCATTGCGTGAACTGTACCTTAGATCTTTGCAAGGTTGATCATCTCCGTTATTGACAGATTATTATTATATATTATGTATATATGTAGGTGTATATATTTATTTACAACTGTGTGTATATATTAGACATGGGCGCCGCGCCGACGTCGCGCCGCCGCGAAACATCCGCGCGCCGCCGCCGCCCCCGCCGCCGCGAAACATCCGCACGCCGCCGCCGCCGCCGCCGCCGCGAAACATCGGCGCGCCGCCGCCGCCACCGCCGCCGCGAAACATCGGCGCGCCGCCGCCGCCGCCGCCGCCGCGAAACATCCGCGCGCCGCCGCCGCCGCCGCCACCGCGAAACATCCGCGCGCCGCCGCCGCCGCCGCCGCCGGCATTCACCGTGCGGCGTGAGTTGTAAGCGAACATTGTTTCTGTAGTGTATTTTTTTGTATTTACCGAGTCCTTGAATACAAATATACGCAATCTCTTAAGGGCCCATGGCGCGAAAAATAGCAAAAAGCCCGTTGGCGTTTTTGATATTTTACGTTAACGTTCCAGTTAACTGACCGGGAAAAAATAAATTTAAATTCTTATATTATGTGTTTACACAATCAACGTCACCATTTTTCAAATTTACATACCATTTCGTTAAAAAATAGCTTCCATTTTACTTAAAATTTAGGTTACACCCACATACCGTTCGTGATTTTTAGCTTCATTAATTAACCCTATTATATTTTAGTTTAATAAATATATAGAACAAAGGTGAGTATAACACTGACACCGTGGTATTTTTTTAAATTACCGTACATTGATTTTTATATGAATTTTTTAACATACATTTATCGATTTTCTTACAAATACTTGGCTCGGGCGCGTCGAAATTCAGTGTGCAATCAAGACTCGAAGTGAGAGCACGTCGCTTTGAGCTAGCTCCCGGTTACGTAATTATTTGTGTATGTATACGACGCGAAGTCCTACGGAGTAATCGGAGAAGTTGATAACTAACAATTTTATTATTTGTGGCTGCCGTACGAAAAACCTTCAACATTTTTACAAGATTTTATTTATCTTTTGCATGTTCGGGTCTAATCTTGCGAGTTAAATTTGACTCACTTCCCGGTTTCCGATTAAGCTGAAATTTTGCATGCATATGTATAAATATATTATGATGACGACATGGAGCTGATCTGATGTTGGAGCTGAAAGGTGGCCATAGGAACTCCGCAATAAAACGACATAGTCCCATCGAGGTTGAGCTCGTTTGATTCGTATTGACGAGAACTTTGGTCCTACATGGTAACCAGGGTCTGATGCTGAAGCTGGAAGATAGCCAAAGGAACTCCGCATTAAAACGACTCAACCCCATCAAGTTTGGGCTCGTTTGATTCGTATTGACGAGTACTTTGGTCCTACGTGGTAACCAGGGTCTGATGCTGGAGCTGGAAGGTAGCCATAGGAACTCCGCAATAAAACGACACAATCCCATCGAGTTTGGGCTCGTTTGATTCGTATTGACGAGTCCTTTGGTCCTATATGGTAACCAGGGTCTGATGCTGGAGTTGGAAGGTGGCCAAAGGAACTCCGAAATATAACGACGCAACCCCATCGAGTTTGGGCTTGTTTGATTCGTATTGACGAGTACTTTGGTCCTATATGATTTTTCTTGATGAGTACTTTGAGCCTAGCCTAGATAATATCCATACGCAACCCCATCAATTCCGTTTGTACGACCTTCCCCAATTTAGGTGTCAAATGAAAGAACTTGAATTGTAGAATGAATTGTAGAATATAGTATATTCTGAAAGAAAATCTAATACAAGATGGCCGCCGTCACAAATTGACAGATTATTTTTATGTACAATCCCCACAATATTGGTCTGTATATGGAGTATCAAATGAAAGTTCGTAAAATACAGTACACCATGAAAAAAACTAAAACAAGATGGCCGCTATCACAAAAGATTTTTAAAAATAAGCTTTTATTTTAATGTCCTAAAAAAAGAAAATAAACTTTAATTTATTTTTTATTACAATCTAGCGAATGGCTTCAATGCACTAAAAAGTGCGTTGAGCACAAGAAAATATTCATTTCATATTTGTTTATTACTAAATTATTATATGTATATTATATAAATTAATTTGTAGATACAACTAACAATAAAGAACTCGGTAGTCATTAAAATATTACGTATTATTTGAGTAATTAATTAAAAAATTTTTTTTTTTTAAATCAAGCTTATATTATAATGCATTAAAAGAGGAAAATAAACTTTGATTTATTACAAGATATATTTTCTTATAAAATATAAAAGCTTGTCCCGAGAATTATCTTTATTTTTTTGTAATAAATAACGTTTTGTACAGCATTGTCATACACACATGACAATGCTGTGCAGTTCTGAAATTTAAATGCATATATGATCCCTTTTTTGAAAAACTCGATTTCGTTATAACTGCTGCTTCACGGAAACTCGGTGTCCTGAACAAGGTGCGTAGGTATTTTGCACCGGACCAACTATGCCTGTTGTATAAAATTCAGGTTAGGTCTTGCGTGGAATATTGCTCGCACTCCGGCTCCGCTCAGTACCTCCTCGATGCTCTGGACAGATTGCAGCGTCGCGCTATTCGAATAATTGGCGATGTAGAGGCAACTAACACCCTCGAGCCTCTACAACTTCGATGTGACATCGCCTCTCTTAGCACCTTTTACCGAATGTTCCACGGGGAATGCTCTGAGGAGCTCTTTAACCTTATCCCCCCCTCTCCATTCCTTAACAGAAACACGCGTAAGGGTCTACGGAGTCATCCTTATACTGTATCCTCCTTTTCACACCGTACCAAGAAATTCCAAGATTCCTTCTTCTTTTTTTTTATTGCTACTAGGTTGGCAAAAAAGCAAACTGCCCACCTGATGGTAAGTGGTAACAGTCACCTATAATACATGTGTCTCGTGTGACATTCGCAGTAAAACTGCAACCCCCACAAGGGCCACAGTGTACGTTGCCAACTTGTGACTTAAGATGTAAAGTCACGGTACCCAGTAATTTCAGTACCATATCTTACCCTTCAAACCGGAACACAGCAATGCAAGCACTGCTGCTTTGCGGCAGAAATAGGTAAGACGGAGGTACCCAAGCACACGACCTTGGTACAGAGTCTCCCTCCGGTAAGTCTTCTGTCGTTCATCCCACACTTGGAATTCTCTACCTGCGCACGTATTTCCTCCATCCTACAACATGGGTTTCTTTAAAAGAGGTGTGAAAAACATCTTTTAGGCCGGCAAGGGGCGGGCAGGTTCGATAGTGGATGTCCTCCCTCCTCTATCTGTCAACTCATTTGGGCCTCTTTCACCGCTTAACATCAGGCGGGAAGAGGTCATTTGCCAGGCCCTCCATAAAAGAAACTGTTTAAGTACCTTGCCCGTATGTATTTACTTGGTAAGCCTTAAATAAATAAATATTGGTAATTCTAAGAAAAAAATATTTGTTTTATAAAATGGGTAAATCTTGCGACAAGCTTTTATATTTTATTAAAAACTAGCTGTGCTGGCGAACTACGTTTCGCCATAATATAAAAAATAGTTTACGACCTATTCTTAGATCTACCGAATGTGCACAAAAAATTTAATAAAGATCAGTCAAACCTTTTCGGAGGAGTTCGGTAACAAACACTGTGACACGAGAATTTTATATATAAGACTAGCTGTGCCGGCGAACTACGTTTCGCCATAATAATTGTATAAAAAATAGTTTACGACCTATTCTCAGACCCACTGAATATACACAAAAAAATTCATAACGATCGGTCAAGCCGTTTCGGAAGAGTTCGGTAACAAACACTGTGACACGAGAATTTTATATATTAGATGTATCATGTAATAAATTAAAATTTATTTTCGTCTTATTAGGGCTTTAAAATAAAATCCTAGTGTGGGGCGATTTTTTTTTAAATCTTTTTACTATTATTTTATCATTTTGTAACCGCATGGCCGCCATTACGAAACTCGACCAAAGTACTCGTCATTACGAATCAAACGAGCCCAAACTCGATAGGGTTATGTCGTTTTATTGCGGAGGTCCTATGGCCACCTTCTAGCTCCAGCATCAGACCCTGGTTACCATATGGGACCAAAGTACTCGTCATTACGAATCAAACGAGCCCAAACTCGATAGGATTATGTCGTTTTATTGCGGAGGTCCTATGGCCACATTCCAGCTCCAGCATCAGACCCTGGTTACCATATAGGACCAAAGTACTCGTCAATACGAATCAAATGAGCACAAACTCAATGGGGTTGTGTCGTTTTATTGCGGAGTTCCTATGGCCACCTTCCAGCTCCAGCATCAGACCCTGGTTACCATATAGAACCAAAGTCCTCGTCATTACAAATCAAACGAGCCCAAACTCGATAGGGTTATGTCGTTTTATTGCGGAGGTCCTATGGCCACCTTCCAGTTTCAGCATCAGACCCTGGTTACCATATAGGACCAAAGTACTCGTCATTACGAATCAAACGAGCCCAAAGTCGATAGGGTTATGTCGTTTTATTGCGGAGGTCCTATGGCCACCTCCCAGCTCCAGCATCAGACCCTGGTTAACAAATAGGACCAAAGTACTCGTCAATATGAATCAAACGAGCCCAAACTCGATGGGGTTGCGTCGTTTTATTACGGAGTTCCTATGGCCACCGTCCAGTTCCTTCATCAGATCAGCTCCATGTTATCATAATATTGATATCGAAAACGAGAAGTGGTCAAATCTACATACATACATACAGTGCAAGCTAAATAAAAGCTTGTAAAAATAAAAGTTGATCAAACACATCCCTGTATTTACTATAGTATAACACAGTAAATAATAAACACCTATTAAATTCAAAATTAACATCTACGATATTTTGCTAGGCGGCCGTACCGATTGCGCGACCGAGTGCGCTTGTGTGCGTGAGCGACGCACACAAACAGAGACTAGAGAAATTTACCTAAACTAGCTCTGGCTCGCGCGGATGGTGGGCCCTTAATTGTACGATGCAAAAATTCGAAGTAGTTTTTGCTGGAAGTACTTTGGAAACCTTATTTTAACTGATAGCAATCCAAAATATTCCAATTCGACAGAAACCTGCGCAATGCTACGACTCCCTATGAAATGTCAGTTGTTAAAACTGAAATTCAATCCCCAATCCAGTCCAATCTCCCACCACTGCGTAAAACTGATGGTAATCTGGCTCATAGTGCAAAAGATAAAGCCATTCACGTGGCACATCTTTGTCTCAAACTCGATCTTGGACGTCGGAAGAGCTAACCCACCATTAATCAAAGGATGTGAAAGCTTTGTGCCAGAAACCCACAAAACGTGCGGTAAGGCGAGAGCTAAAGCTTCTTGACGTGTATGAGTCGAGTGAGTTGGATGGCATCGTCGTAGTGGTGCTGAAGACGTTGCACTCCAGAGTTGGCCCCAATCCTTATGCGCCTCTACTGTCTCTCCTTTAAATTCCACAGGGTTCCGTCTTCCTGGAAGATAGCTCTTGTCCACCCGATCCCCAAGGGTGACCAGTCACACCCGTCAAACTACAGGCTCATAGCAGTAACATCTTATGAAGACAACTTCGCTCTGCAAGACATTAGAGCATGTTATTGACGGCAAACTATTTATTAAAATACCTAGAGCCATACCATCTGATTAGCGATCGCCAGTACGGTTTCCGTCATAATCGTTCGGCTAGAGACTGTGGTGCTGGTGACCTTCTAGTGTATTTAACACACCGTTGGGCGGAGGCCATAGAGAACAATGGAGAAGCTGTCATATTCGATATCGCCAAGGTAAAGAGCTCTTCTAGCGAAGTTGTCTTCATAAGAAATCACCGAGAAACTTCGCAGATGGGTTGCCAGCTTTCTGGATGGTCGCAGTATTAAAGTTATTGAGATCCTCAGAGCAAAAACCATTAACGCTGGTGGCCCACAAAGCTCTGTGCTGTCCCCAAATTTATTAATTCTGCATATCAATGACTTGATCTCTAGAGAGCACATTCATAACTATGGATGTCTGCACGGGTGATGCAGCTTTCAGAAAGTCTCCTGGAGCTCCATTTTGGAAAAACGATTACAACTTGTGTCTGAAGATGAGAATATTTTTTTTGGGGTGGGCCTCAGAATGAGGGAGATTGAATTAAGTTAAGTTCAACCCCACACAGGCACAAGGCTGCGTTTTCACTGCCAAGAAGGACCCTTTTACTATAGCGCTTAAGTTCCAAGGACTACCCCTTAAAATCTTTGACAATAGCGGGAACCCCTGTGTCGATATTGTGAGCAAAGTTCAATTCGGGAGTTATTTGGAAGGCAAGGCTAAATTATCTAGCAAAAAGCAGGGTATTTGAAACAGAGCAAAGCGGTACTACACGCCACATCAACGTCTTGTGCGTTACAAAGCTCAAGTTCATTCCGTATGTGCAGTACTGCATCACATCACATTTCTAGTCAGGAGCCCCAAATTACCAATTAGAACTATTTGACTCCCTGCAAAGACGGGCTGCTCGAATCATCGGTGATGCTGATTTGTTGGACTCTTGGAGATACTGGAGTCACGGAGGGACTTCAAAAGGTGATTCGCCGGTAAAACACCGGCCAACACCGATAAGGCGGCAGAGCTGGTCTATCGGTACGCCTAGCTAAGAAGGGTTAAGGCGGGTCCTGGGTGGCTACGCACTACGTGAAATGAAGCAGACTTTGACCAATATGCAGCATACGTCATCGTGGCCTCGTAAGTGCCGCGGCACAGAACCTTCAAGGCCCTATGCCGTATACCCCAAAAGGACATCAATACCCCCGGTATCTCGACTTGGAGAAGCAAAATGACCCCGCTTCCACATTGATGGCGCATAATGTGCGAGTAATAAACTTGCAACCACCACCTCCTCCAGCACCGTGGTCGATGTGACGCTTCTCAACGAAACCCCAACGAAACTGGTGGGGATGTCTTCTAGAATTTCCTCCTGATCTTCATATTTGAAAGTTTGGCAGGAGAAAATTCCAGTCGATTACGGGCCCGTCAGTCACCGACGAGTTGCAAAGGCCGAAGGTTATTTACGGGTAGTGGGAAAATGACGAGATGGTCAATTCGCCTAACTCAGGTAATGTCGTCAAACAAAAACTGAAAATTCCACGCCGCCGGCGCCGCGCTGCCGCCAACCAAAATTGTCCAGAGCGCCGCCGCCGCCATTTTTCAAGGCGGCGCCCATGTCTAGTATATATGTATGTGTGTATGTTTGTACAAACTCTCTTTTTATGTTTCCTGCACCGCCTCAAATTTTCTGCTCTGCCCTCACGGTTGCCCGACTGGTAGAGAATGCTTTAAGTCCGCCTATTGTACCATATTTATTGTGCAATAAAGTGTAAATAAATAAATAAATACCTATAGTTGTCCAAATATATCAATATTTAATTTGGTTCTATCCAAATTATTATCGTTGTCCATGGACTTTTGAGATAAGATGAGATATTTCGCGAGAGAAATCATGACACATTTACCCAAGCCCGGCTGTTTAAATTTTTTTCTTAAACTCTTTTCTTCATACAATAGCATAAACGATCATAAACATATTGTTTGTTGAACACACCGTCAGTCTCTTCTCCTTTCCTTTTAAGGACTACACGTGCTGGCTTGCTTTGTCACCGTCTTATTGTGACTACCATCCCAACTGATCCCAACGCAACCCAAGAAATTTCTATGTCACACGATCATACAATGGATCTCTCTGCCAGCACACGTGTTTCCTTCTTCTTACAATCCCGGGTCCTTTCAAAGAGACGTGAAGAAGCACCTTACAGGTCGGCAAGGTGAGGTTGGTTAGTTCGGCGTGTATTCTCTTTGCCACACTAGCTATCTTCGCATTTGGTTGGAGACTATTTCCCTTTACTGCCAGGTAGAATGGAATCATTTGCTAGGCCTTCTATTGAAAAAAAATCAAAATCTTCATCAAACACTTCAAACACGTAGGGACGTCTTGCCAATGACGTGTACTTGACAAACGCACGCACGTAAAATTTCACGAACAATTGAAATTTGAAAAACAACAAAGCGGTTCTTCCGAAAATGATCAAAAAGGAACTTTATTTGTTTAAACATCTAAAAGTCATCCATCATAAAATAAAGTAAGTTGTTACTAATGGTAGAAACAAAACAGGTGAATCAGTGAATGTAAATACATATTTTATAAGCGTTCACTGGTTAAAAATAGACAAGAATCGTGCCCCTCCGCAAATTACACACACTATGCTAGAAACGCACCAATTACGCATTTACGGAGTCAAATTTGACGCAATCTATGCGTTACAAGAAATAGCTTTCAGGTAATGAATGAGGTTGTTTATAAAATTATGAGTGTGGTCGGAGCTAGCCAAGCGTTGCGGGCTTGTGGGTTAATGACGTCCTTTCATACATTATTCACGGATCAACCGTAAATTGTCGCGTGAAGGATCATAAAAATACACGTAGCTTTTCTATTGACAATTTAATCATTTAAACAATAATTGAAGAAGTCGAATAATATATTTATTACTTTATATCTGCGTCTGCGTGGAACTCGGTTACATCACGCTTTCCGTAGGATTTATGGCGTATTAAAAAAAACTACTTACTAGATCTCGTTCAAACCAATTTTCGGTGGAAGTTTGCATGGTAATGTACATCACATATTTTTTTAGTTTTATCATTCTCTTATTTCAGAAGTTACAGGGGGGGGGGACACACATTTTACCACTTTGGACGTGTCTCTCACGCAAACAATTTAGTTTAGAAAAAAATGATATTAGAAACCTCAATATGATTTTTGAAGACCTATCCATAGGTACCCCACTATCCATAGGTTTGATGAAAAATAAAATTTTGAGTTTCAGTTCTATGTATGGGAAATCCCCAAAATTTATTGCTTTTTTCTATTTTTGTGCGAAAATCTTAATGCGGTTCACAGAATACATCTACTTACCAAGTTTCAACAGTGTAGTTTTTATAGTTTCGGAGAAAAGTGGCTGTGACATACGGACGGACAGACAGACATGACGAATCTATAAGGGTTTCGTTTTTTGCCATTTGGCTACGGAACCCTAAAAAGTAGCCTATTCTTTACTCAGCGCTGAAGCTCCCTTCCTTCCCGTGGATATCGTAAGAGCCAACTAATTTGACAGCCATTGCGCGGTCAATATTAAACTCGGCGTCGACTTCCTTTTTTGAAGTCGTGATGGAAGTGCTGCGTTTGTCAAACTGTAAGCGATCGCAATAGATTTTTCCTTACACAATAACCCCCCAGAGTATTTGATATAAATTAATAAATTTCAGTTCGACGCCTCTACGAGTTTTCGAAAAAAGCGGTCTTGTCAGACAGACGGACAGACAAATAGATAGATAGACGACGAAGTGATCACAGATAATGGAAGTGATCCTATAAGGGTTCTTTTTTCCCCTATGAGATACGGAGCCCTAAAAATTGGTACAGTCGAACATAGACCTTTTTAAGCCGTATAAAAACAAGAAATAACATTAAAATACAAACAATAATCAGATTTTTCACTTCATGAATCATATTGAATCCGGTGCCGAGCAATGATCTTAATGAAAATCCTTTAAAATATGAAGAAGTAAATACACAGTTAATAACAAAAGCTCCCAAAAACAAATGCAATTGTATACTAGACTTAACCGTTCAACACCTTTTAGTGGAATGAATGTACAAATTATAATATTAAAAAGAATTAATGTAAAATGCCCAATATTATGTCATGTAACGAGACATTAAAATTCCTTAAATTAATAATTTAGTATAATATTGTAAAACCGAGTTGTTAACTGTGGTCGCTAATGACCATTGCTATAAAAAGCAAACTAAAATAAATAAATTAAAAAAAAAAAACAAAAAAAAATGTATGACCTACTTCGTGAATAAATTAAAAAAGTTCATGTTCGTAAGCAATCGAAATAACGCTGTTTTGTAATTAATGATAAAGTTCGCAATAACAACAAAAAATGCAACAATTACATCGCAAGTCGTGCGTGACGTAGCCAGTGAAGCTTGTTATCTGTAATTTCAACATTCCGCTCACCGCTCCGATAGCCGTGATCGTCTAGTGGTTAGGACCCTACGTTGTGGCCGTAGTAACCCAGGTTCGAATCCTGGTCACGGCAGTGTTCACACACTGTTACGGCGGAGCTTTTTTTATATTGAATTTTTTTTTCGTATTTTTTACCTATTTTTTTTCTGTTTAAGTGTAATATTTTAACCCGACTTTATTTAGATCTTTTTTAAACTTTTTTAAGTTAATTGCCGAATTCGAATTTAAGCTCTCTACACAAATGCTCTACACTTACTTACTAACAATGACACAATTTAAAAAATCCTTGACTTTTTTTAGAAGTCCTACACGAAATTTTAGATGTTTGATTACTGAAACACTGCTAGACTAAACATTTCTTAAGTAATTTCGCCTATTCAAAACATATTCTGGAAATCGATACCTACAGGAGTACCTGATGACGGCGTTAGGTTCGACCAGAACGACGAATTTATCAACAGTTACAGGACAAAATTGATTTGTATAACGTTACATTTTTGTCTCAGCAAACCCAGTGCAGAATCACGAACATCATTACCATTGTCTTCACATACGTATGTTACGAAACATTAATCGCCAGAGATTACCCTCTGTATCTGAACATTAATATTCAGTCAACTAGCCAAAGGAAGGGGTGAATAAATTTCATAACAAAGTGACGCGTCCGATTCAGAAAACCGTGAGTGATTCGGTAATTAATACCCTCATATTAGCCTGAGTGATTATGGCGTTCAGAAATTTAATTCCAACTGAAATTGTCTTTGATAATTTGTAAGCTTGAAACGAGATTGTTCTTTAATCGAAAGGGAATTTAATTGGTTGATTCCATGATAACGCTTTATTGGAAGTTATACCAACCTTCTTGTGGTGTACAATGCTGATTTTATTATTAATATTCAGATAGCATCCCAAACCAATGACTGTGATAAATTATAAAATCATAATATAGCCCATGTACGAGTATAGCCCCTACTTTACCAACAAATTTAATATTCTTTTCTTAAACCATTTAAAACGATATCCATTCAGCAACTTTGTAGATTCTTATGATACTTAAGTGACTCCATTGCTTAGTTATTTGAGTCAAATTTCAATTTTAAATAAACAGAAGAAATAAAAATTATATTGCCATTCCAATGTTTAAGCTTCATAAACTATAGGCAATTTACAGGGAAATGTATAGCTTCCTACAACAAAGTTCCACAAAATGTTGCTTTTGACAAGAAGAAATAGTACTCGTATCACATCAACATGTAATTTATGACTCCCATTGCCGCCAATGCGACACTAAAAGCATAATCATATAAAAACATCACAATATCTTCAATATTCATGAAGACATAACCGCGAATTGTGACTCTGGCAATATTTTTCCCAATCACCATTAGTCCGTATCTCTGTGCCTACCGGCCTTTTCATTGCTTGTGATACCTACATTATTAGGCCGTGTATACCCCTAAATCTTCCACCAGCTTCATCAACTGCTCACCTTATTATCTACCTTAACATCGTTTGATTAAGACTCGAAACCTTTTTGGCAGGAAATATCGCTACCGCTTCAACAAACTTTACCATCAGCTGCAGGATTTTGAACCGAATATCGTAGAACCAAAGCGTGGGTTTCGTCTGATCCAGTTTTGTTATATTGGACAGTTGCATCGGCAACGCTGCAGTAGAATTCGGAATATGTCGGCACTTCACTTTTATTGTACGAAATAATAGGGGTCCTCTTATAGCCATTATCACGTGTTTGATCTAAAACGATACTTGTGTGTTGTCAGGGGCCGTCTTTTGTGTACTTCGGTACTTCAATGTCACCGTCGAATTATGGCGCACCCTTATCGATTTTGACTTATTTAAAAGGAAATCTCGATATCGTATCTTGAAAATAATTTAATACTTTTTTCTTATTTTGGTTTCAAGTCCCCTGGTATTACTTGAGGATAGCAAAATAAGTAACAGATATACCGATACAATTTTCTTTTAAAAACAATTTTCTTCGGGTCGGTGCAATTCCGTATCTTATATTTTTAGGAAACATTTGAAAAAATTCATAATTAGTAGGCCATTCGTCTGCTAGGTATTTATTCTTATTTTCATGATTTTACCATGTTCATAACAAGGATATGAATCTGAATCTCTATAAATATTGATGAATTCACGTACTCACGTACTTAGTGGAGTAGGTAAGTTACGTTATTTAAATTACATAAAATACATTAATAGATTAGATTTTTTGGATGACATAATACCTATTATGGCAAAAAAACAGTCATAGTCGTAGTAATAAGGAATATTATAATATTTGTCATAAATAAACTTAAATTTAACACAACAGATGGCTTACTTTACCTACTGACCGAATCAGTAGGTAAAGTAAGCCACACCATCCGAAGTCAACGGCCAGTCATCATCGAGTTTTAGACCATGTACCTAATTACTTTGAATTATGCGCGTCGACACTTTTTATGAGCGATAGTAATTATTATTGAAGCTCAAGCGATTTATTGCTGACAAATCTGGCAATGGCGTAGTAATAACAATTTTTGTTGAATTACATTTTTCCAGACTATTGATTGGCGAACGACTTGATGTCTCGCTCGTGATGGCCTCTGAAACGTTCAACGGCGAATATTTCACGGCTGAAAGCGTCGCTGAAGACAATAAACCAGACAAACGGGGCGAACGGTAACGCTCCCGTTTACTGTCGTTTGAACTTCGCAATGCTTCGCTTCTGGTGATATAACCATTTCCTAGTCTCATACAGGGATAGCGGCCAAATGTAAACGAGTACAGTATTCAAAGTGCAAACTTTAAGAGAAAACCAATTGTAGACTACCTAAGCACCGGGATTATAAAAAAGTAATACAGGATTACTTTTTTTAAAATCCCGGATAATTTAAGGGACGCTTCAGCGCACAGTGGTAGGACGGCTTAAAAATTAATAAAAAAATAACTCAAATAATATTAATTTCTCAATTAACTCACTTATTTAATTTTACATATATTAAAGGGTCTCAATCGGTGGGACCAAAATAACTAATCTCCGCTACGCCGACGATACCACACTATTTGCAGTCAACGAAGGAGAAATGTCTACCCTATTGGATAGAATCGATCGCGTTGGCAGAGAAATGGGACTTCACATAAATGGGACCAAAACTAAGCTGATGGTGGTGGATCGCAACAGCTCACTTTGACTCACCGGTACATTGGGGCTGTGAGGTCGTCGAAAGCTTTCAGTACCTGGGCTCCATCATGACCAACAATGGCTCATGCGAGGCAGATTTCATGAGACGTATCGGTATGGCTAAGAGTGCTATGTCCCAACTGAATTGCATCTGGACTGACAGGAACATCTCTCGGAGGACGAAGGTGCGACTTGTAAGGGCATTGGTATTTTCAATCTTTTTATACGGTGTCGAGACCTGGGCCCTGAAAAAAATCTGACCGCTTGCGTTGCGTATCGATGCATTTGAGATGTGGTGCTGGAGAAAAATGCTTAGAATACCCTGGACAGCACATCGGACCAACGAATCAATTCAATCCGAACTGCAACTAAGCATGCGGCTCTCCACTATCTGCTTGCGGAGAATATTCGAGTTCTTTGGCCATATTGCGAGAAAAAAAGGCAACAACCTTGAAAAGCTTTGCCTAACCGGAAAGGTCGAGGGAAGGCGGCCCAGGGGTCGAAGTCCTGCTCGTTGGTCCAACCAAATTCGCTCTGCACTGAACATCAGTCTGCGATGCTATCCACACTGCCGAAAATAGAACAAAATGGCGCAAAATAGTTCAAGAAAAAGTACTCCAACGAGGTCACGACCCTCAACAATGAGGAAACACGACGCAAAGAGGAGGAGGATATTAATTTTCTAAAATATCCAAAAAATACTGCACAGTGTTTTTTTTATAAAATAATGGATGCGTCTCTTAAATTATCCGGGGTGCTAAAAAGTAACTCTGTATAGAGAATATATGCGACGAGATCTCTTTTAGAAAACAAGATGGATGAAATTGATTAGACTATGCAAATGTTATATTGTGACTTTGCATTTTCTTTAAAAGTAATATATGAATTAGAAGATGAATAAATCAAAAGAAAACGCGTCTTCTATATACCACGTTGACGCCCACAGATAATATGCAAGTTATATGATTATTTCACTATCGGAGAAATGTGACATTTTTTTTTGAGTGTGAAAACAAAATGTTTTGAGCGTACCCTAGACCCTTTTTTCCTTACTTTTAGTGATATCTAAAGCTTGTCTTATGTCATGGTTTTTGTCTCGGGCGTCGCTGCCATGGAAGTAATCAGGTATGTACATACCAGCAAGACATAACACAACATAATTATGTTAGCTTCTTAGATCATTTAGCCTAAGGTTTGCTTCCATGGTAACGGCATTGGTCATGCCTGAAAATCAGCGCTTTTCGCGTTTTAACGCAAAAGTAATTAGCTGAAGCATTGTCCTTTTTGGACTGCACTATCTGTAAAATTCTTGCTTATATATTTGTGTGTGTTTTGTATACAAGTATACGTGCATCCAAATAAAGCATTCTTACTTTCTTTCTTTTTCTTTGAAATCTTTTTGGTTTTTATTTTTGTTATTAAATAATCTACTTAAATCCAAAAAAGGACTATATTAAAAAGTGACTCAAGGTATAATGCCGATCAATGTTGAAGTAGATAATGTACGATAACTAAACAATTCAAAAATCACATCATCATCACAGCTCTTATACGTCCCCACCGAGGGGTTCGAGCCTACCCAATGTTAGGGTGATTAGGCCTTAGTCAACCACGCTGGCCCAGTGCGGATTGGTCGACTTCACATACATCATTGAATTTCTTCGCAGATGTATGCAGGTTGCCTCACGATGTTTTCCTTCACCGTAGGAGCGTCAGACAAATGTACATATGAAATTCGAAAAGAAAAACACATTGGTACATGGCGGGTCTCGAACCCCAACCCCCCGATTGGTAGGCAAGTGCCGAAACCACAGCGCCACCGACGCTCTAAAAAAAAATCACATCACTGATAATTATATAATATCACTGATATCACTCAAGTAATACTTACTGACTCTATTGTTCACTGTGTACAGCACAGCAGCCATCCGTCGGAACTATCCACCAAACTGACGTTCGCAATCAAAACACAATACGTTATGGATGACTCACATTATATCCCGACAATTTTACCGCGGTGCGTCCCCGTGACCAACTTCGGGATTATCGGCCTTATCACCGGGCAACACGGTGCTTTTGACACAGCCAACGACAGTATTAGTAAGTTGGCGAGTGTCAAGTCGTTGCTTCTCAACTTTGGCCCATAACCATCCCGCTGTGATACGTTAAGGAGCAATGGATGCCGATATATTCTGCCTTTATTTATTCCCTTGGTTTGGGGAAGTCGTTAGGCGTGATCGCTCTGACGTAGATGGTAGCGATGTCCGTTATAATAATGACTATTAATTTTCCCAGCACAATAACTATGCTATTCCAAAACAAGTATTCTATGACTAATTACAGCTGTAGGTATACCAGCTTTCCGCCCGCAGCTTCGCCCTCATTACTTTCGTTTTCCCCGTGGAAATTTTATATTTTCCCGTAGTTATAATAATTCAAAGAATAAAGCAATTTCAAGAAGAAATAGTAGCAGATTGTTCACCGCGGGAAGAAAGTGACCGATTACCAGGGAGGGAGTAGTATGTGGCCCGAAGGCACAGCCGAGGGCGAGGGCCACAAAACTCCCGAGGTAGGAATCGGACTTTCTCCCAAGTGCTACATACATAGTGCTTTATACTGGAAAGAGACTCTGTACCAGGGTCGTCTGCTTAGGTACCTCCGTCTTACCTATTTCTGCCGCAAAGCAGCAGTGCTTGCATTGCTGTGTTCCGGTTTGAAGGGTAAGATATGGCAGTGAAATTACTGGGTACTGTGACTTTACATCTTGTGTCACAAGTTGGCAACGTACACTGTGGTTCTTGTGGTGGTTGCAGTTTTGCTGCGAATCTCACAAGAGCCACATGTATTATAGGTGACTGTTACCACTTACGATCAGGTGGGCAGTATGCTTGTTTGCCAAGTTTCTGCATTAAAAAAAATACTACACCTGTGAGAAACATATAAAAACGTGTTTGATTGAAATTGTTTATAGAATTATATTAGTATAAAAATATTATTACATTTGTATGGGTGTCATCTCAATATCACTTCCTAGAATTCGACATTTTAACTTTTATTACGTAATAAACTCACGCCGTAACAAAAAATTACGATAAATAAATTTACAGATTTGATGAAAATTTTATTTATTTATAATTTATGTACATAATTTTGGTAAAAAGGCGGACTTAATGCCTGAGGCATCTTCTTCCAGTCAACCTTAGGGCTTATTTTCATTTTTTTATGATAACACAGAGATCTGAGATCATACAGCGTGGTAAAACTCAGCGGAGGTAGTGGTGAGTGGAGGAGCGCGTTCCCCCGCCTCCACCTCACGGAGGCTCTACCAGGTTAGAAATGGAATTTAGTATCACTTTCCCTCCCGCTAAAACACGATAGAAATGGATTTTCATATAACTTTTCTTCCCGCTTATTTAGGGTGTAGAAAAGACTAACTTTCTCTTTCACTTTTGAGGAAATAATGACTGCTGTTCCGATCAGGTGTGGTATAAAATATTTTTTTAAAATATTGAAAAAAGAACAAAATTTCAACCCCTATTTTATATTAAAAGGGGGGAAGTTTCAAAAATTATTTTCACATTTCTATTCAGCCGTGTCAAATTGGGATGATGACTGAATTCTAATTTTTACGTCTCGTCATTAAATATTAAAATACCGTGGAAAAAGACGCAGTCCTGTGAAATTAGAATTAAAATCGGCTTAGAAATACATTAGATACAAGCATTTTAAGTTGTTAATTTGAAGGTGATTAGACAGAGAGATCCGACATCAACCGTGACGTCATTGTTGAGTACGGCCATATAAACTCCTCGTAAATTGCCGTTTTGCTAGAAAGAGATGGAGAAAAATCTTTAATACCTTATATCTTGGTTGTTTTTATAGTTATTCGAAAACCGATTTATTCTTTCTGTTTATTATATGAATGAGCTTCTATTAAAGCAAAAAAAATTTTTTTGTCATCTAGCCTATTGTCGATATTTTTCATACAGCCACATCTGCATTTGACTTTTCAATAGAAATTACCTACCTAGTGTACAGAAATATTACTTATCAACAATTTAATAACACGACTTTATCATCATCATCATCATCACATCTCATATATACGTCCCCGCCGACTCATATACCTACCTACCTACGTACCCTAACTAGTTAGGGCGATTACACCAGTCAAACCACACTGGCCCAGTGCGGATTTTTTTAATTACTGTTTAATTATTTAATTATTTTTTAATTACTTACACGATGTTTTCCTTCACCGTAGGAGCGTCAGATAAGGTTTTATTATGCCTCCTTATTATTATTATTCGTAATGAAAAGTGCAGTGTTTCCCTTCCTTTCGTCTCTAGAGTAAAAATCTCCTATTTATCACTACGGAATGATGAAAAAGAGCACAAAAAATCTCTTTGGAATACCGCCACACGAGCCACGGTAATTTACAGTGCTCGAGCTATAGCCAATCGTCACGTCATCAGTGTGAATGCTGCTGTCAAATTCCTGCTACAAGTTTTATCTACATCTAGGTTAAACGTTAATTATCCCTTCCTAAAGTAATATAAGGCCTTGCATCCCCGTCCAAAAAATACGGGAACTTCGCGGGCACGGCTAGTTAATGACATAGACGAAGAATAATATCATCCTTGTTAATGATAATGATGAATATTTATTATTATTAGTTTTATAGTATGCTTATCATATTCGACTGTCTCGTCGCCAACGTCCATACCACGTTGAAAACACCGGTTCTCGTCCGATCACCGAAGTTAAGCAACGTCGGGCGCGGTCAGTACTTGGATGGGTGACCGCCTGGGAACACCGCGTGACGTTGGCTTTTTGTTTTTTTTTTATTTGATTTGGTATTGGTGTTTTTGTTAAGATTCCGTTGCCTCGGTGCACTTACGTCACGATAGAGTACTTTAGGTCTATAGGGGCAATTGCAAAGTGGCATAATTTTAATGTAAGTAATTTGTTTTATTGCATTGAAGTTGGCAAAGAAGCAAACTGCCCACCTGATGGAAAGTCGTCAAGAGTCACCTATAAGTAATACATGCGGTTCCTGAGATTCGCAGTAAAACTGCAACCCCCACAAGAAAGAACCACAGTGTATGTTGCCAACTTGTGATATTCATTGTACCCAGTAATGTAACTGCCATATCTTTAAACTGAAATACAGCAATGGAAACACTGCTGCTTTGCGCAAGAAACAGGTAAGACGGAGGTACCCAAGCAGACGATCCTGGTACAGAGTCTCCCTCCGGTGAATTAGATATTTTTTTTAATAATTTTAGAAATTACTGTGATAGACAAACGTGTCAATTGTAACGCATCGCACTGGTACTTTCTCATAGGTTTCGCCGAATTCAAAACCGATATTAAATTATGTTTGTGACTAATAAAATAAAAATAGTTTATGACTTATTTTCAGGCCTATCAAATATACACAAAACTTTCATAAAAGTCGATCAAGCCAAATGGGACCAATAAAACTATGTCACTTTGCGCCTATTGTATACCAAAGTGTGTCACTTTGCGCCTATTGTATACTCTTTCGTGATGTCATTGCATTGAGATAACGGGGTATAGATGGATAGTAAGTACTTCAAATCTACTGACAGACAGCTAATAAAGTTATTCACGAATTTATTTTTGCAAGGTAACTAGCAGGGGTTTAAATAAGCTGTTGTGTTGCATAAGCACACACATCGAAAACGATTGGATCCAGGTTGGATCGATCCATTTTAAAACTTATTCAAACAAAATTCATTCTTTTTAGGGTTCCGTACGTCCGAATAAAAAACGGAACCCTTATAGGATCACTCATGTGTCCGTCTGTCTGTTGGTCACAGTCAATTCTTCTTAAAATTCTTTTATTTTAAGAGCAATTAGAAATTTTAATAGTGTAGTATGTGATGACCTTGACCTGTTTTGCACAAACACCTTAAAAGTTAAAAAAACATTAAGTAGCAAATACTTTAACTAACTACGAAAATTGTTCACCGCTGATACTGCGAGATCCACCTTCGATTGTCAATATGTTAAAAGTTAACTTACTTATATAATTATGCCTAAGCTGTAAACTACATGGAGTTGTGTTTTATTCATGTGAATGACTATAAGTGGAAATTTGTAATTGGATCCGGACTATTATTAGTGCTGTTTATTTGTATATTCTATGTATCTGTAAATTTCCCTAAAATAAATAAATATTAAAATAACATGGTAAATCACTCAATATAGGTAGCATCGTGCGGAACCCTCTTCACGCCAGTTCAACTCGCACTTGGCCAGTTTTTTATACATCTTTTGAAGTGTGAAGAAGTTTTGGTTTTATATTAATTTCCGACATACTTCATCAAAAACAGAGCAGGATGATAATATTAATTTGCACTGACTTCAATACAATTTGATTAGTAACAGTATAACGGAGTTCGTTCAAATTAATCGTCCCTAAATTGGTATCATTTTTCCTCGGAGCCCCATTCGAAATTTGAGGTCGAGGTATTATCCGAAAATCTGTCGTCGGTAAACTGCGCCATGTGCACACGACACACATGTTCAACATTGAACGTGGCTTTGCGAATGAATTCATAATGCTAATATATTTTGGGAGCCTTGAGTGTCGCTTCTTCCTTTCTTCCCAATATATCGTTTTGTCTCGAATAAGTGAAATTACACCTCTGAAGATTGATGGAAAAGGGTCAAGCATTTTTCGTTGCTTAAACTATGTTATTTATACGAGTATATTAATCACGATTAAAGCGTAAGTAGTTGGGAAGGAACCATTGTTAGTTAAATAAAAAATATGTGTTAATCAGGTGTTACATTATAACCAACAATCTATTTAAAAAAAATAATATTAGATAAGAAGAGCTCTTTAGTCGGCCCTATTAAGACGTTATGATTCATAACTGAACCGTCGCCCATTACCCGCATTATGTAGATCAACTTTAGATTTCACATCAATTTAGGCTTTCGTACCGCAAAAGAAGGAAGAAAATCTTGTAGGATTACTTCGTCGTCCGTCCGTCTGTCAAGTCAGACGGACGGACGACGAAGGAACGCGTGACTAATGATATGAAACTCAAAATAAGAAATACTTACTCGGTATTATTCGGCTGTGAAAAAATCTTTGTAAGTCACCTCGATGATTTTATCAGGGAATCAAACCATAGGGTTCGTCTCGTCAACCTAGAATCATGAAATTTATCAAGGAGCAATGTCTTACAGCACAATATTAAGTAAAAAAATGAATATGTAAGTAGCTAGGAACTTATACACGGAACTTATACAAAAATACCCGTAAAGCGGAAAGAGGGTTAAATGATCCTTTCTAAAGAGTCCATTTACAATATTTGAAGACCTAGTATTATTATCACTGTATGACTTACCGCCAAAAAAAATCATCAAATTTTTCAATGACGTGCAAACCCTATATCGATAAAATTAAAATGAGAGGTGCGGTGCTCTAGTTCTCTGACATTACAGCTTACTAGGGTTGAAAATATTTTTGGGTTTGATATTTTTACTTTATATTTTTTACGGGTCATTTTGTAACATGTTGTAAACTTATTTTAGCAAGTTTGTACAAAACCCTTCAATGCGCATTTGGCCATAATATAATTTTCATGAATTTTACATGACAATTTTGTGTTACTTATATCGATAACTTTTACTAACAGTTAATGTTAGTTAATATTACCGTTATCACTATGAATAGGATTAGGTTTCCCTAAATATTGTAAGTATTGTAACATAATTGTATCTCCTCACCCAAACGCGGCGACATTGTCAAAGCCGACGCCCCGTCCAGGGGTGAATATATTACGGATTCCAATTCGAAAATTGTCAGACCTAATATCGGTGAGCTTTGGACAATCGAATTTGTCCATAATGGAATTACAGTTTGATTATTTCCTATTAGTTATATGGTAAACAAACAGATTTTGTCGTTCAGTTGGGGCTGCCACATTTGTATGGTGAACGGTTGGTAAATATTGTGGCTATTAACTAAAATTTTAGTAGAGTCAATGTTTAATTAATGATTTGGGTTATACTATAGTAGTCATAAGTATAGGGCGTATGAACTCCCTCCTACTCCTGTACTATAGTACATAATCGTGTTATGATAACGAGTTCATCGTTTATTCAATTTAATGGTTAGTATCTAGTTAAAATGTTTTTCTATTTTTGTAACGAATGATAAAACAAGCTAAATTATTTAAAAAAACTTTTTAAAATACAAGCTTTTAGTACTTGTCAATACCAATCCAACGAGCTCAAACACGATGGGGCTGTGTCGTGTTATTGCGGAGTTCCTATGGCCACCTTCCAGCTCCACCATCAGATCAGCTTAATCTATCTTCTAATATATAAAATTCTCGTGTCGCAGTGTTTGTTACCGAACTCCTCCGAAACGGCTTGACCGATCTTTATGAAATTTTTTGTGTATATTCAGTAGGCCTGAGAATAGGTCGTAAACTATTTTTTATTATGGCGAAACGTAGTTCGCCGGCACAACTAGTGTCACTATAATATTGCATTGTCACGCGATATACATCTGCATGCAGAACCGGGAAGTGGGTGTAATTTAACATGCAAGACTTCATTACAGACTCCGGGACAGTTGAAAGCAAATAAAAGCTTGTAAAATGTAGATTTAAAAAGCCGGCCAAGTGCTAGATGGTTTTGCGCACAGAGGGTTCCGTAATATTCGAACTACAATTCGAACGAAGATACAAAGTTAAAATGAAAAGGAGAAATACTATCCAGTAATTCCCAAACAAGATACAAAATCTGCTTATTGAGAATTCGTATAAAAGAGTATCTATAGTTAACAATAAACATAGAAAAAAAGAGGTACAATGATCTATTGCCACGCACGGCTTATAAAGTTATAATACCGGGTGGTCGTTACAAATTTCAATATGATATTAGGATAAAATTGCGCCCTCGACCCATCCCAATTAATTAAGCACACGCCATTATTCAAAAATTACTGGAAACAACAACATCAATCTTCCGCCTAATTACTTTGACACGGTTAAAAATTTCTATTAGCAAGTTTTGATAAGGAGCACGCGACATGGCTTCCTCGTTTAATAATTAAATCAATATAACATTGGTTCCATATGCATATTTACGAGCAGAAACTGTCAGCTGAACCACGGTGCTTTTGCTCTTCAGCAGGACACACGTAAACTGTGTAAAGAGATGTATTTTTTTATGCAACTAAGTTGGCAAACAACCAGACTGCCCACCTGATGTTAAGTGGTAACAGTCACCTATAATACCTGTGGTCTTTGTGAGATCCGCAGGGAATCTGCAACCCCCACAAGAACCACAGTGTACGTTGCTAACTTGTGACATACGATGTAAAGTCACGGTACCCAGTAATTTCACTGCTTTATCTCACACTTCAAACCGGAACACAGCAATGCAAGCACTGCTGTTTGCGGCAGAAATAGGTAAGACGGAGGTACCCAAGCAGTCTACCCTGGTACAGTCTCCCTCCACTCCCTCGGTGTGTTCTGTATAGTGTATACTATGGTGCCTCCTGATGCGCGTGACTATAGGCCCCTTCATCTGGAGACTGCATGTTCAGAATAGTCCTCCACAGGCGCTAAGACCTGGACCGTAGCTAATAGGACCGTCCTGGAGTGGTCCGGATAATTGGGCTGTCCCAGTCCGCGGATCACCTTGACTAAGGATATGATGGACATCGAGGTTGGTTTAGTGGGTATGCTTCGCATACAGATGGATGAGTCCTACACACGCCTGTCAACTAGCCACTAGCAAGTAAGGTGCGAAAGGCATTCCACCTCTTTGACGACGCACGCACGTATACGCAGAACCTCGATTGACGCAAGCGTGCCCGTACCTCACCACCCGAAACGACGAGGAAGCCGCTGCCCATCTCAAGTACCAGAAGAGGCGCTAACGGACGACTGACGATTTAATCACTGCCACTGCCATATCCTGATCCTGATCCTGAAGGCGGGACATAATAAGGCTCGGCGGCCACAGCTACATGGTTAGACCACTCTCTCATGGTGTGAGTCAAGAGATCCTGAGCAGGCCGAGCAATGGCTCAAATTCCTACCCGTTTTGTGGGTATAGATCCATCGACAACGGGTGTTATATCCATGGTCTGCGACTTAAGCTGCGCATCCTGAGCAGCGATCTGGGTCTGGGCCGCTTTAGTCCTCATTTTCTTGGTTGGGACAACTGGAGCGATGCAGATTTTTTGGAGCCTGGTATCCCGCTTTTTAAGCCCTTGTTCCGCATTTAACATGTCGGTTTCCCGCAAATTCGCAAAGTTGCATTGCTGTGTTCGGTTTGAAGTGTAAGATATGTCAGTGAAATTACTGGGTACCGTGACTTTACATCTGATGTCACAAGTTGGCAACATACACTGTGGTTCTTGTGAGGGTTGTAGTTTTGCTGCGAATCTCAGAAGAGCCACATGTATTGTAGGTGACTGTTACCACTTACCAGCAGGTGGGCAGTTTCCTTGTTTGCCAACTTAGTTGCAATAAAAAAAATAAAGTTGGTAAGCCTTTACGATGCTAGATAAGCTGTAACTTAAGAATCCTTTACAGCTACGACAAGCAATTAATAGGTCTAGATAGATATGTTCCTAATAATAATTATACCATCCAATTTCCTATTAGTACATGCAATGCCAAACATTCGTTGGATCACAACCTAATTACCAGATCTGTATCTGGGTTATTAACTGTTGATTGCGCTAATACACCTCTAATTACATGTTGTTAATTAGTTACATTGTTTTGATTTTACGCTATTGGCCTCGGTATGTAACGTATTCTGGCGCAATGGGCTTTGCGAGTGGTGTAATAGTTAGAATAAATGTAAAAGGGATGATGAGAGGGAAGGACCTATAAAAGTAAATATCCAAATATTATTGGATAGGTTTTGATTTCCTTATAAAATCGGAAAAATAGGTAAAAAAAAAGATTAAGCTAAGTAGTTTTAATGAAAATAAAGATAATAGTGATGCAGGTAATGTAATAAAAGCTTAAAAAATAATTCTGTAGGTCCTAGGTACCAGTCATCACACCACTCTCCTCATCAATCTAGGGCATTGATCAGACAAACGACTGGAGCGTCGGTGGCGCTGCTGTGGCCTCGGCATTGGACTGCGTGCTCTGAGTAGAAATCGGGAGGCCCGCGATCGATCCTGCCATGTACCAATGTGTTTTTCGTTTCGCTAATTTTATATGCACATTTATCTGACGCTCCTACGGTGAAGGAAAACATCGTGAGGAAACCTGCATTCATCTGCGAAGTAATTCAAAGGTGTATGTGAAATTGTGAAGTCAACCAATCCGCACTGGGCTAGCGTGGTTTGACTAAGGCCTAATCTCCCTAACACTTCTAGTTGGTACGCTCGTGCCCCTCGGTGGGGATGTATATGAGCTGTTATGAGAGATGAATTAGAATTTTAAAACTGTATGTTACAGTACAGTTTCGAAATTGTTCGAAAGCGGGAAAGTATGGCCGCTTTACACCGCTGTATCTCACTATTTTGTTATTTCGACATATTTTTTTTTCGCGGCTTCCACTCGCGGCTTCGCCCGCGTTATTATTGTTTTCCCGTGGTAATTTTATATTTTCCCGTAAAATAATTTTGTAGCCTATTATATAGAAGACTGTTATTTATATTTAGGAGCTCGAATAATAAATTTCATAGAAATTGGAGCAGATTTTAAATATTTTCCGAAGAAACTTTCAACCCCTGAAAATTCTTAATTTTTTCGTAGCAAAAACAATTCAGCAGAAGTTCTTTAAAAGTTCCGTTAAATTGTGTGATACTTACTCAAACAAAAAACACACTTTCAATTCATATTAATCATTTGTGTAGAAACTTACACTGAACATAGACCGTTCATTAGATACAATGTGTAGTTATAAAAAGCTTTGGTGAGTGACTGATAGACGTTGATACCAGCAACGACCTAAAGCTCAAACTATTGGAGATAACGGTTGTAACAGGGTACGGTTGTAACACCTCGAATATATCCGAAACTAGCAACAGAAGAGTGAGGGGTACCAGGGGAAAGGGACGCGGCGGACAGGCAGGAACACTGTTGCCAGATGGGGGGGATTCCCTGCAAATTCGGGAGGTTTTTTTTACTTGGGAGGGAATTTTGGAGGGTTAAGTCCGTTGGGGGATTTTCGGAGGAAAATATATTAACGTTGGAGGAATTTCGGAGACTTTTTCACGTCAAATACAATTCACAATACCACTATTAGCTTACCTTATCTACATAATCATTCATTCATTTATAGTTTTGTTGAGTTTTGGCTGTACAGGCCTGACCACTTTGTCTGACAACAATACCATAAAAAAATCAATTTCTTGAAAAAAGCGCAGACTATGCGGGCGGGTGAATCTTAGACAATAGATACCAATAGACATGAAATACCTACGAAAAAAGCGTGCCAGCATTTGGGTTGGTGCTCTAAGATGGCGGAAAAAAACTAGGGACGCCGCATCCAAGATTCCACACTTTTTATGTTTTTCTTTATAGAATTCATTTAAAAAATTAACGTATAACTGTAAAAACACTCACAAATAATGCTCACCGACTGATATTTTAGCACAACAACAAACACGGTGCTTTGTAATGGCGGACTGAACTGGACGCAAATTTATTTGAGACATATAATAACATTGCGAATCCATTGGTTTAGTTAATCTGAGGGGTGAATTCAATACTGCCAACCTGACGACTTTGACAGGTCCAAACGCACAGTTAGAAAAATCGAGACTCGAGTTCTAAGTAATTTTCTTTCTATCTGCTTACTCTCACTGGTTTACCTACTCTTTCTGTTTTGTAGTGCATGTAGGTGATTAACTGTATCATTTAAAATCAACTAGGTAGGATGTCAAAATCGAGTAAATCAAAATATGTGAGAACATATCGAAATGAATGGGAACACGAACCTGTATTTTAAGGTAAGTTTTACAATGTTTTAAACTTATTTTGTGTTAAATTTTAAAATTGATTAAATAATTAAAACATTTTATTTACCTAGATCAAAGAGAATATAAATCGTCCACATCCAGCTTACATACCTATACATAATAGACAATATGAATAAGATTCAGAAAGTAATATCTAAAAAGAAAAATATATAGGTATCTAGACTAACTACTTTTAGCATGTTTAATGATAATGAATAAATAGGTGATGGGTGTGGTGATGGTGGTGATTGGTTGTTGTGATAGTTTTCAAACCCGGTTTTTTCCATTTAAGCGTCACCTATTTTTCATGCTGACATCGCGTGTTGATCATGTTTTGCGTTTTATTCAAGAAATGTTAACATTTTTTTACAAACAGCGATATTTTTCACAAAGGAAACCCAATCTAAAAAAGTATAAGTAATTGTTTAAATAGAACGCATTACGTTAGCATACGATGCTAGCCCTGTTAGCGTTAACGAAACACGATGATGTTAAAATTGTTGAAAACGCTGCAAATCTGTGCTTAAGTGGAACGCGCCTATAAATTCTCTCGATGTGCTTGTTTTTTTTTTACATTTTATGGCATGGAAAAATGTATTTTAATCTACTATTTCTGGGGCTGCCACTTTATTTATTTTACCTATTTTCAGGTTGGCTATCGGCTTGCGTTGGTGATAATACTAGTGCATGGTGTAAATCTTGCAAGTGCCCTCTAAAAGCTCATAAAAAAGATTTAATTGACCATTCAAAGACAAAAAAAACATGATATGTCTATAAAACGGTCTGCTATCGTTGGTCACTCGAGTAAAATGAGTGATTTCTTACAGAAACCTTTGAAAGAACCACGGAAAATAGCAGAGTTAAAGATTGCGGCATATGTTGCAGAGCATTCTAGTGTCAACGCAGTGGACCATTTAGGGGTATTAATTAAAGATTTAGATTCTGCGTCATCTGTTTTGCAAGATATAAAGTTACATAGGACTAAATGTAAAGCGTTAATAAAGACTGTTATAGCTCCCTGTTTTCTTCAGGAATTGTTAGAAGACGTGGGAGATAGCCACTATTCAATGATAATTGACGAAACGACAACTATAGATACAAAGAAAATATTGTGCATAATGATACGATGTTTCAGTGAAAAGCAAAATAAAATTGTGACACAATTATACAGAATTCTAGAAATTGAAGCAGGAGATGCAACATCACTGAGCACTGCGTTCAAAACACAGCTGATGACTGATGGCTTAAGCATAGATAAACTTTTGGGGATAGGCGTGGATGGCGCTAACGTTATGGTTGGAGAACATAATTCATTCTCCTCCATTTTAAAAGAACAAAGTCCTGAATTAATAACAATCAAATGTGTATGTCACTCACTTCACCTGGCGGATGAATATGCATTTAAGATACTTCCTCGATTCCTAGATTTTTTAATAAAAGAATCTCACAATTGGTTTTCTAATAGTACTAAAAGACAATTAGAATATAAAGAAATATATAAACTATTATCTGATGGGAAAAGTCCACTCAAAATTAACAAATTAGCTGGAACTAGATGGTTATCTCGTCATGACGCAAAATTAAAATTTTAGATCAATGGGATGCATTAGCATTACATTTTGATGTAGTAAAAAATAAAGAACGGTGTTACACTGCAGATCATTTGAGTTCAATGTTCAAAAGCAAAACCAATTTATTGTATATGGATTTCCTAGGTACATATATGAAACCAATCACACTTGTTAATAAAATGTTTCAAGCTTCAAATGCCGATCCCTTAAAGTTGTTGGAGGAAATAAATAATTTATTATACACATACCTTACAGTATTAGTACCACCAATACAACTACAAAAAGCAGATAAAAAATGTTTATCTGACTTTGAATTTGAAAAGCATACTATGAACCACCAGTTCATGAATTTTAGTTATTCATTTAATGTAAAAGCACAATATATAACACAAGAGGATTTGCAAGTTGTAAGGCTACGATGTAAGAGTTTTTTGGTGGAAATTTGCAAGGAAATACAAAAGAGGTTGCCTAACAATATGAAAATCTTAGAAAACTGCAAACTGATGAGCGCAAAAAATGCGAAAAGCCAACTTAAACCAGATATAACAAATTTGGCAAAGTCTTTTAAGTCCGTTTGTGGCAGTGTTGATTCTACTGTCCAGGAATGGAATACTTTACATCGCACCACGTGGAAGTGCACAGATCAATCAGAGGAGTTCTGGATCGAAGTTTACAACATGAAAAATGCAGTTGGTGAAAGGCTATAGACATGTTGGTAAATTGGCTATTGGCATTTTGTCCCTGCCATTTTCAAATGCGGTTGTTGAAAGAGCTTTTTCTCAGGATAACATTGTCAAAGACAAATTGCGCAATCGGATGGCAATTGAAACTGCAGAGGCAATTCTCAGAATTCGATATTCATTGTCTCCTAAAGGATGCAATCATTTCCTTCCAACATCTCGAATGATAAATATGTTTACCTCCGAAAAAATGTATACATCTGATTCTAAAACCAACACAGATAACAATGACAATGACTTAATATTGGAAGCTATGGCGGAAATATAATTGATAAAATTTCGTAAATAAAGTTACATTTGATTTTTATATCCCTATTGATTTTTATATACCTTAGTACTTGGAGGTTTTTTTTGTCAAAAATGGTAATTTTCGGGGGGAATTTTGAGTGAGATCTGCACGCGTAGCATAAGGTATGGGACTCGAGTCAGGTGTAGATCGAGAGACTTATCTCTTGTCTACGATCCATGTCGATATGCCGAGCACAGTTTGACAGTGCGACTCACTCTCTTCGATAGACTAAGCTTTCTCGACCCCGAGAAAGATACTTGCCATTTAAAAATTATTATTATAATTTTGATATGTAAACACTGTAGAAAAACAATCTTCGATTATTACCGGTTTTTCGAGAAAAGGGAAACAACACTATTTTTGTATAGCGCTATCCCTTTCCTACATTAATTAATCTATGGCTACAAAACAGTATCTCTGATCTCTATTTAGTCTGTGTTTACTAAATAAGTACGAAAATTTAAAGTGTTTGTGTTTGTAATCATTAAAATCGAAAACAATGGATAATATCAGAAAAAGAAAGCTGTAAGTAGTTTTTTGGCCGGGTATTTTCAACTGTTTGAAGAATGTTGTTGAAAACCCCAAGATCCTTTAATAAAATTAAAGGATCTTGGGGGTTTTCCAATTTCCTTCTTACGATGTAATTCATCGTTTTCAGAGTCAGGAGCTCACAGAAACAGTTGTCTGCGCTACTGGATTATATGTCCACTCATAAGCATTTTGCGAATGGGGAATTTAAAGGGCCAATGGGTCACAGGCTGCATATGGCAGAGTGGGAAAAACTGAGGGCCCATCTCAATGAATTTGGTCCTGATAAAACTGTCGAACAGTGGCGTACTGTGAGTATAAAAGTTTGTAGAAAAGTTATGCTGTGCTAATATTATAATTAACTTTATGATCGAATGATATTGTGCTAATTTCTATGTTATTGCATCTTTAAGAGCTGTAATTCTTAGTCAAATTCAATATCCTTTATTCAATTGGGATTTTGCAATCACTTTAGAACGTCAGAAAAGCTACGCCATTGGTTCACAAGTCTACGGCGGGAGACCTTGTACTGGAAAGAACCAGCAAGGGCTATTTTATTCTCCCTGTATTGTTACAGAGTCGTCAATTGGAAGCAGAACTCAAAATAAAAGATTGAGCTCAACTTCCATTACAAGATTAGATGTGTCAGTGTACATTATACATTTAATCTATAAATTAAGTCTACAATTAAGACCAAGCATTGACGTCATTCAGATAATCATTGACTTTATAATATCCTTTACTCATTAGTCTTTTTTACATGCGGTTTAAACTTATGAAAAGATAAATCAGTACCTTTTCATAATTTTAAAGCTTTTCGAATTATGTTTCTTAGACTTGGCGTGATATGAAAAAAAGGGCACGCGAAGAAGGTGGCCGTTCCAGACATGCCCGTGCACAAACGGGCAATAATGTAGAGGTGCCTCAATTAACAGAATCCACCTTAAAAATCCTTAGTATTGTAGGAAATGAATCTGCCCTTGGAATTGGTCTTGAAGAGACAGGCATTGGAGAGGTATGTTTAAAATTATGTGTAGAATTTTTTTTAAGTAGATAAAGGAATTGCACAAACTGACTCAAGGATGAGTTTATAAAATGTTTCATCATGTAAAATCTAGTTACTATTGCCCATAGACATAGGTGAGGAGGGGGGGCTTGGGCCTGGACACCCCCCATCCAAAAGTTATACCCTATGCCTATGCTATTACCTTTGTTGGAAACTTCATTCAATAATATATATCTATCACAGTCACATGTCAACATTTATAATTTCTACATAATAAATTTTATTTTTATAAAAATATCTCTTTCAGATAATCACACCTGATATGCCATATATTTCGCCATCTACCGAAGAAATGTCAGTCCACACATCCAGTACTGCTTCATACACCCCACAAATCCCATCAATTTTCATAACATCACATTCACCAGCCATATCAAATGCAAACACGGATACCTTTCACTCGCCTAATGATACATCTTTCCAACATATCCCACCAACTCTGCCAATACCAACTACCCATTCACTGACATCACTTAGTACATACTCAGCTACCCCATCTACACATGTTCCAGTCACCATATCTTGCAATTCGCAAAACATCTCCATTTTAAATACACCACTATCATTGATCACACCCAATACAACAATTACATCATACACACCAACGCGTACACTTCTCTCAAATTCCCATATCTCAAGAGTTCCCAATACCACTGCAATATCACATCCAACACAATCATTCAGTAATACGTTGTCTGACACTCAATCCCAAATACCAATCACCACATCCACTAGAACATCTTCCATTCAATCCACAAAAAATATTGAAAATCGCACCCAGACCAATCCTCATATGTCTGGAATAACTACACAATCCAAACGGGCTAGAAGTGGTCCAACATTAACAGACCTCATACAATCAGATGGACAGACAAGACAAGTTTTATCAGTATGTATAAAGTATTTTACATAATGTTTTATATTTTGAAACAATGAGGCTTACATATATTTTTTTTATAGGGGATTACCAATCAGATGAAATTTAAAAATCTACAAAAGATTATACAAAACAGACGACAACATCAGAAAAAGTGAGTAAAATCACATAGGTAATAAATAATAAACAGATATACAAAAATACAGTGTTGGTAGGCCCCTACAAGGTGGACCGACGATCTGGTGAAGGTCGCAGGAAGCCGCTGGATGCGGGAGGCGCAGGACCGATCGGTATGGAGATCCTTGGGGGAGGCCTATGTCCAACAGTGGGCGTCTCTTGGCTGAAATCATGATGATGATACATAAATGAAAATCAGAAATTCAATCATTATTTTTAATTAAAATAACTATTAATAATGTGGGCCCTTCTTTCATTAGCATGCCCTAGAAGCCTGGCATTCATTGCTACATCCTCATTGAGCTCACTCTCGTTTTCCATTTCTGTGTACTCCATGGGGCATCTGAAAAGAGAAATATTTAACACTTTTATTCTACCAGAGGAAACTTGTTACTGTGTCTGGTTTCTGTACCTATTTTATTATTTCTACCACAAAGCAGTGCCTGCATTGCTATTTTCCAGTTTGAAAGATAAGATAGACCTTTTAGACAACATATTTTGTTTGTGATCTCTGTAGAGGCAGACCTCATACCAGCACATCACATGTATACGAGACTGCAGCCACTTAGCATTAGAAAAAATATTACTCATGATAATCCATTTGACATTGAAATTCCTATCAATGAGTTGTTTACACTATTTAATTAAACAGATTTAATTACCGAAAATGTTTCATAATATTGTACAAGGTGCAGCAAGTGTATATAAGCTCGGATGCCTTCTTTGGAGAGTAGTGGAGGCTTCGGTCAATGCCTAGAATTCGAAATGTCCCCTTAAGATAACCATTGGTTCTCTCAATGACATTTCGAGTTCTGCAATGCCACTCTGTATATCTGGCCTCTGCACCACCTTCAGCATTTCTAATTGGTGTCATGAGCCAGGGTTCTAGGGCATAACCTGAATCCCCTAAAACAAAAAAACATTTTATTTTTACAGGTTACATGCTTCCAGATATATATTTAAATTCTGAGGTGATTAACATGGAATAGCTACTCTTATCAACAAGAGTAGCAATAATTAATAAGAATCGATGGAAAACTTTGAATAAGGCCTTTGTCAAACAACTAATTGATCACAGAAAGTGTGTATTTTATATGTATAATATAGTATAATGTATGTAACATTGATATTTAAAAAATATATATATTGTTACAAAGCCAAGTGTGTTAAAGAGCTAAGAGGCTGTTTTATTATAGTTTATAACTAGTTAAGACAATTAAAAATTATTAATATATTTTAATAAAGAAATAGGTAACTAAAGAATAAAAATTTTATTAAGTTAAGAACCATAGTTGATATTGTAATGTTAAATAAATGTATAAGAGCCGTAAAAACTACAAATTGTGGACGATTGTGAACGATTGTGAAATTTTCTTCATACATTTTAGATCATTTTAATTTTATACATTAAGAAGAGAGAGATACAGATTTCATATCACTTGCAATACATATTTTTGATTACAGTAATAAATAATGTCTAAACTCCTAATGAAGAATTTAAAGCCTACTTATTCTCCATTGTTAATTGTGTTATGTTTGTATTTGATTATTATAGTAAACTGTTGAAACCAAATGAAAACTATAGATTATAAAAAAATACAAATATATTGTGGTATTTTTATTTATTCACCCACACCTTCATTGGTGTGGACTGAGTTCAATAGTAAGTACATTTCTTACACTATTGTATTCTACTCATTGGCAGGATTTTGGAAATAGCAACAACAACAGCTTTTTATCAAGAAACACATGCAAAAAAACTTCCCAATGTAGCAGTTTTTGACCTTTAGAAGATATGTTTGACATATTGCATTTTTTACAGGAATAGCTTATGATATCTAGATGGTTTTACTCATGTAAATATGTTGGTTACTGTCTATCTAGTTTCGAGTCCATCAGAGACCCTTCTTCAGGGTTTGCTCTGATTGACGTGAGTAAAGCCGTCTAGCTATCCTAAAGTATGTCTCATGATAGTTTTAATAAGTTAATAGGAATAATTTGTGTAGATGATTGAAGACTAAATATTACATCATTCGCATCTGTACAAAAGTACATAGCTCAAATCACTGAACAGATTGTGCTAAAATTTGGCACACATATGTGCTATATAGCTATTATAATCTAGGCGTGAGCTAAGAAAGGATTTTTAAAAACTCACCCTCTAAAGGGGTAAAACGGGGGTTCAAAGTTTGTATGGAGCAAGAAACAGACTGACACAGCTCAAACTACTGGTTTAGAGATTCCAAATTTGGCCCCTAGGTTCCTTATGAGGTGTAGCGGTGCACTAAAAAAGAATTTTTCAAAATCATCCGCTGAGGGGTAGAAACAGGGCTCCAAAGTTTGTACAGGGAAACAAGATTAGTTAGACTATTTTATTCGAAACTTTACAGGAGTACTACTATCAATAAAATCAGTTAACATGTGTGAAACTTTACATGGGTATCCTTTGTATGGTTTATTGGGTCGCTGATTACGAAAATAAATCGAATGATTAAAAATCCAATGTGAATGTGAAATACCATCATCTTTTTTAAATATGGGAAAGAAAAAAATGGGTGACTGACTCACACATCAACATACAGCCCAAACCGCTAGGTCTAAAGATGCAAAATTTAACAAGTAGGTTCCTTGTGAGGTCTAGGGGTGCACTAAGAATGGATTTTTCAAAAGTGTCTAAGAGGTTAAAATGGAGGTCAGAAATTTGTATGGGGAGACAAAATTAGACTATTTTATTCGAAATTTTACAGGAGTATTTCGATCGATAATTGAGAAAATGTGTTAGGAGTTTAGGCGGGGATTGAACCTGCGCCTTCCACGTTCCGGGTGGGTGTCCTAACCACTACACTACCGGGACCCTATGATTCATGTTAAATTTATATTAAAATTTGATACTTTTTCCGCTGCAAGCCAGCATAATTTGAATAATAGCCACTAGTCTTAAATAAAAACAAAAGGTGTGATTTATGTTTGTCAATCGTTGAAAAATAGTTGAATTGGAAATTTTGCATGCACTACAAGCAAGTTTATGCATTATATATTTTTGGACTTGTTACAAGATACCTAATAAATAGTATTGGCCGATTCTGCTGTTGAATAGCCTCTGCAGCTCTGCTTTAATCACAGAGTGATTAAAAATAAACTGATCATGGACACGTCCAGGATAATTGGCATTTGCATTTAATAGTCTGCAATCTGCATCCGCAACCTATAACATACATAGTATACTAAATTTATGATTGCAATGTAAAAAGAAAATACAAGAATGCTGTTATTTTTTATATTACCAATTGCACATTTATTGATGTATAGCCATGTCGGTTGATATACTGGGCATTATATGGTTTTGTAGGTGGAAATATTTGTACATGGGTACAATCAATTACACCCAGTATATTTGGCAGACCAAATTTAGATTCAAATTTGTTGGCTACCAACCTACGATTATTTTCAGTGGCTGGAAACTGTATCCACTTTGGTTTCAACCTGTAAATAATAGTAATAATTGTTAGTTAGTATAAACTAAGTAGGGACATTAGAAAGTATCTATTGTTGGTCATTTTATTGCTCTTTATTGACTTTGCTGCAATATCAACTTGCCTCCTATTGACAGCGCCAACAAATTGATTTAAGTATTTGCAAACTGTTGTTTGGCCAATACTTATATTTTGATCTTGGCCAACACCACGTTGGTAATGGCCATTGATCAAAATTTTTAAAGATGACAAAACCTGAAAGAAACATAAAGCAGAATTAGTTCCCAAATGGACTAAATGTTTACTGTGATCTACAAGAGTTTCTTAATGATAAAATACAAAATAACTATAAAATTTAATGTGAAAACATATAAAAATGTATTTATAAATATGAACATTAAAATTATTATTAAGTACATAAAAAAAGTAGGTAATACTTAAGTATCCCCATAAAGACAATTACTGTGTTATTTTTTCATCTTTTATATAAACAATGTACCCTTCTATTTCATATTCAATTGCAATGCCCTACAGGGTTCATAATTTGTGATATTAAGTACTTATATTATCAATTTTGTAAACTTTATTATGTTTGTAATAAATATGTAAGTACTTATGTTAGATATTTTTTTCAAAATTTTACCTTAAATATGACAGGCAATCCATCAGCTGTGCGAGGAGCAAGATCTACTTCCAGCTCCTCACACAGATACTCAATCATGTCTTTAGAAACTTTATAATTTTCCAGGAACTCTTCATCAGGGAGCTCCATGGCATCGGATAATTCCCGGATCGCCGTTCTCTGTCGCTTTCTTTGAAGCTTTTCTTCGTTCCGTAAAAGATAAACTCTAAATGCATTCATACTAAAACAATCACGACACCATTAGTAAAAACTTTGAAATATTTAAAAATTCTTCTAAATAATGTATATAATGAAAATGTCTTACTTATTATTGTTGTAAAAATGACGCACTTAGGTATTCCAAGAAAATAAGGATATTAATTATTTACAAAATCCCAACCAATGGATCAGAAAAAATGAAAATAAAATCGTATGTTTAAGTTACTCTGTGAATAAAATAACTTATTTAACCTAAAAAATATTTCTCGAGATCTCAAAGGGTAGTAGACAAATATGTCATTCTCAAGTGTCATCTTATCTATCAAAGGAAGAGAAAAATGCTTGTCGTGCTCGGTAAAATAGAGTGTTGTCGACTCTTGACATTCATTTGATATTTTGATTCCTTGTCGATGTCGTTATGCTCGCATCACTATCATCTCAGTCATATCGCGAGAAAAATGACATTACGGTGTAGACAAAACGTTTCTCGAGTTCCTTGTGCTACGCGTGCAGGGGGAAATTTACACGGCCACCTGGCAACACTGGGCAGGAACACGATTACCAGTGTCCAGTGTTGCCACCTTGGTGGTTTTGTCACCAGATCTGGTGGTTTTTCAAGACCTTTAGCGATATTTTTTCATCATTTAGCGTATTTATTTTTTTTTGTGGTTTTTAGCGGTTTTCTGGAATGGAATCTGACAACACTTCTTCGAGAAGAAAATTTCCTACTGTTCCAAATAGACACGAAAATCTATACCTAGTTATAAGCTTATAGTCTATGAATGCTCCCACTTTACATTACAGAACAGCAGTTTCGTTTCCTGTAGGTATTGATCATTTTCTCCATAGACTTAAAATATACTGTCGTATAGATATAGACCAACTGACAGTGCGAGCGAGAATGTATATAGTCTTATGAAGTTCTCTAGTTCTAGAGTTTGAAAGAGACAGTGCATTTAGCTACTTTTTAACCGATTTTGAAGGACAGATCAGCCACATTGGATATTGGAATTCAGCCACATAGTACCTATTGGAATTGACAATTCAAATATTTTGGTCTCATTTTATAATGAGCTGTCAGTACGTCTATACGCCAGTATATTCTAAGTCTATGGCTTTCTCCGGTTCCAAGGCAACGGATGATTTAAAAATGCATCGGACTAAATGTACTGAAGTTATTAAAATGTCTTGGCACCCCATTTCGTTGATGAACTAATAAAAGATAAGAGGACAGTTTTGGTTAGCTATTGTTTAACTACATTACATACTTTATTAGTATTTTATTTAAATTAAAAAAAAGTTAGCGGAATTTGGTGGTTTTTTCTTGTCCACATTTTAAGAAACTGGCGACATTTTAATGTGGATCTGGCGCCCTAACATATTTCAAGGTGGCAACACTGCCAGTGTCCTTGCGTCGTCCGCGTGGTTAATACGTGTACAGGAGGCTACATTGTGTTTTGTGCATCAAAGTAAGTATTTTTAGTCGATTTCTTTTCAAATTATCTTTATTCATAATATGTTACGTTTCGTAAATTTTTCTTTGTATTTGCTAGACTTTTACGGTGTGTAATCAAGTGTTAGTTTGAGTGTAGGCTATTTTGTTTTGAATGTGGATCCGTTTTACCGGCACAGAGGGGGGTTGGGTACGGTTGTAACAATTTTTGTGGGTACGGTTGTAACAATTATTATTGTTTTTAAGTTTTGTTTTTCGGATATAACAATGGTTTTTTTTCATTGTAGATGCCAAGAAGACGTGTGAGAAAGACGTCAAGAGGCGAAAGCGACCAAGAACGCTTCAAAAATGCATATGACGATGTGAAAAGGAAGGATCAGGAAGGAATACGAAGAGAGACAGAATCGATTGAAAGGAAAAGAAGCGAAAAAGAAAGTTTTAGGGCCAAACACTGAAGAGCAGAATAAAGAAACCAGAAAAAGGGAAAGCCAAAGGAGTCGGGAAGGGGAAAGGGAAGGGAAAGAAGAAAAAGGCTGAAACACCACCTAAATCTTCAGAGGATGAAGACTTTTTCTGTCTCGTTTGTGTTGAGTCTTTCTGAGCTAGTAGATCTGGAGAAAAATGGGTGCAATGCCAAGGGGCCTGTAAGTTATGGTCTCACTTAGAATGCACTGATGGTGGACGAAATTACGTTTGCCATAACTGCAATGACAGTGATTCTGATTAAGTTTATGACAATTTTGTCGATTTGTTGTCAAACATCTTTTAAGTGGTGTTTGTAATTCTCCTTTTGTTTATTTTTTTAATGTTGAGTTTATTCGTCTTGATTTTATTATTATATATTAAAAACTAAAAACTAATTGTTGTATATGTAATAAGTGTTTAGTGTTGGCTGTATGCGACAGCATCTTTGACATTCTATGTATGTTCTTTAGAAATATAAAATAAGTCTGTGACTAGACTCGACTGTAACTTTTAAATTTGTGATGTTTCTCAATAAATACATTAAACAAATCAACTTAAAGTTTAATTTGAATATCACAAATATAACATGGCGCTGCGTATTAAGAAAATGAATAATAAATAAATCTCAAGAAAACTAATGAAGGAAGTATAGAATAATTAATAAATAAAATCGGTGAACAAGCAAGCAAAGCGTCAAAATGGCGGAACAAGAATTAAAAGAAAAATCCAAAGGTATTTCGGGATTAAAACCTCCGGAACACTTAAAAGGGATGAACGCCGAAGATTTTAAAAAATGGAAACAACGTTTTGAAATATACAGAATAGCAACAGGAGCTAATTACAAGGATGAACAAATTCAAGTTGCATTATTATTGCACTGCATGTGAGAGCAATGTATTGAAATATTTAATACATTTCATCTAGAAGACGAAGAAAAAACATATGAGATTGTCATGTAAAAATTTCAACAATATTTTATTCCAATTAAAAATGAAAGTGTGAATTCGCATATATTTTTCACAAGGATACAGAAATGTAATGAGTCGGTAGATGAGTTCGTGACTGAATTAAGAAAATTAGCAGATGAGTGTGATTTTGGAGACTTACGAGATAGATTAATTAAAGATAGAATAGTTGGAGGAATAAAAGATACCAAAATAAAAGATAGATTGTTACGAGAGACTGATTTAAATCTACAGAAAGCGATAAATATTTGTAAGGCATCGGAATTAGCTGAAGAACAGTTAAAACAAATAGAAGATAAAAGTGAAGAGATACATAGTATAAGAAAACAAAATAAGATTATTACTCAGAAAAGAAATAGGAAAGAAAATGTGGAAAAACAAGAAAAGAGAATTGAATATAAGAATTTTTCAAGAAAGTATCAAGAGAATAAGTTAAGAGAAGAATGTACTAGATGTGGATATAAACATGAGAAAAGGAATTGTCCAGCCTACCAGAAAACATGTATGAAATGCAAGAAAATGGGACACTTTGCCAGGAAATGTAAATCGACCAGCGTGAAGTATCTCCAAGCCGAGGAAGATGAACGAGACAGACTGGAAAGAAGTGACATGAATTTAAATGAGGTAAAAATAAATAACTTGTATTCAGTAGAGAGTAATTGGTTTGAAAAAGTGAAATTATTCAATATAAATAAAATTGTAAAATTTTAATTGGATACAGGAGCCCAATGTAATGTTTTATCACAGAATTATTGTAAAACTTTAGGTATACAGCAAAGTAATATAAAGAAGAGTTATTTAAAGTTATCTAATTATAATGGGAATTCCATAGAGACACTTGGTCAAATAGAGACATATTGTCAAATAGGTAAAAAGAAAGGATTAGTAATTTTTCAGATTTGTGTAGGAAATTTTTGTCCAATTTTAGGTTTACCTACAATAACACAGTTTGAGTTAGTGAAGCGAAATAGAGAAATAAATAATATTGAGCTTGACAGTAATGAAATTGTATCAAAATTTAGTGAAGTTTTTCAAGGAATTGGTATGATTAAAGGATATAGTTATGAAATTAAATTAAAAAAGGATTATGAAGGAAAAATTGAACAGTGTAGACATATTCCGTTTAAATTAATGCCCAAGTTAAAACAACAGCTGTATAGAATGGAGCGAGAAGGTATTATTTCTAAAATAGATAAACCAACTGAGTTTGTTAGTTCGTTAGTAATGACTATGAAGCCTAATAGTTCACTTCGAGTTTGTTTAGATCCAAAATATTTAAATTCACAAATTGAAAGGGAAGTAATGTTAATGCCTACATTAAATGAAATCACAGCCAAAGTAAGTGGTAGTTGTGTGTTTAGTACATTAGATGCTAACAAAGGGTTCTGGCAAGTTGTACTCTCAGAGAGCACTAGGGAGCTTACTACATTTAATACACCGTTAGGTAGGTATTGTTTTAATAGATTACCATTTGGATTATCCTCTAGTCCAGAAATATTCCAAAAAGTGTTCACAAATATCTTTAAAGATCTAAAAGGAGTAGAAATATATTGTGATGATATTTTATTGCACACATCCTGTATAAAAAGCCATAAATTACTATTAGAAAAGGTATTAAAAAGAGCTAAAGAGTATGGAATTAAATTCAATAAAGATAAGTGTGTTTTTATGGAACAAAAGTCAAATACTTAGGTCATATTTTGTCAAAAGATGGAATTCAGATTGATAGTGATCGCACAAAAACGATTAGTGAAATGGGAATGCCAAAAGATAAACAAGAGTTATTACGTTTCTTAGGAATTATTAATTATGTGTCCAGATTTATTAAAAATGTAGCAGAAATAACAGCACCATTGAGATTATTGATTAAAAAGAATACACCATTTGTATGGTCACATGAACAGCAAAAGGCATATGATACATTAAAAAATTTACTAACAGAACCTCCAATTTTGAAATATTTTGAAATTGATAAACAAATTGTACTTAGTGTAGATGCATCAAAGTCAGGATTAGGAGCAGTCATATTGCAAGATAAACAACCAGTAACGTATAGTTCAAGAGCACTGACTGAGGTAGAAAAATCATATAGCCAAATTGAAAAAGAAAGCTTAGCAATTTTATATGGGTGCACAAAATTCCATCAATTCGTGTATGGTCAAAAGTTTATCATTGAAACAGATCATAAACCGCTAGTTTTAATATTTAATAAACCATTAAATAAATGTCCAGCTAGACTACAAAAGATAAAAATGGCTTTACAACCATATGATTTTAACTTAATTTACAAACCAGGAAAGGAATTAGTAGTTGCAGATCACTTAAGTCGGTCATATTTAAATGACACATCTAAATCATATGATCTTGAGTTGGAGACACATGTAGGTATGATTATAAATAGTATTCAGATCAATGACACTAAAATGCAAGAGTTAATAGATAAAACAGAGAAAGATCCAGAACTAAATTGTCTTAAAAATTATATTAGAAATGGTTGGCCTCATAACAAGTCATATGTAAATTCATTAGCAAAAGTTTATTTTTCATTTAAAGAGGAATTGAGCGAATATAAAGGGTTAATTTTAAAAGGAACTCAGATAATAATACTAAAAGAATTGAGATCACATATGCTGACAAAAATACACTATTCACATTTAGGTATAAGTAAGTGTAAAGCTTTAGCTAGGCAAACAGTATATTGGCCGAATATGAATAAAGAAATTGAAGATTTAATAACTAATTGTGATACTTGTAAAAAGTACCAGATAGGTAACAGATCTGAGCCTATGGTTTGTAAGGATATACCTGATAAGCCATGGAGCATTTTAGCAACCGATATATTCTTTTTGAAAGAGATACCTTATCTTCTTATTGTCGATACCTATAGTAAGTATATAGAAATTAAAGAACTTCAGAATTTGTCAACAAAATTAACAATTTCAACATTAAAAGAAATCTTTGCTAGACATGGTATACCTCACATATTATATTCTGATTCAGGAACACAATTTACAAGCTATGAATTTAAAATGTTTGTTAAGGAATGGTATTTTACTTATAAATTAACTAGTCCAAAACACCATCAGAGTAATGGGTTAGCCGAGAGGCACATTCAAACAGTAAAAAGAATGCTTAAAAAGTTGTCTGAGAAAAAAAAGACCTCTATTTAGGTTTATTAACTTATAGGAATACACCTATATCAGAACAAGGTAAATCACCAGCCGAGTTGTTATTTAATAGACAAGTTAACAGCACATTACCAAAATTATATTCTAAATTTAAATTAAATAAGTATAAGTATATGAAGGAATTAAAAATGAAACAAAAAAGACAAGAAAATTATTTTAATAGATTCACAAGACAGTTACCTAAAATTGAAAATGGAAATGTAGTTAAAATTAAAGAGGAAAATAAATCAGGTCCTCATAAAAGTGGGATCATAGTAGGAAAAGGGCAGGTGCCGAGATCATATTAGGTTGGGGAAAAAGTCTTTTCGCATTATAGTATGTATAAACTTGTAATAAAATCTCTTTGGCTATACTATTTGTATCTGGCTGGTTTTGGTATCATTGAAAGTTTAAATTTTAAAGAACATAATTCCAAATTTAAATTAGGAAAATGTGTGATTTTCATTTGTTTTTCGTACCGCCAAGATGAGTGAATCTAATGAAGAAATTCGATACATTTTAAAATTTTACTACAAAAAAGGTAAAGATGCAACGCAAGCCGCGAAAAAAATTTGCGATGTTTATGGACCTAGTGCAGTGTCTGTGAGAGTAGCACAAATTTGGTTTAAGCGTTTTCAATCCGGAAATTTTGATGTCAAAGATGCACGTCGCTCTGGTCGCCCTATTACAGATAAAATGGATGCCATTTTTGAAAAAGTGGAGCAAGATCGGCATGTCAGTAGTTACGACGTAGCTGAAGAACTGGGAATTGACCACAAAACAGTTTTGGCGCATTTGAAAAAAACTGGGTACACAAAAAAGCTCGACATTTGGGTACCTCACCAGCTCACTGAAAGAAACCTAATGAACCGTGTACTCATTTGTGATTCTTTATTACGACGTAATGAAACCGAACCATTTTTGAAGAAGCTGATAACTGGTGATGAAAAGTGGATCACGTACGACAAGAACGTGCGAAAAAGGTCGTGGTCAAAGGCCGGTCAGGCTTCACAGACTGTGGCGAAACCCGGGTTAACTCGCAACAAGGTGATGCTGTGTGTGTGGTGGGATTGGAAGGGCATTATTCATTATGAGCTGTTACCACCAGGCAGGACCATCGATTCTGAACTCTACTGCGAACAACTGATGAGATTAAAGCAAGAAGTTGAGAGAAAGCGGCCGGAATTAATCAACAGAAGGGGTGTGGTTTTCCATCATGATAACGCTAGACCTCACACATCTTTAGCCACTCAGCAAAAATTAAGAGAGTTTGGCTGGGAGGTGTTAATGCATCCGCCGTATAGTCCTGACCTTGCACCTTCAGATTTCCTGATTTCAGATTCCTGTTTCGGTCTCTTCAGAATTCTTTAGGCAGTGTCAGGTTAACATCACGAGAGGACTGCCAAAACCACTTGTCGCGGTATTTTGACCAGAAGTCCCAAAATTTCTATAGCAATGGGATCATGTCCCTACCTACAAGATGGCAAAAAGTTATCGAACAAAATGGTACCTACATACTTTAGTTAAATGTAAATAAACTATATTAAAAAATGTTTTGAATTTTCTTAAAAAATGCGAAGAAACTTTTTCCCCAACCTATTATATTGTGAAAACAGAGGAAGGAGGAGTAATACAAAGGAATAGGAAGCAATTAATTAAGAATGGAAAATATTATGATAACAAGAGATATGATTACATAGAGTATAATAACAAGGAAAAAATTGATTGTAATTTAAATAAAAGTGATTGTAAGTTAAATAAAAATGATTGTAATAAGATAGAGGATACTAATAAGAATAACAGTACATGTAATAATTTTAATAAATTAGAAGAAAAAAATAACTGTAATCAGTATACTACTAGAAGTGGCAGAGAAATTAGAAAACCGCAATACTTAAATGATTATTATAATTAATTACATAATATAAAAAAAGGGAGATGTTGTATATGTAATAAGTGTTTAGTGTTGGTTGTATGCGACAGCATCTTTGACATTCTATGTATGTTCTTTAGAAATATAAAATAAGTCTGTAACTAGACTCGACTGTAACTTTTAAATTTGTGATGTTTCTCAATAAATACATTAAACAAATCAACTTAAAGTTTAATTTGAATATCACAAATATAACACTAATGATTAGTGAGACATTCTTGGAGCCAATTTAAATTGAAACTAAAGACTGATTATTAGTGAGACATTCTTCAAGACTGCATAAAATAATAAATGTTATACGAATAGTATTATCGTCCTTAAAAAGTACCATATTATTAATGATTATAATAAGTACGGGATTAACATTGTTAAATTTGATTGTTTTTGTAATAAAGCTCATCAAAATTACTTGGTTTTGTTTAGTTTAGGTCATGTTACAACCGTCCCCTATCACTGTTACAACCGTCCCCTATCACTGTTACAACCGTCCACGGCATGGGGACGGTTGTAACAGTTGCATACACAATGAACAATGCCTTGCTGACAAAAAACTACTGCACATATGATATTTATTTCAAATGTAATGTTAACTCAAAAGAGTATTCTTCAATTTGTAACGTTGTATTTAGTTCTTACAGCTGTAATAGCAATAATATGAGCGATAAAAGCAAAATTGTTACAATCGTATCCAGTCTACCCTACAGATGCTGGATCTAGAAACATGATATTCAGTGAATAGTATATGGCTAAGGAAGGCGCCCATTAAGAAAGGATTTTTCATAATTCCCACAGAGAGCTGAGAATCCCCATCCAAAAATAGACTGCAGTCACTGATGAGTAACAGTAATAGTAACGTATACGTAACTACAGTCATAATATCTAATCTGTGCTACATGTTGAGTTTTATCTGGAAGGTTCACTGGTTTCGGAAAGCGAGCCGAAAGAGAGTTAAAAAAACTTTTTCTGTCCTTGTCTCATCAGGGTAACCATACTAACCATGTTTACTAATATGCTAAGGATTATGTTCGCTGCAGTTGAACTATTTTATCAAACATTATTTGTACATAATGTTACATTAAAAAGCGCTTTCAATTTAAAGGATGATTTTGAACAGATATTGACAATATTGTTTCTTATTTGCACGAACACTACAATATTTAAATAAAACACACATTCGGTCAAAACTTCGGGCTAAATAATTGAAATGTATTTAAAACCAAACATCCGCATGTTAATTCGAAAAGTGTGTTTGATTTAAAAGATAGTAATAAGTGAAACCAAGAAAATTAACAAATTCTTTTCAACTCTCGAATTTAGCCTGTTTTAAAACTATAGAAAACCGACCAAAATACGCAGTGGCTTCGTTCCAAAACAAACAAACATGGCGCCATATTGTTTACAAGCGGCGAATCATTTCTCCTAGTGTTGCTAGTGTTAACATAATATTTGGTAACAATCTTACTTTTATTAATAAAAAATATTTAAGCCTGACTTAGTTAAGCTATGTTTTATTGTTTTGTTCCATATGTATAATTTTGTATCATAGAAAGAGATAACTAGAAAGATTTACCAAACCATGCTTTTAAATATTTTTTTTATTAATAACAGCTATAAAATATAACAAAAGCTTGTACGAACTATTTTGTATTTGCCGTATTCCTTGTTCAGTAGTTCCTGTTCATTTATAATATACTGTAAACATGTAATTTCGATTTAAATTAGGTTTCTTAGTCTACGTAAAATTAATCAAATAGCACATTTTTTTCTACTCGATTGCACGAATATTTATGATGGCAATTGTGTGAGAGGGACACGCCAAGATAAAGTGAGTTTCTTTCGAGCCCGTTTTCATGCGGGTATTAAGTTATTCAATAAAGAATCATAATCCGTAAGTAATACGGTTTACTTTAGTTTGACAACATAACTCTAGTGAGCATTCCAGTTGTATTATTAGTTCCATGGTTTTATCTATGTTTATCTATCACAGACGTAGTTATACGTATACGTCTGTGAGCTTTATTTATCAAAACGAAACGTATTTCACGGGCATAGCTAGTAGCTGTTTAGCATTTTCGCTTTTAGTATCGCCAACGTCCATACCACGTTGAAAACACCGGTTCTCGTCCGATCACCGAAGTTAAGCAACGTCGGGCGCGGTCAGTACTTGGATGGGTGACCGCCTGGGAACACCGCGTGACGTTGGCTTTTTGTTTTTTTTGGTACCTATATTTGTTTTGGCATAAAACATATTATTTTACAATTTATTACTCTTATAATGAACGCCGCCATAACAAAAATACTTTGATGTGGAACACTTTTAATGCATTTATTAAAATACTGCTGCTGCTGCCCGCGTCTTCGTCTGCGTCCCCTCAAAAACTCATTATAATTCAGGATAAAAAGCCTAATGTTTCAGTCAACGACCTTGAGACATGAGTTTCTACTGGGTTACGGACGCGGTGCGTTACTGAAATTGAGTAAAAAAAACAAAATTTTTGGTTTTTTAAAAAACCAGTAACTTTTTTGAAGATATGAAACATCAATATAATCAAATTAAGTGTAACGAGTTAATTCCCTGAAAATCATTAAATAACCTTTGTTAAATAACTCAGTTTTTCTTCTGGCAGCTGTTTTTGATGGGCGTCTTTGGCATTTTTAACGAGAAATTTTGATTAAAATTTGTTTTGGGGACATGGATATTCTCAGAAATTTTCAAGAGTAACATACTTATATTTTTTTACTACGGTATATTAAACAGGTTTTACTAAAAAAGTTTTAAGTGGGGCTCGATGAGCTCAGCTCAGAGTTGTCAGCCTCACGTAATACTTCATCATCATCACAGCTCATATACGTCCCCACCGAGGGGTTCGAGCCTACCCTATGTTAGGGTGTTTAGGCCTTAGTCAACCACGCTGGCCCAGTGCGGATTGGTCGACTTCACATACATCATTGAATCTCTTCGCAGTTGTATGCAGGTTGCCTCACGATGTTTTCCTTCACCGTAGGAACGTCAGACAAATGTACATATGAAATTCGTAACGAAAAACACATTGGTACATGGCGGGTCTCGAACCCCGACCTCCCGATTGGAAGGCAAGTGCCGAGTCTTATATACTTATTTTATTTTAACTTATTTTAATTATAATAATAATTATAATGATAATTATACTAGGTTTAAGTTTTTTATAGTATTTTGTTTTATATATATGTAAAAAACTTAAATTTAAGGATATTTTTGAATAAATGGATTATAATAATAATTAAAATAAGTTCAGTGGCTTAGGCGTGAAAGCGTTTATTGGTGCGTTCCAGATAAGCATTTTTAGACATAAATATCAACATTTTCAGCATCTCTGCGTTTCATTAGCGGTGATGCTAGTTTTTCTTGCTGGTTGGCATGCGTTTCATATGGTTTCATTTAAGCAATTTTAACACGAAATGCATCAAATACCCATGCTAATAGATGGGTCCTCTGATACCACTTTTTGACAGCTTTCAAATTTGACATTTGGAATCTTTTTTTCATGAATCAAAGAGGATTCTCAGCGGATTTAAAAAAATAATTGAAAGATATTTAAAGTATTAGCCAATTCTAATTAATATTTTTAAAAATTTTAAGTTGCTGGACTAAGTAGGTGAGGTGTCAACATTCAGCACGAAAAATAAGCACCTTCCGTTTCATTTGTAACAATTAGCGCGGCTAAAAATGTTAACATTTCTTATAAGAAACGCAAAAAGAGGCTAACATCAGATGTAAGCCTCAGAAAGTAGCAGTGCTTTACCTGGAACGGAGGGTACTTATGTCATAGCCAGATCCTAAAATTGACCTCTTCATGATGTGGCTGTAGCGTATGTGTGCAAAGTGCATGGAATGCACTTACGCAATTATGACGTTTTTGGGACGGCCGGCAGCAGTCAGTCGCTCGCTAGCCGCGCCCTGTAAATGTGTGGCAATTAAAATTAGTCAAATGGGCCGGAATCTTTTATTTATTACTAACACATTACCTACCAATTTATATATACGATAATATTTATAGAGAACACAGTATAGTTAGTAAACTGGTGACCCTCGACTTGGAACATTCGAACTAAAGTGACCCTGAAACAGTGTACAGTGAAACAAACATTATTGTGTAATCAAGAGAAAGAACGAGCGACTCACAATGTTCAATTCCCCGACTCAGCCGCAGCCTACGCCGACCAGTGGCCCTGCTCCTGGTAAAAAAGAAGATCCGCCGGAATCCGCTGATGTGAGTCTGGCAACCATCAGTGTGTCATCGAAGCTCTCAGATTTTTGGGTGGACATGCCGCGTTTGTGGTTTGCCCAATTCGAGGCGGTGATGGCCCCACAAAAACAAGGTGAGGAGGCAAAATTTAATCTTGTCATATCAAAACTGGGTCGTGATGCGATACAACAAGTAAGCGATTTGCTTATGGCACCGCCCACAGCCAACAAATATTCGGTGCTCAAGGAGAGGTTACTTCAGGTATATGAAGAAAGCGCAGAGCGCCAATTTCAAAAATTAGTATCCGAGTTAGAATTAGGAGCGCAAAAGCCTACACAATTGCTTCGAAAGATGAAGGACTTGGGACGCACCACGCAAGTTTCCGATCAGACCCTAAAGAGTTTATGGTTGTCAAGAATGCCATCATCGGTAAGAGCCGTTATAGCAGTATGTCAAGACCAATCTCTCGACAACTTGGCAAAAATTGCAGATAAGGTGGTTGAAAATACGAGGTACCACGAAATCGGAGAGCTTTCGGACCCACCACCATCCACGTCATCTGGACCCCTGGCGGAGATAGTCGGGCAGATGAACAAGCTAATGTTGGAAGTGGCATCGTTGCGCAGTGAGATGTCAAACCACCGACGTAATCGAAGCAGGAGTCAAGACCGGTACAGAAGCAGGTCAGCTTCACGCAAAAGGAGGACGCCTTCAGCGCCTTCAGATCCCGATTGGCTATGCAGACTGCATTACAGATTCGGCAAAAAGGCGAGGAGCTGCGAACAACCCTGCGCCTGGAGTGATGATCAGGCGGAAAACTGACTTCGGTACGTTCGGAATCGGTGGACGGATGTGCGGAAGATCAGGTAATCAATAACCATCGATTGTTAATCAGAGACAGTTCAACAAAATTAACTTTTTTGATAGATACCGGAGCTAACATTTCGGTATTACCAAAAAAATATTTAAAAAGAATTGACTCGAAACTGCCCGATTATAAATTGTACGCCGCTAACGATACCGAAATCAAAACTTATGGACTGTGCAATCTAGAAATAACGTTTGGCTTAAGAAGATCATTTAAATGGCCTTTTATCGTTTGCGACGTAAAGCAACCTATAATCGGAGCAGATTTTTTAAGAAATTTTAAGTTAACTGTAGATTTATATAATAATCGATTAGTAGATACTGTAACTAACTTATATGTTTGCGGATCAAAAAGTTATAATTTTAATGGAACAATTAGATGTATTAATAGTAATCATCCGTATGCAGATTTAATTCATACGTATGACGATATTTTTAAGCCTCCCACGTTCAAGGACATTCCAGAACACTCCGTGTACCATCATATCGAGACGACGGGCCCCCCAGTCCACGCGCGCGCCCGTAGGTTAGCACCGCACAGGTACGATATTGTTAAAAAAGAATTTATAAGAATGCAAGAATTAGGGATATGCAGGCCTTCGAGCAGCGCGTGCAAGTCCGTTACACGTTGTGCCTAAAAAAGATGGAGACATTCGACCCTGTGGTGACTATAGAATGCTAAATTCTATAACAAAACCCTATCGTTATCCGATACCTAGAATACAAGATTTCACATTCGGTTTACACAATAAAAAAATCTTCTCAAAAATAGATATTTTTAGAGCCTATCATTTTATAAAAATTAGTCCGGAAGACGTAGAAAAAACAGCTATTATCACCCCTTTTGGCTTGTATGAATTTTCAAGGATGACGTTTGGCTTGCGAAATGCAGCGCAAACATTCCAAAGGTTTATTAATAATACGATTTTAGCAGGTATTGAAAATATAAATAATAGCAATGTAACTCAAAATAATTACGAAACGGAGCAGTCATTTTTATTCGGATACTTAGATGACGTCATCATAGGATCGGATAACGAACGGATTCACAGAGAACACCTACGGATGTTGTTTGATCGTTTTAAAAAATATAAAATATCGGTCAATTTAGGTAAATGCATTTTTGGACAGCCAAATATAGAATTTTTAGGATACGAGGTATCGGAAAAAGGTATATCTCCTTTACCCGATAAAGTTAGGGCTATAATAGAATACCCAATACCGGAATCGATCGAACAACTTCGTAGATTTCTCGGTATGATAAACTTTTATAGATGTCACATCCCTAATGCAGCGCGAGTGCAATCCGCTTTAGATAGGTATTTACATGGAGCAAGGAAAAAAGATAAGAGTAGGATAGAGTGGACAGATGAAGCAGTAATTGCATTTGAATGCTGTAAAAATAATTTAAAAAACGCTGTCACTTTAGCGCACCCGATTGCGGATGCACCCTTAGCCTTGATGACGGACGCCTCCGATTTTAGTATGAGCGCAGTATTACAACAAAAGGAAAATAACTCTTGGAGACCCCTTGGCTATTTTTCTAAAAGGCTTACGGAATCCCAAAAGAAGTACTGTACCTATGACAAGGAACTTTTGGCGATTTACTTAGGGATATCTTATTTTAGAGAATAATTTCACTATTTTTACAGACCATAAGCCACTCACTTATGCATTTACAAAAAAGTTAGGAAATAATAGTAAAGAATTACCTAGAAGAGCTCGTCAATTAATGTATATCAGTGAATTTACAACTGATATACAATACGTGCATGGCAACAACAACGTCGTAGCGGATGCCTTGTCGCGCGTAGAAACAATAGAATGCACGACCTCAATGCAATTTGAGGAAATTGCGCGTGCGCAGGCGACAGACGTTGAGTTAGCGAGTTTCGTGAGTGCAGGCGATAGGAATAGCATAAAATTGAAGAGTATTAATTTAAATAATTCGAACGATATAATTTACTGTGACGTATCGACGGATAATATTAGGCCCTATATTCCAAAAACATTTAGAAAATCTATATTTGAACACTTTCATGGATTAGCGCATCCTGGCGTAAGAGCCTCACGGCTTATGATTTGTAAAAGAGTATTTTGGCCAGGAATGAACAAGGATATAGGTCTTTGGGTAAAAACCTGTATCAAATGTCAGAAAAGTAAGATAGTACGTCATACGGTGTCTAAACTAGGTACTTTTGAGAATAGCGACCGTTTCGAACATTTACATGTAGATTTAATTGGACCCTTACCTGTAACCGAACAAGGCTATCGGTATTGCGTGACAATGATAGATCGGCGAACGCGATGGCCAGAAATATGTCCAGTCACAGATATGACAGCAGAGACAGTTGCTAGAGCTGTTTATGAAAGCTGGATATGTCGGTTTGGTTGCCCAATTAAAATTACATCAGATCAGGGTAGACAATTCGAAAGCGAATTATTTATTAATTTGACAAGATTGTTAGGTGTTCATAAGACCAGGACTACTCCATACCACCCTCAATGTAATGGAAAGATAGAGCGATGGCACCGATCCTTAAAAACCGCTTTGATGGCTAGGCTGAATAATAACGAAGCATGGTTAGTAGAATTACCTACGGTCATGTTAGGGTTAAGGCATAAGAATAAACAAGTATAGAAGCGAAACTCCCGGCCGTCGAGCGCTCAAGGCCACGTTATTCACCTACCGTTTGATTTCCGTTGAACGGAATCGCCAGTCAAGGCGCGCACCGCATCCCGCACGTACGTGACTCCTTCCCGCGCGCCGCTATCTACCTAGTCGCCGCGATGCCGACTTATTGTTGCGTTTATGGGTGCAAAAATAATGCCATAATAACCCCAAATTTAAAGTTTTACAATTTGCCCGAAGATAAAGAAAGGTAAGTACAAAGGTATATCTACTTGTTTTATTCAATCCTCTCTAAGCAACTGCGAAGATGACTTGGATATATTTCTTTTGAGCAAAGACGACGGCACAGAACCTTTTTTTGCAAACCATATGACATCGGAGATTTCGCCGCTTGCTGTTCCGACATGCGATTACAGGTCTGAGGGCCTATTACCGATCTCATGGTTTTGCAAATGATATCATATGATATCATAGTGCAAGACGAAAAATACGATTTCCGGTCAGATTTTTAATCATTTGTTTATTATTTAATGATGACATCATTGAAATTATGCCATAGTGATGATATCATTGGAGATCAGTAATACGAAATGCAGTATTTCATGACTTCTTTTTCTCAAATTTATACCATGTCATACGATGAAAGATCCATAATTGGCCCTCAGATTTGCCTACACAAAACGCACTTTCCTACGTTTGTGGGTATCTACTCAAAAAATGCTCGCTTAAACATGAATGCCCAGCTTTCAATAAATACAGAGATTACAAGGGAGAAAATACAGAAAATTCTCAACTATTTATTCATTTTAAAGCATTCAATCGGACAAAAATTTTCGGAAGTTTAACTGTTCCTCCGGCACATTTTGTAAACTATATTGAGAAACTCGAGAATATATTCGTAAATAGCTTCAAAAATTTTATTTTTACCGATGGTGCTGGTGCGATCTTGCTAGATACAATGAAAAAAATTGTGTTTCAGGTACCTTGTGAATATTTTCCTATTGATTACCTGATTAAGCTTTTTATAAGAATGCGTATTTACTACGCGCTGAAGTTTAATAACCGAAACTTCAAATCATCTACAAAAACGCCATCTTTTATAAATATCAGACATTTGTAAATATTTCTGTTGAATTGAAACCTTTTAAATAAAAATGATTGAATATTTTAAAATTATTTTTATTATACCTACCCTAGATACAGATACAGTTTTATTCGTAATATTCATTACATGTCAAAGCTAATACAATATAATGTATCGAGTTTCTAAAGCTGTCATTGTAGTGCAATTTTGAAACTCTGTAAGTATGGGATTTTTTTTTGTCAAGTCGGGAATAATTTGAATTATGAGAAACTTTGGTACTGCTATATAGGTATATTTTTATCGACCTTTGTTACTGTTCCATATAAAATTTAAATACAATCAATACTTGATTAAAATTATGAAACAACAGATTTTTTTTCAAGTGAAAATGTTGGTCTGATAGTAAAAAGTGAGCTTAGGCTCTTGGACTATAAACGTAGGTACGATACCTAAATTACAAACCATTTTTGTACATCGAAATTCGAAACATTTTAATGATTTTGTTCTCTAAGTTGTAGGGATTAAGCTCAATTAATCAAAAATAGGCAGGTTCTTATAACTACGGAATCAAAAAAACTAAAAATGTGGGTACTATTGCTAAAGATAGTCGCTCGCTCGCTACACTTGAAGTACAAAATCAATAAGACTCGGTGTATACTCAGTTTCTCATTTAATGTAAAATATGGAGGTACCTATATAAAAAATATTGTAGTGGTCACCATACGTCCATATGGTGACCCTAGCGGCGCCCGCAGACTACTGCGGGGCGTTACAGGAGGAAGGGCGCTGTAGGTATGCAAATAGCGGCATTTGGTGCACCCACAAAGGAGATTCGCTTCTATACTTGTTTATTCTTATGGTTAAGGGCAGCATGCCAAAGCGATGGCGATTTCGTAAGCGCAGCGGAAATGACATTAGGTCATTGCTTGCGGTTACCAGGAGAGTTTTGTCAGGAGAGTAACAATAAAATTGATGATCCGCAAGCATATATAGTCAGATTACGAGATAGTTTTAGCAACCTTAGACCTAAGACAAGAAATTTAGATAGTAAAAATATATTTGTAAATGCTGATTTAAGGACTTGCTCTCACGTATTTTTGAGAATAGACGCGGTACGGAAGCCATTAACGCCTCCATACAGCGGCCCATACAAAGTTATAGAGAGAAATTCGAAATTTTTCAAAATTTTAATTAATAATAAAACGTCAAATATTTCAATAGATAGACTTAAACCAGCATATATTTTAAACGAACCATTGTCAGAGGAAATAGATTGCAAGATAGTTGAGGAAAACGTGACAAAAACGCGTAGTGGTAGAATAGTAAGGAAACCCGTTAGATTTAAGGACTAAAATTAGATAAAATGTTGCTAAGTACGTGCTTAAATTTGTATCATTAGATAAGAAAAAATGCAAAAACAAATTAATTTTTTTTCTCTTTGCCTGTGAACTATTGTTTGTGATCATATTTTTTTGTTTTGTTGTTTTGGTTTATACAAGCATATAGAATTTAGATTTTATACCAACTTTAATAATTTTCATTGTTGAATATTTTTTTTCCTTAAAGAAGGGGGTGTGTGTAGCGTATGTGTGCAAAGTGCATGGAATGCACTTACGCAATTATGACGTTTTTGGGACGGCCGGCAGCAGTCAGTCGCTCGCTAGCCGCGCCCTGTAAATGTGTGGCAATTAAAATTAGTCAAATGGGCCGGAATCTTTTATTTATTACTAACACATTACCTACCAATTTATATATACGATAATATTTATAGAGAACACAGTATAGTTAGTAAATGGCCAACCATTTCATGAAATGGTTATATTTCATGAAATGGCCAATATTGTCTGGCCACATCATGATGGCCGGATCAATGAATAATCAAACGCTTAACGGACATATGGACAGCTACGTTTTGCTACTTCATGATGGCCAAAAATAATTACATTATTAATTCTTACTTCTTACTACTTGTTTCACGCTTATTTGGGATTTTTATTAAGCATTGGACATAAGAATAACTAATAATACTCGTATTATTAGTTATTCTTATGCCTTGGATATCATGAGCACTCATACCGATATGGCCAAACATGGATGAACATATTAAAACGATATGGTCAGTTTTAGTTGGCTATTTCATGCAACCAATTCACGAAATGGTCGGCCACATTATGAAATTTTACGACATGGCCACGACATATTAGATACTTACTTATTTAGGATGATGAGATGAAACCAATCATTAAATAAATATTTGTAAAAAGTTTTACTATGTTCATAATTTTTAACTATGCTACCGCCAACGTCCATACCACGTTGAAAACACCGGTTCTCGTCCGATCACCGAAGTTAAGCAACGTCGGGCGCGGTCAGTACTTGGATGGTTGACCGCCTGGGAACACCGCGTGACGTTGGCTTTTTGCTTTTCTTTTTATCACATCTATTCGAAAAGAGCTACTTGGTTTCTCGAAAACAGGGAGCAAAATAGCTTTTTTATAACTTAGGGACAAGAATTGATTTGAATTTTGATATAGTCAGAAAATTTTACCAGAAATACTTAGTTTTTTATATGAACACTAGCTTTTGCCCGCGGCTTCGCTCGCGTTAAATTCGGGGTAACACCGAAGATTTCAAAAAAAAATAAGGAAGGTATTTTTCGTTGGTAACAAAGAGTCTGTGTACCGATTTTTAGCTTCCTACCTTGAAAACTGCAAAAAGTCCCATATAAAATTTCACCCCTAAGGGGTTGGGGGCAGATTTCCAAAAAAAAATGAAGCACGATTTTTTTGTTAGTCACAAATAGTTCGCATACCAATTTTTAGCTTTCTACCTTGAAAATTGCGGAATGCTCCATACAAACTTCCACCCCCCATTTTAGGGAAGTGAAGGGGTTAGAAAAAGTCAAAAAGTAGCCTATGTCACTCTCCATCCGTTCAACTATCTCCACTTAAAAAATCACTTCAATCCGTCGCTCCGTTTTGCCGTGAAAGACGGACAAACAAACACACACACACACTTTCCCATTTATAATATTTATAATCTTCGTCAACATAGACGAAGAATCATCCTTGATGACAATGAAAACTCTAAGCTGTCGTTCTTAACCGGTGGTCCGCGGACCACTGGTCCCTGGACCACTGGTCCCTGGAAGCAGCCGGAGTGGTCAAATAATATTAAGGACTAGCTGTGCCCGCGACTGCGTCCGCGTGGTATAGTAACGGCTGGAGCAATCTTGATAAAAAGTAAGATATTATACCTAATTTAATTAGCTATATATTAGTGAAAGTCCCGTCAAAATCGGTCCAGCCGTTCCGGAGATTAGCGGGAACAAACACGACAGACAGACAGACAAAAATTTTTTTAATTGTGTTTTTGTTATTGGTACCCGATATACGATCATTCATACCCATTTAGTAAAAACTTGTTATTTTGACATTACAAACAGACACTTCAATTTTATTTATTTGTATAAATGATGAAACTTATCATTAATCAAAATATTTTCAAAAAGTTTTAATATGTTCATAATTTTTAACTATGTAATCGCCAACGTCCATACCACGTTGAAAACACCGGTTCTCGTCCGATCACCGAAGTTAAGCAACGTCGGGCTCGGTCAGTACTTGGATGGGTGACCGCCTGGGAACACCGCGTGATGTTGGCTTTTTTTAATCTCTTTTTATCGCATCTATTCGAAAAGAACTACTTGGTGAGCAAAATAGCTTTTTTATCACTCAGGGACAAAAACTAATTTGAATTTTTTGGTGGTCCATCGCTAGACAGATATTTATAAATGGTCCTTCGCCACTTTGTTTGTTAAAAACCACTGCTGGGCAGTGGTGGTTCTTAACAAACTAGTTAATTTAATTAGCTAGAGCAGAGTGACTGCTCTAGCTTATTAAATTAACTAGAGTTTTCATTGCCAATATTGCCATGTTGTGTTGGATTGAATTGCCACACAATCCTTGTAGATACTGTTGATTATTTAGCAATTTTGGGACATCGCTCAGCACCTTTCACTTAGCATACTTTTGAATGATCTGGGTAGGTAGTAGGTATTTATTTAAGGCTACCTTTTGCCTGACGGGTGTAACTGTGCAGGCAAACCTGTCAGGTACACCCTACCGTGTATGTAGCAAGGATACAAAACAAAAAAAAACTGTTTATGAATTTTTTATTAACTTACCAGCTGACTCGGAATACTTTGTATCGCCATGTTCTTTAATAAAATAACTGAAATGTTTGTTTAAATTATTGTAATTTTTATACTACACAAACCTTGTCCTAACAATAACGAATACATAAAACCAAGAATCATCCAATTTGGTGCAGTCGTTCGAAAGTTATGGGCGTACATACATTTCGAAGATCCATTTTTATTTATATAGATGTGTATTTGTGTGTGCAATAAAGTGTTTATAATTATTGCTATTTAAAAATATGCAATTAAGATTGAAAACAGGAAATACCTCGATCCGTAAATAAGGGAGCACGCGCGCGGTAACACCAATTTTATTGGTTTTGAAACACTTTTTATGTATTTCTACCTACTCGGCCAACATAGACCCATAGATAGATATTTATACCTTAATAAATAACTAACAAAAATTAGGACACAATTTTCGCTAGTTGAATTTAAAACTGGTCACCTATTTAAGATCTTATTGAGAAGTTAACAGCATGCGGGCGCATTGAGATGGGTCTCAGCCGATCGATCAACATCACTGTTAAGCTGATCTGCATATTAATTTGATGCGAACGCACTCATTAAATAGGAACGCTTACGGAACGCGATGTACAGTCAGACTCGTTATTATATTTGCATTACCTACTCTTAAAAATAACCATAATAAAAAATAACAAAACTTATACTTACTTTAATCCGTTAGCAGGACGGGGGATTTAGAAACATTACCTTTGCATAGTATTTACTTAAATAATGTAAGAAAATAACATCCTCTTCATGAATAATAAGAATAAAAACGGTCATAAGAATAAAAACAGCAAAATTTTCATATAACTAAATAGAAATAAAGGTTGTACAGTGCTTCAAATATTACTAATGATGTTATATTTATGCAAAGGTACTGCAAAGGTATTTATACTATGCAAAGGTAATGTAGAAACATTACCTTTGCATAGTATTTACATAAATAATGTAAGAAAATATTCCTTTTCATGAATAAGATGGTCATAAGAATAAAAGCAGCAAAATTTTCAAATAACTAAATAGAAATAAAGGTTGTACAGTGCTTTAAATATTACTAATGATGTTATATTTAAATTATACAACGAAAATGTTTCACTTCATCATAGCTAACTAGTGTATTTATTGCAAGATTTTTATTTAAGTTAAACCCAATGAAAATGATGATTACAAAATATTTCAAAGATAATGTGGTTACTCCACATTGCCGCTTGATAATTGTGAGGCGTTAAGAATATTGTATTTTCCTTCTGTTAGTTGGGTATCTTCAAATAATATTTCAAAAATATTTTATGTTTCTTCATAGCGTACAATTTCTCACTAACTCATTAACATAAGTGTACCAGAGGAGGCTAGTTGCCCGATCCGTGAGCCATGCGGGCAATTAAGTCCAATATATCCCCATAATCGCATGCAAATATTCTCATGAGTTAACCGAGCAATGTGAACATGTTTATTTATTTTGGTAAACTTAACAAGCAAAGAATAAGTATCTCTAATTAATTTGATCTGAAGATTTCTTTAATTTGATTCTAGAATTTCTAGATTACCTATTTTAGTTTTTAAATATGAGATGGATATTAATATTTTGTATGTAGGTAAGTATGTTATCCAATGCTTACTATGAAGATGTCGATATTAGAAGTAATAGAACGTTTAACGATACATTTTAGAACTAAGTACGGTCTAATATTTTTGTATTAGTCTTTTGTAACTTTGTTAAATATAATATCTAGCTTATTTATTTGTGTAAAAATTTTATAAATGTAAAGATCCGTTTGTTCAATGATCATTATTGCTTAAATTCCACATTGCTATAATTTGTATGTGAGGCGTTCATACTGAAATCCTTAATACTGACAAAAGAAATACAAAACAGAGACATTGCGATATCTACCTATTTCATGGTAATCTTTATCATTCTTTTTTACTCTTTCACATTGCCGCTTACGTCTCTCAATAGACGAGAAGGAATTCGACGTGCGCTTGGGTTTATAAGACCAATCCCACTAATAAACCACCACAGAATCGAAATTGAACCCAGCATTCGACCAATCATAACGCCTCATTAATATACCATCGAACGATTGAAAGCCAATCTACGCGCTTCAATTTTTCGATTGCAACAGTTTAATTTTGGTTCGGCTGTGATTTATATTGGAGCGTCGTCGGTGGCGCTTTGGACTCGGCACTTGCCTTCCAATCGGGAGGTCCGGGGTTCGAGACCGCGAGGCCATGTACTAATGTGTTATTCGTTTTTCGAATTTCATATGGACATTTGTCTGACGCTCCTACGGTGAAGGAAAACATCGTGAGGCTATCTGCATACATCTGCAAAGAAATTCAAAGGTGTATGTGAAGTCGACCAACCCGCACTGGGCCAGCGTGGTTAACTAAGGCCTAAACACCCTAACTTAGGGCGTTATCAGATCCTGACTTTGGTGACCTTGGGACCACCCTAGGAGTAAACTTGGTCGAATCCAAAAATAATTTTAAAAATCGGTCCACAATGGCGGCTTTATCGCGTAACATACCTACACAAAAAAAACATACGCATCGAATAGAGAATCTCCTCCTTTTTTGAAGTCGGTTAAAAATAAAGGTATATTTCCATAGCATTTGCTAGTTTGCTAGACACTATTTATCTCTAAGGTGCACCGGTATAATTAAAGCTATATTCTATACCTACTAATATTCTAAAGAGAGAAGATTGGTATTATTGTATGTAATGAATAAACTCAAAAACCACTGGACCGATTTAAAAAATCTTTTACTTATAAAATGCGACATTATCATTTATCACATAGGCTATAGAATTTGTTTTCCTATGGGAAAATATAGAATTCCCTCGGGAAAATCTATACTAATATTATAAAAAGAAAAGGTTCTTATTTTTTTTTGTAATAAACATCTATATATTACCTCAAAAACTACCGGACCGAATTAAAAAATACTTTCACTAAGAGAAAACTGCATTATGACTGAGTAACAAAGGGCATCTTTCTACGGAAAAAAATATAATTTCCATGGGAAAATTAAAATAATGCAAGTAAAGCTAGTAAAGCTAAGTAAAGCTGCGAGCGGCAAGCTAGGATTACTACGAAATTCAGAATAAGAACATGTTTTCAGTACTTGCGTGACGTGAGAGCACTGACAGCGTACCTAATGCATTTTTAAATCACTTGTTGACGAACTGTCACCATGACATTGACATAATACGTTTGTGCTATTATTAGGTACTGTCACCAGGACTTAGGGTACTGACTTTGTGTCAGTCATGAATAATAAGATTCTTAATATTGGTCATATTAACAATAAACATTATAATTCTTTTTTGTACGCGCAATAATATAATGTGAACCTAACAATGAGAAATTAACTTTCTCTCCCTACCCGGTAACATAAAATTTTCGACATAGAAAAATTTCTTAGAAAATCACGACCTCTTCTTCCTAAATACAATATAATTGCGTCACAAATCCGTAATCCTGTCATTACTGCTGCGCAGCACAATCAGTCTTTTTGAATAGATTCACGCCCATCAGTCAAGAAGACCCCAGCTGAAATTAAATATGCATAGAGAGGGTTAACGTTTGGTCAGATTCGCCACGCTCTCGGCATTAATATCTTGATCCATCAGCAGTTGACGGGTTAAGATGAATCAGTGCCAGTCATGGAAGGGTTAAATGGATGGCTATCAAACTTTAAGCTCAACAGCAACATGCTTCAAATATGTTGGAAACAGCAATAATTTATAAATATTGATCAAATTAATTTATCTTAATAAACAAATATATTCTAAATTAAAGGCTATGTAAAGTCTAAAAGTAAATTATTTCTGTATAGCTATTTTATTTATAACAAGTAAGAAAAGAGGCAACACGACAGTGTCGGACAAAATGGCGACTTGACTTCACGGAAATAACTGACTGACTTAACGACAATAAAATAATTATATCTTAATATTCAGGACACTAATATTTTAATACACTCGCCTTGACACTGGCAGTAATGGTTGTCCTCTACGATTCTACTCTACTCTACGACCAATTGCCACTAATTAAATAATAAGACGAAGAGAGAACACTATTATGCAAGTTCAACAGGAAGAAAAAGTAAGTATGCAGAGAAATTTATTTTTCATTCCTCATGCTCGGAAAGGAGCGTTTCCTTGATCTGAGTATTGGGAGGAAAACGCTAGTTCCCACCAGCGGGCGGGAAATTCTCATACTATTTACTTCCCTCCTTAGGGCGGAAAGTAAAATTTTAAAAATAGAACTGAATTAGGTTACGTACATACAATCTTTGGTACAATGATAATAAAAGTATTTGGCTGAATGGCCAGTAACAGGTAACGCGATGTTCCAAATTTAAAAATACCTGTGAAAAAGATAATTTTGGCGGGAGGGGAATCTGTTACGCTGTACCGAAATCTTGATTGTGTGATTTAGGTATTTAAGAAAAACAATGAATTCAAGCGATTCTGAAATTTCGGGTCCAGATTCAGTCACGAACGAAGCAAATACAATACTCGAAATTTTTTTGCCAAAAATTTCAAAGGAAAGATATTTAAATACATATTCCGACTTTATGAAGTGGCGAGATGTAAGGAATATAAAATCATTTTCTGAAAATGTATTTCTTATATACTTTAATGAACTATCTCATACAGTGCAGGCGTCTACGCTATGGAGCAGATATTCAATGCTTAAAAGTACACTAAGTGTAAAACACGATGTCGATATGTCATGTTAGGAGTATTTTTATTAATAAATTTTATTAGAAAAGCTATTTTTTATTTTCCTTGCATTCGAAATGAAAAGTAGAGTGCTACACACGGGTAAAAGGAATCAAACCCTACTCGGACTATAGCCGCCCTCGCTGCGCTCGGGCGTCTAACAACCTCGTAGGGATTGATTCCTTTCCACCCTTATAAAGCAATCTACTATTTCATTACTCATACTCTGAAAGTAGGTCTGAAGTTGCCTGAGGAGCGGGTTGAAAGGAATACTTTCCAGCCCTAAGGAGAATCGTTGTCAACTGACAGCTGTCAAACTATAAAAAGAAACTAGTTCTATTTTCTATTGAACCATGTTCCAACAGTCACTCAATTACAGCGCGGTGTAGAATTGAATTAACATAAAGTTAAGTATTAATTTTTAAATGGCTTTATTATAATTTACTTCCAATTACTTATTTCTTTAAAATAACATAGATTTAGGCAAAATATTTACTATTTTTCAATGATGAAAATAAAAATAATGACAATAGCTGGCCGGCCACAGAAATTTTTTTTGCGGGAAACTGGCAATCCAATCTTCATTTGTTTTTTCGAGCTGTAGAGTTCTGTTTAATTACTTCTGTATAGCAGAGATTTGTATTAACACAATGAGTTCATCTGATTCAGATATGGATTTAACGCCTGATTTCATAAGAGAAGAGGCTAAAGCAAAAGTTGTTGATTTATTAATACAAAGTTCACTGTATTTTTCTTTAAATAATTTATTTTTTTATTTTTACTTTACTTATATTCGTAATGAAAAGCACAGGTTAAAGACTTATTTAGTCCCTCGCGCTATCTATAGGCGCCCTCGCTACGCTCGCGCTCGGGCGCCAAACCCTGTTTTGGGGCTAAATAAGATACTTTCACACCAAGGGTAATAATGTACTATTAATTCCACTAGAAAGAATAATAATAAAACAATTAACACCTCATCTGTCTATACATGTTCAATTTGAACATGCATTACACCGTTAGTTTACAGAAACAATAATACTCATTCAAAAAATCGTGTAATTATCCTGGTATTACCAACATACAAACAAAAACACACTCCACCTCTACTTAACACCTCAGATAATATTGATACAACTTTAATCCGTTCCGACAAAGTTTGACCATTTAAAGACACTGTCATATTATCACAACGAAATCTAATATAAGTATAACTGTGATGACAATTTTCAAATCGAAAAGAGATAGAAAAATTCTAATAACATTGCTATGTTCCAATAACTACCTACAGTCTGATTTTTAATTCGACGGAATTCTGACATTTCAGAAGTGTTGCCAACATTGAAAAACTTTTCCTAAAAAGGGAGAGCATTTTAGCAAAATAAAAAAGGAACCTTTATGGAATTTAAGGTTTCAATTAGAAAAACTAAGACTTGAAAAATTACTGATAATTAAATGGTAATTACACTGTTTAATACCATATTGTTGAAGTTACAATAATTGCCAAGGAAATTATTTTTTTATTACCCTGGGATCCCTGTTCAATAATCCATAGGCTGCCAACCTTTTTTAGAAAAACTTCTTCGTTTGTAAAATTTTTGCTTCTTCTAAGAGCCAATATAACAAAATGTCAAATTTTAAATTAAAAAAACTATTTACGCCGCGTCATGCACCGCGGTCCGAGTTGCGCAAAGTGAAACAATTAATATTAGAGGGCATATTATATCACAGCTGAAAAATGGCAAGAATGCATAAACCATATTATTAAAGAAGAGGATAAAATGTGCCCTCTTAATGATCTGTTGGAGAGTGTGTGTGATTCTTTTATAATCCGAGTTGATGATGATGACGACAATGATGATATAATTGATGATAATTAATAAATATTTCTGTTTGTGAAATAAGTTGTTTTAACTGTTTTTCCATTTAGCACTTAAAAATTTACATTCTGGCTAGTGTGCATTGAGTGCACAAAACAAACTTATATGTGCACGGATATTTATATCTGATTTGTCTATGGATGACATCTGTCAGAATTCCGTCGAATTAAAAATCAGACTATATATGTAAGATAGCCAGTTCCTCAGTATTTGGGGTATTGCAGGTCTAACTCGCTTCCGCATTCGGCCTTATCGTCACTTACCATCAGGTGACATGACAGCCAAGAGCTTTCCCGTTGTGTGTAAAAAACATTTTTTTTACTACGACAAAGTACTACGCATTGGAACTGATCGAAAAGTTTGAGAGCGCCTGTCGTTTCTTGTGTAGCAATTTATTGGACGACGCGACGTCAGGCGCAAAAGAGTAAGGTTACCATTAATTACGGAGATAGGCATACGCTCGATTTGGGGGGGTTATTTTTATTCCTATTCATTTGTTCAGTTTTATTTAATGCCAAAGAAGTATTGTTATTTTACGATTCTATATAAGGCATTCTGAAAATAAATATTGATAGGATTGTGAGTTTAAGCAATTAAATAGGTAACTAACCTAATTATAAACCTTTATGGTGTGACGATGCAGACGATGCATTAGTTTGGATTTTCTGAAAAATGAAAAGGCTTGATAAAGTGATTAATGTCTTACTTAGTCGATACGAGAATTTTTATGATGCTCCTTGAGGTCCCAGCCCCCCTAGCATGACCACCGAAATACGATTATGATAAAACGATAATAATATAGGTATCTAGTCATGTTGTCACAGACATGAAGTGACAGCGTTCTTCTTAGAATTGACCTAAGCTATGACACAGATAATATAATACTACAGTGCTAAGACAAGGTTTGTGAAATTGGCCATTACTCATTTTTAAATAGTAATTTTATCACGACTCACATCACAACTCACATTCATTTATTTATTTTTTTTCCAATTTTAACAATGCATCTTATTTATCATCCGGGCATCGCGGGCAGAGCTAATGAAAAGTGTAAACTTCAACGGAACACTAATTTCAAACAAACTATTGCCAACGTCCATACCACGTTGAAAACACCGGTTCTCGTCCGATCACCGAAGTTAAGCAACGTCGGGCGCGGTCAGTACTTGGATGGGTGACCGCCTGGGAACACCGCGTGACGTTGGCTTTTTTGGTTTATTCTTTTTTTATTGACTAACTATTTATTCTTTTCCTTTGTAAATTGTAATTCTGCTTATATTTTTCTTTTTTCATTGACTACTCGTAACAATTTGCTTTTTTCTTTTTTTCATTTACTAACTACCAATTTGCTTTTTTCTTTTAAGAATTGTACTAATTCTTCTTTTATTTGAACCAAATTACTTATTATTAATTACAACCCCCACAAGAACAGTGCACGTTGCCACAGTTTAACAATCATATGATTGTTAAACTGTGACGTTGCCAACTTGTGTTGTGACATAAGATGTAATGTCGCGCGCGGTGCCCAGTAATTTCACTGCTATACCTTACCCAAAGATAATATTATACTACAGTACCTTACCCTTCAAATCGGAACACAGCAATGCAAGCACTGCTGCTTTGCGGCAGAAGTAGACAAGACGGAGGTACCCAAGCAGCAAGCAGGCGACCCTGGTAAAGAGTCTCCCTCCGGTATATATGGCATATTTTCTCAACTTTTGCGACCTAGGTTAAGTAAGTGAGTACTAGGAACTGTCGTTTGTCGACATAGGATATGTAGTAGTAGTAGGAAGTTTGTACGGAACTCTTGAGCACGATTAACACTCGCACTTGGCCTATTTTTAGAAAACTGTGTTATATTTTCTAACTTACGACAGGCTCCCCTGACCTCTGTATCAGTGTCACGACTTCTACTACGACTCGCAATACTTGTTTACGTATATAACTACATAAACATAAATATAATGAAACTCAATTATTGAGAATATTTAAATTATATTTCGTACTTATGACAGTAACAGAAAGACAATAAAACAAAAGAACATCGAATATACTAAGAAAACTTTGTTTGAAACCAAAGAGTTTCTAACATATTCCCCAAGAGAAAAAATAATAATTTCTAGTAACTTAACTAACACTGTTTTTTTTTAAGTTTAAAAGAAGAAAAGCAATACATGAATAAATAGAATTATAATGTGTGTCTAAGCATCATAGAATGGAAATAAACTTATTTTTGTTACAGATCTGATTAACGGAATCAAATTTACATTTCTCACAAAAACATCCGGCTCGAAGGACCAAAATGTTTACGTATATAACTACATAAACATAAATATAATGAAACTCAATTATTGAGAATATTTAAATTAGATTTCGTACTTATGACAGTAACAGAAAGACAATAAAACAAAAGAACATCGAATATACTAAGAAAACTTTGTTTGAAACCAAAGAGTTTCTAACAATACTTACTACTAATTACCTATGTACCTACCTATATTTACACTAGCTTTTGTCCGCGAAATCGTACGCGTGTAGTTTGTAAGTACGATTACGAAACACCAAAAGAGAGTGGGTATTGCAAATCACTTCAGGTACCATTGGCGTAGGTAGGGGAGCGGTGGGGCTTGGGGTCCGGACACCCCCCATTGAAAATGATATAATGAACTTTTCCTTTCAACTATAGATAAAACTAGGCAAATTGAAGTTTTAATCTGGACCGCTCCTCCACCCATCGAAAAGTTATACCGACGCCTATGCCAGGTAGGTACACTAGAAAAACGGATGGTCTAGCTAAATTAAAAAACAAAAAAAAACAATTCAAAACAAATAAAACTTAAACAAAATGGAAGGCAGTTTACTTATTTAAAGTAATAAGTTATATGCGCAACGAACCCATACAAAATACTTACTTTACCACGTTATTTCGTGTTCAAAAAATGAACAAATCTTTTTCTTTCAAAATTACACACAAACCTAAAGGAATAGTAATAATTATTACGTGAGATAAGTACTCAAAACAAAACTTAGGCTCGTATAAATAGTCGTATCTCAAGTACGAGGTCGATCTTGAGCTGTTGTTTTTGACAGATGTGCCATACATTAAACGTCAAAACTGTTACTCAAGATCGAGCTCAGACTTGAGATGCGACTATTATTACGAGCCTAAGTAATAGCAAAAGCGAGCGAGCCTAAGTATTAGCTTGTCTGCTAAGTAATAGCAGACAAGCTAGCAATGCCCACATATAGGCTCCATAAAATAAGCAACTCTTTTGCAGGTCACTGTATACGAATGTACAACACGCTGCCATGTAACATGCATGACTTGTCAGTAAATAAATTTAAAATTTTAATTAAAGCTCAGTTAAGCAAAAAGGCTTATTACAGTGTTAAAGATTTTTTGAATGATAAGGCAGCGTGGCGGTAAAAGAAATGAATTGCTCGTTCTCTGAATAGTTTTGTAATATTCACAATTTGTAAGACATTTGGCGATTTTAAAAGAGTTTTGGCACATGAGTTTCTTGCCCGATTCTTCTCATGTTAGCCCCTACATTCGGAATCGGGTCGCTCTTGGCGATTACATGCGCGGCAACAACTCCGCGGATGTACTTGCCACTAGCGCACGGGTTAGCTTGATTTTAGTCGAATATTTTTTATGTTTTAATAATTTTGTAAAATGTGTAAAATTGACGATTTTAAGAGCCCGCAAGGGCCTATGAAATAAAGTACTTTTGATTTTGATTTTGATTTTGATTTTAATTACTGAGGAAAATTAAAATTTATTTATTAAAAAAACAAAAGTAGTAAGTAATAGTTACAAAACAAAATGTTATTACGGTTAATAATTGTATGTACCGTCACAGATAATAATATAATAAAATATATATATTTGAACTTATTATTATGATGATTAATAAATAATATTACATTGATAAATAGAAATACAATAATAAAATAATATAATAAATAAATACAATAATAATGTAAAATATGCCACAAAATTATCGATTTTAATGAAACATTCCATTTTTTTTACTGATCATATTATAATTTATTGTATAATGAGATAAGAATTTTGTTAAAATAAAAAGGCTTGTTGTCATGGTATTGACATAGTAAGGAATGCTTTATTTTAAATTAAAAACAACTATAGAGATTACAAAAGTAGACATCTATCAAAAACTGAACTAACCAGTATTTCAACATGCCCCCTTAATCTATATAGTTGGACAAAATAAAGCTAACGTAAAAATAAAAATGCAACAAAATAAATTATATCGGTGTCAACCCTATGTTGGCAACCCTAACATTGTTACACATTTCTTATGTGGGATACGTCTTAAAGGTTTTGTTAACAGATCAGCTACCAACTCATTAGTAGATACAAACAGTAATTTAATAACATTGTCAGCAACTTTTTCGCGTATAAAATGATATTTTGTATCTATGTGTTTCGTTCGGCCGTGGTGGATAGGATTTGTAGCGATTTTTTGTGCACTTTGACTGTCACCGTACAATGAGACAATATCTATTATTCCACTTACCTCGTAAAGGAAACGTCTTAAAAATACGGCTTCCTTGGCAGCAGAACACAGTGCCATATACTCCGCCTCGGTCGATGAAAGCGCTACCGTTGGCTGCTTTTTAGATTCCCAAGATACTGGCCCTCCTGCTAATTGAAAAACAAAACCAGTATAGGAACGGCGGTCAATACTATCGTTTGCCCAATCAGCGTCAACAAAACCATTCAAATATCGCCCAGTTTTCTTGTACGTTATATTGTAATCCAACGTACCTTTCAGGTATCGCAATACGCGCTTCGCAGCTTCCCAATTTCCAATAGTAGGATCAGCATTAAATGAGCTCAGATAGCTTAATGTATACGCAATGTCGGGTCTGCTATTCATTGCCACGTAAAACAGAGAACCAATTAAACTCATATATAAGCGACTATCATGAAATCGCTCAATCTTCGTCTCTTGTTTGTCCAATGCAAGTGGTGTATTAGCACTTTTGCAATCTTGCATGTTAAACTTTTTCAACATCGTGTTTATAAATGTTTTCTGATTAACCGTAATTTCATTATTAGTTTTACGTATATTCAGACCTAGGTAATAACTTAATTTTCCTAGATTTTTCAAAGAAAAATATTTGCTTAAGTCATTTTTGACAACTTCAAAATGTCCTTGGTCTTTATAAAATATAAGAATGTCATCGACATAGACAGCCAAAATGACATAGTTACTACCAAACTTTTTTATGTAAACACACGGTTCTGAAGGTGTTCGCGAAAATCCAATTAAAGACAAAGTACTATTTAACTTTGTGTTCCATGCTCTCGGTGCCTGCTTCAGGCCGTATAATGACCTTTTTAAGAGACACACTTTACTTTCATCTCCGCTGCAAACAAACCCTTGTGGTTGTTCCATGTACACCTCCTCTTCTAAATCTCCATATAAGAAAGCGGTATCCACATCTAAATGATGTACATGAAGATCCAGCTCTGCAGCTAACGCCAACAAAGTACGTAATGAAGAATGGCGTACGACCGGCGAAAAGGTTTCATGGTAATCAACTCCGGCTTCTTGAGTATATCCTTTCGCAACTAAGCGTGCCTTATATTTCTTCACATTACCTTGTGCGTCCTTCTTCAACTTATATACCCATTTACAATGTATGACCTTCTTGTCAGGTCTATCAACCAACGTCCAAGTTTTCATGTTCTGTAAAGATTTACATTCTTCTTCCATTGCTGAAAGCCAGCTGCGTTTGTCATCAGCATTTATAGCTTCAGCGAAAGTTGTAGGCTCTTCACAAACATCTTCAACCGAAGTAGCAATCCAGGACGTAAAATCCATACCAAAGTATTTTGGTTTATTTCGTACTCTCTCTGGATATCTTCTTTCAGGAATATCCTCACACTCAACAGCTGTGTTTTCAGTAACAACATCTTCAGCATCAGGCGAATTCATAGGCACTACAGAAGTTTCAGCAACATCAATACAGGGCTGAAAATGCTGTATTTCTTCATGGTGAGCTACTGTTTCAATAGCAGACGGTAAGCTCTCATCACCTTGATGTTGTTCTCCCAAGTCTTCAGTCGTCATGTCTCGTCTATAATTACATGATGCAAGAGGTATTATGTCATTACTACTGACCTTTACTGTTTCGACTGCTTTTGAAGGTCTTAAAGTACTAAAGTTATTTTCAAAAAAGCTTACATCTCTACCTTTAACCAAACGCCTTGCGTTATGTACGTTACGGAAGAAATAACTATTTGGATCGTCTGTATATCCTACAAAAATGTGCTCTGTGGCTTTCACATCAAGCTTATCTCTCAGGCAGGATGGCACATGTACTAGTGCTCTGCACCCAAATATACGCACATGGGACAGATCAGGTTTCTTATTAAACCATCTTTCAAACGGCGTTACCCCGTCCAATGCACAATGAGGAGATCGATTTTTTAAGTATACGGCACACTTTACAGCATCTTCCCAATAAACTTTAGGTAGAGAACTTTCTGAAAGCATAGAACGAACTTTCTCCATTACAGAACGACCAGTGCGCTCCGCAACACCGTTTTGTTGTGGATTATATGGAACACACGTTTGATGTAAAATGCCTTTAGATACGAAAATGTCTGATAACTCTTTATTAACGAATTCAGTGCCATTGTCGGTTCTAAAGATTTTTATTTTCTTGTTCGTCTGTCTTTCAATAAAATTCATAAAATCGCAAATTTTACTTTTAACCTTACTCTTTGCATCTATGAAATAAGTAAAACACATTCTTGTAAAATCATCTATCAAATAAAGAACGTATTTGTTTCCATTAAAAGATGAAACTGACATTGGACCAGCAATATCAGAATGAATTAACTCCAACGGTGCTGTCACCTTTTTATACAATATTGATTTAAAAGGCTTTTTAGCTTGCTTGCCTTCGACACAGGCTATGCATGGATCCGTGTCAACTTTATCAAAAACTACACCTACTGTATAATCTTTTAACTTTTGCATACCTATACGACATAGATGTCCCATCCTTTTATGCCAAAGTTGGTACTGCGACAAGTCAAGGTGCACATTATGAGCTGATATTTCACCCTGTAGATCAACTACCGTACCGTCTAATGCGTACAATTCACCACACTCCGAAGCATGTAACACAGGAGTTCCTGTACAAGAAAAGTCACTATTATTATAAAAATTACAACCCTGTTTATCAAAAACAACTATAAGATTCTTATTAACAGCTTTCCTAACAGATATTAAATTCGCTCTTAAATCTGGTACATAAATGACATCTTTGATACATCGGATATCTTGATTACACAATTGAACGTCACCAATAAGTTTGCTACTAGCTATTTCACCATTAGCAAAAGTCACCTTACCAGATTCAAATGGCTGAGCATTACCAAGCCAATCCAACCTCGAAGTCATATGTGTTGTCGCTCCCGAGTCCACTATCCATCTTTTGTTAAAAGTGTTGGTCGAACTTACGTTCAATGCACTCAATAGAGTAGTGTCACGACTGGATGTGCTTTGAGCTTTCTTGTCCTTGATATGTGGACAATCCGGGCGTTTATGCCCTGGCTCTTTACAATTATAACAGACAACATTCTTCTTCCTTTTTGAAGTCGACGACTTTTTCTGTCTGAAATTACTACGTAAGGCTGTTTCAGAACCAGTAGAGCTCTTAGCAAATTCGTTTAATAACTTGCTCTTAACGATCTCTGAGGTAATCTCAATATTGGAATTTTCCAAGGCCATTACAAGAGGATCATACCTAGATGTCAGGCCTCCTAATAGAATTGCTGCTATCGAAGCATCATCTATGACCTTACCAATATCAAGCAGATCTTGAGCTGTACATAGTATTGCATTTATATAGCTTTCGATATTCTCAAAATCATCTAGCGAGTATCTATACAAACGACGCTCTAGGGCTAACCTCCGTCCCATACCTTTATCCTCATATGCCGCTGCTAAGGCATCCCAAGCTTCTTTAGCACTCGAAGCCCTTCTAACATGAGTGATAGCGGGGCCATCAAGAGTAAGACAGATTGTCGATAAAGCTAGTCGGTCACGTTTAATTTTGACGCTAAGTGGAGCTTCGTCATTAGTATATCCATCTATGCATTCCAACAGGTCCTCGTGCATTAGATGCATTCGCATTTTAAATTTCCATGTCGAGTAACCTTCTCGACCACACAACGGGCTTATTCCGTTCACACTCAGACATCTCTTAAAAATGTTACCTGAATCTCCTTGTCCAGTAGCCATTGTAATCGATACGAATCGTTTCTTTATTCTTCAAGTTACAAATTATAGGCAGACAAAATTCACCAACTCTAAATATTGAAATCCGAACTTCTGAATTTGTTATCAATATTTATTGTAACACTTTTTAATATGCTTTAAACTGAGTTTTAAAAAGCGATTCCTTATATTTTCGTGCTGATAACGTGTTAAAATAAAAAGGCTTGTTGTCATGGTATTGACATAGTAAGGAATGCTTTATTTTAAATTAAAAACAACTATAGAGATTACAAAAGTAGACATCTATCAAAAACTGAACTAACCAGTATTTCAACAAATTTCCTCTCTCCCACTTTAAATATGCCGTGCCGTGCCCGACAGGGTCCATAATTGATCTGTAATAATAATTATGTAAGTACCACCTGTATCGAAACATTATGGAGAGCAATAAATGATGATGATGATGATGATGATAATACTACAGTAGTATCGTCACAGTATAAATGTGGTATCGTGATGTTATAAAATGAGAAAACGTCAAGCGAATATCAATTTCACTTACACGAATGTCAACGTCCATACCACGTTGAAAACACCGGTTCTCGTCCGATCACCGAAGTTAAGCAACGTCGGGCGCGGTCAGTACTTGGATGGGTGACCGCCTGGGAACACCGCGTGATGTTGGCTTTTTGTTATTTTTCTTTTGTAAATTCAAATTCTGCTTCTATTTTTCTTTTTTATTTACTATTTGCTTTTTCTTTTGTGAATATTTGAACAAAAAAAAAGAAAAGAATAATCGTTTTTTACTTTTTTTTATACAAAACTTTTTTTATTACAATGAAATTAGCAAACAAGCAGATTGCTCACCTAATGGTAATTAATGGCAAGTGGGCGTAGTTCCTGAAAAATTACAGTGTACGGACGACAGCACATCAAGGTAAATACTGTAGAAAGAAGAAAGAAAGAAAGAAATATTTATTTGGCCACACAAAGTGAAAAGAATGGTAAACAAAAAAAATTGCAGGTACTTAAGCCAAAAAGGTCCCTACCTCAGCTAATGTTTTTGCGACTCCGACATAAAAACGCTGATTTTCAGGCAGGGCCCTTCGCCGCAACCCTAGAAGCAATAATCAATCTGACCATCGATTTTTGTTAACGATATACCCAGAATATAGGTCACTAGACAAATACGACAGTGTTTTTATTTTTTTGATATCTTAAAAAGTGACCGAGTTATAAGTGTTCAAAGTTGGTACGCCGTCCGGATTTATACAGCGAGTCGCGGAACGTTGATGACGTCACAAATCGACAGCGGGGAGAGGCACGCGCGGACTGACGTACTTCGTTAGCTCTGTGCTACTGTACTGGTGCGCGCGATTTTACGTGGCTCTAATGTGTGAATCAACATTATGGTATATAATGAATACTATGTAGTACTTATGTGTACAAATTCAACTATTAAAACGCCTACAAAAATATTTTTTGAAGTGCCATTGAATGCCAAAAGGCGTAAAAAGTGGATGAACGTTATGAAACGGGCCCTAAGACCGTTGGATTTTGTTGTGATGACCATTTCGATGTAAGTAAAATAATAATAATAATTTTTATTTATATCTTCACAATGGCTTACGTACTATATCTTATTCTCTAACAACTATATTTTCTTTAAATGACAAGCCTGTGTGACAAAATTCCGGCACTCCGGGATTAAATCAAACTAAATAAACATATTAAATACTTAGATAATAAACATAATAAAAACATTTTCATAATAATACATATTACATTATTATTTTTTATTTTAATTATAATATGTAATTAGATATTCTAAGCTTCGGGGTACCTATTACCTACTAGAAAATAACCTATAACTTAGTTGTATTACGAGGTTTTTTGGTGTAATGTCTTCTTTTTGACACTTTTTAAACCACATAGGTACTCGTATGTATGATTAAATATGTTGACTTTTGTTGACGGTAAAATGAAGGTACCTACCTTCATTTTACCGTCAACAAAAGTTTCGCCCGCTTGGTGTTTGGTTTCTTTATCGCGCCACAGCAGCGCCTTCTGGCGACGCGATGAATAGTAGCTGAGCTGCTGAGTGTTTTACGTGAGTCCTGATGGAACTATAATTTTTTGCTGGATGAAATCTCTTTTTCTGTAGGTACCTCTGACAACGTGTATATGCAAAATTTCAAGATGATCGGTTGAGCATTTCAGGTGTGAAAAAGTAACAAAAATAAATCAACAAACAAATTCACTTTCGCATTTATAGTATTATATGGGATTAGGTAGGATACGATTCATGTTACCTAAACATGTACACCTACCTATAGACACTCACCCGTTAGTAGGCACCTACTAACTTTTGAATGAGTATCTTAGACCCGCGGGTATTTGATTTGCTTGTTGGTTCTATATAGGTACGTCTATAGTATTTACCATTTCCCAGCTGTTTTTTTTTACCAGGCTGGGAACGCTTTTTAGGGTTCCGTAGCCAAATGGCAAAAAACGGAACCCTTATAGATTCGTCATGTCTGCCTGTCTGTCCGTCCGTATGTCACAGCCACTTTCTCCGAAACTATAAGAACTACACTGTTGAAACTTGGTAAGTAGATGTATTCTGTGAACCGCATTAAGATTTTCACACAAAAATAGAGAAAAGCAATAAATTTTGGGGTTCCCCATACATAGAACTGAAACACAAAATTTTTTTTCATCAAACCCATACGTGTGGGGTATTTATGGATAGGTGTTCAAAAATCATATTAGGGTTACTAATATCATTTTTTTCTAAACTGAATAGTTTGCGCGAGAGACACATCCAAAGTGGTAAAATGTGCGTCCCCCCCCTCCCCTGTAACTTCTAAAATAAGAGAATGATAAAACTAAAAAAAATATATGATGTACATTACCATGCAATATTCCACCGAAAATTGGTTTGAACGAGATCTAGTAAGTAGTTTTTTAATACGTCATAAATCCTACGGAACCCTTCATGGGCGAGTCCGACTCGCGCTTGGCCGGTTTTAATAACTCTCCCGCCGTTGGGTGCACGACGAGATCTCCTTCTCCACCCAAAAGGACTCATCCTAGAGTAAGGCCTACCCGGGTAAAAACCCCTTGAATGTACTCTCTGTCTCCGGAGGTCCAGCGGTAGGTAAACGGTGACCGATGGTCCATAGCGGTGATTGCGCCGTGGACACCGTTTGCCTACCTACCTAATCCTAAATAGGTGACACCTACGTATCTATTCTGTTGATTAGCTTTTATTGTAACTTCATAAACTTGTTAACTTTCAAACCATTGGCCATTTTTTGCCGAAAGCATCGGTTAATATTTGGCCTTGACATTTTTTATATGAAAGTTGCTAAGCGCAACCTAGGCAATACCACAGAACACAACTGGCAATCTGGTGCCTCCCCTTGGCGTAACCTGGCGGCTCGTCCGCCAGGATCGTCCCCGGAGAAGTGACCTTCCCAATCCAGAGTTATTTTACCATATGGGGCGTAAATATTCCGGCGGAGACTTTAAATTAGTGAATTAGCCACCGGCGAATCGGAGACCGGCATACTTGTGTCAGTATCGATAATCGCATTATTCCACCTCAAAAAAAAGGCAATACCACAGAAAATACACTTGATTGTAGGTATGTACACAAAACTGTTTGACTTCATGAGTCGTAGAACATACATTTGTAGGAGCTACAAAAAAAATATTTAACTATGCATGTAACTATTATTTCAGATTGAAAATGACATGGAAAATTAGGTGAAATATAAATTGGTTGGAGGAAGACTAGTACTAAAAAAAAGATGCTTGCCCTCTTAAGTTTCTTTGTCAGCAAAAGACAGTTAAAAAAATTAACGATATGTAGTGCAAAAACAAGATACCTACTCCATGAAGATATACCGAATCCGATCACTTCCGAACATATTGAGGAAATATTTTGTTTCAGTTTGAGTCCTCGCATTTCCGCTGCTATATAATCACTATTTTCGGAAAAATATTGAGCCACCATAAAACTGTCTACTTTTGGTAAATTATCTGATTGACCTTGTTGAAATCCTTTCTCCATTATTGTAATTAAATGGCTAATAAGCAATAAAAGTCAAGTTACACGGAGCGCAGTAGGTATGTACGACACAAAACGCAGAGCAACTGCGGCGACTAGCGAGCGAGCGGCTGCCGGCTGTCGATATGTGACGTCACCTACTTAGAGCGCGCGTACTTGAAAATTTAAATAGCGACCGTAACTTTCGGCGTTAATAACTTTGGAAATACTGCATCGATTTTAATGAAACAAAAACTATTGACATGTACATAACCATAGCTCTTATTTAATGTGTGTTTTATTGTAATTTTCAAACCTGTCGGTCACATCAATTATGCATAATGAACATAGTACCTACATATTGCCTCCAAGACCGCGACGCACGAGACAACCTTAAAAATATTTCAGTAGCGTAACTAGACACAATTAAAAAAAACATGGTAGATAGGTACATTGTGGGTACAATACATTAGGAATTAAATGGTAGGATAAATGGTACAAAAAAAATAATTATTTTAAAACATCAAAGTATGAAACAGTCTGTCTGTAGAGCAAACACTGCTTACTGTAGCATCTTATGTCGTTGTAATAAGTACTATGTTATTTTATTAAGAACTTGTAACAATCACAGTACCTACCCAGTGATTTATCTGCCTGTGTTACCCTTCAAACCGGCACACAGCAATGCAAGCACCGCCGCCTTTGCGGCAGAAATTGGTAAGGAAGAGGTCTCGACTGCTCAGGCAGTAGCCCTTTGGTGATAATATTTCTCCGACAAACAAAACGAGGCTTTAAAAAAAGTACCTACACAACATGTACAGTGAGTTCCTTATCAAGCTATACTGTATGATCTTTGGACCGTTCTTATGTCGCTCGTAATAGTGGCGGTTTTCGTAGTGTAAATGTATAGCTTGAATGGGAGCTTACTGTAGCTATACAAGTTCTTCATTATATATTTACGGTTGTCAGATTTTTTTGGTGCACATAATTAGGTATGCTAAAATTATCAGAAAAACCGAATAAGTTACCTTCTGAGTTTGACCGCAGATGCTTAAATTTTGAGAAAACTTCTAAATTATACTTACAAGTTCTTCACTACATATTTAAGGTTGTCAGATTTTTTGTTGCACATAATTATGCCAAAATAATCAGAAATACTTACCAAATACTTAAGTTGCCTTCTGACCGCAGAGGTTTTAATTTAGAGAAAGAAAGAAAGAAAAACATTTATTGACCACAAACACAATAAAATACACGAAAAAACAGATACACGTAATGACCAATTAGGACCCGACCTCAGCATAAGCTGCATCAGACATGTCTGATGCAGCGCTGGTATTCTGGCCGGGCCTAAGTGGGGTGTAAGATTATAAACAATAAAAACAGAATTAGGGAAAAACATAGGTACACAAAACACACAAAGAAATAAAGAAATACATAAGATCGAAACATACAACATACAAATATATACAAAACAAAACAATACAAATTAATGGTGCCATTAAATTCTTGAGCATTCCATCCAAACATCGGATCGGAACCTCGCTACGTAGTACTATTATCTATTTCAAAACTTCTATATTTCAAACATAGTTAATTTCTGTCACTAGGTAGGTATTTACATCAATCTTCTATATAATAGGTTGGGGAAAAAGTTTCTTCGCATTTTTTAAGAAAATTCAAAACATTTTTTAATATAGTTTATTTACATTTAACTAAAGTATGTAGGTACCATTTTGTTCGATAACTTTTTGCCATCTTGTAGGTAGGGACATGATCCCATTGCTATAGAAATTTTGGGACTTCTGGTCAAAATACCGCGACAAGTGGTTTTGGCAGTCCTCTCGTGATGTTAACCTGACACTGCCTAAAGAATTCTGAAGAGACCGAAACAGGTGGAAATCTGAAGGTGCAAGGTCAGGACTATACGGCGGATGCATTAACACCTCCCAGCCAAACTCTCTTAATTTTTGCTGAGTGGCTAAAGATGTGTGAGGTCTAGCGTTATCATGATGAAAAACCACACCCCTTCTGTTGATTAATTCCGGCCGCTTTCTCTCAACTTCTTGCTTTAATCTCATCAGTTGTTCGCAGTAGAGTTCAGAATCGATGGTCCTGCCTGGTGGTAACAGCTCATAATGAATAATGCCCTTCCAATCCCACCACACACACAGCATCACCTTGTTGCGAGTTAACCCGGGTTTCGCCACAGTCTGTGAAGCCTGACCGGCCTTTGACCATGACCTTTTTCGCACGTTCTTGTCGTACGTGATCCACTTTTCATCACCAGTTATCAGCTTCTTCAAAAATGGTTCGGTTTCATTACGTCGTAATAAAGAATCACAAATGAGTACACGGTTCATTAGGTTTCTTTCAGTGAGCTCGTGAGGTACCCAAATGTCGAGCTTTTTTGTGTACCCAGTTTTTTTCAAATGCGCCAAAACTGTTTTGTGGTCAATTCCCAGTTCTTCAGCTACGTCGTAACTACTGACATGCCGATCTTGCTCCACTTTTTCAAAAATGGCATCCATTTTATCTGTAATAGGGCGACCAGAGCGACGTGCATCTTTGACATCAAAATTTCCGGATTGAAAACGCTTAAACCAAATTTGTGCTACTCTCACAGACACTGCACTAGGTCCATAAACATCGCAATTTTTTTTCGCGGCTTGCGTTGCATTTTTACCTTTTTTGTAGTAAAATTTTAAAATGTATCGAATTTCTTCATTAGATTCACTCATCTTGGCGGTACGAAAAACAAATGAAAATCACACATTTTCCTAATTTGAATTTGGAATTATGTTCTTTAAAATTTAAACTTTCAATGATACCAAAACCAGCCAGATACAAATAGTATAGCCAAAGAGATTTTATTACAAGTTTATACATACTATAATGCGAAAAGACTTTTTCCCCAACCTAATATATTATCTTCTTCTTCTTCTTATATATAAAAATGAAACGCTGTGTGTTAGTCTCGCTAAAACTCAAAAACGGCTCGACAGATTTTTACGAAACTTTCCGTGTGTGTTTGAATAGGTCCAGGGAAGGTTTAAACATAAAATTGGTGGCGCTGCAATCGGGCGGGACAACATCTGCCGGACCCACTATTTACTTATATAAATAAAAATGAATTACCGAAGTGTATGTACGCTCATAACTTCGGAACGACCGCACCAAATTGGTTAATTCTTTTTTTTTTGTTGTATTCGTGATTATTGGAATGAGGTTTGTATAAAAGAAAATGTTTTAAAAATTATACATACGAAAAAATAAAAAATATTTCACAAAAAATAAAAACCGACTTCAAAAACACTGAACAGTTAAAAATAATATAAGAATAGGTACAGACAACATCACACTTCTATATTGAAGTCGGTGTCAAACGATGATCTCCTAGAAAGTCTTAAAATTTGGCACCAACTTCAATATAGAAGTGTGATGTCCTCGACTTTTATGGGATCCCATGATCAGATCCTGACTTTTGTGATCTTGGGACCACCCTAGGAGTACACTCTATGGAATACAAAAAGAATTTTGAAAATCGATCCACAATTGGGGAAGTAATCGCTTAACATATGTACATACAAAACACGTTGGACACACCTTAAGATTTAAGGGTTTTCCTCGATTTTCATGGGATCCCATCAACAGATCCTAACTTTGGCGACCATGGGACCACCCTTGGAGTTTACTCTATCGAATACAAAAAAAAATTGAAAATCGGTCCACAATTGGCGGCGTAATCGCGTAACATACACACAAAAAAAAAAGAACATACGCATCGAATTGAGAACATCCTCCTTTTTTGAAGTCGGTTAAAAATTTTAATTAGAAAAGTAAGTCACCGACATAATTGGCAGATTTTCATTCAATTGTTCAGTTTCTTATATTGTTTTATTGTCAAAATGACTGTGTCAAAAATTTACCTTTTTAGTAGGTATAGGTACCCGAGCGAGGCCGGGGCGGACAGCTAGTTTGAGTTATATAACAAAATTTTAATTACGTGAGCGCGGACCTAACCCTTCTTTGTCTTTGGTAGAAAAATGAACCGAGTTTGAGTGGACCAAATCAGTATCACTCAGTCACATTCCTCCTTTTGTCTATTCTAGCGAAGCATCCCGCCCACAGATTAATGATGTCGCGCCAACAAAAGGCCCGGCGGTTTTTATCAGATCCCTTTTCGATTTAACAGCAATTAAAAAGTTTCACAAAGCTTCGCAAGGGTTAATTTCGTTTACGCGTAATTCCCTCCGATGGGAATAGGATTTCTTGAAATTATATGAAGGCTGAGATAATAAAAAAACAACAGATTGTCAATTTTTATTGGGTGTAATCTCGTGTAATATTACAGCTTTAAGGAATCTCGTACCGGTGTTTGGAAACGTAATATTCTAAAATTGTTGCTGCCATATTTTATTTTTATTAATGTATATTTGAAATCATCATTTCAGAATGTTAAAAATTTTAGATATATGTATATTTTATTCTTTAGACATTATCTATTTAAATCTAATTACTTCGATTTTTGTGGTAAACTCTGTGGTAAAAAGTTATACATTTCCCCATAAACAAGCCTCCTAAAGCCTGTGTGCCTGTAGGTTGGAAGTCAATGTATATTTGATTTAAAAATAATATTTTTTGTACAAAAAATTTAAAGACATCTCCAAGTGAATATATTATTATATTGAGCTAGGTAGGTGTTACTTCAAAATCTTTATATTGAATTTAGGCATAGCATTAATTTACTGCATCATATGGATGTAGCAGAATAATGATACATAAACATTACTTTGCTGATTCCTTCATACAGAAGTGACATAACGATTTTGTGCCTTTCTCGCCTACCAACCGTGTCCTACTTAAACAGAAAAAAAGTAAATAGAAACTGCTTTACACGAACCTGTTTCTAATTAAAAAAAGCTCCTGTCACAGGAAAATTCTTGATAAATTCCCGATGCCAAACAGCAAACGGATGCTGCAAGGGTAAATTAAAATTGTGAAAAAGTCCTCACAATAAGATCAGTAACCGCAAAGATTCACTTAGGAGTGAACTGAACAGGGAGCGTTTTTTCTTATTCACAAATTAGTTCCCATCCCCAGGTAGAGTGGGGTCCTGACTGTAATTGATTCAACACGCTCCGGCGCAAAAATGTCGCGGTTAAGGGTTAAGATGCGATGTGGCACAGAGATGCGTTTTGGAGTTGCGTAATTTTTCTTAAGTTAACACGTGCAATCTCGTCTTCATCTTTAAGGTTTGAATTTATAGTGGAATAAAATTGAAAATTGGACGAACTTACCTAAGAGAAGTCCAATTGTAATTTTATGAATGTGGATCTGAAATATAATAAAACCGAATATGTACGTTTAAGCTTGACATCGCTTTACTATATATGTGGTAAGTCGCTTAGGGATATCAGAACAGATAAATCCAATTTAGTAGTCTCTTTAATGGTTCCATACCTCAAAAGGAAAAATGGAAACCTTATAGGATTAATTTTCTCTCTATCTATCTGTCAGTCTGTCCGTTGGTCCGTCTGTTTGCCAAGACCCTTTTTATCAGGAACGTGTAGAGATATCAAATTGAAAGTTATATCAAATCTAAGGGTCTTTGGTCTCTTTCAGTTGTGAAAAAAGCGGATTCGTAAGTCAACACGATCAAAGGACATGACCGTTTATGTCGCATATTTTCGCAAATTTTGCAATTTCATAAGGGAATCAAAACCTATAGGATACTTCTTGTGGACCCAGAATCAAGAAATTTGGCAAGCACGGTTTAATATCAGTCTGAACACCTTAAGTTGTAGGTACTCGTACATATTTAGGAACTTATATCTATTTCTTCTTAGATTATAAAGAGGAAAGATTTGTATTTTTGTATGTTTGTATTGAATAAGCTCCGAAACTACTGGACCGATTTGAAAAATTATTTCACTAATAGAATGCTACAATATCACTGAGTAAAATAGGCTATATAATATTTTCCAACGAGAAAATATGGTATTCCCACGGAAAAAACGAAGATAACGCTGGTGAAGCTACGAGCGGAAAGCTAGATCTTAGATAAGTTTGTATGGAAAACTTGATGCGAGAGTCCAACTCGCACACCAAGCGTTTTTATATAAAAAATAGTTACTAGCTTGTAAACTTAATAAAATGACAATAGATCTCCATACATGACAGTTTCAGTGCCTCACTTTGAACTGGTATACTAAACGACCACAAATACTTACAGCTTCGGAAATCGCGGCTGACAAACTGAAAATTGATTAATTCGTGTGTTTGTGGTCGGTCGGATTGCCAATTAGAACGCGTGACAGCATCTTATGCGTCAATGATTTTAGCCGGCTCGCCTTGATAATGACTTCATATTTCATCGCACTAATTCCTTTGTAATTTTTGCTGTGTAAACAGGGTTCTTTTTATATGTATAAGATAAAGAATGTGTAATGTGAAAGATCTGTTTTTTTTTAATTCACATATGACGAACATAATACACTCATCATCGCCCTGCTCGTGTTCGGTAAAGTTAAAATGAAAATGTAAAAAAAAAGTTTTTATTTTATAAATTGGTTGTATTATTTCTATAGAATAATGGGAAAAAAATTTAGCGGTCGGTTGAAAAATAACCTTGTATATTGAGATGTAAAGGTAACAATTAACCAATCTTACATTATATTTGTATTAAGTATATCCTATTTTAGTTTTAAATGCATAAACGTATCACTGTGGCACCCCGTTTCCGCGCGGAGGTCTGGCCCAAACAAATTCTTTCAACTTACAATGAGATCGAATTCAATTCGTTTCTAATTAGATTGCGAGACTTTTTCAACTCGAGCGTGTCTCTGATTGAGTTGGAGATGTACAATTAAGACGAAATTAGGAAACGATTCGATTATTTATCAATATAAAAAATCATCGGCGACTTATCAATTCGATGACACGCAATAGACACATTGCACGTCTTCGAGTTGAAAAGCCGACCATGTGCAAACAATTTTATATTTTTTATATGAACTATACTAGAATGATATACTTATTTATTATATTTTTGACGTCTCCATATTTTAACATTCCCTTTTTAAATCGACCTCAAGACGCCCCAGTTTCATCTTAAGGTCGAGTGGCAAAAAGTGAAAATGGCACTAAGTCCGCATTGGCACACATGTAAAATACGGATGCGGAAATCTATACATTTCTATACAAATAAATAAAGTTGAAGTGTCTGTTTGTAATGTCAAAATAACAAGTTTTTACTAAATGGGTATGAATGTATATCGGGTACCAATAGTAAAAACACAATTAAAAAAAATTGTCTGTCTGTTTGTTCCCGCTAATCTCCGAAACGGCTGGACCGATTTTGACGGGACTTTCACTAATAGATAGTTAATTATTTAGGGTATAACATGGGCTACTTTTTATCAAGATCTTAAAAAAAATACCTACAAAAATCAAAATGCTGCCAAAAATTACTATTCCTCGCGGACGAAGTCGCGGGCACAGCTAGTAAATAATATTTTTTTAGTGATAGTAGCTGGCCACAAATTTTGCATTAGTTATCATAGGATGTTTCCACTTCGGTTTCAAACGGATGAAGAAAAGAAATCCTATTAAAATGAATAAAACAATGTTTTAATATCCATAATATTTGACTGCACCGACTATTAAATGGGATGTCACATTTAAAATTATATCTTTTATACTTAATTTCCTATTCTTCCTTACTGCCTAAAAGTTAAATAAGACGGTTAAAGATTTTTTGATGTTTTGTTAATTCATATTGCCGTTATAAGTTGAAAACCGGAGGGAGACTCTATACCAGAGTCGTGTGCATGGGTACCTCCGTCTTACCTATTTCTGTCGCAAAGCAGCAGTGCTTGCATTGCTGTGTTCCGGTTTGAAGGGTAAGATATGGCACTGAAATTACTGGGTACCGTGACTTTACATCTTAAGTCACAAGTTGGCAACGTACACTGTGGTTCTTGTTGGGGTTGCAGTTTTGCTGCGAATCTCACAGGAGCCACATGTATTAGAGGGTGACTGTTACCACTTACCATCAGGTGGGCAGTTTGCTTGTTTGCCAACTTAATTGCAATAAAAAAAAGTAAAAGAACATCGAGATAGTATTGTTTCTGGTGGGAAAATATTAATGTGAATGTTTTAAAAGACCCATTAGCTGGTGGGACTCACGATACTAAATACTAATGACACTCTATCTCTTTACCTCTACTCTGGAAACGGAAAGTCCTATCCCGAGACTTATGCAAACGGATTCGTAAGCAGAATCTAGTCTTTGCATCTTAGTCCTTTCCAAGATACTGGTAAATAACATCTCTTTCCACCAATCAATTCAACCGACTTATCTCTCCACCTAGATCGTCCACAATCCAACTTCGCGCAAACATTTCAACAAGATAGCGAGGTACAAATGAACAAGATGCCGGTTGTAAATGGAAAACATCAGGATAATAATATCAGCAATCAGCGTCTCCTTGCTGATCGCCCCGCATATTTCACGGCGGGCCAGCCACTAAATTATCTAAATAGAGATCACTCCCCGATTGGCGAGCTCAGGGGAGGCTCGAGTCGCGCTGGATATGGCTAGGGGAAAATTTGTTAACGTGTTTGCAGGTTTTTTAAAATGTATTTTTACTTTAGAAAAACTTTTTCATAAGCATCTGCCTGGACCGCTAAAGGCACGTATTGACCTTTGTTACAGTGCAAACAATTGCATATTTATTTTGTTGTCACGTAAAAGGGGAAGAGGGACTTTGTACCAGAGTCGTCCGCTCGGATATCTCTATTATTACAAGCTTTTATTTACTTTCACCTATCCCGATGTCTGTAAAGAAATCTGGCAAGTTAAATTTGATCCACTTCCCGGTGTCTGATTGAGCTGACATTTTTACAAGCTTTTATTTACTATTCATCATATATAGCCTTCCTCGATAAGTGGACTTTCCAACACAAGAATATTTCATTTCTTCAATTTGAATCAGTACTTCTTGAGATTAGCGCGTTCAACCAAACAAATAAACAAACTCTTCGGCTTTATAATATTAAAAGTAAAGTATACATTATGAAGTGTAAAATTAAATTATGTACAAAACTATTAAGGAGTTCGCTTTTTACACATGATCAACTTCAATAACTTCTCAATAAGTTTCTAAATTATGAATTTATCTGTGAAACTGCTTAGAAGTCAAACTTTGTAAGTTGTAACTATATTAATAACTTTTGTTAAAGTTGACCATATATTTATTATTTATTAATTCTTCATGTACAATGAGTACAAAGGCGGACTTAATGCCATAGGCATTCTCTACCAGCCAACCTTAGGGTGATGGAGAGAGCAGGAGTGGTAGATGTACCGAAATGTACGAGTATTACTAGATAAATTTTGAATGCTGAACTATTTTTAATGTAAAGGAATATATATAATAATATCCTAATACACAAATACCAATAATTAAATAAACTAATATATGATCATAAATAAGTGATAAGAATAAGTAATAACAATCATCAATTAATAAGTGAATAATAGTCACTGCAATGCCCATGAGGTCAACCAGGGGACTGTTCGAGTTGAAGACAAATAAATTTACGAGCTTTGTTTTTGAAACTTAGCTTGGAAGTAGATCTTTTAATTTTAAGAGGAAGTGCGTTCCAAAGAAGTATGGCCTGAATAAAAAAAGAGGAATGCATAATGTTAGAGAAGTGAGAAGGACACATAAGTAGCTGATTGGAGGATGAACGCAGTGGTTTATCGTGAGAGGTACACAAGTACTGAAAATGAGAACTTAAATAGTAGGGGGTTGTAGGAGTATAAAGAATAGCAAATAATGTGCTTAAAGTCCTCAAGTGCCTGCGCTGTCGGGTGGGAAGCCATTTCAAACGAAGCCGATGTTCAGATATATGGTCAAATTTTCGTAAATTGAAAACGAATCGAATACAGTTTTTCAGAAGGCGGTCAAGTTTGTTGAATAGATCTGCATTCAGGTCGAGATAGCACACATCACCATAGTCGATGACAGGAAAAATTAAGGTCTGTACAAGCATCTTCTTAATATCTGGAGGCAAGAATTTCTTCAATCGATACAGGGACCTTAGCATGCCTGTCACTCTCTGACAAACACTAGCCACCTGAAATTGCCAATTGAACGTGGAATCAATATACAGTCCCAGATCCTTCACATTACTACTTAGGTGAATAATTTTGCTGTCAAACAAAATAGGATGCAGATTAGCCGAAACTGTTCTGGAAACAATCCTGGAACTACCGATGATAATAGCCTGGCATTTCTCAGGATTGACAAAGATGCCAAATTGCTCAGACCAAGTTTTGATGGCTCGTAAGTCTTGATTGACTTCATCTATGGCACGATTTATGTTATCAACATCAGCCTGAGCATACAGTTGCAGGTCGTCAGCATACAGATGATACGAACAGCGAAGATGGAGAGTTATGAAATTAATGAAAATTTAAAATAAAAGAGGAGATAAAATGCCGCCTTGAGGAACACCAGCTCCAAGATCGCACCATGCAGACGCCTTATCCCCCCAGACAACCGACTGCTGGCGCTCCTGAAGATATGAGGAGAACCATTCTAATACTTGAGGAGAAACTCCAAAATGGGTAAGGATTGCTAGGAGAATTTGGTGACTATATCATAATACTTCCCATAAGAATAATTACTTTTTTTACTTTGTTATGTATATATATATATATATATATATATATATATATATATATATATAAATATATACTTAGGTAAAATCAAAACTGGAATATATTGTTACATGTCTAAAAGTTCTGGGTCTCTGGGTTATAAATGTTAAAACGGATTATTTCTTACCTAAGAATCCGAAAGCTTTATCATGGGTGATATTAAAGTCTAAGAATAAGGAAACGTATTTACTTATATATTTTTATAACTAATTTGGAAGCAGGAATATTTTTGTAATTGTTTCAAAGTAAATAGTGAACAAGAGTTAATCAATGCTATATTTTCCTTCAATAAAACAAACGATGTCCGTTATCCTTACTAACATTATGGACGCGAAATTTTGTGAGTGTGGATGTTGGGATGTTTGTAACTCTTTCACGCAAAAACTAGTGAATGGATTTGAATGAAATTTTGTAGGTAGATGGATTACGATAAGGATTAACATATAGGCTACTTATCATCCGGGAAAAGTAAGTAGTTCCCGCGGGAAAGTAGATTTACAGTTTTTTCTTTCAACCATTAAGGCGAAACATAGTTTCCCGGGCACAGCTACTAGAATAATACATATTTTATATAGTGTGAGACACAGCACAGTTTTATAGATTTTATTACGGTGGACACAGTCACATCCAGAAACAGTTTTAGCCACGAACAAAATGGCTGACGGAAGCTAGTCGCGCCTGCTGTCATGGCCGCCGGAAGCGCCGCCATTTGATAAATAGTTGTTCTTCAACAGTTTTTCTCATGCAAATGAGGGGTTGGATGACGGATGACGATTGTCACAATTTCCTCGGATGGATTTAATTTGGGAGGCACCGGGCCGACTAATCTCGTGATATGCTGCGATGTGCTGATTGCGAGAATTGTGCGCGATTTTTTTTGTCATTCACACAATGTGACGAACAATGTTTAATTCAATTAGGGAGCTAGATTTGTAATTTAAAATCAAGGCTTTTACCAAGACAACTGTCTCTATGACTATTATTTTCAATCGTCATAGGTAATATCTTTTTTTTTATTGTGAAAGAGTAGGTAAAGGTAAACAGCCTTTACTCTTCCACAATGTTTTTTGTGTGTTTTTGTATCATTTTATTGCACCGTGTAGTTAACTATGAAAGTTTTTCGGATTTCTTATTCATTAAGTGAGTTTTTATCTCCGCGAATTCTCTTTTTGAACAACCATAAATTTGAATAAAGCAAAACTTTTTTACGTAGACTGGTTATGTGCGGATTCTTTCTGTAAATTTTGTACTCGTAGGTATAACTTTAACGTAAGTGTCAATGTTGTGACAAATTATAGTGTCCTTTACCTGTCCTTTTCACAAAGGAGGTGCTTCAAATTTAATTTTCGATAGTGGTAAGTGACGATAAGACAGAGGATGGAAACAAGCGCCACCTGGAATCCCATCTTACCTCTGATTGTCGGAGCACAACAATCGTTGTAAGTTGTAATATGGCGACAAACTATGATGAGAGGATGATTGCTTGCCAGGAAAACATGCGCCATTAATGATGCCTTAAGAGGCTGACATCTCTAAGCTGAGCTTATCGAGCCACATTTAAAACTTTTTTAGCAAAACCTGTTTAATATACTTACCGTAGTAAAAAAAAAATATGTTAGTCTTGAAAATATTTTTGAGAATATCCATGACCCCAAAACAAATTTTAATCAAAATTTCTCGTTAAAAAATGTCAAAGACGCCCAGAGATCGAAAACAGCTTCCAGAAGAAAATCCGAGCTATTTAACTAAGGCTATTTAATAATTTGCAGGGAATTAACTCGTTACACTTAATTTGATAATATTGATGTTTCATATCTTCAAATAAGTTACTAGTTTCTTTAAAAAAAAATATTTTGATTATTCGATCAATTTCAATAACGCACCGCACGCACGATTTGTTTTGAATTAACTACATGATCCAGTACAAATCATGTCTAATGGTCATTGGCGTTACTCAGCCTTGCACAAGAGTTTGGAATCGCACTTTCAGAGGCGTGAGACATAGTGCTTTTTACTACAGCTGCGAAGAAAATAAAAAACAATATTTGTATGAATTGAAGTTTATATTTTTGTTATCTATACTCTATACAAATAAATAAAATTGAAGTGTCTGTTTGTAATGTCGAAATAACAAGTTTTTACTAAATGGGTATGAATGTATATCGGGTACCAATAACAAACACATAATTAAAAAAAATTATGTCTGTCTGTCTGTCTGTTTGTTTCCGCTAATCTCCGGAACGGCTGGACCGATTTTGACGGGACTTTCACTAATAGATAGCTAATTATATAAGGTATAACATAGGCTACCTTTAGCCAAAAGTTACTATTCCACGCGGACAAAGTCGCGGGCACAGCTAGTAACTAATAAAATATTATTTATTTACGCTACCATACTCGTACTTTACATGTGTGCCAATGCGGACTTAGTGCCATTGTCATTTTTTGCCATTTGACCTTAAGGTGAAACTAGGGAGTCTCAAGGTAGATTTTAAAAAAAGAGTAAAAATATGTAGACGTCAAAAATTTAATAAATCCATACTAATATTATAAATGCGAAAGTAACTCTGTCTGTCTGTCGCGCTTTCACGCCAAAACTACTAAACCGATCTAGATGAAATTTGGTATAAACATAGTTCGAGTCCCAGGAAAGGACATAGGATAGCTTTTATCGCAGAAATTTTTATCAAGATCTTTAAAAAAATTGCCTGCTAAAAAAGTTACTATTCCACGCGGACGAAGTCGCGGGCACAGCTAGTAGTTATTAAAACTTAATACATTTGTATCGGAGATCAATGTTGGTTTGAGACATTAATGCGGAAGAGATTATTGGCTTTGCTATTGGCACTGCATTCTTCCTCGAGTAAATTTTTATATACTTTTACAATGACTTCATACAACTTTTTCGCTCGCTTATTTTTGTGACAATAAATTCCAACTCTCTGACCCGTTCAATGCGCAAATAAGAACCTACTTTAAGAGTACTTGTAGTATCATCATAACAGCTCATATACGTCCCCACCGAGGGGCTCGAGCCTACCCTATGTTAGGGTGATTAGGCCTTAGTCAACCACGCTGGCCCAGTGCGGATTGGTCGACTTCACATACACCATTGAATTTCTACGCAGATGTATGCAGGTTTCCTCACGATGTTTTCCTTCACCGTAGGAGCGTCAGACAGATGTACATATGAAATTCGAAAACGAAAAACACATTGCAGTCCCGAACCCGGACCTCCCGATTGAAAGGCAAGTGCCGAGTCCACAGCGCCACCGACGCTCACCGACGCTCGCTACGCTTGTAGTATAAGTACCTATAAAGCATACTTATATAGAGCATTGTTAACCCTGAAAATTAAAGCCAGTATAAAACTAGATCTCGGTGTCCAATATCACAGAAGCACTTAACATGACAATGATAAACCATCAGTCAAATTAATTGATTACAGTATAATTTAATGTAGCAGAGTTAATTATGAAACACTATATTGATTGAGCGCGCATAATGACTGTGTTTACTATGCAAGTCATGGCTGCAGTTCACTCGGCGCATCTGTTGTCGTGCTGAATATTGCACTCTATGTACGCAGGATAAGGAAAAATTAGAGAAGCTGCTCATAATAGAGAAGCTACATACTCGTAGAATAAGAACATTGCGAAAGGGCAGCAACAATTGTGGTAGGGCTTTACTCATTATTCTCAGGATTCTGAATCAAAGACGTGAATTATAGTATTTACACGTTTTAAAGTATTTACACTTAATACAAATATTTTACAATTATTGCAAAATCTAAGGAAAATCAATGTTCCGAATAAAAAATCTGTGGCTGTGTCAAAAATACATATAGCTAGTTTCACTAGTTTCAATAGTGTCCGGAAAACTCATAGGCGTAGTCGCCACATAGTTTTTGTAGTGGTATTACTGGGTACTGTGACTTGTCATCTTATATCATGAGCTAGCAATGTGATTAGGTTCTTGTGGAGGTTGTATATTTGCAAATATTACAGAAACTACACGAACTATAGGCGATTGTAGCCACGGATGATAATGAGGTGGGCAGCTTGCTTGTTTGCTAACTTTGTGTAAAATAATATTTGGGCTAAATAAACAAGTTAGCTCTTTAAAGTGCGATTTATTTAAGTGTGTTATATTTAAGTGTTATTTAAATGAAAGGTTAATATAAATTTTTATCTCAAGTTTTTAGCTATGCTATATCGACGAATTCATATCGTCGCTGACAGTACACTTTTGTGATTAAGTTTTTGCACGTTGCACGCGCTCGCTGACCATTTATAATTACTGTCCGCTATAAGTTAGCTAGCTTTGTAAGTAAACGTCCATTCAGTATACCATCTCATCTTCTCCTTTCCTTAACTTCTTCTTCTTCTTATAAATGAATCGCGGTGTGTAAGTCTCGCTAAAACTCAAAAACGGTTAGACCGATTCTTACGAAATTTTCTGTGTGTATTTGAATTGGTCCAAGGAAGGTTTAAACGTACCATTGGACCAGGTAGGTGGCGCTGTAGTCGGGCAGGACAACGTCTGCGGGGCCCACTAGTCTTGTTATATATAAAAACGAATCGCTATGTTTTAGTCTCGCAAAAACTCTTCAACGGCTCGGCTGATTCTTACGAAATTTTCTGTGTGTGTTTGAATAGGTCCAGGGAAGATTTATATGTACAGTTGGATTCAGTAGGTCACGCTGTTATTTGGGAAGACAACGTCTGTCAGACCCACCAGTCTAATCTAATATATAAAAATCCCATGTCACATACCTAGTGTTTTTTATCGAACTCCTCCGAAACGGCTTACCCGATTTTTATGTTTTTTTTGTGTATATTTGGTAGATCTGTCTAGATTGTAGAATATTTTTTATACCCCAAGGTCTTAGGGGTATAAAAAATAGCCTACGATCTTATCTTATACCCCATAGGTCCTATTTTGTAAACGTACTATTTTGACGTCACATTCGGCAAGAAAACGTGAGGTTCGGTTTTCAAGCAGATTTTTTTCTTTATTGAGGCTTTTTTGGTCTTTACAAACAGTGTGTGTAATATTTACAGTCATAAATGAAACATTAACTGCACATTAAAATCAGTTACCACTAAAACGCGCTAGTATAATAAAGGTACAGATGGAGGGATTGTCTCTATTTAGTGAAATTCATATCTGTGGAAGAATACCTTGCCTTAATCAAGTCTTTAGACTAACTGAAAAGATCTTACAGTAATAATCAGGAAGGAGGAACTTTGTGGACAGAAATAAAACTAAGATTAATTTCAACTTAAAAACTACTACTACTTTTTGTATGGTGTGTTTAGTTTTTTATTAGTTTTATGTTATATAGGGTTTAGTTTAATAGGTATTTTTAATTAGTAAATTAACTACATGATTTGTTTTACGTCGATTTCTATAGAATAATATAAGAAACTGATTTTACTTAAAAATAAAGGGAAAATGAAATAATATGACATACTGGAGTATTGTTAGTTATAGTTTAACGGCCACGTGCTAAAGGTTAAACAGCAGATGCTACCGATACGGTATTGGACTAACTGTAGGTGAAGGAATTCATGCTATTCGCTTTTTGCGTCGCACTTATACACAACTTAATACTTATTTTACTAAACGCCGCCGTGGTCTAGTGATTGAGACCACCTGCTATTAATCTGAAGGTCCGGGTTCGATTCCCCGTGGGGCAGAATTATTTCTGCTTGGTTCTGGTTGGTGGTAGGCTTCTGAGCCCGTTTGTAAGTCTTATCGGACTTATGAAAAAATATGGCATTGAAATTTGGAACTTCAGGGACATTACGAGTGACACAAAAACGCTTGTATCGTAGATAAATTTGAAATTGGGGATAGTAGAGAATTTTGTATACATGTTTAAAAAATTGACTCGCATGATGTATATTTTTCTTGTCTTGATTTATTCATTAAAAAGAAAACGCAAAGTCACAAATATAAAAAAAAACACAAGATGGCATTTTGTAGTTTTTTTATTATTATCGATACAACAATACCCATCTATCGATAGTTTATATCGATTCCTAACGAATGCAAATTAAGTCATGGTAGAGTTAATGTTCAGTGATACCTTTTTATTCGACTTATTTTTTACTTGTAAATATAAAACATTGTCATACAATTATTCGTTTAACAATATTAAACTTTCCCTTTGCAGTTATTTTTTAGTAACTAATAATTAGTGAGGTTTTAAAGTTTCAAATAAAACTGAGAAGTCTATTAGATAAATATAAACTAACCTCGATAAAACATCATTAAACATTCTTTTCAATCAACCGATTATATCACCAGTTATTGTATTATAATGTAGCACGCGATACACATTCCAGTGCCGATCAAATAAAACCAAACGACCGGTGAATCTAAAAAACTTTTAACCCTCACAAATCGCCTGGCAAAAACTGACCACGTGTCGCTTTGACCTTAAGTGCATGAGTCACACATTTCTATTCACCCTCTGTGCCTTACCGAGCGTGAATGCACCTGGCATAGGCCCACTGTTAGATTTTAAGCTTTAATACGTACAGTCAAAGCTTTATTTAAATTACTGATTACATGCTCAGCAATGTCCTAGTGTAATAGTGAAGACAAAGCAATTTCTTTCTTAAGTTAATGAACTAAAACTTCAAGTGGATGGTTGACAGCAACAGGTGTGGACAGTAAAGGTCCGTTAAGAGTGTGGCTTCCGTATACGTGCTACGCAAAAACGTGCAAAGAAAGCTGAGTAAAAAGTAGTAATTTCTAACTGCATTTTGCGATTAAGTTTTTTTACACCTCACAGTGCACATGAGGTGGAGGTGTGATATTAGAATTGATACTATATCTAGTTGAATAAAATATAAACAAAAATATATTTCATTCAGATTCATAGAGATTGTCTCCATTTTTATTGTTTCTTCTCTTCGCTTATTTTTTATCGTCCTATTTGGTCAATTCACAATCCGCCCTCATATCCTGTCCATTAAAACCGAACATGATCCGAACGACGCAAAACAATTCTATCTTCCATCTCTCACACCCTCTCGCCGAAACGGAAGCCATTATTAAATGCACCAAACATATTAGGCCACGTGAAAAAACGAAAAATAAATCTTGCGCGTCTCATTTTAGGGTTGAATGTCAAATCAATTTGCTGTGTACCGCATGCTAGAACCTGGCGCAAACAAATGTCGTTGTACGTGTAAAAAGTTATTATTGTGTAAGTAAAGAGTTGAAATTTGAATGAAAGTGGTAGAGGGGTCGAGCAATATGTGTAGAGTCAATACGTTCATATGCATAACAAAAGGCTGGGTTAAATTATGCGTGCGCGCGGTCTTATGGATGCTGGCTACTGTCAATGCAAAAAGTCCACTTCATTGCGCGCAGAAGTTGGACGAGTAGGTTTTAGGAATGTCGGAATAGTTTATCGTGGAGCTGCTATAATATTTTTTATATATTATGATTCAACTCATATCAACTTAACCTACGTCAGAAGGAGCTGCTTTATTAGTTCTTTTTTTAAAATATGATTCAACTCATCTCAACTCAACCAATGTCAGAAGAAACTTTTTTTAATTTTTTTTTTATTGATTATAGGTTTGCGCTTGACCCAGAATCACCCGATGGTAAGCGAGACTGGGTCTATGATGGAGCGCGCTTACCTAGTAAATGCCCATTCACCCTTTTTTTAAAAAGACCCAGGTTATAATGGTCTGGGAACACCGATAAAGGTAAAGAGTTCAACTAACAAAGGGTATATTGTGATTTGCTATTTTTTATCATGTACCTATCTGTTAGTTAGATACTATATAAGTACTAATTAGACCAAAAGAGCATATACTATTGAGTCTCTCGTTATCATATTATTTGCTTACATAGTCCTTTTTAGGGATCCGTAGTAAACAAGGAACCCTTATAGTTTCGCCATGTCTGTCTGTCTGTCTATCTGTCCGCGGTTTTACTCAGAGACTATTAGTACTAGAAAGCTGTAATTTTGTATGGGTATGTATATTATTCATTCAAAAAAGTGGTAGAAAAAAAAAAGAAAAAAAAAATATTTTAGGGTAGCTCCCATACAAGTGGGAGTAATTTTTTTTCTCGACTAACCCATCGTGTGGGATATTGTTGAATAGGTCTTTAAAAATAATATAAGGTTAAGAACACCATTTTTCGATTTAGGAATCCGTTTATGAAATATTCTACCTTGGAGTCCTGTGCTGACGGCTTCCCGTCCCGGCTTACTTAATAGACTACCTGCGATAGATATCTGGCTGATGCGAATGGTTCCCGGACTTATCGGTCCATCAGCGACTTGTTGTGAGGTGTGTGTGAAGTGTGAACTCAAAGTTGGCATCTGCAACTACGGAACCCTACACTGCGCGTGGCCCAACACGCACTTGGCCGGTTTTTCTTTTTTTATTTGTTATATGACTTTGTTACGTTTCCACTAAACCATATTACCTAGAAGGTAGCAGGTTGGCTGGCAGGTAAGTCTTTTAGAGATAAGACCGCCCTTGTAAGTACACGTTAGAGGACCATCTAATAAATGCTGATTGGTAAGAAGGATCAGTCATCTACAGTGGTTCTTGTAAGATTAAAAAATCTCGAAACCTTACAAAAGCAACAGCTTTAAACATTACCAAATTGTAATATTAGGCATCACAGTAGGTACCTTGTTTAGTTTATACTTGTGATGACACACCTGACAAAGTCATTGCAGCATTAAAAAAGTGACGACACAGTAATAATTCCAATAAGACTATTATATAGATTATGTCTAGTTTGAAATATATTTCAACCAACAATCATAACCAAAACATGTAAATTTAACTTCAATCGACTTTTAAAAGATTAGTGATTGACCGACTCTCATACGAGTATGTACTATATTTTCTAATTTTTTAAATCTAATAAAAAAAATATTTTCAAGTTATCAGAATTTCACTCTCCGTCTACTCCATTCCACTCCATCTAGAGTAATAAAAGGGTACGCATGTCCACCCCGCTTTTGTCCTTCCAAATGACCCCGGCGGCCCATAATGATCTATTCACTGGCCGCTCCATTTTCCCATAGCCAAGATACGGGCACTTTGATTTACAGAATTTGAATACGATCAAAATTATTGCCAATTAAATGAATGAGTGGACGTTGTTTGTCCCATAAATGACCGTAGACAGTGAGAGGGTTGATTGATCGAATTAAATAGGAGGCGTTCTTTAATTAATGCCAATTCAGTTATGAATATTCTAATCAGACGTTTATCTTATTTGATTAAGATTGTGGTGTTGAATCATAATAATGTATGAATGATGATGATCAATACAAATAAACAAAATTGAAGTGTCTGTTTGTAATGTTAAAATAAAAAGTTTTAACTAAATGGGTATGAATGTATATCGGGTACCAATAACAAAAACATAATTTAAACATTTTTTGTCTGTCTGTCTGTTTATTCCCGCTAATCTCCAGAACGGCTGGACCAATTTTGACGCGAATTTCACTAGTAGATAGCTAATTATATAAGGTATAACATAGGCTACAATATTTTTATCAAGATCGGTCACAGCTAGTTTATAATAAATTGCTGTGCCAGCGAACAACGTTTCGCCATAACAAAGTTAAACGCAATAATAAATGTTGAGGTCAATAATCTGAAAGAAGTTAAAAACTTACCCATCTTTCAAGTTGGACCAAAAAACATACAGTACTCCAAGTTTCATCAAAGTCGGTTAAGTGGTTTCGGAGTTTATGCGGACAAACATCATGACACGAGATTTATAGATCAAACTATTCAAACACAAAATACATATAATATTTTCGTCGGTGGCTCTGTGGACTCGGCACTTGCCTTCTAATCGGGAGGTCCGGAGTTCGAGACCGGCATGTACCAATGTGTTTTGCGTCTCCGAATTTCATATGTACATTTGTCTGACCCTCCTACGGTGAAGGAAAACATCGTGAGGCAACCTGCATACATCTGAGACGAGCGTGACAACAAAAAGAGCGTGAGGTAGTAGGCAAATTCACCCTCGTCTCCTAAGACTCGTGCCCAGCAGTTGGACATAATAATATGGATACCTTTTGTATAATAATAATAATAATAATAAAATTCTTTATTGCAGACACAATGATCCATATTGTCTTATAAATATCTAACCGTAAGTAATTATTATTTAAATTACAGACTCGTATACATGTATATAGATTTAACAATATAACTATAAAGTACATAAATTAATGTACCATATGGATAAACGGACTAGGCAGCGATTTCTAGCCAACGACGGTACATTTTCGTCTGCATGAGTCTTTCCCTTAGACCTCTGACGATGACATTCTTACACGTGTTAATTCTGGACATGAAGGAAGCTATCCGTTTTCGCTGTATGGCGTTGAATGAGTCGATACGCGATTCCGCATACATTTCAGAAGCACTGCAGTAGCGTTTCAGGCCCATTAGATGTCTGAAAATGTTATTGTATGCGACTCGTATGCTACTGTGGGTCTTGCAGGTATAGTCGGTCCACAATTGACACGTGTAAAAAGTCTGGCAAAAAGATCTAAATAAGGTCAGTTTCACGTCAGACGATGACCTGCAGAACTTCCTTGCAACCATATTGCCTACCACACACAAGGCCCGACGCTGACGTTCTACATCAGCGTCATCTTTTAAGCTTGAAGTCACAATGTGGCCAAGGTACCTAAAGCTATCCACTATATTAACAGGTTGTCCGTTAATACAGACGTTCGGTACATTTTGGGGTCCCTTTCCCGATCTGAATACCACCATTTCAGTCTTTTTAATGTTATAGATTAGGTCATGTTTCTTGGCATACCTTTCACAGATAGCCACGAGCCTTCTAAGACCTTTGATCGAGGGGCTGAGTAGCACCATATCATCAGCGTAGCTCAGGTTGTTGACATACCTATCATCCAACCTGAGCCCTACCGGGGTACCACTCAGCTCCACGATCAAGTCGTTCACGTAGATGTTGAACAGATCGGGAGAGGTGAGCCCACCTTGCCTTACACCACAGGATAATTTGTAACTATCTGATAATTCAGAGCCCCACCTAACGCAGTTGCTCTGATTACTGTGCCAGAACTCGAGAAGATCTACTACCTCTAAGGGGACACCAGATCTATCGTCACGTAATTTTTTCCATAATAGGCCGTGATTAAGCGTGTCGAAGGCGCGGCTAAGGTCCAAAAAACAGGCATACACAGTGGTATCTCTTTGTCTGTAGTAACTAACAACCTGCTTCAGCGAAAATACAGCCATATCCGTTGATACTTGGGCACGGAATCCAAACTGTCCATCGTCAATACTTAACGCCCCAAGATGTACCTGGATGACGCGCTCAAGCACCTTGGCCACTATCGTGGCCAGCGAGATCGGTCTGTAATTCGCCATATTCGTGATGTCTCCTGTTTTGTTTTGCTTAATATAAGTGCTTCCGGTGTGCTGTGCTTCTAGTGGACAGTCAAGGGTAACCTTTTTTATGTGGGAAACCTCTAACTTTCTGCGGCCACTGGAGGTTGAGTGCCACCTAGAGCAGACGGTCTTTTTTTTAGGGCGGGGGAATCTCTTTACGATTCCAAGGAACTGAAGCTGACTAGGTTGTCCCTTGGATATGCCGTAGGACTCGGGTAAAAACCCGGCTAATCCACCCTCCAGTACCTCTCCGCCCTCGCGGTGGAGGCACGCTCGGTCACCAGGTTACCATGATGAGATCCCCAGACTGGCGTCCAGGTAGGAAAACGTAATATCTCCCGGCTGGTTGTCGGTCGGTCGGAACAGATTCCTTCCTGGCTACTTAGGGTGGTTGGTGCGCGCCTAAGAAGGCGCGCTACCTCTTACCCAGCCGCCTGTGGTGGAGCGAGGCGGCTTGAGTGTCCTCCTCCCGCACCCGCCCCCCTCCTTCTGCGAGATCACGTCTTCCGGAAGGAAGTGGCAGCCTTCCACGCCGTCGCGCTGGTCAGCATCTTGCATACGACGCTAGCCAACTCGACGGGCGTACCGCCACCTATGCCCAGCGCGAGGATTAGTGCGTCACGCTGGGGTTGCCAGGCCGGGCACCCCTCCATGTCGTCGGGAGCGCCGCAGTGGTGGCACTGCACTGCGGCGTTTGCTCCCGATGTGCAGAGCTCGCGGCCTACCAACTTAAAAACACAACGATACCCCTAACATACCCGTGGCGCGTACAGGTCCATCACTGCCTCTCCTCATATTCAGACCAAGAAGACAGACCTAGATGGGACGCATCGCTACTGGACTAGGTCATGGGAACCGTAACGAACATATCCAGGATATCTCAATGGTATCTTGCCGTCTGAATATAGCCACTAGACCTATAATTTAGAGATATATTGAGATTAGATATACAGAGATTATGTGCATGTGATATTCTATGTTTGTAACTGCACCCACGATACAGGAGAAAATCCTAGTGTGGGGCGACGTTTTTTAAAAGAAAAAAAATAAAAGAAAATATAGATAAATAATGATAAATAACTGATGTGCGTCAAGTGACGACACGGTTAGCGCAGAGGTCGAGTGATCGCCTACTGCGCAACGGGTCGCGGGTTCGATTCCCGCACGGGACAGATGTTTTGTATGGCCTACAAAAATTTGTTCCGGTCTGGGCGTATGTGCATGTGATATTCTATGTTTGTAACTGCACCCACGACACAGGAGAAAATCCTAGCGTGGGGCGGCGTTCTTTAAAAAAAAAAGGTAGAAACGGATTGCTACTACGAGTACATTAAGGGGTTATAACTGTACTAAACATAATATTGTCTTCTGTTAATGTACATAGCAGAACACAAAAAGGTCACACATAAAACCAACTATTAGCCAACGATCGGACACACGTGTACCAACCATTAATGAGGCTCGGTGGCGCAGATCGTAAACCTTTTACGGCCAGTGCATGGTGCATTCGTAAAAATATTCCGGGATGCGGACGCGGAAACGTGACGTCATTATCTCGTATGACGTTTACGATCGCCCCTTTATTGTATATTACATCTATCGCAATCGCTTTTAAGGTACTTTGGCATGGCTATAGCTATCACCATCTTATGTCAGTTTGACAACATAAAAACAATACTAAATCCATCGCGTGTCACTGGTGAAATAAATTGTCGATACGTCGAGGAGAAGAATTGTGTTTTGATTTAGAGAGATGATAGTCATTCTTATCTTGAGGAATCTAGGTAAAGCTCACCTGATGATATGATACCTGATCTTATAGGCATAATATCAGGTAAAGTGAGGCTAAGACTTTCTCCTTCGTAAAAAAATATTTTAAAAACGAAAGTCGCCAGTCCTTTTGGCGTAACAATGACTGTTGTATTAAAAGGGATTGTGATATGGATTGTTGAGCTACACAATATGGGGGCGGATAGCGACCGCAACGGGAGTAGTTTTATGTTTGTCGATTGTCATAATTTATTGGATGTGTCGTAAATGGATGGATGATTGTCGACTTTATTGGAAGTCTGCGGCGTATCAAATTTGCGGCGAATAATAGGAACAGATAATAAATAGGAATGGAAGATAAGCGATATCGCGGGATTCATGTCAAAAAGAGATGTTGAATAAGGATTTCTACTCTTAAGGATACAAAACAATCCTGTGACTTCTTTAAATGGTTTTATTTAGCTAGCCCTGTTTGTTTGGGTCAAATCTTGCGAGTTAGATTTGACCCACTTACCAGTATCCGATTGAGTTGAAATTTGGTATACACGTTTAGTTCCGATGACAATAATTATTATCGTTGTGAATCCATAATGGCCGCTGCAACAAATTGACTAATTATTAAAACAATAATGTTAGTTCGAAACTTTTTCTTATTAATAATTCAAACTCAAATTTTCCTTTTGAAACTGGTGGTTAGTGGTGTGAATCTATCGAAAAATCTAAAAAACGTTCCCTCTTTCCTTATAAATTTGTACAATAGTAAACTAGATTACTTGTATATTGCACAAACTAATTTCTATGAATAACTAACATACTGGTGCTCCGTATGACTTATTATAAAGCATTTTCAACGACAGACTTTTATTAGTCCGACCACAGCTGTGGCTGCCGATGTGAACGCACAAAATACAATATCGTATCAATTGCAGCACCCCTGCCGGTTCACGTCATCATAACCTCCCAATAAACCTTACTACAACTCAGTCGATATCGCTTTCGACGCGACAATCATTGCTGCGTCAACACAACACTTTTGCTGGCTGTCTATTATACAGCTGTGATGGACGCACGATGACTGTGAGAATTAGAACCAATCGTGATACATTTCGAAGAACGTAATGAGGGGCTGGACATCGGCCGCGGCCGTCCGGTATAAAATCGGGCTGTTCTCAGTAGTCTTACCGAATAGTCTTACCAGTGGTACTACTGGGAATTTCCTGGGGTACGATTCTCGCGCAATTCGTGAAAAGTTCAAATTCTTAGCGAGTATGAGTTTTTTTGCGAACGGGTATCACAAATGAATCAAAAAGCTCCTTCATTTTTCGAAGAAAAGCTGCATGAATCGTCTCAGAGCTGAATCGTTTCGTCGAGATTTCAATATCTAATCCGAAATGCATAACATTATTTCTATTTTTTAAGGTTAAAAAATTACTTGTTTATGATTAAAAACTAAAGAAATAATTTGTTATACAATTGTTTATCAACTTCCTCTATTATTTCAATAAACTCTATAATACGAGTATATTTAAATATTCATTCAGTTTCATTTTAAGTTACTAATCAAACTTTCAATGATAATTTATTAAATATATTATCTACTATATTTTTTAATGAATATAATATAATTTTAGTACGTATTTAAAAACGAAAAATACAAAAGTGCATAAAATAATATGTAATCTCAAAGTTATCTCGATTTGATTATTTCCAACTCCGAGATTTTAATTTTAAGTATCGACACGAATTAGAGATTATCTCACATGTAGAGAGAATTAGGGCTTCGGATACTTTATGAATTGAAACGGTAGCTTTACTGTGTCTAACAATGTATGTATGTTTTGTATCACTTAGCACGTTACAATAAGGTCGCATTTTGAATGAATATTCGTAGGCAACGTTAAAGCTTCCCTTTTGAAATGACCTTTAACACTACAGCACAAGGTTGTAAATCTCACGAGTAATTAGATGGACATTCAGAATGAAATGCGATTGGTTGATTGCAATGAATACGGTTTTATTGTTGATGGAAATTACTGTAGCTATGAACGAAATGCTATGACGATCATAATTAAAATTGTTGATTATGAATAATGCAGATATTGACGATACTGAATTAATGTTTGAATTTATCACTTTGTGAAATTAGGTACTTTATTTCGTAAAGAAATGAAAATATGCGAAAAAAATATATATATAATGTACTATGAGTTTCGGTTACACGAAAGAAGTTTATTAACGAATACCAATAATTTTCTGAAATTAGATATCCTTACTAATATTATAAACGCGAAAGCTTGTGAGTATGGATGGATGTATAGATGTTTGTTACTCTTTCACGCAAAAACTACTGAATGAATTTGGATGAAATTTTGTAGGTAGACGGATTACGACAGGGATTAACATATAAGCTCCTTATTATCCCGGAAATGTAAGTACTCGGGGAAAAGTAGATTTACAGTGTTTTCTTTGAACTTTAAGGCGAAACATAGTTCGCGAGCACATTTAGGCTAGACTACATTTATTTTCGAATTGTTGAGTACTCTATCAGAGATTGTTCTCCTAAATCACAATCCAGTTCCTCTGCCTAATATATTTTCTTTGTGGCATTTTTTATTTTTGGTCACCCATCATGTCTCTGAAATATTAATGTTGCTTCACATTCATTATCGCAATACGCCGAACACACGACGCTACGTTACCAATTCTTGCACAGCATTCGCACAATAGAAAAGATTTATCAGTCGCATAGGACTGGATTATATTAGCTCTACAATTTTCAGAAGCGCGTTTTAAATTAGCATATCCAGGGTTGGCACTAGCTGTAAATACTAAATTTTTTGAATGCTCAAAAAAAATACGGGCTGACTACGATCTCTTATAGAGCTCACCATAGTTCACAACTCTTCTTTAACCAGTTGGCCTTGTTGCTAAAATGCATTTTTTAAATATTAATAACATTTATTTGCCAGAACATGGTGCAATAGTCATTAATACCTACATTATTAAGTCCAACATATTCTGTTGTTAATCAAAGTACAGTAGAGATTTCTCCCAGGAGAGATGTGACTTAAAGTCAATTAGTTTTGCCATTAATTGAAGTGACTCTTAAATTAATAATAATACAATAAAATGTTTATTGGTATCTAATACAAGCTCTGCGGTTCTTAATTAGGACATTTTTAATTAATTGTACATATAGAGGAAGTATTTAAGAAGCGGTTGATCGATAACGCTTGTAGTAGTTCTATAATTAAAACTGTATGCCAAACGCTAACGTCTTCCATCATGAATATAATGCCAAATACCGTTTAACATTATTTTAGGAGGAATAGAGAAAAAAAATTAAATGAAATAAAATTAGTAAAAAATACATTTTATTCCACCAGAGGGTCACTCAGTACTGCTGTGCGGGTGCCTCTGTCTTTCCTATTTCTACCGACAAGTAACAGTGCTTGTATTGCTGTGTTCGGGTTTGAAGCTTAAGACAAGCAGTGATATTACTGGGTACTGTGACTTGACATCTTATGTCACAAAATGGCACCATTGGTACTTTTCCTCCACGTGGCATCGCTGTGGGATGCCCTGTATATTGTACATCATACTTATCATATTTTGGCAAAAAATACATTAATATTGTTATCAAATTAAAATGTGGGTCAGCCCTGAAAATTTCCAAAGACTACGATGATAGACGCATCTCAATTCTTTAGCCTTTTTCTGCTTTTACAGAAATGCACGCGACGAAAAACAGCCATCCCGTAGACTCGTAGACAAATGTGCTAAAAAGACAAACGCCTCGGTTCCTCGAGGACGTATGGTAATGGCGCGCGGCCCCTACCACGAACCAATTATTATTGTTTGAGTGACGGCCGAGCTTTGATCACGTGTCACTTAAAACGCGTGTCGTGAGATTTAGGATTTCGAGATAAGGGGTGTCTTTAACGATACATTTGATTTTTTTTGCGGTATCGAACGAAAATGTTTTTAACTTCTACTTTAAGTTGTTATTGAATTTCTGCAGGTCTAGATCTAACTTTGACTAGAGGGGACCGTTTGTCTATTCCAGAGTGGTCTGTATGGGTTCCTACCTCTATCTTATTATTTTCTTTCACCAAGCAGCATTTTTCACATTGCTGTGTTCCAGTTTGACGGGTATTCAGTGAAACTATTGAGTGCTGTGCCTGTCCATCTTGTCACCAGTTGGCAACGTACGGTGCGGTTCTTATAGGAGTTGCATATTTGTGAATCTTAGAAATGTCATTATATACTATAGGTGACTCTAACCACTCCGTGAATAATCCGCTTGTGTGCCGACTTTGTTGTAAAAAATATCTACTAAGCACTGACTAAATGAAGTAAAATTTTTATTGATACTTGACATTTGATATGAACAGTTTGACTTTTATAACTAATTCCATGAATACTGTTGTAGCCTATGTATAAAATACGAGTAATTCACTGAAGTTTCTATAATCTTAAACGTGTAAGTAAGTATTGTTTGGCAATTTAAAAAAAAACAAAAATCACAAAAAATTATAAAACATTTGGGCGATTCATGAGAGCCTTTTATCAAATTATATTTAACAAAATATTATTTTTATTTTGATATTTCAAACAAGTTGGTTACAGCATTTGTCTGATAATAATGACGAGAAATCATTCACCACTTCGAGACGAAACTCGGAAAGCAGACAAGTGGTAGTAGAAATAATCCAAGAAGCTCTATGTTATATTTGCAGAGAAAACTCTATATATTTGTAGCTGTTTCACGTAACACAGGAGCGGTCTCAGTTGGAATGGGCGCTCGAGTTATTGCACAGTAAATATGGAGAAAAGATAACATGAGTCAGTTAAGGATACTGCGCTGGAATAGAAATAAGGTTGTGATTTTTAAATAAAACTGAAATTGTTTTAAATGTAAACCGAAACAGGAGTTTGTTATTTAATTCTTAATTCTATTCACAGAGGAAGCTCTTAGCTTTTGTTTATTGTATTATACTTTCTTTTACAATGTACCTAAACGAATAGCTTAATCTAGCGAACACGTTTACCATGTTATTTGCGTACTATTCTGGAAATTAAATACAATTAAATATTTACACACTACCAAAAACGTAAGTTAAACGCTACAATATCATTATTATGCAGATAATTGGCATTGCTTCATCTTTACTTTCACCTGATTTCATCTAAGAGTACCCTAGGCTAAGAAGAGGTTGGTGAAAATGGCCATAGGTTAAGCTAGACCAGGCCTTATAGTCACTTACCATCTGCTGAGATGAAGGTCAAGCGCTTCGCTGTAGTGAGCAAAATATCCGTCCTTTTACATACCCAAACTATGCAAGCATACCTTCTCAATTTTAGTCGTTACAACTTTTATTCCATACTTCTCTACAAAAGGATTACTTGCGGAATATTATCTGTAGTGTCACATTGTAGTACGCTATGTTACGTCTCAATCCTTCATCAACTGAATAAATAGCTACAGATAATTTAAAACTACATCCACACTTTAATCTTGTCACTTCATTAATCACACCTAAAACAATCCGAAACTTATTAAAGTCAGAGTGATCTCCTGTCCAGAGAATTCACTGGGGAACAAAATCTCTTGCGATAGTTAGATATTTGGAAAGTTTGTTGAATTTTGAACTTTACATTTAATAAAATAGGCATGTGGATTCGATGTTCATATCATTGCATCATACTTGTCATCCAGTACGCGTGTCTAGCTAATAATATACTAGTCCTTTCCGGTGCTCTTCTTTCACGTAAAGAATTCGTAAATAGCTAGAAAGATATGTTGAAATTTTATCAATAATCTTCAAAAATATGTATCGTTTGTTTGTAGAAACTCTTTTATTATAATTGGTGACAGACGAAGAGACGATATATCCCTATGGTAAGTGGTAACCACCGTCAGTGGACTTTGGAAATACGAGTGTCTAGAACATAGCTAAGCTTTTGACTAACTTTCATAAGAGGAGTTCAAAATTTTAAAAGATATTGTAAAGTAGCATATTATAGCGTTCACCCCCGTACTCGCTCAGAACAGTAAGAAAACCGCAGTGAGAATGAATTATCGCTATATACTACTATAGTAGTGTCTCAGCTGTAATATTATTTTAATAACACTAAATTCTTTTATTTTCAATTGCACAATCAAGTCATCAGAGCCCATATACGTCCCCACCGAGGGGTTCGAGCCTACCCTATGTTAGGGTGATTAGGCCTTAGTCAACCACGCTGGCCCAGTGCGGATTGGTCGACTTCACATACACCTTTGAATTTCATCGCAGATGTATGCAGGTTGCCTCACGATGTTTTCCTTCACCGTAGGAGCGTCAGACAAATGTACATATGAAATTCCAAACGAAAAACGCATTGGTACATGGCGGGTCTCGAACCAAGACCTCCCGATTGGAAGGCAAGTGCCGAGTCCACTGCGCCACCGACGCTCTCAATCAAGTATTACGAGTATACTCGTATGTACAAACTTAAATAGTAAAACAAAAATTAAAATTAATTATTTTAATATATATAAATTAAGCCTTTAAAATGGACGACGAACCCAAGACAATTCAATAATCTAATAAAAATTATTCATCCATTTATCTAAATTGACACGATATCAAACTAGCACTTTCTATAGCGTAGCTCGCAGTAGTAGCTAGACTTTCGGACGAAAGAGATTATTTCAACCCCTTCTTCGATGCCAATTAATTCGGCGGTGCTTATTAAGCGCAGTTGATTAGGCCGCGGATACATGTCGACTAATTAACCAGTGAAATTCCTCCCCCACGTGACCTGTGCTTACATTAGCGCGAGAAAAAGGGCTATTCTTGTTGCTAACGAACCATCTGATCCATATTATTAAACCGAATATCTGTATAAGAAATTATTGTTTATTTAAACGATCTGGTTTGGAGTTAAATTCCCTATGGGAGTTAATTTTTTCTCTCGTTTGCTTGGTGGTTCACCTACAGCTGCATATAATCTTAAATATGTTAATAGTTTGTATTATTAACGTTACAATTTTAAAAGTTCTACTAACCCGTTCTTTACCCACTTTCATGTCGTCACAAGGTTTGTATGGGTAAAATTGTCAAAAAAGACAACAATTGAAATACATATTTTCTTTTAAAGAAATAAAAATGCATTGGAACTTTGATTTAACAACTAAAAGGCTGCATCTATATCTTCTCAAATCATCTTCGCTAACTAAAAGGCTGCATTTATCAAATCGCAATCATCTATATCTTCTCAAATTACATATGTTGAGTACACCCAATAAACACACACATAGGCAATGCAATATACCCAAAATTAAACCAGATTATACAAGATTACTGTTCAATCAGTACTGAGGACTCACCAGGCAGTTAGCGATCTCCCAACCGCAATTTCTAAGTAGATGCCTAAGTAATCAGCTTAACCGAAGCAAGCAATTACATCGGCAGCTTAATGAAAATTAACAAAATAATGAAATCAATTCTTGTAATAAGAGTTAATTTGAATGAAACAATGTTTAACCATTAAAGTATTTTTATTGCATTAGGATTATAAACCATCATTACATCCAGTAAGAGTTGGCATTTGCGAAATAACCAAAATAGTTTTGTTAGTTTCATTACTAGCTCATCGACATTATCATTAAGAGTAATAATGTTATTTAAGTCTTATTATTACATTGTTGTTATCTCACTCCCATATTTTTCCATTTATCTCTATTATACGTCATCTTAATACTGACATTCTTCTTATGTATATCCTTCTTTACGCAATTCATTCATTTTTTAGGAGTTTTTCTAACCAAATATTCATCCACATTCACACTCTTCTATGTCTCTCGTCCTTCTTTATTACATTCCAATACAACGCTAACTTGTTACTTCCTATCTTATATTTTATTGGTGTTACTTTCAAACCCCATATTAAGCTTATATTAATTCCTAATCTTATCCATTTTAGTCATAATAGCATACATTTTTAAATAAGCGAAATTCATTATTACAATTTGTCTCGTGTTACAATTTACTGCGTACCCTTAAACCTAAGTTAGTTTGTGTCAGTACATACGTCAGTACACATCCACTAACACAACGTTATTAAAGACCTGTTTCCATAATTTGCAATCGAGTTTCAAACCCTAAGGCAGTGTTGCTGAAATTATTACAAAATTCAACCGCCATCAGAGTTGCGCTTTGTCCATTCGACAAAGCGCAATATGAATTCAAAGGAGCAAAGCGACCTCTCTATTACACGAGCATTGCTTTTGACGTGCTAACGCTGGGCCCTTTTGTGTGGCCAGCTGTTGTGGGATGGATATATCGCTAAATTCAAAACATGAATTTGTATCCTGTTTTATTGGATTCTCGTTAACATCGTCCTAGTAATGTTATTATGTTCATTTGCCCTACTGTCTGGATGTTACCCACGAGCGTTTTATACATAATACACAAACATAACAAAATGACATTTAATGCAAAGACAGCTCTGAATCTATACTATATAAATCAAGATTTACAATAAAATACTATTCTTGTAGATAAATAATGGTGCAATTATACTTCTTAATTCATAAACATTTGTTTTATTCCTTCTAATAAAATTCGCCTTATGTTAGAATAAGGCAAAAGTTTCACGCATTAATCATGAGTTAAATCAATAACATTCAACATTTATGAGTCCTAATAACTCACACATAATAATATATTGCTATATATTGAAATCCCTTTAAGCTTTAGATTTCCAAAATCATACACGAATGACAAATCTTATATATAAAAATCTCGTGTCACAGTGTTTGCTATCAAACTCCTCCTCCTCCGGCTCGGATCTTCAAATTTTTTAGCCCTTTTTTTTGTGATTTGGAACCAAAAATACTTATAATCCAAAATTTTCACCCTTCTACCACCAAACTCCATTTTTAAATAGCGATATAAGTATTTTACTGGCGTAACGTAGTTCGCGGGCACAGCTAGTGAACTTATATTATTTCACAATGAGCAAGTGCTTTACGAAATAGAACGCCCACTTGACCCATTTAGAAGTGAATCAAGCGTTAAATTTTCAATACACCTTCATGTCATCTCAACCCCTATATCTTCGTCCAGTTCCCACTCGGGATATGCTAATGCACCATCAAAACCAAACCACTCCACGCCCGTTTGATTTAAGAGGACTGCTTCCCTGTTATTTATGGCTGTAGGTGTTTGGTCGACCGGTTTGTCAGTTGCTTTGTTATAACAGACTGTTAAAGTTTCGAAATGATTAAGTTAGTCGTTGCCATTATATATCATTGCCTGGCTTAGCACATTGATTTTCATATTATCATTGCCTTCTATTTAATATAATGAGATATTAATATCTTTAATGATACAAAAGCACGTGATGAGTAAAATAACAAAAACGACTTCTTCCGAATCGATATTTCTAAGCTTGGACGTCTATTACTCAATAGAACGAAGAAGATGTTCCGATTGAAATTTGGCACACTAATAAATCTAGCCAATTTTTCTTTTAGACAGATGAAATCGCGCGCAAAAGTAGTAGAACGATCATAATTACCAATATTTTCATAATCATAAATTTATTGATAATATGAAATATTACAGGTCAAGTTGGTATTGTTGTATAAAGAGTGGCCACATAATGTGTGAAAAGTTTCTGTAGTTAAATTAATAAATTATTAAAAAATATAGAATTATGTCGTAATACAATACATTTAAATTCATGTCAACGCATAATAAATAATGATTATAAATTCATATCACCGGATAAGAATTCATTTACACTATAGAAATTTTGCTCAATAAGCCAGTCTTTTAACCTTTTTTTAAAGGAGTCCAAACGTGGTGCTATTTAATACATGCTCTGGGAGTCTATTGAACACTGAAGTTCCCATCACATGAGTCAACTTTTTTGATTTGCTTAACGTTGTGACTTACGGGTGCTAATCTGTCCGAGTGTCTTAAATTTCGTCCATGTATATTTTTATGTGAAATGAATTGGCTTTTATTTAAGTATATTTTTATACAGACAGTAATAGATCAATTATTTACTGATAGTAAAAAGAACTACAAAAAAATCATAGTTATAACGGTCTTCAGGTTTTACTTTATAGGTGAAGAGTAAAAGATCTCCTGACCGTAAAATTATTTAGTAAAAAGTTACAATCAAACGAGCCTCAGCTTTTACATAGAAACATGCAACAAAAGATTTACTCAAACATAAAACGAGTGTCTCTTGATAAAATTTGCATAGTTTAAGATGCAATGCATTAAACTCTTTAAGCGAGGAGAGGCTTGGAGTGGATCTGAAGTATGCGGGCGATCTTATGGTCCTTGTCTTCTTTTATTTAGAAAATTTGCATCGTGGCTTTTGAGGTGGAGTTGGACAGTGCTTCTGATCTTTTTTTTAAATTTATTTTCGAACCACAAACAAGCTTACAATTTATTTTAGGTATTAGATTTCAAATTAATACAACTGTTCATTGTAAGCCTAACGGTGATGGTTACATTTTCTGTATGTTAATTAATGCCAAAGGTGTGAAATCAGTTAGTAGTATTATAAATTATCAGTGTTTAGATAGTTTAAAATCTCCTTGGTGTGTTAATCCATGATGTAAATAAGTTTTGATGTACCTAAAGATAAATGACCGGGAAATAGTGGGAAAAAAATATTAAATGACTTGAAGAGTATACGCGCAGTAGTGGCAGAGCAGAAAAAGACAATGTAGAAAGATGTACGAATATAATGATAAAATCAAATACAAGTAAAAAAGCAAATAATATGAACAAACTTAATTAGTAGATTTTTATATGTCATAAGGTAACAACTGTTGCCTAGTTACATACATGGCATTGGCCATGGAGGTACAACACTCCCCCTGCAACAGTTGACACTCCAAGACTTGATCTCATGCATTCAAAGATACACCTTGGGAGAGGCTTCGTCAAAAGATCGGCTCTGTTTTGCTTACTTTCAACAAATTCAATTTTGATTCGGCCCTCTTCATAAAGTTCTCTTACAAATTTATACCGTGTATCTATGTGCTTGGTTTTATAATGAAACCTAGCATTTTGTATCAACTTAATTGCGCTCTGGTTGTCAATAAACAGGATAGGGCATGCTTCCATTCCTAAGATTTCTTTAAATAATCTATTCAACCAGATTACATCTTGTGCTGCCTGACTGGCGGCTACAAACTCTGCTTCGGTAGTGGAAAGCGATATACTTCTTTGACGCTTAGATGTCCATGAAATAGCTCCACCTGATGCCAAAAATACATAACCAGAGGTCGATCTTCGAGTCGTACTGTCTCCTGCATAATCTGCATCACTGTAAGCATCGAAATACGACTTGGATTTGCAATCAACTGTTCTATATAAAATACCATGGGACATCGTGCCTTTCAGATATCTGAAAACTCTCTTTAAAACTGTCCATTGCTCTTTTGTTGGTTTATCTAGAAACTGAGAGAGATAATTAACTGCATAACTGATATCAGGTCTTGATACAACTGACAAATATATCAAAGAGCCAACTGCTTGTCGAAAATTTACGTCAAAACATTTATCATCACCGCTATCGGAGACTTCTTCACCAGTGTCATTTGGACTTTTACACTTTTCTATCGGAGTTTTGACAGCATTAGCATTTGTCATACCAAACTTTCCTAAGACCTTCTTGGTATAAGCCTCTTGATTAACAAATATAGAGTTATCCTTCTTATATATTTGTAACCCTAAGTAACATCCGACTTCAGACTCATGAACTTGGAAATCACTTTTCAAAGTGTTCATAAAACTTTCCAAATGTTCCTTATTTTTTGACATTACGAGTCCGTCATCGACATATATTGTCACAATTAGCTGCTTATCTTTGCTAATAAACAAACACGGATCAGAATCACTTTGTCGCAATTCATATTTTAGCAGACAAGATGTAAATTTCTTGTTCCAACACCTAGGTGCTTGTTTAAGTCCATAGAGACTTTTGATCAATTTACATACGCGACCAGATCCATCATCATAACCAATTGGTTGATCCATATATATTTCAGCATCAGCTTCTCCATAAAGAAATGCTGTTTTAATATCGAACTGTACAATATTGTAATTATCTTTAGCTGCGATGCTCAAAAGAGTTCTCACAGTGTCCCATCGTACGACTGGACTAAATGTTTTGGTATAGTCTAAGCCATATTCTTGATCATATCCCTTAGTTACTAATCTGGCTTTATACCTCTGAATCGAATCGTCGGTGTTTTTCTTTACTTTATAAACCCATCGACAGCCTAGTGGAGAACGACCTTCAGGTAGGTTTACCAAGAGCCAAGTATTATTTTCAGCTATTGACTTCATCTCCTCGTCCATGGCATCTTTCCATTTTTTGAAGTTATCAGACTGTAAAGCCTCTTTATAGGTACGAGGTTCGCCTTCATTCAACAGTAGGACGTAGTCTTCAAATCGAAATGGTCGACGTATTGTAGATCGATCACGCAGATCATACGTACGCTCCACGTTATCCGACTCCATGACGACAGGATCAGAAATGTCAGATGTTTCAGGTGCCTCATTATTATTCAGAACTTCAGATGTTTCGACAGGTTGAGAATAATCTGGAGCATCAGACGTTACGACTGGTTCTGTTATTTCAGTAGAATCAACATCTTCATTATTCTCAATTTCTCTCATTGTGTCAATATTTGACAATTCAAACTGGTAATACGAACTATTAGGTTCATTCCGCAAAGAAGTTTCATTGCATGGTTCACAGATTTGATGAGAAGAGTATTCATTGCAAAATCGAACATCGCGTGACAAGACAATTTTGCGTTTTTGTGGAACCCAGACTCTATATCCATCATGATCACAGTAACCAACAATAAGACCTTTTTCTGCCTTCTTGTCAAGTTTCTTACGCTTAGGAGATGGAATGTGTATATAACACTCAGTGCCAAATATTCTTAAGTGCTCTACAGAAGACGGTTTATCAAACCATAGCTCATACGGCGTCTTATTATTAATGCTAGTAGGGCCTGATAGGTTTAACACATAGCTCGCAGTATTGACTGCTTCTGCCCAGAGAAACAAAGGTAGGTTCTTAGAATGTAGCATACTCCGAGCAGCCTCGACTAATATTCTATTTTCCCTCTCTGCGGCACCATTCTGCTGAGGAGTGTATGGCATACTCATGCGGTGCGTCAAGCCCACTGCCTCTGTAATTGCATGTACTTTAGAATTATTAAATTCAAGACCACCATCAGTTAACAGCTCTCTAACATTATGTCCGACATTCTTAGCTTCAGATAAAAACTTCTCTATAGCTTGGCATACTTCTGATTTTTCTTTTAGGAAATAAACTCTCCTATATTTCGTAAAATCATCCTTGAAAACGACAAAGTATCGATTACCGGCAATAGAAACAACAGGCATTGGTCCGCAAACATCTGCGTGTATCAACTCGCCGGGTTTGGCTCGCCTGGTTTCAGATTTCATGTTAATGTTTTTACGTTTTAAAAATTCCTTGACATATCTGACGTTTTGATGACATAACCTTTCATGCCAAATTTGTAAATCGGAAATGGAATTTGACAAATTGATTTTATCGGGTACAATACGAATCAATAACTCATACAAATTTCCTCGACGTATGCCAATAGCAACGATTTCGCCATTAACTTTCTTAAAAAATCTTTTATTTTTATCAGCAATTTCAGTATAGCCATAATCTAGGGCACAACATGAAGAAAAAAGATTTTGTTCTGCTTTAGGTACATACCACACTTTATTGAGATGTGCAGGTCGCCATTCTCCATGAACCTGCATCTCAACGTCAATAACACCTTCTCCGTACGCATACATCACTCCGCCATTTCCGACTTTCAAAGGTTTATGATTCCCGAACGGAATGTAGTTTCTGTACCATGACTTGGAGTTGACAATGTGATGACTGGCTCCGGAATCAATGATCCATTTTGCAACGTCAGAACTATGGTTATCAGGAATAATCATAGCAGATGAATCCCGAACTTTTTCAGTCTTCATTCGTTTCTTCAGCGCGAAACATCTCTTTTTGACATGATCGGTTTTACCACAATACGAACATTTAGCGATGATTTTAGGCTTCTCAGAAACAAGAGCAACTTCGGAAGCTATTTTAGAAGTTTCAGGTATCTTCAAATCAAGGAGACGTTGCTCGTGCAAACGTAGTCTTTCCATTAGGATAGATACAGACCGTTGATCCCGCGGTACTGATTCCCAAGCATTCTTGAACTCGAGATAATCCGTGGTAGGAATAGTATTCAAAATCCTATTCAAAAGGAGAGACTCTGGAAGCTTCCCTTCATCTTTCAGTTCTTCATTTAGTTGTTGCCAAATAGTCTGCAGCTTTGAAACATGAACTGCAATGTTGTCATCAGAATCTTTTTGATAAGTAAAGAGCTGGCAGTATAGGAGATCCAATCGACGCTCGTTCTTTTGCTCGAATACGTTATGAAGGGCATCCCACATTTCCTTGCCACTTCTGCAAGTCAAAATGTGCTGCTTAGCTGCCTTATCTATTGAAAGACCTATTATGCATTGAACTTGTGCATCTTTATCATTGTAATCCCTTAGCAATCTCTCATAAGCGCTTCTTTCTGCATCACCAGCACCATCAGCAGGTGGTTGCGGTCTTTGTAATGTACCACTTACAATATCATGTAGCTTGTATAAAGTGAATTGTAAATTGACATCAAATTTCCAAGTCATCCAATTTTCTTGAGATCGTAATTTTTCAATATTATCCATTTTATGAAAAACTGGACCGCTTGCGGTGGACGCCATAACCACTTGAAGAGTATACGCGCAGTAGTGGCAGAGCAGAAAAAGACAATGTAGAAAGATGTACGAATATAATGATAAAATCAAATACAAGTAAAAAAGCAAATAATATGAACAAACTTAATTAGTAGATTTTTATATGTCATAAAGTAACAACTGTTGCCTAGTTACATACATGGCATTGGCCATGGAGGTACAACAAAATGCGATTACTGTCCGTTATATGGTGAGTTAAGATATTAATCACCTGTCTCTTATAGAAGTGATAGCCGCATGAAAATATGTCTATTGTATGTTATAAGGGAAAATCGTACGACGCTCACTAAAATGTTTAATATTTTGACGTTCATTAGGTTCACACTTTGTGATTGTTGTATGAATGTATTTGAGTAACTGTTCCAATCACTCCGACAGGCATTTCTATATAATATATATTGCAATAAAACCAAAGTTATGTTTATGAAATAATATATTATTGTAATGTTGGCAATTTAAAAGAGGTGAGAAAAAATAGACCTTCTGAGTTTCTTGCCTGTTCTTCTCGAGAAGGCTCTCCCAATTTCCGAACAGGTGTAGAGTCAATTTTCTTTTCATTTTACTTGTATTTGCATTGCATACATCTTAATTATGGTTGAGATGTATGTATGTACATACAAGGTTTAAATAATACATAGCTTATCTTGATTTGTTACATTTTTTAATTTATTTAGAGGGGCAAAATGACGGGACCTGGCAAATACTCTCATTAATAGAGTTTTCTCGCTCACCCAGTTCTCACTTACTCAAGTTTGACTGTAATTACGAGTATAAATCCAGATGCATATCTTATCTTTTATATTCCTAAACTTAAGGATTCTTAAGAAACAAAAATAATGTATGAACATGAAGACTTTATTATTTTACTGACTATCAATCTGTTAGAAAAAGTTTATCTTCTACTTCCGTAACGTCGCTGTCGTGGTATTTTTATAGCTAAGCGAAAACGTTCTTGTTCCAAAGCAACGGTAATCTAACTTTATCATTATTCATTTCGTTGGTCGAAATTACGTTGATCAAATTACACAGATATTCAGTTAAAAATGCCTTAAAATAAAAAAGGACCTACTATTAATTTAATTAATTTATATTTATTTAAAAGTTTGTACCCATACCCGCCTCGGTATCACGGACCAATTGGAGTCAAAAGCTACTAATTGCACAGTTGTGTGACAGGCACTGGTATAACAGGCACAGGCACAAACTATCAACAAATCTAGCAGCAAGTAAAAATTTGAAGACCTCAGTATTTCGGAGGAAAGTAATAATAACTCAATAATATTTTTTGTCGATCTCACAGACCAATTCCCGGCTATAGGAAGGTTATAATAATACCATTATTTTATTTAATCAGTACATTTACAGCCAAAGCCAATAAAATGTACATTAAACATCGATAACTTAAATACTAAAACAAAGATGCTAAAGGTAACATTAATAAACTTAAAGATAGGAGTACCTTAATATAACATGTTGATTTCCAAGTTTTATCCAAAACAGAGTAACTTAATATAATATGTTGATAAGGCAATACTTGTCTCAACTCCTTGAATTGCATCTGTTTTAACTAATGCAAGGAGAAATTCACCTCTCATATTCTGCACAAATTTTGCGTCATGGAACTTTGTTTGTATATTTTAGCTATATTGAAAGTAACACAATCTCCCAGATTGTTTGCCGTTTCCGCTACATCCGACGTATTTTCATTTCATTTTCTCTGTTTATGTTCTTATCGGTTGTACGACATCGCCGAGTGTTATCCTATTTTTGTTGCGAACTGAACGATTCTTCGCGCAATCTAATTTCGACATGGATTATTAATTGAGTACGTCGACAATGTTTGGATAAAACTTGGAAATCGATTGGTTCATACGTTATAAAAATATTATACTAATAACATAGAAATAAACGAATACACGGATAATATTATAGATACTAAACTTTTGATTTGAATTTTTTTTCCTACCAATACATAATTTCTATATTAAAAGGAGTGTGTTTCTGTTGCACCCAAAACAACAGAAACAGATTGCGAAAGAGCAATAATGAAAAATTCAATAACTGGTGTCAAATAAATTTTAAAATTAACACACAGTACATAGATTCAGGAATGTACGAGTGAGGACAAAAAAGGGTATTGCATTGTGCTGATTCGATTTGTAACATAAAGCGCTGGCATGAAATTCAAAGGGGTTGGTTGGTACAACACGACAGAACTTCTTTTCACCGAACCCTATCGACATATTGTCAATAGCGCACACAAAAGGATTGATATTAATTCGACATACCATTAAAATATTGCTTTTAAAATCACCGGAGGAACGATTCGCGCAGAAGATATTACTTCAAATGGCCGACGACCCTAGTTCAAAATCGACGCCATAAAAAAACAATTTACGATCGCACGTTTAAAATTCACGACCCTAATGAATTAATTAATACGCATTAGCATAAGAAGATGGCTATTGATTGATCGGTGTCGTAAAAATAACTACGCGAAAGGATTTCTTTGAAAAAAATTAACGACGCATCAATGTTACTGGCAATTTTGCATTAGACTTTGTAATAATAGTGGATATGACACGCGTTTCAATTGTAATATATGCTAATAATGGTAAACATTAATTTGTAACGGTTGATTTGTTAATATACGATGGTGATTTGCATAATCACGGGTTTGCTTGAAAAGACGCCGCGTCGTGTGATAATGATGATGATAGAAGCGATGACGTTTACTAGTTGTTTGATGTATCGCTCGTAAAAAAGTAAATGCTAGACATTAAAGTTAAAATGTCTCCATTTAACCGACAAACGCGAACATCTGCGGTTCGTAAAATAAATTGTTGTGATAAAATAAATTAATTCAAATCTCCCGATGATATAAAGTTTAAAATGTACGCCGTAAGTGCAAAAAGTAAAGATTAACTTTAATTTTCGTGATTCCCACGGTAGTAAATGATTCTCAAAGGGTTGTTTTAAGTGACATTTTTGAATCCGCTCCCAAATTTGCAACGGTCGGTGCTACAGAAAGGACAGCGGTGGTGTTGCGTCAAGTTTGACTGACGTTTGAAAAGTGTGAAGAATTTCAACTCGTGCCTTTAGTGTAATTGACAAACATAGGACAATCGGTAACGGCGTAGATAATTTTGCGTAATGAATGATTTTTATTTAAGTTGAATCTAAAATGTGTTGTTAATCTGGACATAGTTCTATTCATGTATGTGGGAAATATAGAATGTTTTACAATGTATAACTATTTTCAATAGGCACTTAAGCAACCAAGAGCCAATTATATAGTTCAAATTTCAAATTCAAATTAAATATCTTTTATTCACATTGAATTGTTACAATCTCTTTTGAACGTCAAAGCAGCTACGTCATTGGTTCACAAGTCTACGGCGGGAGACCTTGTACTGGAAGGAACCAGCAAGGGCTATTTTTTTGTTACAGAGTGGTCAATTGGAAGCTGACCTCACAGCAGAAGTTTGAGCTCAACTTCCATTACAAGATTAGATGTGTCAGTTCTCTTCTTACTATGTCATTACCAAAAACAATATTTGTTTAAATAAATAGTTATACATAACAACACGATTCATTATCTGCAAATTAACACCAGGCATTGGCATCATTCAAATAATCGTTGATTTTATAGTAACCTTTACTCATAAGAGTCTTTTTTACATGCTCTTTAAACTTATGAAATGGCAAGTGAGTAACACTTTGAGGAAGCTTATTATAAAAGGTTATACATTTCCCCATAAACGAGCCTCTAGTTTTTTGAAGCCGGTATGTTGGAGCCGGCAAGTTAATTAAGTTTAATATATCGTAAATGTGAAATACATCTCAATAATATGAAAAAATCAAGCCAAGGCCAAGGGCGAGTTAGACTGGTGCACCAAGAGTTCCGTAAAAGCTAATCTAACTATAACTTCCAAACTACATATTTACGATTTTCAGATATGTTCCTTAATATGTGCTATCGGACGTCGCTTCTTGCCTAATTTCACGAAGTATTTATTCCCTTGTGAAATCGCCGAGATTAAGAGCGTCAGTGGCGCTGTGGACTCGGCACTTGCTTTCCAATCGGGGGGTCGGGGTTCGAGACCTGCCATGTACCAATGTGTTTTTCGTTTCGAATTTCATATGTACATTTGTCTGACGCTCCTACGGTGAAGGAAAACATCGTGAGGCAACCTGCAATACATCTGCGAAGAAATTCAATGATGTATGTGAAGTCGACCAATCCGCACTGGGCCAGCGTGGTTGACTAAGGCCTAATCACCCTAATATAGGGTAGGCTCGAACCCCTCGGTGGGGGACGTATATGATGATGATGATGATGATGAAATCGCCAAATATGCAACATAAGTGGTCATATCTTTTGATCACGTTAACTTACAAGTTTGATTATGTCAAAGTTGAAAAAGACCATACAATAGTTTTTGATATATACAGTTTTTTTTATTGCAGAAAGTTGGCAAACAAGCAATCTGCCCACCTGATGGTAAGTGGTAACAGTCACCTATAATACATGTGGCTCTTGTGAGATTTACAGCATAACTGCAACCCCCACAAGAACCACAGTGTACGTTGCCAACTTGTGACACCAGATGTAAAGTTACAGTACTCAGTAATTTCACTGCCATATCTTACCCTTCAACCCAGAACACAGCAATGCAAGCACTGCTGCTTTGCGGTAGATATAGGTAAGACTGAGGTATCTAAGCAAACGACCCTGGTACAGAGTCTCCCTCCAGTATTGTTTGATAACTTTACGCATTCTTGCGAAAAACAGTCTGGACAGACTACGAAGTGATCCAATAAGTGTTCCGTTTTTTTACTTTTGAGGTACGGAACCCTAAAATACGTGCCAAATCACCACACCCAAAGTATTTCCAGTGAGAACCAATTGAATAGAGCACTATACCAACATCCGAAGGTCCAGTAATCTAATTTGGGGCGCAGTGTCGCAAATTGAAACCTCACGCACCGTCTAATGGGTTAAGCCTAACATAACGCCCGATATAGGAGATGATTTGATTATGTGACTGTTACAGGGAAATGGTACAATTTTGGGGAAGGAAAATAGCCCTTTCGGAGTTAATTTTGATGTCACCAAACTAACGGTAGAATGATGCTTGGATATTATTAGTTTTTTGCCAAGAACATTTTCTTGGGGAATCTTTATTATTTGTTGTTACTTGTTTTTCAACAACAATTATATGAACTATTTTAGGATTATAATAATGATAAGCCATGTACCAAATTTTGTCCAAATCGATTCGGACATTTTATGTGTGTTCAGTAGTAAGTGCGCAAGTGATAATGTGAGATTTGTAATGTATGTACCAAAAAAAGATTTTCTTGGGTTTCATCTCACATGAAGATTAGTGATTAGGCTAAAGTACTGGATTCAGAGAGACTGACAATACAGAACTGATCAATATCTTCCCTTCGGTAGAACACATCTATGTTGTTGACATTATTATTACAGATAAAGTGAACGTTAAAAAGTACTATACAGGGTGGCCCATCCATAGGCGACCAAAAGAAAAATTTAGAAGCTCTATGCTATGGGGTATCCGAATCACCCCCATGTATGTTCAGCGATTTTTTGTAGTTTAGGAGCTAGAATTATTTTTAAATTTTTTTCAGTATTTTTCTACCGACATTGGTTTTCCTTTTTTATCTTTTTTTCCCTTACGTTTACAGATGTTTTTTTTTGTGTAATTAATCATCATGATAGTAGCTAACACCTGAAATAAAGCGGTTTGGCTAAGCATTGCAGAACCTACATAAAATTTTATCTGAAGTTTAAAATTACTGTTAGAGTTCAGTAGTCAAAAATGTTAAGGGCTTAAAAAAATTAATAAGGGGTGCCAGAGGTTTCTAAGCATTCTTAAAATCTGCTAAGAACCTGTAACAATGAATATCATTCATAAAAATCAGACCTTAATAGTGGTTTTTCTTCTGTAACTGGCCTTGAGGTAAACAAAGGTCGACAAATTGAAAAAAAAATGTTTTTCTTTAGGTGTTGTTGAATTGTAACGTGTCTAGTATTACTTAATATTCGGTACTCCATGGCGGTCATGTTATCGGCTTCAGATGATTTTTGAATTATGCAGATAGCCGTAGTCTTCTCGGAATATCTCTTTTAAACCTTAAAACATCTACACAGGTAAAGAAATCCTTTACCTGAGTCGTGGTTTCGGCGAGCGCAAACAATGAAACCGGTTTGTGCGAATGAGACAGCTAGCGACGCCAGCAGCGCAGAGGACCGCAAACTCAAGCAACGCCTCAGTCGTTCTCACACTGTGTTTACTGCTGCTTGTTACGTCGTATCATATCGCTTTACTCACGAACCCTGCTACCTCATCGGATTCTGTTTTCTGTTATCGACTTAGACTGTGCGCTCGTTATCGGACTCCGCTTTGCATATCGATTTGGACTTGTTACTTGTGGTAGTGATGAATTACTCGCTAAGCGAATATGCAGAAATGCATTACTATTACGGCGTTCCTCAAGGTAATGGCCGTGAAGCAGCAAGATTGTACAGAGAACAGCTTCAACGTCGAGGAGGACGACAACCTGATCGTTATCCTGATCATCGCGTTTTTATTAACACCCACAACGAGTTGATGGCAGGCCGGATTCCTGGTCGCCATGGTGCTAGAGAAGGGATCCCTACAGCTGATCCTGATCGCAGGGAAAGAGTTGTGGAGGAAATGTAAAGGGATAGTGCAACAAGTACGAGGAGAATGGCTCGTAGACTAGACATTCCAAGAGTTTCCATTCAAAGGATTTTGAAAGGAGAAGGATATCATCCGTACCACATTCAGAGGGTCCAGGCATTACAGCCCACAGATTACCAACTAAGGATTGATTTTTGCCTCACAATGTTAAGAAAAAACGGAGAAGACCCCAATTTTTTCAATAATATTTTGTGGACAGACGAAAAACGGAGAAGACCCCAATTTTTTCAATAATATTTTGTGAACAGAGAGTTTGTGGACAGAATAACTCTTTAAAAAAATACATTAATTTATTAAATTTAATTCAAAAATCATCTGAAGCCGATAACATGACCGCCATGGAGTACCGAATATTAAGTAATACTAGACACGTTACAATTCAACAACACCTAAAGAAAAACATTTTTTTTTTCAATTTGTCGACCTTTGTTTACCTCAAGGCCAGTCACAGAAGAAAAACCACTATTAAGGTCTGATTTTTATGAATGATATTCATTGTTACAGGTTCTTAGCAGATTTTAAGAATGCTTAGAAACCTCTGGCACCCCTTACTAATTTTTTTTAAGCCTTTAACATTTTTGACTACTGAACTCTAACAGTAATTTTGAACATCAGATAAAATTTTATGTAAGTTCTGCAATGCTTAGCCAAACCGCTTTATTTCAGTTGTTAGCTACTATCATGATGATTAATTACACAAAAAAAACATCTGTAAACGTAAGGAAAAAAAAGATAAAAAAGGAAAACCAATGTCGGTAGACAATTACTGAAAAAAATCTAAAAATAATTCTAGCTCCTAAACTACAAAAAATCGCTGAACATACATGGGGGTGATTCGGATACCCCATAGCATAGAGCTTCAAATTTTTTTTTTGGACGCCTATGATTGGGCCACCCTGTATATGAGAACTTATTTTAGAAATTAAACACCAGACAAGTAACATTAAATAACGTGTATTGGATACAGTACATCAGTAGGCAAGGCAACAAACAACTATTTAATTAGTGGTCGGAGGCGATTAAATAAAAAAAGGAATGTGTCATGGCCGCAAGCGCTTATATAGAGGAGCTGTGTGTCATAGAGCAAGGGTCAGCTTTCTTCTTCCATAGTCAACAGCCAAAGGGGTTGCGTTTACATCCAACACTATAACTAAATTACACATTGTAATTGAAATTGAATATATGTGGAACATAAGCGTCGATGGCGTAGTGCGTAAGGCTGTCGCCTTCCAATCGGGGTAGCAGCGGTTCGAACCCCGCCACGTACCAATGTGTTTTCAAATTTTGAATTCATATGTACGATTATTCGACGCTTTTACGGTGAAGGAAAACATCGTGAGGAAACCTGCACACACCTGTGAAGAAAGAATTTCTTTACAGGTTGTGTGTGAAGTCGACCAACCCGCACTTGGCCAGCGTGGTTGACTAAGGCCCAATCGCCCTAGTTTAGGGTAGGCTCGAGCCCCTCGGTGGGGACGTCAAATTCAAATTCAAATTCAAATTCTTTATTACCTGTCATAGTTTACATGGTGTTAAAAAGGAAATAACAGTTCAGTATGACACCCTGCTAGGGCATTGCAATATTGTGTGCATGGGACATGCATTGAATTAAATAAACAATTTTATAAAATAACAATAGTATTCAATGTCACGACTTATTAGCTATTGGTTAATATTTGAAATATAAAGAATTAAAATAATATAATGTCAAATAAAATTAATACATAAAATTCTAATAAAATTCTTAACATAATAAAAAATAATATTCAGGTTTATGATGTCACAATACAATTCATTGCAGATCAACAAATAAAATGTCAAAGAAAAAATTGATACTTATTAATTTTAACAATAACTTATGTCAGTTGCCAAAAATAATAAATTGGTATTCGTATTCATGTTTTACCGTGATGTTCCATCGTGTTGTCATTAAAGAATTCATTTAGGCTATAGTAACATTTATCAATTAGAAACTGTTTTAATTTTTTTGTAAATTGGGTGGGTGTAGCTAAGTTCTTAATAAAATTTGGAATATGGTTATATATTTTGATTGTTATGATATGGGGGCTTGATGTAACTAATTTCATATCTGAGAATGGTACTTTAAGTTTATTAAAATTTCTGTTATTTCTTCTATTATTTGGTAAGGATATATAGAGATTAGGGTGTTTTTTAATGAATTTACATGATTCCAGAATATAAATAGACACTAAAGTCATTATATTATGTTTTCTAAAGTGAGGTCTACAAGATTCTAATTGATCAATGTTGACAAGTATTCGTACACATTTCTTCTGCATAACAAATAATTTATCTATATCCGACGAGTTTCCCCATACTACAATACCATATGATAGTATTGAGTATGCATATGCATAGTAGGCTGTAAGTGCAGTTTTAAAATCAGTGGTCCGTTTTAATTGGTACAGAGCATATATAAAAGATGATATTTTTTTTTGTAATTTTTGTATGTGTTGCTTCCAATCCAAATGTGTGTCCAATTGAACCCCCAATAAAGTAGCTGTTCTCACAGTTTCTAATTCTGTGTTGTTGTAACTATACGATATCTCCAAGGGAGCCTTTTGGTAGGGTTTAAATTGTATAATTTTGGTCTTTTTCAGGTTAAGTTGTAGGTTGTGAGATTCTAGCCAATTAGAGATTTTGTTGAATGTATTGTTAAGTTTAGGTTTTAAATCAAAAATTGAAGAGCATGGTGAAAAATTGAAGAGCATGACGTATATATGAGCTGTTGATAATGATGCTGATGATATTTGGAACGAATGTAACTAAGCTGCATTACAATTTTGAGGTACTTATTACATTGTTTTGAAGTAGACAGATAATTGTCAAATCACGATAAAGCTATTTGGACCTTATGGAACATTACAAACTGCCATATGGTGGTAATATTGTCGACTATGAATTCGGCTGCCACGTCACTAACACGCACAATTTGTCACGAAATCACCTCGTTTTTTGTTTAAATGTAAACGCTAGGGTTAATTTGATATAATTTACTAGCGATAAAACTATTATTTTTACAAAGTTTTATTAATGCGCATTAACACTTCCGTTGGCCGTGGGGATTCAATAGTGCTGTCTATTGTATTACTGTCATATAGAAACTTTAATTTGAAAGACTGGAATTTGTACCTAAAAATAAATAATTTTAAGATTGTATTTCAAACAACAAAGAATTGCTGCACACATTAAGCTTACATAACTCCAATAACGTTAACATTTCAAACAAAGTAAAATAAAAATAAAAGAAATGTTGGCACCAACACCATCCAAAATGTTTAAATTTACCTTAACTACAAAAGATTCAAATTTTATAAAGTTATTTAACACTTGGAATAATGTTAAGAAGGATCAATCAAGGTAACGCCACAGATTACTTAATAGTTACTATGTAACGCTTTCATAGTTCTACAGGGGGTCTATCCAGTTTTGAAAGTCTATTAAAACATACACCTACAGAAACTCGGCACATACGAGTACATAGCTTTTGACAGATTAAGGATAATTTTCATTGTAGTTAAGACCCATAAGTAAATTATTGAGTATCAGATAAAATAAAGTATTCACATTTTCTTAATATAGTGATGCTGTATATAACTAGTATCAAATAAAAGACAACTTTATGTTAAAATTATTCTTTACGTTTCTCTAATCAACACTGGCCAGTAATTTCTCTTCAAAGATTAAACATTTCTTTCTTCTATTTACTTTTACGCAATTCACATAATTTGCAAGGAAAAAACCTCCCAAAAAACCGACAGAAGGGCGACAAATTGCCATAATTACCGTTTCCCTTGCATTTGATTCCGCCGCGATAATTCCGCGTTTGTTCAGGGGCTCCTATCAGCCAATCAAAGGCGGCGTCAATGTGTCACAACACGACAAATAGTTAATTAATTGTATTATTTTTATCATTCCGACGAATCTTTTGATGGTGTAATAACGGGAAAATTGAAGGGAGCTATTCTGTTTTGTACGCAGGTGAATTTTTAGGATGAGAGCGCATGAAATGAGCATCACAAACTAGCTATATTCAAATTAAAAAAACCTGTATTCAACATACACCTTGGAACACAACATACACCTTTTTTGGAAGGTCATCTCATATCGGCCGATTCGAAATAGAGATTTTTTAAAAGTACATCCTTCATTGTATCTTTTGTTTAGGTAAGCCAAGATCTTTATTATTACCTTGGATTTTATTTCAGAAATGTACTCAACGTAAGTATTTATTTTATTTTTAGATTTTGCGCAGTTTTATTATCCTTCCAATTTTAATTAAAATTTAAATGTTGCTGAAAATGCTATGTATTGGTTGTGAAAGGAAAGATGGACCAATAGACAGTCACGCGGGTGATCCTATAACTCCCGTTTTTTACTTTTGAGGTCAGAACCCTGAAAGTTGGCACTCTTCTCTTTAAGAAAAAGAAATTGTATAAAGGCATAGCCCTAGTAGCCACTATATTTTCTAAATGAAACTAATTTCGAAAATAAACTGAATACCATTTGCTAATAATAGGGCTTATGACTTCATACAATTCCTTCTTCCTCTCACGATAATCTATCGCCCCCAGAGAACGCGGGGCGCAGCGCAATAGTAACAATATAATGTTCTCGTAAAAATACTCACGTCAGCATGCGCTGTTCGTTATTTAGTGGAAATTCCGTGACGTCCAATTTTGCAGGAATATGTTGTGTTCATCCTTAATTGCTGCTTCTGTGACATCCGAAGAAATAGGGAAAGTTTCGCATGGGAAGGAAAAGGCAAATTTCAGATGTTGGAGTAAGTATACTATAGAGCATTTTTGTATGTGATTGGCATTCCGAGGAAAATGTAAAGAAAAGACGCTGGACATTATTTACATGTTTTAGTATTTTATTTTAGTCTTCATATGTTAATATATTTTTAACAATTACTTTTACATAATACTCAAAAAAAACAAGGTGAAAAACATTAACACGAGTACAAAAGGTGTTGCTTATTATCCCTTAAAAATCACTTTCAGGCACCCTGCAGTAGACAAATCTTTGCATAATCGTATACTTAGTTATAGAATATTAACAAATTCAAATTGCTAAATCATTGACATAAACATCATTTAAATAAACACTAACTGATATATGTATAGTTATAAACGGGTCTCTGACTTTCCATCTTCAGAATCACTACCTTTCATTCTGAATCACCCCGACTACGACTCCTCCGTTAGCACGCATTTGTAATTGATGCGAATTTTTCATAAAACGTCGTGGGGTCTATTTTTCGCCAAAGATAACGTGTAATTGGAGCTTCAACGACGATATATCAAAGGGGAATGGCGATTTTAGGCCCAGAATGCACAACAAATTCGATAGAGTAAAAAATTATAAAATATTCATTATTATTTTTTCGTTCTATTCAGATATTTCTATATGTTAGACGTATTTTAATAATTATACAATACTAGCTCACCCGGTAAACTTCGTATTACCTTAGCAGGTGACAGATCTCTTTGAATTTCTCGGCTTTTCTCTAGTATAAATATGCTTGTGTTATATATTATAAACCTACTTTTTGAATCACTCTATCTATAGCTGAACACTGCATTAAAATCCGTTGAGTGGTTTAAAAGATCTAGGCGTTTAGACAGCGGGAGCGATTTTGATTTATACTATGTAAAGATAAAGATTAAAAACGATTGCATATTTGCATCTACAGTAGGAAGTAAACCATTGCTATTAGTGATATTCCGACTTGCTTGTGCAAAAAAATTATACTTAAAATCTGTAACTATTTTCGATGTCAAATCTGTACCTGCTCAATTTTTAGATGATGTTCTCGTCATATGACAATAACAAAGACTAATAAAAAATTAAGATATATCTTTACATATAATGGGTTGCATGTTGTATATTTATTAGGTATAACAGAACCTATACAATTCTTAGTATATATTAGTAACGTAATGGACATAAATAACATGTTACCCATTATACGTTAACTTATAAATCTAATGATTTTATGAAAAAAAAAATATATTACGAAAACGATTCACCAAGTTTTTTTAAATTTTTTATTTTACCAATCAAAGACTAGTATTATCCGCTATAATTTTCACATTGGTTTACATGTGTGCATTGAGGGCCTAAGTTAGTATGGCCATCTGCTATTCCCATATCAGGGGCCCTAGTATTATAACCCTAGATGTAGGATCTTCTAGTGTTCTCGGACAATCCCCCCCTTGGCGATAGCTCGATCACTTTTAGTGGGTATGCTTGGCACTCTGCTGGTAGAGCGCCACACACGCTCACTGTAGCCAAGGGCGGGTATGATGCGGTCGCGCATTCCCCCCGAAAAAAGGGAAGCTCTCAATAATTCCGACTTGCTTGTGCAAAAAAATTATACTTAAAATCTGTAACTATTTTCGATGTCAAATCTGTACCTGCTCAATTTTTAGATGATGTTCTCGTCATATGACAATAACAAAGACTAATAAAAAATTAAGATATATCTTTACATATAATGGGTTGCATGTTGTATATTTATTAGGTATAACAGAACCTATACAATTCTTAGTATATATTAGTAACGTAATGGACATAAATAACATGTTACCCATTATACGTTAACTTATAAATCTAATGATTTTATGAAAAAAAAAATATATTACGAAAACGATTCACCAAGTTTTTTTAAATTTTTTATTTTACCAATCAAAGACTAGTATTATCCGCTATAATTTTCACATTGGTTTACATGTGTGCATTGAGGGCCTAAGTTAGTATGGCCATCTGCTATTCCCATATCAGGGGCCCTAGTATTATAACCCTAGATGTAGGATCTTCTAGTGTTCTCGGACAATCCCCCCCTTGGCGATAGCTCGATCACTTTTAGTGGGTATGCTTGGCACTCTGCTGGTAGAGCGCCACACACGCTCACTGTAGCCAAGGGCGGGTATGATGCGGTCGCGCATTCCCCCCGAAAAAAGGGAAGCTCTCAATAATTCCCTAGGGTCGGACCTAAAAAAATCCAGGCAAGGCTACAGTTCATACCCTACCAATTGTGTTTTACATTAAACCTATTAAAAGATTTAGATTTATTTGTGGAATCCGCCCCTTTATTTACGGAAGACTCGCCTTCAAACACTAATAAAATTGTTTGATAGTCAAACGACAGTAACAGTAGTCCCAACGCACCTGAGCAGTTTGTCCGCGAGACCACGGAATAAAAAGGAGTTACGACCCACGGTGCGCAACATCTGGCCGCGTAATTCCCGTTTACGCAATGTTACGGTGCGTCCACACCGCTTCTTGTGGTCGATATCTCATGACAAATATCGTTGTTGCCAAATGTCCGGTGAGAAAATTAATTACCTACATTGTGTGAATACCATTACGCGGTACAATGTAATTGTCAGGGGTTAACAACCATTTCGCCTATTTTTAATTATTTATTTGGGATAACAAACAGTTACAATAGACATGATATAATATACAAGTCGCCTAATTATTTATTATGTATCATAGAGCCACAATATACAATTGATATATATGATTATTACATATTTTTCAAAACAATACTGTAACCCACAGACTTTGGGACAGTGATTAATTGACGCACAGAATAAGAAATTAAGTGAGTTAGAAAAGCTACAGCCAGATCTTCATCTTCTTCTGTCACCAACTATCGTAAAAACTATTTGCCTATTAAATTTATTTAGGGGATCGTCTGAGATGGGAATTTCGAGGATTGGGTTTTCAACACTAGTGTGAGCGGTTGCTGTCGTAGAGCCTGATAATTCTGGTGGTCTTTCAGATGCGTTAGCTATGATGGAACTGACATCTTCATTATGGATCTCAACACGGGATAATGCATCGGCATTTTGATTACATTTGCCTTGCTTGTATATGACGTCAAAATTATATTCGGATAGTTTAAGACGCCACCTGGTTAATCGGGAATTGGGCTCTTTCAGGTTCATGACCCACTGGAGGGGCTTATGGTCTGTAATAATCTTAAATTTTCTACCAAACAGGTAAGGTCTGAAATATTTGGTAGCCCATACTATCGCTAGCAATTCTTTTTCGATAGTACTATAATTAGTTTCGCTGGTGTTCAGCGTTCGGGAAGCATAAGCTATAGGCTTGTCTGTTCCAATAGGGCCTTGGGAAAGAATAGCACCGATGGCTACGTTTGAAGCATCTGTAGTTAAGATAAATTCTTTGTTGAAGTCAGGATATTGAAGGATTGGGTCATTAATTAACAGAGTTTTACATTTTTCGAAACATTGAATATATTCGGGATTATTAAGAGAGATTTTAGAACCCTTTTTAAGACATTGGGTCATAGGTTTAGTAATTCGGGCAAAGTCTGGGATAAATTTTCGATAATAGCCAAGTAGGCCAAGAAAACGTTTAATTTCGGTAGGGGTTTTTGGTAAGGGAAACTTTTGAATAGCGAGAATTTTGTCGGGATTAGGTTTTATTCCATCTTTACTTATTATATGACCAAGATAAGCGGTCTCTAATTTTAAAAATTCAGATTTATCCATCTGGATTTTAAAATTAGATTCCCTGAGTCGTGAAAACACTTTTTCCAGGTTTACCATGTGCTCCTGGAGTGAGGTACTATAAACGATAATATCGTCTAAATATACCAGACATATTGTATTTTGAAGGTCCCTGAGGACGTTATCCATTACCCGTTGGAATGTAGAGGGAGAATTTTTTAATCCCATCGGCATACGCAAAAATTCAAAGTGGCCATGTTCTACATTGAAGGCTGTTTTAGAAATATCGCCAGGGTCCATTTCCACCTGGTAAAACCCACTTGCCAAATCCAGGGTTGTAAAATATTGACAGTTACCAAGTTTATCTAGAACGTCAGCAATATTAGGAATTGGGTATTTATCATCTATGGTCTTTTCGTTAACTTTTCTAAAATCAACTACTATTCTCCATTTGGTTTTTCCGGATGCGTCCGCTTTTTTAGGGACAACCCAGATGGGAGAGCTCCAGGCAGATTCAGATGGACGAATAATGCCTTGCTCTAACATTTTATTTATTTGATCGCGTACTTCCTGCCTATGAACAAAAGGATATCTATAGCTCTTAGTATAAACGGGTAATTCATCTGTTGTACGAATTTTATGTTTAATTTTGTTTGTGAAGGTAAGAGCTTCACCATCGAGATAAAAAACATCTGCATACTGAGCACATAATGATTCTAAGTTCGCGCGTTCTTCGATATTTAGGTGATCTGTACGTAATCGAGATAAAACTTGATCTGCGCGAGATGAGGTTGAATTTATTATTTGGCTGTGTAAATTAAAAATTTCAGCAGTGATTGCCCTATCCATAGAAAAAATGAGGTCATTGTTAGTGGGGTTAGTTATTTCCAAAAAACCACGATTTTGCTTAACATTAGTAACACATTCATGAATAGTACAATTAGATATGATTTGTTCGGGAATAAAAGCTTCGCCATCTTGTATATTTATAGGGACTTTAACTAGTCGGGATGATTGGGATGGAATGATGTCTTCATATAAGTTGCAATTACGGGAGCTATACATGTGAATTTTATTAACAGAATTTTTGGTAATTAACTCTTTAGATTTTAAATTAATGTTAGCCTCCCATTTGCTAAGCAAATCTAGACCTAATAAACCATCGAAATAATCATGGAAATTGTATAAGAATAAAGTAATTTCATCATCGTCTTTAAACTCTGAAAATGACGGTAACGTTAGAGAGTAGTCACTGCGTGACGTAGCGTGCACATTCGTCACTTCGAAAGGACTATAATTCCACTGAATATGGGGATAATATTTTTCTGCAATTTTGGGATTAAGGAACGACTGGTTAGCGCCAGTATCTATGAGAAGTTTCAATGGAGGGTTTTCTATACAGGGAAGTTGTCGCTGTGTCTGAAGGTTTACTTCTATTTTGGCTTGTTTGATATTTGGTCCTTGCGAAAATCCTTTTCAGGACCTTGATGAACTTTTTCTACGGAAGCTGAAGTCTCGGGACATTCGGAATAACTCTCGTCAAACATGTGGCTATGGTATGGAGTATCAAACTCATTATAGTAATAATATTCATAGGGGTCGTAATAAACATCGTCAAAGGATTCATATTGATAGTGTGGATCGTAACACTCATTGACATTCATTTCTCGGGATTTAAAATAGTTATTAGGGGGTGGATTTCCATGTTTTCGCCAGTCATGTCCTGTCAAGGGCATTGGTTTTGGTACGAAATTACTGACACCACTCATAGGACGGGGATAGTTATTAGGGATGTTCTGAGGGCGTTGAGGGAAAGCAAAAGCATTACTTCGAGCACTGTAGTTAGGCGGGGGTGCACCAAACATTTGCTGAGTGCGCGTGGGGCCACGGTATTGAGGAGCTGGAGGAATATTCGGCTTCCACATTACAGGTGGTGGTCGTGATGGCATTTGCATTTGTGAACGGGATGGGCCAGGCATAGGCATGTTAAATACAAACGGTTTCGGCTGTGGAGGTAAGTTATTATTAGTCATAAATTTAGGTAAGTTATTGCTAGATATTAATTGTGTGTTAAAATTTTTCCTTTCAGGTATACTATCATTACGCTGCTGCAAATATAAGGTGTTCATCTCTTCGTGAACGTATTCCAGAGCTTTTTCTATCGTCTCTGGTCTCATGCATCTTATACGCGATCCCAAGGGATCTTTAAGACCGCGTAAGTATGCCTGTAACGTAAGTTTTTTATATAAGTCGCGCTTCGAGTCAATAGTGGTTTGAACACTTTCATGAAGAGTAATGTAAGTTATTATAGTGCTATATAGATTAAGACATTTTTCATAAAATTCCTGTGGTGTGCAGGACCCTTGTGTTAATAACGCGAGGTCGTTGTACAAAGAAGTCTCGTCTCGCTGGTCTGCAAAGTTATTTACTAAGGCGTTACGAATACCCTGCCAGTTTTCTGGAATACCATTTGAGTTTATCAAACGCGCTGCTGGACCTGTAACCTTATTCAATATGCCGTTGATGAGCGCTGCATTAATCAGTGCGTTTTCAGGCGAAGGTCGAATAAATTCGTTAACCAATTGGTCGCATAAACTTATAAATCTGGTCAAAACGTTCGGGTTGCCATCGAATTCAGGCATCAATCGAAGGGCCTTCCATACATTGTCAAGATCTGCCATGTTTAAAATATCGCTATCGCTACTAAAACTCGAATTTAAATCTCTATTTGCATCTACTTCTAACTGTCTATTAATATTAACTAACCTAGGTGTCCGCGATTGCCTTGGATGGAAAATCTTGGAGATAAAAATAGGACTATCAAAAAGGAAATACAAATTAAAAATTTAAATAGGAAATTACTTACAAGGAATAGCAACTTCAGATCAATTCTAAAGTACTTACAGTGTACGCATTATTGGCTTCTCTGCGGTATCTATGTCTTGATACGTCTGGATACTGGTAGCTCTTCAAGGTTCTGGATACTCGGAGACCGAAAAGGACTATGCGGAGCCAAAGAAAGTATACTTGTTCGCGCTACGCAATTTTTCGAGTATCCTACCGACTGCGCCAGTTAGAAAAGCTACAGCCAGATCTTCCAAAAAAAACCAACTTTTCTATTAATAAATTTAATTCTAATGGATTACAATTAAGAATGCCTAATGCTCGACGATCGATACAAAAGTGACATTAACTTAATAACTACTTAAAATTACACATCGCATTGACGTCACGAACTGCTGACTCGGTGCCTCGTGCGACTGGCGGCGGCCTCGATGCATTGGGGCCGAATCTTACTATGCAGTTTTAGTGGTGTGTGACGATGTAACGAGTGTACATGTATGTATCTATGTAATTTCATGTTTATAATATAAATACAGTTTTTATTATTTTGATAACTGCAAACTGCCTTTTACACAATATAATATCCATCCACAAAGGTTGTGTGGGAAAGATCGCTCCTAGCAATAAGACCGCCTTTGCCTACATTGATAATGGCTATTTGTGTTTGTATAGCTATTTCTGTTCTTTGTGTGCGCAATAAAGTATTAATAGTATTAATCTATCTACCTACAATATTTATAGTTCTTAGTATCTTGAGTCGCCTCTACTTCAGCTTTACAGTCATTTACCTTTAAATGAGATGATTTCCTACAATCTCCCTGTTTAAAATAAGAATAATATTATTGTTAAACATTAGCTGCAGTGTGAATGCACCATTACACGGTACAATGAAATTGTCAGGGAACCGGGACGCCTATGGGACAGTGATTAATTGACCCACAAAAGAACGGAATAAGAAATTAAGTGATCTTACAATATCAGAGGAGATAGCGTTCTTAGTGACGGCGAACAAATTAATCGTAGCACCATTAGCTTCAGTTTCCTCACTATGATCGCTCAAATAGTATTTAAACCACTGCCAGAGTGAGAGAGAGAGAGAGAGATAGCGCTATTCGTTGCAACAAATATATCTTTATTTCTAAATTGTTTTAATCTTGCTCTTAGCGATTATGGTAACGCCACAGGACATTATTCAGCTGCATGACAATTTTGTTAAAGATTAGCTAACGATGTAATGTTGTCGTCATTGTTGTCTTCGTTATTGTGATTAGAAATTGAAGATATGATGACTTATTAAGATTCTCGGATGGACCATCTACCAATCTATTATAATCATTCCTTATCTCTTTGCCAATATTGTAAATAAATGTTTGTGTGACGTTTTCCGCCCAAACTGCGAATTCGACGAGTTTGAGCACAACATCGTAAACTAACTTTATCATCATCATGTGGATGTTATTTATGAAATAAGTTACAGTCAAAATTCATAACTGATTAAAACTACTTTTGACTGAACTTATAACCAGTCAAAACCACCTTTGACTGGTTAACATTAGGTTAGGTTGGTCTTAGACACTTTAGACTGATTTCACCAGTCAAAAGTAGCTTTGACCGGTTATGAGTTTTGACTGCAACATACTCGTATACCTATTCTTAATACCTTTCCTTAATACTAAGTTAAGAGCTTTTCTTAATACTAAGTGAGTTGAGCAGTTTACAATATCCAAAAGTAAATTATAGTAACAATACAATTACAATAAAATATTGTAATTGTATTGTTACATAATTTACTTTATTTTATACACCGTGTTTCTGAGGACATGCATCAAACTTGACTTCTTGCTCAGAACATCAATACGAACAACCTTTCCTGTGGGACAAATTCTGAAATCTTTTGAAACGATTGCCCCCAAATTTTGATAGAACGAAATTAGTTTTAATGCTTTCTAGAGATGTTAATGGTTAGAAATAACATCTAACGGTGATCTTAAACACAGTGCCTGCTGTTTAACGACGAAGCATTGAAACTGGATCAGTAGTGTGTTGTGAGTCTCAACCATCTATGTACTATGCTTTATAGAAGGTAATGGGGGTGTTATGGCTGAGAAGATGGCGACAGTAAAAACCCCTATTAAGACGAAACAGAAGTTACAGAACCAGCTACTATTACCATAACTTGAGTAACAATACAGCATTTATTGTCACCAGACATCCCGTTACGGTCCTGCTTCAAAGGGTTCATCGCGGTTTTCTTTGCGACAGTGCACTTCTTTACGACCTTCGGTTTATAGTCTCTTAATTGCGACGACAATTACGGCTGCCTAAAAGGATTAAGGAGTTTTACTATCGTCTTTGTTTGAGGAGTCGCGGTTAGTAACGTTAATCCAGGCTGTGTTGTCTTGTTATACTTGCGATTACGTGTTTAGTGTTTTCCTCGGCTTTGATGAATTGCCAGTAATAGTTATAACATGATCATCGTCTTTGTTATCATTTTTATTTTGAGTGTCATCTTGTTTTTCGTTTTGGTCTTCCAGATTCCGTGTCATCTATAGGTGGTGGCGAGGTTACCGAATATAGAATAACATGGAACAGCCGCTCGTGGACTGAAGTCCTACGGCACAACGGAGTGATGGGTTTAGTCAACTTCACCCCCTTGGTGTCGGAATAGAGTGCTTTACCGTAAAAATGTACATAGGTACATTTTTTTACAATTTACTCCGAAGTAACTGAGACATTTTTACGCTAAAGTTGCGGCACGCTATGATGGCTGTTTTGACAGCTGTCATCCTCACAGTTTTTTTCAAAACTGACAGATAAACTATGGGGATGACAGCTGTCAAAACGGCCATCATAGCGTACCGAAACTTTAGTAACGATAAGTAAACCAGATGACTCAAGCCAAGTATAATATTTCGCCAACATCAACCATTGGGGGAGGCCTTTGTCCAACAGTGGGCGTCTCTTGGCTGAAATGATGATGATGATGATGAACATCAAGTATTATGTTCATGATGGAGAATAGGAGACTGTCATTTTTCTGAAACATATTTTTCAATTGCCATTCCTCAAATCATCGAATCAATTCCGAATTCCAACCGTCGACAGCGACATAACGCGCGGCGCGATCCTTGCGCTATTAACGCAAATGACGCGTACAAAGGCGTAAAACTCGCATGTTTATCACCGACACGCTCTCGTATTAATTCGAGTCCGATATTTATTAGTAATAAACTGTGAGTGCGCGTCGAACGGTAGGAGACGGACCGTCGGGCGTTGATTGCAGGGGACAATAATGACGAACTCTGCCCCTTCATTGTGTAACTCGAAATTTATCGCGATTGCTTAATACAATAGAGTCATTGCGGCTCCAACACAAGGCTGTGGTGCTAATGTCTTTAATATAGTAGTGATGTATATAACATTGATTGTCAAAACTGAAAGCACCGTAGTAGATTTTGAGCTTACAATTAAAGGGCAAGTTGATGCGTTGTGTCGCTATAACGGTAGCGTTGCGTTGTATATCACTTTATGTGTCCATTTGCAATATCATGGTTATAGAGGTACACTACATTCGATGGGGGATTGGGCTGAGGACTTATTCAGTCATTGTCTCAAGCCAATGGTATGGTAACTTTGGAAACCTTTTCATTCTCATTACGAATATAGATCCAATTGCAGGTGGTTTTGGGTGTAATCTAAATTAATTTTAGTCGGCGTCTGTAATTACGTGAACTACGTGCCACCTTAGGACGCAGGTCACACTTAAGACGGTCATTTGCGTCGCCCAACTATTAGTCTTTTTTATTGCTACTAAGTTGGCAAACAAGCAAACTGCCCACCTGATGGTAAGTAGTAACAGTCACCTATAATACATGTGGCTCCTGTGAGATTCGCAGTAAAACTGCAACCCCCACAAGAACCGCAGTGTACGTTGCCAACTTGTGGCTTCAAATGTAAAGCCACGGTACCCAGTAATATCAGTGCCATATCTTATCCTTCAAACCGAAACACAGCAATGCAAGCACTGCTGCTTTGCGGCAGAAATAGGTAAGGCGGAGGTACCCATGCACACGACCCTGGTACAGAGTCTCCCTCCGGTAATACGGCAGCGCGAAGTTGCGTTTGAGAGCAGATATCTATCACCTAGTCACTTTTAACCGCCCCGCATAAGGCGAACCGGAGCATCCGAGCATGTAGAGGCACTTTATGTTGCGATCCCACGGCATTTTTGATTCTCGCACCTCAAAGGTAATGCCGGTAGTAATCCACTAGGTAGGATTGGCTCACTGACAACCCAGATAGCAATAAATCAAACTTTCTAGTTTCCCATCAACAAGCTTGCATGATATTTTAAGCTGTATACAATTTTGCAATGTACAGCCGGCTTCAAAAGAAGATAATCATTTATTACCATGTACATTTAGTACCTGTGTTATTAGTTATAACTGCTAAACATGCTTCCACTTTGAAGCCGGCTGTACATACAACATTGCCCCAACAAACTCGTCGCTTTTTTGTTAAAAAGCGACAAGTTTGTTGTAAATTGCTACATTGAACAAACAAACATCATGCAAGCTTGTTGATGGGAAACTAGAAAGTTTGATTCCAACTTGCCTCAAATGTTTAGCTTTGCATTGCTATCTGGCAAGGCTTGAAAAGCCACCAAAGCTCTCACCTCCTTTTAAATAATTTAAGGCGGAGTCCAAGTGACGCGATCGCGGCCAGCAGTATACGCCAAAAAAAATGGAAGAAATTGTTTCTTATTCCACCACTCGTCAAAGCCAAAGCCATCGCCGTATCAATCGGACTTCCGCACTCAAAATCTATGACGCGTCCCGAAACGAGCAGCGTCCCTCCGCGGATCGGACACAATAAACCGGCTCGCCAGGGAAGTGACGTCACACGTGCTATGCGTTATCGTAAAATTTTACGACAAATATGCACACCGCCGACGACCGCTCGTTGTGGGAATCTAGGATTGTTGATGGAATTGTCCTGTGGTATTGTCAATTTTTGCAATTATTACTCCAGTATTGCGTTCGGGGCTGTGGGAAGTCAATTTAAATATTCGACGAAACGTAGGCACTCGTTTTTTGATGGCTGACTTAAATTTATTTAAAATTAGTGGGCTCGGCAGACGTTATCCTGCCCGATTAAAGCGCCACCAATTTTATGTATAACCCTTCCCTAGACCTATTTAAACACACATAGAAAATTTCGTAAGAATCTATCGAGGCATTTTTGAGTTTTAGCGAGACTAACACACAGCGTTTCATTTTTATATATAAGAAGAAGATATGCTGAAAACAGACAATTTCTACACCAACCGTATAGTTAAAACAATAAACAGCATTAATAAGACAAAGAAACGATATTTTAATGAAAAGACATGCTTAGCAGTCCACATCAGAATCTGGTCATCACCATTTCAGTCCATCGCCGTCCACTGCTGAATGTAGGCCTCATCCACCCGCTGCCAGCATCGTCAGTCTATGGTGCCGCGGGGCGTTCCATACTACGTACGTACGTTTGCCTAGTCTTGGTCTCTGGATTGTTTTGTGTAACAGAACCTTATCTATTTTGTTTTTTAGTAGTATCACATTTACTTTGTGGTATCACTTTATATAATTTACTTACAGTCACCAGTTCTACAGTAACTCAGTTAGTCTTTTGATTAAAATTATTACTATTTTATATATTTTAAAGTTCATAAAAAAGACATCAAAGTTAAGTGGTTTCATCACAAGACAAATGAACATTTTAAAGGATTCACAGCGAACGATTCTTATTTTCAATAGTTTTGTGCGCAGTATTCTGGAATATTGTAGCATTGTGTGGAACCCTGACTATCAGGTTCATTCAAATAGATTTGAATGAGTTCAAAAACGTTTCTTATACTTACCACCAAAGACATTATAAGAGATAGACCGACAATACGCGCGGCCTCTAAGAAACCTCCTTCAACCATAACAGCGGTCAGGCGGCCGCTACTCATACTGTATTTGTACTGCATTCGACTGTCGAGCGCGCGTCAAGTTATAAAAATACTTAAATACGCCCAAATAACTTCGTTTTGTAGTGTAAAAAACGAACAGTAATAAAAACTAAATCACATTGTAACATTATTTATTACCGATGAGTCTTAATTATGCTTATTTATTTAGCTATTATCATATCAAAATTGGTTGAAGGGGACTTCATACATTTCGTTTGCATTGTTGGTCTACTCTTATAATGTCTTTGCTTACCACCTTAGCTATACTGACAACAATTGTGTCAAAGTCTGCATTCATATGAAGCTCGTCTTTCTAATTATAGTATAATACCATTACACACCCGCAGGAAAGCTTCAGATATACTTTTCCTCTTTAAATTGGTGGAAGATTTCATTGATTCTCCAGACATATTGCAACGTTTGCAATTCTCGATACCACGTAGTGCTAGCCGCGAAAATAACCGAAAAACCTTTTCAATCCCATATTGTAAGTCACGTCTCGGTCGGCACTCTCCGTTACATCGCATGTGTTCATCATACAATTTTATCCGTTTTGATTTTGATTTATTTCATGGTTCTCTTATCTTCGCTAAGCGTTTAACTAAAAAGCCATCTATAAATAATACCAAATTATTTCATTTTGTAAGAAATTAAATTTGTGTAACGTATTTGTGTAAGGTCTGTATTCCATATATAATGTGTATGCTGTGCTTACATCTAGTAGGGTAAATCATTTCAAGATTGTGTTACTTATGTGAGTTATTTTTATCTTGTTGTTGTGATTGTACCCAGTTTTGTAAGCCAAATAAAGAAAAAAAAATAAACACCGTAGGCTGCTAATAGTGCGCCTTTATCTTTATTATGTATGTATGTATGTATGTACAACTTTATTGCAAAAAGAAAAAGTTACAGGAATTTCTTAAAACTAGTCCTTATAACAAAAGGCGGCCTTATTGCCAAAGTGGCAATCTCTTCCAGGCAACCTAACCGTAGAAGAAAGTTTAATACGAAACATAAACAACGGGACCGTAAAATTCTAACATAATAATAGAATACATATACTACATGTTATTAATAAGTAAATAAGTCTACAAAATACATAAACTACATAAAATACATATACTACATACCTATAGTACAAACGAAAGGAAAGAAAACTTAAAATTCTAGCTGCAGAAAATGTGTTTTTATAGCTCGCTTAAAAGAATCATGAGATGGTGCACGTCTTATGGTCTCAGGTAAGGAATTCCAAAGTCTAATGGCTTTAACGGTGAAGGACTTGTCATAGAACATAGAGGAGTGAGGTGGGAGTACTAGTGTCATGTCGTTTGAGGAGCGAAGGGGTCTAGTTATTGTTGAGGAGTAGAGAAGGAAACGGGATTTGAGATAGTGAGGAGCATACGGACTGGTAAGTATAGAATGGAGAAGAGAAAGGATATGGCAATCTCTCCGACGGCTTATAGGGAGCCACTGAAGTTTGGAGCGATAGTGTGATATATGATCATATTTGCGTAGCCCAAAGATAAACCGAATACAAAGGTTCTGCAAACGCTCCAGTTTATTCAACTGAGTAACAGTTAGATCGGGATAACACGTGTCAGAGTAGTCCAAAATTGGAAGAAGTAGGGACTGGGCCAGCAAGATTTTCGTTTTGATCGGAAGCAAGTTTTTTAGGCGTTTAAGGGAACTATACGCACCAAACACTTTCCTGCTTACCTCTGACACTTGCTTCTGCCAGGAAAAGCAGTTATCAAAATAAACACCCAGATTCTTTACCTCTTTGCTCAGACTAATAGTGGTACCGTCAAAACGGATACTAGGTAAGGACTTGAAGTCAATTCTGGAAATATACCACGGACTCCCAATTATGATGCACTGAGTTTTTTTCGGGTTGAGACCATGACGATGACTCCAGTCAGCAATGTGTGTCAAATCAGTGTTAATTGTGCCAATCGCCTTAGCCAAGTTATCTACTGACTCTTGAGTGTAGATCTGGAGATCGTCTGCATACAAATGATAGGATGAAGATATAGGAAGAGTAATTGAGTTTATGAAAACTGAAAAAAGAAGTGGAGATAAAACGCCACCCTGCGGCACACCAGCAGATATATTACACCACATCGAAAAATCGTCATCGATGCGTATCCGCTGCCGTCGCCCGTACAGGTAACTTTGAAACCACTCAATAACCGGCGGAGATATGTTAAGAGAGCGTAACGTAGCCAAGAGTATATCAAAGTCAACAGTGTTGAACGCATTGCTAAAATCAAGAAGCGTTAACACCGTAAGCTCCTTGTTTTCCATGCCACATCGAATATCGTCAGTAATCTTAACTAGCGCAGTAGTCGTACTATGACCGGGGCGAAAACCGGATTGGTAGGGATTTGTTATGCTATATCCTATTATAAAAACGCGATTTTATTGTTCAATCGATGCCAATTTACACTACACGTCTGTTGACATTTTCACTCGAAATCACATATCAAGAATAAAGCTTCTGTCCAATAAAAAGTTCGACAGTGATTTTGACTAAACTTCTAGAGCTCATTTCGCAGCACAAAATAATAAACTGGAAAAAAGAACTCCCGACAATAAATCCACCGAAACGCGACGTTATCAAATACCTTCATATTTGTCCGCAATCTCGAAGCCGCCCCAAAAAACGGAAGCTTTCAAAAAGTGTGTTAACAAACAAAGAGATTTATCCTTCGAGTTGAAGATAAGTTCCTTTCGCCTGTTCCCCGCGAACGTTAAATAAATATAGTGGAAAAACCCAATAAAAGTGGATGGCCTAATCTCTATCTAATATTTTCTTAGCGGTTCGATGGCGCTTTTCCTTGCCAACGCCCGTTGCGGCTAACATGGATTCGAAAGAGAAATAATAATATTAATTTTCCACATTTCGAGAGTTTATAATATCTGTGTAACGTTTATTCTTTGTCATTTCTTTTAAAATTCTTAATAGAGTGTAAATACTAACTAAGGTGTAAACAAATAAATTAACAGTAGAAAAAATGTGACAGGGTCGGTGGCGCTGTGGACTCGGCACTGATATTCTAATAGGGAAATCCGGGGTTCGATCCTGCCATGTACCAATGTGTATTTCGTTTTACGAATTTCAATGTACATTTCGCAAAAAATCGCGCTTCAAAAAATTTTTGTGGGCCTTCAAGTTATGCATTCGAACCATTGTAGAGGCCTGGCATCACCTTAAATCACCACCTGACCGAATAGTGACCAGCCCCTATACCATGATCGGTCACAATAATATTCAAACTGCACTGAGAGCGGGATGGCGCTATACACAGCAAGAGCTGTGTCTCTGTTTCAATATTGTTTTAACCTGCTATAAGTGATCATGTAGGGCCCCAGGTTCGTTCAAGTCGGATAGGATTAACGCAACATAAATGCACCAATTAAGGCTCAGATGCGCACATGTCTATGCCTGTATAAAGCATGGTATGTAGACCGGGTCTTAGTACACTTGTTCTACGAGAGCAGTGTGTGCTAGTGAGTTGGTGTGAAGTGTTGTTTGATGTACGATTATATGGTAAGAGTAAATTTTGCTCGCATGCGTGTATGAGTCAGGGAGATCCAAGAGATTTTCTTGAAGAATTTCTTGATCTGAGAGATGCGTATTTGGCATCGCCATCGGAGGAATGCTGATTTCCAGCATAAGCAGAAGTTTCGTGGCGTCATAGCTAGTCCGTTTTATCCTAATGTTAGGGATCCACCAAATGTTAGAGTTTACGTCTGAGTCGCAAAATTTATTTATTTATTTAATTCTTTAAGTACAAAAACTGTTTTATAGAGGCGGACTTAATGCCTAAGGCATTTTCTGTCAGTCAACCTTTGGGTGATGCAGAGAAACAATGTGGTAGATGTATGAATACCTGTCCTGAACGTGTTAAAATAACGCCTCAAAACCGTGGCTATTTCTGAGGAATTGACTACAAAAGTTAAGAGCGTCTTACGTTATAAATAATGCCAAATACCAATCATTATTGTTATATAACAAAGTTTGCAAACAAGCAGGCTATAATAGTACTGAGTAGTAGTGTAGTAGCAGTTCCGATAAGATTTACAAAAATTTAACCTCTACACATGGACCTACAAAAAAATTACAATCTTTTTTCAGGTCCGTGCCTCTACAAGCACCCAATATACATTGACAACTTGTCGTATAAGATGCCAAGTCACAGTACCCAGTAATTTCACTGATTGTCATACCCTTCAAACTGGAACACAGCAATGCCATCGCCCGCTGCTTGGCAGACGAATGTTACAAAGATACAGAGTCTCCCCCTGGTAAACATTATATTCCGGTGAATATCCACAGTATGCTAGCGTTCCGTCGACGCTTCCTCGCTTTTATCGCTCGCAAGCGTTATTGTAAGCGATCGTCGCCCGCTATCGCGCCGTGTAGGAGACATACTGTCGGCAATCGAATAAACACCCGCTATCTTGGGGATTATTATTTATTTGTGCTTTAAAATTTTATTGGCAGACATTTACGTGATGCAGGGATGATATTTGAAACGTTTGGAATAATATCTTATATATTTAAGTAAGTATCTCATAACGACATCCTACTGTATATAGATACACACACACGGATACATACAGAAACACACATGAGCTAGGCCTCTCCTAAGGTTTCCAAACGTTCGGCCCTGCGGTTCTCCCATCTTTACTAGATCGTTGGTTCACCTTGTGGGAGGCCTTTGATGTCATCATTTCTGATTCAATTAAGTAGAAAAACCGTATGAGTATGTTTTAAAAAATCCTAATCGTAATTTAATAGTCAAAAATCTAGATCAGTCATTAAAAAGGTTTATCTTTGCCGTTTTTATAATCGGTGTTATAGTCAGTGTATTAATATCGGTTATCTTCTGGTTCATACTAATCGGTTAATTGAGTTTTACTTGGGAATAATTAAATGTTAAGAGCATGATGCAGTGCAATATCGTATTTCTATAATATTTGTTCGATTAATACGATAAGATATTTATAGAGTTAAGTCCTTTAATATCAAAGTATTACATATATTATTAACTCTTTCTCACGGTCAATTATCAGAATGTCCCCGCTTGATTTCACATAGAGCATCGACAACCCTTTCAATTCGTAAACTGACCACTGTCCACTGGCTAATCAGATTTCGCACTTCTTAAAATCCCTTCTCATGGTCGTTCTGGTGACAAATATCGGATATATTCGTATATCCGACGTCAGTTTAGCCCTCTTACCTCATCAAGCTTGTAAGGTACGGCTTTAGATCCCTGTCAATAATTTGCGACGGTCAGTCGGTCAGTAATAGGATTGACTTAATACAATTATAGGTTTGTGCGAACATGGATTTTATGGTTTTCTCATGACCGATCTATGGGTAGTAGTTTGTGCCAGTGCTCGAAAATCGATAGATTATTTATTATGCATTTCTTGCATCGCCCTTAACTAGCGGTAGAGACCACCGAGTGTTTTTCGGGAGGTCCGTAGTTCAATTCCCCATGGGTGCAAAAGGTTTTCTGCTCGATTTGATTCTTGAATGGGCCTCTAAGCCCGCCTGGTAAGCCACCGTCTCACCTAAGTTTGTCGCCATTATAACAATTTTAACCGCCATAATAACAATGTTAACCACTTCCTTCTTCGGCCTTATCGTCACTTTCTATCAGGCAAGATGAAGGCCAAGAGCTTCTCTGGCGTACGTAAAAAAGTCTTTTCGGGCATCTAATTTTAGTACATCAGGGGAGCGGACAAATTATTAATATCCGTCTGTCTTTATTATTAAAAATATTAATAGTATCTGTCATTATTTGATGGTAGCGAACCCCCGCTACATAATCCAATAACTGCCCGGAGTAACGTGAAAACACATTTTACAAATTCAAATAAACACTGATGACAAATAGGTGAATCGCTAATAAAATATTTCGATAGCACGATAAAAAGAAAAATAATTGTACATTTACTAGACACAACATTTTTAATTATTTCGCACAGAAGCAACAACGAGGACAGATTTTTTAATAAGTACGGATATATATCCGGATGCGTCCGGTGATCCCGGTCGTAAACGTTTACGACCGCGACTCGGTGTGAACGCGCCCTTATGACGCCTAAGACAGTGTCGACGAGTCCTAAGGCTCGGGACACACTGAACTAACTGTCTTTCCTTCATCTCACCAGCTGGTAACTGACTATAAGGTCAAATATACATGCAAGCTTTACTGGTCTACTCAATAATGTGGAATTATCGAAGTTACCTACCAAACTCTTATTGGAGAAACATTGATATTACGTGGAAGAACATAGCTAAGACGGTCTAATAAGCACTATTAACAACCAAACCAAGCAGAAATCATTCGCCGCATGGGTAATTGAGCCCTGGTATGCGCAGAACCAGGTGGTCTCTATTACAAGACGACTCTATAACTAGGAAATAAAAAAGAAAGCATGTTCTTGTCTTCACGTCCGTTTATTGAAAGCATTTCGATACAGTTTATTATACTTTTCGCTAAGATGTATTTGAAAACGCATCAAGGTCCTGCGATTGTAACTGAAGTTTAATAATTACATTTCAGTACTCAATCCAATTATGTAGCCTTGGTGGTAAGCAAGCATAAAGGCTCATCTGTTGTCAAGCGGTATCATAGTCTATGTGACTAGAGTCATTTGACCAGAGAGCATCCCCCAATGAGGTAAGGCGTCCTCTCTTCCGTAGGAACACGACGTGACGCTATTTAGCACTCTTCTTTGAGATAAAGGTAGCTCCCCAACCGGACGGCGAATGTCATTTTAAACTATAAAGTTGGTAAGCATGAAGTCTCTCCGCCTGATGGTAATTGATAGTCATCTATAGTGCATGTGACTCTTGTTTGGAGAGATAGCTATACAAATTAGCTTTGTGTGCAGTTACACCTTTCCAATATAAATACATACATTGATATATACATTGTTCACGCTCGAGGAAGAGCGAGTGGCGGCACTGCATTCTAGTCTGTGCAGTGACAGCTTTTTTGGCGGCCGGCCGCATGTGATATGTCAGTTGAGTCGAGTCGAAATGTCATGACATGCTTAGAGGTTATAAGTTCAGGCCGGAATAAAATATAATATACAATATTCAAGCAAATAGTGGTTTGCGCGGCGCACCTAATATCGGGGTGCGAAAGCCCGCTTTGTGTTGTGCGAAATCGCGTGTGTGAGTCGTGGTGGCCTATTAGGCATTTGTAGTGCTCCGGTCTCCACCGGTGGATCCACTGCAGATCTTCAGGAGCCGCGACTTCCTTCGAGCTAGCTCAGGAAGTCCACCGGCTACGGAGGAGACGGAAGGAGACAATTGGAGCCAAGGTAAGTAATACCAGCTTTCTATGAGTTGGTAGTCAAATAAAATTCAGCAATACAAGTCGGTGAAACGCCGACGTGGTGGAGTCTACTTGGGGCACCACCATCTCTTGGTAGCAGAGCGTGGTTCTTAGATTTGAGCATTTGATTAGTATTGTACAATTAATATTGTAATCTTGTTGGTTGTCCAAACGGGCAATACATATTAATTGGTTTTGATTGCTGATTTTAAACCGACTACCAGCTCATTTGTGGACCGATCTCCTTAACTAATTGTCATTGTATATGAAAAATTGAGGTTAAATGTCTTTGTTGTTCTAGTTAAGTTCTAGCATTTACCTATATTTAAATTTTGGTTTGTTTTTTCATATCTTTGTTTTGCCCTTGAATATTTTGTTTGTTAAGTTGTAAACTTATACTTGAATTTGATTTGTTGAAAAAATTTTGCTGCTAAATGATTTTGCTGTTGTTGTAATACACTATATTGCTGTGTTGAGTTTAGCATTTCCATTTGATTTTGTTTTGTTTGCCTTTGAATATTATGTTTGTTAAGTTATTGACTTAATACTTGAATTTAATTTGTTTGAAAAATTCTGTTGTTAAATGCCTTGTTGTTCTAGTTAAGTTCTAGCATTTATACTTGATTTTGGTTTGTTTATATATTTTGTTCTGCCTTTGAAGTTCCTCCCGATCTGTTTTATTGTCTGCGGTTGTCGGTCTGTTTGTCCGTGTATTATTATAGTGTTTATTAATTTTGGTGCAAAATGGTCCCGCCAGTCAGCCCGCTTAGTGGTGCCCGCGCGGGTGCACAAAAGATTTTGAGATGGTTTGCTAGTGCCGTCGCTTTGGTAGACCGACCAGACCGAGAACAGGCCTTGTTAATTCGGCATGAGGGAGTACCGGCTCGCTTGAAGGAATTGGAGCAGCTTTTCGTTCTTCATCAACAATATTTGCTCGACCACCCAGCCGAGGGTGCCGCTGAGTTGCGGGCAGTCGACCAATTTAATGCCGATTATGATCAGTGTTTTGAACAGGCGGATGTGATTATAAACAAGGCTCAGGCAATCCTATCCGCCCGGAGGGGTGAGTCGTGCACGCCCGGGGAGGTCAAGCCTACCCCGGCCGGCTTGCTGGGCAGACTGCCCACTTTAGACATCCCAACCTTTGATGGGAACCTGGCTTCTTGGATGGGGTTCATTAACCTCTTTGATAGCCTGGTTCACTCGAGGGACGACCTGTTCCCTAGCCAGAAATTGGCCTATTTGCTCTCTGCCTTACGTGGAGAGGCTGGTGTACTTGTCCAGCATCTACCTGTCAATGATGACAGTTATGATATTGCAAGGGCGTTGTTGACCGCCCGGTATCAGAATGTTCGCTTGCTAGCGGACACACATGTGGCTGCCATTTTAGGGCTGCCACGAGTATCGCGGGTCTCCTCATTGAGGAAGGAGATTTTGAACCCGCTGCTAAGCGCTATTAACGCGCTCAAACGCCTTGATCTACCGGTGGACCAGTGGTCCTTTATTTTGCTCCACCTCATCCTCGATAAGCTTCCCATGGAGATGAAGGGGCGCTTTGAACAAAGGTATGGGGGCAATAGTGCCTCGTACCTCCCCCCCTTCTCGGATCTCCTCAGATTTTTGGAGGATGAGTGTCGGATGACCGACCACTTGGATCTGCCCCCTAACCATGATCACTCAAAACAATATTAAAACCGCGCTGAGAGCGAGATGGCGCTATACGCAGCAAGAGCGGTGTCTCTGTTTCAATATTGTTTTAACCTTGCTATAAGCGATCATGGTAAGGCCCCTGGTTCCTATACCGGGACCGAGTACAGGCCGCTTTGAGGCGACCCGGGCAGCGCCACGGAGAGAGCGCCGCCCGCACAAGCAGTATACTGCAGTGCGGCAGAACTCTCCACACGGGGAGAGGCCGAGGCCTTGCAAGTGTTGCAAGCGGGATGGCCATCGTTTGCCGGCCTGTCCCAAATTTGTTGGCCTACGCACCGAGGGGCGTAGGAATATGGCCAAGCAGCGGAATTGGTGCTACCGCTGCCTGGGGGCCCATATGGCATCGGCTTGCCCCCACCCACGAGATTGCCACTGTTGTGGAGGGGCCCATCACCCCCTTTTGTGCTTCAACAATAGAGACACTCGTGAGGTGGTGAGAGAGAGGGACTCGCACATGGGCGGGGGCCCTCCTAGGTCACCCACCTCTCCGAGGAGATCGGAGGGGCGTGCCACCCCTCCGCGGAGATTGGACAGGCGCCCCCCTCCAGTGAGAGGATTGGGCGCCCCACCCCCCCTACGGGCGGGGGGGATCGACGCGCCGCTTATGAGGCGCCACCGCGGGATTGGGCCGCGGTTATTAGGGAGCCACGTCGGGAGACAATACGCTTCTCTCCCCCTCTGATGGAGAGACCCCGGTTGTCACGGGCTCCCCCAACTTTCGCCCATTATGGGCACCGCCCGGCCCCCCGATGCAGCTTTGGTCGGGGTGTGTACGTGCCGGATTGGGACCCGCTCGAGCGCCTTGAGCGCCCTATTCCTCCGCCGCGCACGCATTTTTCTTCGGACCCCCCTTCCCCCCCGTTGCGGGGAATGCGGGAGGATTTTCACTAAACCAACTGTCGGCTGCAACCCCCCCCCACAGGAGCAGGTGCTGTTACCAACAGCCTCCGTACAGGTGTGGGGCCCGAGGGGCACCTTTGTTTTAGTTCGCGCCCTTTTGGATACGGGAGCTCAGGGTTGCATTGCCTCCAGCTGGCTGGTCCGGCAGTTGAGTTTGAACACATCTCCATACCTTGAATCGGTACGAGGAATCGGAGACCTGCGGATCCCGGATCCGATCGGTCAGGTTTTGTTCTCCTTCTCCCCCCACTTCTCTTCAGCGCCCAAAATTGGCGCTACCGCGATTGTTTATGAGAAGGTTGTTGGTCAGCTTCCGCAACAGCACGTTTCGCGCGCTGTCGTTGATGCGACATCAGGATTGACCTTGGCTGACCCTTCCTTCCACCGAACCGGTCCGATTCACTTATTGCTCGGTGCCGATGTTCTAGGCCGCGTGTATTGTGGGAAGAGGAGAGAGTTACAGAAGGGTGGGCTGGTAGCCTTATCTACATCGCTTGGGTTTGTAGTGATGGGACCAGTTAGGCATAACCCACCATCTCCATCGGTGGACAGTTACATAACTGTTAGCTCCACCTTATCGGATGTCCTGCAACGGTTTTGGGAGGTGGAAGAGCCACCTACCGTGAAGCGAGTGAACCCCTTAGACGAGGAGTGTGAGTTGTTCTACCAGAACAATACAGGTCGCCTTCACTCGGGACGGCTGATCACTCGTTTGCCCTTTTTGTCAGTTCGCCCCTCACTTGGCAGCTCCCGGCCGTTGGCCGAGAAGCGGCTGCTGTCCATGGAGCGTCGTATGAGTAGGAACTCCGACCTCAAACAGAAGTATGTCGACTTCATGCGAGAATATGAGCAACTGGGGCACATGTCGGTCTCGCGACTGGACTGGCGAAACGAGGAACATAATTTTCTTCCTCACCACGCGGTTTTGAAACCTTCCACCGGGAAGATACGCGTTGTTTTTGATGGGTCAGCTCCTACGTCTACCGGAGTTTCGCTGAATCAATGTCTGCATGCTGGACCGAAGTTGCACCACGAGGTGGGCGATGTATTGACCAACTTCCGTCGCCATGCCGTCGTCTTTGTGACCGATATCCGGATGATGTTTCGGCAGACTGTGATTCACCCGGACGATAGACGATATCAGCTCATATTATGGAGAGAGGATCCCAGGGATCCCATGCTGGTCTACGAGCTGAACACCAATACATACGGTTTGCGTTCGAGCCCCTTTGTGGCAATTCGCTCACTTGTGGAACTCGCTGAACGTGAGCGGTTACGATACCCTCGCGCATCCTTGGTTCTCAAGGAGGATGCATTTGTGGATGATATTTGTACGGGCTCCTCTAGTGTCGAGGAAGCCTTGATTTTGCGAGATGAACTAATTGCTCTTCTCGGGGCTGGTGGTTATGAACTGAGGAAGTGGATGTCCAACTCTCCTCAGCTTTTGTGTGACTTGCCAGACGACCACCAGCAGGAGCCTCATATTTTTGAGAATGCCAACACTCCAGATTTACTGTCTGTTTTGGGAGTGCAATACAGACCTGTCCAGGACACGTTCACCTATCGATTGGAGCTGCCAAGCCCCAAGGTCTGGACGAAACGGTTGGTTTTGTCTACAGTAGCTCGTACCTTTGACCCAAATGGCTGGATTAGTCCCGTAGTGTTTTGGATGAAGTGCTTCCTACAGGAACTTTGGTCAGCCGAAGTGTCGTGGGATGAGCCCCTCTCGGGCCGTTTGCTGCGAGATTGGGAGTCCTTCATGTTGTTTCTCCCCGACATTAACCGTGTTAGTATCCCTAGACATATACTGCCTAAGGGACGGTTTACGGCCAGCCTTCATGGCTTTTGTGACGCGTCTGAGAGTGGATACGCAGCCGTCGTATATATCCGGACGGTTGATGATAGAGGAGCTGTTAAGCTCCACTTGCTAATTGCTAAGAGTAAGGTTGCTCCACTTCGGACTCGATTAACGATTCCGAAGTTAGAATTGTCTGGAGCTACTCTTCTGGTTCGGTTGATGAACCACGTTGTTGACACCCTGGGACGTAGTGTGGACTTTGAGTCGCTCTTTGCTTGGTCCGACAGTCAGGTTGTCCTGTGTTGGATTAAGAACTCCGTCCACTCCCTGGAAGTATTTGTGGCCAATCGGGTATCCCAAATACAGGCCTCGAAGGCCACGTTGATTTGGCGCCACGTGCCAGGTGAAATAAACCCTGCTGACTGTGCATCACGTGGCAGCGAAGCCCCTCAGCTTATTGACCACACTCTGTGGTGGGGTCCCGACTGGTTGTTACAACCGTCTTGGCCTTCCACACCAGCTGTGGTGAAGGTACCATATCCGGGCTTGCGTGTTCACGCTGTCGAGACTATGGCGGCTCCAGAGCGGGAATTTTTATTAGACCGCTACAGTTCTCTGGACAAGTTGCTCGGCGTGACCGCTTGGATAAGAAGATTTATACGAAATTGTCGCCGGCCTCAGGACAAAGATTTGTGTCCGGTCCTCTCACCGCAGGAGCGCCAAGATGCTCTTCTGCATTGGGTGCGTATGACCCAGTCTAGAGCGTTTGAACCGGAACTTAAGATTTTCCGTACCGGGACGTCCAAATTGAAGGGACCCTTGGTGCGTTTGACTCCCTTTCTGGATGATAAAGGATTGTTGCGTGTAGGAGGCCGATTGAGGCACGCTAACTTGCCTTATAGATCACGTCATCCCCTGTTGCTCCCCAAGGACGGACCATTGGTGCGATTGTTGATCATTGATCGCCATGTGAAGAATGCTCATGCCGGATGTAATGCATTGACCGCGCTCCTCCAACGGGAGTTTTGGATTTTGTCAGCGCGAAGAATAATCCGATCTGTTATATTTCGATGTCTGCCCTGCTATCGTTTACGCCCCGAGACGATGCAGCCCCAAATGGGTGATTTGCCTGCTGATCGTGTGAATGAATCGATGACCTTCTTAGGAGTTGGAACTGATTTTGCGGGACCATTCACTATAAAAACGTCGCGACTCCGTAATGCTAAGACTGAAAAGGCTTACTTGTGTGTGTTTGTTTGTTTGGCCACTAAAGCCGTTCATTTGGAGGTGGTGAGTGCGCTCACCATGGACGCTTTCTTAGCAGCGTTAGGCAGATTTGTCTCCCGCCGGGGACTGCCTTCTCTAATTCGGTCCGATTGTGGGACGAACTTCAAGGGCACTGATAGACATATAAGAGAAGTTTGTGAATTTTTAGATAAAAATAATATTGAGATCGGATCCACACTCTCCCGTAGGGGGGTAACATGGCGATACTCCCCGCCGTCTTGCCCTCACTGGGGAGGGATTTTTGAATCTGTTGTAAAGGCCGCCAAGACTCACCTTCGCCGCGTTATTGGGGAGACTATTCTCACGTTTGAGGAACTCGCGACGGTGTTTCATAAGATTGAGGCGGTTCTCAACTCGCGTCCGTTATGTCCGTTGTCTACCGACGCGAACGATTTGCAGGCCCTCACGCCGGGCCATTTCTTGATAGGCAGACCACTTAACGCCCTGCCCGAGTATCCTTATAGAGATGTCAATCCAGGACGCCTTTCGCGGTTTGAGTTGCTCCAGCAGCTTACCCAGAGCTTCTGGCGCCGCTGGCACCTTGAATATTTACACATTTTGCAACAGCGCGTTAAGTGGTCAGATAAGACAAACCCACCGAGGGTTGGAGACCTCGTGTTAGTGAAGGACCCAAACCTGCCACCCTTACGTTGGCGTCGCGGACGCATTGTCCAACTTACTCTAGGGTCTGATGGTGTGCCCAGGTTTGCCGAGGTCCTAGTTGGGGATTCTGTTTTGAAGCGCGCGGTCGCTACTCTTTCTCGCCTCCCCTTAGACTGATTTGGCGGACAGTCCGGGACTGTCCGGAGCGGGGGGATGTTCACGCTCGAGGAAGAGCGAGTGGCGGCACTGCATTCTAGTCTGTGCAGTGACAGCTTTTTTGGCGGCCGGCCGCATGTGATATGTCAGTTGAGTCGAGTCGAAATGTCATGACATGCTTAGAGGTTATAAGTTCAGGCCGGAATAAAATATAATATACAATATTCAAGCAAATAGTGGTTTGCGCGGCGCACCTAATATCGGGGTGCGAAAGCCCGCTTTGTGTTGTGCGAAATCGCGTGTGTGAGTCGTGGTGGCCTATTAGGCATTTGTAGTGCTCCGGTCTCCACCGGTGGATCCACTGCAGATCTTCAGGAGCCGCGACTTCCTTCGAGCTAGCTCAGGAAGTCCACCGGCTACGGAGGAGACGGAAGGAGACAATTGGAGCCAAGGTAAGTAATACCAGCTTTCTATGAGTTGGTAGTCAAATAAAATTCAGCAATACAAGTCGGTGAAACGCCGACGTGGTGGAGTCTACTTGGGGCACCACCATACATATTATAAACCTGTCAAAATCATCTTAACCTTGATAATAAATACAGTCTTCTTTTAAGTGTCTTTTGGTAGGCTTTTGGGAGTCTGTTCGCATCTTGGTCTTATAAGGAAGATAGTATACATGTCGAAAAAAAATTGTAGATAGTGTGCATGCATCAGCTTGAACAGTCACAGTTAGTACGAGCCGGCTGCAATACACACACATCAATACGACATGTTGCAACATTATAAAAACAAGAAGCCTCTGCCTCTGCAACAGACCTAAGGCAGACACTACCAAGACCGCTCCTCAAGCGTTGACTAGGTACCAAAAGTCACTACTGTTGATTTATACGAGCACTACAAGCACCACATTGTACGTTGTTAATTTGTGACATTGTTCAGTCATAGTAATCAGTTATTTCACTGTCTACCCTACCCATCAAACCGGAACACATCAATACAACTACTGTTGTTTGCCTTCAAAAATAGGTATGATAGAGAAGGTATCTCTGCGCAGATAACTCCGGCGCAATCTTTTTCTGGTTTTGCATTTTTTATTTGAATCTTAAGAGCGTCGGTGGCGCTGTAGACTCGGCACCTTCCAATCGGGAGGTCCGGTGTTCGAGACCGCCATGTAGCCATGTTTTTCGTTTTTTCGAATTTCATATGTCTGACGCTCTTACGGTGAAGGAAAACATAGTGAGGCAACCTGCATACATGCATACATGGAATGGAAAAAATTAAAAGGTGTATGTGAAGTCGACTAATCCGCACTGGGCCAGCGTGGTTGATTAAGGTCTAGAGTCTAGACACCCTAACTAAGAGTAGGCTCGAGCTCCTCTGTGGGGATGTTTATGAGCTGTGATGATGATGACTGCTGTTTGGCTCCAGAAATAGGTATGATTCTTTAAGGGACTTATTTAGAGAAATTAATATATTGACTTTAGCAGGACAGTACATTTATGAAAATTTGATTTATGTCTATAAAAATTATAATACATTTAAATCCAAATTTCCAAATTCACCATCTAAACACAAGATACAAAAATAAACTTGCTGTTCCAACATTCAGGCTTCAAAAAACTAGAGGCTCGTTTATGGGGAAATGTATAACCTTTTATAATAAGCTTCCACAAAGTGTTACCGACTTGCCTTTTCATAAGTTTAAAGCGCATGTAAAAAAGACTCTTATGAGTAAAGGATATTATAAAGTCAACGATTATTTGAATGATGCCAATGCCTGGTGTTAATTTTTCAGATAATGAATCGTGTTGTTATGTATAACTATTTGTTTAAACAAATATTATTTTTGGTAATAAGTAGTAAAAAGAGAACTGACACATCTAATCTTGTAATGGAAGTTGAGCTCAAACTTCTGCTGTGAGGTCAGCTTCCAATTGACGACTCTGTAACAATACAGGGAGAAAAAAATAGCCCTTACTGGTTTTCTTGCTGGTTCTTTCCAGTACAAGGTCTCCCGCCGTAGACTTTGAATAGAGGGGGTACCTCTGCGCAAATATCTTTAGCGCAATTTTTCTCTGGTTTTGCATTTTATATTTGAATCTTGTTTTTTATCTTCTCCCAGTATGTCACTGCCCTAGACGCACTCACATAACTTCCTCCTCAATATTGCCACTTATTGTGTTTTGTATTATTTACCGACTTTTACGATTCTTGTCGCTCATATTTTTGAGTGAGTCCGAACTACTTAAATTTTTATTTCCTATTTTCCACATCGGTAACGTTCGCGTTTTATTGGCGGTCATAAATATATATTTCTTTTCAGTTTAATTGGATCGAAGTATCTCTTAGAGGTTTCATGACAAATATTGGTTATTGAAATTGTTTGCAGTCGTCTTCATAGCATGACCGCATTGGAAGATTTTGCCTGTGATTTCATTCGCATTGATGTTTTCTGCTAAAGTACCATTTTTGACGTAATCTGAAGTCCTGCTTTTAAATTCTATTTCAAGAAAATTGCTACATTTCTGACCTCAACTTATTACATCTATTGGCTAGAAGTTTTCAAACCTGTTAAACAATTTATATGTATTATAGACAAATAGAAAGTTTCAGCATTATATTATTTGTCATGTTTGTTTGTAATTACATATCCGCTTAACCTTTCGGGAAGAACAGTCGTGTTTTTTTAAAGGTAAAAATAGGGTAAAAACTGATTGAGTTTTAAGGGTTATTCTGTGTCACAAAACCACATGTATACGATAACACATTATATTGTGTGAGTGAATATCACATTGACGTAATATAAAGGAACTTTGTTCAAGAGATTTACTTGCATTCACTTTAATATCAATATAGGAACCTATTACCGCCACTTAATTATCTTACCCTGACAGCTCCTTACTTCGAATACTTTAAACTATTTATAAGAAACTGCCAGAATCATTTATTTCGTTCATTACAGTTTATCCGACATCATTAATGGATTATATGTTTTGACACCCCATTAACTTTGAGACACAATGGGTCTGACAGTTCGATCGACTGCTATTGACAGTTGCATTTTACAGTTGATGTCATTTTTATAATGTCCAATGGCGTTTGGCGATGTTTAGAATTTAACGATGGGAAGTGTCATTTTTCACGAGTGTAGCGAATTTACGGCGGGTTAGAGGAATTTTTATTTGACACAACGCTTTCTAGATTTACTCGTGATGTGTATTGGCGGTTTTAAATTTTTAATTATTTAGTTCGATGTTTAAATAATAAAATTCGAATAATTCGATTGTATTATTCGGTGTATATAGTGGTCTCAACAGCTTTTATTTGATTTATTATTCTATATATGGTACTTCCATCTAAAAGCTTTCCTTTTAATATCTAATTACCTAATATCTTCTATCACAAGTTAGCAACGTAAACTGGCGTTCATTTATTTTATTTATTTATTTTATACTTTCAGTACATGTGTGTACATAGGCGGACTTAATGCCAGAGGCATTTTCTACCAGTCAACCTTTGGGTGATGCAGAGAAAAAGAAGTAGATGTACTATAATAAAAAAATTACTGGTTTCACATTAATTTAATATTAAACAAAGAGATCAATAATTCTAACACTAACAAGATCAAAAGTAAACTTGATACCTATAACCTACAAAATGCATAAAAAACTTGCTTCCGATCAAAACGAAAATCTTGCTGGCCCAGTCCCTACTTCTTCCAATTTTGGACTACTCTGATACGTGTTATCCCGATCTAACTGTTTCTCAGTTGAATAAACTGGAGCGTTTGCAGAACCATTGTATTCGGTTTATCTTTGGGCTACGCAAATTTGATCATATATCACACTATCGCTCCAAACTTCAGTGGCTCCCTATAAGCCGTCGGAGAGATTGCCATATCCTTTCTCTTCTCCATTCTATACTTACCAGTCCGTATGCTCCTCACTATCTCAAATCCCGTTTCCTTCTCTACTCCTCAACAATAACTAGACCCCTACGCTCCTCAAACGACATGACACTAGTACTCCCACCTCACTTCTCTATGTTCTATGACAAGTCCTTCACCGTTAAAGCCATTAGACTTTGGAATTCCTTACCTGAGACCATGAGACGTGCACCATCTCATGATTCTTTTAAGCGAGCTATAAAAACACATTTTCTGCAGCTAGAATTTTAAGTTTTCTTTTCTTTCGTTTGTACTATAGGTATGTAGTATATGTATTTTATGTAGTTTATGTATTTTGTAGGCTTATTTACTTATTAATAACATGTAGTATATGTATTCTATTATTATGTTAGAATTTTACGGTCCCGTTGTTTATGTTTCGTATTAAACTTTCTTCTACGGTTAGGTTGCCTGGAAGAGATTGCCACTTTGGCAATAAGGCCGCCTTTTGTTATAAGGACTAGTTTTAAGAAATTCCTGTAACTTTTTCTTTTTGCAATAAAGTTGTACATACATACATACATACATGCATAAGATACTAATACATACATATTTTAACAAAAATAAATGAATATATATTATATATAAATATATACATATTCCTCATGAATTCAACGATGTATGACGATTATCAGCCAACAGTCAACGTCCCGTTCATGTAGAGGTTCTAGATTTACAAGCCTTACAGGAACCACATTACAAGTTTATTTTTTAGTAAATTACTGGGTACCGTGACTTTGGCTTTGACGTGGCTCCTGTGAGATTCGCAGTAAAACTGCAACCCCTATAAGAACCACAGTGTACGTTACTAACTTGTGACATAAGATGTAAAGTCACGTTACCCAGTAATTTCAGTGCCATATCTTACCCTTCAAACCAGAACACAGCAATGCAAGCACTGCTAAAAGTTAATGATAAAGGAGTCATTATAACAGCTCATATATGTACGTCCCCACCGAGGGGCTTGAGCCTACCCTAATAGGCCTTAGTCAACCACGCTGGCCCAGTGCCGATTGGTCGACATCACATACAGCTTTGAATTTCTTAGCAGATGTATGCAGGTTGCCTCACGATGTTTTTCTTCACCGTAAAAGCATCACACAAATATACATATAAAATTCGAAAGCGAAAAACATATTTGTACATGTCTCGAACCCCGAACGTCCCGATTGGATTTACATAAAATACAATATTCCATCCTTTAAGTGCATTTCTTGAAGCATTTCTGTATTTTTTTTACTGAACACTTCATTTTTGCGGCATTTCTGAGACTGAAGGAAAGCTTTGCTGACTCATCGCACTGAGCAAAGTTTTGATTCATTATATATTTTTTTATGGGATAGGGGGCAAGCGAGCAGACGTATCACCTGATGGTAAGTAATTACCGTCGCCCATGGACACCCGCAACACCAGAGGAGTTACAAGTGCGTTGCCGGCCTTTGAGGTGGGAATACGCTCTTTTTTTGAAAGTTTGAAGGTCGTATCGGTCCGGAAATACCGCAGGCGACAATTCGTTCCAAAGTTTGACTGTGCGGGGCAGGAAACTTCGAGAGAAACGCACAGTTGTGGACTGCCAACCATCTAAGTGATGGGCATTATAGTACATCCGTGGGCCAACTGATGACGATGACTCAAAAAGTACAACATAAGCCTTGTCAATGGTTATCAATCAAACAGTGCTGCCAACCGTAACATTAATATTTACGACGCGCCATTAACAATCGGTCTAGTTATAATTAAGCGGATCCTGGCCCAGATAATGCAAATTGCAGCCCACATCACGTCAAAAACGTCATGTAACTGTCACTTAAGTGGGGAAGATAACGCGAAGATTGCCCTGTAAATTAATTAATTAGTTCTAATTACGTAACCCTTCCACCGCTAATAGTGTCAGAGGGACCACACGCACGGTGTTAGAGATTTTGCTTTGACAAATTGAAATTTGTTAAAAGCGTTCGTTAGCGGTAGCTCTGATGATTATGATTTTGATTGTTATCGCGTAACATTAAAAATTGTACTTTACTTACGTTTTTATGATGTGTGTGGATTTTTTTTCTATTTTGATCACAAAACACAAGTTTCGATTTGTTAGTCTTTCTATTTACAAATCGATAACCTAAATAACCTTTAATTGAAACATTTTTTATACAGCTAAGTTGGCAAGCAAGCAGAATGCCCATCTCATCGTCAGTGAATACAGTACTATAAATAACATGTAGTTCTATAATATTCGCAAAAATGCAACCCCTTCACAGACCACAATGTACGTAGCGAATTTGACCTAAGATTTAAAGTCTTTGCTTGTTGTCCCTGGATACGAAATTTTACCCATTAAACTGGGTACAAAATTGCAAAATTACTGGGCCTGTAGCCAAAGCGAAAGTTCCTATTCGTTTTGTTCTACTTTTCTAACCCCGTTATCGTTTCTGAATTCTTACTTTGTCCAGGGCACCTATTACAGAAAACATAGCGTAGATAGAGGAACCAGCGCAGATGACTGACTATACCTTATGATGCTTATCAAATATCTGAAGATTTAATCAACGGGAATGTATGTTTATAGTTGATGACCTAGATACCCTTTCCATTACAGGACGAGTAGAAGGTCAGCTCATTACCACCCATTTCAGATCGAAATTCCGATAAAATCCGTACACGTTTTAGGTCTACTTTTCTAGTGTGTACTGCATAGGAGTGGAACTCTCCTTCCAACTTCCTTGTTTCCTGAGAGCTATAATCTTGGGGTTTTCAAGGCTAGAGTGAATAGATATTATCTGAATAGATCCTCGACCACACCGTCGCTTACCATCAGGTGAGTTGGTGGTCAAACGCAGACCTATTACGAATAAAAAAAAATGAGTGTTATTTGAGAATTTTAAAATGTAATATGTATTTTAAATAAGACAAAAAAGAATAGCATTCTAAGCATGAGGCAGAATTAAATAAATTGTTCATATTTATGTTATACATAACAGAAAAGCTCTTGGCTGTCATTTAACCTGATGATAGGTGACATAAGACCGAAGATGGAAGGGAGCTTCATCTACATACCTCAACATCTTATAACATAACATCTAACAATGTTAGTAATATTGTTATCATGGTGATAAACATGGGTAAGACGGTGGTAGCTAGCCAGGCGGGCTCACAAGCCTTACCACTAACCAAACCAAGCAGAAAAACATCTGCCCCCATGGGGAATGGAACCCCGGCCTTCTAGACCAATAAGGGGTTAAAATATTCATTTACTCTTTAATCCCACTAATATTATAAATGTGAAAGTGTAGATATTTGGATGTTTGTTACTCAATCACGCAAAAAGGGCTGAACGGATTTGGATGAAATTTGGCATGCATGTAGCCTTTGACATGGAAAAGAATATAGGCTACCTTTTATCCCGCTTCCTTAAGTAGTTTACGAGCTAAGCCGCGGGCAGACAGCTTTAAAATTTGGTATGCATGTCACCTATGCTATGGAAAAGGACATGTAGTGTATATTCCTTAATGATCTCTCAAATAGTTCCCGTGGGAAGATTAAAAATTGTTAACGAGCGAAGCTTTAGACCCAATTCTGAAGTGCATGCAGGCGAAGTCGCGGGCAGAAGCTATTTTATAAATATTAATATTTTATGATATCTTTATTTTATAATGACGCATACGAATTTGTGAACCAATAAATCTAATTTTGCAAATTCAACCCTGTATACATAAAGCAGCGTAATACGCTATATTAACTGTGACGGGTCCAAACGACCCACACGTGGTCAACATATTTGCATCGTGAAACAATTGTTGGCCATAACAAAGTCCATTAACAAATGAATGGTCAATTTGATCCCCGAACCTTGGAGAGTGTCACGTATTGGCCACATAGAAATAAATCGTCACTTCTGAAATAGTGGCGGAAACATGCATGGGGCTAATTATTGTTCGAAACGAATAGGTAATTTATTGTTTCCCACAAATAATATTTTTTGGTAAATTTTAACTTATTGCCTTGAGCGACATACATGAGTCTCAACAAATCACGAAGAACGAATGGTTTTACTTCTTACAGATTTAGATTAAAAGTAACGTTTTATTGTTAATTCACATCCATAAATCTTTATTCTGCAATAATTCAAATTTCAAATTCAAATTCAAAAATCTTTATTCAACATAGGCCTTTACAGGCATTTATTGACGTCAAAACAAAGCAAAACAATCTAATTTAAAGAAATCATATTAACCTTGTATGTGCATACATCCTGAATATATTCAAGATGTCTGCAAATACAAGTAGAAATGAAAAAAAAAGTTAACTCTACATCTGTTCGGAAATTGGGAGAGCCTAGAGATTTACAGGCAATTATTGACGTCGTAAAACGAATATAAAATTCTAATCAGTGGTGTGATATATTAAAAAAATTATTGTATGTTCAATGATTATACATCATCATCACAGTTCATATACGTCCCCACTGAGGGGCTCGAGCCTACCCTATGTTAGGGTGATTAGGCCTTAGTCAACCACGCTGGCCCAGTGCGGATTGGTCGACTTACATAACCATTGAATTTCTTCGCAGATGTATGCAGGTTGCCTCACGATGTTTTTCATTACCGTAGGAGCGTCAGACAAATGTACATATTAAATTAAAAAAAAACGAAAAACATATTGCTACATGGCGGTCTCGAACCCCGGACCTCCCGATTGGAAGGCAAGTGCCGAGTCCACAGCGCCACCGACGCAACGTACCAATTATTTATTATTATTCATCATCAACAGCTCATATATGTCCCCACCGAGGGGCTGGAGCCTACCCTATACTAGGGCGATTAGGCCTTAGTCAACCACGCTGGCCAAGTGCGGGTTGGTCGACTTCACATACAACCTGTTAAGAAATTCTTTCTTCACAGGTGTGTGCAGGTTTCCTCACGATGTTTTCTTTCACCGTAAAAGCGTCGAATAAACGTACATGTGAATTCAAAATTTGAAAACACATTGGTACGTGGCGGGGTTCGAACCGGCTACCTGCCGATTGGAAGGCGACAGCCTTACGCACTACGCCATCGACGCTTTTTATAATATTTTATTTATTATTATTATTAAGATGTAACACAAAAATTGACTCATACACGTGTTCGGAAATCAAATCGAAATAAGGTTAATGAATTTCACAAATATTATGTTTTAACATCCTTAAATCCTTCGCCTCCCCCTTCCCTGTGTAAATAGCTTTTGCGCACATGCACACTTTCTTGAATGTTTTAGAGTAATTTCTGACATAATTTATGAAAGCAAGCACAATCTTTGCAAACACAAATTAATTCAAGTTAAATATACAAAATCAAAGAACGCGTTGAAAACCAACCGGCTTGGATAGAATTCGCAACGCACTCGAGGCTTGCTTTGAAACGCCCGGTAAGACGACCCGCGAAAAATGAGCTCCTGATTTCCAACCTCCGACCTATTTATACTTAAAACGACAAGGCGATCTGGGCGATCTGGGCGATCTGCGCAAGCTGAACCATCACTAACAAGCTGAACCATCACTAACGACGCCGCGATCGCCGCGAACGCCGCGATCTCGACAGACGCGGGGTGTCACGCCATTTTGATATCGAAATATGAGAAATAGTTCCGCTGTTAGAGTTCATAATCGTTTGTACTAATTTTCAGGGCACAAGACTGAACCTGCCGAGTAGTTATCCATGCTCGGTTTGGACGTACGCTGCGACCTTAACCCAACGGTTTACATCGAAAACCTTTTAAAAACAGCTTAACTAAAACTTGGTGTTTTGAACAAGGTGCGGCGATTCTTCACAGCGGATCAACTGTGCTTGGTATACAAAACGCAAGTACAGTCCTGTGTAGAATATTGTATGCACCTCTGGGATGGCTCCGCCAAGTACTTGCTCGATGCTTTGGATAGGTGGTAGCGGCGCGCAACACGCATCATTGGCGATGTAGAGGTGACTAGCAACCTTGAACCTCTGCAGTTGCGTCCCGATGTTGCGTCATTTAGCGCGTTTTATCGTCTATACCACGGCGAGTGCTTTGAAGAGCTTTTTTCACTAATCTCACCTTCTCCTTTTTATTTGAGAAGTACACGTGCTGGCCTGAGTTGTCACCGTCTAACTGTGACTACAATCAAACGCGTATCAAGAAATTCGGTAACTCATTTCTATGTCGCACGATTAAGAGATGGAACACTTTGCCAGCGCATGCGTTTCCTCCTTCCTGCAATTCCGGGTCCTTTAAAAGAGGCGTGAAGAAGCACCTTGCAGGTCGGCAAGGTGAGGGTGGCTAGTATGGCTAATAACCTCTCTCCCGCACTAGCTATCTTCGCATTTGGACGCTATTTCCATATTCCACCAAGTGGAATAGGGTCGTTTGCTTGGCCTTCTATAAAAAAAAATATATAAAAAAAATGTTAGACATTCACAATCCATAGAGAAATGGCTGTAACTATTTTCGATAAAATATTTTGTGTGTCCAATAGCATCATTGTCAGTTAACCCATAATCCGGCGTGACCGGGTCAAAACTACCCCCGCGTTCACGGACAATGTACTTTTAAAGACATTTCGTTGAAATCAAGTGTAAATTGCGACGTAAAAATTTGTTATGCTCTCTGTAACGAGGGGTCAATTTTGAGGAACATCCTCCGTTTGAATTGGCTACTTCGATTTGACATATTTATGTGCTGACGTGACAAACCGTTCAATGTGGGTGCACAGTATTCTGTGGCTATCGGTAATTTAAAGGCCTTTGTTACTAAATCATATATGAAAATGCATTTTGCTATAGAAAATCAAATTTTCCTACAATAGGTTGCACCCACCTGACCCGATGGGGTATAATAATAAGCCAAGCAACAAAAATTGTAATGTTTAATGCAGATTTTGTAGATCTGAATTTAAAAAAAATGCCATTCTAAATATTATATCTTTTCTGTGGATTATGCTAATGGGGACTGATGATAGTAGAGAAGTCCATCTGAGTAGCTACCACTGTCTTGATTATGTTAAGGAATAACACTATAATTGTATTCCGGTAGTCAGAAATAATAAAGCTTGTTTCCCCTGTGTCTGAGGAGTTCGGGTGATTATTAGTTTTAGAACTAGGTGAGTTGAAGTGTTAATTAAAACATTAACGTTGCGATTAGTAATTGTTTGTGCTTCGTAGGCATTGTATCATTATTAAATTTGATGTTTCTTATAATATGATTGTTATAAATTCTGCTTTTAACCCTTAGATCGTATGAATGCTCTAAGTTTTAACCCCCCACTGGATATGTCTGTGAGACCGCGTTTAAAAAAAATCGAATTAATTTTTTTCCTGCCATCGTTACCCATACCTCCAGTCATATATACAAGCCATATTTGACTGTGTTTAGAATATAATATAAAGATATAATGCAGACACTGTATGCCAGAGGCTTAGTAATAATGGTGCAGTTAACTATTTTTGATTTATTATTTATTTCTGTTTGGACTATTGGTTAATTATAAGTATTTTTTTTTGTTTTTTTATTGCAGAAAGTTGGCAAACAAGCAAACTGCCCACCTGATGGTAAGTGGTAACAGTCACCTATAATACATGTGGCTCTTGTGAGATTCGCAGCAAAACTGCAACCCCCACAAGAACCACAGTGTACGTTGCCAACTTGTGACACAAGATGTAAAGTCACAGTACCCAGTAATTTCACTGTCATATCTTACCCTTCAAACCGGAACGCAGCAATGCAAGCACTGCAGCTTTGCGGCAGAAATAGGTAAGACGGAGGTACCTAAGCAGACGACCCTGGTACAGTCTCCCTCCAGTAAAGTATGCCATTAATGTAAAAACCAAAGTGTAAAAATATTTGACTTTTGCATGTTGTTAATAATTGTCTTTAGAAAATCCCGATGCGTGAGGCCGGCGTCACCAATGTCGTACCTATAACACAAATGTTGACGTCACCGGTGGCGAGTTTAATGGAACTGTATCTCGACACCTTAGGCCCGTTCCAGTTAAGCACGGATTTGCAACATTTTCAACATTTTTAGCATCAACGCGTTTCATTAGCCTTTGGTGTTAACTTTTCGTGCTGGTTTTGTGTGTTCCATTTAAACATTTTTGCCACGAAAAGTTAACACCAAATAACCATGTTATTGGATCCTCTGATACCATTTTTTGACAGCTTTCTAATTTGACATTTGGACTCTTTTTTTCACGAATCCAAGCGATTTTTCAGTGGATTTAAATAATAAATTGAAAGATATTTATAGTTATAGCCGATTTTGATTTGTATTATTTGAAATATTAAGTTACTGGACTAAGTAGGTGAGGCGTCAAAATTCAGCACGAAAAATCAGTTCTTATCGTTTCATTTGTAACAATTAGCGCGGCTAAAAATGTCAATATTTCTTATAAGAAACGCAAAACGAGGCTAACATCAGATATCAGATGGTTAACTGGAACACAGCTCTTATGTCGCAAGCTGGCAACGTACGTTGGGTCTTTTTAGGGATTGTATCTTTGCAAATCTTCCAGGGACTACGTGTTCTGTAGGCCATGCTATAGGAGACTGTAATTGTTTATCATCAGGTGGGCAGCCTGCTTATTTGCTAGCTTTACTGTATAGATAGATAAAATAATAATGACATTGAAATCGTGGGAAATGTTCTCTATGGTATTTTAGGCGCTATAAAAGATGAAAAACTACATTATGTTTGAAAACAAGTACACCTCCATTACTTTCACTCACATAACAATTAATGATACCACAAGAATTGAAAGGGTGTGGTTTCAAAAATTCCAAATCAATAACTGTCATATTAGCAAAAGAAATGAAATCATGCGTAATTTTCTTACCGCAAACAATCGACGATCGTTCAGTAGTCATTCATCATCGAAATAATGCGACAATCGATAAAAAACTCGATGTCGATACAATGATGGGAAAGGGGTTAGCTTTGTTAATGACACTAATGGTTTTGCCGCTTCAACGGTGACGCAGGGGAGACGTTTTTTAGGTAAATCGAATTTGGGGAATATTACTGATATTGGTAAAGCTAGGGGAGATGAGATTATCTGTTGATGTGTTTATTGGATCATTGCGGCCCAGTGAATGTAAGGTTTGACGTTTATTTCTTATGTCAACAAAATCGTATTATATTGAATTCTAGACTTAGCTGGCGGTAGAGATTGTGGTGCCTATAATATTGACCTACTGACAAATGAACGTTGCGTAGCGCTCAAAGGTGTTTGGGCCAAAAAAGGAATAAAATGCAAAAAGAGGAACAATTTGCGCGCAAAACTAAAATAAAAAAATCTATTTATAACACTATTATTTAACCTAGTATGTGCATACACAGTAATAATGTCCTCCTAACCGATATTCGGTCACGGCGGCCAATCTCAATAGAGACTAGCTATCTGCGCAGGAGATATTATAGTGCACAAGTGACTGCGCAAACCCAAGTGCACTCTCTGTTCCTTCACTCACCTAGTCCGATGGGACGGTTAGCCGACCCGACCGGGGTGAGATCAGGCGCAGGACCCACTGTTTGACGTGCCTTCCGAAGCACGGAGGAGCTTGAGGTGTTTCGTATTTTGGTCACCCATCATAAGACTGACCACAGCCAACGTTGCTTAACCTTAGCAATCGTTCGCTGAGCGCACGCGCCAATTCGCCACCAAGCACACAGTACACTTGACTACAATGCACAAGTGTGTATTGTTCATACAATACAGTAAAATTGTGTACTTGTACTCTATCGTAATCCAAACGATTTTCGGGCAATAGCTATACTGAATTGCTTATCATTATATGAAATTGGTACTCTCAACAAGGCTAATGGTTTAATTGTTTAGTTAAGTTGGTTGTTACAGTTACATCCAAAAAATGGATTGATTTGTCGCTTTGGTTATTTTATATCAAAAGGAGGAAAAAATAGAAAAAATGTAAAACCGAGGTAAGCAGCTAGTTTATATAAACCGAGGTAGTCAGTTTTCCGTAAACATATCTATGACCAAATAAGAAGAAGAATGAAATTTTCCGTTCCTTTCCTTTTTCTTAAACAACACAATATGTACCGTCAAACACAGATTTCTAATGAAAAAAAATTGAGTGGTCCAAGTAAATACAGAAATGTATTTTTTAACCTCTCTTTGAGAGTGTTTGACTTTACATAAAACACATAAATCGAAAGCATTTAAATTATTTTAGATGAATACATGTTTCTACAGCAACATAGTGTTATTCTTCGAAATACGAGTATTACCTTTTGGAGGTAGTTAGTGTGCACAAACGACATTAGTACATATTTCGGCGGGGGTGGGCGGCCACGCAATAAATTTTAAATCCATTAGTTGTTCTCCGTGTACACATGTTGGGGTCGAATCGCACTCCATTTAACTTTACGCGATTTAAATTCTGAATTGTTACCTTACCAATTCGAGACGGTAGGCCGTAATGGAATGAGATGTAGCATTAAATTAATTGATGTATTTTTTTTTGTTAAGTGCTCTCTGTGCCAGAGTCGTCTGAGATAGATCCTGTCTTTCTGGCGCCAAGCAGCGGTGCTTGTATTGCTGTGTTCCCATTTGATGGGTAAAGACAGACAGTGAAATTACTGGGTACTGTGACTTGGCATCTTGTCCACAAGCTAGCAACGTACATTGCGCTTCGTGTAGGGGTTGTATAATTGCAAATTTTACGGGAACCACGTGTACTCTAGGTGACTAGCCACTTACCATCGGACGAACAGTCCTCAATCTACACTTATTATTATAAAGAAGATAGCTTGTATAGATTTATGACTGTATATAATGACTCTGTTATTGACATGGGATTATGAGCAATCCGAAGAGATCTTAAAAGTCATAGGTCTTCAACAGGCTGGGAACAGCTCTGTCACTCAATCCTAAGGGCCAGATTGTGAGGTTTCATCATCATCATCATCATCAACAACTCATAATAGGCCTTAGTCAATCACGCTGGCTAAGTGCGGGTTGGTCGGCTTCACACACAACCTGTAAAGAAATTCTTTCTTCACAGGTGTGTGCAGGTTTCCTCACGATGTTTTCCTTCACCGTAAAAGCGTCAAATAAACGTACATTTATGAATTCAACATTTGAAAACACATTGGTAGGTACGTGGCGGGGTTGGAACCGCTACCTCCCGATTGGAAGGCGACAGCCTGTAACGAGGTGCTATATTCTAGATATAGCAACTCGTTGCATTCCCGCCTAACCTGACTGCATTTTAAATCTTATGTCTTTGACATAATTTAATTCGTCTCGTCCGTCACTCAATTGTGGGCATCAGGCGCATGAAAGTCGCGATGCCACAATTTAATATATTATAAATATTATTAAAATAATACTTACCCAAAGACTGATAATAAAACTAAATAATGCAGTTGACATGTTCTTTTCAATAAAATTCAAGGCACTTATGTGTAAGTTTTTATTGTCTTGCGTCACCTGCTGCTCACTACGTTACAAGCCTTACGCACTTCGCCATCGACGCTTTTTTGAGGGAGGTTTACAAAACCCAAACTTGTATCCCGTAGTAAGCATTCCACATATTTTACTATAGAAAATGCATGAATTTTATCATAACAGCTCGCATACGTCCCCACCGTGGGGCTCGAGCCTGATACTGTGTAGCCTACATAGTCAGCCACGCTGGCTCAGTGCGGATTGGTCGACTTCACATACAGCTTTGAATTTCTTCCCAGATGTATGCAGGTTGCCTCGCGATGTTTTCCTTCGCCGTAGGAGCGTCAGACAAATGTACATATGGAATTGGTGAAAACACATTGGCACATAGTGGCCTCGAACCCCGGAACTCCCGATTGGAAGGGAGGGCCGAGTCCACAGCGCCACCGACGCTCATGCTTTTATTTATGTACAAAGACCTATGCCTAACTTTTGTGGCCAGGTGGTTCGACCGCATAGTTCGGACTAAGCGAACTTTTTCTTCCACTTGATGCAATTTTAGAATCGAACCACGAGGACGACTAGATTCCAGGACCACGTAGTCGCACTAGTCGCACCACGACGACCAGTTCATCTGGTTCGATTCATCGGGACATGATAAGTCTAAAGTTTTCATAGTCCGATTACCAATAAAGTTAATAATTTTCGTTAATAATTGGACGTTGATACGTAGTTATTGCAAAGTTCCAAATATACAATTTGTAAGTTTGGAACCACTTTTCACCATTAAATAAAAAAGGTAAAATTTTTAACTTTTCTTTCCGTCTAGCCGTTGAGACGACCTGACATTAATCTAGAGGTCCGGGGTTTGATTATAGCCAATGGATGTAGAAGTTTCTCTATACTTGTTTTAGTTACTGGTGGAGCTTCTGTGTTCGCCTGGCTAGCTACCACCGTCTTACCTAAGTGTATCGGCTTAATAACAATTTTAGTAACATTAAGTAAAAAAGTAAAATTATTAACACTTTATAAACAGCTTTTGTCTGAGACTTCGTCTGCATGGAAATAGTAATTTGGGTAGCTAATTTTTTATTCAATCAGCTTATATTCTTTCCCAGAACTCAAACTATCTTCATACAAAATTTCCTCTAAATCAGTTCAGCGGTAATTCAAGCCCTCTTCACCCCCTTGAAGAATGATTTCCACGATAAAAATCTCCTAAGTCCTTTCCCGGGACTATAACTATCTCTATACCAAATTACATCTAAATCGGTTCAGCGGTTTAAGCGTGAAGAGGTAACAGATAGACAGACAAACACACTTTCGCATTTATAATATTAGTATTGAAAGATTTGTTGTAAATGTAAAAAAATCACACAGAGGGGCCACTTGGCAAAAAAATATGAAGAACAAAATTCAATTGCCCCATTTTTAACACTCGAATGGGGACACGTGCTGTATTGACATTATTATTGGAAGTTTTACTGTGTCGCGCGTGAGTTTGAGGGCAGCATTAGATGATATTGTCTTTTGTTTAGTACAACGCATTTCGGATTTAACCTTCGTAGGTATTCAATCAAAAGTTCTTCAGACAGCATCTGCAGAACTGCCTGAAACTAATCGGTGGTAAAGGTCTACGGACAGCTACGGAAACTGTAGCGTAGCGGAATGCCACGGACAAAAAAAAAACAAAATGTTATAAGTAAAAGTATATACAAGATTATTTTTAGTTATGACGAAAATTTTGTGTGCTTGTTCAGACAAGCAAACTGAACAACTTTCACTATGGGACCAACTTCGAAATCGCAAAAAAATCAGCTGTTTCATACATTTAGGTTCAGTGAATGTTGAACATTTGTATGGAACAGCTGATTTTTTTTTGCGATTTCGTAGTTGGTCCCATAAGGAAAGTTGTTCAGTTTGCTTGTCTGAACAAGCACACAAAATTTTTGTGATAACTAAAAAATAAACTTGTATATTTATTTCATTTATTCATCACAGTTCATATACGTTCCCACTAAGCAACTCAAGCCTACCCTAAGTTAGGGTGTTTTGGCCTTAGTCAACCACGCTAGTCCAGTGTGGATTGGTCGACTTCACATACACCTTAATTGAATTTCTTCGCAGATGTATGCTGCTTGCCTCACTATGATTTTCTTCACCGTAGGAGCGTCGGACAAATTAATGTACATGTGAAAATCGAAAAACCAAAAAAGTTGGCGAGATCAAACCCCGGACCTTCCGATTAGAAGGCCAGTGCCGAGTCCACAGCGCCACCGACACATATTATATTTACAAAAAGATTAATGACGCAAAGTTTTGAGAGGGTACGACTAAGTAGGGATTTACATTTAAATAAAAGTATTTTACAATAAATAAAAACCGACTTCAAAACACTAAAAAGTTAAAAGTAATATAAGAATAGGTACAGACAACATCACATGTTTTCCTCGATTTTTATGGGATTCCATTTTCAGACTCTATTTTTGGCGACCTTGGGACCACCCTAGGAGTATACTCTATCGAATACAAAAAGAAATTTGAAAATCGGTCCACAATTGGCGGCATAATCGCCTAACATACACACAAAAACATACGCGTCGAATTGAGAACCTCCCCCTTTTTCGAAATCAGTTAAAAACTAGCTAAACTACACAAAATTAACTATGAAATAAAATAAAAAGTCTAGATTGACCAGGGAGAGAAGTACGATCGACCAAGGAAGTGGTGTACCAGTTTTGACAAAACTTCGCGTATAAACAAAATATCGTTAAAATTACCTCGGTAGCTGTCAGTAATCAGTATGCAACGGAAAATCAATTGTGTTGTTTTATGACATGAAACTGCATTTCACCTTTGGTTGGTGAACCAATTTTTTTCCGATAGTACAGATTGAGATATTCAGATAAACTAAAAACTACCTAAGTCAAAAGATATTTACAGACAATAAGATTATATTATTCTTTTATGTTCTAACAATCTAAACGCGACACATTGCAATACGTGACGCGTCTAGAAGCTAATTCGCCTGATAATTTGTGTTTTTCCTGTTTGAAGGAAAGTTCAGTAAAGGAAGTTTCAGTAAAGTAGGTAGGCAGTAATCAAAATAACTAGAATGCTTTGTAAGCCGTCGATATAACTTTCAATGTACTTTTTATTACCTAGATAAAAAAAATCTGTCAAAATTATTGTCGAGAGAAAAGAATTCCTTTTAAATCAAAATTGTTAGAAATCAGAAATATTATTTGATGCAAACAGCTTAAATAAAAAAAAAAAGTAGGGATATTGATTCCAGTGCTTTTAATTGCCGGTCATTAGTCTCACTATATTCTTGAATAGGTCCAGGGCAGGTTTATATGTACAGTTGAACCGGTAGGTAGCGCTGGATTTTTGGCAGAACAACGTCTGCCACGCCCACTAGTTTTAAATATTTATTTATTATTGATAAATCAGAGACTCCATTAAAATCGTTTACGTTTTTGGTAAGTCTAATTAAAATTATTATACATAAAACGTCTACAATATATACAGAATACACTGGAACCTATTCTCGATGAACAGATTCAGTTCCGAAGCTCATAAATCCCATCGCAACGCGACGACTCATCGCAATACGTCGCCCGTCTTGACGCTAATTCGCAGGAAGACTCTCGTAAAGTTTTACGATATCGACTGCTCACTTCCGGAGCGAACGCGAAAGGGTTCTTCGCCAGAATCCGGTTGAGCGGGGTTGGATTGATGAGTGAATGAGGAGCTATACGACATGTGATTGAGTGAATAAAAGAAAGTAGAGAATTATTTTATCAAATTTTTGTGACATTTTTTGTGTGGACTCGGCACTCTGCACCAATGTGTTTTTCGAATTTTACAACTAAGTGCATTTGTCCGCCGCTCCTGAGGTGAAAGAAAACATCGGGAGGTATCTTGTATACATCTGCGAAGAAGTCCAAAGCTGTATGTTTTATTTTATTTTTATTTCTTACAATAACATGTTTAAGCTTATGGTGGTTAACAAAGGTGTAAACATAAACTTTTGCAAGTTTTTTTAATCCACACTGGGTCAACCTGGTTGACTAAGGCCTAAACACTGTAACTTAGGGTAGGCTCGAGTCCCTCGGTGAGGACATAATGAGCAGTGGTGATGATGAAAATAAAATAAAAGTTTTTTATTTCAAGCATGTAGAAGTTCGAATACATTTCAATTTAAAATATTCGTCTATTCTTTGTTATTAAAAATGTATTCAATCTTTCGAAACGAAAAATTAATTAATATTTAGTAGGTAAGTATATCATAAAGCTATTTCCAATTATATTTGTTAGCATAGATAGACCCTTCTCAGTTAAAGGCCTTTATCTTCCAGTTATATCTCTATTTTATCATGTTTGTCATCATTCATCATCATTATTATGTCATCACATTATGAAATCGCTCTTAAATGTTCTTATAGTTTGATAGTCTCAAGAGACATCACAAGAGAATCACGTTGCAATTTGCATTCTGAAATTCGATTCGTTTTTTCAGAATACAATTGCATCGCAGCAGATGAGACACGCATTAACTGTATTTTTGCTCTTTCGCGTCGCACGAATCTGTAGACCACTGCAGAATCCTGCGTTGCTTCTAGTTCGTTAAAATCGTCACTATTCGCATTTATCGGTGTCGTTAGCAGGGTTAAAACTGTTTTAGCGTCGACAGCCTGTGGTTCTCAAACTTATCAACATTTACAGAATGTTTTGCATGAGTTATAAATACCATCATTTTGCATCCAGTCTTGCTAATTTTTGACACCTCGCAATACCCTCCTTATGTTACGACTTAAAGCTGAAATATGGCTACACCTAGATTTAGCTGGTTAGGACTAGCCGCATCACAGGTGAGGTAGAATTAGAAATTCTAGTCGGCTTCACCGGACGATCGAGGCGATTCTTCCGGTGTTGGAGGAGTGGGTTGGGCGCCGGCAGGGCAGCCTCACATTTCGCATGGTGCAGGTACTGACCGGACATGACCGCCTCGGTCACTACCTGCACCGGGTCGCCGGTCGGGAGGAAACGCCGCAGTGTCATCACTGCGACGCTTCCGATGACACTGCCGAACTCACAATATTGGTGTGCCCGGCCTGGCGGTGGTCAGATACTGCCTTACCACAAATTAAACAAATATTGAAAAAAAAAACACTATATGGAATCGAACTCGGGATTTACAGTTCCGAAACATACGGTTTCAACCTGACTACAGTTCCACTACGGTTACAATACTAACATATCATTTTAAAACTTTATTCAAATTCAAAAATCTTTATTCAACATAGGCCTTTACAGGCACTTATTGACGTCAAAACAAGGCAAAACATTCTAATTTAAAGGAAACATATTTAACCTTGTTTTTGCATACATTCTGAATATAGAAAGAAAGAAAAGATATTTATTGGATATATACTCAAGATGTCTGCAAATACAAGTAGGAATGAAAAAAAAGGTTGAATCTACACCTATGCTACATACTATGCTAGCGCAATAACCAAAACAAACGTAGACAAGTTTGGGAAACGCTTGCGATTGCGAGAGCGAACTGCATCAGCATCACAATACAACGACGGATGCGAGGTTGTAAATTTTTACAACCGACTGCCGCTTGCAATTACGCCGGGTGGGGTTGAACCCGGTTGAAGTGATTATTTGCTTACGGATTCCTGCGATGTTACGAATCATATTATTTCTGACACGACTAGCAGTTTTTTTAAACGACTTCACGAAAAGGCGGAGGTTCTCAATTCGATTGTCTTTTTTTTGTTTGATACCTCATTATAGCTCCGTCATTTTTTATTAACCGATTTTGTAAAATTCTTTTTTTTGTTTGAAAGGGTATGTTCCTAGTAGGTCCCATTGTCAAAAGCTGGATCTGGAAATGGGTATCCCAGGAAAATTTAGGGAATCCCTTAAGAGAAAACACCAAGGTCAAGAGAATTCAAAAATAGGTATTTGTAAAATGTATTGCTGTCGCGCTATGTGTCCGAACAACAGAACTGAGTGCGATAGAGACAACTGCAGCTGGGACCAAAAATACCTATGAAAAGTACACAAAATATACGTTTCGTAGTCCTTCTGTTTTCTCCGCAAAAAATTGACTGATTTAATTACTTTTTGCGTTAAAAATTAAAGCAAGGCTTTTTCTGTGTTCCTATGTTTTGCTTTTCTCAAATAATTTTCTTTAATTCGTTTGCTGGAGGTTTGAATACAGCAGATAATCAGGTCGATTTTTTAGGTTTTTGAAGGTTTTAAATCTCTTTTAATAATTAACTGAATAAAAAAAAGAAAACATAGCAACTAGTGCCATTGTCCAGGAAGGAAACTGGGGACTAGGTTTGTATGGAAAAACGGCCTGTACGATTTCCTCTTAACTTTTATAGGTACGTCCAACGAGTTTCATGTCTTTTCTGAAGCTTTTCAGATATTTGCGTCTAGTAGTCATCATATCATGTTACTGAGCTGATGATGAAAACTTTTAGGAGTTAGAGTGGTTCTTATTACTTATATTATTTTTTACTTTTTGGTGTTTTTGATATCGTTTTTATTTTTTATACAATATTTTTATTTCTATATTTTTAGTAAATTTAATAGATGCGTATTAGAATTTCACTCAAGGTAAACACCAGAATGACTTAAAATTAAACGTCTTTCGCTCTAAACAGATTTTAAAAAAAAATCCGAACACCTAACAAGCTATATATTTGTAGTTATACTTTCCGCTACTAGCTCATATGAATCACTTAAAATAAAAGCGTCAATAAGTTCCCATTATGGTATTCCGTGGCATGACATGGCTCAAACTTTAAGGTCAAGTTAATTACTAAAGTCACTAATGACGCTTACACGAATAGTTCCGTCTACCTCATCTCAATACAGAGCCAGAATTACGTTGGATAAGCTGGTGATATTAAAGATAACTTCGCTTAGAATTGACCGAGCTTCTGTTTGACACTGGTTAGGGATGTAGAGCTTACTGGAAATGGCTCGGAAGCTCAGAATATATTTTTGCCAAATAACTTTACACTGAACTTAAAACTATGTTATAGTAGAATGTTTTGGTATTGAAAACCTATTATAACTATTGTTGTATTATATTGTTATATTATAATTGTACTACTATATGTTTAGTTAATAATCTATATATTGACAGCTTAAAAACGCGTCTTCAGTAGGTACTCCGTGCTGATGCCATGTCGTGTCGGCAAGGAGATATACCCAACGCAAGTAAAATTGAACTTTTAGTAAGATATTTATATTTTACTCGAAGTGTGTTTAACAGCATTTATAGGTATTTGTTTTATGGTGCTGTAGATTATAATATCCATCGATTTATCTTGGTACTGCAGGTGCTATTATGATAGTTATCAACATTCAATATGGCTACCAGACGCCATATTGCAAAGAAGGGCAAAATAAAGTCGAAGCATCGCTCAATTGGTATTTTAAAAATCTGTCACCGTAGAGCTTCGATGACCTCCAATTTAGGGGTATGCGGAGAGTTGACAATATAATGCAATTTTTAATAATTTTATTTTAATTTATAATTTCGTGAAATACATTTGTTAGTCCAAAATGTCGTTCTTGACAAATTTCAACTATGACATTATAGAAAAATCTATTATCTAAAAGAGTCCAAAACGGTTAAACAGTTCTCTTGTTACAAGTCGTTTGTGGATTTTTCCTAATTTACTTAATGATTAAAAATAAGACAGTACAAAAAATAATTTCAAATCAAAATTGAAAAATAAAAAGAAGCCAGGTATTTTACAATTGGACAAAGCGACATATGTATATACGGTCAGAAACAGACCAGAAATCTATGCTGGTTAAATGACGATGAAAACAATTTTGCTTCAAAGCGCACAATCCTTAACCCTTCCACGTCTGTAGATCCCTTGCGATTTACATAAACGCGTCAACCCGGGATTAGTATCTCGCAGATCGGCTCACGCCCGAGGCTCGCGCCACCGCCTAATAAGGCTTGCGTGCACGTACCGAGTACCGACACATGACACTGCGCATGAATTATGTATTCTGGACGAAGATTAGTTTTGTCGCTGCCGTTTTAGTTTCAGAGTTAAGCCGCATCTAAACAGACGTGTTTTACTTGTCAGCCTTTTCGAAATAGTTACGTTTCCCTCTCCCACTTTTTTATAAAAGATAAAGTGTCTTTCATACAAATGATTCGTAACACCACGGTAATAGTATATACTATTACCGTGGTAGTACCTACTTCTTGTTGAATTAAAAGGTGGTAAGAAGTGATTTTAAAGTGTAGCTGATTTGTCTTTTCATAAGTTTAAATCCCATGTAAAAGTCTTTCGTGAGTAAATAGTCAACAATTATTTGTATGATGTCAATGTTTGGTGTTAATTTGTAGACATCAGTGGTTACAATGTAAATAAATGTTGCTGTGTATGAGTATTTATGTAAACAAATATTGCTGTGTTTGGTAATGACATAAATTATTGTATAAATATCAACACTTCTGATAAAGCTGACAAGCTTTCTGTTCCTGTTTTTCTTATCAACTAGAATACTTCCTGAATGGGTGGTAGGTAAAAAATACTCCTAAATAATGCCCCGATTCAATGCAAATATGGCAATATTATTATTCATTAACTAAACAACTAAACATTGAACAATTTCATAGAGTCCTTCAATTGTCCTTTGTTATTCAAACGCGGAACCACTCGACTGCATCAATTTCCATTCCCATTAATATCATGTGTCTTACAAACTCGGCCCAAAACGACAACGGGTCTAATAGACGTAGCGCCTCCGAGCTTCTCGACATTCTATCAAATTCACAATTCACACGTCACCGCTGAAGTGTCCATAAATTATCGCATTTCAAACGGACAGTTCCCACGAACAACACGTGTGCGCGTCGATGGTCCTCAAGAGGGAAGGGCGTGTCCTCCACAAATATTGTCTTTGAGGACACCCTTGACTGTTTAAGGGTTGAGTGACATTATATTGTTCTGTAATTTCCAATTTCAAGTGTCGCCCGACATCAATTGATTGTTCATTACGTTGATTAATGAATTCACGTCTTGTCATTTTATTGTTATAGGGGAGTACCCACTTGAGGTAAATAAAAATTGAGACTTTCGTTGAAACATGCATTAAGTAAGTCGTTTAATAAAATATTCTGTCTTTATGGGGTAATCGAACTCCGGACCCTCAAAAATACCGCGTGGTCCCAACCGCTCAGTCTCTAAGGACCACGGTGGTACACCCTTAAACTTCAGATCATTACCGATTGGTAATGATCTGAAGTTTCTCAGTCCGATCGGTCAATTTCTCAGTCATAATACCTTTCTTATAATGATCTTTAATCTCAAATCGTGCCACAGATTTTCATCATCTCATCCCTTACTGCGAAAGGGTAACATCATAATAATATCAAAGGTCTTTATGAGTGCCTTTTGTGTTACCCACATAAAAACATTTAGCATTGTTAATCTATAAATCTTCGCTGTATGTTGGTAACAAAATGTATTACTAGCTGTGCCCGCGAACTATGTTTCGCCATAATAATTGTAAAAAAAATCCTGTGAGTCGAGAAAATCGGTCAAGCCGTTTCGAAGGAGTTCAAACACTGTGACACGAGATTTGTATATGAGTTATATCCATTTATTCAAAAATATCCTTAAATTTAAGTTTTTTACAATATATATATATAAAACAAAATACTATAAAAAAACTTAAACCTAGTATGCCGCCAACAGCGAGGCATGAGTTATATTATTATTATGTTCAGTAAACTTTAGGTAAACTTTTTTGCTAGCGATATATTTCTTTAATTTCTGGGAAAATATGGATTTGTTTCCTTAGACTATTTTCCAGTGTCTACAACGGCTAAGGTACTTCCTCTAAAGTTACAGAGGAGACGGAGTTCCCTTTGCAGGGAAAGTACTTAAGCTGTTATACGTGGACATTCCTTTTAGTTTATGAATCTTTCTAAATATTTGTCAAGTAAGCTTTGTCAGAAATAGTAACACATCGTTGTTTTCTAAATTACAATTAAACTACATAGACGTAAAGTATATTTACGTCTATGTAGCTCTAGGAGGCTGCAGGTAAATCGACGGTGACCCCTTGCCCTTACTGCCCCGACCGAAAAATCCGCCCTGTATAACATAACATCTTCATCATTCTCATTCAAGCTTGCACAAGCGCCATGAGCAAAATAAAATTATAAGCCACGATACGCACTCAATCACCCGTCAAATCTCCAATAACAAGCGAAATCTTTCCACCGCTATTATCGCTTGTTACCGTCCACTACACCGTCCGGACAATGCGATGCCAATAATCTGCGCTCCCTATTAATTATAATTGACATATTTCTTTCTGTGCGGACTCGGTCGGGTCACGTGACCGCCGATATTTGTTTTGATGTCCACCGGTCGGAGAGACCGCGCTCTCATTAGAGGGTTGATGGTGACGGAGTTCGATTGATCCGTTGTTTGGTCAAGATGTTATTGTGCCTTCGCGAGTGAATCTGTACTTTGTTGACACGTCTGCGGGAAAGTCTTTTTTAGATTCTATGTGAATGGAATGAAAAAAAAAATACTTAACAGACTGCTGTTAAGTTTTGGCCAGTTGTTTGATTTAAGTATAAATTGCAGATTTTTTAATAATAAAACGAATTAATAATCTTATATAAATAAAAATAGATTGCCAAATGAGTTGCTAAGCGCAAAACCCGAGAACGGGTGGACCTATATGGCTATTTTTTTGTCATATTTTCCTCAAGGCACAATAAAATTATCTTATGGAGAGAAAAAACACTTTTCTTTCCCCATACAAATAACAGAGTAAATAACATATATTATCGCATTGGGTATTTACCTGTAAAGATAATTGTAAGTTTAATAATAAATAATAATAGATTTAAAAAACTTTTGACAGAACGAAGTCTGTCCGGACAGCTAGTAAAATAATAAAAGTAACAAAGTGACCTTCATAGCATCTGATAGTAAATGACAAAAGACCCAAAATGCAAGCAAGTGTCACTTGGATTCCTCCACACCCGAGGAACTTGCTATTTTTCCTCTGATTGTCGGAACACAGCAATGTTATTTAATATTTTTATTATAGCGGCAGACTTATTGAAGACGGTGGTAAATAGCCAGGCAGGCTCAGAAGTCCTACCACCAAACAAACCAAGCAGAAAAACTTGTGCTCCCATGAGGGATCGAACCACGTACCTCCAGATCAATACCGGGTGGTCTGAACCCATAGACCATGGAGGCGGTTACGATGTGTTCCTTCACATTAGGTGAGATTGTGATATTTTGTTCATAACCCTCGATCAATCGCGTGGTTTTTAGTCCCATGAGCACTCGCGGGGTACTGTTGTAACGATCCAACCTAACGTCAAACGGAACCTTAAATAGAAAACCTCTTTACATAGTTTTATTCGTAGTTTTACTAACAATATACGCCTTTAAAAGAAACGCACAGAATTGCTTTGATTTGTATGAATTTTGGCCAATGATCGACTAGTGATTTTATTAGGATCTACGTTGCAACCGTTTATGTAACCCAAGATCTTTTCCAAGTGGATAGATATAGAATTAGCTTTACGTTAAAATAATGACGAAACATATATGAGATCTTTATCACAATTTCCATTTTGCACAACACAAAGTAATCACTTCAAATAGCGCATAATATCATTTTAGTTTTAGTAAAGAGTTCAGGATTTAGGCACCACTCCATAGTGTGAACAATTCGGCGAATCGTAGATAAAGAAGATATGTCGGAAAAGTCGTCGAAGGGAACAACCTAACCTTCTGACACTGAAGCAAATATTTTTTAGTAAAAATCGACTAACGTGCCTAACCTTCTGACACGTTGCCGTTGCAGATAGTTCCCAATAAAATATATCCCTTCACTTCTCTTCAAGTTTTTTATAGGTAAACACTACCATTTCATAGTGCCAAAATAAATCACTCACGAGACAAATAATACATTAAGCACAAGCACTTATTACAGCGTATTTCATAGCCGAGCTCAATGGAAAATATGATCCAAAACTCACTCAATATTACCAGATATTGGAATAAGCCACTAGAATCTCTTCGAGAAACTAGGAATAAATATAATCGTTGCAGGTTTCCTTCGGAGGGACCTGAATAAACGGAGCAGGTTTCTTATAGAGGGACCTGAATATAGCGTTGCAGGCTTCCTTTCGGAGTGACCTGAATAATCGGTGCAGGTTTCTTATACAGAGGGACCTGAATATAGGGTAGCAGGTGTCCTTCGGAGTGACCTGATAATCGGTGCAGGTTTCTTACAGAGGGACCTGAATATCGGTGCAGGTTTCCTTCGGAGTGCCCTGATTACATTCAGTAACAGAGACGATAACTTAGCATTCCATGGATTCACCATGTAGGTGCCGGGTCCATCACGTTGCAGAGAGCCAAGAGCAGTGCCTGGGGCTTACGACCCAGGTGCAGGTTTCAAGTAGCTACTTTACAATGCATCAACATTCACCTTCACCACCTCGGCTCCTCTCTCTGCCTAACCATACCCGACACGACTCCGTAAGTGCCGCCTTTGTTACGCGGGTTATTATAGAGCTCACTATAAGTTAATTTCATTGATGAAGAAAATTATGATAATGATATTTGTACCAGATGTACCATATCTAACATAATCTATAAGCTTCTATTTGTATAGTTCAATAAGAACAAATCAAATAAACGTGTGGTGCGTTGTATTGTCTTACGAAATATAGGATACATAGCTGGGTCCACTTCGGTCGGAGTTTAGGACTTCACAATTCGATATTCGGACTTGTAATACTTATATCTTGAAATTCTCAAATCTTTGCATACACAAATTAATTCAAATTAAACATGCATAATCATAGAGTGCGTCGAAGATCAACCGGCTTGCACAAAATTCTAAAATATATCCCCTGACATTCCTGTCAAAACCAAATCCTTCAAAGTTTCAAATATTATTTTTAATTGTCATATTTCTACAACAATACTTCTTTGATCAAATAATTGACCCGACGAAACCATGGAGATAAGATCAATGGAGATACTTCGACCATTGGACATATAAATATGTGTGAATGCAATTATATCAGTATTTTATTTTGTGTTCTATAGTGTTTACGAATAAAAAATCCATCTTTTATAATCAACTTTTAATTCTGTTTTACAAAATATTATAGTAATCACCCTTTTTATTCAAAATATTGGTGTCACTTTCTTAGAAAGAACGTAAAAAATAACTTGTCTATTTTTAACATAAACTTTGTTACTAAAAATAAAAAAAAAATATTTATTGAATAATTTTTTCATTTCATTGTTTTTCATAACAAGAAGTAAAAAAATTCTAGCTCTCGTGGGGTGTCATGAGCACCCCACGCAACCTTTGATCCGTCCTCAAGAAGCCAGGGCTCGGGCCACACTATCCCTCCCATTTCGTTTTGACGCTTTTATATATCATTTTAAGGTATACAGACGCACGAGCTCATAAACAAAGATTTTGGTAGGCATTTTTACGTTCAAATATCTCTGAGGTGCTGACAGCACCCCGCGCGAGTGATCGCGGGTTATGACACAAATATAAGACCAACAAAACCAGTCCATTAGTTAATTTTGGTTAAAGATTATTAAATATCCAAATAATTGTCAAAAGAAGATAATTCCTCGACGCATCAAAGTAATACGTATCGTTATAGAGTACGGGCTTTCAATTTGCTATTCAAACAGTTGCACATTTCAACCTGCTAAAGTTCCGTACACGGAAACAATATTGTATTATCTTTAGACGAGGTCTATTTGCATAAGATATTCAGGAGGTCTAAGATGTTTGTCCAATTGTCTCCGTGTCCAGGGGTCTGACGGACCAAATGCTCAGTAAAGGGTTGCTTTGAATAGTCATTCTATTAGTTTAATAGGTGCGGCGGAGTGTTTGTTTTGATAATTACGTATAGTTGTAGTGCTTATAATTCCCCAAAGCAAATGACGGTCCATTAGGGATGTGGCTTAGTTTTGTATTTGAACTGGACAGGAAACTGTTTCAAGGGACTACTTTCACCGGAGGGTGACTCTGTACCAGAGTCGTCTGCATGGTACCTCTATCTTACCTATCTAGCAACAGTGGTTGCATTGTGTTCTGGTTTGAAGGGTAAGACAGGCAGTGATAGTGACTGACATGGATACTGTGACTTGACATTTCATGACATAAAGTTGCCAACGTAAATTGTGATTCTCGTAGTGGTTTTAGATTTGCAAAGCTTATACTTTTTTTGAGGGACCTATGCTGTTAGCCGCAGATAGCTGTTACAGCTCCTATTGATTATTTTTAAGAAGGCGAAAAGTTTGGTGGGTCCTCAGGCCTCGTTTGGCAAACCTAACCTGATGGATTTCTAGCTCAGAGAGGTATCACCTCGGGGGTGTCCCGCTTACTGAGTAGAGTCACAAGGCGGTTATAGCCGGTGCGGTACATGAAACTCATGTACTTTATATAGTCAACCATAGCTACTAACTTAAGGTAGGCATGCTGCTTGTTTGCAAAGTTATTTGCAAAAAATGCAACAAATCGTAAATACAAAGCAATTATGTAATAACATAATCGAATTACACCCCCCAATACGTTTCCATTGAAGCGACAATGAACAGCCCGAACGTTATCCTAAAAACCCAAACTCTATAATTATTTCCCACGACAAATCGTAACCCTCAATCGTCCGCTAATTTCTAAACATCTACTCGACTATTTAGTCGGCAATTTAGCCGATTATTTGGACTATTTAGACAAACACGTCCGCACACGACCGCCGCGGGCGACTCCGCGCGGAAAAAAAATGTTGACAATAACATATTCAGAACGGAATGAATAAAACATTGTTGCTACGGGGGATTTCATTATTATTTCATTTTAGGGTTGAATTATTAATTCATTGAAATGAAACATATTTCGTATGTAAGTACTTACACTTGAAAATGTCAAAAATTGTTAGAAATCATCTTTCATTTTTACAATTACTCATAAAATCTCTAAAGCTTACAAAACAATTTTTTTTTTTATACAAGTCCTTAGTTGAGCAAATAAACATTATTATTATTCGAAAAAAAACAAGCAAACTGCCCACCTGATAATAAGTGGTAACAGTCACCTTTAATACCTGTGGCTCTTATGAGATTCGCAGCAAAACTGCAACCCCCACAAGAATCACAGTGTACTCGTACGTTGCCAACTTGTGACACCAGATGTGAAGTCAGTCAGTCAGACGGTACCCAGTAATTTGACTGCCATACTCGTATCTTACCGTTCAAAACGAAACACAGCAATGCAAGCACTGCTGCTCTGCGGCAGAAATAGGTAAGACAGAGGAATTCGTGATTGCGAAATTGTTTCAATATTTCCCTTTAGTATAATGATTTTAATGACTTCTATTTCTAAATCTTACACTGCTGTTTGTGTGCGTGTGTGTATTTATGTGTGTGTGTGTGGCTTTCCCTATATTCATGGTTGGCAGGCAGAAAAAAGCAATATTGTTTTGTGTATTTAAAAAAATAATAATTCGTAACTTCGTTTGGGCGTCGTGCTCTTCTAAAATTATAACTTTCATAGTGACATACTTGCACATAATTTTGCACATAATTGCATAAGCACACAATTTTTTTTACTGTCAATATAAATTTATTTATTCGGGTAAATTGGCAATACGTGAAAAACTATTAATTCAAGTAGGTATTGATGTCGATATCAGAACAATATTTCTTCCTAATATACAGAACCTCAGCTAACAATACCAGTATGTGTTTGTTGTAAATACTTATTCTATTAGTCACGGGAGAGCTCCCTTCCCGAAATGTGGGATACGACCTAAGGCGATACGTGACGAGACAAGCGGAAATAATATCCGACAGAGTTTGCACAAGAGTCATTTTGATTCGTCACGAAATTTACAATGTTTTAGAAATCACATTTAGCTGGATACTCAAAGCAAAACATAGGATAGGCTTAGCTGGATACTCAGAGCGAAGCAGAGGATAGGCTTCGCTGGATACTCAGAGCAAAACAGAGGGTAGGCTGAGCTGGAAACTCAGAGGAAAGCATAGGATAGTCTTAGCTGTATACTTATGTTGTGTTACACACAACAAAGAAGATTTTGTCCTTTATCTCACCTGATGGTAAAAGCCGAAGATGAAAGTGAGCTTCACCTGGACTCCTCAAAGCTGAGGTTGGTTCTTGGTTTCAACTAGAGGTAAGATAGCCAGCTTATCTTACCTCTAGTTGAAACCAACAATATTATCAACATTGTTATTATGGCTACAAACTTAGGTAAAACGGTGCGGCGGCGCGGCGGTAGCTAGCCAGGCGGGCTCAGAATACCCACCATTAAGCACAGCAATTTTCAACTTTCTCGTGTTTTACCATTTTACCGGTTGATTATCCAAAAAACCCTTTCTTTGTAGATGTATGCGTTATAAATGGAATTTGCTGGCCTTATTTCATATATCTAGTTTTAATAGTTCCTCGGGGATCATCAATCAATCAGTCAGAACATGCAATTTTATGTATAAAGAAAACACAAGTTTAATTATATTACATGTGTATAATTTCAATGATAAGTGATGGAACCAAAAAATAAAAAACGACTTTAAAAACACTGAAAGGTTAAAAGTTTAAAATAATACAAGAATAGGTACAGACAACATCACACTTCTATATTGAAGTCGGTGCCAAACGATGATCTCCTAGACCTAGAAAGTCTTAAAGTTTGGCACCATCAACTGTACCAAGGTCGTCTGCATCCGTCTTACCTATTTCTGCCGCAAAGCAGCAGTGCTTGCATTGCTGTGTTCCGGTTTGAAGGGCAGTGAAATTACTGGGTACCGTGAAATTACATCTGATGTCACAAATTGGCAACGTACACTATGGTACTTATGGGGGTTGCAGCTAGTTTTACTACAAATCTCACAGGAACCACATGTATTATAGGCGACTGTTAACACTTACCATCAGGTGGGCAGTTTGCTTGTTTGCCAACTTAGTAGCAATAAAAAAAATAATCCAATAGCAGTCGTAAGTGTAAAAAATTAACTACATATAAATTAAAATAAAAAATCCAAAGAAGAGTAGGAATAAGTAGTAATATCTGTCAGTAAGGACACGGCTTCCTTAGACTAAAAATGTAGCGACAATTCATTAATCAGTACATGCGATAAACACGAGATATACCCGTCCTCAACGCCCACTCCCAACAAACAAACCGACCAGCCCAGACAATGCGCACGCGCCAGCACCGGCACGTGGCCGGCGCGCGCCGCGACAGCACCGTAAAATTGACGCACTGCTGGATTTCGCCCGGGTGCAGTGGAGTTGCTTATTCCTTCGATAATGAAATACTTTATTAGTTTTATATTTGTGACTTGATTTTCTATAAAAAATTCCTAAATAAGCTAAAAAATGTATAAAATAGTACAACATGCCGTGTTGATTTGCCGCCTTGAGCTATTTTGTTAATCCAAAAAATGCTGCACCAGTTGAGAGTAGCCTTTTTAGTTTTTTTTATTTTTCTGCTGCTCTCAACAAGTGCAGCATTTTTTGGATTTTTTAGAAAATTAATATAAAATATAGTATGTGAGTTAATTTTTTTATTCATATTTAAATCATTCTAATACCATGTCGTGAACATACCTTTAAATTTTCTGGGGTGATAAAAAAATAACCGTGTATACTATATATTATTTTCGATTAATGTAAAATTTTTCCCAATTGACGACCCTGGTGCACGGTAAAACTTGCACAAAAGTTTATGTTTGCACCTTTGATAAACACTATAATCTTAAACATGTTATTGTAATAAATAAATAAATAAAAAGTTTTACGCAAAAACCGACTCCACAGTTTCCTTGTCCGGCACAAAGATTTTCCATTTACGTACGTTTGATTCGATTCTGATTTCGTCAATGCCATAGTAAAACACCATTTGTGTCGTCGATTGTTTTTATACAATTTGCTGCGCGCACTCTCTGCGCTTTCGTTTGGACATGCGTTCCCGACTACGGATTGACACTTTTTTATTGCGTTTTTGACAAAAGTTTTGTTATGATATTGTTATCTCTTTACCATTGGGCGAGGAGTGTGTCTCAGTTTTGATGTCTGTCAAATTTACATTATAATGACGTGACGAGGATGTGACCGTGTGAATGTTTTTCTTTTTTCTGGTGTCAGATTATAATACAGTTGTAATGGTTTAGTTTGAAAATACATTGAGGATTACAAGCTAAGGTCCGTGTTTGTTTTTAATTCTAGTGATGTGTTGATTTTGAATCAATGCTCTAAATTGTGTTTGATGATATTAAAATAATTAGATATTAATATTGACAACAACATATTCAAAAGAATTGTTATAGATTTTGGATTTCACGATTACACATGTTAATAAATAATTTACGGAACTAAACCATGAAATCTTCTCATATATAAAATTCTCGTGTCACAGTGTTTGTTACCAAACTCCTCCAAAACGGCTTGACCGATCTTTATGAAATTTTTTGTGCATGTTCGGTAGGTCTGAGAATAGGTCGTAAACTATTTTTTATACACCTAGGTGATTATTGTAGCGAAACGTGGTTCGCCGACACAGCTAGTAATAATATAAATGTAGCCGAATTAATTACTTATCATGACCCATGAGCTTAGCAAATAAAGATTTAGAGTTTCCAAATCTCCGTCTTGGTAATGTAGTATTTTACCTTTCCTTTTTCATGTAGTATTTTACGAATTTAAAAAATCATAATCAGTATTTTATTGATGTTCGTTTACAACTTGACGAAGAAACAAAATTTACCTATAACACTATCAAATTTTCTGTTGATATTTATAATAGAATCGACAATAGTCTCACATATACATACCGGAATATTTCTCAAATGCTTAATAATCATCATTCACAACTATCAAACTGTAATATTTTACCTAAAATGTTTTATCAACGTATGATGGAACAAAATGTTTTCTAGACTACCTATACATTTTCGTATTCTTAATTTGGTTTATTAGATGGTATGAAAGAAAAATATAAGCTCATTCCCCACTATTATCACAGCGCTCCAGTAAATAAACAGATCGCGGCTTCTAGTCGACTCAACCCCGATAATTTCTTTTCACACTCGAGTGCGTTCTCCTTCATAAAACATTTCACTCGATCTCTCGATTGTCCTCGCTCGCTCTAATCGTTCATTAAATCCACCACGCATCGCCTGCTCCGAAAATCTCCCCATTCAATAATTACATACGTTTTAACCGATAGCCACCCTATATTTGAATATGGTTCGAATGATTCCGCCGCAACCGAAGTAACAGTGTTCACGCCCAACGATTTTGACACTTACCCAGATATGAATAGAGTAATTTCTGGATTGACTTGATTTAAATTTATCGGCGAATATCCCACAGTCAATATAGGAAATTAATAAATGAGTTTAATTGAAAAGAGTAACTTTATTTGTAGTATTGTCACTACCACTTAAAGGACACATGTCGCCTGAAGGGCTTTTGATGTTTTTGTCGCTGTTTCGGAGAGCATGGAGTTTTTTGTTTTTGACAAATTGGCGGGAGCGCTTTCACTCGATTGTTACTTGTACAAGTAAATGAATGAACAGAAAGACTTAGCACTACCAGAGGGTGACTCAGTACCAGAGTTAGATTCAGTGCCGGAGTCGTCTCCGCGGAAAGTTTATCTTACCTATCTGTGACCAAGCAGTGGTGCTTGCATTGCTGCGCTCCGGTTTGAAGTGTAAGACAGGCAATGAAATTACTCGATCCTGTCACTTATATCACAAGCAACCTATACCTGTAGGGATTGTTGATTTGCAAATCTTCATCATTTCATCCAAGAGACGCCCACTGTTGGTCATAGGCCTCCCCGAGGGATCTCCAAACCGATCGGTTTTACGCCTCCCGCATCCAGCAGCTTCCTGCGACCTTCCCTTCACTAGATCGTCGGTCCACTTTCTGGGGGGCTTACCAACGCTGCGTCTTACGGTATTCGGCCGCCACTCGAGGACCTTTCCGCCCCAACGGCCGTCAGTCCTGGCGACCACTGTAATCACTTACAATCACGTGGGCAGCCTGCACATTTGTACTGAACTGAACTGAGACATCGAATCTTGTAATGGAAGTTGAGCTCAACTTTTGCTTTGAGGTCAGCTTCCAATTGACGACTCTGATTATACAGGGATAATAAAATAGCCCTTGCTGGTTTACTTGCTGGTTCTTTTACGAGTAAGTACAAGGTTTCCCGCCCGCCGCAGACTTGTGAACTATTAGTGTAGGTAGCTTCTTTGACGTGCAAAAGTGATTAGGTAATATTCCAATTTGAAACTATATTGAATTTGAAGTATTTTGAGGGCTTGATATCTATGCGATACCAATCATAAAAATTAAATTTCTAAGCAAATAGTAGATATAATTTTAGTTTAAAATAGCTTTATCTTAATGGAAAAATGTTACTTTTATCGAGGGCGTAAATTACGGCAAAAAACACTTCTTATCAAAACATCTCCTGCGCCACCTACGCAATTTTTTATCGACACTAAAGCTCACGATAACGAGGTTTCGTTTTAAAAATGGCCGCGGCGAATCCTAATCGCGTAAAAGTTGGATTTAATGGCTATTAAAGTTCCGTTCGGGACGTGCGAAGTATTTGTTTAATGGACAACCGGACGGGCCAACCGCGAGCGTTCGGACACGGAACAAAACTTAAAATAATTGGTCCGCAATACGCTTCGACGACTCACTTTAGTATAGCGCGGTGGAATGGTCTTGATTGTAGTTGTTTTCAGATGCAAATAAGCAGAAATCCTTAATACGTGAATAGGGATGATGATAGGATATGAAAAAAAAATATGTAGTCCGTCAGTCAGGAAATAAAAAAAATATCAGATACTTGTTTTTCGCTTTGTTAAAATAATAAAATAAAACTACTAAGATAAAGCGATTTTTATTAAAGAAGCAGGGTGTCTACAAAATGTAAACAGGCGTGATGTAACGTGACATTTCAAATCAATGAATATTTGCAAATTTTTGTATAAGTAAAAAAATATAAAATAAATGTATTCTTAAATATTTAATAATGTAAAGTCAGCAACACGTCAAGCTTTACAGTTGCATTACGAAAGCTATCCTTATTACTAGCGACATCAGAGCGGTCTCAAAGTCAACATATTGTGAAGTCTGGCGTGTTGATGACGTTCATGTGTGTAAATGACGGCCATTAAAACAAGATTTTGTCATTATACCAATTGTTTAGATCACTAGGGCCAGGGGCCCTATTTTTGAATCATTCTTCCGGCATCGAGCGCTCGTCAGTGTTCGATTTCTACTTATTTTCGTTTTGTTTTCGACGAAAATCAAAACAATATTGATCTTCGTCGTAATGTTCTATTGATTTTCATCGCAAGAGAAACGAAAATCAATAGGAATCGAGCACAGATGACATTTGAAAGCGTTCTATGCCGGACAAATGATTCAAAAATAGAGCCCCTGTACTCTGAATACAAGAAATTGATTCGTCGTCATCATCGATTCTTCCTACTCCCATTTATGTATTTGCCTATTTTTGCTACATTACTGTTACTGTGTACTTGCATTGTGAACCACCCACGTGTATTTTGTAAAATTAGAGCGAGCTGTGTCACGATAATGATGAGGATTTATCATATTCTTACACAGAGTACAGGCTTCTGGAGTCCGAGGCTTACTTCCTCATTGTAGTAGATATTTTTCAATCTTATTTGGTTAGTGGTAGTGCTTGTTCCTCTTGGCTAGCTACCACAGTCACGCCCAAGCCTGTCGCTGTAATAAATATGTTTAATTGCAGAATGTCTTCGACTTCCGACAGTGGGGGTAAGGTACCTGCCCCCCTAGACAAATGCCACACGCTAGCTTTTCCGCAGTCGTTCCACAGAAAAAATGTATGGATATGACATTAGCTTACGACAACCTCACGCTATTTTTGTCATCTCCATACATATTTTCTACGGAACGACTGAAAAGTTAGCGAGTGGCATTTGTCCAGGGGGCTGATCAGTTCATCTGCAGGTACCTTACCCCTACTGTCGGAAGTCGAAATCATACTGCTATTAAACATATTTATTACAGAGACAGGCTTGGGCGAGACTGTGGTAGCTAGCCAAGAGGAACAAGCACTACCACTAACCAAATGATCAAATGAAATGGCTGATCAGTTCATCTGAAGCTAAAACGCCGAGAGTAAAATGTTGTAAATAATAAAGTCTTTCCAAGTTAAATAAATCTTAGAGCTACATTTAATGTGAAATTTGCACTTATATAAGGACGGATTCAGAAAACATGTTTTGCTATTCCTTTTCTTCCTGTGTATATCGTTAAGCCCCTTTTTTTTCAGGAGAAAATGCGTAACCGCACCCTACCCGCCGTTGGCTAGACGGCGAGCGTGTGTTGGGCTCTCTCGGCAGAGCGCCAAGCCTACCCACTAAAACCCCCCGGTGTTCTTCCTGCCCTTATGGGCACGCTAGGTAAGGTCCACATTGCGACTCCACTACCCACGCGCCCGGGCAAGCCTGACCCGGGTCAGGCTTGCCCGGGTCAGGCTATCGCCAAGGGGGGATTGCCCGAGAACACCAGGGCAATCCCCAGACGGAGGGCCTTACGGCGGCGTGCACGGGGCCAACTGTGCACGCAGGCCTCCACGGCAGGGTCGTTAGACGGGCATCGCCTGACGGTGGAGGAGTTCTTCGCCCGCCTGGCGCATCGAATGTTCGACAGCGCCGACAACGGGCCCCACCTCCACCTCCACAACATTGCTCCCTATGTTCCCAGGCCTCTGTTGTCGCCTAGGGCGGAGAGAGACCGTGACCCACCACCATCACCAGTTGCATCCCCACGACGAGGCGACCCACCCCGGCCAAGACTCCGCTTCATCAGCGACTTCGCTGACGACACCACCACCTGACTAGACCTCGTGTCGCTTACGGCTTGTAGTCTGCCGCGGGAACCTACTACTCGCGCGCGTGACTCGCCTAAGTGACACCACCACCCCACGAAGACCAATGGCTTCCTCCTCCTTGAATAAGCAGTTACCCGTGACCAGCAGTGGGACGTAATTATATGAGTTGAAATGTTGATATTTATGACTAGGTACTATGTTTGTTCCTGTTTCACACACTTTTCAATAAACCCTTAAATAGATTTTCAGTCATCATCAGCATCACAGCTCATTTCCACTGAGGGACTCGAGCCTACCCTAAGTTAAGGTGTTTAGGCCTTAGTCAACCACGCTGGCCCAGTGCGGATTGGTCGACTTCACATACACCTTTGAATTTCTTCGCAAATATATGCAGGTTAGTTCATGATGTTTTCCTTCACCATAGGAGCGTCTGGCAAATGTACATATGAAATTCGAACAACGAAAAACATATTGGTAAATTGCAGGATCGAGCCTCGGTCCTTCCGATTAGAAAGCCAGTGCCGAGTCCACAGCGCCGACGATGCTCGATTTTCAGTAGATATTTAAATTTCTAAAACATAACTCCGAACTTTAAAGTATCAAATTCACCTGGAATAACTACACAGAAAAGAGTTATACTTTACCGGATGGCCATGTATAAGTCATTAACTAATACAAATAACTTAGATTTACGGCAAAAAATGGCGGATTGCCGCGGTCGGTAATACTTCCCGAGGGACTGTGATGTAGTGGCTCGCTCTACGGGATGTTGCATTTTGGATGAGGCTATATTTATTGCAATATCTGTTATTTTAGCTCTGAAAGTATTTATATTCAGTTATGAATTTATGTCAATGTTTGTCTGTAATGTAATATTACAGAGTCAGTGAGATTTTTATACAACAAAACACGCAAAAAGGCAGACTGCCAGCTGATGTTAAGTGACAGTCAGCTATGGCTCGCAAAATTATGCTACTTCTACCTACAAAGACCACAGTGTGCGTTGCCAACTCATGAACAATGATGTATTACAACGTATAGTGCCTCGTAATTTTACTACCTGTTTTACACTTGCTAAGGCTGAACTTGAGTCACGCATTATCTCACAATTTCAGTGACATAATCTCTATGTCTTAAAGAGTAGCACGGCGCTGGCGGCGCGTATTTAATGAGACTGACACGATAAAAAATTCTTGACGCTCGTTAAGAGACTCAAGAGACATGTATGAATGAGTAAAGTTTTATCACAAGTTTCTCTTGATTGTGCGTTCTTCATTATTTGCAATTCTCTCGTGGATGCTTACATAGCACGACGTTTAAGTTCAAAGACTCGTAAATTTTCTGCACATTCAGTGAATCCCTTTGTTATTTGAACATATTTTATAAATTTGAGAAACACAATATTAGTTATGACATCTAATAGGAAAACAACAAAAATATTTAAACAATGAAGAAAGAGAACAACCGTTATTGATATAAAAGCCACTCTTATTGTTAAACAAACACGAGCTTTCAGCAATAAAACAAGCTTTCTCGTTAGAAATATTCAGGCAATCTCAACGTACGGTTTGTTTTAGCATTATCCAATTTATTTAATTTCGGACGTGTGCATAGAACAAACGGGGCAGCTGAAAGGACTGGCGTTTAATTAACCAGTCGGGATGTGTTCAGACAATTTTCAGGCGATCCTGTTCGTACGTGAAAGTTTTCCGTGTTTTCTAATTGCGATGTAATTTAATATGGCGCTTCTGTACGGAGCAGCGCTGCTATGTTGGGATTTTAATAGTCGTAATTAATTAAGAAACTCCTTGTTTTCAAAGGCTCACCGGTAACAATAGTTACGTTAAAATATTTTGAAATCAGAATTATTCGATTATTCATACGAAGAAAAGACGCTGCTTGATTTTTTGCAACTTTTGGTCATCATCAAATCTTTTTTATAGTTATGAAACAAACATTCTTCGCGTGTGGGGATGGGTTCCATGAAGAAGCATCCTTAATGCAACCTGTTCGCGTGCAAGCGAGACCTCAGGCTGTTCTGGCAACGGGCTGCGGGGGTGCGAGTGGGAGCGGGCGCAGGCTGAGCAAGACGGCGTGCGCCGGCCCCGAGACGTCTACGATTACTTGGGCTTCGCATTGTCAAGGCACCCGGGGCTTCCTTTCGGCCAACGGTCTTGCGAATAGACAGTTTTAATACCAGCCTCTCAGTAAACATTACAATACAGTCCACTCCTTCATTTGAAGTCCCGTAGGACCCTAACACAACGCGTTCATAATGTCTTAGGTCTCCATTTACTCTTATGTTCACCCACATTCATGCCCATAACTCTTCTTTGGTAATACTACTCTCATATCTCTTCATCATGTCCATACCACGTTCACCTGTACCTTTCAAACTGCCTCTTATATCACACCACACATCCCTTCTTAACATTCTCAAAAGCGCCACGTGAACTCTTCTGTCATACATCCCTTTTATTGCTCAACATCAGATCCATACGTAATGATCGAATAATTTCGATTTTCATAGTTATGAAATGTGAAGAGCTACAGTATTACACATTTCTGTAAGCTTGTATGTTATGAAGGTTTAAAAAAAATTTCTAGCTACACATAGTCCAAACAGGATCTTTTTTGATCTTATGTTTACTTGAAGATAGTCCGAAGACTACCTATGATGGATCACATTTAACTGATCGTTGTTGCCTTTTAATTTCCGAGAGATCTCTTTATATTCTTCATCTCTTTTGTTCTTCCTTAGTATTCGTCATTAAAGATGGCAGGATATTGTTTCGATATTAAATGAAGTAATTTTGTAACATACTGTATAAGTGGCGGCACATTCTTAACCTAACCCGCAATCTAATTATTCTAAGTGCTTTTCTCTCTCCAGTCATAGTATCAACATTAGCAACTTGGCTCAAGTTACGGAAGGAAGCGTTGCGGTTAGAGTTGACAAATACACTCTTATCTAAAAATCTATACACTATTATAATATTAACCAGATCTAGTTACTTTTTGAATAAACTTTAGATTAATAAGATTGGAGTCAAATATAAAATCCAACATACAAACGCCAGTAGACCCGGTGTTGTTTTTAACATACTGGGTGCTTATTTTCTAGTTGGGTTAATACACTTTATATAATTGTCTATCTGAAATTACACACGAATAAAATAAAATTAACCACGTATCTTGTATCGTCTGGAGCAATTTCGAGATAATTTATGCAACAATACCTTTAAGGGCTGCATATAAGTTTTTCTATTTTTTTATAATATTTTGATAACAAATTAACGTCTAATTTAAGATACAACAAAGTCTTAACTGTGATAAAAAGTAGCATTGCCAAATAAAACGAAATTGGATTAAACACTAACAAAGCAATATGGACAAACGAAGCTAAAGTTCGAATATTGTCTACTCCTATTTTTTTTATAGCCATCTATCTATTCTACAGAATCACACTAAAAGCAAAAAACTAGAGATAAGGCGCTACTTAAAATATCCGCTTCTGCTTTCGCTAGCGGTCATGTCTTGACACTTACCAGTTTAGTCACTGATGCGTTTGAGGTCGTACAATTTGCACCCGTTGCTGGGCAGGGGTCAGCTATGTTGAACGAGTACATATCTCGCACATTTATATTTTCTGTTCGAGAAAACGGCGAGTAATTAATTATCCTGTTCTGATGGGTTGATTGATCGCCTTTCATTTGTTTTATCTGTAATGCTTTGTTAGTGCCCATCTATAATTTGTATTGCACAAAAGGAACAATATCACTTATAATGTGATATGAACGCAAACTGGTTGCACATGCTTTAAGTTCCAGGTTTTGTTTATTTACATCGTGTCTATTACATTTTGTTCGTAAATCGGTCAAAAACAGTTCTTTTTTATAAATAGAAGGGGAGGTTTTGGCCTTCATTTTATCTTTTTTTTATGGTGGGCCCGGCAAATAAGATAAAATTTATTCACTTTAAAAGGCTTAATCCTAATACATACAGGTCTTATATTTAAACTTATACTTAAACAATAATTAGAAATTAAGATAAAAAGAGATGGCCACCTCCCGCCTGATGTTAAGCGGTGAAAGAGGCCCAAATGATAGAGGAGGGACGACATCCACTGTCCTACCTGCCCGCCCCTTGCCGGCCCAAAATATGCTTTTTTACGCTTGTTTTGAAGGAACCCATGTTGTAGGATAGAGAAAACACGTGCGCAGGTAGAGAATTCCAAGTTTGGGATGAACGACAGAAGAAAGAATCTTGGAATTTCTTGGTACGGTGTGAAAAAGAGGTTACGGTGTAACCTGATGGTTAGTTACGATTAATGACGATACGGTCAAAGATAGACGGGAGCTTCACCTGGACTCCAAAACAACTGAGGAACTGGCTATATTACCTCTGATTGCCAGGACAGAACACTATTATAAACATTGTAATTATGGCGACAAACTTAGGTATGATGGGGTAGCAAGCCAGAGGGGTTCGGAAGTGCTGCCACTAAGCACACTAAGTCCAGAAATTTCTGCTTCAATGAGGAATCGAACTGGGTCAGCTCCATATCCGGTGGTCTCAACTACTAGACTACGGAAGCGGTACATAAGTTCTCACATAATTATTTAATACAATTTTTCTTATAGGTTACTCTACTTTATTTGCGTCTAGTAGTACCCGCGACATTGTTCGCGTGGATGTCTGAAAATAGGACCATCGTGATGTTAGATAGCCTATAGCCTTCCTCGATAATTAAACTATCCAACACAAAAATAATTTTTCAATTTGCATCAGAATTTCTTGAGATTAGCGCATTCAAACAAACAAATTCTTTAGCTTCATAATATTAGTTTACTACTACTACTGCTAACGGAGGTATACCCCATAGAATATCGGTTTATTTTTATTTAGTGTATCAATATCACCATTGCCTGAATGCAGCGTAAAATAATTAAAACAATCCTACACCGTAAATGTTTGCACGGCGCAAAATCAGGGGTTACAAACATTTTCCATACTCCAATCGACACTCAATAGGGTCGTATCATTGCGAACTATAATTAAATGAAGACTGCCATGACTTCGCGTGACGCAGTATTGGAAACAAATGGCGTAATAACAAGCCTTCGTCGCAATTGGTCGGGGATGCTATGCAGGTAGTATTTTTGCGTCCATTCAACGTAAGTAGACGTGTAATTGGTTTTTAATTTAATAATACTCGAGTAATGAGTTGGTAACATCTGCATTGCTCGTTTGTGCTTATTCCGAATTTCGGATTATTGGAAGATTGAATCAATTTGCTAATGGCTGTTTGTTTTGGAAAATGACGATCAATTTGCAGTCAGTTCAGTTTTAGGACAGTAAGCAATAATTTAATCATACTGAAAAAATATTCCAATTACCAAATAATTGTTTGTTTGTTAATTTCTCATATTAGATTAAGTAAGTTTCGATTAAACAATCTTGAAGAACTTTCCCATGACATCAACTCTGAAATCGCGAGAGGCGATTTCAAAGTTGTTCACAACTGTTTACTGGTAAATGGAGAACCGCTAATAGAGGTCTCAGATTCGATCCCACTCTGAGCAAATATTTCTGTGATGAACACGAATCTTAACATATATGTGCATAATTTTATAAACATGCCACAAGTTCTAGTAATGTAATTACTTATTTATTTTTACAAAAAAAACCGACTTCAAAAACACTAAAAAGTCATAAATAATATAAGAATAGATACAACATTATATCTAAATATTAAAGTTGGTGCCAAGTATTAACTAACTACTTTAATTAAAAAAAGTCAAACTACTTTAATTAATTGTTCCTATATTTTTTATGATTTTCTAGGTGATGGTTGCTTGGCATCGACTTCAATATAAAACTGTGATTTTATTGTAATGTAATGTAAACGGTATTTTTGAAGTCAGTTTTTTTTAGAAAATTTTTTTTCCATCTTTTGAGTGGGTAAATTTAATCTAATTCGCATGTATTAGAATTGGAGCCAACGCAAACACCAGAATAATATAAAATAAAACTAATAAGTATTGAAAGAATAACTCCCGAACTCCTTATCTACCAGAAACCTTCCATTATCAGCTCAGTAACATAATATGATGACTACTAGATGCAAATACCTGAATATCTTAAGAAAATACATGAAACACGTTGGACGTGCTTATGAAATTTACGGGTTTCCCTCAATTTGCCTGGGATTTCATCATCAGATCAAAACGGGACTACCTCGGGAGTGTACTTTTTCGTTACCAAAAAAAAAAGTTGAAAATCGGCCGACATATATAAAAAAATTAGATACAGTCGAACATAAAACCTTTTTTTTTTTCGAAGTCGGTTAAAAATGAAACGACATGCATATTAAGGTAGAAAACTCTTTTATGGTAGAAATTTTATTTAAGGTAGTTATTTTTAAGGTAGGGTCCAGTTTTCATTCTTGTATTTGCACACATCTTAATTTTGATCGGGATGTAAGTAAATACTAAGATTTACTCATGACTTAATTGCTAAATATCCTATTAAATTATTCGTCTACAAAATGTGGCAATACGGTTTATTTTTAATCTTCGTAAATTTGACCATGTTTCTTACTATCGCTCTCAACTTAAATGGCTGCCAATTCGCCAGCGCAGAGATTTACATGTTTTATCCCTACTTTACAATGTTTTGTTTCTTCCGACCTTTCCATCATATCTTCAGTCTCAGTTCTCTTTCCGGTCCTCTTCTTCAAGTCGTACTTTACGGTCGAACTTTAATTTAACTCTTGATATCCCACCCCACAGCACGGATTTCCTTTCATATACTTTTCCAGCATATGCCGTCCGGCTATGGAACTCTCTCCCTGAGAGTATTAAGAGAGCTCGCACGCTGGAGTCCTTTAAGAATCAAGTTCGAAATCACTTCCTATCCTTAAATCCTTAGCTAAAATAGTCCTTCATTGTGTCCTTCACTACTACTGCACTAATCCCCGTTTAAATTTCCTCTCAGTATTTCCCTAGTCCAAGGTTGCCTGGAAGAGATTGCTCATTAGCAATAAGGCCGCCTGTGTTGTACATCTGCATTATTATTGAAAAAAAAATTTATATGTTTATTTTGTGTGCAATAAAGTGATTATTATTATTATTATTAAATTAGATAGCTCCTAGTTAGGTTTATGCGGTTAATTATTTTTTTAATGTTTTTGTTTGACGTCATTAATGTGCCTGTAAAGGTCTACATTGAATAAAGTTTTCGATATATCACATTATAATATCTGCATAGCAAACATAGTCGCTTAACATACAGATAAATGAAAATGAGCGACAGAACGTCCAACGAAACTACCGGTTTCAAAAACGGTGGCAATTCTAAAACAATCAAACTAATAAATTAATGATGCACTCATCTTTCCCCAACTCAAATTCTAATAAAAGCACTTCGCTTCCACAACACACGAATACTATCAACCTTATTTCAAAGACACTAAGAACTACCTTTGTGAGGGTGGAAACAAACACGCCGAAGCATAATTCCGAGTTTGACAGCGCAGCATCTGTCGCTATGACATTTGTCACGTGATCACATTTAATCAGTCGCCATCACGACAATTCGTCCGCGGCCCGCAATTATTGAATTAAAAATGTATTTGCCCGAAAAGGTTTGTGATGGTTTTTAAATTGTCGAAGCCGCGCGCTGTTTTGTGATAATTGTTTGTTATGCTCCGCTGTTAGCGCTTATATTAGTGAGATCTTATCGTAATGTTTTTTTTTGTTTATTGTATCGTTGTATTGAGCTAATGTCAAATAGCTTTCGCCATAGTAACACCTAGAATATTAAAACCGGCCGTATAAGGGTTAAATTATTCGACTGTGAAATCCCTACTAATATTTTAAATGTGAATGTTACTCTGTCTGTCTGTTAATGCCGGCTCCAAACATTCGTCCAACACTCCAACTGTTCGTCCAACCTTCCACGTGTAGAGAGATAGTTCGTGTATGTTGGATGGTGTTGGTTCGTGTTGGCTCGCGATCGGTCCGATGGCGGTAAATTGTACCCAGATCAAAGGAGTTTGCCAACTCGCTCGAACATACCCCCTCCACACATCAGTGTTGTCTGTTTACTCGGGCGAGGCAGACATATCTGACACGCAGCGCTCCCGTTATAAATTAATTTGCGATTAAACTTTAGCATGACTGAGTGGAGTAATGACACCGTACTCTTGTTTTTGGAGTTATATGAAGGCGAACCGGTGCTATGGAATCCGAAGCATCGTCGTCACAAAGATAAAATAGCCTTACACGATACTTGGTTGGGGATTTCGGAGTCTCTTAATAAACCAGTGGACGAATTTAACTTCATTTATTAATTACTATACTTATTAATATTATAAAGAGGAAAGATTTGATTGTTTGTTTGTTTGTATTGAATAGGCTCCGAAACTACTAGGCTGATTTCAAAAATTCTTTCACATTAAGAATCCTACATTATCCCTGATGAACATAGGCTATATAAAATTATTTTTCCTTCGGGAAAATATAAAATTCCCACGGGAAAACAAACCAACCGCGGGCGAAGCTGCGAGCGGAAAGCTAGTAATTAATAAAAATGTTAATAATTACTCTATTATTATTTTAATTCTTAATTCATATACTTTTTTTCTATAACAATATCTTAAACATTCGCATTCGCATCCGCGGATGTGAAAAAATCGGCATCCGCAACATACCTGGTTTGCATATTCGTTTATGGAACGTTTTTTTTTTGTTTTACGTCGGCTATACACTTGTAAAAAATAATAACATGCACTCATTAGGTATAGCGCAGAAGCACCTATCAGTTCAACGTCCTCCATAGTGAATGAGGTTGGCTAGTGGCCTATTGATGTGTGGAGAGTTTGTTTGATCGATCGTGAGTTGGACGATGTTGGCGTCAACGTTGGAGTGTTGGAGTGTTGGACGAATGTTAAACGCATAGACCGCCAAATCAATTTTAATGAATCAAAATAGACTTCATTCAAATATGACTTAATGGGTAATTATTTTGAAACGTCTACTTTTTTTAATTTGGTATGAAAGAAAGATAGAAAACTTTATTGGCCATAGTATAAAATGGTTAACAATAATAAAATGACAATAAAAAAGCAGGAAAGGGATAGCCAAATGGTCCCATCTCAGCTAAATGCTCTATTACATATTCTAGCAGAAGCGCTGGTTTTCAAAAGGAACCATTGTGGACGAAGTAAACACCAAAACAAAGACCTCAGGCTTTATAAACAAAGAAATTTTATACAAAAAAAGAAACAAACTTATACAAACAAAAGAAAAATCTTATACATCACATAATAAACAGATTTACTCGTAAAAAGAGATAGCTTTAGCCCTATGGAAGGATGTATAAGCTACTTTTTATTACTTATTTATAGAGTTCCCTCTACGGAGCTTTCTTATACGAGTATAGATGAACTTCCCATATTACTGAATTCCAAGCAGACGAAACCGCGGGCAACAGCAAGTGATAAATAATTTCAAAACGTCAAATAATTTCTCATTGTTGCTCCTTCTCAACACCCGCTAAATATCCATCCGTCTAATAATACAGGAATTGATGGGTGCAAATAAAAAGCCGCCCCATTCAATGGCGACGGTGAATTGGTGACAATTTCAACACTTGCCGCGGTCGAGTGTCAATCAGATAACGCTTTTGTCGGTGTGTTTTGAAGCGAGAAAATCATTTGTCGCTTCGCTTTGAGGCGGTTACACAGCGCTTACAGCATACAGCTATGTTAGGTTAGCACATCCAAAATTATAATATGTGCGTCATTACTCTTTAGCGTCGGTGGCGCTGTGGACTGGGCACTTGTCTTCCAATCGGGAGGTCCGGGGTTCTACACCGTCATGTACCAATGTGTTTTTCGTTTTTAGAATTTCATATGTACCTACATTCGTCTGATGCTCCTACGGTGAAGGAAAACATCGTGAGGCAACCTGCATACATCTGCGAAGAAATAGAAAGGTGTATGTGAAGTCGACCAATCCGCACTGGGCCAGCGTGGTTTAACTAAGCCTAAACACCCTAACTTTGGGTAGGCAAACAAGCGTACGGCCTTCCTGGTGGTAAGCGGCTCCCCCAATCTATGGACATGTGCAATACTGGGGTATCTCTTGCGCGTTGCCGAAATGCCGACCCTTTAAAAACTTTTCAGTGCCCATCTTGAAGAACTACAGCACGGGGTGTAGTCTCACGAGAAAACCTCAACAAGGAGTTCATTCCACATCCTGAGCGTACGTGGAAGGAAATTCCTTTTAAAATAGTGCGGGACCATTTTGGTTTTAGGGTACCTCCCCTATATCCGTGATTTCTCTGCCGATGCCTTATTTTTTTGCTACTGTAACGGGAGGACCGTTATAGATGGATATTTTTACATTATGGTGTTTTTTTTTTGAAAATGACTAGCTTTCCGCTCGCGACTTCGCCCGCGTTATTTTTGTTTTCCCGTGGGAATTTTGTTTTCCCGTAGGAAAATTACCATATTATTATGTCCTTCCCCTGGTCTCGAACTATCCCTATACCAACTTTCATCAAAATCGGTTCAGTAGTTTTTCGAAGCCTATTCAATACAAACAAACAATCAAATCTTTCCTCTTTATAATATTAGTATAGATTAGAATGGAGTTCCTGTACTGACCAAGCTATGTCAAATAAGGTAAGAATGTGTCACAAACAAATGTCTTCTAAATTATACATATATTTACTATACTCGACGAGCTTTTACCTTAAATTGCGTAAAACTGCAAAGTTGTTGAAAATCATTTTTCCCTCATCCATCGACAGATTTAACGCTTAGCGCATTTACGCTGTACAAACCGAACAGTGTTGATTTCACATTACAACTCATCGCGCATGAGTGGTTCGTGACAAGTGATCCTGTTCGGGATTACCGCTCCTTCTTACGAACGGTACTGATTTGCACTTGACGCGACATCTGTTCCGTTTGTTGCCGAATAAAATAAAAAAGATTCGTATTTCGAGGGGTTCCAGTTCTGTTAATAGGCAGTTATTCAATTATAAGCGTTTACGCTCGAATGTGACGCCCTGGTAGGAAAAAATCTTCACCACAAAAAGTAATTGGAGCTTGTAACATTCAATTAAGTAACATTACAAGAAACCAAGAAAAAGTGTAAATATTTAAAGTTTGCGATATGATCATAAATAAAGTAACTAATCACATATTGTATCAAAAGATTTTCCTTTGATGCAATATGTAAGTATATTGTGTAGCTTATTTAAAAGCATCTAAAGACCTACTTTTCAGGCAAATGAAAAAATATTTTAGCACATAATATATTCGTAGCCTCTTAGTGTTATCGTTAAAACATAAAACAAAAAATCATTAACAGAAGTATGCAAATATAATGCTATTCTGAGAGAATATTGATCCAACTCAAAATTCTGTCAAGTTGAACAAAGAATACGAAAAGATCATAAATATTTGATTTCTTACCGTGAGGTGTAGACTTCAAACTTTAAAGTTTGAAGTCTAGTGGTTAAAAACCAGCTGATATTGATCCGGAAGTTAGGAGTTTGATTCCCCGTGGACGTAGAAGTTTTCTGATTGATATGATTGGTGCCGCTTCTGAACCCGCCTAGATAGCAACCACCGTTTTACTTACCCTTTTTTGCCCTAATAATATTGTTGTGTTCCCACAATTAGAAGTAAGGTAGCCAGTTCCCCGGTTATTGAGGCATCCAGATGAAACTCGATTCCACCTTCCGCCATTTCGTCACTTACCATCAGGTGAGATGAGGCAATTTGGGTTTATCTTTACAATTTGTAGTTTCGTATATAAGTAAGTAAAGAGCCACGTTTTGACAACGATTACTTTGATATTTTAATAAAAGCCCATTATTTTTTTATGTTTATATACAACGTCAATTATTCTTTATATTCAATAATCTTCTATGTTTGTAGCAAGGTCAGTTATGCTTTTACGTTCAATGAAGTCAATTCTTCAATAAATCAATTATATTTTGTAGCATACACCAAAACATATACCAAGAAAGCAGTTTTGTAAAGTTAATAATTTATAATCTCTCGCTATTCTCGCAAAGTAGTAAAGTAGTTTTTTTTTAAATACACCTGTGCGGAAATCCGATGAGCTTTGTAACAATAACATAGGAAGAAACTCGAATGGTCTAGTTTTTATAATCAATCATTACAATATAAAAAAAAAAAATTACTTTATATATTAAATTCTGGATACTAACTTATACTAATTGCATTAATTTTAAATTTATAATAATTGCATTGATTTAAAAATTCATTTAATATAATAATTTCGTATGGACTGGCATTGTGACAGTTAAAATTTGATTGTAAATAATTATTCAATACTATTACATTTATTACTAACCCTAGGATGTAAGTGTGTTGTAATGTACTAACCAAATGGACTCAGTTGTCTAATTAAATAAACATTATAATATTAGTATTGCTGCCAGTCGCTGTCTCCCACTGTGATCGATTACAGCATCTTTATTTCTATACTACAATATTAGAATATTAAAGTATAGAAATATAGAAATTAACACTCAAACAAACACTTGAGCTTTAGAAACATTGATTTACTACCAAACCTTTGGTAGTAAATCAATGTTTAGAAAGCTTAAGTGTTTGTTTCATTGTTTGTTTGGTTGAACACGCTAATCTCAGGAACTACTGATTAAAATTGTAAAATTCTTTTGTTTTGAATAGATCGGGGAAGGCTGTATACCATCACGCTACGACCAATACGTCCAGGAGAACCAAGACGCGGGCACAACTAGTCAATAAAAACTAGAAAGAGACTCGGTTCAGATTGAGTCGACACACAAAGAAATGCCTAGGTACTGTTGCTAACTAAGGGCCACGTTTTTTGATACATGGGCAACCTTAACCATAACGTCTGTAATGGTAACACTAATACAAGGTTTACAAATCGTTTAGGTACTTATCTGTCGGATCGTATAAAATTTGACACATTTTAAGCAATTTGACAGATAAACTAACAGTGCTACAATTACATTAATTATTCGATAAAATTAACCCTGTCCTTCCACTCCGACCAACTAAACCGACCAACTGGTTGTGCAGAATGGAACCCGATAAAGGGTTTTATTCCAATCTAACCATGTATCAAAAAAACTGTCCCTAAGTTGTGTCACAAGTTATTCTCAGTCCGGTACTCAAAGGGGTTGCAGACAAGTTGTAAATCTTACAAGAACTATTGATAAGTAACTGCTACTTACTATACTGTAAAAGTCAGCTCGTTTTACAATTTTATTGTATAAAAATAATAAAAGACTTCTTACCATCGCTGTCATTACTTTTACTTAGGCATTTCATGAGTAGGTACCTACTACACATAAAAAAGTATAGTTTTGATTACGAAAATAAGGCGAATTCTCGTAGATTACTGTGAACTTTTCCTCGGATATAGCAAAGCCTGAAGGTTTGCTTAGCAAACAAGACGGCCCCAATAATACATGTTTGAAGTGTAACAACGACCTAATTGTGTTTGTCCAACGTGCCTCCGCGCTGAAAGATGTTTTTTTTCTGAAAACGTGCCAAATATGTTTTATTTTGATTTTAAGTGGGCGGTTGCTCAATATGAAGGGTGCGAACAGTACCTGAATTTTTTTAATTGTTTATTCTTTATATATTATATTGAAAGGCAAACTAATACCATTGGCTTTACAAGAAAGACGATGAAGACGATTCTGAATTATTCATTTTTACACCAATAGCCCGACATAGTTCGAAATCGTTACATTTAAAAAATTAATAGTAAAAAAATATAAGTAAAAACAAGCTTTTATTTGAATATCCTAAGCAGATGAAAATAAACTTAAATTTATTACATGACACATTTTTTATGATAATATGTATGTTATTTAAGTTAAAGGGTTTTATTGAAAAAAAGGATAATAATGATGTAGGTTGAAAAATAATTGTAATCCGCCGTTTTGTTGCAGCGGTCATTTTGGATTTACAATAATAATAATTTTGCATAATTGCATTGTCATCGGAACTAAAGGTCAATCGGTCAAAACATCTCAATCGGTCACTGGCAAGTGGGTCAAATTTAACTTGCAAGATTTGGACCCAAACAAATAAATAAAGCATATAGGCAAGCTAAAAACACAGTTTATCAAGTAAAATTTAAAAAAAACTTTTTTAAATACAAGCTTTTAGTACTCTTTAATACGAATCAAACGAGCCCAAACTCGATGGGGTTGTGTCGTTTCATTGCTGAGTTCCTATGGCCACCTTCCAACTCCAGTATTAAATCAGCTCTATGTTATCATAATATTGCATTGTCACGCGATATACATTATTATATGCAAAATTTCAGATCAATCGAATACCGGGAAGTGGGTCAAATTTAATTAGCAAGATTTCATTACAGACATCGGGACAGGTGAAAGTAAATAAAAGCTTGTAAAAAGGCTTTGGTGAATGACTGACGAGGTAACAACGTGGAGCCCAAACTAATGGAGCTAGAAGCATGAAATTCGGCACAGAGATTCATTGGCTTATGTAGGCGCGCACTAAGAAAGGATTTTTCAACATTCCTACAGGAAGCTGAGAAATCCCCGTTAAAACAATAAGGAAACTACACAGTTGTGCTTTATTAAAACAAAACACAGCTCGCGGACACAGCTAGTATGGTATAAACACCCCATGTTTTGCTATTAAGGAATCTATAGGAATTTTAGTATTAATAAGATATATCTAATACATACATTTTTCGCACAGAAACCAATTTAGAAGAAAGCTGAACTATTTTTAACCCTTTAGTGCTGGGGAACTGCCAATATCCTGTGAAAACGTGCTCCAGAGCCATCGGTGCTAGATAAATTTTAGTTGCCAGCATCTATATAGACTGTGGAAATCCATTAAACTGTACCCTAAACTGCAATGAAAAAAAGAAAGATTCATAAGCTCAAGAAATTTAGGATCACTTAACTAAGACCACTTACTTAGCGTCCTCAAGTGAGGAGACCGCACGGTTAAACTTAACTGGAAGCGATCTCAGATCTCAGGTTATGAGTCAACTGGGCGATGTATGCTCTTACTGTATTAGTTTCATAGAGTATTTTCGTATACAAATACAGATATGACATCGAACTTGCGCAATCGAATTAACTTTGATGCAATTTTAGCTCTTCCGAAAATGCGTTTTACCTATTTCCAAAAGTCTCATTTGTATTACATCCTCCTCCTTGCGTCATTAGCTTAGGGTCGTGATCACTGTGCAATCTCAGTAGCACTCTCTTCTACAGGGCTATCTTTGGACGCCCGCCAATTTTTCCCCGTCGTTCTATGGCATAATCAATATATCAATAATCAATATATTAAAAAAAATAAAAAAAACATTTTTAAAATTTTTGTTTTAACTTTCCATACGTAAACTAAAATGATGTTCATGTGTTTGTTTATTGCGCACGGGCGCCCAGCGCAAGGCCGTTACATTATCGAACCGTATTCGAACACAGTAGAGATACTTTGCCGCGCAGGGCGATGATGCGAGCCTACGCGTGGTATTTAAAAAGTGGTCGTAATATAAGCATTGAAACAACATTTTTTTAACTTAAACTTTTTACTTTCTTTATCTTCTATAAAAATTTGGCCCGGGGTCTCAAAAATACTGCCGTCTTCTGCGTTACAGATGCTGATGCGTCGCTTACACTGAAGTTGCTTATCTGGTTTGAATTCCGCCCCGATTGTTAAATACAGAAAACGTCGAAAGATAACTCGTTTCATGCACGAGCTCACCAGGGAGAAAGAAAATGTTGTTTGAAGGTGAAAATAATAGTCTAATAAGAATTCCATTTATGAACTATATCTTGTTTGAACTCCTCCAAACTAATAAGATAATGATATGATCTTTTTATTTTTTGCGTTATCAAGAAATCGGTTAACATAAAAGAAGATAGAAACAGACGAAACCAGAACCACCTTTTTGAAGTCGGTTATAAAATTAATTTAAGTTCTGAAACACGTAGCTCAATAGTCCACACTCAAACTGGAAGCTGGGAAAACAGTTTTCTGATACTACAACTCTGTATTCATTCCTGAGCATGAATTAAGTGGAAAATAATCGCGAATTAACAACTGTATGAAATTAGATGACATGCTTTATTGTACCTTATAATGGTAGATAAATAACATTAATTAGGCAGTAAACTAGAAATTTCACATTTACACAATTACATACTCTTTGGACTACAAGGAGTAAAACTTATAATTGAATTTCTGTAAACTGCACCCAGGCGACTGTTAGTCCTGGCCATAACTTGATCGCGTGCATATTCCTTTGTCCCAACATTGTATGCGCATTCCTGACGTGGAGATTAATCATTTCATATCGGTCTGAGTAGGTACATAGGTAAACGTTATGATATTTTCAACTGACTCAATTCAATACTTGTGTAATGTGTATACTTACTATATAAATACCTATTTGTATGAAGCGTGTGGCCATCTGCTCACCTGATGGTAAGTGACAATAAGGCTGTAGATTGCAGCGAGCTTCGCCCGGACTTAACAACTGAGGAAATGTTGGCATACAACAATGTCGATATTGTTATTATAGCGACAAGCTTAAGTAAGGCCACAGCCCCACCGCAGGCGTCACGCTTAGCGGCAAGAGGTTAGTTGGTCGCTTCGATGACTCATCCCAGTGAACCAACGACACTCACTGCATGCGCGCGGCCCCACCGCTCGCTTGGTGGGACGCTGGCGCCTCTATAGCGGCTTAGCGATTAGCGAGGCGAACGGACGCGTCGGTTATTTGCTTAGATTACTAGGATGCATTGTGGAGGAATGGATTGATAATAGCCCTCTGTTTATAAAAACTACCCATTGTGAACTCCTTCTTCCCACACGATACGTAAACAATTTATGTGTGTTAAAAAATTGTGATAAGAAGTAACCGATATTTTACAATTGTTTTAACGTGATATATGTAGTTAGGAATTTATATACTTAGATAAGTAGGTATATACGGAACCCTCGGTACGCGAATCCAACTCGCTCTTGGTCAGTTTTTTAAAAAGTTTGTTGTATATTAGGTAAGCTTATAATATATGTATGTACGTACGTAATAATGTATGTATTGTTTTTAGAATTAGTTGATAGTCCGCCAATCGTACATTCCTTTCATGTTATTGACATCGCTAAATTACTATAAACATTTTTAAGTATCGCCAAGAAACTAGTTGGTTGTGTGCTTCTAATTCATAGCATGGATGAAGCAATTCCCTTTGTCAGCGCGAAGTAAGCACACGAACAGCTCCTATTAAGACATCCAAGATTTACTATCAGAATTTGCGACGGGCGAATTATTTGCTTAATAAACTCAAAGTGGGTCTAAATCACGTAAAGCCAGTGCGATACGTATATCTGGCTGTTTCCGAATATGTCGGGAGTTTGATTTATGCGGGCCTGCGCTGGGATAGCGATAGTCAAATATTGATGCATGGTCGATTAAGCCTGCGTATCTTCTGCTGCAATGGCGCCCGGCTATGTCATTGCGAGGTTCTGTGGTGCGGAGTGCTATAGAAGTAGTATCTTCAGCTTTTTATTTATATTTAATTGATATAATTGATATTTACTTCCTTACTAGCATAAATACTTTGTAATGTTTTTTTTTATTTATTTAACAATTTACATACACGTTTCAAAACTACATATACGCCAAACTACAGAGTAGTTTGTTGGCGTTGCGCTCTTGGTTTCTTTTAATCCTTAACATATACGCACTTACATACAATAATATAATACTTATTCTGTAAAACGTGACACCTAATATTTAATTACTTTTTTTTTACTCTCTAGTTTTAAATGATTTTACATTAATAGTGTTTTCTTAAGTTTTCTTTTTAATGTTTTACTACGACAGCGATGAATCTGGTGGACTTTTTGCCTGAAGCTATAAAGCACGCTACACCACCAGGATTCATATAAAGCTAAAGTAGAAAACAATTTCTTAATTAAGGTAAATTCTCGATAACTCACTATATAATTCAATTTCATTTTTTTTTAAAACTTCGCCCCACACTAGCATTTTCCTGTGTCGTACGGGAAAATATTTGTCCCGTACGGGAATCGAACCCGCGACCCGTTGCGCAGTAGGCGATCACTCGACCTCTGCGCTAACACTATCGTCAATACACTCCCGGACACCTAAATCGAGCAGCCTTGCACTTTTGGATTATATCGTGCATAACTTTTAAAAAGTATTTGGACAACCAAAAAGTTTTTATGACTTTTGTAGCTGACATATTCATGTTCAATCTGATATGCTGATTATGATTATGCCAGCTATAAAATTGTATAACACTTGTTCACGTTAAGTTATTGACATAATGCTTGAATTTAATTTGTTTGAAAAATACTGTTGTTAAATGCCTTTGTTGTTCTAGTTAAGTTCTAGCATTTACACTTGATTTTGGTTTGTTTATATATTTTGTTCTGCCTTTGAAGTTCCTCCCGATCTGTTTTATTGTCTGCGGTTGTCGGTCTGTTTGTCCGTGTATTATTATAGTGTTTATTAATTTTGGTGCAAAATGGTCCCGCCAGTCAGCCCGCTTAGTGGTGCCCGCGCGGGTGCACAAAAGATTTTGAGATGGTTTGCTAGTGCCGTCGCTTTGGTAGACCGACCAGACTGAGAACAGGCCTTGTTAATTCGGCATGAGGGAGTACCTGCTCGCTTGAAGGAATTGGAGCAGCTTTTTGTTGTTCATCAACAATATTTGCTCGACCACCCAGCCGAGGGTGCCGCTGAGTTGCGGGCAGTCGCCCAATTTAATGCCGATTATGATCAATGTTTTGAACAGGCGGATGTGATCATAAACAAGGCTCAGGCTATCCTATTCGCTCGGAGGCGTGAGTCGTGCACGCCCGGGGAGGTCAAGCCTACCCCGGCCGGCTTGCTGGGCAGACTGCCCACTTTAGACATCCCAACCTTTGATGGGAACCTGACTTCTTGGATGGGGTTCATTTACCTCTTTGATAGCCTGGTTCACTCGAGGGACGACCTGTTCCCTAGCCAGAAATTGGCCTATTTGCTCTCTGCCTTACGTGGAGAGGCTGGTGTGCTTGTCCAGCATCTACCTGTCAACGATGACAGTTATGAGATTGCAAGGGCGTTGTTGACCGCCCGGTATCAGAATGTTCGCTTGCTAGCAGACACACATGTGGCTGCCATTTTAGGGCTGCCACGCGTATCGCGGGTCTCCTCATTAAGGAAGGAGATTTTGAACCCGCTGCTAAGCGCCATTAACGCGCTCAAACGACTTGATCTACCGGTGGACCAGTGGTCCTTTATTTTGCTCCACCTCATCCTCGATAAGCTTCCCATGGAGATGAAGGGGCGCTTTGAAGGTATGGGGGCAATAGTGCCTCCTACCTACCCCCCTTTTCGGATCTCCTCAGATTTTTGGAGGATGAGTGTCGGATGACCGACCACTTGGATCTGGCTCCTATACCGGGACCGAGTACAGGCCGCTATGAGGCGACCCGGGCAGCGCCACGGAGAGAGCGCCGCCCGTACAAGCAGTATACTGCAGTGCGGCAGAACTCTCCACACGGGGAGAGGCCGAGGCCTTGCAAGTGTTGCAAGTGGGATGGCCATCGTTTGCCGGCCTGTCCCAAATTTGTTGGCCTACGCACCGAGGGGCGTAGGAATATGGCCAAGCAGCGCAATTGGTGCTACCGCTGTCTGGGGGCTCATATGGCATCGGCTTGCCCCCACCCACGAGATTGCCACTGTTGTGGAGGTGCCCATCACCCCCTCTTGTGCTTTAATAATAAAGACACTCGTGAGGTGGTGAGAGAGAGTGACTCGCACACGGGCGGGGGCCCTCGTAGGTCACCCACATCTCCGAGGAGATCGGAGGGGCGTGCCACCCCTCCGCTGAGATTGGACAGGCGCCCCCCCTCCAGTGAGAGGATTGGGCGCCCCACCCCCCCTACGGGCGGGGGGGATCGACGCGCCGCTTATGAGGCGCCACCGCGGGATTGGGCCGCGGTTATTAGGGAGCCACGTCGGGAGCCGATACGCTTCTCTCCCCCTCTGATGGAGAGACCCCGGTTGTCACGGGCTCCCCCAACTTTCGCCCATCATGGGCACCGCCCGGCCCCCCGATGCCGCTTTGATCGGGGCCAGTACGTGCCGGATTGGGACCCGCTCGAGCGCCTTGAGCACCCTACTCCTCCGCCGCGCACGCATTTTTCTTTGGACCCCCCTTCCCCTCCGTTGCGGGGAATGCGGGGGGATTTTCATTAAACCAACTGTCGGCTGCAACCCCCCCACAGGAGCAGGTGCTGTTACCAACAGCCTGCGTACAGGTGTGGGGCCCGAGGGGCACCTTTGTTTTAGTTCGCGCCCTTTTGGATACGGGAGCTCAGGGTTGCATTGCCTCCAGCTGGCTGGTCCGGCAGTTGAGTTTGAACACATCTCCATACCTTGAATCGGTACGAGGAATCGGAGACCTGCGGATCCCGGATCCGATCGGTCAGGTTTTGTTCTCCTTCTCCCCCCACTTCTCTTCAGCGCCCAAAATTGGCGCTACCGCGATTGTTTATGAGAAGGTTGTTGGTCAGCTTCCGCAACAGCACGTTTCGCGCGCTGTCGTTGATGCGACATCAGGATTGACCTTGGCTGACCCTTCCTTCCACCGAACCGGTCCGATTCACTTATTGCTCGGTGCCGATGTTCTAGGCCGCGTGTATTGTGGGAAGAGGAGAGAGTTACAGACGGGTGGGCTGGTAGCCTTATCTACATCGCTTGGGTTTGTAGTGATGGGACCAGTTAGGCGTAACCCACCATCTCCATCGGTGGACAGTTACATAACTGTTAGCTCCACCTTATCGGATGTCCTTCAACGGTTTTGGGAGGTGGAAGAACCACCTACCGTGAAGCGAGTGAACCCCTTGGACGAGGAGTGTGAGTTGTTCTACCAGAACAATACAGGTCGCCTTCACTCGGGACGGCTGATCACTCGTTTGCCCTTTTTGTCAGTTCGCCCCTCACTTGGCAGCTCCCGGCCGTTGGCTGAGAAGCGGCTGCTGTCCATGGAGCGTCGTATGAGTAGGAACTCCGACCTCAAACAGAAGTATGTCGACTTCATGCGAGAATATGAGCAACTGGGGCACATGTCGGTCTCGCGACTGGACTGGCGAAACGAGGAACATAATTTTCTTCCTCACCACGCGGTTTTGAAACCTTCCACCGGGAAGATACGCGTTGTTTTTGATGGGTCAGCTCCCACGTCTACCGGAGTTTCGCTGAATCAATGTCTGCATGCTGGACCGAAGTTGCACCACGAGGTGGGTGATGTACTAACCAACTTCCGTCGCCATGCCGTCGTCTTTGTGACCGATATCCGGATGATGTTTCGGCAGACTGTGATTCACCCGGACGATAGACGATATCAACTCATATTATGGAGGGAGGATCCCAGAGATCCCATGCTGGTCTACGAGCTGAACACCAATACATACGGTCTGCGTTCGAGCCCCTTTGTGGCAATTCGCTCACTTGTGGAACTCGCTGAACGTGAGCGGTTACGATACCCTCGCGCATCCTTGGTTCTCAAGGAGGATGCATTTGTTGATGATATTTGTACGGGCTCCTCTAGTGTCGAGGAAGCCTTGATTTTGCGAGATGAACTAATTGCTCTTCTCGGGGCTGGTGGTTATGAACTGAGGAAGTGGATGTCCAACTCACCTCAGCTTTTGTGTGACTTGCCAGACGACCACCAGCAGGAGCCTCATATTTTTGAGAATGCCAACGCTCCAGATTTACTGTCTGTTTTGGGAGTGCAATACAGACCTGTCCAGGACACGTTCACCTATCGATTGGAGCTGCCAAGCCCCAAGGTCTGGACGAAACGGTTGGTTTTGTCTACAGTAGCTCGTACCTTTGACCCAAATGGCTGGATTAGTCCCGTAGTGTTTTGGATGAAGTGCTTCCTACAGGAACTTTGGTCAGCCGAAGTGTCGTGGGATGAGCCCCTCTCGGGCCGTTTGCTGCGAGATTGGGAGTCCTTCATGTTGTTTCTCCCCGACATTAACCGTGTTAGTATCCCTAGACATATACTGCCTAAGGGACGGTTTACGGCCAGCCTTCATGGCTTTTGTGACGCGTCTGAGAGTGGATACGCAGCCGTCGTATATATCCGGACGGTCGATGATAGAGGAGCTGTTAAGCTCCACTTGCTAATTGCTAAGAGTAAGGTTGCTCCACTTCGGACTCGATTAACGATTCCGAAGTTAGAATTGTCTGGAGCTACTCTTCTGGTTCGGTTGATGAACCACGTTGTTGACACCCTGGGACGTAGTGTAGACTTTGAGTCGCTCTTTGCTTGGTCCGACAGTCAGGTTGTCCTGTGTTGGATTAAGAACTCCGTCCACTCCCTGGAAGTATTTGTGGCCAATCGGGTATCCCAAATACAGGCCTCGAAGGCCATGTTGATTTGGCGCCACGTGCCAGGTGAAATAAACCCTGCTGACTGTGCATCACGTGGCAGCGAAGCCCCTCAGCTTATTGACCACACTCTGTGGTGGGGTCCCGACTGGTTGTTACAACCGTCTTGGCCTTCCACACCAGCTGTGGTGAAGGTACCAAATCCGGGCTTGCGTGTTCACGCTATCGAGACTATGGCGGCTCCAGAGCGGGAATTTTTATTAGACCGCTACAGTTCTCTGGACAAGTTGCTCGGCGTGACCGCTTGGATAAGAAGATTTATTCGAAATTGTCGCCGGCCTCAGGACAAAGATTTGTGTCCGGTCCTCTCACCGCAGGAGCGCCAAGATGTTCTTTTGCATTGGGTGCGTATGACCCAGTCTAGAGCGTTTGAACCGGAACTTAAGATTTTCCGTACCGGGACGTCCAAATTGAAGGGACCCTTGGTGCGTTTGACTCCCTTTCTGGATGATAAGGGATTGTTGCGTGTAGGAGGCCGATTAAGGCACGCTAACTTGCCTTATAGATCACGTCACCCCCTGTTGCTCCCCAAGGACGGACCATTGGTGCGATTGTTGATCATTGATCGCCATGTGAAGAATGCTCATGCCGGATGTAATGCATTGACCGCGCTCCTCCAACGGGAGTTTTGGATTTTGTCAGCGCGAAGAATAATCCGATCTGTTATCTTTCGATGTCTGCCCTGCTATCGTTTACGCCCCGAGACGATGCAGCCCCAAATGGGTGATTTGCCTGCTGATCGTGTGAATGAATCGATGACCTTCTTAGGAGTTGGAACTGATTTTGCGGGACCATTCACTATAAAAACGTCGCGACTCCGTAATGCTAAGACTGAAAAGGCTTACTTGTGTGTGTTTGTTTGTTTGGCCACTAAAGCCGTTCATTTGGAGGTGGTGAGTGCACTCACCATGGACGCTTTCTTAGCAGCGTTAGGCAGATTTGTCTCCCGCCGGGGACTGCCTTCTCTAATTCGGTCCGATTGTGGGACGAACTTCAAGGGCACTGATAGATATATAAGAGAAGTGTGTGAATTTTTAGATAAAAATAATATTGAGATCGGATCCACACTCTCCCGTAGGGGGGTAACATGGCGATACTCCCCGCCGTCTTGCCCTCACTGGGGAGGGATTTTTGAATCTGTTGTAAAGGCCGCCAAGACTCACCTTCGCCGCGTTATTGGGGAGACTATTCTCACGTTTGAGGAACTCGCGACGGTGTTTCATAAGATTGAGGCGGTTCTCAACTCGCGTCCGTTATGTCCGTTGTCTACCGACGCGAACGATTTGCAGGCCCTCACGCCGGGCCATTTCTTGATAGGCAGACCACTTAACGCCCTGCCCGAGTATCCTTATAGAGATATCAATCCCGGACGCCTTTCGCGGTTTGAGTTGCTCCAGCAGCTTACCCAGAGCTTCTGGCGCCGCTGGCACCTTGAATATTTACACATTTTGCAACAGCGCGTTAAGTGGTCAGATAAGACAAACCCACCGAGGTTTGGAGACCTCGTGTTAGTGAAGGACCCAAACCTGCCACCCTTACGTTGGCGTCGCGGACGCATTGTCCAACTTACTCTAGGGTCTGATGGTGTGCCCAGGTTTGCCGAGGTCCTAGTTGGGGATTCTGTTTTGAAGCGCGCGGTCGCTACTCTTTCTCGCCTCCCCTTAGACTGATTTGGCGGACAGTCCGGGACTGTCCGGAGCGGGGGGATGTTCACGCTCAAGGAAGAGCGAGTGGCAACACTGCATTGTGGTCTGTGCAGTGAGAGCCTTTTTGGCGGCCGGCCGCATGTGACATGTCAGTCGAGTCGAAATGTCATGACATTGAATTAGGTTATGATGTCCGGGCATCCATAAAATATAATACACAATATTTAAGCATTTAACAAATAGTATTGCGCGGCGCACCAAGTGATTGTTGGTGCGAGGTTCCGCAAAGCCTTTGTGTTCGTTAATGAGTTCGGGTATTGGTGGCCTAATAGGCAAGTGTCCCATCCGGTTCGGTCAGACAGCAGAACTTCAGGAGCCGCGACTTCCTTCGAGCTAGCTCAGGAAGTCCACCGGCTACATACGGAGACCGAACGGATCCAAGTAAGTAGTGAAATTCTTTGATTGTAGTGGCGGCATCAGCAATCAACCCAAAATTCCTTATTCGGTGAAACGCCGACGTGGTGGAGTCTACTTGGGGCACCACCAACACTTTTGGTCGATCAAACACATTTAAAAAAAGTTATGGACGATATAAACCAATGCAAGGTGGCTCGATTTAGGTGTCCCGGAGTGTATCTATAGTATACATTTTACATATTTTTCCATTGAAATTCTAAGGTTGAATGGTAAATATAATTTTTAAAGAAACCTCTTTTATGTTTTCATGATGTATATTTTTATTAGTGCAATCTGATCATATCATGATATGTGAGTAGGATATTCTTTGGAATATTTTAATAGTACTAAAGTAAGTATAATGTTTAACAAGCTGTAGAAAGATGAAAAAACTATATCTATTAAAATGTTGATCAAAATAAGGCAAATAGCGGCTAATACTGTAACACATCGGGAAGACACGTCGTAAAGCAAAGAAAATACATAAAATATGAACTGCGCGAGCCGAATACAAACCGAGATAAGAAATATTGAGTGCGCTACCAAAAGAACGGCATTGTGGCATTGTTTTCATAGAGATAATCCGGCTGATTTATATTGTTTAACTCTCTGATTTATTGGGAAACTTTTAGATTGGTATCGCCTTATTTTTTAACTGACCGGTCGAGGGCTGTATACGAATTGCGTAACATAGTCACATTTTTTATATCGCATGCTTTCCAGACATGCTATTCTCTAAAGT